>BMAU01019922.1:0-1266556 GCA_019973935.1 Trichonephila clavipes
TCATGCAGACGATCTTTTTCGACCCTAATTTATGTTAAGTAATAGTTATAAAAATCATTTACTGCATAAGACAGTTATTAATGCAGACAATATATTATAGTGCAAATATGTTGCTTATAAAGAGTACGATAAGAAATATATTATTCATAGATTAGAGCCAAAAACAAAATTCCTTACGCTCCATAATAATAATCATATATATGCAGCAGATTTCTGTACTGTTATGTGGTAGAGCAATGAAAATAACACTGTCTATATATGGCTTTTAGGGAACATCTGGTGCATTACACGTCTATATTATAATGATAGGCGAACAAATATTTCTAGTTCAGATCGTAGACTAGTTCAGGGATTAGCAATCTTATAGCAGTGGTGTGCCAAACCAATCTACCAATATGATTTAAGATTCCACATTGTAGGGAACCAATTTGATTACTGCAGCAAAGCCTATTGATTTAGGGAATAAAAATTAAAAATATCAATTTAGAGTCTTAATATGCATTAAACTTTGGCATTCTTCTTAAAAAGGGGTGTCAAACTCGTGGCCTATGGGCCACATGTAACCCGCAACGAACATTTTTGTGGCCTGGGTAACATATCGCCTGCAATAATATACAATAAAATAATAAACCGACGTAGAATAAAAATAGGATTAGAATTCCCGGAGCGTATTTTTAGTTATTTTCTTTTTGCTATTATGAAGCAAAACGTGTAAATTTATTCTGAATGAGCCACAATAAGGTAACTACGGTATTTAAGCATAAATAACAGCTAAAATATGTCGAAAGTTTGGTTATGAATATTGATTTTTCTTACGCCCCACCTAATGTTAAACCTTGTTTATTTGGCTCAAGTTAGCCTTTGAGTTTAAAATATTTGCTATTAGACAACCCTTCCAAAAATTAAAATTGCAAATATATTATGTACATGTATCTTTTAAAAATATTTATTAAAATAGAATAAAAAACAAAACATATAAGTATTTGTGCAACTTAGTTAAAATAAAAAATTAAAACTTTGAAGAGAAACTTGTCCCTGCAAAGCGCTGTTCCACATCGCAATATCATGGATATAATTTGCGACTTTCAGTCTGACACGACTCTAAATGTCCAGATGTTAAGCAACATTGTGGACTCAAAATATTTTCCCTATGAGAAAATATTTGTAGAACCAAAAGCGGAAAGCAGAACGCATTTAATTTTTTTTACAGACAACTAAATCTCTAACAATGACTTCCAACAATTTAAAATAGCAGTCGATTCATAGTTATTTACCAGATTTTTTTCGTTATTTCGTACATTTTGCTTTCCACAATTCCGAAGATGTAAACTCTATTTCAAAATTATCAACTTTCTTCCCAAATTATCTACTGTAGAGTTGAGTAGAGTGACTAAGGCCGTTTTTCCGCTTAGGCGCTCTAGGCACGCGCCTAGGGCGCAAAAGATTTGAGGGCGCAAAAAATTGGAGGGCAAAAAAAAGAGAAAAAATTAAAAGTACAGTAAACTTATTATACCACCAAGTGAATCATGAGGGAAGCATTTCTGCCTTTAAGACTGAAATGAAATCTGTTATGGAAAAATAAATGCTTAACAGTTTGATGCTGATAAGCACTCTAAATAATATTACAATGGAAATTGATTACAATGATGTTATTAACGATTTTTCAATGATCAAAGTTTGAAGAAAACCGTTGTATAACCCAACAGAACTGGCTCTTACAGTTTTGCCGCCCCCGACAAAAATGGAAAATGTCACCCCTTTCTCCAAACCAAACAACCATAATTGAAAAAAAATTTTTTTTTCACATAGATACACACCTATAATACTTGAGTAATTCTTCGGAACAAAAATGCAACATAACAATACATATACGAGGGTTAGGGCATAAGTCATGTCAACTAACTTTTTTCTTGTAGATATGTGAACGGAGAGAGATCACAAACGTATATGTGTCATGTGGAAGTTTTGCAGGCATAGTATGCATGAAAGACATCAGAAAGCTCTGTGATAACTGGTAATAGCTCAGCGAGGGCTGTGAAATCAGTCAATTGGAGAGAGTCGTGTGAGATGGATGTATCCCGTGTTGAGCATTGCGCTTACATCAAAATAGCCGTTCTCCGGGAGAGAAATGCGATGAAATGTCAGTGAATTTGTGGAATCCCTTGGGAATAATGCCCTACCATACCGTACATACCGTGGATAGGAAAGTTTCAGCAAGGATGTATGTCCACCAGTGATGAGCAACTATCGGGACGACCGGTCAGTGTGCGGACCGACTTGGCACGTGCCGTCATCGAGCAGCTCAAGGATTACATTAAGGGTCATGCACTACATTAAGGATCTATAGGCCCAGGTTTGTCACATCAACTTTATGTGTACTGTGTTATCATTTTTTTGCACCGTGAAGGCCATATTGCCCTGTATACTACCATAATAAATTAGTGTGTTACGATATTTCAGTGGTATTCATTGTCCAAACATGTAGTTAACACCTTGAACTTTCGTCTGTATGTGTCACATTTTCCAACCGGACTGGTATCTCCAAGTAAAAAATAGTTGCCATGACTTTTGCCCCAACCCTCGTATGTGTCTGTGTATGTTATTTCAAGTCTTAAAAAATACAAAATAATTTGAAATTAAGTACATAATTACCTGTTATTATTTCAAACGAGTGAAATTTAAGAGAAGGAATCGCCCCTTTAAGTAGGCCAATTTCTTCGAAAAAGAGTCTACTGATGTTGGGGATCACAAGTGTTTATTTTAACTTGTAAATACATTCAAGCCTAAAACCAAGCATCTCATGTGACTATCTATCTACCAAAACCACTAATTACCTCAGTCCCCTTTAGGATAGCTGACACCGAACATCGTATGAGTGAAAGGAATGTCCATTGTGATCCCACTCAGGAATGGGGAGGAAGTTACTAGTGAAAGATGTCCAAACATCAAATTTCATAATTTAACATATACTCCCCCGCCTTGAACCCTTTTAAATTTCAACATAAAAGAAATCTGGCATAAAAATACAGAGTACAAAATAAGTAAATAATACACGTTAAATGAAATACCAAATTCACACCCAATAATATTTCAGAAAATATATAAATTATTTTGTAACAAAAAATCAAATTCAATCTAAATGCTGCCCTTAAAGTCTACCATCCTGGACAGGGGTCTGGTTTGTCCAGCCCTAGAGCCGTCCCTGGACTCAACATAGAATAAGGATATCTATAATAGTAAAAGAGAGTAAAGCGATAAGCAATGAAATATAATACAGTTCATAAAATAATGTATACTCTGTACTGTTATTGCAAACGATTTCATTAATTTATACTAATTTACAAAAGGGCGAGAGGGTGGTTCGTGATGTCGTAAGGTAAGAAATGAACTAAAGTGGCCAAATGATGCCACTATGCTTTCCTTACGGTGGCCGGTCGCCAGTCCAGGACAAGGTGAATCCGTAGGTGGTGGATAATGGAAAGACTCTCTAAACAGCAAAAACAAAGAAAAGGGGGAGGGAGTAAGAAAGTTAAGAGAAAATCCCTCCATAAATAAAACTGGCAAGATAAAATCTGTTAGAGGGGGTGCTTTGGAAACAGTGAGGGGGCGTAACAATTTGAAGTGCCTAGGGCGGGCTCCGGGGTGGTTTAAAACGGCCCTGAAAATGCCTTTGAGAACTGAAAAACGACTTAAATCTGACACGCGTGTCATAGGTTTCTGATGCCTGTACTAGATCCAAAGTAATTAGTTATTTTGATTTAAAAATTACTTTGGGCTACAGCTCAAAATTACTTGATTTGATAAAACTCATAAGAACAAAATTTATGGTTACTGATGTATTGATCCGAGTGGAAATATATAATTATAACGTATTTAAAGTTAGAATTAAACATTCGGGTACACCATCAGGTATTTTAAGGACTTTATTTTGACATTTAAATCACCTGAACGTGATATCTCGTTTATTATATCACCCATTACCAACGTCTTTTCATTACTGACACGTGGTAAAATGGCTGGGAATATTTCGCTTATTGGAATATTTAAGATGACAAATTGCTGTTTCATTAAGTTTGACTGACAGTACAAATAAGGCCAACATCAAGCTTTTCACGTTAATAGCCAATAAAACAACTATTTACTTCGGCTGATAATATGCCAAAGGACCCGTATTACGACGGTGCGTAGATATAATCAATATTCAGAACAGTTTGTTCGTTTTTTTAATTAGTGTTTTAGGAGGAGAGTATTCGAAGGCGTAGATGATAAATAATGTATATGGAGCACTATCAGAACTTTAGCATATTCTATGCTTTAAAAAATCAATGAAGAGAAAAATTGATTGATAATTTTAATCACATTTTACTTTTGTTGTTTATTTTTGTTTATAAAGAGTCTTTAAAATAATTTTTAGCTTTCTCAACTTACTATTATTTTTAAAAATTTCATATCTTGAATCTTTTGTACTGTTTGTCTTTTTCTGTCAAGAAAAAACAGAGTTACAAATAATAAGAAATACAATAAGTGGCAAACTTACAAATAAATGAATTAAAAGGTCAATGATAAGAAAATCCCCCTTTTAAAAATAATTTCGTTTTGTCCCGTTTTGTTTAACAACAAAAAAAAAGGACACTGTCTATACAAATTACAAAAATATTTCGTTTGATATTTCAGAATCATTTTTTCACCAGATTCTATTTCTAACGGAAAATGTTGCGTATGCATGCCATACTTACCCACAAACTACTTACATAACCGAATATGTTTTTCCAAGAATGCATTGCAAAGAAAGTGGAAAGTTTACACACACAATGGAAAACATAATATACTTATTAAAGGAAAAATCTGATAATGTTTATAACACTGTTATGAAATCTGTAAATTAAATGTTTGGTACCAAATTACCCGATTTGGTGAGAAAGTGGGGGATTTGGTGTCAAATATGGTGTTCGAGAACAAAGTCAACGCTTTTTCACACAATTTAACGCAAATTTAGCAATGTTTTAGAGCTATTTCTCCATCAATAGACATTTGTTGACAATAGTAATGTGTATTCTCCTATAAATAATTTATTAATAATCACAGTTGTTAAAGTAATTTAAGCATTTTTTATTAATATATTACAAAATGAAAACAATACTTCAGCTTCCTTGACTTTACATAGCCATAAAGTTAAATAAGAACAAACGTATAAAATTGTTTTAAGAATATCATTACAAAAATATCTATTTAAATGCAACTTTTTGGCAAACAATGAAGAATGAACGAAATATTTTCAAAACATTCTCCATTAACGAAAAAATAGCTATAATAATATTTTGTCTCTCTCTCTATATATAGCTGGAATTTTTTCTTACATAATCTGAACTAGGATTTTTGAAACATATATTTAGTGGTATAAGAATCTGAATAAATCCATTTCAAAGTAGAAAATTTTTGAAAAAAAGCACATTTTATTAGTTCAATTGATTGAAAATTTGAAAATAAAGCACATTTTACAAAAATCCTAGTTTGGGCTGTGTAAAGAAGTTCTAGCCATACATAGGCAAAACATTACAGAAGCAATTTTTACAAAGAAGCCTGTTTTGAAAATATGTCATTCTTTCCTTCTTAGCCCCCAAACTGCATTTAAATAATTTTTCTTATAATGATATTCTTAAAACAATTTTGTCTGCATCTTTTAATTTAACTGACACTAAATATTAAGAAATAATATTCATTTATACGCTTTTTCAAAATCATGTTACTGAAAAGTCATCATAATGTCCTTCATATTTATTTATTGCAATAATACTTTGAAAGAAACTTGAGTTCCTAATACATTCATTCCCTACATAAAAGTCCTGAAACTGGCATAGCTAGTCTTGAGTGGGCCCGTTATCAAAATTTCTAGGACGCCCTTTTTTGGGGCCCCTTAACACACAAAATTTTTTTGTTTACGTATGTTGAGCCCCTTTAGCTTGGGAGTCCCGTATCATTAATACCAATGATATGGATGCTCCTGAGTCCTAACTTTATTGGCAAAATAGTATCATCGAAGCATTTTTCTTAAAAGAAGAATGCTTTGAAAATATGTCATTTTTGCTTCATTTTTTGCCCCCCAAATGCATTTAAATAATTTTTATTGTAATAATTTTCTTAAAACAATTTTACCTGAATTCTAATTCAACTGACACTAAATATCAAAAAAGTAATTCATTTATACGCTTTTTCAAAATCGCGGTACACGTAAATATCAAAAAAGTAATTCATTTATACGCGAAATTTTTCAAAATCGTCGTTGGCCTTGAGCACCATACAGGAACGTACGATTTTAGCTCGGCGAAGTTCCCCGAAGGGTCATTCATTTTCTTATTGACAATAGGGTCAAAAAGCAATAACTCATCCAATTAGGTGAGATATCATGAACTCTACGTGACAATATGATACGGAAATAATGAAACACACACACATGCATGGTCATATGCAATTACCATAATTTTTACAATGGAACGCACAGAGATGTCCTAACACAATCCGGTTCCTTTCGGCAAGATTTAGATGGAAAGCTTGCTGCCTGCTTCAAGGCAGAACATCAGATAGGCGGTAACATGTACCGGTTTTTGACGCGTGTAAACATCAAGCTGAGCTGAATCCTACCGCAAGGTCTGCAATTAATCAAGATTCTGCCGGGGACGGCTGCAAATATCTTAATTCGATACGCGGAAAGGTATCAGGGGGACAGGTTCTGCAACGACATGATGTCATTCTGCCAGAGGGGAACGAGTTGGTTTGGATGTGACAGTTGTTGAAGGACGGTTTCCGAAGGATCTCTTGGTTTGTTAAACTTTGCGGTTTTCGAGAAGGGGGGATGAAGAAACAATTTGGTTACACAGTTTTCGTTTGATGGGCTCTCAAGGACTTGGTTTACGAGTTTTGAGAGACATAAAATGGGGTGGATGAATAATTATTGCTCGTAAGAAAAGGAGTTGTGCAATTTCTTTAAGGAATTTTTAAAATGGCGATTTAGGCTGAAGGTTGGAAGGAAAAATATTGTAAGATTATTTTATAAATATAATTAAAAAAAAGTATTCCAGAAATATTTTTAAATAAAAATAAAAAATAAAATTTAAAAAAAAATTTATTGTATATCTATGATAAAAATGACTTTCCCCAAATCCACAAAACATAAAGGTATCCGATTACGTTCGTATAAATGGATAATATTTAAGATATTTAGTGTCACTTAGATTAGAAAATGCATATAAAATTGTTTTAAAAATATTATTACAACAAAAAATTATTTAAGTACAATATTTTGACAAAAAATTAACATAGAATGACCCATTTTCAAAATATTCACCTTTTGTGAAAAATTTATTACAATAATATTTTGCGGGTATATAGCTCAGACCTCTGTACAGAGGCTCAACCAGAATTTTTGAAATATATACCAAAAAAGTGGGTTTAACCATGTTTTACGACAACAGAGGGGAGCAATTTTAAGAAAAAAAACGCAGATAATTATTTAAATTCGTTGTAACTCTGAAAATAATGTAATTTTTTTTTTAAAAAATATAGTTCAGACTCTCTGGAGAAGTCTTTAGTTTATATAAGCAAAATATTATTATTTTAGAAGCCTTTTTTATAAAAGGAGAGATTTCTAAAAAAAATTATTCTAAAATTATTGCCAAAATATTGTATTTAAATAATTTTTTTTGTCAAAATGACATTAAAACAATTTTATGCATGTATTCTAATCTAAGTGATACTAAATATCATGAAAATTATGTATTTATATGATTTTTAAGATCGAGGTTCCGAACGTAGTTGGATACCTTAAGACTAAAAGTTTATTGCAAATAATAATAGTAATAATAATAATATTTCAAAAATAAGGTATGATTCAAAAATTAAGGTGACTGTATGTATATATATATATATATATATATATATATATATATATATATATATATATATATATACATTCATTTTTGGAACCATGATTTGCATAAGTGTAGAGTGAATAGATTTCTTGATGTTTAGCGTCACTTGAATGAGAATATACATAGAAAAATGTTTTAAGAATATTATTAATAAAAAAAATTTTTAATGCAATTTTTTATGAAGAAATGAAGTAAAAATGACGCGTACAAAACATTTTCTTGTGAAAAGTGCTTTTATAATAATAATATTTTGGCTATATATAATTAAAACCTTTATACAGTGCCTGAATTTTGAATAGTAAAAACATATAATTTAGACGTGGATTTACTCACATTTTTAATATATCAGAATATATAAATTTTAACAAAAACACTGGTTATTATTCAATTGATGGCAACTCTGAATTAATGTGAGTTTTTCAAGAATCCTGATTCATGCTCTTCAGAGAAGTCCTCTGGCTATATATAGACAAAATATTATCACAGAAGCATTTTCCATAAACGGAGAATGTTTCGAAAATATGTCAGTTTTTTTCTTCGTTTTTTACGAAAATATACTGTTTTTAAATAATTTTTCTAGTAATAATAATCTTAAAACGATTTTATAAGTATATTTTAATTCAAGTGACACTAAATATCGAAAAAAGTTATATCTTTATACACTTGAAAATTACAGTTCAAAAGTATATTCAATCACCTTAAATATATATACAATGGGCCACAAAAGTGTTCAAACACTTGCAATATCCTATAAAATTTAATTTTTTCGATTAATAAAAATTAATATATTGTAACTGTAATTTTTGTATGATGTCTGCAACTTATTCTTAATAAAATGACATAATTTTTTTACAAATAGTATAACTATTTTTTTAAAAAAATAATTATCAAAATGCTACTAAAAATTACGCCACAAAAGTCTACGTACACTTAACAAAAATGTCAACTTAGCTTTAAATATTGTATTTTTTTCTTAATTTAGTACTTAGTAGGATATCTTTCAGTGTCCACAACAGTTTTTAAGGGGCTTGGTATAGATTTAATCAATTTTTCGTAATTTCTGCATCGATTTTCCTCCATGCTTCTGTGACTAGTTTTTACTTCATATTATGTGTTTATATATGTCATATTTTCTTCTTTTTTTTAAATCAAATTCTCCCCAAATATGTTCTACTGGGCTAAATAAAGTGATTGAGAGGTGTTTTCAGAATTTGGGAACAGTTATAGAGACACTAGTGGCGTACAAGAGAGCAGTGCGTTTGGCGTCATTACCCTTTTAAAAAATTAAGTAGTCTCCAATATCCAAATTTCGGGCGGATAATATAAAATTTCTCTTTAAAATAATTAAATAGAGCTCATAATTCATAATACCATGAAAAAATACCAAATTACCTAATTCTGAGGCCCATTTACACCCCCACGCCAGACTCCTTCACTTTCATACTTCATCATGGAAGTGAAGGAGTTCTTGTTCCACATAAATTCATGGGATTAAACTCCATATTTTTTCATTTACAAGCTATTATAGGTTAATCGGAACTAAAATTGTTGAATTGTCTGCCATCCCAATCAATTTGCTGTCAATTTTGAATTTTCTGAAACTAAATTCCAAGAATCTAGTTGGATCAATAAAACATGGAAGTAAAAGTGTTCTGGCATGGGGGTGTAAATGGGGATTTTTTCATGGTATTATGAATCATGATCTCCATTTAATTATTTTAAAGAGAAATTTTAAATTATTCGCCCAAAATTTGGATATTGGAGACTACTTAATTTTTTACTAGGGTAATGATGCCAAACGCACTGCTCTCATTGTACGCCACTAGTGTCTCTAACTGTTCCCAAATTCTGAAAATACATCTCAATCATTTTATTTAGCCCAGTAGAACATACTTGGGGAGAATTTGATTTTAAAAAAAGAAGAAAACATGACATAAATACAAAATATGAAGTAAAAACTAATCACAGAAGCATGGAGGAAAATCGATGCAGAAATTACGAAAAATTGATTAAATCAATACCAAGCCCTTTAAAAGTTGTTGTGGACACTAAAAAATATCCTAATAAGTACTAAATTAAGAAAGAAATACAATATTTAAAGCTAAGTTGATATTTTTGTTAAGTGTACGAAGAATTTTGTGGCGTAATTTAGTAGCTTTTGATAATTATTTTTTAAAAAAATAGTTATACTATTTTTAAAAAATGAATTATGTCATTTTATTAAAAATAAGTTGCAGACATCATTAAAAAATTATAGTTACAATATATTAATTTTTATTAGTCGAAAACATTAAATTTTATAAGAAATTGCAAGTGTATGAACACTTTTGTGGCCCACTGTATATATATATGAGAATTAATAATATAATAGAATAAAAGTTTAACACACACAATATTATTGGAATGAGTCATACGATTTACTGTGTCTGTAAAAACATTTTCAACGCTTTACGCATGAAAATATTTTAAAATATAAATTTACAAAATTTGAGACTCCAGTAAGAATAATTTTACTTTTCTGTAGTTAAAATGTATAATTTTTTAAAAATATGTCTCTCTAGAATAAAGACAATTTGAAGAAAAAAATACCAAACGATAAAATTTAAATTGCATTAAAGGTATACAATTATTTTGGAATGAACAACATTTGATAAGAAATATAACTAGCTTGATAACATATAAGCAATTTTAAAAAAATTATTAATTAATGGTTTTTTTTATCTTTCTAAAGTTATAAATTTCAGCTAGTAACGGAACTTGAGTAATCGCTTTATTGAATTTAATAATGATAATTTCAATAGTTGGATTAAAAAAACTCATATTTAATCTTTCATTCGATTTTAATTTTAATGAATTCCAGGAAATGTTTAATGCATTTAAAAAAAAGAGTTGAAATATTCAAGTAATGGTTTCTTTTTTTTTTTTTGTACTTGCATTAGAAAAAAAAGTAATGGATAGTTGGAAATAATAGTTACGATAAGTTATACGTACGAATTAATTTACTTTCTGAAATATTTATCATTTTAAAAAGTTTTGCTTGTAATATTTTAGTAGCTACATTTTTTATATTTTTTAATCTAAATATGTTTTGAGAATTACATGGTTTTTCCGATTAAAGAACCATTAAACAAATTTATTCCTAATTAATTTACACATTCTTTTCCATTTTTAACAAAATATTTCAGTAAGTTGAATAAATGAAAATCTATTCACTTCTGATCTTAATACAAGAGCTTCTAGAAAAAATATAAAAATCGATACTTACCAAAGATATTTTAACTATTTGTCTCTAGATATTTGGTAAGATAATTTTTAAGATACATATTTAATAAAATATATCCTTATGCTGAAAAAAAAACTTTTGCGAAATTTTTCAAGTTATAAAATTATAATTCGTTTTCCTTTTAAAATTTATTATTTTGATACTTTTAACATTTAAGTATGAATTCTTAATTTTATTTACTGCTTGTGAATTTTATAATTTAATCAAAATTGCTATACTATTTGAGCATAGATTCTTAAAAAGAGAAATAATATTTTTTATGAAAGAAAATCTTTTTGTTTATACATTCTGCCAACGGATAGATACCATATGCGTTCATGTTTTTACACAAACAGTTTTATTTTAAGGGGAGTTGGAAACCTCTCTCTCTCTATACTGACAATGTTAAATTGGCTGTTTTCGATGCACCTTTTCTCAAAATCTATCTTATGTACATGCTTGAAATTTTTCATACTATTAAAGTACACCTCTCATTATACTAAAAATGAGCTTTTTAGCTAATTTTGAATTTTTTAATAAATTATGAAATATTTTATCAAACATTGCGAAATTTGACCCATTTTTTACTTAAAAATTTGTAAAAATTAAATTTTTGAGTTTTTACAAAAAGCTCATTTTAGTACATATTAGACATCATTATAAATAATTCATAAAAATTTACATACCTGTGAACATTAGTTTCTCAGAAAAGGTACATCACACATTAAAATTTGCATTTTGAGATAAATTGATTTTAATGTATACAAGTGAGACTTCTAACCGGCTAGAAATTAAAAATAAAAGGCTCAATTTAAAATAAAAGATACATGTTTTGATTTATATCAGTCGTTATACTTTTAAGTAATACAATTTTCGCCATTAAAATGAGCGTGGCCCAAATTCAACGATTATAGAAAATACGTTTTAAGGGCTTCTAAATACACTAGAGGTTAAAGTAGGTATTTTTAGAAAGGCTATACAATTTGAAAATGTAAAAATCTCAAATTGTCAAAAAATAAGATTTTAGCTTTCCAACACCCCTGAAATCGCTGAAGTAGGTTAATGTTTCTTTATAATTGTATAATGACGACGTTGCTTTATTTTTTAGCCATGATGTGAATAAGAATAGTATTCAAAAGGGTAAATTTATCTGCGAATCTCCCACAAAGTTACAAGAAATTATTTGCTACTTATATAATATGTAAAATGTACTTTATAAAAAAAATAAATTTCCTGATTGGAGGAGAAAAAAAAAGAGTATAATTCGAACTTATTGAATTATTACCATCAATGTGGCAACCTGGATAGCATAAGTTCGTCAAAATATCATGCAAATTTAGAAAGCAAATATTTAACACTTCTAGAGTCAAAATCTCGTGCAATAATTTCAGATATTAATCATTGATGTCTATCGACTTTTATATCACTATTTATGACATCATTATGGGTAGTTAGATATTATACCGTCGACCAACTTTTTATATGAAGAGGCGTCACCAAATGCCACAATATGTAGCTAATGGAGGAAAACTTTTCCCGCGCATATTCAAATACAATAACCTTGCAAGTGTATGAGATGATAGAATTTGGTGACGTCTTTTCATTTGGCAAACTTAGTCTACGGTATAATATGTAAGTACCTCGTTTTGAAAAGCCTGAAATAGTATCTTTGGGTATTTACATCGTGTTAATTGTTTTTAATTAAAACTCTTCAATCAGATCGTAGTAATTGTGATAATTTCATGCAGTGATATGTATATAATCCATGCTGTAACGTGAATATGGAATAAGGAATCTAAAAGGAAAGTAGTCCTTTTATATCTTAGGATTGAGTGACTTATCCTCAAGTTCATCCACATCAGAGAAAGTGGGAGAGAGCGATCGTTAATTTATTCTTGTATTCTAATCAAATCATGTAGGTAGAGAAATGGAATTTTTATTATTGGATATTAATTGCGCATTTTTAGATCATCATTATAAAATTTTACAAATATTGTCTTGAAATTCAATTGGCTACATGTCATTTTAACAAGATAGAAAATACTAGTGGATTATATTAAAAATGACTGACTCTTGTATATTATGATATATTACAATACGAGATAATACTAAATAATTTAATTATTAGCATAATATATTTTTTGTATACTAAAAGATAACCCTCAAAGCGATTACAAATTTTAAACTATTTTAAGGTCTTTTAATGTATACGACTAGGTTCGGAGACCAATTTTACAAAAATTGATTTTCAGAAGAAATTTATTCTCTTAAAGAGTCGCAGTCTTAAAGAGTCGCAGTCTTTAAAGAGTCACAGTCTTAAAGAGTCACAGTCTTAAAGAGTCACAGTCTTAAAGAGTCACAGTCTTAAAGAGTCACAGTCTTAAAGAGTCGCAGTCTTAAAGAGTCGCAGTCTTAAAGAGTCGCAGTCTTATGAATAACATGTATGATTCTTTGGCTTTCAAAGTTAAGAAAAATGCCATAACTGGAAATACATTAAACATAATTCAACTTTAATTTCATTGATATGCTTCTTGGGTCATCCGAAGGGTCACAAACCGCAGGGTAAGAAATAAATGTTTTATAAGCATTTAAATTTGATGTTAATGACTTTTCGTCAAAATTACTATATTGTACTAAGCTAAAAAGGCTGTAAAATGTAATTAAATATAACGGTCTTAAAACCTGAGGTTTGTTAAACTCTAAAGGGCTCATAAAATATATGTTACAAACTTTATTGAATTTATTGGATAGGATTGTTTTGGAAATATCTCGTTTTTCCACGCACAAATTATCGTAAAAATTTTATTCTTAAAAAACACAATTAAAAGATATTCGTATACTGTCTAGTTTTATAATATTCTTTGTGCCTCAATATTTACTTTTCATTTTTTTTTCTAATGGCCCAAATATCAAAACCTAAAAATCACTCCTTCAACCTTAGTCATGAACCGTCATTTTTTATGCATTACATGAAACTTTACTGAAAATTGCATACACTTTCTTTGAGAAAAAAAATTCCTTTCCCACAAATATTGTTTTCTTTTAGCATCTTAAAATGAAAGGAAAATTCCTGCTTATCAACTGATATTACATTTAACTAATTTTTAAACTATTTCGCATTAAATATAAATTGTTTATATAAACTTGCACTTATTTCGGCACTTTTAATAATAATAATCTTGTTTCCTTACACATTATACCCGATTTACTCTCTTATGAGTGAATTTATTCTTACATATTGAATATAGAATAAGCCATTATACCCTTATTTTTCTCGAGAAGATATTGGCCAATGTTTAATAAAAGTCACTCGTAATTGTTATAGACAAGGTAGCAAATAAGTTTCCCCCATCTGGATAGCATAAAATAGAAAATTTATAAATGCAGAAGATAAAAAAAAAAAAAAAAGCACCAATACTTTACTCTGAAGATAGTAAAAACTTTTAAACTTCTCGGTATGCAAGAAAATTGAAAAATTTTGCCTCTTGCCTTTTCTTATTACCAGGCCAATTTATCTTCATTTTTCAACCCTCATTTCACCTCTCCCTAGTCAAAGATTATCAGAACCAAATCTTTCAATATCCGTAGTATTTTCAAGGTCATTGGGATCTCCCCAGAAGCAAATTCCATTGGGTATTATTATTTAAAAAAAAATGGGTTTTTTTTGGCATCTATTGTGTGTAAAGGAAACGGAAATTAATCAAGTATCAGATGGGAGGTCCTTGGACTAGATTCCGAAAGAAAAAAAAAAAGAAGAAATTGAGGAGGTATGTAGCATGAATAATGAAAATCGTGATGGTAAGAAATTATATGGCGTGCCCAAACATGGGATTAATTACGGGCAATTTTCATTCAGTTCCTTTCACTTCACTCACGTTTACACGAATTTTTTCGATTTTTCACACGAAACTGTAGCAATAAGGATCAAATGGATTGTATTTTTGATTGGCAGTGTATTTTTAGAGCGGGTAAATAATTATAATATGCGTTTAAGGAAACTGACAAGGTTTGAACCATAATTATGAAAAAACATATATCCTTTTAACGATGTTTTAAAATTTTTAATGCATTTCATCAAAGTTTTTTTCCTTGCTATTATTCAACATCTAGTTCCGTATGTATATAATGAATGTTTAAGCTTTCCGACTACCCTAAAATTTTGAATTTTGTCAAAAACTGACTTTTTTTATGATTTTATTTTATAAGGGCTATCGCAATACCTTTATAAAAATACCAAGTTTATTATTTTTCATTCATTAGAACAAAAAGTACAAGTGTTTTAGTAAAAGAAAATGCCACTACTTTAAGCAAGATGTCATACTTGACAATGCGTTTTACTCGAAATGTGTTTTTTTGAAAATGCTCAAACGGGGGACAGCGATGGCTCAAAAAGTTTTGAAAATAATTAACTGAAACTTTTTGTGTACGTTCTGTATTATAGTAGAAGTGTTTTAACCTTCGGATTTATCTATCACTGTTTTATTACATAATTTATAGTCCCTTATTTGAATATAATCACTGTTTTTTAAAGAAATTTCATATAAAACTCAGATAAAGTGCTCTAGTTTTTGTAAAAACTAAAATATGTCTTATCCTGAAGGTAATTTCAAAAATGAATATCAAAGCAACGCATAAAAGTGTAAAATTTAAAATTTGATCATAAATGTTTTGTACAGAATGGTCCTCGTTTATGTGACTTTTTGTAAATTTTTACCAATTTTTTCTCCATTTTAGTAATAATTTCTTTTTCTCTTCCTATTATTTAGCATGTTTACCTCAAAATATACTAAATAAATCTAAAAACTAAAAAAAAAAAAATCTCCATTTTTTTATAGTTGTTCCTAGTAGTTGGAGAGGTACACTGAGAAATATTTCAAAGAATTTTACTACAACTTAACACATTTAATCAAATTTTTTCCACTGGAGGCAAACAACATTTTGATAATTTTATAGACTATTTTATGAATCAATTACTATTATCTTAATAGTTTAAAGTATTACAGTAAAAAAACTTTCATGAAAAAAAAATTTTCGATACATTTTAAATTTATATAATACAAATTAATTGGACAGTTTCGTAAGTTCAGAACTTCCGAAATATTAAAGGAAATTAGCCCGTTTAAAGTCAAATGATATCTTTAGTTTATTCATAGAGGGTTTTAGGTGTCATAATGGGTCGGAATATCCTCATGAAATCCCAGAACATAAAAGGGATAGTTCCAGAGTAAATGCGATTTGTTCAGTGAGTTCCTCAAATGTTTTCGACACATTTTTCCTCACTGAAATTTTTTTGAATGCATTTCTACAAAAATAATTCGCCATGTAGGAGTTATTTATCTGGGCATGCTACAGATTTTAACTATCCCAATTATCAAAGAAAAGCCAATCATCAAATAAAAATGCCTGGAGTTTGCATTTTTCAACTGGATGTATGTATGTGGCGCGTGCCCTATCACTACCACGACGACGTTACGTCTTACCTCAATGCTGAGGGTCC
Organism: Trichonephila clavipes; assembly: GCA_019973935.1. Classification (NCBI taxonomy): domain Eukaryota; kingdom Metazoa; phylum Arthropoda; class Arachnida; order Araneae; family Nephilidae; genus Trichonephila; species Trichonephila clavipes. The sequence continues at coordinate 16,685 of BMAU01019922.1, forward strand.
AGTTTGCATAGGTCGTGGAGGTCTTATTTAGTGGCTATTACGATTACCAGATCTTTCACCTCTTGATTTCAGTGCATGGGATTTTGTGAAGGATCAAATGCACCTTTCGCCAATTCCTACATCCATTCCTGAACTAAAATCGAGAATCTACGCTGACAAATTTGTCGCAAGAATTGATTTGCCGATGAAACTTTTGCATAGCAACGAAAGGAATACACAATTATTTGTGATAATGGTAAACTTGGACTATATCTTTATCTTACAGCGAAATGTATTTTAATTTTTCCTGTAAATTACATGGAATAAATCATTCTTTTTGCCCAACTAATTTGTAGACATCATGTATATTATATCTATGCATACACAGATATGTATATAAAAAACACAGACATATTCATAAACACACAAACATATATATATATATATATATATATATATATATATATATATATATATATGTAGTATAATAAAATAAAATAATAAAAGACAAATTGTAATTCGTACAAAGTTAAGAATGAATGAAATTGGATTTTAAAAAACATATCAAAACCCGCCAAAACATAAGTAAAATAAATGGTGCAAAAGAATATCGCACTAAAATTGGATAAAAACAGGAATTACAAGAATCAGAGGTGTTGAGCAATTAAAGCTTAAAATACCGAAAGAGTCACTGGACTAAAATGAAGAACGATTATGATTTCTAAAGCTGTCACTGAAGTAGATCAGTGAAATAAGGTTAAGCAATGCTTCATAGATTACACAGAATGTATATGTGTATATATATATATATAAACATAAACACACACATATATACATAAACACAACCCTATGAATAAATGAAGTTGGAATCTTTTAAAACTCGATATGTCTTTACATATATTGATTCTCACTCATTATTTGCTTTATTTTATATTTGTTTGAGCATAAAAATAGCGGAAATTAAGAATAACTACTCACTTTTGAAGAGTAAAGCAAAGGAAAATTTTATAAATAATATATTGCTCTCATAAATTGAAAATTGTATTTTTTAATAAAAGATCAGTTAACAATTTATAAGAAAATACCAAAGAAATATGATCTCCAGTTGATTAAATATGTAACAGATATACACAAAAAATTTAAAGGCTGCTTTAAATAAAGAGTTCCATTACTTTTTTATACTATTAAACCCGTAGGTCATTGATTTTGAATTTTAAAGTTCCTTCAAGTTCTGAAGGATTTCGCACACTTCTTTTGAAGGCCAGTTAAAACACAGCTTTTGTTTCCTTTATCTGATAGCTCCCCAAGAAATTGCTTATTGATTATTGATTCTCTTGTTGAGACTTTATACTTATCCTTGGGGAATTTTAAAGCATTTTAACGGAAAGGGAAAGAGATGAAAAATTTCAACGTTGAGATCAGAACGCGCTTTGAAGGTTACTCAAAGACAAATTTTCTCAAGAAGATTTATTAATTGATTTTACCCTTAGGTTTTAATAACCGACTTTTAATTACTCCTGTTAGAGAAATATGCCATTTGAAGATCAGAAGCCCCATAGGAGATGTAGGGGAAGTTAATGGACATAAATGAGTTCCATTCAAAGATTTCGTGGCGTTAAATGTCAGAATTTTGAAGTTTGCTTAAATTACAGGTTTTAGATGTGGTCGTTTACAATCAGTTTAAATAGCAATAGAGTTATAGGATTCAGTTACTGAATGATGTGGAAATATTTTTGTGTCTTTAATATATTATTTGTCATAATACAGAATTTTTAAACTAATTTTTGTTAAAGTTACGGGGAGGGGGCAACCCTTATCCGCCTAACGATGAACCAACTCCCATTGCACAAATTACACAACTGTTCATTCTCATTGCTAAGTGTAAAGCTGTAATTTACATGCATTATTTATAGTTACATTTTTTAATTTTAATTCCTACCATTATAGTTCACAATCTTCCTATATATATATAAACTTATAGTGTGACATATAATTTCTCGTGGCAAGTGGATGCTAGTGTAACGACGAATGTACAGGGCGTGGTCAGTTATTATTGTATTACGTGGCAAGTAGACGATTACTGTAGTATTGAAAAGGCAGAGTCTGGAAAGTTAATCCATTTTATTCACATCTTGAAACACATAAACATAAAACCTGGACGACACTACACATTACAAAGACAACAAACAAACACGCAAAACATGGCAGCCAGCTGGCTACATGTTTACAGAGAGCAGAGTGAAGAGAGCGAGATTTCCAGAGTCTTGCTATTTATATGCAGAGGGACATCACGTGTTTTTGGAGGTGCATGAATATAGTTTCAAAAGTTCCCGGTAAGCGGGTAACTAATTAAAATAACTACACGGTTGTCCTGAAGGACTGGACCTTTAATAATTCAAGAGCCATTACAGATTAAATTGTTACACACACACACATATATAGGGAGTTTTTAAATGAAAACCGGAGTTTTAATGCTTTATAGTATTTATTACATATAACTTATAAGTATAGTTCATACATCGAATGAAACAGCAACTGATAGTTTTGTTAACTGGCATGTGTACGAAACGTATGTTAACCCTTTCTCGCCGATCAGTGCGCCAGTAGAAAAATGGCGACTAGTGAACAGAAAGCTTTTTGTGCTCGCCAGTTTGCAAAGTAAGAATCTGCTATTACTGTGCATAGAGCATTTCATATTAAGTTTGGTTGTCAACCTTCAAGCGCGATAATAACATTCGTAGATGGTATCATTAATTTGAAACAACTGGCTGTCTTTGTAAGGTGAAGAATACGGGACGAGAGAGACTAAGGGACCCCACGTTCACCCGATCTGACGCCATGAGATTTTTATCTGTGGGTCAATTAATGATTGTGTGCACGTACCTCCACTACTAGCTGACCTTCCAGACTTAAGGAACAGGATTGAAGGAGCGTTTGCAAGAATTACCTCAGACACAGTGAACAAAGTTTGGGATGAACTCCCCTTTTGACTTAATGTGTGCCGTGTGACGAATGGAGCTCACATTGAACAGTTGTAAGCTTGTAGGAAAAACTGTATCAGTTACTCTTTCATTCGATGTATGAATTATATTTGTAAGTTATATGTAGTAAATATTATAAAGCTTTAAAACTCCAATATATTCATTTAGGAACATCCTTTATATCATGTTCAAATTTTCAATCGCTAATAAAATACTTTTTATTCATCCATTCAAATTGAAATATATGTTTTTAAAATTGTAGTAGATGACACTTGATGTTAATACAGTTTTTTTTCAAATATTAAATTTCATGATCATAACTACTGAGCTGCCGCAGTAACATCGGTACTCAACCAAAACAACGCCACTGATGTCACCATGTTAACTTGGCTACTTTAGCTTATGAATTATAAATATATATTGTCTTTACAAAAAGTATTTAAAATTTAATATATTTTGTAAAAACTGCTGAATTAATTAGTCAACATATTATCTTTACTTAAATTATTAAAAAAGTTTAGCAATAATATGTTAATTATAAAAATAATAAGTGTTTCCTCAGTACTCTTTCCATAATTAATTCCCATTATCTGAATTCTCCTACTCTTATTTCAACAAATACTTTCAGTGCAATTTTTAATTTCTGAAACACAAACTAATATCATTTAATAATAGTGTTCATTAATTACCACGAACATAAATAAAATATTGTACTCAGTCTTAAAATTAATTGAAAAGTGAAATATTTCTTATAAGAGAGAGAGAGAGAGAAAAAAAATCTAAAGCTCTAAAATCTATTGCTGCTATTTAAATAATCAACTAAATTGAGAATGAATTACGCAATCAAAAATTAATGTAATTAATAATGAAACGAATCAGCAAACGAAAAATAAATAAATAACGAAATTTGCTAGTTAAAATCACATTGCATCTGTTCAAACCACCCTCGAACGGTAAAACAAAATTAACAAATTGTACGAACGCATTAAATTTTCATATCAACTTTAATTACCAATTGATAAGCAATCTAAACATCCCCCAGACACCCCGCCGACTCTAGCATCTTATTTATTCCAGTCAAAAGTTACATAAATAATGAGACGGGCTTTAATTAACTAAATATCAAAACTTAAAGCAATCTTAGAATAAACTCATCGTATTTAATTATTAAATTACAGGCATTCCATTAGTTGGAAATTGCCGAAATCAATTGAAATATATCAAGGCGTTTATAGTACCCTGCACCAAGAGGTGATTGTAATTCATGGTTTTAATATTTAACGTCGAATTACCCTTTAGTAATTAAATTAAGTGCATTAAATCACAAAATGAAGCTGTCCGTAGAGTTGCTGTTGACCTCTGCGCCCCTGCATTAGATTTACAGATTGCTCTGTCAGATTGTAACAATGCATTTGACACAACACATTTGCAGAGATTAACTAGCTCTGATCAGTTTGCAGAAGCAAAAGTCCTTGAGTTAAATGCCATCTTGAAAGTGCAGTGGATTTATTCAGACGGTTGATTCGATACAAATTGCAAACAAGAGGAAAATACCTTACTGTAGACATTAAAATATTAGAATTGAGATAACACGGCAAATGGAATTAAAGTAATAAAATTTGCAGTCTGTTATGTGTGTTGGATTAATTTAGTTTTACAACTAACAAATTTATTTGAATAACTTAAATTTATTTTGGCAACAGCCTGTAATCACGTGACGTAGCTTAAAATTAAGAACTCTTCTGATTTGGTATCACACAAATGTTTCTCAAACTCTGGGGAGTGACCGTGTTGAAAAGTCGAAAACAATATAGATTTTAAAAAAATTATTAACTAAAAAGTAAACAAACAAAATACATTCTGACATAATAAAAAGTAAAATGCAAATTTACACTTATATAGTACACTAATAAATATATCGGTATTGCACAATGTATTTTCTAATTAATTTAACAATACTAAGTTAAGACCAAGGTTATTAATTACCAGTGACCCCATGGGCATGTCTTACACAAAATTATATGCAAAAACTAACACGTATCTTGATAGTTTGCACGGTATATATTTAATTCCTTGAAAGCCAATCACGTGATTCGCTCCCTAACACCTCTGCTTAACACGTAGGCGAGCGTACGTGGAGTAATGGGGGTAAAAAAGAAATTGGCAAATCTAAAATAAGTAAATCCGTCGCAAACACTTTTAAGGTCCCTTTTATTTCATTCCAAAACCTTCGGAATAATTTTATGGATAGCAGTTCACAGAAACGATCATACTTCGGTAAGACGTATATATACGTCCGAGACAATTAAAGCACTGGCTGAGTGGTGATATGTTTATATCCGCTGGTGGCACTTAAGGTTTAAGTCGTATTTTAGGTTTAGTGTCAAAGTATAGTATTATTGAATTCAATACATTGTTATTGCATGAAGGGGGGAGGGCGCGAGGAAAATTATGATTGAATATTGGGTCGCAAATATTGATTGTTTGAGAAGCCCTGTATTACACTGATCTAATTAGCACATCTAGTATAATTTTAACCCCATAGCAATTACATGAGTTTTTAACACTTTAGCACCCATAGAGTGAATGAGTGTTTATTAACGTAGCTCTGTGAGGCAAGACGAAGACCATTGGCGAAGGAGCTCGTAATTTTGAACCATAGTCAAGAGACGACATCTGAGTTATCAACCCCCTCTTCGAAATTTCACACCACGCCATATTTAATGTGCATCAGTCCCTTTACATGGCGGAACTTCAGAAGCCATAGGCTGGACCTCATGAAACTTCAGCTACAAGTCCGCGACCATAAACACATTTAAAATACCTTAGCGTAGAAAGTAATACAATCGAATTGAGTTAGTACAGCAAATGGAATTTGAGTCGCAAAATTTGCAGTCTGCTAAGCATTTTGAATTAATTCAGTTTTAGAAACGTTTTTTATTTTAATTATTTAAATTAAAGTTTTAAATTGTTTTGTCAACAGAGCTTGTAATCACACGTGACGATGTTCGAAATTAGAAGCTTTTCCTTTGAGCTGGTTTTAAAATGACCTAATTTACACATCTTGTTTTATTAACGCCGCAACATAAAGCAACAAGAAGGCTATTAGCAACAGATCCAGTAATTTTGAACCACGGACAGTCCAGTTACAAGGACGATACCTCAACTACCACTCCTTCTCCGAACTTCCCCGGCATGCCAACAGGAGGACTTTGAGATTCGACAGATTTGACGTGCATCAACCCGTCTACAATGCGTGTCTTCAGTGGCACTAGGCTCAAACTCAGGACCCTGGCCTCGAGTCCATAAATATATTCAGAAGGCAATGCGGTTACCTATTGACAATATAACTTGTATTTATGTGACGATTAAAACTTTGCACTCTTCTTCTGATTTGGTGTTATACTGATCTAATTTTAGTCCAAGAGATCAATCCAATTTAATTTTAATCCAAGAGCAATCATATGAATTTAATACGTTAGTATCTATAGAGGAAGTTAGTGTTCATTAACGTCGCACTATGAAGCAACAAGAGAGCTATTGACGAAGGACCTCATAATTTTGAATCATGGTCAAATGAGGAGAAGGGTGCCTGAACTGACATCTCCCTCACCGAATATCGACACCCCACTAAAGTGAGGATATTCAGCCTCGACGGATTTAACGTGTATCAACCCGTCTACAATGCGTGTCTTCAGTGGCACTAGACTCAAACTCAGGACCCTGGCCTCGAGTCCATAAATATATCCAGAAGGCAATGCGGTTACCTATTGACAATATAACTTGTATTTATGTGACGATTAAAACTTTGCACTCTTCTTCTGATTTGGTGTTATACTGATCTAATTTTAGTCCAAGAGATCAATCCAATTTAATTTTAATCCAAGGGCAATCATATGAATTTAATACGTTAGTATCTATAGAGGAAGTTAGTGTTCATTAACGTCGCACTATGAAGCAACAAGAGAGCTATTGACGAAGGACCTCATAATTTTGAATCATGGTCAAATGAGGAGAAGGATGCCCGAACTGACATCTCCCTCACCGAATATCGACACCCCGCTAAAGTGAGGATATTCAGTCTCGACGGATTTAACGTGTATCAACCCGTCTACAATGCGTGTCTTCAGTGGCACTAGGCTCAAACTCAGGACCCCTGGCCTCGAGTCCATAAATATATCCAGAAGGCAATGCAGTTACCTATTGACAATATAACTTGTATTTATGTGACGATTAAAACTTTGCACTCCTCTTCTGATTTGGTGTTATACTGATCTAATTTTAGTCCAAGAGATCAATCCAATTTAATTTTAATCCAAGAGCAATCATACGAATTTAATACGTTAGTATCTATAGAGGAAGTTAGTGTTCATTAACGTCGCACTATGAAGCAACAAGAGAGCTATTGACGAAGGACCTCATAATTTTGAATCATGGTCAAATGAGAAGAATGCCCGAACTGACATCTCCCTCACCGAATATCGACACCCCGCTAAAGTGAGGATATTCAGCCTCGACGGATTTAATGTGTATCAACCCGTCTACAATGCGTGTCTTCAGTGGCACTAGGCTCAAACTCAGGACCCTGGCCTCGAGTCCATAAATATATCCAGAAGGCAATGCGGCTACCTATTGAAAATATAACTTGTATTTATGTGACGATTAAAACTTTGCACTCTTCTTCTGATTTGGTGTTATACTGATCTAATTTTAGTCCAAGAGATCAATCCAATTTAATTTTAATCCAAGAGCAATCATATGAATTTAATACGTTAGTATCTATAGAGGAAGTTAGTGTTCATTAACGTCGCACTATGAAGCAACAAGAGAGCTATTGACGAAGGACCTCATAATTTTGAATCATGGTCAAATGAGGAGAAGGATGCCCGAACTGACATCTCCCTCACCGAATATCGACACCCCGCTAAAGTGAGGATATTCCGCCTCGATTTTAACGTGTATCAACCCGTCTACAATGCGTGTCTTCAGTGGCACTAGGCTCAAACTCAGGACCCTGGCCTCGAGTCCATAAATATATCCAGAAGGCAATGCGGTTACCTATTGACAATATAACTTGTATTTATGTGACGATTAAAACTTTGCACTCTTCTTCTGATTTGGTGTTATACTGATCTAATTTTAGTCCAAGAGATCAATCCAATTTAATTTTAATCCAAGGGCAATCATATGAATTTAATACGTTAGTATCTATAGAGGAAGTTAGTGTTCATTAACGTCGCACTATGAAGCAACAAGAGAGCTATTGACGAAGGACCTCATAATTTTGAATCATGGTCAAATGAGGAGAAGGATGCCCGAACTGACATCTCCCTCACCGAATATCGACACCCCGCTAAAGTGAGGATATTCAGCCTCGACGGATTTAACGTGTATCAACCCGTCTACAATGCGTGTCTTCAGTGGCACTAGGCTCAAACTCAGGACCCTGGCCTCGAGTCCATAAATATATCCAGAAGGCAATGCGGTTACCTATTGACAATATAACTTGTATTTATGTGACGATTAAAACTTTGCACTCTTCTTCTGATTTGGTGTTATACTGATCTAATTTTAGTCCAAGAGATCAATCGAATTTAATTTTAATCCAAGAGCAATCATATGAATTTAATACGTTAGTATCTATAGAGGAAGTTAGTGTTCATTAACGTCGCACTATGAAGCAACAAGAGAGCTATTGACGAAGGACCTCATAATTTTGAATCATGGTCAAATGAGGAGAAGGATGCCCGAACTGACATCTCCCTCACCGAATTTCGACACCCCGCTAAAGTGAGGATATTCAGCCTCGACGGATTTAACGTGTATCAACCCGTCTACAATGCGTGTCTTCAGTGGCACTAGGCTCAAACTCAGGACCCTGGCCTCGAGTCCATAAATATATCCAGAAGGCAATGCGGTTACCTATTGACAATATAACTTGTATTTATGTGACGATTAAAACTTTGCACTCTTCTTCTGATTTGGTGTTATACTGATCTAATTTTAGTCCAAGAGATCAATCCAATTTAATTTTAATCCAAGAGCAATCATACGAATTTAATACGTTAGTATCTATAGAGGAAGTTAGTGTTCATTAACGTCGCACTATGAAGCAACAAGAGAGCTATTGACGAAGGACCTCATAATTTTGAATCATGGTCAAATGAGAAGAATGCCCGAACTGACATCTCCCTCACCGAATATCGACACCCCGCTAAAGTGAGGATATTCAGCCTCGACGGATTTAACGTGTATCAACCCGTCTACAATGCGTGTCTTCAGTGGCACTAGGCTCAAACTCAGGACCCTGGCCTCGAGTCCATAAATATATCCAGAAGGCAATGCGGCTACCTATTGAAAATATAACTTGTATTTATGTGACGATTAAAACTTTGCACTCTTCTTCTGATTTGGTGTTATACTGATCTAATTTTAGTCCAAGAGATCAATCCAATTTAATTTTAATCCAAGAGCAATCATATGAATTTAATACGTTAGTATCTATAGAGGAAGTTAGTGTTCATTAACGTCGCACTATGAAGCAACAAGAGAGCTATTGACGAAGGACCTCATAATTTTGAATCATGGTCAAATGAGGAGAAGGATGCCCGAACTGACATCTCCCTCACCGAATTTCGACACCCCGCTAAAGTGAGGATATTCAGCCTCGACGGATTTAACGTGTATCAACCCGTCTACAATGCGTGTCTTCAGTGGCACTAGGCTCAAACTCAGGACCCTGGCCTCGAGTCCATAAATATATCCAGAAGGCAATACGGTTACCTATTGACAATATAACTTGTATTTATGTGACGATTAAAACTTTGCACTCTTCTTCTGATTTGGTGTTATACTGATCTAATTTTAGTCCAAGAGATCAATCCAATTTAATTTTAATCCAAGAGCAATCATATGAATTTAATACGTTAGTATCTATAGAGGAAGTTAGTGTTCATTAACGTCGCACTATGAAGCAACAAGAGAGCTATTGACGAAGGACCTCATAATTTTGAATCATGGTCAAATGAGGAGAAGGATGCCTGAACTGACATCTCCTTCACCGAATATCGACACCCCGCTAAAGTGAGGATATTCAGCCTCGACGGATTTAACGTGTATCAACCCTGCTGCACGGTCGGTTTTCAGTGGTACTAGGCTTGAACTCATGACACACTAGCCACGAGTCCGTCACCATACCGTGGCCAGATCATAATTGGGAAAGACCATCCATTGTAAAAGTCATGGAATTTAACTTTGTGCATTATTTAAATACAGGGTGATTCCCTACCAGATCGACAAACTTGCACGAAGTACAGTGATGACTCGGAATCGTATAAGATTTGCCGGGTCGCAAATGCCATAATTGCGAGTTATGGTGAAAAGAAGCAGAGAAAAAAATAATAGAAACAGCTAAACGTTAATGTGTCAGAAAACATTTTACTGAAAGGTTGTACTACAACAAGAGCTCAAAATTACGTCCAAAAGTCATCTGGTAGGCCGGACAGCGACTCTGTATATAATTTTTTACGCTCCGGAAGATTCCTGGCATATCACGTATCCTCTGGGAAGCTACAAATATTCGAACGTTTTCTTCAACTGAAGGAACGGGTGTATCGTATACCCAACTCATTATGTGAACCCAGAAGAAGTCCATGCACTTTTGAACGCCTGTTGCAGTACTACCTTTCAAAAGACTTTTCTGTCTCATTAATGTGGTGCATTTACAATAGTTTTCTTTGCTTCTTTGCAACATAGGTCGCAACTACGGCATTTGAAACCTTGCATTTCAATGCAATTCCGAGTCGTCTTTGTACCCCTACACCAAGGGTATCAAACGCAAAGTCTGACTTCAGCCAAATAAACAAGGTTTAACTTAAGGTGGGTCGCAAAGCAATTCAAAATTCATAGAATCGTAGGTATATTTTGAATAATACGTTATAAAAACATATAAAGGGTGTTTTTTTAGAGGTATAGAACTTTAAATTGCAATAAAACAATGATGTATTATTCGATTGACATGAATTTTTTTTATTCGAAAGATAATCTTGTGGTATTACATTTTAAATATGATTTCTGGCATATGACTGCCACGGCTGGCTCGGATGTTGTCCAATCTGGACGTCCAATTTTCGATGACTTTTTCCAACATTTGTGGCCGTATATCGGCAATAACACGGCGAATGTTGTCTTCCAAATGGTCAAGCGTTTGGGGCTTATCCACATAGACCAATGACTTTACATAGCCCCACAGAAAATAGTCTAGCGGTGTTAAATCACAAGATCTTGGAGGCCAATTCACAGGTCCAAAACGTGAAATTAGGCGGTCACCAAACGTGTCTTTCAATAAATCGATTGTGGCACGAGCTGTGTGACATGTTGCGCCGTCTTGTTGGAACCACAGCTCCTGGACATCATGATTGTTCAATTCAGGAATGAAAAAGTTAGTAATCATGGCTCTATACCGATCACCATTGACTGTAACGTTGTGGCCTTCATCGTTTTTGAAGAAGGATTCCACCATCGCATAAAGTGCACCAAACAGTCAGTTTTTCTTGATGTAACGGTGTTTCGACATACACTTGTGGATTAGCTTCAATCCAAATGCGGCAGTTTTATTTGTTGACGTAGCCATTCAACCAGAAGTACGCTTCATCGCTAAACAAAATGCGCTTATGAAAATCGGGAACAACGGCAATCTCGTTTTGGGCCCATTCGACGAATCTACGCCTTGCTTGATGATCGTTATGATGAATTGCCAAACCAAACTGAGAATAAATCACTTGACAACTGTTAAATCGGTAGCCATCTTGTAAAGTAATGCCAACTTAAACTTCTATACCTGAAAAAAAAACACTTTTTATAAAGGAACAATAAAAATTTAATATGTACGTCTTGACACTTGGCATCTTTCCTATTTCGGGAGAAATTTTTATATTCTATTGCTTGTTATTGTGTACCGGGCCACAAAAATGCTCGCTGTGGGCTGCGAGTATGATACCCCTGCCCTACACATTCTGCAAGCTTGTCGGTCTGGTAGCAAATCGCTTTTATTAATATCGAAAAGTTTTATAAAATTTTCAATGGGAATATATATTTCATTTATTAATTTTGCTTTCATTTTAATGTATGAAATTCCGAGAGAGCAAATAGACGAATATACAAATGTTTTTAATTATACTAGATATTTGAAAATTATTATTTAGATTAGTTTCATAAAAATAGGATGAAATTAAATAATTTACAAAATATTCCTCTTCTAAAAAAAATAATTAATCAAATTCCGAAACTCTGCAAAAGAAAAATGTTCCTTTTCTTTTAGAAAGAAAAGCACAAATACAAACTACTTGGATAAAGCCCATTTTTAAATTAATCCATCTCTAAAATTTAAAAAAATTACGAGCACAGTTTAATGGAAAAGAATATAAAATATAATTTACAGACTTAACGCTTTTAGCATATACAAAAGCATAATATAAAATTCCTGCACATTCCCATTAAAAAAGAAAATTTCTGATAACCGGGAAGAAAAAAAAAACCCTTGTAAAAAAACTAAGCAACGAGAGAAAAAAAAAAGATTAAATCCTTAATCTAATTCTCACAAAAGGAGAAACTTAAGCCTAGGAAAGTTAGAACCTTTTTTCATACATATTTTTAATTTGGAACAGACTAAAATGCCTCGTAAGGTAATTTGCACTGTATAACGAATGAACAACTTATTAAAACAGAAGGCAGGATGCTAGGGAACGAATTAAGTGGCATAAAAAACAGAACCAGAATCTGCTGAATAGGAAAAAGAATTGAACGCGAATGGTTCAAGGGTAATCCAGTTCTTTTTGGTGCCTTTTTCACTTAACTGAATGTCGTTACACAAAAGCAGACGCATTTATTATTAATTAACGTGGTGAAAAAGAAGAGATGTAACTAAGAATTATCACTAACGTTGATACAATTTAGAAATTATTTTTTCTGAGAGGAAAAAGTCCTTTGAAAAGAAATTTTAGATGTATATTTATTTTACTGTAATGTCTAAGACTCTTTTCCAAGATAAAGTTATACAATTTTGATATTATTTCAATTTATGATTGCACATTCCAAACTGCATTTTTTATTTATATAAATAAGAAATATATAACTGAATATTATCTCTTTTTACAAACTAAACGATATATTTTTTTAAAGAACCCGTTAAATGATATGTTTTTCGTTTTCCCTACAGAAATCAAAATTTTAGAGCTATACTCTTAATGGATACTATACGACATTTTAATAAATAATCATATTTTGTCTTCACTTTACAACAATGTTTCACAATGCCTCTGGAATTTATAATAATTCAGATTTAATACCTCAATTAGTGCATATTTTCTTCTAATAATTTAACTCCCCCGAAAAAAAAAAGTAACATAGCTAAGCTTTTGAGATAAAAATCATTTTGATACAGTGTGGTGATTATATATATGCATTTAAGAAAGAAAAAGTGGAAAGGGAAAATTAAGACTAATGTTTCTTTTTACAGCAATGAGAATTCTGAAAATTTGTTTTAAAATCAATTATGCACATTAATAATGAAGGATTATTGCACTTTTTTATACTTTCATGAAAAAAAAAAATATTACATAACTTTGTAATAAATCATTTTTTATGTACTAACTAAAGAAAGATTTTCTATTATAGACCTGATGAAAAAAATACATAAAAAAGCGTGTGTGAGGGCCTATTAACCCTTAACGCAAATGTACGTCTCCCTCAAGTGGTGTGTTAAATGAACCTGGCGTATATATACATCTTTCCAAAGATACGATTCTTTTCCTAGCGCTGCTATCTGTAACACTATTCCGAAGACTTTGGAATGCAATAAAATGACATTGATAGTGTTTGTGATGGATATACTTATTTTAGAGAAAAAAGTTGCTTATATTTCATGCCTTTTCTCACCACCCCAATAAACTGCATACGCGTGCCTATGAGATAAATGATGAAGCTGGAGAGAAAAACTACCCAAACGGTAGTTTAAAGGTTAACATAGCACTATAAAGCAATACAAGGGCTATTGGTAACAGGAAATATAAGGTTGTAATATATTTTGGTACTTGCATTTTAAACCGTCAACTAAAAGGTGTACAACTTTGCTTCCACCGTTTTGCAATAGATGGCTGTAACGGTAAGTGGAAGTCGAAATAAATAGATCGTAGATGTCATACAATAAGCTTAGGTATTTGTAAACATAACACCATCGAAATATTAGTCGATTTGTGTCTGCATCATAAAGTTATTCTCGATTAAACATGTCAGCTTACGAGCCAAATTCTCGTCCTTTGTGGGAGGTTTTAATTTTCTGCTTTAATATGAAGAAATCTGCGGCTGAGGCTCATCGAATGCTCTCAAATACCAATGGTGAGACCGCTATTAGTGAAAGAACGTACCGAGAGAGGTTTTAACGCTTCAAGAACGGTGATTTTGAAGTCGAAGACCAGCATGGCGGTGGAAGAGCGAAGGTTTTCGAAGATGCAGAATTGGAAGCATTACTTGATCAAGACTCGTGTCAAACGCAACAAGAATTGTCAGGATCATTAGGAGTGACGCAACAAGCCATTTCAAAACGCCTGAAAGTCATGGGAATTATTCAGAAACAAGGAAATTGGGTGCCGTACGAGTTGAAGCCGAGAGATGTTGAACGACGTTTCTTTGCTTGTGAATAGCTGCTTGCAAGGCAAAGACGGAAGGGATTTCTGCATCGCATTGTGACTGGGGAAGAAAAAGGGGTTCGTTATGATAATTCCAAGCGCAGAAAATCATGGGGATATCCCGGCCATGCTTCCACGTCGACGGCCAAACTGAATATTCACGGTTCCAAGGTCTTGCTCAGTATTTGGTGGGACCAGCTCGGCGTAGTGTATTATGAGTTGTTAAAACCGACTGAAACAATCACAGGCGATCGTTATCGAACGCAATTAATGCGTTCGAGCCGAGCATTGAAAGACAAACGGCCGCAATACAACGAGAGACATGATAAAGTGATTTTACAGCATGACAATGCTCGACCCCATGTTGCAATAGTGAAGACATACTTGAAAACGTTGAAAAGGGAAGTCCTACCCCAACCGCTGTATTCTCCAGACCTTGCTTCCTCGGATTATCGCTTGTTTCGATCAATGGCACATGGCCTGTCTGACCAGCACTTCCGGTCTTATGAAAAAGTAAAAAATTGGATCGATTCGTGGATCGCTTCAAAAGTTAACCAGTTTTTCAACGCAGGATTCGTACGCTGCCCGAAAGATGTGAGAAAGTAGTGGCCAGTGATGGACAATACTTTGAATCATAAATGTATAATTAGTTTTTTTACAATAAAGCCTCAAATTTCGGAAAAAAACGGCGGAAGCAAAGTTGTACACCTATTAATTTATTCAAATCAAAAGACGTCGCCAAATGCTGTGATATGCAGCCAATAGTGGAAAACCATTCCCTAGCAAGTTCGAACACATTAATAACGAATACAGCATTTAGCGACATTTTTCAACAGGTGATGGCTTTTCGTTTGGCGGAATTGGTCTACGGTATAATACGCAATTACCAATGTTTTCTGTCAACATTTTAAATTTTGCTACTCTAATCGCTTGAAAAGGAAATTGCTTTCCGCTACAAACTTGCAGAAATGAAAGAGAAAAAAAAAGGTAGATAAAACTTAACTAGTTAACAATAATCTCTAACGAATGAAGAAAATAAGTCATCAACCAAACAGGAGAATTTTGTAAAGAATTTAGACATCCCTTTATTGAAAAGTAAAAACGAAAATATCCGTCGAAAACTCTTACAGAAAACTGAATTGGCATTCTCAATAGCAATCGTAACATGTATAAAATAGTTATAAAGTCTACACCAGTAAAAGGAATGGACAAAAAAGCTCTTCGACTCAAAACCTTTCACTTGATTTATAAATGTATGTCCATTTATTTTATTTTATAGCCCTTCTATAACTTATATCTAAAGATAGCTTACTAAAAGAGGAAATATATCGTTCTATGAAAAGACGAAATACGTTAAATTAAATTGCTTAGATAGAAATGAAAGCTTAGTTAAGTGAAATTTTAGCTTTTTACGACGTGAAAAGAGAACTAATTGTTATACAGGGTATCTACAAATAAGTTTGACAAAAAGAATGAATTATTGATGGCCATTTTCAAGAAAAAAATGAAGTACATAGAGCTGTAAGATAGAGAAACAATTCGAGTGTACCTTCCTTTCGTTATTCTTCAAATGTCCATTCTTGCAAATTAGTTCTTGTCACAGATATGCCAGCATGTTTACATCAATCAAATTAATTTAGTGTAGATTACTGATATTAGTTCAGGAATTAATGCAGGATATGGCGGAGTTGTACACTTGATCCTTTTCAAATTCCCATACACTTGAAATACAGCTGTTAAGGGGAAACCACATTAGGTGGTTAAAAAAATCCGATTTTTTTATTGCATAAATCGTCAGCTTGTGACGAATCTGTGCGGCACTTTATCACTAATACTCTTAGGAGTCTTTGGGGATTGTAAATTCGCGTATATTTCCAACCAGCTCTAAAAGAAGAAACCGGGATATGCAAATTAGTTAAAGTATTTAAGGAGAGTGTTGTAATTTAACAGTAGGCTATTACGCCAAGAGAGAGGTTGACAGTGTTCTAAGGCGATTCAAGTAGATTGTGCGATTAGCGGCTCGTTCATCATTTGACAGTGATCTACAATTGGAAAGTTTGTTACGCCTGGAAAGTGAGGTAGTAAAAGGAAGGTGAGATTTAATTCTAGATTATAGGTTCATAAGAGTAAATATATAATAAGGTTAGGGGTAATTTAATGAACGCTAGTAATTCAAATTGCGTGTATCTCTCGATTCTCTTATTCCAGTAATCCCATTCGATATAAAGTTTAATAGTTGATTAGTATCATATTTCGTGATTTAATTTAATAGCAAGGGTCAATCACATTGACGTAGACATTGATTAATCTTTGTAATTAGAAGGTTGATAATTGATTCGAGTGAATAAATATGATTTGTTATTGTAAAAATGTCGTTTGGTTATTCTTTGCCTCAAATCAATCTTGGTGTTCAGAGTGGAATAAAGGGGGATTCTCACAAGCTGTCAAGAATATACTGTCCAAATTTCAAAGCTAAATTCGCATTCGCTTAGATTTTATGAGCATAGAACCGAATGAGCATCGGGTACAGGCTCGAACGCAGGTAGGGCGCAGCATTAACTCAGGTAGTCTCGACCGGATCGACCTTACAGTCAAGGGATGATTTACTGGAAAGATGTTTTTTGGCCACACACAAAATGCAAATGAAAGTTTTAATTCCACTATCTGGCGATTATCTCCTAAACACTTACACTCTGGAGTAAAAATCGTTGAATTGTCATCCTATTTAGCAGTGGGTTTATTCAATGAAGGAAATTCTTCCCTTCTGATGGTTATGAACGAGGCAGGAAATACAGTAGGTAGGCAAAGCTTCAATTATGCCGAACAAATGGATAACCAGGGTGTGAGCCGGTAGAATTAACGTTGTTTATTGGAATGGAAGGAAGGTCGAAAAGCATGGAAAGCACTGCTACAAACGCAAAACGAAATCTGTGAGGGAAAAAAAGGATTGCTGTATGGTGCTGGAATCACCGATTAATCTGTAAGCATTTTACATGATGTTAAATTCCTTGGATTTCTAGAATTTATTTTTCGAAGTACGTTTATCTTGAAATGATCTTTTCATATTTGCGTGCAATCTAACTCAAAAAGTGAGAACCGATCATTATGAAAATTGATAGCATGATTCTTTATAAAATTATGAATTATGTGAACCAACTTGTGTGATGATATCATGATTTTAAGGGTATTTTTCTCTGCATAATTAGAGAAAAAAATCGGGAAAATCGAAGTCAATTTTTCCAACACTTGCAAAATTTTTAAATTTTCATTATTTTCACCTGCATTGATGTTCATATTCTTAAAAAAATTGTTAATGTAAAATTAAAAATCTTCTTGATTTCAGATAAAAATCGGAATGGCTACACTGCATGCAATTGGATAACTATACTGACAACCACCAGGGGACACCACAGAGTTATGTTTTTATAATTGGCTGAAATGTTTTGAAAAAAAATCACAAAAGCTTATCGAAACGTAAATGAGATGTCAAAATTTGTTTGAATTCTAATTAATTCTTCCCACCCCCCAAAAATTCCAAAAAATCAGTGTCGAACAGCCTCCTAATGTGGTCCCCCTATAAAGATCCGGTAATTGTGATGGTTATTGAATAACACTTCCACGATCAATCCAAACTGGTACATCAGCATTGAAGTAAGATGTAACGTCTTTGTGATAGTGACAAGGTGCAATATCCTGTAGTAAAGTACAATCTCCTGGCAATTTTTTCTTTGATGATTGGCAAAAGGAAAATATGTAGCATGTCCAAGTAAACAATTCATGCATCAGTGTAATCATCAAAGGTAAAAAGGCTAAAAACATCCGAGGAACTAACTCACAACATAAAACATGTTTACTTTAGGAGTGTCCCTTTTATAATCTAGGACGGGATGAGGATTTTCCGACTCCCAAATTTTTGGATTTACTTAAGAACTTAATCCTTTCATGGACCATGGGAAGATTACTTCCTATCTATATGGTCTTACAAAATACTCCCATGAGAAGCTCAAACCCTATTATAATATATTGGCCTTGTTATTATATAAAGGCGGGAAACTAATTCCCGTTTCAGTTTTGTACTACTGCGCATAATCCAGAGATTATGACATTTGTAAATCGGACAAAAAAGATGGTACTAAAGAAGAAGCACCGTGTCCAAAAGCTGCCACTGTACATAACAATGTCTTGGAAGGGTTGATCGCTTCGATCAAAGAAAAGAAAGATACCTAATAAAAAGATCTGTAAACCGGTGGCATCGTATCTTTTATTTCCTTATTGACCTGGCTATTATAGTTTCATACTATTGCAAGTGAACAAAAGAAATTGAAATTTAGACCAGCTAACATTCCGTGTAGCATTAGCTCGTTAGCTATAATAGACAGATATTCCTCAAGAAAAAGGAAATGACCTGCTAGCTTCCAAGAAAAGTGTTTAGTTCTGGACGATATGTGGTCAGCTAGTTTGGGAAATCTTAAGCCAAAGAAGCTTTCCAATTATAGACGATGTAGGAAATGTCGCAGAAAGGGACAAAAAAAAAAGACGAAACGTACATGTATGCAGAATGTGGTGTCTCCTTGTGCATTGCAATGTGCTTCACATCTTTTCATGATAAACAATCACAATAAAATTCAGTTTTATTTATGATGGTGATGGGTTCCTTTAGAAGTATTGTTCCCATCCCTAAAGTTTAAATGTAAACAAAAAATTCGGCAAAATAAAATATATTTCCTTAAATGCTATTGTTTAATTGCAAATAAAACAAACAAACTGAGAGAAATTCAAAAGAGAAATAAATGGCTCACGAAAGAGCAAAGTGAATAAAACTCAGGATAAATGAACAAGTTTGATCTTAAACTGGTTACTATCATTTAATATTTCGAAAGTTCTTAACTTACAAAATTACCCAACGAATTTGTGGACACCCTATATTTGTGTAAGAAAGACGAACGATAATGGTATTATCATTTACCTCAATTCCTAAACTTTGCTAATGATCAGACAAAACACTTAGTTAATTGTTAATTACCAATTAATTCGGCTACTAGTAAAACATTAATAATACTGATAAAGAATTTGGCAACACAGCTCTGCACAGCAAGTTACAGTTCACTTAATATTTATCCATTACTCATTCCCTCCAATACCCAACATTTTCAGCCAACATCGGACAGAAATCGTAGTCGATTTTCCCGCTTTGTATTAAATGTGTGATTTCAGAACTTGGGCGCAACAAACTTCTGTACCACAGCTCCAGTTTTCCCTACACCCCTCCCCAGACGGTTCTGAAGACTCCTGGAAACTGCCGGAGAAATAAGCTTTGCAGAAGTCAAATTGAATTCCGGGAATACCTGGTTCCCAAACGGAACAATCACGTGCCTTTATTAAATATCCCGCCTGTTCAATATCGCCTCCGGGAGAGATCCTTAATAGCTGTAACAATTAATGTCCGAGAAACTGGATTTGCTCCAAAATTTCACTCCGGGAATCGGGCCCTGTGATATTAAATAGGCAAGCTACAGCTTTGCTTATGTATCATTAAGTTATTGTTTGTTGGACATAGTAATTCGGTTACAGCTAGGGACACGATTTCTGCAAAGGTTATTTTAATGGCCTTCCGTGAATTGTTCTGGAACTATTAGGAAAAGGAAAATGGGAGGAAATTACAATGGGATTTACACCCGAGGCTTCGGGAAATTTATTTAAAAGTTTAAAGTACCCGAGGTGGCAGCAGTTCGGGTGGATTTTGAAAAGTTAAAGAGGAATGAGGTCGGATCTTTTAAAAGGTTAAATTGAGATTCAAAAGGAATTAATCAGAATTATCGATTGTTTGATCGGACTCTTTAAAACAGGAGATTAACAGGAGTTCATCAGGATACTTTGATTTGGAAAGTAAATGGGTTCTTTAAATTGTAGAAGTACCCCATTATTATGTCCAAATAGTGAAAATTGCCGAAATACCATTAATGTGTCCCTTGAAATAGTGAAAATTGTGTAAATACTATAAATGTGTCTTGGAAACAATGAAAATCTTAGGAGCACCATATATGTGCTCTTAAAATAGTGAAAATACCTTAAACAATCCTTCAAATAGTGAAAATTATGTTTTATGAGATCTCTGACCACAGTTAGGGTCCATCACGATACCTTGCCATTTAAATTCAAGTAAATTTATCATTTAAATTGTGTAAATAGTATAAATGTGTCCTTCAAGTATCAGAAATATTGTAAACGTATTTTAAGCATGATTTTTCTTTCTTGAAAATTACAACAGAAACAATTAGTTGTATAATACATCTAGTTAAAATTAAAATACTGAAGAGCTTCGAAAACCTGCGAGTTCAGATAACTTGGCCATACCCTGGCAGGTCGAAAAAACCTCACATGCAGACCCATTCTGAGTCTTACACTCCTTAATGATGATGCAGAAAATATAACTTACTCGACCTTCTAAGAAGAGCCTAGATGTTCAGAACCTGATAAAAATGACACCGAACAGTGGTTCCAGAAGGATATCGAGCAAAATATGAATACAGAAATTATTACTGTTGTTACAATTGATGAAAGAATGGTGGAAAATTATGAAGACATTAATGTAGAGGAAACCGTACAAACTCCTAAGATATCACATAGTGAGGGATTAAAGGCTGTAGAAGCCATCCTTCAATATTTTGAACAAGGTGCATCGGTAATGGACTTACGGTTCCTTTATCATAAAGCAGCAAAACACAGAGTGCGGTACGGAGGACAACATGACATTACGCATTTCTTTTTAAAAAAGTCGGCTATTTAATTTTTATTATAGACAGCATTACGCATTTATAATGTAATTTTCTGAGGAACATTTAACTAGGTAACTTATTGTACAGTATGTATTCATTAATTTCTTTTTCTTGTAATATACTACATCCTCTTTGTCAGTGCCGATTTAAGCTAAATTCGGGCCTTAGGTGCAGAAGATCTACAGGTCTCCTTGACGCAGGTGGATCGAAATTTACCTTAAAACCTGATTAAGTCCAGCTTATCCCGGCCCCTTAGAGCCAGTGACGAAGTCGGTCGCTGTCCCGTAGTTGTTAAGATTGATGCCGACAGACGTTGCGAAAATTCCAGTCGTTTCCCTAATTGCTGGGAAGGAATTTCGTAACTGGGTAATCAAAGATTTGGACCCTTTTTCCCAGGCTGTCCGGAACGTCAAAAAGAGATGCCGTAACATTGAGCTTTCGTTTTCCCAAGATTCGGTGACGACGGCACCTCTGAAAACTAACAATGTGCACCTAGACATCGGCGCCCAACGGGCAAGAGATCAAATGAGCCGAGACCAACAAGGGCGGCCTAAGAACAAAAGAAAAGAAGGAATTAGAAGGCGAGAAAGGACGAAGATGGACTGGACTTTGAGAGAGTCGTTGTGAGGCCCCTTCAGCGAGGAGTAAAAACGATAGTGAGACCGCGAAGTTCGGCGGATTCCGAACTGGGGAGATCCGGGAACGGTCTGAGCCCCGATCAACGATAGGAAAGGGATACTGAATCCACGAATTAAGGCGGATTCGGAACCGGAGAAACTTTACGTGAGAAAACCGATTTGGAGACCCCTCCCACTAAAGACTTGTGATACAGCTATATCTTAGTCCGCGAAGTAAGGCGGGTTTTAGAACTGTGGAAATTGCGAAGGAGCAACTGCACGGCGGATTTAGAGCCAGTGAACTCACCAGACTTGGTGTGGAACTACCGAGAGTGAACGTATAGGACTTTTCTCTAGCGTGTTAATTTACGTCATTATTTTATGCGAGAGAGATGAGACATTGCAGCGAAAGATACTCGAAGTTTGTGGACTTTTTTGCTAATTAATTGTGATAGAATACTTTTTGATGATTTTCTTATTGAAATAAATAGTTTATCGCAGAGCTGTGTGAAGTCATTACAAGCCCTTCCGTACCCCGGGGTGCTAGCCCTAAGCACCCAATGGATAAACCAGCACCGTTCTTTGTCTTCATAAAGTTAAGAACTTTGCATTTGTTTAAGAGCAGCAAACAATACATACTAGTGCAGTACAGTATTTTCTGAGGAAACACTCGTATTTATTCTTCTTTAAATAACATTCTCGATTATCCTGCATTTTCACTAACTCGTCCATCCTTCGGTGCACATAAATCCAAGTTTTCAAGATTCTACTGCATTATTTATATACAAATAAATTTTTATTATAATCTAAGCAAACACACCCTATATTCTTAGTGAACAAAAGGTAGAAAAATCAGCTTTAAAGTAAATATATGGACATAGCATAAAATACCTGAATCAAATAATAAGTAAATTAGGGGTATTTACTCTAGCAATTATACTATATTCAATAGTGAAAATGAATAACATATTTTCTAACTACATATTTCTTATTTTATTTCGGTAGCTTTAACTGTTATTGTAATTTTTGCTCAAAGACAGGTTATGGAATTAATTTTCATTTAAAATGAATCTTATTAGTTAAATTCGATGAATTATTCATAAGCACGTGAAGTAATTTTTAAAAGGAGAGATTTTTAAAATTCTTTTAGATAGATGATTACAACTCCACAAAGAAGAGTTAATTATTAAAATGAAACCATTTTTATCTTTCTGTTTGAATTGCATTAAATAGTGATTAAATATCGAAAACAAATAAAAACCTTCTTTCAGATTTCATTTAATATTTGCAGTTAAATTATTTAACTTATATTCACATCTTTATTTCTATTTAAATAGTAATATTTAAATATTAATTGTTTTTAAAATAATTTGTTTTAATTTACATTAGCAATGCACGATCAATGTGAATTATTTATTAACAAAAATCTCTACAAAAAAAAGTTTAAAAAGAAATAAAAAAGTAGAGAATAAAACTTTAAAACGTTTGCCCATATTATGTGGATTAATATAATTCTTCTTTCATTTAATTGATTTTCTTTTAATTTTACATTCTTCAACCGAGTTTTCCTTTTAACTTAATTAAAAATTTAATAAAACTTATTTTTAACTAATTTAAAATTTAATAAAACTTATTTTTAACTAATTTAAAATTTAATAAAACTTATTTCAAATTCAAATTCAATGAAACTTATTTTTAACTTATTTAAAATTTAATAAAACTTTTTTTGCGTATTTAATGTAATAATATAAAACATTTGCAACTTACTTAAGTTTCAAAACTTTTTATTTAATGTTAAGTAAAACATTTTGTATAACTTATTTAAAATTTAATAAAACTTGTTTTAACTAGTTTAAAATTTAATAAAACCAAAAACTTATTTGTCTCAAACTAATAAAAAGGTAAGCGTTCTAACGTTATATATTTTTACGCAATAAATTAATATTTAAAATAGCTTTTTTTCAACGAATGGTTAAGAATCTAGACCATGAGAACAAGTAAAAATTCTGATAACGTAATTACTTACGTCACTTTAATCTTATCATTTTCATAAAGGAAGCAGGGTAAAGAGGCAACTTAAATAATGCTATTGAAACTCTTACCTGAAAAGAAAGAAAATATTTCATTTAAAAGAATGATCATTGCAGACGTAAATATAACAAAATTGCGCGGACACACACATATAAAACAAATTATCAAAATTAAAAAATTGCAAAATAATTAAAAATAAATTAAAACATTTTTTTAAAAAAAGAATGATGCGAAAATTTAAAGAATTTTTTCAAAAATGGAAAAAAAAACTTCTTATCGAAATATTGAAACCTCATTGGAATATTTCTAAATGAATTAACTATGCAGAAAATTAATTGTTCTTATAAAACCTTCGAAAGAGACTTTTTAATGACAATAATTAAAGAAATTTTAAAAGAAAGAAGATTAGGCAGTTTGAATAATCTGTACTTCAGTAATTTGATAAGAAACGATTTTCAAAATAGTTGAACACTAATTAGTTTTTCTCAATATCTAATTTGTGAAATAAAGTTAAATTTTTTAATCAAGATTCAAAGTGGAAAATAAAGCAAAGGGGAAAAAAATCAAAATTTCAAATTCTCGGATGGATAGCACACAAAGTTGCAAAATTATTTTTCAAATGTCCGAATTATTCACATTATTTAAGTAATAATAATAAGAAGAATTTTTAAAAAAAATGCTTAAACATTTTCCTGAGGAACAAAGTAATTATCATTTTGGAAATAGATGCTAAAAATATAATTTCTTCCTAAAAACCATCTATACATATAACAGGCTTTCTTTATTTAATTGCAAAGATATATTGTCAAAATAAATTTTATCGACTATACGTTTAATTGTTTACACAGCTTTAAGAAATTTAAATAAATGCAGTTCATTCGGTGTATATGTTTTAAGTGTTTTGAAATAGATACATATTATAAAATTTCATAATATATACCGCAAAATTATGATAAATTATAATACAAATTACTTATTGAGCTTTAAAAAAGCCATAAATACTTTAAATTTAAAGTTTCATCCTCTGTTGAATAATATTATGCAGGATATATTTAGAAATTTTCTATTAAGATTATCAAAGAAATATTTGTAGCAAATATATTTTCTAAAGAATAATATTGCTATAAAAAGTTATTTAAATACAATTTTTAGGCAAAAAAATGGAGGGGAAGTGACATCTTTTCAAAACATTCTCCTTTTTACGAGAAATGTTTCTATAATAATATTTTGTCTATAAATAGTTAAAACCTTCTTTTCAGAAACCAAGCTAGGATTTTTGAAATATATTATTTAAAAGTCAATTTATTCATATTTTAATATATGAGAATAGAGAAATTTTTATAAAAACTACCGATTGTAATTTCAATTGATAGTAATTCTGAAAATGTACATTTTTCATAAATCTTAGTACAGGCTTTCTAGAGATGTTCTGGCCTTATAAAGGTAAAACTTTATCATAGAAGCATTTTTCATAAAAAGTAAATATTTCATTTAATTTTTTGCCAAAAAAATTATTTCAAATATTTTTTATTGAAATGATATTTTTAGAAGAATTATATACATGCAATCTAATTCAGTTGACAATTTTGCAAAATTATGGTTCCGAACGTAATTAATAAACTTAAATGCAAACTATATATGCATGCATTTAATAATAATTTCTGGCACGGGCAAGATGGTTTAGATCGTTTGGTGCTAGGCTCGAGGTCGCGTTTGATGGTTCGCCCCAACCCAAGTCGGTGAATTTTCATGTTGAAAATCTACTGTGTCCATGTCGTATGATTATATGGCATACTAAAAATCCCTAGAGTGCCTGTTTGGCTCCGGTGCATTCGGCAAATTTAAATTACTATTTTCATTTCGCCCCGTCAGAGCTCAAAAACCTCCCTTTAGAGGGAAATTAGGCGTCAAAATGACATTATGGCAATCAGTATACATCTATATGATACCGCACCAAAAACAGATACCATCTCCCGATGAATGTACTATGTATGCAATGGTAAAATACCAAACTGCAGTCTCATTTATAAAAAAAGAATTCTGAGCATAGGAACATTTAACTTAAATATCCAAATAAGTATTTTTTCAAAAATATTTCCTCAAAAAAAAAAAAAAGTTTTTCAAACATTTGCTTAAAGAATTTTATCGATAAACAGCACATTCCCTCTTTAACTTATCCAAAAATAATATTTTTAATTTAATATCGAGTTAAAAATCTGAACACTGATAATTTTTTTTTACTTCTATACAGAAACTGTTTTAAATCCTTTCTCTGAGATGCAGAGATAAAACAAAAATGCAAGAAAATAACTTTTTAATGCAAATCTCTTCCAGCTTATTTATTTTTCCACTTTTCCATGTCCGCGATTTCATAAAGTATCTCTTTTAATATGCAGTGCATCGCGCTCTCCAAAGACAACTTGACTTTTCCTTATGTTCAAGCAGTGATATCTCTTTTACGAAAACTCATTAGATCAAAAAGGACTAGAGTTGCAAAATTCATTTTCGAATCAGAGAAAACAAAACGCTGAATAAAAATCCTCTCGATTTCTTTGCATATATCAAAGACTTTTTCCCCGGCGAACAGGAGAGAAAGGGAAAAGAAAAAAAATCCAAAAATATGGGGAGGGAAAAAACAGAAAAGAGAGAAATGTTCGAAAACCGTGAAAAAGAGAAATAAATTACGTCAGCAAAACAACGTCAGCGAAATTTTCTCTTTTCAGAATGGCAACGCACCGGAAGAGTCCTCGTTTATTTCGTGGTCCAACGGAAAAGGGGGTAATTTTAGTCCAGAAAATCTGTTGATTAAATCCGGAGAGTAAATTATGCTTGATTGGAGGGTTTGCACTTCAACTGTAAAAATGGTAACAAACTCTTGGGAAAAAGCATGCAATTGATTTCAACAGAAATCTCAAATTCGAGCACCGGCATGTATTTTTAAAAATTGCTCGAGTATTTCAATTTGATTCGTTGAATATGTACTTGAAATCTGCGAATGAGGATACGTACTTATTAATAAAATATATCTAAAGAAATTATCCGATTTAAAACGAGTAGAGTCGGAAAATAACGTTTCGAGCAGTTTTAAAGAATTTGAAACCATATTACATCACAAATACAACATAAACGGTTTAAATGTATTTTTAAGATTATTTTCTGAAATATTCTTTCTAGAGCTGTTATTGTTGCTTTTCTAATGCCTACCTGAATAAACACCAGATCGAGACCCATGAAATTCATCGTGGCCAGGCCGTAAATTTGAGCACCATGCTGGTGACAGTACGTTTTGGTTCCATCCCATCCACAGGAGATCTGGGGTCTCCAACCCTTCTTACCAATATTTCGAAGGGACTTTCGGCACGCGGAATAATATAATATAGAGCGCCTGCACATGCCACTATACATATACATGCCTCAATGCTTTCTCCGGGATTTGAACCCAGGCACTACGGTACAAAATTCAGCGTCACAAACCACTATACCGACAGGGAGGATTTCTGGAGTTATCTGATTGACCATTTCAACTTTGAATCAAGGACAAAGTCTGACAAGTATCACTTAAAATTGGTATCTTACTTTCCTAACTTCCACTACAGAAAGGACTTTAAATCTCATTCTGTTTAATATGCAGACGCCCTAATTCTCACACTGAGTACAAATTAGAAAATTTTGATGAAGGACCCCTCGTAATTTTTAACCACCGTTAGATGACAAGGTCAACAACTGTGCTGGCACTAAACTCTCCAAATACATTCTATGTAAATGTGAGGGGTTTGAGTTTTTACGTATTTAGCATGAACATCCTTACTATAAGAAGGATTTTAGATACAGTAATACCTCGACTCTTACTCTACCCCGACTTATGCGAATTCGGAGTTACGCGATTTTCAAACTTCGTCAACACTTTTTTTTCCTTCTATGAAACTCAGGTAGAATCAATGCAAGAGCCTGAAGAAATCGTCGATCTTGCCTGGCAAATAAATTTAGAAGTGGATAGTGATGGCGTTCAAGAGCTGCTGGATTCACACAATCAAGAGCTGAGAAGTGATGAGCTCATAGAAGAGCAAGAGCAGTGGCGTAACGAAAGACGCTTGCCCTCACCCCCTCGCAGACAGGGTTTGGGCTCCTAAATTTGATTTTACAACGTGTAGGTACTTGGCGGCAGTCAAGCTTCTGGCCCCTAGAATCCTGAGCCCCTCGCAATGCCGGGGTTGCAGGGGTGTACATTACGTCACTGAGCAAGAGCAAGATATTGAAGAACTTGAGTCTTTACACCCATTTCAATCAGATCGAATGCCGATTGGTAATTTAACAGTATGTCTCCATTTAATTGAAAAAAGTGTTACAAATTTTTGAAATTATATATTCCTACGAAGAGCCTATTTTTTCAACAGAACAAGGAATAAAAAAAATATTAACAAGTTACGAGGAAATTTTGGGGGAAAAATAAACTTAAAGAGCCTGCCTGGTTAGATTTTATGAAACCTACGTCAAAATACTTTCAGTTTGCGATTTTGTATTTGTGCTATCTAAGGTTTTATTAAACACTTTTATTCCTAGGGTTTTCTTTTGTCTCCCGGCCCCAACTAAAAATAGTTTGTGTGTATTTATATGCGAAATTATACCCTGAATTACCCGGTTCTCACTCAGTTTGACCTATCGTGTAAGTTCGGGGTATTACTATACATTACCAAGCTGAAAGGTTTAATTTTTACTCGAGTATAACTTTAAATTTGAATGCATAGATGTAATTTCATTTCCATTTGTTTCTTTCTATGCTTAAGTATAAAATTTGGTGAGGTTTTTTTGCTTATTTTTTGAATTTTGTGTCTCAGGATAAGGAATATAAAGTGATATGAGTTTTATTATTGTCTTAATGGATCACAAGATATTACATTTTTTAACTTTTTATATTTATGTTATTTGTCGCAATATAATTCTTTACGAATAGGACTTATAATTGATAATCTTTTTCCATAATGAAAAAACTCATCAAATCAGAAATAACAATTTAGAATAATTATAATTAATATTAATGAATATAAGCAATAATTACATTCACTAAGTTATAAATTTCGTCCTCATTTGTCAAATACGTCCAATAGTTTATTCCCGATTATTTTATTTAAGTAAAAAAAAAATATTTGCGCAAAAATTACAGTTACTTTGTGTATGGTACTTTTTAGTTCTGTACAATTATAAATTTAAGAGGATTTGGCCCCCTTTGAGCAAACTTCTTTATTTATGTATTTAAAAATTATATTTTAGCATTTTATACAATGTTTCTGTTCAAGAAAATGTTACCAGATGAAAATTTTCATATATTATTCACACAATTTTAAAAATTTAAATTTTTTGAAGAAAATTGGGAAAATTTTAAAATTTTACTCCTTTTGTAAAAATTAATTTTTTGACCTGAAATTTTTTTATAATACTCTTATGGATGATCTAAACAACTTTAGGGATCGATTTTAGAATAACTTCATTCGTTTTCGAAAAAAAAAAATAAAATGTTGATATACAGGCTAAAAATCAACGAAAAGTCAACATGTCTTACATTTTTTTTTAAAAGTATTCAGTTTATAGCAAAACGGATCCCTAATTTTATTACATGCTTTAATTTCAACACGCAGGAAAAAAATGGAAGTGATTGGTAAATAATTGTCGAAGGAGTAGCATTTTGAATGCACTAAGGTTTCGAAAAACACAAACTGAGAAAAACAGGTTTAAAGTTTATAATTCTGAAAAAATAATTATTATAAGCTTAATTAAACTTAAAATACCACTT
Organism: Trichonephila clavipes; assembly: GCA_019973935.1. Taxonomy (NCBI): domain Eukaryota; kingdom Metazoa; phylum Arthropoda; class Arachnida; order Araneae; family Nephilidae; genus Trichonephila; species Trichonephila clavipes. The sequence continues at coordinate 46,541 of BMAU01019922.1, forward strand.
TAAGATATTAGTTATACATTTTTCTTTAAAATAATTGCATTTTCATAGTTTTTCAACCCACACATTTTTATAAATGATCAACTTTTAGAGAGTACTAATTGCTCATGAAAATTCAAGAAAAATGTTAAAAATTTTTTTTTCTGTCACGACAGAAATTTTAGCTGTTTTTCTTCTTATAATATTAAAGTATTACATTTGTATGAAAAATATATCAGGAATAAGAACTGAAATTATAAAATTATTAATATAAAATGCCTTAATTTAAAAATTTTACATGCACACATTTCACAAGGAAGAAAAATTACATTGTATTGCCTCGGAAATATTCTGCTTTTAATACTACACATTCTTTTTTATAGTTATTATTTCTATTTCTAAAATAGAATTTTTTTATCACAACGCATTTTTTAGCTTTTTTTCTAAAAAGGGGGTGTGGCTGAATTGCCTAATTTGTTTTCAAATGAAGTTTTATTCAACTTCTAACTTTCCGACATGCACAAGTGATATATCAATCGAAAGATAATAATGCAAAGAATAAGATTAAATGAAAATAAAAAAACGATAGGTTTGTGTCTTTTAGGGTACCAAGTCCTCTTAAAGAACTGTATTCGATTTTTTTTGATTGAGTTGCCCTTCATCAAGAACACTAAATATTTAAATAAGAACTGGCTAAAAACGCGCGTACTTCACAAAACCATATTTAATCCTAAAAAGGCCATTTAGATATTAAAGCTAATACCTTAAGTACACATAAAAATAGTAAATTATTCCGCGTTCATTTTTTTTTTATAAATCCTCTAAGGACTTGCTTCCAAAAATCGCTTCTGAAACTCCGATAAAATGCCTACTAAGAAAATTACCTTAAAAAGAAGCACACAGTAAGGTTTTAGACACTCAATGACAATGAAGTCCGTTGGATTATAATTAGCAGAAAGGAAAAGAGTGAAAAGGTAAAAAAAAAAAAAATTCTCATCCGGGATAATGTTTTAATTGGCTCTCATTTAACGAAGCTGATTGGATTAGCATAAATTGGAAAGGCAAGTCAAAATTAGTTTCTGGTATTCAAGGTCACTTCAGAAAGCTCAAATGGGAAGTTAGGTTGACTGCTAATCTGAGGTTATTACATTAAAAAAAGGGAGGTTTCTATTTTTTTCCCTAGATTCTCTAGGGAATTTCGGAAATGTGTTCGAATTAGTTCGAATATTTTTTTCATCTAGTTCTAAACACTCTTCTTGACTAGAGAATAGAAATAGGATTAAGCTAAAGGCCAATAAAAGTTACAATAATGGTCATAAGAAAAATCTTGGAAATTAATCATATCATGGGATCCTCATAGTTATGGAAAATTGTTTGTGCTGTAAATTATATCACATATTTTAATTGTTTCAGAGGGAATACTGATTTTACTCATAAAACAAAATATTTTACTCTGGAGAAATAATTAAAAAAAAAATTAATGAAACGTAATTTTGCGGGGAAAGCTTATTGTGTGTGCAAACTTTTGCAGAATAAATCATGAAAATATTTAAATGATTGTTTCTAAACTTATACACAATGCAAATCAGTAGTTTCATTTTTGACAAATTATATACAGTACTAGCTGGTATACCCGTTCTCCGCAAGGGTGAATTGAAAAAAATTAAACAATACAGATTGAAGGATAATGAAGTTTTCAATAATTTAACTTAACGTAAATTGGAAATTTAAAAAAAAAAGCTTTTTGTATATCTCAGCTGATTAAAGAATCATATTCATTAAATTTTAAGTCTGTAGGTCTAATGGCTGACAAAAATGTTTTTATTATTTATAACGCCCCGTAACTGTCTAGTGGATCGATTTTTGAAAACACCTTCCTAAACTGATCTCTGCTCAGCAAAAGTAGCACATAGCTACAAATTTTGTTTAATGAAGGCTTAATAGTGAAAAATTTTAATCTAGAAGTGTAATACGTTAATATTACTTTCTGTTGTATTTATTTTATGTTAAAATTGTAATATTCGCAAGTAACGCTGTTCCTTACATTAAAATGGTGATTCAACGGAAATAAAGGGTGTTTTTTTGAGAGGTATAGAACTTTAAATTGCAATAAAACAACGATGTATTATTCGATTGACATGAATATTTTTTATTCGAAAGATAATCTTGTGGCATTACATTTTAAATAGGATTTCTGGCATATGACTGTCACGGCTGGCTCGGATGTAGTCCAATCGGGACGTCCAATTTTCGATGACTTTTTAAAAACGTTTGTGGCCGTATATCGGCAATAACTCGGCGAATGTTGTCTTCCAAATGGTCAAGCGTTTGGGGCTTATCCGCATAGACCAATGACTTTACATAGCCCCACAGAAAATAGTCTAGCGGTGTTAAATCACAAGATCTTGGAGGCCAATTCACAGGTCCAAAACGTGAAATTAGGCAATCACCAAACGTGTCTTTCAATAAATCGATTGTGGCACGAGCTGTGTGACATGTTGCGCCGTCTTGTTGGAACCACAGCTCCTGGACATCATGATTGTTCAATTCAGGAATGAAAAAGTTAGTAATCATGGCTCTATACCGATCACCATTGACTGTAACGTTGTGGCCTTCATCGTTTTTGAAGAAGGATTCCACCATCGCATAAAGCGCACCAAACAGTCAGTTTTTCTGGATGTAACGGTGTTTCGACATACACTTGTGGATTAGCTTCACTCCAAATGCGGCAGTTTTGTTTGTTGACGTAGCCATTCAACCAGAAGTGCGCTTCATCGCTGAACAAAATTCGCTTATGAAAATAGACCATTATTTTCGAAATAAAATTGCACATTTTGGAAGCGTTGTTCAGGCGTGAGTCTATTCATGATGAATTTCCAAACCAAATTGAGAATAAATCACTTGGAAGCTGTTAAATAGGTCACCATCTTGGAAAGTAATGCCAACTTAAACTTCTATACCTGGAAAAAAAACACTCTGTATAAAGAAATGTTGGCGATAGATTCAAGTTGGCATCATTTTTGGTGACCCTGTGGACAACTTGACGATTAATTGAACGGTGCAGATGTTGATGTGCTGTAGCACCACTTAGTGGGGAGCTACAACAAAGAGAATAGCACAAAAATCGCCATAATACTACATATACATGCCAATTTTCATAGTGAATGGTTGAACGGTGTAGGAGTAAAACGTAGCCATATATACAAACATTCATTTTTATATACTATACTAAATGTAACTCAGTTGCTTCTTTTGTCATTTTATGATATTCAACGAGAGTATATTGGTATATTATGATATTCTATGATAGTAGAGTTCTAACTTCTAGCACATTAAAAGCTACCGATTGCATGCAAAAACATTCTTAGATACCTCGTATCTTGATTCTAAAATGACAGGATTTTCAAAGTATATTTTATGCCCCCTTCCAACCTGCTCTAGAAGTAGATTTATGTAAAACTCGTTCTTAACCGATCTCTACTCAACAAAAGAAAAATGCATGCGAAGTTTCAAGTTTGTTAGTCTAATAGTTCAAAAAAATAAATTTTTTTTACTTGTAACGTTATTATCGTCATTTTTAACTAGACGCAGTTATAAAAAATGAAGTCGTGAAAGAATGTTTTCATAAAAAGTAAAAAAGTGCAGGTCAATAAAGTCGTCAAGAATTATACAACAGACGCCAAAGAGATATTTCTGCCGGTAACCATTTACCACCACTTTTTCAAAATAAATCGTGGTATTTTCTTATCAGTTACGTCTTTTTTATAACGTATTAAAAACGGTTGAAAATCAATGAGAATTCATATTTATTAATAATTATTTGTGTATATTGCGTGTTGTCATCAATAACGCCAACTTGGCGAGGTTTGGGTCGGCGAAACGAAAAAGCACTATAAAATGTTGACCAACAATAAATATTTCAGGTATAATTATGAATAACTTCAACAGTAAAGGTTAAAAAAATAAAAGCTAATTAACGCAAAGTTTGCCAAAGAATGTAAAAAAAAGGGGAAATTAACATTAATAAAAAACATTAAAATTTTCGTTATGGAAAATAAATTTAAAGAAAAATATTTTCATTATATATTTTTTAAAACAAACATGTTTCAAGATTCCTTAAATGAAAAATTATTTCGATCAAAAATAATTTATTTTAAAAAATAAATCATAGCTATATATACTATATACAGTTAGGTTAAACAGGCAGCTATTAATAAAATTTGATATTTTACATGACGTTTTTATATTAATATACCTATTTATTCATTCTAGAATGGGTCTATTCTGTCATAGTTTACTTTATAGTTATAAATATACTCAACAACAAGAGGCAAGACATATTTTAGAAAAATAGTGCGAGCAGAATATGAGATTTTATATTTTATGCACAGGAAAATTCTCGAAACTTTGTGAAAAGAAAAACACTATATGAAGTGAAATACTCACATGAATAGGTTCTAGTTTTAGAAAATGGAGTATAATACATATTTTTCGAAAAAAAAAAAAATATTTTTAGGCACGAATAGTTCTTTATGTATTTTTCTATGAAAATATGTAAGATATGTATCCAGTTCCTGTAAGAAAGTATCTTATATAAGACTTATATGTTGCAATTGATATAACTTGTAAAAATTCTAAAGTGTCAATTTTTTTTTAAAAAAAAAAAAGTATTTTTTGGTTCATTTTTTATTACAGTTAGAACACACAATCCTTATTTTATAAATATATTTATAATTAATTGTATACCAATGATTATATATAATTTATTTCATGTGATTATAAAAATGTAGTATATATTAATGGTAATTGAAGTTTTGCCAAAACATTTTTATTCCTTTCATTAAATTTAAATTAAGTAATATGAAAAAAAAATAATTTAAGTCAATTCCTACCTACGCAACAAAGAAAAATTTTATTTTAGTTTCTTTTTTATTAAATAGTTACAATTAATATAAATATATAAATACATATGACAAAATCACACTATTAAGTGGCAAAATAAAGAATGTTTTTTTCCAGGTATAGAAGTTTAAGTTGGCATTACTTTCCAAGATGGCGACCGATTTAGCAGCTGTTAAGTGATTTATTCTCAGTTTGGTTTGGCAATTCATCATGAATAGACTCACGCATGAACAACGCTTTTAAATTGTCGTCGAATGGGCCCAAAATGAGATTGCCGTTGTTCCCGATTTTCATCAGCGAATTTTGTTTAGCGATGAAGCGCGCTTCTGGTTGAATGGCTACGTCAACAAACAAAACTGCCACATTTGGAGTGAAGCTAATCCACAAGTGTATGTCGAAACACCGTTACATTCAGAAAAACTGACTGTTTGGTGCGCTTTCTGGGCTGGTGGAATCCTTCTTCAAAAACGATGAAGGCCACAACGTTACAGTCAATGGTGATCGGTATAGAGCCATGATTACTAACTTTTTCATTCCTAAATTGAACAATCATGATGTCCAGGAGCTGTGGTTCCAACAAGACGGCGCAACATGTCACACAGCTCGTGCCACAATCGATTTATTGAAAGACACGTTGGGTGACCGCCTAATTTCACGTTTTGGACCTGTGAATTGGCCTCCAAGATCTTGTGATTTAACACCGCTAGACTATTTTCTGTGGGGCTATGTAAAATCATTGGTCTATGTGGATAAGCCACAAACGCTTGACCATTTGGAAGACAACATTTGCCGTGTTATTGCCGATATACGGCCACAAATGTTGGAAAAAGTCATCGAAAATTGGACGTCCAGATTGGACTACATCCGAGCCAGCCGTAACAGTCCTATGCCAGAAATCATATTTAAAATGTAATGCTACGAGATTATCTTTCGAATAAAAAAAAATCATGTCAATCGAATAATACATCGTTGTTTTATTGCAATTTAAAGTTTTATACCTCTGAAAAAAACACCCTTTAGAAAAGGATTTTCCTTGCAATTTGCCATTTTCCTTTCTATATATATGGTGTTGGACTATTTTGCTTGTTTGCTACTATTTCTTAATTAAATTTAATTTTTTCAATAAAATAGTATAGAAAAAAGAAATCTCATTCTGAGAAATTAGGCCGTCCGAGGTGGGATTCAAACCCACAACCAACGCGCTATCCATTGAGTTACAGGGACATAATGAGCGATTTTCCTTTTTATGTATGGTGTTGGACTACTATTTTTTTTGTTACTATCTATTCATTTTTTAATTTAGTTAATGAATGAATATTTGAAAAAAAAACTGTATTATAACATCAATTATCGTCTACTACAAGTTTAAAAGAATTGTATTTGAACTTGATTGGACGAATAAAAAATATTTTATTAACGATTGAAAATTTGAATTATTATTATATATATATATATATAGGAAGAGCGGGAACTAATAGTAGGAATTTAATAACAATTATGGAAAACTTTAATGCAGTAATTGCGGCAGATAATGAAGAAGTAATGATGCCGAAATATAATGAGAAGCTTTAAGCAGTAACGATGGTTTAATACTTTATAGGATAGATAATATTGATTTCGGGAAAATGTAATATTATATACGAATGGGGATCCAAAAATAACCAGAATCGAACTGTTGCGCATGCATACTTTGTAGTTATGAGTTGCGCTGTTAGGTGGTGTTAGTTGGAGTCTCTCGCAACGAGATTAGTGAGCTGGCGTCAGCCGGAGTGGATTGCTTGTGGTGATCCGCTGTGCGCATTCCTATCTCAACTCTTTGGCGATTTGTGAGATAATCTACCACAAGTAACAACGATTCTGTGAGAAATTTTGCTTTCTGTGTAGAAAACTGCAGCCCAGATCATTAGAATGCTTCTCATGGCGAGGCTTTGGGAAAATCGCAGGTCTACAAATGGCAATTCCTTTCAAATAAAGTCAAATGAAGACATGTCATGCCTAGGACGAATTTCAACTGGAATAAATGACGAAAACATTGCCAAAATTAAATTCGCAATTTATGAAGATCTTCAAAAGACCATTGACAAAATTTCTGAGGAAACATACGTGTCACGGAGCACGTTCACGACAATGCCCCAGCTTACACAGATTTGATGGTTTGACTGTTTTTAACAAACAACAAAAGCTTGTGCTTCAACCACCCTACTCACCCGATTGGGCTCCATCGGCCTTTTTTTCTTCACGGATGAAGAGAAGTTTGAAAGGAAATCGATTCAGTGATGTGGAGGAAGTCAAAGAAAACACCTTAATGGCATTGAATAGTATCCTGTCGTAAAAGTTCCAGTACTGTCTTTAGCAGTGACAAAAGTATTGAGACAACTACATTAATGTTCATGGATAATATTTTGAAGGGTACTTAATGTAGAGTTCAATAAAAATACAAAATAAAAAATAAGTAAATTCTGGTTATTTTGGGGGTCTTTTCTCGTGTATACAATCTAACCTAGGACTTCTTGTGGACCTGGACTCCTATACCACCTGTGATCTTTTTAAACAGGCAGTATTTAACGCATATGTTGCCAAATGCACAAACGGTTACAAGTAACAAATGTGCGTGACTCATAATTTCACATACTAACTACAAACCAACTCCACTGGTAGCCGCCTTTCAGCTAAATGAGTAATGATGGTGTTTGGTAATAGGCACAAGCCCAGGCACCGATGAAGGGTATGGAATAAAATTGCGCAGTCTTACCACTGTTACAATTTCATACATAGTTCGAAATTTGAGGATTTTTAGAGAATATAACGGCGAATAACATCTGATGATTAAAATTATTCGAATTATGACCTTACTGAGGCCAAGTCGAGCATGAGTCAAGGCTCCCTCCCTTTAAGATAAGGCCCTCAACCCAGCTGGTCCAAGCCTTAAAACTTCCTTGTGTATATTTTTTTTGATAAATGCACAGTTTTTATCTAATATTAAAAGATACACATGAAATGGGAGTCTTTTTTTTAAATTGGCAAAATAAACTAATATTAAACACATAACATTGCACATTTATTATTAAACTATGTTCCTAAATTTAAAAAAATGTTCTTAGTACATAAATAAAAAGCCTAATTGATGTGAAATTGTACACGATGAAATATAAAACATTTTACTCAGATAAAAATGGACAATCTAATAAAAAATAAATAAAAATTGAATACAAATTTGATATGTTCTATGAACTAATGAAACATAAAAAAAATTAATTTAAGAGTGTTTTTTCGATGTGAGTACACATAATGATTGAATTTTGAACCCATTTTGAAACATAAGACGACTTCGAGGAGTTTTACTGTTCTGGTTTATTTCGAGATTGTTATGTAGTTTTGTGAGAAAGAAACCAAAAGTTGATAGATTATCAAAAACATTTTCTTAAAAGTTATAAGAATACAATTATTTTCTTTATTATTTCTACTAACCGTAAAATTGGCGTATAAAGCGAATTTATACTTTCAAGCTGCAGTTTTTAAAAATCTTTAGCTATTCCCCTCCCCCTTCTTTCTTACGAAGAAGCCTGAAATCTATGCAAGCAATGTTCTTATGTTTTGAAGTCTTTTATCCGCGGTATTATCACAGGCTATAAAAAAAAGTATACCTCTATAGAACTACAATTTCTAAAGTTCATAAGATATGTCATTTCTTTCAAGTAAACAGTAATTTTGATAAATATTGAAGTCTACATTTTCTTATGCTCGTCTCTTTTTTTTTATTTTTAAAGCTATCATTTTCATATCCGCTGTATAACGCACACCCGCAAATTTTGGTCTTATTTTTTGTGTTTAAAGTGTGCATTTTACGCCGAATTTTACTGTAATATGTTTTCTGAGAAGATGGCAAAAGTTATGTCTCGTATAACTTTTTTAAAAAATATCTAATGCAAAACTTATTTGATTCAATATATTTTTATTCAGCCACAATGAAAGAATAACGAGAGCAAAAAAATCATTATTACCATATTATAATTTACGTTTTACATATCTTTGCATAACACTTATCAAACTAATAAAATATTCGCAGTAGCTCGCAATAAAAATTTAAATTGTATTTCCATTCGATACAGTTCACCCTTAAAATTTTATTGCTTACTTACATTAACCATAAAACCATGCATTTGATACTCCCATCCTTTTATATAAATTCAATAAAACTTTAATTAAAACTTCAAAACCACCAATACCATTTCCATAAATCAACGAACATCATTAGAATATTTCCATGCTACAAATTCCATCATCTCTCTCTTATTTTAAAAAATTCCAAAAACTATAACCCGGTTTAATATACATTAAGTAAAAAGGAAAGTTTTTTTTTAAAGAAGAAATACTATTATGTTCATTTAGAAACTTTTGCTCGAAATATTACTTTCTTTCTATCCATATATTTATTTCACTACCAAATTCTTTTGCTCTTTCACTTGTGACGTACGGAAAATAACGAGCAAATACTTTACGAAGAAAATAATAATAAAACTAGAATTTGTTGACTTTTGAAAATTCAATAATATATATTATTTACGTTCGTTAAAAGGTCGAACTGTACTTAAGAATGCATATGAAAACGCAAAGTTAATATTTCGCCCCCTCCTCCTTAAATAACCATTTTTTTTGTCCTCATTAATATTAAGTATAGATACATATATATGTATACATATTTCGAATAAAGATGCTTTTTGATAAAAAGTACAGCTTCTCTCTCTCCATTTGGGTTTTCCTCTTCATGTATATTTAACAAAATCAGGGAAAGTAGAAATGTTATGCAGTTGGATATCTTTCTGGAATATTTTTAACGAGAAGCCCTTTTTTAATCCAACTAGTTTTTAAATTTCGCGCAGATTATGGAATGCAGAGTTTTTTTTAAACAAAGTATCTAGTATTTTATTGTAATTAAATTTCCGAAATAGATAAAACAAACCAAATATACTGTATTTACTTGAATCTTTTGAAATGTGTAAATACACTACATAAAGGTGTGGCATCTGTACAAATATATATACATATATAATGCAATATAATTTTCAATAAAATCATTATTTAATTTCTAAAATAACACTTAACTAAGACTTTCAAATAAAAATTTTAATTTGATCATTTTAATTGCAATTCTAATGATTCTAATGATTTACATTTCGAAATTAATTGTATAGTTTAAAATTATAATGGACTAAGTAAAACAAACAAATTTTTAAACAAATATTTTTTTGATAAACACTTGATTGTTACGAATATTTAGTTTAGTATTACGAAGGTTTAACCCTTTATTGACCGACGGTACTTATAAGTACCACTCACTTTAAAATTACACAGAACAGAATACCCATTTTTACGAATATTCTGACGATATTTAGCAGGAATACTCTTTGAAATCCACTATTCCAAGATATATGGCAGTACGGGTTCTATGATGAGTATTTTAGCGGGGAAGGCGAATAGTTTTATAGCAGAAATTGCGTTTTTAGATGACGGCGTTTTCAGTGGATTGCGAAGATTATCATTTGTGTCCCGAAAAAATAGTTAATGTCAAAATTTAAGTGTCTTATTTTTTTATGTATGTTAATGAAAACCTTAGAGAATGATTTGATTGTTTGTTTTAAATGAACATTGTATATAATTAATTTTGGAGTGGAATATCTTTAATTAATTAATTAGTTCTCTAATGGATTAAATTTCCCAAAGTTGAGTATTTTGTTTATGTATATCCCTTAATTTTTTCAATGTAGTGATCCAAAAAAAATATTGCATGAAAAAACTACATTAAATCATAATGAGGTTGATAAAGTGTTTAAGAACCTACCAGGAAATAATTATACATCAAACTTGAGGATTTAATAGTTTGTTTTATTGAATGAAGTGAATGAGTATCTGTAATGAGATCTATTTAACTAACTTATTTTCCAAAGTAACAGATAGTATCTATTATCACTTAGAAATCACACATTGTAAATAAATATTTAAGAGGAAAAATTCTTTCACTGAAAATAAATCCCATTAATGTGCCACACATTACTGTAGCAGAGTTTTAAAAATTTATAGTTAACTTAAATATTCATGTTAGCCAAATGCAACAAACTTGTACTTTATAGAGAGAAACATCACAATAATTTATTTATATCTTCCTTTTAAAGTGGTCATAAATTAAAGCTTTAGCTACAAGTTGTTTGAGAAAATAAAAGTAAAACTAACACAGGTTCGATTTTTATAGATAGAATATTTAATTTTACGAAGTATATTACGATTTGGAAGAAGACATTGTAGTGCATTGTTTTTCGAACTTTCAAGAAATTGCTTCAAATTGGATAAATTTTAAGTCATGTATAGAAAAATACCAGACTCGATTTTATTGTTAAAAATAAAGATTTCAACTAATTTGTTCTGTTAAAGAGATTTGTAAGAATGGAGAAAAATTACTTATGGGATCTCAGGAGTGTTAAATTTCTCTAGAGGGCTGAAAATATAAACATTTTTCAAACAGGTATTATTCTTTTAAATTTAAATAAAAAAATTCGAATCTTTTACACATTATTTATAAAGGAATAGGGCTTCAGAAAAGTATAAAATATTTAAAATATAATCATAATTTTAAGAATTATAAGCATATGAGAATAACAAACTTTTCGAAAATAAATATTTATTAAGCTTTCGTCGCGCGCATGCTATTTTCTAAAATAGTAGCTTTAATTATTATCTATAAGTTGATTTATAACGTTAAATGTATCCTTATTACACCGTAGTAATATTATATAAGAATAATAAATTATATATTTTTTAAAAAATAAACAAATTACGTTTTCAAATTTTTTGAAAACTTTCAATATTTTTCAAATATTTTGAAACACAAGAGATATATTATTCTTAAATGATGTAGGCTTTAAAGAGTATGATACATTTTATAATTCTATAAAGTTTTATACACATCAGAGGATACTACACTGCTGGACAATTGCTAAGGACGGATAACACTATCATCCATAGCAACCACAAAATGAAAGGAAGCAAAATGTGGAAAATTAGAATAAGTGCGGGATATTAGTAAGTATGAGTATGCAAATTTTTTCCATGTCTGTTCATCACGTGACAGCGTTCATAAGAGCTTTAAAGGTTTTGACGCGTGTGGACAGTTGTTGTTTCAAGTCAAAGTTTTACAGGAAAGATTTAATAGACGAACTTAAAATTTTTGGCATGTCTTCCCGACATCACATAGATGATTTTATGCGTGGCCGAATTATTGGAAAGATCGAAGAGAAGGGCGAAAAATAACAGATGTTGCCAGGGAGTACGACATCGCTCACAGCGTTGTTTCACGGCTGTGGAAGTCATTTAAAACTACTGGAATGTGTAGTAGACGGCACGGGGGAGGTCGTGTTAGAAATACGACGCCTGCAGAAGACAGATATATCGTCCTATCAGCAAAAAGGAACAGGCGCACCACAGCTCAGCAGGTGGCAAATCAGTTTCTTGCTGCCTCAGGAAAGCAGATCTCCCGAAAAACTGTTGCCAGACGTTTGAGGGGAGGAGGACTATACGCACGCAGACCTGTTGTGTGTGTCCCATTGACCAGACAGCACCGTACTGCCCGTTTGGAATGGTGTCGTGAGCATCACAGTTGGACTAAACAGGACTGGGCATGCGTACTATTCTCAGATGAGAGTAGGTTCAGTCTGCCATCGGATTGTAGACGCCAATTGATCTGGCGCGAGAGTGGTACTGCTTATCGTCCAGAAAATATCCAGGAAAAGGACCTATATCCGACATGCAGTATCATGGTGTGGGCCGGCATCATGATCAATGGCCGCACGCGCCTACATGTGGTTGCGAATGGGACTATGACGGGCCAACGATACATTGATGAAGTTCTACTTCCTCATGTGTTCGTCTTTTCCGTGATGCTGTCAGTGATAAATTTGTTTTTATGGACGACAACGCAACATGTCATCGAACACTCACTGTCAGGATTGTCTAGATAGCGAGGGTATTCAACGTCTCGTATGGCCAGCGCGTTCTCCAGATCTAAACTCATTGAAAATATGTGGGATGCTTTGGGGAGGCAAGTTGCTGGTCGAAACTATCCTCCGACAAACAAGAACACTCTCATTTGTGCACTCACTGAGGAATGGGATAAATTGCCTCAACAGCTGCTGGATAATGCTGTGCAAAGTATGGTACGACGTGTAGAATGTTGCATCACACTCCACGGTGGACATATCCCGTACTGATACCTTTCTTTAAGGTGCTTGCTGACTTTTAGATGCATTGTTCCATTTCTCCGTACGCAGATCAAATGAACATTTTTTTTTTTTTCTTTCAGATGTTTCACAGCTTTTGTACTTTCCACAGAACAATAAATATTCTTTATTGTAATGTCTGAACAGTGTGGCAACTATACTTTATCCTACTAGGCCTCATGTCTCGCTTAATGTTATGCTACATAGCAATTTGTGATCCGTCCTTAGCAATTGTCCAGCAGTGTATTTTAGAAAATAGCTTGCGCAACGCAAAAATTACTTAATATTTATTACATAATTTTCATATGCTAATAATTTTTAAAATTATGATTATATTTTAAACATTTTATACTTTTCTGAAGCCTCACTCCTTTATAAATAATGTGTAAAAGATTCGAATTATTAATTCAAATTTAAAAGAATTATACCTGGTTGAAAATTGTTTATATTTTCAGTCCTCCAGAGAAATTTAACACCCCTGAGACGTCTTATCACAAATAAGAAAAACAGTTTAATTTAAAGAGTTTTCATTATATTCTAAAAGAATACAAAAAAATTTTCTTTTAACCCTCTCACTGCGCATCACGCGATTTCCACGACTAACGTAGATGTAGCAAAATTTTCGTAACTCGCTACTTCCGCGAGCATGCATTTTTTTCCGACTATTTAGCTGTGCAACCAGTAATGCTCCTGTTTATGTTTTCGTTTATGTTTTCATGTTCATATTTTTATGATCCGATTCAATATTTTAAAATAAGAACACTTTTACATTTTTTGTGAGCATATTTTAACCCTAAAATGTAGATTTAATATGTAGATTTGAAATACGAGCAAAGAAATACGCAACTTTTGAACCTAATTTGATAAAAATAACAACACAGTGAAAGGATTAATGGATTTTCGGCTTAAAAACTAAAATAAATACCAGCGAAATAATATGGATATACGCGTTTTACCTGTATTGAGATTACTTAAGTGAAATGATTTATTTTTATATCTTTTATAACAGCTATTAAAGAAGTGTTTCCTTGAAAAATCTTTCTTCAAGGAATTATAAAGAATAATATTGATGGCAAGCACAATAAAAACATATAAAATATTATTATTTATTTATTTTGGATTCATGGAATTTTGTTTTCAAAGAAAGGCAAACGTAAATATTAGTAAATTAATCAACAAAGAAAGGTAAAAACTATACCAAGTAGAAAAGTGACTCATTCACTCTTCATGATATCCGATGAATTATTAGAACTGCACACTTGAAATTTGGTACGCATGTTTCTTTTGTTAAGTAGAAATCCGCTATTAATAGGTTTCCCGGAAATCAGCTCTCAAGGAGGAGGAAGGGGCTTACGGTGGTGTAAAGGATAAAAATACTTCCGCTTTAGAAATTTATATAAACCTGATTAAGGTCAAATAATGACACCTGTGTTGGTACCCCTTCTCTTCCAATTTTCACTATATGCCTAAGGGGGTGGACTTTGAGTCATGGCAGATTTAACAAGCATCACCCCCTTTACTAGACAAACGCCCGGGGGGCACTATGTTTCAAAACTACGACTCGATGACATCAGCGACGAGTTCGCTACCATGACCACTGAGCTACTACGGTCACCATTTAATAATGAAAAACGATCATTAGGGAGATTCTAAAGATACAATTGAGTTCATGTTTTAAAAAAGTACTTGCTCAAATTGACGTCCAAGTGTTTCTGATAATATTTACAATAGAACCAGAGGCTGTATTTCATACAAGTATAAGAAGAGCTTAATGATTGTAACATTTCAACTTTTTCTTATCATTATCGAGAAATTCTAAGATAAAATACCATTCATAACCAGAAAAAGAATAGATTAATAGTGTCGTTGCAGCCCAAAGAACTTACACTTTGCAATGGATACCGGCAAACGTTGACATCTTTAGCCATTAAAAGGCTGATAACCTTGCCAAAGAGGCCCGAAATTCCCCTCAGCTTTCCAATAGCCATCCCCTTACTGATGGTGATTCAATAGCTAAACGTAAGTTCACCTCCCATCAGTTAAGAAGCACTTCATTCCAGATCTTAAATGTAACCGCGTCATTTCAACCACCCTAGCCAAGATGCGTACAAGACAATTTTAAAGGGAGGAAAATATACCCTGATGGCCAAAGTTATAATACTTGTCTTCACGGTCCTGGCATTCAACTTTCTCTTAACCATATTTTCAATTGTCCTTCTATATTGGTGAAACTCCACAACAAAGACTTAAACCCCACGGACCATCGACTGATTTATTCGCCAAAGGTCGTCGACGTAGCAAGGGCCATTTTGAACGTCTTAGGCGCCATTTGATTTCACTGCATAGACAAGACAACAACAACAAAAGACTCAAAATAGCTGCTACAATTGATGACCAAGGATTCTATTGCACATTTCAAAGGTGTGCAATCTAGATTGGAGACAGTTTTCCTAAAGAGAGAGTTCAGTTTATCCAATGAAACAATTATTGCAACTACTCTCGGCTGATGAATTGTACAACTACACGAGTAGTTTCATAAACTCTTATAAGAAATAAAATACAGGAGTTTTCTTAGTTCTCATTTTTCCAATATTGATGTAAGCTCGATTTGGGCCTTTTGATTCCTTTTCTAAACTGCATGGTTTACGATCCTGTATTCTGTTGTGATAGCTGCTAATTTTAATGCGTGATATCTCCGCTTTTATTACATTGAAACAATTTACCACCCCTTTGAATAGGTAATTGAAGGCCTAATAGACCATTAATAAATAATTGTCACTTAGGGGACTAGGAACAATGTGAGACATCCTGAAATAAAAAAGTTTTCTACTTCTAGTCTTGAGTCTAATTATCATTTTTCAATCTTTTAGTGCTCATTAACCTTAAATAAATTTGAGCGAACAACATACTTTATCTCTTAAAAAGATATCCAACAAATCCAGCATTTTAAAAACAAAAAACAATATCGAATTAAACTGAAATTAAACAGATCTGTCGACAGTTTGACTTTGAACACGAGATGAACTACGAACAAAATGAGAAAAATCTCTTTGATAAACTTAAAGTTATGTTTCAACTCATTATTTTTCGAATTGTAATTATAATCCCCCGAATAATTCCCTAATTCTTTTTAAAAAAATAAAGTACAAAGCGATATTAATTAAAATCAGCCCCTCCCACACCCCCTAACGGAAAAGAGTACCGCTCTTAACAAACATAAAAATATTTCCTGGAGTGAAAATTAGTTTCAAAAGCATGCCAAGAAGAAAATGCTCCAATGTAAACAATGAAAAATTAAGATTTTAATTTTCTGTTGAGAGTTTTTGCGTAAGACTTGTGCAAAAATAACAAAACAAAAAAAATACTCGAACGATAATTTTAAGGATCTTAATTACTAAAGGCTTTTCCCTCGTATTATAATATATAAGTAGAATCGCTTGTTCATTAAGGGGGGTCATAATTAGAAGGATTAATTGCGTACAGTAACGAGCAGTCTTGTATTATTATAAATTGCTGTTAACTTCAGGTAGTAATTAACGCTCAGAAAGCCGATTTAAAACTTATTGAGAACGATTTCTTAGCGGTGTTTTACGACGGTGATGGGTTTTTTTCTTAGTTGATTGAGTAATAAAATAAAAGTGGAGCGTCTAGAGGGAAAGCCGAACTTAAGTAGATTCAGAGTGAAATAAATGGTGATTGACTATATGAGGGTTATTTAGATTCAGGAAGGAAATGAAAATGGCAGATGGTTCTATGTTTCATCCTTTTGTTGCGATTTTCTTAATACCCTATGCGTATCGACATATCGGGTTTTTAAAAAAACATATAATGGATTTGTAGAAAACTGTCAAAGACTACCTATCCTTAGACTTCCGGTATTACATAAATCCTTATTACTGAATCTTTTAAAGAAGAAATGAATAGTGCTATACTTTCATCTTAAACATAAGTTAGTCTCTATCGAAGATAGTTTATAAAAAATCTCGCTTTAATTAAAATATGTGGAATAGTTATAGATGTATAAATATACAGTAATACATATGTGTAAATGGCGTATTAATTTATATGTACATAATAATTCACGTAAATCTTCCATAGAGGGATTTTACTTCATAATGGTTTTGAGCCTCTTCCAAGCCTTCGCTTGATAATTTCACATTTTATTTTGCTGCTAATGTGATACAGGAGTGATACGTGCCAAGCTGTTCTTTGTGTTCCCTATGATGGACGAAAACATTACAATATGGATATCTTGATATTTCTGTCGTCTGATGATGTGGTTGCTGGGGATGACGTTTATTATAGCTCATTTTTATTTGTTTCTTTGTTTCGCGGTAACCATTGTATAGTAAGGCGAATCTATCAACCAATTACCAGCTTCTTATATGAAAGGGCTAAAAAAATACCGGTAAATAGCTGGCTTTTCTACGTAACCCCAATTCGCTGGCAATCTGTGGGGTTGCATGTAAACGGGGTCTGCGACAATCCATCCAACCCCTCGCCACCTTATGAGGTAAATGACTTCCAGACATTTCAAGATAATGCCAACAAAATTACCCAAATTTATTGCGAATCAAATGCCATGCACAAAATATACGCACGAAAATGCGAAATTTTAATTTTTGTTAACTTTTTCTACTCTTATCAAGAGTGTTTTTTTTCCAGGTATAGAAGTTTAAGTTGGCATTACTTTCCAAGATGGCGACCGATTTAACAGCTGTCAAGTGATTTATTCTCAGTTTGGTTTGGCAATTCATCAAAACAATCATCAAGCAAGGCGTAGATTCGTCCAATGGGCCCAAAACGAGATTGCCGTTGTTCCCGATTTTCATAAGCGAATTTTGTTTATCGATTAAGCGCACTTCTGGTTGAATGGCTACGTCAACAAACAAAACTGCCGCATTTGGAGTGAAGCTAATCCACAAGTGTATGTCGAAAAACAACGTTACATCCAGAAACACTGACTGTTTGGTGCGCTTTATGGGCTGGTGGAATCATTGGTCCGTACTTTTTCAAAAACGATGAAAAATTACGTGGTCCGTCGCCAAAAGCCCTCGTGTAGCTGAACAGTGCGACGTTAATCTTCACTCACTCACTCACTCAAAAACGATGAAGGCCACAACGTCACAGTCAATGGTGATCGGTATAGAGCCATGATTACTAACTTTTTCATTCCTGAATTAAACAATCATGATGTTCAGGAGCTGTGGTTCCAACAAGACAGCGCAACATGTCACACAGCTCGTGCCACAATCAATTTATTGAAAGACACGTTGGGTGACCACCTAATTTCACGTTTTTGACCTGTGATTTGGCCTCCAAGATCTTGTGATTTTACACCGCTAGAATATTTTCTGTGGGGCTATGTAAAGTCATTGGTCTATGCGGATAAGCCACAAACGCTTGACCATTTGGAAGACAACATTCGCCGTGTTATTGTCGATATACGGCCACAAATGTTGAAAAAAGTCATCGAAAATTGGACGTTAAGATTGGACTACATCCGAGCCAGCCGTGGCAGTCGTATGCCAGAAATCATATTTAAAATGTAGTGCCACAAGATTATCTTTCGAATAAAAAAAATTCATGTCAATCGAATAATACATCGTTGTTTTATTAAATTTTAAAGTTTTATACCTCTAAAAAAACACCCTATATAAGTGTCCGATTTTTCTTAAAATAAAAGTAGGCGCCATTATTTCTTGTATAATGTTTTTGAAAGTATTCTACTCTCAATCATTTTAAAAATAAGTTTTATTCTTAGTATTATTTTTTTTAAGAGTGAGCTTCAAAAAAACTTGTTGCACCTTAGTTTTTCGAACACAAGTGTGTGGACCAGTTTAGTTAAAATTCAATGAATTTCACAATCTGAGGTACGAGGTTCGTAATCTATTTTCAAATTTTCTTGATGTAATTTCAAAGAAAAATAATGTTGATCTTTTTGATGTTCATATGCTTTTCTTCCCGAAATAATTAATTTTTATAATTGGATTATGTGAAATGTATTTAATTGAAACATATCTTTTATAAATGAAAAAACTTACTATTTTTCCCTTTAAGGTACAATCAATCAATAAAATCTAACATTTTTTATGAATTTTATTTTTTCTAAAAAATGCTTGTAGCTTAGTAATAATTGCGTTTTTCTCCATTCTAAAAAAAAATTCACAAGTAAGAAATTTTTCCCAAAAAATTATATTCTTGAAGTACATTGATTAAAAGTATCCATTTTTTGCTGATTATTGTAGCATAATTTACCATCAAAATAATATAAATTATTTTTTTAATAATTTTATATTTCCCGAATACTATTTTAATAGTTTTTCCTAATTTGAATAAAACATCTATCGTTATCGATATTTTCAATTCTTTAACAAAACGACATTTAAAATAGTTTTTCTCCCTAGTTTCAAATCCCTTAATTTTTTCTGTCTTAATTCTTTCAAAAAACATCAGAAAACTCATCTAAATTATCTTGAAGATAACACTATTCACTCTTAATTATTACATGCTATTCTCTTTACAAGTTAAACAAAATGTTTTTATCAATTTAATAAATTATTTTCTGATGTCATTCCCTCCGAAGTTGACAACAAAAAACTACTTACAAAGCATGTTCTTTTAAAAATGACGGGTTTACACTGGTGTGCAAAAATTAAGGACGAAGTCGAAAAATTAGCATATCAGCTGAACGAAGAGGCAGAGCGGATAGAAAACCAATCAGGAGATTAAGTAAGGTGATGTACGGTAGCACATGCGCAGATATGCAGGTAGACGTAATGGGGGAGTGTCTGAGTAGTATAAAGCATGTTGGCGGTGTAAGATCAGTATTTCTGACAAAGAGATTGCACGCCGTATAGCAGTTAAAATCACACCGAGTTGCTGCCTCAGCGAGAAATGGCGAATAATCAATCTGTTAGACGACATCTGGATGTTTTTACCCGAGGTCGAAACATTGGGAAGTTGGAGGAAGGCCGCAGTGTGACAAGTGTGGCTGCAGAGTTCGAATTGCTCACAGCATCGTTTCACGACTTTGGAGACAATATCAAACTACAGGAACAGCTATCCGGAGGTTCAGTAGTGGTCGTCCACGAGGAACCACACCCGCAGATGACCGGTACATTGTCTTACAGGCCAGAAGAAACAGGCGGGCAACGGGAGAAATCGCTAGACACACGACACAGGCGACTGGACGACCGATATCGCGTTTTACCGTGGCCAGAAGACTGCACGGTGGTGGTCTGTTTGCACGACGCCCTGTACGGTGTGTACCTTTAACGCCTGCCCATCGGAGAAGGCGTTCTCTGTGGTGCCGGGAACACCGGAATTGAGAGACAATGAATGGGGACGAGTACTCTTTACAGATGAGAGCAGATTCAGTTTGGTAGCGATTCTCATCGCATACTCATCTGGAGAGAGCGGGGAAGCCGCAATTATCCCTCGAACATCATTGAAAGGGACAGGTATGGAGGTCGCGGTGTTCTCGTTTGGGGAGGCATCATGCTTGGTAGTCGTACAGACCTTCACATCTTCGACGCAGGTTCAGTCAACGGAACCCGTTATTGTAACGAGATTCTTCTTCCATATGTGCGTCTGTTTAGAGGCGCTATGGGTCTGCAGTTCCTTTTCATGGACGACAATGCACCATGTCATCGCACAGTAGCTGCCGAACAGCTTTTAGAGAGTGAGGATATTGAACGTATGGATTGGCCGGCACGATCTCCGGATCTCAATCCCATCGAGCATGTATGGGATTTTCTAGGCAGACGCTTTGCAGCTCGTACCTTACCACCAGTAACGATTCGGGAGCTTCGATTGACGCTGCAAGACGAATTGGCAGCAATGCCTCAACAACTCTCATTGACACCCTCATTCTCAGCATGGGCAGACGCTGTGAAACCTGCCTAGCAGTCAGGGGAGATCATATCCCCTACTAAAGACCGGATGTTTCTTGCTGGACACCCATCACAGGGATGTTTCGGCCTTCAGTCGCATTGCGCTCCATGCTACTTTTTCAATCAAGCTTATTTTTATCCCTTCGATTTCTCTTTTAGTAAGTGTTGCTTACATTAGACATGTCCTTACGTATTGGGGATCTTACGGTATTAAATGTGTTGATTTGGAAAGCTTTTGTACAAAGTTATATTGAAAAAACCGTCTCGTCCTTAATTTTTGCACACCAGTGTAGTATTAACTATGTAAATATTCAAATAAGAACATATTAGTAATAAATTTATGTGTCAGTAGCAAACTAGTAAGAATTATTTAGCTCATTTTATATAAGGAAACTCCTATCTTACCAACTGAACTTGTTTCTTTTGTATGTGAAAACTACAGAAAATTGTTGGAACATCTCTTTATTTTATATACTATATTTCTATATATCTTTTCACGTTAATGTTCTTAAAGAAATTTACAGGTATGCAAACGATATAGTAATAAAAACGTGATTCCAAAATTAAATATAACCGCTTAATAAAAATTGTAAATTAGTCAGAAAATTACTTATTCCAGATGTGAAAAGTTAGAGAACATAATTCCTATTTATCATCAAACATCTGAAACTGAAAATAAAGCATTTACATATCTACTTATACTTATTAATGAATTTATGTATATAATTACTAGTAAGATGCATTTTTTCTCGTAATTCAAATTATTCCTTTCATAATTTCTCTTCACGGTAAAAATATCAAAACATATGAATTAGAAAAAAGATACGAATAAAAAAAATCATGAATGATAAAATTAATTTTTGTAGAAGGAAAAATAAGTATTTATTTCAGAGTTCTTGAATGAGTTTCTTAGGTGCATTATACACATTTACGCTTCCCGAAAAAAAATTACGAATTACTGCTCCACAAAAAGGAAAAATATCAACTTCCTTATAAATAAATGAAAAGTAATCTCTTCAGAGCCTTATGAATTTTTCATGAAAAATATTTACATCTGCAATCTCTTCGCAGTTTATATACATATGCATGTCGGAATGTGTTTAATATGTGATTACAATTTCAACATTATAAAACTAGTTATGCCCCCGTTGACTTTGTATGTGTAATATTAGGCTTAGTATTAGCAAAAGTAGTTAATTTCATATTATGCTTAGTAAATTGGCAACATATAAACTTTGGCTATTCTTGAGACTAATGGCAACATGCCAATAAAGCTGCACGCATTTAAACACCTAACGAATTAATAAACTATTATTGTTTTAAAATCATCTTGGAAATTGATACATAGTGAAATCACCAACACATATATTATAAATTATTTATGAATATAATGTGTTAGTTATAGATGTTTTTGGAAATGTTTATTCTTTTTCAATTCCTACTATTATTTCCCTTTCTTCCTATATCTTGTTCAGATTTTTAATCGTTAATAAAACACTTTTTATTCATACATTCATTTTCAAATATATTTTTTAAAACTCGTAGTGGATGACATTTCATGTTAATGCAGTTCTTCTAATATTAATTCATTAATTGAATTTCATTTTTTTAATTTTAAATTTATTCTGCGTTATTTCTGCCGAAGTACTAACTAGCTGCAACGAATGGCGCCAGTAGGTATTTCTAATGAATTTTTCTTGGTATTTCAAATATATATTTTTTTAAACTTGCAGTGGATGACACTTAATGTAAAAACAGTTTTTCGAATATTTAAATTTAATTAACTAAAATAAACGCTTTCTTTATTGACCTAAGTAGGAATTGATTAAAAATTGTTTTTATATATTACTTGTTTACTGTACTATTTTATTGTTCGGACTTTTCAGTTTCAATTCTGATTGTATTTTCCCTTGTTGGTCTATCCAGTCACAAAGGACGGAGATTGGCCCCATAAAAACTAGTTTAAACCCATTTATGCGGTCCTAAGTCCAAAATTTCTTTTTCATTAACTAGGCTGCATTTTAAATTTGTTTATTCGTATTTCTTGCTTTCTTTGACATATTTAATTTTTTTGCTAAATTTTTCTTTCATTATTTTGTGTTCATGTTTTCCCTTCATATACAAATATCGGAATCCTCTAAAAAGATAATACCTCGAATAACCATTTGGATTGAGCAAAAATTATTTCTTAAGCTAGTTAAAAAGGAAAACGCTATAATCAGTTTTTTATCGTTTGCATTTAGCCACGTACATAAAAAAAATCAAATTAAGTTAGCAATACAGTCGAACCTGTTTTTGTGCGGTCCTTTTTTTTATGCGATTTTATTTTTGTGCGACCGCGTAAGAAAAGTATTATATTTCGCAGTATTTCGACGAATTGGCTTGTTATATGTAAGAATTCATGAAATTTTCGAACATTTTTCTTGTGTGGTTATTTTTATGCGGTTTTTATCAACCGCACAAAAACAGGTTCAACTGTATTTCGAGGAAGAGAAACAATTTCTTTCAATTCATTAAATTTGTTGATATTCGGATCAAACATTAATTTATAAAATCAACAGATGTAAACGCTTATTTTCTTTTAAAAATTATTCTTAGATGGATGAAAAATAAAAAATAATTATTATTCCATGAATCTTGATATTCACTGTTCACCATTTAAAGCAAAATCATCATCAGTTAAACCAGACATTTTAAAATTAATGCATTTTTCATTAAATTCTAAGACTATAATAAAAATTTACATAATACGTTCCATAAAAGTATTTTTAAAATCTGTTCCTAACAGAAGCAAAAGTAATAAAATATTTCGAAAAACACAATGAGATTAACAGTATCATGAAATTTAAGTATTTTTATAGAAGATTTTATATTAATATATAATCGTATTATACATTTACTATTCAAAAAGTAATTTTCAAAATTACATTAAGTTTTCTGAAAAAGATATTATGGGAACAGAAGTATTTCTAAAAAATATTCAAATTATCATTTCTTTCATATAATTCCATTTTTCGATGGGAATTTGTTTAATATAAATATTTAATTTCGATTAAAACGACTTAATTAAAAGAAAATGCACATTTTAAAATTACATATGCTATCAAAAGCTTAAAAAAATAAAAATTTTAAAAATATTAGTAAAATTCTTTCCAATGCAAACAATTTTAAGCAAACAATTTAATTCTAATACTATTATAATTAAATTTAACTCATAAAATTATGCAGTTCTGATCAAAGCATTTCGAAAGAAAATTAGTAATTTTCATAGCAGATTCTATAACAACTTATTAGTTATGTTTTTACTACTTTCCCAATTATTTTAAAACAACTTTTTCAAAGGCATATTTTCTGATGAAACTACTTTTTAAAGTAATTTCAAACTACAATATGTGTGGATAGTAATAAAAAATGGATAATTCTGCATGCATTATTTTTAAAAAAAGCAACCAGAAAAATTCTCATGTATTATTTTTACCACATATCGACAGAACATTTGTAATTTTTACAACATTACTTCCAGAAAAAAAGGCACCATGTAAATTCAAACATATACAAAACTTTTAATACTTCAAATCGTTCGCAAGGAATTGAAAAAAAATAACGATATATTGTGTTTGAAAAATATAGAAAAATCTTGATTTACGTTTATTTTCAAACCAATATATGTTATCGAAGACTTTATTCCATAGTATTTGTTACGACCCGCATGTGCAGAGGGCGCTAGTAGTCCTCCTTGTTTACATTTCGTCAGTATGCTTGTAATGCATCCTCGGAACGGACGTACCTACCGTCCTCAATAAACGAACAATTTTTAAAGTATACAGTCCATGAGCAGTCAAGTTATACATAACTCAAAGTCTGCTCATAATCCGTTCAGACATTTCTAGAATAACCACACCATTTGTGGTTAAAATCAGAGCTATCGACCTCACCCAGTTTTGTGGTCGGTGTCGAGCCCGAGCCAAAATTCAAAATGGCTCCAAAAGAACTATCAGAACTCACCGTGTTTAACAGAAGGAAAGCACATCTGCTCGGTCAGATCACACGCATTAGAAACTCCTTGGAAAATGTGGAGTCACCATTGAATCAAGTTGAAAAGAGAGCTAAACTCGCATCGCTTTCTGAAGTGAAAGCAAAAATAGACAAACTTCGGACCGAAAGCTACGGGTGCTTTCGGATGAAGACTCATGGATTTCGAGGCCAGTTTGGACACGATGGAAGTGGACGCAGATAATTTAGAGGTGAGTCTCAATACCTTACTTGAATCTTCTAATGTGGATAAATTATCTGTGAAAAATGATTTCGCTAATTACAATGTGAAACTGCCACCCATTAATTTTACCGGAATTTTCGGGACAATATATTGATTGGTTGCAATTTAAATCCCAATTTGTATCATTAATTCATGATAACGCTTGTTTATCAGACTCGCAAAAACTATATTATTTGCAATCTGCCCTGAAAGGCCATGCAAAACAATTTTAAAAATTCTTACTCATCTTTATTTGAAGCTTTAGAAGGTAGATACGAAAATAAAAGATTAATTGTAAATAGTCATATTGCTGAACTTTTAAATCCTAACAAAATAAAATTTGAATCTGCTTTTCATCTCAGAAGTTTAATAGATTCAATTCAGAGTCATCTTAGAGCCTTAAAACAACTAGAATTAGAACCTAACGCTTTGTGTGAATCAATGTTAATTTTTGTTATAACTCAACGTCTAGATGATGAATCGCGTAAACAATATGAAATGGAATTACATTCTAATGATTTGCCTAAGTGGAATAATTTTTTAGACTTTTAATAAAAAAGGAGCCAAGCCTTAGAAAACGTACAAAGAAATTCTTCGTTGAAAAACAAGAACGAATATTCTCCAAAATTCAGATCATTTGTCGTGAAAAGCAATGGAAAAACCTGTCCGTTATGTTCTTCAGAGACACACCCAATTTTTAAGCGTAAAATGTTTCACGAGATGTCTGTTGAAGAAAGAAGCAACAAAGTGAGATCCTTAAACCTATGCTTTAATTGTCTAGGCCATCACCTTATTAAGAACTGTTTAAAACTGAACAGGAAATGTAGGGTTTGTAATGCGAACCCCAATTCTCTTTTTGCAAAACAAGTGTCCCCCGAGCGATAAACAGAAACCCCTCTCTCCACCAGGTGTCATTTATGACCCGAGTCCAGCCAATGTAATAAATCCTCAAACCGCGACGTGTCTTTACAATGAGAGTGGGGAGAAATCCATTTTGCTTTCGACCGCGAAGGTCAAAGTTCAGAGTGCGACAGGGGTTGGCTTATAATGAACGCAATCCTCGATTCAGGGAGCCAGAAATGCCTTTGTAGCTTGGAAGCGTCAAATTTCCTCGGGTTGGAAAAATACTTGAATTCAACTATTGTAGGCTTGAATGGAGCTTGCATTTCAGTGAGGAAAGGAATTTCCGCTGAAATTTCGAACGGAAGTTCATTTAAAAGAAAACTTTAACTTTCTCATAGTCCCTAAAATTACTGGTTGCGTTCCTACACAGCCATTGGATTTAACAAAAATAAAATTGCCTCAAAATATAAGATATGCAGATGCGGAATTTAATATTCCCAAACGAATTGATATTCTCCTGGGAGGTGAAATATTTTATGAATTATTAAAAAGTAAACAAATAAAATTACATGACAATTCAATAATATTGCAGGACTCCGTATTTGGTTACATTGTAACAGGTTCCATTCAAAACGAACCATCGAACTATTATTTTTGCAATTTCATCCAAGATCAGGTTGATAGAAATTTAACAAAATTTTGGGATTTAGAAGCAATAGGAATTAAAGCAGAGTCTAGTTGTGACCCAGACGACCAAGCCATGCAACATTTTAAATCTTCAGTACGTTTCAATAGTGGTCGTTATGAAGTTGGGTTTCCTTGGAAGGGCCATACACAAGAGTTAAATGACAATTTTTCCGTAGCAGAAAAACGTGTAAAATCCTTAACAAGAAGATTCATTCGTGATCCAACTCTGTACATACAATATTCCGAAATTTTGAAAGAATATGAATCTCAAGGAATAATTGAAAGGGTTCTAGAAACTGAAAAACCAACTGATGCAGTATTCTATTTACCGCACCAAGCGGTCTTTCGCCAAGAAAGCCTAACTACAAAAATGCGCATTGTTTTCGATGCAAGTTCCCATGAAGATGGGCAACCATCTCTTAATGACTGTATATGGTCAGGTAAGAATTTAAACCCAAACATATTCCACCTGATAATTTCTTTTCGCTTGAACACGATTGCTATCACCGCAGATATAGAACATGCATTCTTGCAAATCTCATTACGTGACGAGGAAATGCAGTTAGATTTTGTTTCAGACATTAGATCAAATCAAACAGACCCTTACAAGTTTCAAGTGTATAGATTTAAGCGTGTGATGTTTGGAGTCAACGTAAGCCCCTTCTTGCTCTCCGCAACAATTAAGCATCACATCGAGAATTACTGTGAGCAATATCCAGCAGCAACTGAAATGCTTGACACTTGTCTCTATGTTGATGACGTAATCAGTGGTGCTGATGACATCTCCCAAGCCTTAAAAGTATCAAAGGATGCTGAAACAATCATGAAGAATGCCAGCATGAAATTACAAATGGAATTCAAATGATCAAACATTGATGAGTTTTGAGACACATCCTCGTCACCCGGACGACAGTCGTCAAAGGTTTTAGGGATACCATGGGATGTTGTCCACGACTATTTTACAATTGATGTTAAAGGACTTCTGCAATTGGACACGTCAAAACCCATCACAAAAGAATTGTGCTTCAATCAGCTGGGAAAATATACGATTCAGTTGGGTTCTTGTCACTCTACACGATTAGGCTCAAATGCCTATTACAAGAACTTTGGCTACGGAAGTTATCCTGGGATGACGAGCTACCGCCAGATATTCATGCAGTATGGTCACAATGGTGGTTAGAACTTCCATTTTTATCAGAGTTAAAGATTCCGCGAAAGATCCTCGATTCCAGTGGAGATTCAAGTGAAGTCCAAATCCATACCTTTTCTGATGCCAGTCAAAAAGCATATGGAGCAGCCGCCTTTTGAGAGTCAAGCACAAGGACAGAGTCAGCGTTGATCTTGTAACATCCAAGAGCCGTGTTGCACCTCTGAAAAGGTTATCCCTCCCTAGATTGGAACTGATGGGCGCTCTGCTTGCTGCACGCTTAGCAAAGGAAGTCAAGAAAATCCTAGATCAGAAGTGTTCAACCAGAGCCTTTTTCTGGACGGACTCTAGGTCACCTTACATTGGATCAAAGGTCCAAGCCATAGATGGAAACCCTTTGTTGCGAACCGGGTTCGCGAAATCCAATCCCCTCACCGATCCTAACTCGTGGTTCCACTGTTCCGGCAAGGACAACCCAGCAGATCTACTTACGAGAGGAATCAGCGTAGACGCTCTTACAACCAACTCCAAGTGTTGGAATGGATCCTCGTTTCTACGTCAAATTGACTTCCAGACCAAAGGACTAGATGAAGCGATCCCAGAAAGAGTGTATTTAACGGAAATGAGAAAGAACTCAAATCCAAAAGAGGACATTTCCTTGACATTGACAGTGACTAAAAACAATTTCCTTGAAAACATTATTGATATTTCAAACAACTATGTAAAATTAATTCGTGTTGTAAGTTTTCTTTACAGATTCATACACAACTGCAGAACCAGAATTACAAAGATTTTACTTCACAGGAGGTAAGTCATGCTGAGAACTGGCTGATCCACTCATTGCATGAAAGGGAGTTCTATGAAGAAATGCGCAAATTGTTGGCAGGTGAGCCTATTCCTATGAAAAGCAAATTAACTCCACTTAATGTTTTCTTGATGAGAGCAACATCATTAGAGTAGAGGCAGACTTGCAAATTCAAATTTAAATGAGAAAGCTAAATTTCCCATGATTTTACCTAATAGAAACGTTTTAACTGATATTATATTGAGCCATTATCATAAAAAATATTTGCATGCAGGACCCCACTCACTTTTATATCTTGTTCGTCAAAATTCTGGCCACTCAATGACAGAAATAACTGTCGTAGAATTATTCATGAATGTGTGAATTGCTTTAAGAACAAGCCCATCACTATGAATCAAATTATGGCTAACCTACCGAGAGATCGTGTAACACCGAATTATCCCTTTAATGTCACGGGCGTTGATTTTGCAGGCCCATTCTTCATTAAGTTTAAAAATCAAAGAAAAGGGGCATTAAATAAAATTTATGTAGTAGTCTATGTATGTTTATGTACAAAAGCAATTCATTTAGATTTTGTGACAGATCTCACATCCCAAGCATTCATTGCAAGTTTAAAACGTTTTTTTGGTAGGAGAGGAAAGTGTGCAAAAATCACCACCGACAACGCTAAAACATTTGTTGGCGCAAATGCCGAAATTAAAAATTGTTCAAAATGATTAAATTACCTGATCACACATTAGCAGAATTTTTGACAAATGAATCGATAGAGTGGAATTTTATCCCACCCAGGTCCCCAAACCATGGAGGGCTATGGGAAGCAGGAGTAAAGGCATTTAAATTCCACTTAAAAAGAGTCGTGGGGAACGCACATTTAACTCTCGAAGAGTTCATCACAATACTTTGTGAAATTGAGGCTGTGCTAAATTCCCGACCACTCACTCCTTTGACGTCAAATTTCGATGATTTCGAAACACTGACCCCTGGACACTTCTTAGTAGGTAGACCCCTAACATCCATAGTTGAACCGCAAATAACTAATATAAACGAGAATCAGTTGTCGAGATGGGAAAGAGTAAAAAAAAAATTACCCAACATATATATAGGCTTTGGAAACGCGATTATTTGAATAATTTACAAGAACGTCACAAGTGGAAATTTAACAAAATAATGTTTCTGTAGGAAATAGTTTTAATCAAAGATGAAAATCTTCCTAGTACGAAATGGAGTACCGGAAGAATAACTGAAATTTTTCCTGGCACCGATGGTAAGGTGCGAGTTGTGAACCTGCGTATACCAAACGGAAATATATTAAAAGGACAATCAGAAATCTTTGTATATTACCTGTATGAATTTTGTTATTAGTAATTATTGTATGTGTATAAATTAACTTCAATCGTATTTAAGTATCGTAAAATGTATCGTGTATTTTTCATTTAAGTACTGTAAATATTGTGTATTTTTCATTTAAGTACTGTAAATATTGTGTATTTGCATTTAATATTGTGCATGCCTTTTGCTTTGTAAATATTGTGTATTTTGTATGTAAGTATCGCCAATTGCATTATGTATTTGTATTGAAATTTCATTTCAATGGCGGGGACTCTGTTACGACCCGCATGTGCAGAGGGCGCTAGTAGTCCTCCTTGTTTACATTTCGTCAGTATGCTTGTAATGCATCCTCGGAACGGACGTACCTACCGTCCTCAATAAACGAACAATTTTTAAAGTATACAGTCCACGCCTTTTGCTTGAGCAGTCAAGTTATACATAACTCAAAAGTCTGCTCATAATCCGTTCTAGACATTTCTAGAATAACCACACCATTTGTGGTTAAAATCAGAGCTATCGACCTCACCCAGTATTGTTAAAAATGAACACATGCGCTATCATCTTTCAAAGCAGGGTGAAAAAACAAATGAGCCGGTGGTGTTAAAATGGCAGCTTTTTAATTTCTAAAAAAAGAATTTTCTTTTCCACGGATAACTCTAATTGAGTTAAGTAAGCTAATTGCGACAAATTCATTTTGTTAAAAGTTAAGAATTGTAATTCACACACAGCGGCGCTCGGATTTATAAATCTTTTTAAAAATATAATTAACCTCCATTTCAGTCTTTCAAATACTAATGTAAAAATGTAATGTGGAACGATTAACAAATGCGAAGGAAAAAGTAAATTGAGAAAGCTAAATTATATTTTTAATATTTTTTGGAAAAACTTGCAGTAATAGATTCTCCAGATCTCCTCCTAATTTCCATAATTATTTTTCGCTCTCTAGCTTTCCCCTTGATTCTCTGAAACATAAAATTTTGTTTGCTCATAATTCGAGCAGTAATAAAACTGGTTTTAAAAAACTTAATTTTCGAAAAAGAATTTGACTGCAAACATTTTCAAATATATATATATATATATATATATATATATATATATAAAGAGTGAATTATTAACTCTTTATATTTAAAAGAGCAGGAATATATCATTTTAAAACAAAAAAAAAATTCGCAGCTAGTTTCCATACATTAAAATTAATAAATACTTAAGTTTTCTTGATAATTCCTTTTCAACTTAAAGGCTCATGCTTTGTTTTTTGGTGCTTTTCAGTTTCGCCGGCACAAACCTCGCCAAGCAAGCTTTATTGGCGGCAACACACAACATACACATAAAAATAAATGTTTCCTCATTAGTTTTTCTTCAATATTTTGATCTATTATTTAAGTCATTAATGATTTGAAAAGACCACGACTTGTTTTGAACATGTGGTTGTAAAAGTTTACCAGTTTTGTGTTGGTTGTATCATTTTAGGCGACTTTATCTCTTGCGCGTGCGAATCGGAAAAGTACCGTTTTTGTTCACTTGTAGTTATCAACTCGCTTTGCTGGGTAGTTCATGATTATGTATAACTATATATATATATATATTTAAAGTATTCATATTTACGTCTTGACATTAAGCTATAAATTTTATTAAAAAATATTTTTATAGACCTCTTGATTAAAAATAGCATTGTTTGAATTTCTAAAACTGAATATATTTATCCTTAAGGCCCCTTACCCTCACCCCTTGGGATTCAATTTCCTTAAACCCGTCCTTAGAAAATTTCTACTCATCAAAAGAAATATGCTTGCCAAAATTCAAGTCAGCAGGTGCAATAGTTCAAAAACGGGAACTTTTTTTAATATCTTTAACACACCCCTAGTGGAAAATAAGGAATTTGTTTCGGGTGATATACCTTGTATCTGAAAAGTATGACTTTCAAATCTCAAATACAAATAAAAAAATTCACTCACGGTTTTTATATTCCACAAGGAAATACCAAAGTTTGTTTTACAATTTTTTATTGCATGATTTTAATGTATGCACTATTATGCTATTATTTATGCACGCAATACATTGAGTCTATAAGAGTAACATGATCTCAGCTTCTACGAGGGTGGACAGATTTTGATTTTGACAATACGCTACCAATCGTCAAAACTTTTTTTTACCATTTATAAAATGGGATCGACAAGGTATACTTCGCTTGTAGGTATTCAGAAATTAACACTGTACTTGTGTTGCAGATGTAAATTCGGTAAACCGTGCTACAACTTGCGCTTGTTCTTGAGGTGAAGCCATTTTGAAGCGAGGATGTCGCAAAACCTGGATGTTTCTCCATCTTGTTTGTACTTCAATAAACAGAAAAACTTTAAGCGGAAATCTTTGTCTATCCAACCCCTACTATCAATTCATAATCTCCCTATATGTATATATATATATATATATATATATATCTTGTTCAAATGCATTTTTTTAAACTTGTAGTGGAGGACACTTGATGTTAATACGGTTTTTTCAAATAATAATTCATTAATTCTATTTAATTGATGAATAAATAGTAACAAATAATAATAGTCCAACACCATATATATATAAAAAAAAAAAGTCGTTTCTTGTACTCCTGTAGTGTAATGGATAGCGTGTTTTACTTCTAATCCAAAGATCGTGGGTCTGAATCCCACCTAGAATGGCCTAATTTCTGAGAATGGGATTTCTTTTTACCATATTATTTTACTGGAATAATTAAATTTAAAGAATAAATAACAAAAATAATAGTCCAAAACCATATATAGAAAGGAAAATATCTTTCTATTTTGCCATTTAATATTGTGATTCTGTCCTATGTATATACATATTTATATTAATTGTAATTATTTTATAAAAAATAAGTAATATAAAAATTTAATTCAATTCCTACCTAGATCAACAAAGAAGAATTTTATCTTAGCTACTTTTTATTAAATAGTTGCAATTAATTTAAATATGTAAATACATATGACAGAATCACAACATTAAGTGATCATTAATTTTTATTAATTATAATAAAAGTATCGTATTGTCATCCAAAACAATCGTGTATATAAAATTTCTGTTCAAGTGAATGCTTTAAAACGCGAGAAAAAAACATTTTCAAGTTTTGACACAAGTCGCCAAAAGGGTCGCTAAGTCACCAAAAATGATGCCAACGTGGCTGGATTTATAATTCTTTAAATATTTTCTTTTAATCAATTCATTTTTATCAATTATAATTAAATTATTACATTGTCATAAAAAATAATCATGTATATAAAATTTCAGGTCAATTGAGCGCTTTAAAATGCATTTTATTAACGATTGAAAATTCCACCAGGATAAATAAATAAATTAATAGGTAGAGAGTGTGAGCAAATAGTAGGAATTGAAAAACAAATTAAAATCAATGATTTAAAATTGAATTTTGTCTATTTATAACGAATCACGCTTTTATCATATGTGGTCATTTTGTCCCTAATATTCTATAATTTAACTGTAAGAAGTTTATGCACAAATATAAACTAGAAATCTAACGCAAAATAGTAAGAATTTCTTTTTGAGTACCTTACGTGACAGGGCCGTATCACACCAAAAATAACGCTTCTACCAACTTCTGCAAGTTCCCCCGGATCAAAAAAAATTGTCCGTCAAAATCACAAACTACTTCACTCCGGCCAAGTGATTATCAATCATCGCGATAAAAATGTGATAAAAACTGTTCAGGCTTGACCCTTTACCTGTGTCAAATATATAACCGACATCATTACCGACTAGAAGCAGTGCTAGAGGTAATGTTTGAGAAGTTGATGGCAAAATATTATTTATTATATCACTTTAATCATACTAGCGTTTATTGGACCGTTCAGCGTTATGCTTTCAGAGTGCTTTATAAAAAAATATTTTTGTTCATGTATAGTAATAGTGGGATTCTTTTTTTTATATAATTAGCATTTTAAAGATACAACAGACAGTGGAAGTAAACATTATGAGCGTTATTATTTTCAGTATTTGACCTGCAATCGATAAATAATGGATGATTCATTTTGCTTCATATATTTCCTCGCAGATTCTTTGTAAATATCTCATCTTCGTAAATACATAACTTCGGATTTTACAAATAAAATAGAGCGTTTGTAAAAGTTTGCCTGTGTTAGAAAGTATATAAAGTAAAATGCTGAATGTAAAAAATAAAATAAATCCATGATCAAGTTTTCGAAATAGTCATGCCGATAAGTATAAAATTAGATTCAATAAATTATATAGGTACTTCACGTATTATCGCAACAATTGCCACGTTGGCAACTCCGATTTCTTACCTGTCGTACGCAATGAATTGGTAACCAAGTGCTTTGTTTCATATAATGTCGCCAATAGGTTGCGATAATAAGTAAGTACCATTATATATTCCATTAAACAATTTATAATTCATACAATTAAATGTAATACAAAAACAATACTCTCAATAAAGAGAAACTAATTTGATATCAAAACTCTACTCCTTTTTTGCACAATTTTGAAATATTGCCAAATATATTTTAGCGGACAGTCTAATGTTATCGTATCGTTATGTTGTTGCTCTAAATTGGCAACATTTTACAACTATTTGGCGAAAAATTCCGTAGCGTGCCGATATCAAATCAGAGCAAATAACGATTTATTGTTGCTGAAATACGATAAAGCGGTTTCTCTCTTTTGCATCTATATTTAGTTTATAAATGTCTGTTTGTATAACTCTTTACGTCTACTTTCACAAACAAGAAGCTTAATTTTCTAAAAAAAAGGGGAAAAAATCTTTTGGAATTCTTATTTTGATTGAATTAAAAATCTTGCAAAAAAATTATATATTTTTTATAAATGGTTTGAGGAATTTCATGTTAAGTAATTTCGCATAGATATTGATGAGACCCGAACACCAAACTCTCGCCAAATATGGCGCCAAGAAGGACGCTTATCATTCTGTTGTGGTAACTCGTGGTCTTGTTGTGGTAAACACTGTATTTGGCAAGAAAAGACATTTCGCCAAAAAAAAAAAAAAAAAAAAATCCAAGTTGGGGGCCATCGGGCAATTAAAATACCTGTTCATTCGATTTATTTATGATGTTATATAACTTTAAGAAATTTATTTTCTTCCAGCAACATGAACGGAAAGCACAAAAATAAAAATTGCTGTGATTATAATTAATGCTATACTCAGTGGTACGTAGTTAATCGTCTTTGAAATTTAAAAGGTTGATGCGACAATTTCTTTTTTTGGAGAAAAGTTATAATTTTTTCTGGAACTCTGAACAGTAATTGAAGTAAACTATTTTGTAACCAGGGGGAAAAAACCCACATAGATTCAAAAATTCCACAAATATCAGACACGACAATTCAAATTTGCCATTACAATTTCGCATAAGGTAAATGGTACACATAATCACTGTCAAATGTTTGACTCTAATGTTTCTTTCCTTCTTCGTTGTTACATAGTCCAGGAATAACTTTTTAAAATGTTTAAATATTCATCGTCAAATAGTTATCCTAGATTTTCTGGAATTTTGTGGAAACATTCATCTTTATTGCTAAATTTCGCGACCTTTGGTGATCAAATTTGTCACCATTTCTCAGCACAGACTTGAATGAAGTCTGAAATTTCCCTAACAATTGCTTATTTAAAGTTTATTTAGGATTTTAAATAGCTTTCCTTCGAGCAACCAAACAAAGGGAAGTGGAGCTTCAGATAT
This sequence comes from Trichonephila clavipes, assembly GCA_019973935.1. Taxonomy (NCBI): domain Eukaryota; kingdom Metazoa; phylum Arthropoda; class Arachnida; order Araneae; family Nephilidae; genus Trichonephila; species Trichonephila clavipes. Next base: position 82,367 of record BMAU01019922.1, read on the forward strand.
ATCAAACATTCACTGAGGTAATCATATTTTTCTTTGGAATAAAATTTTGGAAGAAATAGGACTTTTAAAAAATCATAACCATACCTCTGAGATTTAAGCGCATAACGCCTACGCTTTTAAGGGTGAACAAAAAATAAAAAAAAAACTACTTCGAAATATATCCTTTTAGGAACTACTCAAAAATATATCAACATGACATACAGAACGAGGTATAATAACTGAAAAAGATCAACGTATGGTACTTGTCTTGTCAAATGCACATGACTTCCATGAATAAAACCCAACAGCAAAATGCCAGCCTAGAATTGAAAATAGATTTTTCCAAAAAAGAAAAAAAGATTAAAAAGAAGAAAAAAAATAGTTCAAAAAAAGAACTTCTGGCATTCAATATTTCTCACTAAATCCTTTAACGGTGTTCTGAAAACAATTCTGGAATTTTATACCGCAGGAGGTAGAGATGATAGAAAATACGTGACTGCGAGAAAAAAGACAAAAGAAAAAAAAAATCTCTCAAAATGCTCTATTGAAACGAATATCAAAAAATTTGGAACGCGTTAACGCGTGAAATAAAGAGGATGGAGTGTGAGAAAAAAAAATGGCGAAGATCGGAAAATCGTTTGCTTGGAAGGACAGTAGACCTCATTTAAGCCCTTGGGGACGTCTCTGCGTGGTTCTAATCATAAAGAAAGTAACTTTGAAAAGAGAAGGACACCTGAAAGATTCGAAAGCTGTTAAAAGTTCTTTGGAACTCTTAAAAGGATCGTTAAATGTTGCGTAAAAATCGTTTGGAGAAGTATTTATTCGGATAAGTTAAAATTAAAATTTACGATGGCAAGTAACTGCATAAACATGTAACATAATTTATTAATATTTGATCCTTTAGCATATCAGAATATATTTTTATATTAATTAAAACGTGTATGCCTTTGGTATGAGTGGCCAAAAGGCTATACAATCTGTCTGTAGCGTAGGGTACACCCCCACGTAGGGGCATGAATCTAGAGGGGCCCAAAGCCTAATGTTATGGCTTTGCAATTTTTTGTATAGATTCCGTTTGGGGCACAAACCTTGACTTTGCAGGGTCCCCTTATATTCCATGTTGCACCACTGCGACCTATTATTACCGTAAAATCTGGCGTATAACGCACACCTAAACTTCCAAGCTGCAATTTTTAATTTTTAGGCATATTTGCTGAACAACGTCCCCCTCTTTTTTTGCGAATATATCTGAAATGTACGTGCGCACTGTTCTTATCTTTTTAAGTCGTTTTATTCGAGGTATTATACAAGGCTTTTGAAAAAAACTATATACTTCTAGAACTACAGCCCTTTAAGTTCACAAGGAATGTCATTTTTTTTAAATAAACAGTATTTCGATCTATGTAGAAGGTGGCTTTTTTTTTATCCTCATCTCTTTTTACTATTTTTAAAGCTCTCATTTTCATACAAGGTGTATAACGCGCTCCTATAAATTTCGATCTTATTTTTTGTGTTCAAAGTGCGCGTTATACGCCGTATTTTATGGTAATTTTATCATTTTGACTGAAAAAGTATGCAAATCTAGTGAAAGAAAACTATTAATTGTTCATTGAATGCGATTTAATCCATAAAATATTGTTGTTGTTTCTAATGCCACCTATCTGACGTAGTCAGATCGAGGCCCACGAAATTCATCGTGGCATGGGCTGGAGGTACGCCTGTCGTTGGCCTTGAGCACCATACAGGTGACAGTACGATTTAGCTCGGCGAAATTCCCCGAAGGGACGATAGATGGCGACACGACCTCTATCTCCACCTCCACAATTTCTGCATGTAAACTGAAGGGGAGGGACATATTCTCCAGTCCCTGCGCTCGTGACTAAGCCCACAAGACTACGGACCGACTGATTTAACGAGCACGTACTCAGTGTGTACTCGGAGGATGTTTGGTGGCATATGGTATCAAACCCAGATCGGGCAATTACTTGCGTGCTTAAAAACAAACTATTTAAATGAAAATGAAAACCATTTATCATACTGAATATGATAAATGGTTTTCATTTTCATTTAAATTGTTTGTTTTTAAGCATGCAAGCAATTGCCCGATTTATAGCTGTGCATGATTAAAGCTATCACTGCTATTACTGCATATAATTGATAATGTAATTCCCAATGGAATAAATTACGCTTATCTAGATATTCTGAAAAAGGTATATCTGGTGAGATAATCTTCTACCTATTTTTTTGCAATTATGTTTCAAAGCAAAATATTTATCATACTGCCATCATTAAATCTCGCCGAAAGTTATCTGATAGTTTTCCTGTATTTGAATGGATATTACTCTTAAAACTGGGCATTATTAAAAATATACTAAGAGCTTCACTTTAAGCTGCCCTTTCCCTATTTCTGAAAATATCCCTATTAAAAAGGGTTAAATCAAAGAAACATTCTAAAAAACTCAACCGGGCACGCCATCGTCAAGTTTTTGCTCGCACTAATTGTATTATTTTAATAACAGCATTTTTTAAATTGGATTATTTTTAAAAAAAACACGTTATAATATTTAAAGGAGGGAGAATATACGATAAAAGTTAACATACGTTTTAATTCGTAATTTTTTTAAAAAAAAAATCCAGACAAAATCTCTTATTTAAAATATTTAAAGGTACTTCGGTATTATTGCAATCTGTTGGCGACATATGAAATGAAGCACCTGGTTGCTAATTTTCAGCGCGTACGACACATAAGAAATCAAGGTTGCCAAATTAGCGAGTTATTAATAGAGTTGGCGATTGTTGCGATAGTACATAAGCACAGATTTAAGTGTTCAGCATTATAAGAGAAGCAGTTCTTTTCAAAAGATGTACCTTTTGTGCTGAAATGTACACTTTTGTCAAATTGTTATTTAAAATAAGAAAAATCTGCATTACTAATGCATACTAGCATTATAAATTGGATTGCTAAGACTTGACTGTGGTCATAAACTCGTGACCGGCATTGTTTCTATTGAGACAACTTCTTCGAGACAACTTCTTCGAGACATATTTAATCTTGCTGCCACCACTAAAGGTTCATCATACAGAGCTGATGGATATTCAAATCAATCAAGGCTCAAAGATCTTATGTTTGCGTGTTGTGAAAGTTTCGAATGTGGGGTTCCAGCTTAGATGTCACCCTTGTCGCCTGACCCAGGCTCAGAATTACGAGGTTCCACGCCAATAATCTATGTATTACTTCATAGTGAAGCAACCACAGAAAACAAATTAATAAAACGAATTACTAAAATTCTTTTAATTTAGCAAAAATAAAGATTTAAACCGCATTAGAAGCATAAAGCGTTACTTTACTAATAAAAATAAGCTTCACACATACACTACATAATTTTAAGTTAACTAATAATTTTCCAACAATGTGAGACCCCAACGGTTTTCAGAATTTGTCTGTTTTTAAGTAAAGTTTTATTCCTCTTTTTATGTCTCATTTTCTGACTCAGTAGGCAAGACTGAGTCATGTTACAGTTCTTGGAAATATTCTTTCCAATGTGATTAAGTTATAGACGAATCACGTGTTACTAAAGCATTTGAAGGAAAACAATCTACTCAAGGGGTTATTTCTGCCTATGAGGGAATTGAATTTATCACATGTCTTTGTTTAACTTGAGCTAGAGTGAGTCAGCGGGATGTCTTTATTAAAAGAAGTAGCCTTTACGCTACTTAAGATTTATTGTATGGATATATGTCATCATTACATGAAACTGAAATTCTTCTAAAGAATTTATACATCGTATTGAGAAAGAATGTTATAAAAATGGACGTTACACTCGCTTACTGCTAAGAATTACATTCTTTTGACAAGTTATCGAATTTAAAAATCTTTCTCTTTCAAAACAAAACTTTGGTACTTATTTTTTAGTGTAACACCAATAAAAAATTTGCAAGGGCGCAAACGAAGATTGAATACCGCGTTCATATATTGCGTTTTTGAATTTTCCTTTTTCATTTATTTTGTAGCATTTTTGCAAATTAACCAATGTAATTCAATGCACAATTTATTTATATTCAAATGATCGTCCAAGGGGTTTCTTTTTTCCCTTAATTGTTCTCCAAACACCATGCGATATCGCAAAGCCTATAAATGTCAACTCCTTGACTGAACTCTCAAGTATAAAATCTTCTATAACTTTTTTGACGTTAAGGGCCCTTTCATACCAGTGATCTTGTGCCTCTCCTAACAGTAGAAGCAGACATTTGGGAACTAGCTTTGAATAGAAATCGCTTTGGACCTTTCACACATGGTCAAATGGCAATCCCTGCTGTAACACTACCTCAAGCACTCAAAAACCACTATCTCCTTTCCTCTAGTTGACAACTAAAAAGATATTGTGGAAACTACGCTCCACACACGTGGCAACTTGTGTTTTGAAAATGGAGAAAGCTTTTTATTGCTTCTTCAGACAATCATTACACTGATGAATGTCAGGCTCAACCTTTTCAGTCAACTTTGTGCCCACGTGTGAAATGAATTTTCTCTCTCTTCACACTAGAGGATATAAGTTGATTGACATGTTTCCTCCAGAGAAAATAACCTAAAGGTTCACACAGAGGTGCAGTAAGTTAACTTATATTTCTTCACCGGCATCACAAGGCAATGCCAACCATTGAAAAAAAGGGGGGGTAGGTAGTAAAGCCTAAAGTACCATCGTAAAGAGCAGTTCTATTCCTAAATTAAACATTTCCTAAAAGTTAATAATTAGTGTTAATGATATACTACCAAAAATATACATTTATGGATGATATGAGATAATTTTAGCATCGTTTATTTTCATGAGGGATATATTATAAAAATGCTATTTTGAGGATTGTAACAAAACATTTATTTCATATATACTAAAATATATTATTTTATTTACAACAACTTACTCGAACAACAAATATCTGAACGCATAAAATAAACATACATTTATATGGTAAAATAAGTTAGCTGGTAAAACACTTCAAAAATTAAAATAAATGGCTAATTACAATACTGCTTTCAAAACGGTAGGATAGCCATGAATAACATCAGATATAATTAAAAACCTGAACGCTCAAGCATCAAAACATAAATAGCCTTTTGCTTAAGAATGTTACTCTCGGGCCTTAATTCACTTTCCTTCACACACATTTCAACTCTAAGATTAATACAGCAGAAAAGTACGAAAATAACATTTCGAAGTTTGTAAGAATATATTCATCATGGGTTTCGCTAAGACTACTTCTCCATGTAATTGGAGCGTGATGTTTAAAATATTTATACCTTTACGCGACAAAGCAGTTTGTTCAATAACTTCAGTAATTAAAGCGGAATAATAAGATGCATTAAGACGTTCAATAAGATGAGGTATTTTTCGTAACTATAAATTACTCACTTCAAAAGTATTTTCTCCGCAAATTGGAATAAAGTTTACGTAGCCAAAAATTCTCAATCAGACTGCAAGCACTCTAAAAGGTGGAATTCGCCTTTAATCATGGTAATGATTAGAAATTAAGGTTTTACCAAAATACATTCTTATAATAAGCACTTTGATATTAGTATCGGGTTTCTCTCTTGATTGTTACAGCTCTTTTACAATGGATGCTTTCTTTGAGTGGTGGAGAAATAATTGTAGGAAGACGCAATTTAATGATTTTGGATTATGGTTTGGCAGTTACATGGATTGAAGTAGTGTATCGAATTAGGGAATCTAGTGTAATATTGAGTTAATTTGTGTATAGAAATAGGTAATTGTTAAGAAAAATATTATTGCGACTTATATCAAGTATAGTGAAGTTGCAGTCAATTTGGGTTCTGATTTATTTTTTATTTTTCACCGCACTTTGAAGAAAAGTGAGGGCTATTGTCCAAATTTAGGTTCTAACTCAGCATACTAAGTAGGCGTCTTACTTTAGTTATAACTTAGAACAGGGGGTGTCCAACACGCAGCCCGTGGGCTGCATGTGGTCCACCAGTACGTAAGTTGCGGCCCACCGACTCTTTTTCAAAAAATTTTAAATATCAGATTTTTAAAGTTTTTTTCATTTTGAAATTTATTTGAAGGGAAATATATATGTATATACCTGTTCTTGTTTTAATATAAATCCTTTTAGATAATAGAAATGTCCTTTGGATTAAAATAGATTTATATTTTATCAAACTACATTTGCTTTTACTATAATAAATTACTTTTTTAATAAATTCCGAATTACACTATGCATATCCTTTACTATGAATAGTACATGATTCTCTGTGTGTGGGACTTTTATTTCTCCTCCCTTTCAGTTTGAAGTACCCAAAAAGCAAGAGACAATCTCTCTCTCTCTCTCATGGATCTTTTTTAAAGGTTAAAAAATATTCAGGACGGTTAAGATAAGGGGCAATGTATACTTAATCGTTTGCGAATGACAGTACCATCAAATTTCAACAATAAGTAACGAAAGATCAATTCAAAAGGAACACCGTAATTTTCAAGAAAACGGCAACACTGTAATATTTTAAACATTATTTGATAATTGCTTTATTATATTGTATAAACATTATTATATTATCTACGTCTGTATATGTGAAAAATAATGAAAACAATTATAATTCTGTTTTAAATTTTTACTCCAATAAATGTTTTGTTTCCAAATCTGATATAAAGGTAAATGTTTTTATGTGCGGCCCGTGAGATTATGTTTTTCTGAAGTGGCCCGCAAGGTCATTTGATTTGGATACTTCTGACTTAGAATAAAAACTTTGTAATGGATGGTCTGTGCCATACAAAAGTGTGAGATTGTCAGAAGGAAGATTAGCCACAGTCAATGCAACTCTATTAACAATTCTCAACAAATACACAAATTCAACAACCTAAAATAAAGAAATGCACCAATTGTTAAATATGGTAGCAATAGCGAGGTAGACGAGATACTAGAATAATTAACAATAAATTGGGTCCCTTACGTACAGGCAAAGAATACACTTTCTAATTCAATAGACTTAATCTAATTGAACCATTAAATGACCAAATCGTCAATTTTAATATTAATCAAATAAGCTACGAAGCACTCTCGCTTAGCTTCACGTTAATCAATCACTGCTATCCTTCAGCTGTTTAACCTCTTTTTCTAACTGGAAAGTTTAATCTTTATATACAAGTCTTGCATAATCACATCTTCTTTAGAGGAAAGTTTTCAATAGAATAATTTTTAAAGACCCATTATTCCCAAGAGGACTATTAGTAGGAAGAACGTGGATAAACCCGTTACAACTTGCTCTGTCAGATCTGCCATGGGTCAAAAATCTTTTATAACTATATAAGGTAAAAGTAAAAATTCTGTAACATTTCAGAATAATATGTAAACAATAATAATGAAACAAAAATCAGTTCATCATGCTCCATCATGGTGTTACATTTTGGGTGGTTGAAAATATTTCTTTTACAAAGAACTTTAATTTTCCTTAAAACATCGTCTTTGCATATGAAAGCTTGTTGTGCTATGTTTGAGAAACACCAAAAGCTTCAAACACAGCTTTAAAAGTCTTAGCATTATGGTCGTAGTACAAAATCATGAATGCATTCCTCTAGCCTATCGTGAGCTAAATTCATGTAGTCATATGATAAATTGAATCACGTGCTCTCCATTGAACTTAAAACTAACATCAGATAGAATACTTAGGAAACTAATGAGCGATTTCAAATTTGATAATTGGGGTATTGATGTTTAATTATTAAGATATTCTTAAAAAAATGTTTTTAAAAATAAAAAAAGAATCTTACGCTTTGCGTGTGCTTTTAAACCAGGTGCGATTTTCTCAGCTATGTATGCTATTGTTTGAAAATATATTCTTTTTGAAAAAAAGTTTCAATAATAAACAAAAGTTGGTAACGGCTAAGAGTATGAACTGATTGACGGAGAATTCGAGACGGAATTTATCATGTGATTATGACATCCCATAAATATGAAATAACTGGCTGGAAAAGTTATTTCGGTTATGTGAATATGATATGATTGATGAATATGACGTCAGATGTATATAGCCCGTAGTCCAAGGGCTAAATTCAGACAGATCACATGACAAAAATCACGTGTTTCCATTGAATTCAAAGCTGACATTAGATTTGCAATTGCTCTTATACTTGTAAAATTCATATATTATTCCAAATTCGAAAACTGAGTAAAGATGTCCCCCCACGCGCTTGCGCTAAAGATTTTCTCTTCAGAATCTTTTCAAATTAAAAAAAACAAACTCTTATGTTATATAAGTATGAATGAATGGCGTATTAAATCAATTTGCGTTTTGTTTGCTAAAAATAAAAAAGCACGCTAGTAAGCGGGCGTTTTTTAAAAAAAGTTTTTATAAGAAGCAAAAATTGGCAACAGTGAGGCACATGAACTGGTTGGCTAGAAATGTTTGATTGCATTTGTCATGTGACTGATGTCATGAATTTATCCTAATGGTAAAACATATTTAAGTACAATGAATAACTATTGCAATACTTTATTATTTTTTTAAAGAAGCCTTTCTCTTATGCAATTATTATTTTTAAGTAAACAGTGATTGTGATATATATCACGTTTCATCTTTATATCAGCTGAAGCCTCTTTTTAGAAAAAAATCAGAGACCGTCATCAAGCAATATAAATAGATAGTTCAATTCAAAGATACGAAAAAAAGTTTTTTTAGATCTATTCAATAATGCACTATTAATTATTGCATCTTCATAAGCATGTGTTATTAATGATCATTGTTATCCAATGCTAAAATGGTAATCCCATTAATTCAAACGAATGATATAATTATTCTGTTATTGAAATTTAACTATTAGTAATTATTTTCTCATTTATTGTGAGGAAATTGATTTCCGTTTCATATGTGGAAATAAATGTAGTCAGCATTTCTAAGAGGAGATTGATTCCAATTCATCAAATAGTTAACGGAAGCATTTAATAGAAATGTCTAATGTATATATACCTTATATAAATTTAATTTTGGATACCTGGAGAAAAAGTCACATAAAACTTTAATGATATATTTTCTTAGCATAAATCAAATGGAGCCGAAGGAAAGTTTGAATTGTGTTTCATTTCAAAAACGAATCTTTGTTTGATTTGTCGATTTATTTCAAATTAATTAAGTATGGTGAATTCCCAATTCTTTTAAATATTGCTACGAATTTTGCGTAATGAATGCTTAATATAATGAAAATAATTTATATCTGGATGTGGAATACGTTAAGGTATCCGACTACTTGCGACAACTTTTTTTTGAAAAAAAGGAGATATGGAGATCTTTTTGTGATTTTTATATTTATTTAGTATATTTTAAGGAAAAAATCCTAAAATTGGTAAAAGAAAAAAAATATTATTAAAATGGGAAAAAACTAGTAAAAATGTACGAAAAATTACATAAACGGGGCCCCTCTGTACAAAGATTTTATGAACAAATTGTCAATTTTTCAATTTTGATGTGTTACTTTGTTATTCCTGTTTGAAGTGACCTTCATGATAAGAGATATTTTAATTTTTACAAAAACTCACTTTATCTAAGTCATTATACAAAATTGTTAAAAAAACATTGACTATATTCACATAAAGAACTGCAAATTTTGAAATAAAACAGTTATTGATAAATGAAGATCAACTGTTTGCAGAACATAAGCAAAAAATTTACTAATTATTTTCAAAACATTTTGAGCAATCGCGGTCCCCGTTTGAGTTTTTCGAAAAACACATTTCGAGTAAACGCATTTTAAAGTTTGACATCTTGTGTAAAGTTATGGCATTTTGCTTTCATTAAAACGTTTGTAGTTTTTGTTCTAGTGGAGGAAAATAAAGTTTGGTATTGTTATTAAGTTAATAAAATGGTCTATAAAATAAAATATAAAAAAAAAAAATAATTTTTGAAAAAATCATGGTTTTAGGGTAGTCGGATACCTTAATACTACTTTCTGGTGCATTTATTTTATGCTAAAATTGTAATATTCGCAAGCAACGCCGTTCCTTACATTATAATGTGCCGATTCAATGGCAACTTGGCGTCTCTCTCAACCAGATTTTTTGACACTCGAATTAATTCAAATTCTCGTACGATGCTAAATATTACCGTGATTTAATTTTGCTGAGAGTACCAGAGCCAAATTGATACTCAAGCTCTCTTTTACATGCCATGTAACCGTATGATTTGCGTTCCTACGATTTTCGCATTCAGAAAATCTATGATCTTTAGTCGAGATCGAAAACACAAACTTAGGCTTACCCCTAGCTGACTCAACAAGAATGTTTTCTTATACAAGCGAAAGCTTAATTCAATTTTTGTCATACAACAACATTAAATATCCAACGAAGCGAGTAGGTAATGACTAGTTCTTATGCAAATATTAAAGTCAGTGGCGTAACGTACAACCCCGCATCACCGGGGAGGGGAGAGGGGAAAAGTATCTTTTGTAAGATCAGCCTGGGGCCCAAAGCCTGACTTTGCTGGAGGGGGTTAATATTCTCCATTACACTAATGAATAAGGTAAGAGAAAAAGGCACAATATTGAAATAGATAAACAACCTCTGACAATAAAGTTCGGTGAATGAAGTCAGAACGGCCGGTCCGGCAACACAGGCGAAACAAAACGCTGCAGGTCCGTAACAGCAGGTGTTGACCATCTGCCCTCAACGTTGTTCAGTTTAGCGTCGTTTGCGTTCCGTGTAAGACTTGTTTTACAAAGTGCTTGTTTAGTGTGTTGCTTCTTAACTGAGAACAGAAAAATTAACGAACAAAAGTTTAATTTAAAGTTTTGTTTTAAGCATGGCAAGACACCGACAGGAACTTATTCTATGCTGGTACGTGTTTATGAAGATCATGTACAGTCTGGGAAGTGTGTGTACGAGTAGTTCGCCCCTTTTTGAGAAGGCCGGGAAAGTGTTTCTGACACCCTTGTAGCGAGACTGGCGACCTTCGTCAGTGACGAAAAAATTGAGAAAGGGAGTAAATTAATCACGAACTATCTCGCCGATTAACTGTGAGCATGATAGCTGGACGATGAATGACCCGTTTTGGGAAACGTCTATGGAGGGTACGACCCCAGTACGCACAATAAGGTTCATGTTTTTTTGTTCACGACAGTGAATGCTCGCCCTCACACAGCACAGCTAATATCGTCAAACAGTTCCAGGCAAAAAGGGGGTGGTTCAAATTGAATTTCCACTATTCTCGCCATATCTCAATCCTCCAGACTTCTTCCTATTCCTATGAATCACACTCGCTTTGAAAGAGAAGAGATTTGACGATATCTTTGACATTCAACGAAACATGACGAGGCTTTTGAACTCCATCTCAAAAGAAGACCTCCAGCAAAGAAATCTTCTTTAGTAAGAAATAAGTTGTTTAAAAGATCTCAGCTGTGTATAGTTATGGGAAGTGACTATTTCGAGAAGGAAAGTAAAGTAACTTTCGTTAATATTTCATTTTGTTAATGTTACAGGAATATTCACCGAACTTTATTGTCAGAGTTTGTATATAACAAAAAACATTTAATTACAATCTTGGGTTAGAACGAATACAACCAAAAACGTTCTAAATGTTTTATTTTGCACATAATACCGATTCTCGTTTTCACAAAGAAGCTTTGTCGCAGAAGAAAAATGATCTTCACCAAGTTTAAAACCTTTCCCTCTTCACTGTTTAGTACATAAAAGAACATTTTTACTGTGCAGAAACCATCATCAATTTCGAAAAGCAACTGTATTGTCCATAGCTAACAAGAAAAGAAGAAAAACATGGAAGAAAATCACTCACTTTTGGTCCTTCCTTGTTGATGTCATCAACAATGGATTATAAATGAAATACATCGAATCTCATAATGGTGGTGGAGAAATAATAAAATAAAATGATTCACAGAAAGCGAGGTTTGACTGAAGCGTTGTAACTTATAAAAAAAAAATTTGGTACTTGGTTGAATGGGTACCTAATGAGACAGATAATCATCTTTCAATAAAGGCAATATCTGTTAGATATGTAATTATTCTTGTTCAAAAGCTTCGAAATTGGAAACATAGTTGCATCGTAAAAATAAGCATCTAAGAAATGAAACGATGAGAAATGCCCTACACGCAATGATTTCAATTACTGTTAATACTGAAAGAAAGGCATAAGTAATGGCCATTACGACAACGGTAATATTATATTTTATTTGCCGTGAATCCGATATTACTGGTTTCCAATGTAATAATTACATGTATGAATAATTATGAACCATTAATATGAAGAATATCTGAAACACTTAGCTTATTCTCTTTTTGCCCAATTTTTAATGCCACATAATTCAGAACTTAGTTTGTATGTGATGTTAATGAATTGAATCAAATCTATGGAATTTTACTGATAAGATTTTAAATAATTTATCATGAAGTGGCATTTAGAAAAGTTTATGAGCAAAAAACCAAACAAGTAATATTAAAAAAAATGTTTAAAGTCAATTCCTACTTAGGTCAACAAAGAAAACTTTTATTTTAGTTAATTTTTATCAAATAATTACAATTAATATAAATATGTATACACATATGGCAGAACCACAATATAAAGTGACAATCAATTTTTATTAATTATCATTAAATACATCGTATTCTCATCGAAAACAATCGTGGATGTAAAATGCCAGCTCAACTGAATGCTTTTAAACATGAGAAAAAATATTTTTCAGTTTTGACGCAAGTCGCTACAAATGAAGCCAACGTGATGTATCTATAGTTCTTTAAATAAATAATTTTAATTAATTTAAATTAAACTATCGTAACATTACTTAAACAATCGTGTATGGAAAATTTCAAATCAAATGAGCGCTTTAAAGTGTGAGAAAAAAAACCCTTGACAAGTAGCCAAAATGGTCGCTAAGTCACCACAAGTGCTTCCGATGTGGCTGTATCTGTAATTCGTTGATTGGTTAATAATTAGTTGTAATCAATTAATTTTTATTGATTAGAATTAAATTACCGCATTGTCATGCAAAATAATCGTGCATAGGAAATTTTAGGACCAGTGAATGCTTTAAAATGTACACTGAGGAACATTGAAAATAGCGACCCAAGAAGAAAGCATCGGATTGAAATGAAATTTAATACACATAATGACACAGATGAGAGATTCACTTGATCTGAAAAACAAAACAATTAAACGAATACAGGGTGTGCAGCGACACAAATACTGGGCAACTTCAGCTGGACCACCTCCAGCTGCAATACATGGCGCCACACGGTCTGGCATTGAGTTGATTAGACACTGTATGTTGTCCTGAGGCAGATGGGCCCACAAATCTTGAACAGCCAACTCTAAATCATGTACAGTGACACGATGGCATCTGCCGTTTTAGATGATCCCCATACGTGAACTACAGGGGACAAATCGGGGGAGCGGGTTGGCCATGGAAAGAGTCTGAAAATAACGCAGGAAGTCTTGAGCAACTCTTGCTGTATGCGGACGAGCGTTATCTTGATGGAAAATTGCCCTGGGAGACCATTTAGGAAAAGTCCTACATGGGGTCGAATAATATCATCAATGTAACGTATGCCCGTTAAGGTTCCACGCATAACAATTAAAGTAGACCGGCTATCATAGGCTATGGCCCCCCCCAGACCATTATACCAGCTATGTGGACAGTGTGACATAGAACAGTGTGGTAGGAATTGTACCGCTCACCAGGGCGCCTCCACACCATACGCGGTTATCATCTGTCCCCCAAACAAACCGGGATTTATCACTAAACACAACCATTTGCAAATCTGACATTCCACATTGATCTGGCTTGGCACCACTGTAGACGCAGTTGCCGATGTTGCGGTGTTAAAGGGAGTGCACGCAAAGGGCGCTTGGATTTAAGAATTGCTTCTGCAAGGTGTCTGGAAATTGTTTGTGGAACAATTGCTACGTCTACTACTGCTTGTATCGTTGAACGAGTCACTGTGGGGTCCACAAGTGCTTGCCGCTCGATTCTTCAATCCTCTCTCCTCGTGGTCTTCCTAGTCGCTCCAGACCCAGTTTCCCGTGTCCACTGCTCCTAACAATTTCTAACGGCACACTCCTAACGATCCACCTGGCCAGCAACACTGCTCGTCAACCAGCCTGCAGTTTTCATTCCGATGATCAGGCCTCTCTCAAACTCGCTTAACTGTGAGAAATGTCTTCTAGCACGTTTACCTGGCATGTTTCGCTTACCAAAGTCTTCCTACTATCGGCGGGTAATCGTCACGTTTATGAATCTTCGAATTTGCGCTGGCTTATATAGCACCCTCTTCCTGATTGTAGCGCCACCTCGGCGTGTATGGTTATGCGTATTGGCACAAAACTTGGATCATTTGCATATCACATTACGCTGTACTTATTTGCAAAGTTTCGCGATTGTACTTAGTTTCCTTCTTGGGTCGCTATTTTCAATGTTCCTGAGTGTATTTTATTAACGATTGAAAATTTGAACAATATATCTACATAGGGGATTGTGAACTAATAGTAGGAATCGAAAAAAAAGATCTTTAAAAAGTAAAATATGATATTCTTTGAATTACTTTTATTACTCTAGTAAAATTATTGAAGGATGGTGGTCTTCAACTTTGTCAACTCACGGAACCAGTTTCCGGATAACTCCGTCCATTAAAACCTTAGCAGAATACATCTTAAGACAATATTAGTAGAACAACACATTATAGATCTTTAAGTAAAGACGAATAAAAAAAAACAAGTAATATAAAAAAATTAAATTGATTCCTACTTAGATGAACAAAGAAAAATTTCACTTTAGCTACTTTTTATTAAATAGTTGCAATTAATATAAATATGTATATACATATGACAGAATCACAACATTAAGTGGTTATTAATTTTTATTAATTATCATTCAAGTATATTGCCATCCAAAACAAATGCGTATATAAAATGTCATTTTAACTGAATGCTTTAAAATGCGAGAAAAAAAAATCTTTTCAAGTTTTGATCTAAGTCGCCAAAAATGAGGCCAACGTGGCTGTATTTGAAATTCTTTGAATAATTAGTTTTAATCAATTAATTTTTATTAATTATAATTAAATTACTGTATTGTCATCCAAATTAATCCTGTGTATAAAATTTCAGCTCAATTGAGCGCTTTAAAATGTATTTTATTAACGATTAAAAGTTCCACGAAGATAAAGAAATATATAGAGAGTGTGAGCTTATAGTGTAGGAATAGAAATAATGTAATCTTTAATAAAGCTTTTTAACATAATATTAATGTAATTTACTCATTAGTTCGCGCTCCAGGTGTCATCTACCATGCATTATATTTAATAACTCTGATATGTGCGTTTTTTTACACTAAGTATCGAAGTATAGGCATATTGAAGTTATCTGCAGTCGTTAACGAAATCCCGTTAGCCATGGTTTATATTGTATCACATAAAAGTTGCTTTATTATCACAGTTTCTTTGTCATAAGTAACTCGTAATGCTCTCTAATCTCTCTCGTGATTTTTTCACAATAATACTGTTAGAAAGATGTCAATGTATGGAACCACATTTTTAAATCAACATTTTCTTGAGCTACATTCATGGAGGCAAGTTATTATACAGTAGCAAACAATTTCATTCAAGAAAATATAATATATTACACTACCAAACGTCCCTTTAAGGCATCCGAACACGTTGAAAAAGACCAAATTCGGTCAAGATTATATATATATATTATTGAATAGAGTTATCTTTTTTGCTTTACAAAGCATACTTTGTTTTACTTCTACGCTACCTAGAGGCCAAGTTGCAATCAAATTTATAAAATTAGAAAAACCGGGGAAAAAATGGGTTTTAATCTATTCGAAGTAGATATTTAAGTTTTGGTGAGTCATGACTCAAAATATTATGAATGTATTTCTATAAAACGTTTGAACCTCAGATATTTATATCATTCCTACAGAGTGTACTAACATATTTCTTATTGTATGAATATTTTTAGAGTTATGGCCTGTTATTTAAATAATGGTCTCAAAGAATGCCACATTTATTGTATTGTTTACTCAATCAGCTCTAAAAAATTTTCAAATTTTAGTAAAACATTAAAATCTTATTTTATTTTCTAGAAAAAATGCATCTAATTTGTTGTAATAATACTTTAACTAATATGAGTTTATTACTTTTCCCTCTAATTGCTTTGAAGTTTTTCAAAAATATTGCTAACATTTCACTTATAATTGAGAATTTTTTTAAAATTTAGATAATTTTTTAAATATTGTTAGTTAAATATTAGTATCGATTGGTATTGATACCTATATATATATATATAAGAAAAAATTTATAATGTTTAAATATGCTATTCTTTTTAAAAAAGTGCTCCGAACGTGTTCGGATGCCTTACCTCGGCAAATTGAATCGTCCAGAAACGTATTTAGGGTACAAATATATAATGTTTGGTTCACAAAGTTTTAAGATCCTTGGCTGAGACGAAGCAAATCTGATTATGTTTTTTGCTCATAATCAAAGGAAAAATATGCTAATGTGTTAGACCTATTTTTATATTTTATTTTGCGTCTTTCATCAATTAAATCAGTGTTTCTCAAACTGTAGGGCGCGCCCCCCTAGAGGGGCGTGATAACTCTACAAGGGGGCAAGAGCATATTGAAAAAAATAGTCGAAAAAGTATATGATTAATTCAAAAAATTATTAATTTACTGAAAGTAAACAAATAAAATACATTCTAACATAATACACTTAAAAATGTATTAGCACTGCGCAATGCATTTTATAATATACACAGTCCAGTCATATTAATGTGACCACTGTAAAAAGCCAGAATAACCATCTTTCGCAGAGGGGAAAATAGTCATTTAGGATCCTCAACTAGGATGTTGAGCCATGCCGACTCTATTGCTGCACTAGATTACGCGCGTGAGGATCCATGACGCGAACAACCCGATCGAGAGGGTTCCATAGATTATTGATTGGGCTTAAGTCAGGTGAGTTTTCTGGACACGGAAGAACGATAAACTGATCCTGGTGCTCTTTGAACCACGTACGTACACTGTCTGTTGTATGACACTCCGCAATGTCCTGCTGGTAGATGCCACCATCCTGAGGAAAAACAATGCGCATAAAGGGGTAGACATGGTCTGAAAGGACAGATGCGTACTTCTATTGATCCATCGTGCTTTCCACAATGATGAATAAACACAGAAAATTTAAGGAAAACATTCCCAGACCATAATGCTCCCTGCCTCCAGCCTGAACCTTGCCAGCAATTGTTGCAGGGTTTTTTTTTAGACGTTTCATGCCGTATTTGCCACCAACCATCCGTCCGATGGAGTATAAAGCGTGATTAATCAGAAAACTCTACCTGTCGCCTCTCATTGGATGCCCAGTTGCGGTACCTGTATGAAAATTCCAGTCTTCGTTGCTGATGAACAGCAGTCAGCATAGGTGCATGAACCAGGCGCCTGCTTCGGAGAACCAGACGCAACAACGATCGCTGAACAGTAGTTTGGAAGACACTGTTGGTAGCCCCTTGGTTCATCTGGGTGGTATGTTGCTTAACGGTAGCACGTCTATTCTCCCGAACTCACCTCTGCAGCCATCAGTCACCTCTATCACCTATGGCCCGTGGTACACCACATTTGCCACGTCACTGATTTTGGACGGTCCCAATTTGCCATGCACGGTATACTTTAACCACGGTGACACACGAACAGTCCACAAACTTAGCCGTTTCGGAAATGCTTCCAACCTTTTCCCGAAAGCCAAAAATTATGCCGTTTTGGACTTCGGATAAAATGTTTGCATTACGCCAACGACTGTAGTGTTTTCCGAAGCCCTCACACACTCTTTATACACACTCAATAGCACTGCGATGCCAGCATCCTTCTGTGATTGGTTATTTAACGTCAAAGTCGAAAGTACGTGGTGGTCACATTAATGTGACTGGACTGTGTATAAATTTTGCAATACTAAGTTAAGAGCAACATTAATAATTACCAATTACTCCATCGGCTTGTCATATATAAAACTATGTACAAAGACTTACACTTATATCTTGATAATTTGAACGGTTAATGATTAGTCACTTAACTGCCGATTAAAGGTTACGCGATTCGCTCCCCAGTGTCCCCGTTTTCCACGTAGGTGCGAGTATGTGATCTATTGGTGGGGGGGGGGGAAGAAAAGGAATAAATAAGCAAACCTCTTAAATAAGTAAATCCTTCGCAACACTGTCAAGGTCCTTTTTTAGCATTCCAAACCCTTCGGAATAATTGTATGGAGAGCAGTTCACAGAAAATATTTTTTTCGGAAAGGCGTATATATACGTCCGAGGCAATTAACTGTTTGGCTGAGCGAGACGTTTATATACGCCGGTGGCATGGGGTTAAAGTCATATTATAGCTTAAGCGTCAAAGTATAGTTTTTTTTAATTCTATGCATTGTTATTGTATGGAGAAATTATTGTAATGAACATTATGATTGAATATAGGGTCGCAAATATTGAAACTTGGAGAAGCACTAAATTAAATTCTTTACCAATCACTTAGCTTTTGCGGTACCAGCTGTACCCCTCTGCCTTCGAGCAGTTTGTACCCCCATCAATTGCATTCCGAGCTGGCAAACAAAAAAATTCCCACATTGCATTCTATATAAACTTCAGTTTCAAAACTGTGTAACCGAATCACTAAAGTGTCACGAAGCACAAGCTTCATTGGACCAGAAATGGAAAAACATATTCCACTCCATTCCCACGATAAACTCTGTTCCAACATTTCTCAGCGAGGCGTGAAAACTAAAGTCTGTTCCAACGCTACTAGCGCGTGAAAAATGATCTGTGAATATGACATATGAAGCTAAACTGTCACATGAATTAAGGAAGAGAGGCCCGATCTAATTTGTTTCTTAAATTAGTAAATTCTTAATCTTCCAATTATGTTTCGCCGCAAAGTCAAGAGAATAATTACTAGGTTCTCCTTTTACCAAGAGGGATGAGCAACAGTGGTAGAATGAATGTGTAAGTCAAGTATTTCTTCTAAAGATAAATAGGGATACTAGCGTGTAATGGAATTTCGAAAGCATTTCTTTAAGTCGCTAAGATTAGTAAATAATAATTAAATAACATTTGCATTAGACCTAAATAATAAATAATAGTCCTTAACGTGAATTATGTATTATCTGCAATACATGTGACCTTTGTTGGAAATTGCAAAGATAAGTTACGATGAAAAATGAAGAAAATTATGTATGATTTTATGGGGGAGAGAGAAAACTACTGTGAAATCCGGTGTGTATAGCACGCACCCATACTTTCAAGTTCTATTTTTTAATTTTTAGGTATATTCACCGTATAAAGCACGCACACCCTTTTTTACAATGGAACCAGAAGTATGCGTGTACAATGTTCTTATGTTTTTAATTCATTTATTCGAGTTATTATCCCAGGATTTTGAAAAATTACAACACTATTAGAATCAGAACCCTTTAACTTCATTAGGTGTGTCATTTCTTTCAAATATTAGTATTCCAATCAATGTAGAAGTTTAGTTTTTCTTATGTCCATCTCTTTTTTTTTATTTTTGATGCTATCATTTTTATACGCGGCGTATAACGCGCCCCCGTAAATTTCAATCTCATTTTTTGTGTTAAAAGTGTGCGTTATACGCTGGATTTTATGGTATTCAAATTGATATAGAAATATTATTATTATTAAGGTCAGTTAAGGTGACTACGTTCGGAAATGTGATTTTAAAAAAGGCGTATAAAAGGCTAATATTTTGATGTTTAGTGTCAGTTGAATTCGAATACACACATAAATATGCTTTAAGAATATTATTACAAGAAAAGCAATGCAATATTTTTTAGACAAAAATCGAAGAAAAAATGAAAATTTCAAAAGATTCAGCTTGTATAAAATGCTTTTATAATAGTAATGTTTCGCCTATATGTAGCTAGGACTTCTATACCGTGGTTGAAATAAAATGTTTGAAATACATAATTTAGAAATTGATTTATTCCTATATTTATTCCTATTTATTATTAGAGTCGAGGTATTTTCACAAAAAGCACACGTAATTATTTCAGTTGATCGTAACTCTGAAAAAGTTGTATGGTAACATACAATATTTCCAAAAAACCTGGCATATAATCCAATAAAACTTTCAAATGCAACATCGAACATTGATAGCTTACCTGACACCAGATGAGAAGTAATTTTTTTTTCAATAAGATAAATCGCTCTTTTATGGGGAAAATCGAAAATCCAAGTAACACACTGAACTTTATCAACAACCCCGTTCAAATGTCAAGAAATATACATAACTTATACGCTAAAAGTAACGTCTTTTTACTTTCACGCATGATTTACTGTCTATGGTTATGAAAGTGCTTTCGAAAAAGCACACATTCATGTTTTTGAATAAAATTAAATGGAACTAGAATGTAGACAATTTTTGACAATAAGAAAAGAATTAAATCAATAAATACACTTGATTGAAACTATTCAACTCAAATTAAAATGCCTCGTAATATTTATAAAATTTAAAACAATAAAAGAGAAATATAATGAAGTAAATCGAATATATTCCTATATACCCACCAATAACGTAAAAAACCAATAAAAAAACTGCGATATATATTAATTGGCCCAGAAAAAATTGAGCACTTCTACTTTTTACCAAAAAATTCTCAATGTTCTTTTTGACGCTTTCAGTGAGACAAGGATCTACTTTACTTCAAAAAAAAAGAAAAAATGAAAAAGAGAGAAAATAAAAAGGCAGGTTTTTCACTCTTTATACACAGCAGACAAAAAAGTTGGAAAAAACCCCTCCAGGGGTTAAAATAAAAAGCAGCTGACAGTTCTTCAATAGCAAAAATAGAGGAGGAGATGAAATAAGGAAAGAAGAGTGTTCGACTGCGTAAGAAAAGTAGGTGGTCGGAAATGTATTGCAGCAAAAAATACCAGCAGGTAGAAGGGTTTTGTGGCAGAATATCTTGCGAGTATTGCTTTTAAAACGGTGAATACATCATCGAACGTTTTTTCATTCTTTCAGAATACATATTTTTTTGTTCGTTTCCTGTAATATTTTCAGGTAAGCGAAGCTTACCTCGCGTTTAATATCAGGATTTAAGGTGAACATCGCATTTTTGAGAATGAGTTTTCGATTTGGAAGGTAATAATGGTGGCTGAATACGAATGCTGGATGTGTTATTAATTTTGGAAATAGTTATTTTCTGCTCTTATAGAATATGCCGAATATCCTCTGCTCAAACAGCATCAAAGAAATAGTTATGGTGAAATTTTACATTAACGTATAGGTATAAAATCTCAGAGTTGTACCAAAGTTTGATTAGCACAGTTCTCTATAGGTAATAAAATATTAGAGTAATTCTAGAAAAAAAAAGAATGTGTGGGCTTATGACCACATGATAGAAATGATAACTTCAAATTTTGTAATGTTATTTCAGGGATTAGTTAGGTGAATAAAAAACAAGGGGATGTATTAGTACTGTCCTATAAAATTATTTATTCATATGTCTGTACTCATAAAGTAACATTTTTGCGAAACATACAATCGTATTTTTGAATTATAGTAGCATTCTAAGAAGGAAACGATAGGTTTATGGTAGCTGAAGTAGGTTATAAATACTTTAGATTCAAAGTTATTTAAATATCTAAAAAAAACTCCGTCAAGTGTTATCTCGTACTTTGTCGTATTTTCATTTGGATTATTTGACATAATTAAAGTGAATTTTGATTTTTAAAAAATCTACTAAAGGCTTTGATTCGTCTTTTGAAAAATCTACATTAAAATCCCCACTTAAAATAATAGGCAATTTGTTCCGGCTTCAGCATAGGCAACTAAATTTTTATGATTGAATTCGATTATTTTCTCTTCACTTTGATTGGGGAAAAATAAATATAGTAACCATTAGAATTATTTATCCATTTTCTGCTTTACATTTCGCTGCACAAATTTCTCCCATACATGACTCATTAAACCCGAATGATTCAGTAGTATTGTGGCGAGTAGTATTGTTACAAACCCGAGCGTAACAATGCTTGGCTTTCTAAAACGCATTATTTAAGTTCACTCTTCAGCAAAATGTGCCTAAAGAAGTTATCAATTAAAAAAAAACTTTCCGTATTTCTCAGTCTGACAAAAAAATTAGATACTAAGGTACTATTGCAACAATTCCAACGTTCAAAATAACTCACCAAGTTGGCAATCTCGATTCCGTATGCAATGTCAAATATAACATATTAGTTAGAATCTTAAAACATCCCCTGAGTTGTAGAGTGGGATGAGATACGAAAATAATTTCCAGTCTTATTCAAAACTTACACGATAGGTGCTACACTCATGATTCACAGCTGCATCTGTAAAGTCTAATAATGGTCTGCAGATTTTCTTGTCGAAAGTTCCTGCTCACAAGAAAAGTCTTTTTCTGTTTCGAACGATAAGGATGTCATTTAAAAAAAATCCAATTTTTCCGATTATAATTCGTTAAATAGGGAAGAGCTTCATTTTAATGGGGGAAATAGAAAAAAAATCATTAAATCTCAAAATGCATTAAATTGGAGTTAGATTGTACATTTTCGAGTTAATTTTTTCATACACTTACTTCACTATTTTACATTTTAAATACTTTCTCATACGACATATTTCATTTTGTTCAATACTCACAAAGAATTAAATTAATTTATATGCATAAACCAATATTACCACTAAACCAAACAAGTACTGCTTTCAATGCCGTTAAAATTCGAATTTTTGCACAAAAGCATTCCAAATTCTAAAACAAACTCTTTTCATAATCGCCCTGAGACATTTTACAAATAAAAACAAAAAGTGTAAAACATGATGCACATTCAACGCTTTTAAATATGCCTTTGATCCCCTATCTTAATACTATACTTTCATCACCTCTCACTTTTCAGTCGAGTTTAAGTCTCTCTCACTCCGATTTTTTAAAAAACTTGGATTGATTTATCTAAGAAATTCCTTTCACCGTTAAGATTAGAGGTTAATTATTTTCTCCCTCCCATCGCTTTCACTGCTCGTGGTGCTCACCTTTTCGACCCCCTCCCCATTCCTACTACCCTCTTCCTATCACCCCGCAGAATCAAGTTGGAATAGAAGAAAAGGAAAAATCAAAACGCGCCAAACGATAGTAGTGCAATGTTGATTATCTTGGTTTCGATACGCCAAAAAGATCCAGCTGCTTTTTATTTCGTGGAATGAGATGGAACGGTTTTTCCTTCGAAAACAGTTTTTAAATTGTTCTTTTTCCACCCCCTCTGGGAAAAGTATATTTGTTTTTGTTCTTTTTATTTACATAAATAATTTTGAAAAGAATGCAGAGTTCAGTTTTATTTCTTAAATTGCGGGCTTGAAGCAGATTACGTTTAAATATATTTCTAAATTGGTAAATAAAAATATTTTTTTTTAAAAAAAAGAAAATGGTTGGTTGGCTTTATTGGTGCATATTTTGCCGTATTTAGCCAAAATATTTCAAATACTCAATAATTGATGAAAAAAAAAAGTTATGTATGGTTAGGAAAAAAAGCTCTAAATGTAAGAAAATGTAAGGTAATGGAAAAAGAGGGGACGTTATAATAGAGAAAAACCACTAAATGTATTCGATGAGTATGTCACCCATTCCTACCATAGACCAGTTCCGTAAATAAAAAAGGAAAACGCCTCCAAGGTTATAAATTCAGATCTAATCAATAGATACTTTATCAAAGGGTTTAGAAATATATAAATTGTTTGTTTAATATTTTGAATAAATTCATCTAAAAGTGTCAGAATATGTTTTAAGATGTCCGACTACCCTAAAATCATGATTTTTTTCAAAAATTTACAAATTCTTTTTATGACTTTATTTTATAGGCCATTGTATTAGCTTAATAACAATACCAATGTTTTTAGTTTCCCTCCACTAGAACAAAAACTACAAGCGTTTTAGTAAAAGCAGATGCCATAACTTTACACAAGGCGTCAAACTTTAAAATGCGTTTTACTCGAAATGTATTTTTTTTCCAAAAACTCAAACGGGGACAGCGATTGCTCAAAATGTTTTGAAAATAATTGGCTGGAATTTTTTGCTAAGGTTCTGCATAACAGTAGAAGTGTTTTGATCTTCAGATTTATCAATCATTGTTTTATTTCAAAATTTGCAGTCCTTTATGTGAATATAGTCAATGATTTCTTAAGCAGTTTCGTATAACCACTAAGATAAAGTGCTCCAGTTTTTGTAAAAATTAAAATATCTCTTATCCTGAAGGTCACTTCAAACAGGAATAACAAAGTAACACATCAAAATTGAAAAGTTGAGAATTTGTGTATAAAATCTTTGTACAGAACGGGCCCTGTTTACGTAATATTTTTGTACATTTTTACTAGTTTTTTCCCCATTTTAATAATAATAATTTTTTTTTCTTTTATCAGTTTTAGAATTTTTTCCTTAAAATATACCAAATAAATATGAAAATCACAAAAAAATGCCCATATCTCCATTTTTTCAAAAAAAAGTTGTCGCAAGTAGTCGGATATCTTTAAGTGAATATATCACTACACCTTTTTAAAAAAAACACTTCATTTATTTTGATAAATTAGCTAAATAAATTCATATTTCTTTAATAGAGTACCAAGAGTATCATTAAGAAAAAGTTGAATGATATCTGTTCAAGACAATAAGCTGAGAGAAATTCCAATAAGACCTGGTGGAATAATCTTAAAGATCCTCTCACATGGCCAAGACGTAAAGCGGTTGCCGAGTTTCGTCTGACCACTGGACACGACTGTCTCCTGAAGCGCCTAAATAGAATTCATGTTGCACAAGCCTCTTTCTGCACGCTCTGCGATTTTCGGGAGGACATGGATGCTGACCATATTCGCTGCTGCCCAGCCCTAAAGGGCTCCTCTTTGTGCAACGTTTATTGGCAAGCTAGGTACTTATTGGCTTCATAGACTTTTCTCACCATTTTTATTTTTTCCCTTACTTTGTTTATTTTGTCTGTTTTTGTTTTTGTTCCTACCCCTTGTGGTATAGTGGTCTTATGTAACTTTGTTCATTGAAAATAAAAAAAAATCTTTAATATTATTCTTACCAAGTAATTATTCCAACTTTTATTGTGATTTTTTTTATAATTATTTCATGTTTTTTGTATTCATTACCTCGATTTCGCAAATGTGCTTAAAAAATAAAGTAGTGCATAACAAACGGTATTTAAGCATTTACCGTTGACCAATTTCTCCAAATTAAAATAAATTACCAAATGCTATTATTGTTTTTAAACATGCGCGGAAATGGGTTTTCACAATTGACTCCATTACGCGGCGTGGCTACGTCTTTAGATATGAAGGAATTGGTCGACGGTACAATACGAAAGTCCCCTAAACTCAATTTTTAAAGTTCTTTTATAATTTTCAACCGATTCTATTTTTTAGTTATTTAAATTGAGAAGATGTTGAATAATTTAAATGAAAATTTAAAAGTTATACGCATTAAGACACATGAATCTTTTTTAGTCACTTCTTGACTTTTAACATTAAGAATATATTGCTCACAAAAAGTATTTGACAACAAAAATATCCTTTATAATAACCCCCAACATTTTTTATATTCTTTAAAAATAAGAATATTTAAGTTTAAGAAATGATAAAAAGAACACACGCGTATCATAGATTTGTATAATCAGTAACATAAACGACATTTTAGGGTAAATAAACTTATATATTCAAATTAATATTCATTATAGTTATATTTCATGTCACTCAAATACGAACTAATATTTAATAAAGAACACAAATAATTTAATTGTAAATATTTGTAGTGTTTAAAAAGAAAGAACCTCATAAACATATAAACTTAATAAGTGCAATGGACTAAGTTCGTTTCTCTCCTGGAATTTCCATAATATCAAAAACTAAGCTTGACATTTGAGCTCTTAAAAATACAACCATAATTAAGTACAAATCCTCTTGTATAGAACAAACTCTCATTAAGAAAAATTAGAGTAATTTAAGAAGAGAGAAAATAGTAAAAAGAATGTCGGTCAAGATGATTTTACTTTCATTTTTCTCCAGATGTCACTTCCGCTGTCTGAATGAATTCGGGTTATAGAATACACGCCTAACTTTAAGAGTTTTGCAGTAGAATATTTTTAGAAGGAACTATTTTAGGTCATATCCATCGTTTTTTAAAATTTCTAGACAACTGTTAATTTTAATTTTTATGAAAAATTTAATCATTTTTATCAATTAAACATGCTGGTAATAAATAAAACTTGGTTCTTTTTCCTTGATAGATTGAACAAGTAATTGAAAGGATAGTCGCTTAAAAAAGCATATATAAGTCAGTTTCTTTTCTATATGAATAAATTAGATTATTTTTCGTTAATTAGTATGAAAAACCCTATAAAATCAGTACTATCAGAAAAAGTGATATAGTTTTTAACAAAACAGAATACTGCTTATTGCAATATGCAGTAAAAATTTGAAACATAGCTTGTTTCCTAAGTTTAAATGAAGCTAAGAAAAAAAATTCAATGCAAAATACAAATTGATATTTAAATTTTGTTATTTTCTACTTCACTAGATACCTAAATATTATATTTTAGTTGCTAAATCTAATATAAACCTCAAATATAAATCGATTCCTCCAGAGCATTTTTTATTGAAAAAGTAAATTACAACGGTAATTCTTCCGAGCTATTCGAACAGAATTAATTTAAGAATTTTTTTTTGGACAAAAAATAAATTACCCTTCATGGATTAAAAAAAAATAAACACGAAAAGCTCTGAAAAGAGTTCGATAAATACAATTATATAAAAAATTCTGAGCCAGGTAAAAAAAAGAGCTCTTAATACTGCCTTTTTGACATAATAAAAATAACAAAACGATTTTATTACTTCATTGTACGTGGTTCTTTTCTACTTTACGTTTTAACCAAGTCATCCAAGTTTCAGTAATCCTTTTCTCTTAACTAAGAAAAGTTTATATTTTTTTTTAAAAAAAGATTCCTACTCAAACAAGCCAATCTATTTACACTTTTTTTTCATCCGATTTGGCGTGTGTTGGATTTTTATTTTCGTCAAAGAATACCAGATAAAAGTGTCTTTTGTTTAATAAGCGTTAAAAGCAATCCGATGTATAAGAGAAGGTAAAACTAGTTGTATGTATGTGTACGGATGAATCGATCCAGAATTTTTACAGTGGCCCTTCTTGTATGGTGTTAAAGCAAAAATAAATTGTTGGTTGTAATTTCAACAATTATTCTTTTATCTTGGAACAGATCCATTATTGGAATGGAAATGTCTTAATTTTCTGAATATCCTGAAGTGTTATTCAACCAATTTGAGTAATGGCTTGTTGGATTGTGATAGCCATTTATATATTGGATTAAGTGTTATTATCACTTAAGAAAGAGAATTAGCCGTCGAGTTTCTGAATGAATTAAAAAAGATGTTTTACAATGGTTTGAAAATGGGAAAGAATTGGAATGTATGGTATATATATATATATCCAAATGGAATAGTAAATACATAATTTTTTTGAAGTCTATTAAAGGATTCTAAATCAAATGCTCTAAAATTAAAAATAAATATTGGGTCGGCAAGAAAGTGGTTTTGAATTTTTTTTAGTGTAAAATTTTTCTATACTAAAAAATAAGCTTTAATCAGTCAAATATCTTCCATTCTGCTCGATTACCTGTCGCCAATATTCTGACAACTTTATAATTTCGAGGTTATATAGTTTATGGTCCTCTATCGACAAAAACTCAACCAAGTACGATTTTATGTCATCTTTATAAGTAATTTTTTTTACCATTTAAAATCTTTCGTAAACTTCGATAAAAATGATAATGTGGTGGTGCAAGATCGGAGATGAAAAAAAGATCGTCTACATTAATCGAAAATAGCATGGTCCAAACTTGCTGCATCTTTAACATAATCATTAGCAAGACATACGAAATTATTGGTACTTTGTTGGTAAATTATGTCAAGTCCTCCTTATATATATAGTCCCAACCTTGCACCATCTAGTTACCATTTATTTTGAATTTTACAAAACTTTCGAAATGGTAAAAGTTTTAATAATGACGATGACGTCAAATCACACTTGGACGAGCTTTTTGGTGTTTTTTGAATATATTATATAAATTTAAAAATCAAGGGGGGACGTTATTTGAAATTAATACTCCAATAAAACAAGGACACAGCTTTATTTCCAATAAATTGCAGCAAATATTGAACAATTGCATTTTTATTTATAAAATACTCATAGAAATTAAATAACATATGCGTTAGAAACTTGAATCATTTTTGAAAAAAAGTAGCATCTCGGATCTATGTGAATTAGTTTGTGCCGTGTATTAATTTATACAAAATTATAATTGCATATTACTTTGAAAATTTGAAAACTTAGAAAAAAATAACTTTATGTAAAGTCTTAATTCAAGAATGATAATTCATAATATGAAAGAAGAATGAGCGATCTATTTGAAGTTTTTGTAGCAAGCCTTATTTGTACTATACTTATAATAGTTATACCTAAATGTAAAGAAATGTATTCTACAATCTTTGATTTATAACAATGTGATGAAGTAGGTTATTTCAAAGATATATGAAATTGCATATGATAAAAAATAAAATTTCACATAAAATATATCCTTTCCGCTAATACATTCAAAAACGCAAAAGGTTCTAGTTAAAATTAACCTTCGAGGCAAAATTTATATATTTGGTATTAATCCTTATAGTAAAAAAGGTCTAACTATTTTTAATATATTCCAAGCAGCACCTTGACCCTAATAAATATTTTGATATTTAATCCAAGCCCAAAATATAAGATTTTAATATATATTTCCTTATAGGTTATTTAAAATAGGTAATAAATTGTCTGATTTATATCTTAATTCCGCCCACAAAACATACTTCTCCTTACTTAAATTACGTCCCTCTAGACAAAATAAATAATTCATAAATTACAAAAATTTTCAAAAACTCTAATTCGAAACGGTTAAAATAAAGATCATAATTTTTAAACAGTTTGCTAAACGAAGCGTCAAAAATTTTTGGAAAAAGGAACTAAATGTCTAAACTTTTATCCAGTGATTAAATTAAAACCATAAAAAAGTCACTGGTTGCGAGATTAAAAAAGCCCTCATCTAACCTAATACTCTTTCATAATGCAGCGTTGTATAAAAGTCAAGAGTACCATTGTTAATTAAAATGGTTGTAAACCTACCAGGATTGGCAGACACAGAGGAAAAGAAAAGCCACCTAGTGCAGGAAATAGATTTAATTTTCAACCTGCCGCGGAAAGTAATTGCAACAGTTCCCTTTTTTCCCTGAATCTCTCAGTCATTTTTTAAGAATCGTTTGGCGTTTCGAAAGTAGTATAGAAGTGAAGAGGTTGCTATTTTTTAAAAAAGATTATAAATAGTAGGTAGATCTTTAAACTACATAATGCGACATTGTCAATTAAAATTTTCGAAAAATAAATAAAAACCACGCTAAGACCCTTGCTATGTGAGGTGGTAATTAATAATTATTCGTACGCAATTAATTTCAAAAACTGCGATAAGGTATTTACATTTTTTAAAAAGTATAAAATGAGCTGTAATGGACATAATTAGTTCCTATCCCTCCCCTCCATTAAAATTCTGGGACCACAAAAGGCTTTTTAATATTTTGGTTAACAAAAATTTATAAAATAAATCGTTTGCTAGAAATTATCGATTGTTCATTTATTAAAAGATGGAAATATGAATTCTATAATGAGTTTTTAATTAATTTATTTTTTGAAAATAAAAAAAATCAATGTTTAATCTTTCTTATTTAAAGAACTAATAAAAGAAACATTCGTTAAACTAAGGTCAAAGTAGTTTTAGAGGAGAAGGAAAATTAATAAATTAAAGTTATTTACTAGAGTAAGTTGAAAGATTAACTTTTATAATGTATTTACGTTTATACAGTCTGCAAATAATCCTGTTTATTATGAGTTTTCTTTTTAAAAACTAAATGAGTTCGTATAATTTCGAGCTTTCCTTAAATTAGCTTCACAAAAAATTTCAATACAACCAAAACCTTAAAAAAATTACATTTTTTTTTAAAAAAAATTAACTATTAAAACTATTTAAAAACTCCCTTAAACAGGTTAAATGAATAGTTTTGATTTTATTTTGTACCTTGAAAAAACAAATCTGTTCTTAAATATATTTCAAAAGAAGTTTTCAAGCATCAGAATTAAAAAAATATATATATAGAATTAAATTATGAAAAAAGCTCACATTTTTTTAAAAAACCTCTAAAGTTCCTGCTTTCTTTAGGGATTAATTAATTTCAAAAATAAACTTAACTAAAAGAAGGGAGTTTATGTTTTGGGCGAATTAACGACGACTCTATATTAGTTTTTAAGCTAAGTTTTTCTAAAAATAGCACAGAGGTATTTCATTCAACATTTTTTTATTACAATGTACGTTATAAAAACTGGATTTTTACTACTCAATTTTCGGTAGCACTTTGGCTTTTAAAGGTAGTTTAATCCAAAAAGATTTTTTAATAATGTAAAAAATAAATATTCAATATTTTTTTTCGGGGGGAGGGAATATATCTGTGAGTCAGAAATGAACATATTTATTTTATATAAAAAATATAGATATTGTTTAAAAATATAAAATAATGTTCTAATTCTATTCGCGAATGATTTTTTGAGTTATAGTATCCTATCTGATACCATTCGAAAGACAAAGAGCTAAATTCATGTGACGTCATAGTCACATGATACATGCAATCACCTTTTTAGCTAATCAGTTATGTGCTTAACTGTTGCCAACTTTTGCTTTCTACAAAAACTTTCCTTCAAAATTCCCATCTTTGTTACGAATAACGCATACAGGTAAAACAAATATACGGTCGCTTAATTTCAAAATAGCCGTATAATATTTTTTATTTTCAAAAGCTTTCTGAAGTATATTTTAATTATTTTAATACTTGAAAAATACAATATATATAGTTGCTATACTTGTAAAATCCATATAATAATTTGAAATGATCAAATTTTAAATTATATCTGGATTTTATAAGTATAGCAACCATTTCAGGTCTAATACCATTGAATTCAACGGAAAACACGTGATTACATTTATCATGACGCCGTCATAAATTTAACCCATAGCTAAAAGTTTTTTTTTTTTGAATTTCGCCAAAGGTCGCCAATTGCAAGTAGTATGCAATGGGTTAATATGTAAGCGCCAAATTTTCTATACTGTAATACTCCGAACCAGTGGCGCACACAAAGGGGGTGGCGGCCTTAAGCCCTTGATTTTTTTCCGATTGATTTTAATTCTAAGTATATAGTACGTAAAATTTAATTAAGTATTTGTTGTTAACCATTAATTTTATTAATAAATGCTAATTATTTATTCAAAAATTAGTTTTTTACTGTGTTTTGTTCCCGAAAATCGACAAAATCAGAAGGAGCATGATACAAGAATAGTGAACTTCTCCGGCCCCGGACCCCCCTTTGAAAAATTCCTGTGTGCGCTACTGCTCCGAACTTACGCGACAGGTGGAACTCAGTAAGTCAGGGTGACATTTTTCAAATTAAAACATATAATTATTTTTAGTTTTGTCCGGAGACGGAAGAAAATAATAGTTTAGAACTAAAAAATTTTAATAAAACCTTATAACACAAGTACAAAATAGCAAACCAAAGTTATTTTGATGTAGAAGATTTCATAAAATCTTAACAAGTAGCCTGTCGGCTCAAAGGTTTTTTTTTTTCCCACAAAATTTGCTCGTAGCATGCTAATAATTTTTTTTATTCCTTGTTTTGTTAAAAAAATACGCTCTACGTTCGAGTACGTATTTTCTAAAATTTGTAACCATTTTTCAATTAAATTGAGGCTTTCTGTCAAATTCTCAACCGTTATTCCATCTTCTGAATGAACAGGGTGTAAAGACACAAGACCTTCAATTGCTTGCTTTTGCTCATACATTTCTATGAGCTCATCCATTGTCAGCTCCTGATCGTGCGAATCCAGCAGTTCTTGAACGTCATCACTATCCATTTCTGAATTTATTTGCCTGGCAAGATCGACAACTTCTTCAATCAAAATACTAATTTCATCAAGCTCTAGCAATGTTACTCCCGAGTTTGAATGATGGGGCGGGGGGGGGGAATAAGACGTATCGGTGAGATTTGAAAATCGCATGACTCCGAATTCGCGTTAAGTCGAGGTATTACAGCATTTAAAAAGAAATTCATTATATGCTCACAAAATTCAACATATACCCATACAAATTCACAATGATAAATTTTCCACGCGCTGTAACGGTGAACAACACAGTTGAGATAACATTGTCCAGCTGTACTTTAAATCAATTAGAGAAAAAAAGAAGAGAATGAATATGCATAACATATTTGCTTCCTAGAATTATTAAATAATAAGGCAGCTGCTGAAGAGGATATCAACATTTTTTTAAAAAACTTGTACTTCATTTCGGAACATTTGAAAAACGTATTTTTTAAACGAAGCAATTGTCTAAATTATACAGAGAGTTATCGCTCTTAGAGTATGTTGAGGTCAACGTCTTTTGCAATTTAAGGCATCCGTTGACCTCGCTGGCTGTTTCACGTTTATTATACTCTTCCAGGCGCGTGAAATCGCTTATGTGTGGGTGGTATCTTCGAATTATGGTCCGAGTAATGGCTCACCTTGTAATAAATATCGAGAAGAATGGAAGGACTGAAGGGGGAAAGGTGCGAATTACATACAATGTATTCATTTCGAATTGAGGTAAGGTGTGTGATAACAGAATAAAACAATTCTAAAAAAATATGAAATATGTTGTTAACATTCGTATTTTAGCTTACACTTTTTAATTAAAAAAAGTTTTATTGTACAGTATAATAATTTTAGGTGAATTTATTAATTATTAGGGGGTAAATGTTTTAGTTTTTTTTTAACAAAGCAATAATAATGTGAAACTAGGAACAAAAATATTTTATTTATTTTCTTTTTCAATTTACAGGTTCTTTCACATTTGAAGTAGTTTTTAATGAGGAAAACCAAATATTTTTTTTCCATGCTTTTCCAAAAAAAAAATTTTTTTTTCTTTGTGAGAATTTTAAAAATGTAATGCTTTTTTTTCTAAAAAAAATTATGTAATGCAAAAAAAAATTTTTTTTTTTACCGATCTAAATTAACATTGCCTTTTTAGCCACTATACTTGTTTTTAGACAAGAAAAATGGGATGCATAATTAAATTCTGTAAAATAGTTATAAGAATCTAAATACACTAACAAATAAATACATATTTTTTACTAATATTACTTAGAAAGCTCTCATCTCAAAATGTACAAACAAATTAACAAGCTCTATTTAGAAATTTAATTTTTTTTAAAGTTTAAGGCGTACAAGAAAACAAAATTTTTTAATTTAAAACTATTTTCTTGCAATACGTTTAATAAAATTTTAATTTATTAGTGTGCTCATTTGTATTTTCTATTAATTTAGAATTTATTTTATTCAATAATTCTAAATAATGTTTCATGTTTTTTTAGTATGCAGAAGCAAATTTAAGATAAGCTTAAGTAAATGCCACATTAAAACTACAACTAAACCATTTACAGGCTTGCTTTCGACGTGATTTTTAGATATTAAAAAAGCCACTGTATCATATTTGAAATTCTACATAACTTGAGTATTTCTTGTTTATAGTAAAACGCACAACGCTATACAATAAAGTTTCGAGAGAATTTATTATATACATATTTTTTTGCAAAAACATAGTGTTGCCGAATTCAACTGACAAATTCAAAGAGGATAGAAGGACGCATAGAGATGACAAATCAACATAGATCACGGGGTCACAAACCATTGTTAGTCGGAATAATTCGCAAAAACAGTTATGAAGCATGTGATGTATAGTGGAATGAAAATGAGCAATATAAGAGGCAAGAAATATATTTATTAAACGTAAAACATGTTTACGATACGAACAATGCATCACAGCTCGAAGTCAGAAATGCAATGGCAAGTGATTATCAAAGGAATTACTCTAAGTTGCATCAGCGTAGGTATTAGCACAGCCGACAACGACCGAGTTTCAGACCGTTTCAAGCAAATGCCGTGAGCCGGTGATGTCTGGTAAAGCGACGACGATCCATACAGATCCTCCACTGTTGCCACCGGCTTCACACACACAAAGGATTGCAGATGGATCCAGAAGAAAAGATCTAAGGGATTGAGGTCCAGGAAGCGTGGTGGCTAAGCAACAGGTTCACCACGTCCAATCCACTTCCTGGGACGCTCCTCAATCGAAAAAGGATCTTGTACACTATCGTACATGAACCACACGCTCTGGGGAACAGTGCCCGCTACTCCCAACAGCAACTCCAACAGGATGTGTTGTAGGAAAACAAAGTATTTTGCGCCAATTGAGACTTTAGGGTATTTGTTTGGCAACGCCCCTCGTCCTCCCAACGGCTACTATTATCGTGATTTTCATCGACTAGACATGGTTTGCGACCTCATGTTCTATGGTGATTTGTCATCATCATGCTGCCTTCTCTCAGCCCATTGAATTTGTCTCGAATTCAGCAACACCCTGCATATACGTAAAAAAGAACGCCATTTTTTTTCAGCAATATGAGATGATAATAAAAAAAATTGAAAAATCATTCAACCAGTGGGATTTGTGCATTACAATTTTTTTTCATGGCCAATTATCATGTTTTTAAGTTGCTACATATATCTACTAAATTTTTCATTCACGAATTTTACCGAAAGAGTCCCACAACTCATTGTTTGTTACGGTGTTTTGCTCTACTGCGTTTGCTCTAACTTTTCTTTTTTGGTGCACACACATTCTACAGCTACTGTGAGAAATGTTAGAATTTTAGAACACGTAAGAACAGCTTAACTGTTCCATGTCACGCATTTTTATTACACAAAACATAGTTAATTTCTCTAAGACAAATGAACACGCGCTCGTTTTTCTCCAAAAATGGCAATAACAACGACAAAAAATACATAAATAAAAAGAGAAAATTTTAACCGCCATTCAAGCTATTACGGTTTCGGTATTATTGAATAAATCATCCCCCCTTCCCCTTGGTCCTTTATCTGCATCAGCATAACTCAATCGTTCATATTTAATTGCAATTCCATTATTTCCTTTTTCTTTTAGAATATATAAATTTTTTCCCTTTTGCTAACTGAATTCCTGAACCTTCTCCAATCATTTGCATTTTTGCTTACGACAACGTTTATAGACTTGCTCGTTCGTGTTGCCAAACGACAACGAAGAAATTCCCGCGAAAAGATGAAAATAAATGTGTGTTGGGCTTGTGCTTTTTCAAAAGCCTGGGTTTTAGCTATCTGGTTTATCCCGGACGAATGGGCAGTATGTTTTAAATTGAGATGGCAAACTGAATAATTTATTTTTAAAACATTTTCCGTTGCTTTTTTTTCGTTACACGTTTGTTTTGTTTCTTTTTTAAAACTGCTATTGAGAGCCGCAAGGAATTGCAATTTGTTTAATGTTCGGCTTCACTGCTTCTCATAAACCAAAATATCGTTTGACTTTACTAAAGCCAGGTGATTTCGTTGTTGCAGAGAGAGAATCATTAAGATGGAAAGGTGGAGTATTTTTTTTGGTGTTGCCATTTTAATGATTCTTCGTAGCTGTTTGTACAGAAAACTGGTAAATAAAATATCAAAACAATGTATTTTTCAAATTTTAAGCGCATCCCATTTTTAATTTTCAATTCCACATTTCACCTTCGTTCAAAAAAGAACTCGGACACTGAATAAGTAAAATAAGTATTATAATAAATTTATTATTATTGCCGTGATCATAACCGTGCCTGTTTTTCTTCTCCAATAAAAGTTTGATTGCAAATTCCAGGTAAACCACTTTTATTAACTTGTTCTCGAAATTTTTATCTTTTCTTTTAAAGAAAATGGTTGTAGAACGTCGAACCCACTTTTTAGAATTTTTAAACACGAGATATTTTGGGTTTTACTCAAGATAAAAATATCCCCGCGCTTACGCTTTGATTCTATTCGAATAATATTTATTTCTCGTGCATTCGAAATTCTCGAATCATGTTTTATTTTTATTTGGATAAAGAAGGAATATACTTTGAAATTAAAGGAATTTTTAATAAAAATCCTCTCGTATTCTATTTTTTTTTAAGTTATGGATGCAACAAAATTTCAGATAAACGGATTTTAAATTAAAAACAAATGTTACTTAGTGAAACTTGCGAATCTAACATATAAGCAGCAAAATAAAAAGTTTCAAATTTTTATCAATTAATTTTATAACAGAATGTTTTCTGGTTAACGCCATTATGTAAATATTTCTTGGAAAAGTCGTTTAATTTTTGCTACGAATCATTTTATTTTGTTCGCGTTTGTTTTAGTTTTTTTTTTAAATGAGATTTTTAGGTATATTTTAAAAACCAACTTTGTTTATTTTCCGTGTTTTTGTGAATATTTTATTTTAGGAAACATGATTTTATTTAACGAGATTGTGAATTCAGATTTTTTTTGTCTTCTCGAAATATAATATACAACATGCGCACTTTTTTAGATGTGATACAATTTACAGTTATCAAATATTTTAGGGGGGGGAATGCGGTGTACAATTTTCGACTTTTCATTTTTCTTCATGCAATCTATTCAATAAAAAGATGTAGATAATATTGATATGCATTTCATGTTGAATTTTATTTTATTTTTACAAGTTTGCCAGACATTTTGGAAGTATAAAGTTAGACAAGCTACATTGTATTTGCTGCAAAGCAAACTTCTTTGAATTCATATATGCATTCAAAATGAAATAATTATTAAGTACTGGCTCTATTTTTAGAATATAAACAACTAGGCAGAAGTAAGAGATAATTTTTATGACAGGTACTTTATGTAAAGATATTTTTTTCAACCCATTTGTAGAAAAAAACTAAAAAAGTGGAAACTTATTTCAACAGTTATAGTTTTATGATGTCTAAGAAATTAATTTCTTTAAATATCATAAAAATTTCATGTAATATAGGTTCAATCAAATACTATCACTTACATACTCTATACAGTATTATTTAGACGGTTGATTTTACTGTCGCGAAAAAGCCATGTTTGGCCAATTTACTACTACTCAAGTGTGCCATGTAAATAATTGTTTACAAATATATTTTCATGTAAGATAAAGGAAGAAAAGGTAAGTAATGATTAACAAACAGTGGTGATGGAAATAGAGTAAGATCGCAGGAGAATTCTGGAGGCGAGTTTCTGGTGTTTATCACACACACAAAGAGAGAAAAAAAGGTGAAAAGTTAGGATTATTTAGGGTCATAAATTTAATGCATGACTGTATGTATAAGCAGCGTTTCTCAAACTGTGGGGCGCGTCCCCTAGGGGGGGTGATAACTCTGCGAGGGGGAGTGCGACTATATTGAAAAGTCGAAAATAAAAGATTTAGGAAAATTATTAATTTATGGAAAGTGAAACAAAATACATTCTGACATAATAAAAAATAAAATACACATTTACACTGATATAACACACTTAAAAATATATCAGCAATGCGCAATGTATGTTTTAATTAATTTAACAATAGTAAGTTACATACAAGTTTAATAAGTTATGCTTGCTTGTTAATGCTTGTTATATAAAAAAATTATATCCAAAAATTAAAAATGGTAATTTGTACGGTTTATGATTAATCCCTTAAATGCCGATTATAAGTTACCGGATTCGCTCCCCATAGCTACCGTTTTCTGCGTAGGCACACGTATATGATGTGTTGGGGAGGGGAGAAGAAGAAATAAGGAAATACACTCTGAAATAAGTAAATCCTTCCTAAACTTTATTGCATTTTGCTTCTTTGTTTTTGCATTCCAAACCCTTCGGAATAACTTTATGAATAGTAGTGCACAAAGAGGATCGTACTTCGGTTGATTGATTGAATATTAACGGCGCACTGTCCAGCTACACGAGGGGTTTTGGCGAAGGACCCCGTAATTTTGAACCATGGTCAAGTGACGTAGACGACATCTGAGCTGGCACCCCTCTCTCTTAACTACCACACAACACCAACGCTAGGATGTTTCAGCTCTCGACAGATTTAACATGCATCGCTGCCCTACACGGCGGGTCTTTAGTGGTACTGGGCTCGAACTCGTGACAACGCAAGCCACGATCCGATACCTATATCACTCGGCTACCGCGGTCGCGGATCGTATTGTGGAAAGACGTATATATACGTCCGGGTCAATTATCGCTTTGATTGAGGGAGAAATGGCGCTCAAGAGGTTAATGCCTTGCTGTAACTTTATTGTCAAAATATAGAGTTACTGAATTCAATACATTGTTCTTGTGTGGAGGTGTGGAGGGGAGCGCGATGAATATTATGATTGAATATTGGTTGCCAATAGTGAAAGTTTAAGAAGCACTGGTATAAGCTCCTGAGAAGGCAACATTATTTACCCTTTTGCATGAAGTACCACTTATTTATCTATATTGTATAAGCATGCATTATACATTTTGTACCACATGACCCAAAAGTCCGTTAATATTTGGAATTTCAATAGTTAATTGAGGTAGGTAGATGGATAAAAATTGACGCACATTCTTGAAAACAATCAATAGCATAACAATTGATTTTTATCAATAAACGATGTTCTCTATAACAACTGTTCAACATGTCAACCTCGCTCATTAACCATATTTTCAGTCGAGGGGACAATGTTGAAAGCAGCAATGCACTGTATATTTGTAGGTATTATGAAAACTTGCCGTTGGATGTTGTCTTTTAGCCTTCCTAATGCTGTAGGACTCTCGCGGTACATTTGCGACTCCAAGTAACTCTATAACCAATAAGCACATGGATTGAGGTCTGGGGAATTGGCAAGACATGTATGACAAAAGTGGCTGCTCAGCACGTGGTCCCCACCAGAAGACGTGTGCAAGAAATCTTTCACTCCCTGCTTAAAACAATAGGATCTTTCAGCTGCATTAACAGATTCTCGGTTCTAAAAGTACAGTTTTACTAATAATGCCTTTTCTAGTAAAGTCAACATGCCAAAATAACTGGTGCATTTGATCAGCTCATTTTATACACGATTTTCAAGCAGCGTCGCTGACGTTTTGCTGTTAATCTGTTGGCCATTTTCACACTTTTTGGGTTTCAACAAACACCATGTCATTGCAAGCATGGGAGTCAATTTTCAGCTCTTTACCTATATTTTTCCGTGAATGATTGAATTTTCAATGTTAAAGGACTTTTGGGTTACCTGGCATATTCTTATACACTGTGTTTAATACATGCATGTAGAATGTGTGTACTCGTTTTTAATATACATTTCATTCAAGTAGTCTATTCGTATACTACTTGAATTTTATGGACAATTACATACAAAATAATGTATTTATTTTCATTTCATTAAGTAACATCACTTGGTAAATTGAGATTCCTCCTGAGAGTATTTCATAAGGTAAAATGACCAAAACAAAGGGTTTAAAGGAATTTCTTTAAAAATATATTAAGCAATTATACTCACGACTTCATATATTCCTTAAAACTTAAATTATTTACTTATTCATGTTGACTCATAATTAATGACGGAAACTCGTATCACTTCTAAAACTTGTGAAGACGAAATATTAAGCGAAATTATTTCTTCATGCAGAGCGTAGTTGAGTGTAAAGCAGTCTTTGGGTAAGCTAAAGAATTTTTCGTTTCTAAAAGTGTTTCATGCTTCTTTCAACGGATTCTTAACGAAGTGCTAACGTAGCTTAGTTAACTCACATTGAATATCACTCATCTTTTTGAATAAGTTTTCATCATAAAATAAAAATAGTTGCTTTACAAGACATTGCTGAGAAAACGCCATATTGAAGGGCAAACAAAATATTCTAACTATCATGAAATCAACAGCTGAAACTTGAGATTCTTAAAAATACAAAATTCAACATACTATTCTAAACCAATATCTTTTTTAGTCTTTAAGAGACTTAAAATAGATACTAATGAAATTTTAAATAAACAGCTAGAGCCTTCATGTGGTTTTGACTTTCGCTTTTAAAACCACTCAAAAGTAAAATTTAAGACGACCGTTTTTGGTGTTTACAGTGTTTACTAAGTAAAGAAGAAATTTGTAAGCTACCAATTATTATATGTGGGAAGAAAAACATGGAATAAATCCATGACAACCAGTAAATTATAATTCAAAATAATTACCCTATTAACCCTATAACAGTGCCTTTTTAAGCTCTTTTAGGGCCCCGAGCACAGAAGATCTACAGGTTCCCTTAGCACTGGTGGATCGAAATTTGTAACCAAAAACTCTGATTATATGTCCAGCTTAACAAGGCTCTTCTAGGCCCCGGGTCTCCAATGAATAGACTGGCACTGCCTATTAAGGATCTATAGGATTCTAATTTCAGCTCATTTGATTTCAACTATATATCAGTCGGTCTACATATGTCTTGCAGCGTCTTAGACAACTATACCTAGAAGCAATTCTCATTCGGGACAATTAAACGTTTTCACTCTTGTCAATACTAGTTACGATTTATAGAATTCAGTCTTTTGGGTGGCAGATTTTCTGAGCATATGTAGATCAGATTTTTCAGGGCTTTTTACTGCAGCTATATAATATACACCCTCTGATGAACTGAATATTATTTTGGAATGTGTCCGTTAACATCATTAGAAGTCTAGTTCAGATGGCGTATTTACCTGAGACGTGCGCCATAGCCATTATTAGAATTTCCAAGGGAAAATTTTCAACTAATAATGCCAGATTGTGCTGCCATCTGGTTTTTGATGTCTGGATTACCACTGATATGACCTTGAGTGACATAAAGATAAACTGTACTAATATAAACTTCACTCACAGTGCCGGTTTATCCATTGGGCACTTGGGTGGGGGTACCCAGGGGCCCAGAAAATCCCAGATAAGATGGATTTAATCAGGTTTTCAGGTATTAAATTTGCGAAGGGGGACAGTTCGAAGGGGGCTCATAGATTTTCTGCGCCCAAGGCCCGAAATGAGCTTAAACAGGCGCTGATTACATTTACATATTCGTTGTACAAATAAATAGGGACAAATGGTAGGAAGATAATAAAAATTCATAATTTTACAGTTCACTTCAGATTTTAGTGTTAGTAGTAATTTAATTTAAAAACATTAAAATGTGTAAATTCAAATAATTTAATAAATATAACTCAACAACTTAAGCTCGATTAATAAATTTTACTATCATGTAATCTCTATTTTTTTTTTCTGGTAAATTTATTTATAATCCTAAACTATAAAATTTGTTTAGAACTCCAAGGAAAATAATTTTTAAAGCAATAAAAATTTGTATATAAAACAAACATTAACTGTTTATACGTCTTTAATCTAAGTAAACTTTTATATATACGCTGTTTCTATGCCTGTAATGCTATTACAAAAACAAACAAAAAATACATGCGTGCAAACAGAAAACAAGATCAAAATACTGTAAGACCATCTGGTATATTTGAATATACAATGGCTACTATCTCATGAATATTTAAATTGTTTTAACAAGTTAATGTCTGGTGTAAAGATTAGTATCATTTCCTATCTTTTACAAAAACATTTAAGACAAGCTACTTTTTAAAATTGCAACAAAATGTTGCGAGTAATCATGCATATACTGTTTTAGACAGAAAAATACCAATCAATTACACTAACAATTTATTAAAAGTTCGTTACCTTGCTATATGTACACATTTGCTTTGGTTTTAGATTTAAAATGATAAAATAGACGAACTTTAGACAACTTTGTCTTACAAATTACGCAGATACTAATTTTAATAATTTTTGGGAACGTGTATTAAATTTTAAGATATTCTGTCTGAGATAGAAAGGATGGTTTTGAAGTTCAGTTATCGTTAATGGCATAAGTGTTTTTATTTAACCCCTTTTTTATTTTAATATATTTATACAAATATTTAATTCAGATCATTTAGAGGGGAATTTGAATGCTTCAAATATGTTCTAAAAATCATGAAATTAGAAAAGTTAGATGTGTGGATATGTCTGAGTTTTTCAATGTAAAAGTAAACAAAGCGGTATAAAATTTCATCCCCGTGTGCTACATCCTATTTTAGCCAAACCTTCATTTATTTCCAACTAGGTGAATAATTATCCTCATATTAGAAGGAAGTCCGATACAGAAAAATCAGCTTTGGCGTAATTTGGCACAATTGTTTTTCCATCTTTGCCACAAATGTGGGGTAAAATAGGATTCCACCTCAACAGCCTTACCGCTAATATCGATGTGTTTGCAATTCCATTTTTAAAAATAAATTTAAATTAAAAGAAGCAAATCAACTGGTGACCTAAGTTGAGTTGTTGCAAAGAGGTTGCAGTCAGCCGGTTAATTTCACAAGGCCGATTTAAGCTTAGCGCAGTTAAGTACGAAAGTACAAAAGACGCCAGAAATTTTAAAATTAAAAATTTCCAACATGTTTTAGTTTCAATCAAGAATAAAATAAAGAAAAGTTTTCAGATCACACTATCTTGACATTTGTAAGTTACAATTTCAACTGGACAAAGCCATACTAAACAAAATTTTCATCCTCTGTTTTTATTCATCAGAAACATTTTCAAACAGTTACATTTGCTTTGAATCATTGAATTTTTCTACAGTTGGCACCTATTAGGTTGAAAAATAATTTACGAACATTATGCAACTTTCCCTTTATGATCAAAAGTGTTACAATTCACGGACATGTATTTACTGACTAAACAAATGTAAAT
The DNA here is from genome assembly GCA_019973935.1 of Trichonephila clavipes. Lineage (NCBI taxonomy): Eukaryota > Metazoa > Arthropoda > Arachnida > Araneae > Nephilidae > Trichonephila > Trichonephila clavipes. Next base: position 125,138 of record BMAU01019922.1, read on the forward strand.
CAAATCTTAATTCATTGTCTAGTCCAGACACGATACGTCTCAAGTCTGTGATAAAATAAATTAAAATTTAACAAAGCTCTTAAAAGATTTCCCTTAATTATGTATACGATTCTATTTTTACCAGTTAAATTCTAAGGCAGTTTCAACGAATTGCCCTCGTAATTTTGTTTATTAATCTGTCTACTTAAATGACGCTCTTCAGCGCTTGCATTTTGTTGCATTTGTATGCTTGAAGCGTGAATGAAGTGTTAAAATTGTTACACACTGAAAATACTCGTTAGAATATTCTTAACAATACAATCCAGAGACTTATTTGATGCAATTTGTAAGTAACAAGTTTTGATTATGTATTACAATTTTTGAACATTCCATGCAATGCTTAATTCCATTTAACAATATAATGTTCTTGTATCATTTTAATTTCAATTTCTTGAGGACATTTTATAAAAAGCGGTAGTTCACACGCATTCAAATTGTATAAATATTTCCGAGGTTGTCGAACTGTATAATTGTGTCTAACGCATTTAATATACAATAAAAAGCTAAAATTATATTTCGAATGTATTCTTGAGTTCCTTAAAAAAAATGTATGATTTCTTGAATAGATAGAAATAACAATAATTGGAATCACGCATTGTTATAAATCTAACTGCTTTGACAGCTCATTTATAGTACGATGTGCGTTTAAGACTCTTTAACAGTGTCATAGCTTTTGTATAGGGCTTGGGCCGTGTACAAAAGTAGGCCTATATAGGACGTTTTTTTTTATAAAGACAGTACACATATAAGAATACTTCAGCGCTTCTCACACTGGGGGGGGGGAGCACGCCCTTCTAGGGAGCATGATAACGCTACGAGAGGGTCGCGAGCATATTGAAAAGTCGAAAACAAAAAGTTATTTCAATAAATTAATATATTTTTTTGAAAGTAAACAAACAAAATACATTCTGAGATAATAAAAAAAATAAAATACGCATTTGCACATATCAATGTTGCGCGCAATGTATCTTATAATTAATTTAACAATACTAAGTTAAGGACCGCATTAAAATAATTACCAATTACCACATGGACTTGTCATATATAGAATTATATACAAAAATTCATACTTGATCCTATGTACGGCTTATAATTAATCCCCAAACTGCCAATTAAAAGTTACGCGATTCACTCCCCAATGCCACGCAGGCGCGCGTCTGTGATGTATTGAAAGGGGGAGGGGTGAGAAAAGGAATGAATTAGCAAAACATCTGAAATAAGTAAATGTTTTGCAAATACTGCCAAGGTCCTTTTATTGAATTCCACATCCTTCGGAATAATTTCATGGTTAGCAGTGCACAGAAAAGATCGTACTTCGGAAAGACGTATATATACATTCGAGGCAATTAACGCTTTGGCTGATCGAAACGTTTTCATACGCACTGAAGGGGGGTTAAGTAGTATTGTAGCTTTAGCGTCAAAATGTATTATTGAGTTAAGGGGAGTTGGAAACCACTCTCTTTCTCTATACTGACAATGTTAAATTGGCTGTTTTCGATGTACCTTTTCTCAAAATCTGTTTTATGTACATGCTTGAAATTTTTCATACTATTAAAATACACCTCTCTCATTATACTAAAATGAGCTTTTGGCTAATTTTCAATTTTTTAATAAATTATGAAATATTTTATCAAACATTGCGAAATTTGACCCATTTTTTACTTAAAAAATTCGTAAAAATTAAATTTTTGAGTTTTTATAAAAAGCTCATTTTAGTATATATTAGACATCATTATAAATAATTCATAAAAAATTTACATACCTGTGAACAGTAGTTTTTCAGAAAAGGTACATTGCATATTAAAATTTACATTTTGAGATAAACTGATTTTAATGTATACAGTGAGACTTCTAATTGGCTAGGAAATAAAAAAATAAAAGGCTTAATATAAAATAAAAGATACATGTTTTGGTTTATATTAGTCGTACACTTTTCAGCAAAAACAAAGTAATTTGTTTACAATTTTTGCCATTAAAATGGGCGTGGCCCAAACTCAATGATTGTTTAAAAATACGTTTTTAGGGCTTCTAAATACCCTAGAGGTTAAAGTAAGGTATTTTTAGAAAGGTTAAAATCCATACAGTTTGAAAATGTAAAAGTCTCAAATTGTCAAAAAAAATAAGATTTCAGCTTTCCAACACCCCTTAAATACATTGTTATTGCATGGAGAGGGGGGAGAGGCAGAACGATGAAAATTATAATTGAATAGTGGGTCGCAAATGTTGAAACTTTGAGAAGTACTGGAATACGAGATAAACTCGTACACAAGCGTGAAGCCGCAACAAACAAATACACAAGGATCATAATCTCACAAACTTTGACAGAAACCGATTCCATCGACTGTCGCCTTTCGACCAATTGAATAATGGTGTATGGTGGCAGGCCTAGGGACTAGATACCGCCATGGCATAATACCACAATCTCGTCACTGTTGCCATTTGGCAAATAGCTCGAAATTCTTAATTTTTTTTTTTTGAGAATATGTTTGGGAATAAATTTGGTTCTTAAAATTATTCGGATCATTGTCTCATTGTTCTAGGCCAGTGATGCTCCACCTGCTGCCCCCCGAGTCTTTTTAAGTGTCCCTGTCAGGATCCATTGCTCTGAGAAAATTACTTATTTAAGGGGTGCTGGAAAGCTAAAATCTTATTTTTTTGACAATTTGAGATTTTTACATTTTCAAATTGTATAGATTTTAACCTTTCTAAAAATACCTTACTTTAACCTCTAGGGTATTTAGAAGCCCTAAAAAACGTATTTTTAAATAATCGTTGAATTTAGGCCACGCCCATTTTAATGGCGAAAATTGAAAACAAATTACTTTGTTTTTGCTTAATAGTGTAACGACTGATATGAACCAAAACATGTATCTTTTATTTTAAATTGAGCCTTTTTATTTTTTTATTTCCCAGCCGATTAGAAGTCTCACTGTATACATTAAAATCAATTTATCACAAAATGTAAATTTTAATGTGCGATGTACCTTTTCTGAGAAGCTACTGTTCATAGGTATGTAAATGTTTTATGAATTATTTATAATGATGTCTAATATATACTAAAATGAGCTTTTTTTAAAACACTCAAAAATTTAATTTTTTACAAATTTTTTAAGTAAAAAATTTGTCAAAATTCGCAATGTTTGATAAAATATTTCATAATTTATTAAAAAATTCAAAATTAGCTAAAAGCTCATTTTAGTATAATAAGAGATGTACTTTAATAGTATAAAAAATTTCAAGCATGTACATAAAACCGATTTTGAGAAAAGGTACATCGAAAACAGCCAATTTAACATTGTCAATACAGAGAGAGAGGTTTCCAACACCCCTTAAGAGCATTGTATTAAAAATTTGATGGCAGATACTTTGTCAAGAAATCAAATATATCAATTTTGCTTTTTCGTTGTCAGTGTCTTACGGGTATGAATTGATATTTCTTTTCTATTTGGTGCGGTTAGGGATGACAGACAACAGTGGGGTAGCGACATTTTTATGGGTGGAACCATTTTTTAACCATCTTTCCATATCTTGCAAGCGAAAAATATTCAAAGAAAATATATCGTTTTAAGACGATTGGGAGGTTGACTATTTTGTAGTATAAAACAAACATGGATCAGTAATTGTTTGATTTGTCACGAAAGTGACAGTTTGTCTGGTAGCATTGGGAGCGAATTGCGTAACTTTTTATCCAGCTAAGGCAGTGGTTCTCAAACTTTAACTACTGGCGACCCAATTTTCAATCATAATTTTTATATATATCGCGCCCCCCCTAACAATAATAATGCATTGAAAGCGATAATAATACACTTTTTGGCGCTAAAGCTACAATATGATCATAATTATATAAACCGTACAAATTAACAAGAAAGATAAGTATTAAATTTTGTATATGTGTTACTTTTAAGTATATATATTTTTATTATTTTTTTTTTTTACTTTTTAGTTCGATTCACACTATAAAAACGTGTTTTTTTAGTTTGTATTTAAACTATAACTTGTTTATAACTATTTTTGCTATACACGATAAAAATCACAATTCCAGTGAATAATTTAATTAAGATATCCGACTACCCTAAAATCATGATTTTTTTCAAAAATTGACAAATTTTTTTCATGATTTTATTTTATAGACCATATTATTAGTTTGATAAAAATACCAAGCTTTTTAATGTCCATACACTAGAACAAAAATTACAAGTGTTTTAATAAAAGAAGATGCCATAACTTTACACAAGATGTCAAACTTTAAAATGTGTTTTACTCGAAATGTGTTTTTTTCGAAAAACTCAAACGGGGACAGCGATTGCTCAAAAAGTTTTGAATGTAATTTGCTGAAATTTTTTGTGAATGTTTCGTATAACAGTAGAAGTGTTTTGATTTTCAGATTTATCAATAACTTTTTGATTTCAAAATTTACAGTACTTTATGTGAATATAATCACTGTTTTTTTTAAGCAATTTCATATAGTCACTAAGATACAGTGCTCTAGTTTTTGTAAAAATTAAACTATCTATTATCCTGAAGGTCATTTCAAACATGAATAACGAAGTAACACATTAAAACTGAAAAATTGAAAATTTGTTCAAAACACTTTTGTACAGAGCGGGCCCCGTTTATGTAATTTTTCGTACATTTTCCCCAGTTTTTTCCCATTTTAATAATAATAAATTTTTTCTAATTTCAATTTTACGATTTTTTCCTTAAAATATACTAAATAAACCTAAAAATCACAAAAAAATCCCCATATCTTCATTTTTTCAAAAAAAAGTTGTCGCAAGTAGTCGCGCGGATACCTTAAGAGAAAATATACTTACCTACTTTCAAGGACTTTTTAATTTTTCTTTGATGATTTGAGAAAAAATCCAATAAAACTAAAGAAAATGTTCCAAATGTGCGTGTCCTTAATAAAGGACATAAATCACAGACACTTTTCGCTAATACAGAAATGTTATTTTCCAGTAAAACTGTCATATTTTGTACACGTTTTGCTGCCGTTTGATGATCTACAAATAAGCATTTTGAACTTTTTCTTCCTTGCATCTTTTTGACAAGGCGAAGTGCTATATTTATGGCTTCATAGTTTTTTTTTATAAAGTTCTTTAGGCAGCATTTGAAAATTTCAATTCAACTCAAACGTTTCATGTCTATCGCTTTTCTCATATTTACTTTCGTTCTCACGATTAATATGCATTATTTCATCAGGTTCTCTTCAATTGCTTGATCAGTTTCATCTTCCTTCAATAAAGAGATCACAAATGCCCATTTTTTTATATTCTGCTCATTTATATTTATAAACCATAATAAGTCGTACAACACAGCAATCAAAACCACAAAGTTAATCATAGGGGAAAGTATAGCATATTCATAGAAAATATTTTTGAACAAAAGTGGTCGTGCAGGGAACTCGATCAAAACAAGTACCTTGATAGTAAAAAACCGTTTGCCACTCTCAAAAAAGAGGCATACATGTGACAAATTCATTTGAGTTTGCATTAAGACTGTCTAATAGGAGGATACTGTCAAGGTCACTGTTAAGGAATAAACAGTTTTACCAGAATTTGGAGTGATTCAGCGCCTCATGCGACCGTTTCAAGTAAAGAGTGAATTCAATACAAAAACATCGATGTCAATTCTAAAAAAAAAATAGTTTAAAACTCATAAAATACATCTCATACAACTCATAAAAATACATCTTGGCCAAATAATCCTTCAAAGTGCTAAATATGCTTATCAATATATCATAAAACTCATTTACTTGGGGGAAAAAAGCAACAGAAAAATTTTATTTACAGCTTTCCTAAAAGAAAAAGAGACGGAGTTAAACATGCCAGTAAGCTTGAAGGTCAAAGAGATGATAATCAAAAGTAGTATTCTAAGGGTTAAAGGGAACGTAATAAAAAAATCTCTCGTCGTGAGATTACAGGAAAGCAAACAAAATATCTTTTTTTATTTGGTTTTAGGATCAAAGATAGCTAATGAGCGTTTGAAAGTGGAAAACCAGATGATATATATAAATTATATCAGTGTAAATGTGCATTTTTTACTTTGTCAGAAAGCATTTTGTTTTACTTCATTCCAAAAATAATTTTTTAAGCCTTTTTTTATATTTTCAATATGCTCGCGCCCCACAGTTTGAGAAACACTGAGCTAAGGGATAAATTATAAACCGTACAAATTATCAAGATTAATACTAATTTTTGTGTATATTTTTATAAATGACAAGCCCATGGGGCCACCGGTAATTATTAAACTTGTTCTTAACTTAGTATCGTTAAATTAATTATAAATGTATCAGTACTGTACAATGCATTTTATAAGTGTTTTATATCAATATAAATTTGTATTTCATTTTTTATTAAGTCAGAATGCATTTCGTTTGCTAACTTTCTGTAAATTAATTTGTTTTAAAATAATCTCGTTTTCGACTTTTCAATATGCTCGCGTCCCCCTTCTAGAGTTATCATGCCCCTGGGGGGCGCTTCTCACAGTTTGAGAAACGCTGCCCTACACGCCATCCATTGTACCAGTGTTGATGAAAAGTCCCGTGATTTAGACAAAAGCAAATGCGGCAATGGATACCTTTCTGCAAAAAATAAATGATAGTTGCTTAAACTCTGATATTTTAATTGAATAACGAACAAGTATTTAAAATGAGCTAAGTATACACTCAAAAATACTTTTTAAATCTAAATCTTTTTTAAAAAAGATCTTCAAAATCTTTTATAAATTTTATCTTACAATGCATTAATTGTGTCCTATTTCGAAATCCTTTCAAGTTTTTAAATAAAATTTATAAAGCTTAATTTCTATTATTGCAGATGATATTTAAGGATAACCTATGACAATGTGAATGATGATAGAACTATTATGAAATGAATGCTGTAAGTTTTCAGAAATTAGAAATCTCGCTCATTTTAATGTATTGTGAATCATTGTGTACAGCAATAAAAAAAAAAGAGCCTTCACTGACAAGAAACCAATTTTTAAGCAATTTTATCTGAACAGTATCAAAAAATTAACTCACAAGCCCAGAAAATTTTTGATAAAAAATAGAATGCTTGCGCGATTTAGATCAAAGTAGATCATTTATTTAAATCGGAATATATATATATATATAATTAAATAAAGACTATCCCCACCAACACAATATTCAATTTCCATAAAACTCCACGACACAGAACACTGCACAATTCCAAAGGCCCTACAGATATACACATTCATAAAACAGCAAGCAATAAGAAATCTATGTTGACTTGCGCATTAAACGGTCGACAGAACAGAATATTAAAACGGAATTAATCGTTCCAACAGAAAGAGCGATAGTTGCCTTCTGGCAAATCTAACATCGTCAAAACCTTAAAAAAACATTACCATCACCATCCTAGAAACTGCGCTATCGAGTGTGCTTAACAATGTGGCTCATTACAATAGGCTTCGAAAAAGCAAACAATGATAAGAAAAAAACGGGGGTAATTAAATAATCAGACCGCTAGGAAGGAAGCTCCAAAAGGGCATTTATTAGGGTCAATTATGCCACGCTTTTCCTTTTGTTTTGAGAGGGTGGTAGGGAAAAAAATTCAGTTACAGACAATAGCATCATATTGCCTTCGGTAAGAAGATATTGAAGTAGGAATAACGATTTTTATCCGGTGAAGATATTAAGAAATTTTGCCGTATGTGTGTGGAGAGAGGTAACAATCAAACAGGTCTTCAGATGCATATTCATATGTAAAATGATAATCTTTGTTATCCAAGCAATATATTAAGTCGCGAAGGATTTGCTTTAAGGAAATTCTGGCAGTCTGTATTTGTCGCTGAAAAAAACTATATTCACATTTAAGGTAATTTTGGTACATTTCCGTTTCACCGACGCAAATATCACCTAGTTGGCGACAATAAACAAAATACGAATAAAAAATGTTAATAAATATTAGTTCTCATTGTTTTTCCATCCATTTCTGATGTATTATGAAAAAGATCTTAATGATAAGGAAAGACTACAACTTGTTTTTAAAATGTGGTGGTAAAAGGTTATCGATAATACTCCTTTTGGCGTCGCGGTTGTATCGTTTTTAGCGGTTTTATTTCGCGTGTCGAAGAAACGGAAAATATCAAATATTTTATTCGTTGTCACATTCAGTGAGTGAGTGAGTGATTATTAACGTCGCACTGTTCAGCTACACGAGGGCTTTTGGCGACGGACCTCGTAATTTTGAACCATGGTCAAGTGACGAAAACGACATCGTTGTCACTTTCAGACAATCAACGCATGCGTTTGCGTAATACTGCAATATTACTGTTATCACAAGAAATGCCTTTGCTACAGTCTTCCTGCACTATTGGTGAAATTCTTTCTTTCATCTTTTGAATAAAATTAGGACTAGCCTCCAGTGATGTTGAAGTTTCAGTGGATTTAAGAACGAATTCAGAAATTATTCGTCATGTTTGGAATAATTAGCCCAATATCTTTGCATTCGCGAAGCAAACAAAATTCCATTTTGAGATGAAAAAATTCGGGGAAATATCAAAAATAGAAATCGCATTAAATACTTCGCCTTTAATATCGCTTTTGTACATGTATATGGTATGTATGGTGGTACACAGATACTGGTATCGTCTGTGGGTGTTTTTCTGGAATCCAATATTGTCTTTTCCTTGATTTATTCGTAACACAATAAACTTGAATAAAACAAAAACTTAATAATTTTACCAAAATTAAACCCTTAAGTTAAACTATTAGACTGAAAATATTCTAGTAAACAACGGCAATCGAAAGCCGAAGTCAAGATCAAGATCCTAAATAGAAAATATCCGAGATAAAAACAACAGCGACCAGACTCGCTGAAGCAAGGTTTAAGATTAACTCACTGGCAGGATCTCCTACATAAGGTTTTCGTGGAGATACTTCCCCCGAGGGTCTGAGCGCAGTGACCGATACGCTCCACCCGCTCAAGGGACAATATTTCACAACAATCGCAGTTATAAAAACCAAAGCAATATTCTCTTTTTATAATTTGGTTTGATTAGGTTAAATCAGAATAAGTCGAGTAAAAAGGAAATTAATTTTTTCTAAATCGTGTTAAATTAAAATCAGGTGTAATATGACTAGGTTTACTATGCTGATCAATGTCAATGGTACACTTAAAATAAATATATGTTAGATAAGAGCACAGTGTCAGTTTCATTAAATTTATTTGCTATGCTAATTTCATATCACCTACACGTAATTTTAGAATCAGTTTAATGAGAAAAATGTACTTTTTCATACTAATCTAAAATTTGTTTCTGATATCAAACGGGAGATTACATTCTTGTTGAGATTCTCATCAGAGCTGCAAGTTAATTGCAATCCACTTACATTAATATTTCTTCTTGCTGATCCTCATACAAAAAGCCTTTGCCCAGAAATATATGTATACCAAATATAGGGAACATTTTCTATTTGGTTTTCTGATTGTCTGAGTAGACCGCAAAAACATCTCTTTGCAGGCCTCTAGTTGACTATCTCTGGACTGGTGAAATGTAAAAATGAAGTACCTTTTTTACAGTATTTGTTAAACATTTATTGTTTTTGCTTCTTAAGAAATAACAAGTAATACAAGAAATTTTTTTTAAGTCAATTCCAACTTAGATCAACAAAGAAAATTTTATTTTAGCTACTTTTTATTAAATAGTTACAATCAATATAAATATGTACATTCATATGGCAGAATCACATTATTAAGTGGTAATTCATTTTTATTCATTATCATTAAAGTATCGTATTGTCATCCAAAGCAATCGTGCATATAAACTTTCAGTTCAACTGAATGCTTTAAAACGTGAGAAAAATCTCTTAAAGTTTTGACCCTAGTAGCTGAAAATGAAACCAACGTGGCTTTATCCGTATTTCTTTAAATAATTAGTTTCAGTTAATTAATTATAACTAAATTATCGGATTTTTACCCAAAACAATAGCGAAAAAGAAAATTACAGCTCAAACGAGTGCTATAAAACGCGAGAAAAAAACCTTTTCACGTTTTGATACAAGTCGCCAAAAATTATGCCAACGTGGCTGCATTTGTAATTCTTTAAATAATTAGTTTAAATCTATTAATTTTTATTAATTATAATTAAATTACTGTATTGCCATCCAAAATAATCGTGTATAAAATTTCAGCTCAATTGAGTGCTTTAAAATCTATTTTATTAACGATTGGAAATTCCACCAAGATAAATAAATATATAGAGAGTGTGAGCTAATGGTAGGAATTGAACAATATTAAAACAAAGAATATTTCTAAATAAAATTTATATTTCATTGTTCACTTTCTTACTTGAATAGTTATCTAACACAATAAGAATTCGTAACATGTTTAGTTTAAAGATTTAAAAGTAATAAACAAATATTAGCGTGTTCCCATAAGATTTCACATGGCACAAGTCTACATCTTTGCTCTTTTCATTAGGAATGACAGCTTCAACCTTGAAATGTAGAAGTTCCCGTGAATACAAGGAAAAAATCTATTAAATACACCGGAAGTGTTAATGAATTACTATTTTAAGAAATGACCACAACCCAATTTCTTCATCATTTAACTAGAAATGAGTCAGGTCGTAGAAGAAAAATCGTTTTATAAATCATTAAAAATAACTTAATGATTGTAGTGATTATAAATCAACTTACATTAACCGTTGCTCTATATCAGTTGCCAAGAATTCTTTTTTGCCTAGTCATCTAATGAATTCGACTGAGTTACCCAATTTACTAAAGTTTTGCAATATAACGGGAACAAATATGAGAAATTTTTTAAAAAAAAGCATTTTAAATGAATAACACATTGTCACTTATTTTATTGTTTTGTCGAAACATAAATGGTAATTTAAATGCAATTCACTTAAATTATCAAAATTTTACAAAAGTCAAATTAAAACAAAAAATATTTAAATAAAAAATCATTGTAAAAATATTTTGCTACTATCTATAAAATTATTCACAAAAAATACTTTAGAGGGAATGTAAAGAAAATAATAAACTATACGAAATATTTAAAAAGGACCTTGGTAGGAGTATTTTAAAGTACTAAAAAATAAAGCATCCACCTTCATATATGATCATTAATCATTTGTTATATTTCAGTAAGTTTGAGAATAAATTAAAAAAATATATAAAACAAAATCCAAGCGACACACCCCTCTCGTATCTGGATGGTATCAGCATTACTTGAATTGACCATGAATTATACTCTTCTGATGATTTATACCTCTAATTTGTTTCCATTCATTTATTTACATTTTCAGCTCCTTAACTCGATGATGCCCTAAGACTTCTCGAGGCTTTGACCCCTATGCAAAAATAGGTCCCATATTTGACCCTTTTAAGTAGACAGTATTTCGCCTACGTTGCCAAATACTTGTGAAAACTCTAACGTATAACAAAAAGTATTATATAAAAATCTTAAGTCGATTCCTACTTAGATCAACAAAGAAAAAATTTATTTTAGCTACTTTTTATTAAATAGTTACAATTAATATAAATATGTATATACATATGACAGAATCACCACATGAATTGATCATTAATTTTTATTAATTATCATTAAAGTATCGTATTGCCATCCAAAACAATCGTGTATATAAAAGTTCAGTTGAACTGAATGCTGTAAAACGTGAGAAAAAAAAAATCTTTTCAATTTTTGACCCAAGTCGCTAAAAATGGAATCAAAGTGGATGTGTCTGTAATTCTTTAAATAATTAATTTAGGTCAATTAATTTTAATTAACTATAATTAATTTATCGTATTTTTACCCAAAGCAATCGTGTATAGAAAATTTCAGCTCAAATGAGGGCTTTAAAATGTGAGAAAAAACATTTTCAAGTTTCGACACAAGTCGCCAAAAGGGCCGCTAAATCGCCAAAAATGATGCTAACGTGGCTGTATTTCTAATTCTATGAATAATTAGTTTTAATCAATTGATTCTTATTAATTGTAATTAAATTATTGTATTGTTATCCAAAACAATCTTTTATATAAAATTTCAGGTCAATTGAGCGCTTTAAAATGTATTTTATTAACGATTGAAAATTCCATCAAGATAATAAATAAATATATAGAAAGTGTGATCTAATAGTAGGAATTGAGTAAATAAAAATGTGCGTGACTCACAACCTTACAAACCGACTCGACCATGTGCCACTTTTCGACTGAATGACCACCGATTGTGTTTGGTGGTAGGGATAGGAACGGGTGACGGACAAGACATAATATTGCAGTTTTACCACTGTTGCCAATTGACATGTAGCTCAAAATTGCAAATTTTTCATGGAATATGTCCTGGAATAGCATTTGGCGATTAAAATTCTTCTGATGATTTTATAAGCTGAATAAAGAACGAGATCGTACCTTCCAAGATCGGGGGCCAGTAAGTCCTTATGCCTTAAAATAACCCTACTTGAACTACTGATTTTTTAACGAGTGAAGTATCCAGTGCATGTATCCTAACCATATGACCGGAAGTAATAAATTATAAGGCCCATCACCAATATCCTTTAATAATTTTGGTAGGCCTTTTAATTCAAAATAACTAAATCAACGAATCCTTTGTTTCATACAATTTTTATGCTACTATCGAACAATTTCTTTCAAAACGTTGGTTCGTAGTAGGATTTTATATAATTAGGGATGTTTTAAGGCAGGAGTGTCAAACTTGCGACCCAGCCAATATATCGGCATATAATATATAATAAAATATCAGAATTTCTCCCGCAGTAGGAATGATAGCAGCAGAAAAAAAGGTGTTCTAGAGTTAGGACTTAAATCTTAAATTTTTCTTGTTCTTTTATTTATGTTTATTATAACGTATTATTTGAAATAAACTTACATTTCAATGAATGTGTTGAATTTTTTTTTTTTGTGTGGCCCACCTTAAGTTAAACTTTGTTTATTTTGCCCAAGTCAGCCTTTAAGTTCGACACTCTTGCTTTAATGCATGTGCCAACTCGTCCCGTGCCCATGCCTCGGTGATTGTATAGTTCTCGATTTGCCCCCAATATAATTATGATCCAAATATAATTAGCCATCAAAAGTTATTCCCGGACATACTCTCCAAAAAATTGAGAATTTCGAACTGTATGCCAGGTGGTAAAAGTGGCAAATGCTACATTATTATACACCATCATTACTCATTTAGTTGAAAGACTGCAGCCGGTCGAGTCGGTTTGTGCCTAGGTTTATGAGATAATGAGTAACGCATATTTGTTACGGGTTACCAGTGATTTAGTAACGTATGTTATATACTCAGGGACGTCTTAAGACATTGGTCAACAGGGCTCGGGCACAGGGAACTGTCTCGTTCTCGATTCAGCCTCAATAAGATCATGATCCGAATAACATTAATGGTAAAAGGCTATTCCCGTACTCGTTCTATGAAAAATTGGGATTTTCGAACTCTATATACCACCCGGCAAGACTGCACTATTATGAGATGACCGTCTTCTATGTCTAGATCTACCACCATACACCATCATTACTAATTTAGTCGAAAAAGCTGCAGTCGGTCGTTTTATGCCTAGATTTGTGAGATTGCGAGCCACGTACGTTTGTACCGTTACCGTTCGCTCGAGTATTTGACGATGAATGCTATATGCTGTCTTCTTTTAAGGGTCACAAGTGGGGTGTATCTCTGCAAAGGGGCCAGCCAGGTCCTCAAGAAGTCTTAAGACACCACTGTATGTACTGCCCTGTGACGTTTTCACGTCACACAGCTGAAAAATCGACTTCTTGTTTTTGATAAGATAACCGCGTTCTTATGTACACGTGCACCCTTAAATATTGCAAAGTCATCGCCCCGGCAACCTTTGACCATGAGAAAACCTCACTCCGTCCACGAGCCGAATGTAATTCGAGGATAAAGAAGTGACCCCCATCCCAACACCATGAAGAGTGTAGAGGAAGTCCGTTGGAAAACATTGAAGAGAACGGTTGTAGTTTCCTCCCTCACAACTATTATATTCTGAACCCTAATGAAATAACCAATATTTTGAATAACTTCAATAAAAATGTATATGCTGTAATTAATAGCTGTGACGTATAAATAAACCAAATATTTAAATTCATAACTATCACGCTACCATTAAATTTTCTCAAATGTCTCAGCCTACTTTAAAAGGTCGCATATTTTTGTACAGGGGCCTGGAGCCTCAAGAAATTTTAAGTCACTGTACATAAAGTGGAATTAAAATTCCAAAAATTATTTCAAGCGTTAAATCCACTCTTAACTTTTTCCTTTGTTTAAAAGTTTTCCCTTTTACAAAAAGCAGGCGTTTATTTATCAGTGTTTTACTCTTTCCTTCCCCTTTTAAATGTATAGCTTTTTATCCCATCGCATTGTTCAGCCCTTGCAAAGAAGTAAACCTCAAGGTGTTTAAGAACTTCTAGGTCAAGTCAAGAAGTACAGGAAACTCATTCAGATGCAATGTAATGGTCCTTGACTGAACGGAATGACACTCCACATAATCGATTGTTTGAAGAAAAGAACCTTTCGGGCTCCGATCAATCCTTGGTCAAGGATCCCTGCTTCGTCTTTAAGTCGACTTGGGATACACAAGTCCGTTTCAATCAGAATTTTAAAAAGAAAGTTCTGGAATTGAACCTTGGAGTTCAGAGGTGTGAAATGTACATTTTAAATTGTGAGGGATCGATCTTTGTCAGTCCAAGAACAATTTTAAATCTATCGTTTCTTTGTATTATATGTTATGTTAATATGTGTTATTAAACATTAAATTTTTCTCTGGTTCTAATCAGAACCAAAAGAAAATGTTTGAACTAATGAAAATAATTAGTGTTAACCGTACAAATGTAAGTATATAGTTTGGCATTTACATTTTTGCGTTAATGAAATAAATTAAAATATTTCTATATATTATCTACACTATTAAAATTTGTAGGTAAACAAACGTATGTACGTCTATCTTCTCACGAACCGCATGACGCAGAAACTCGCCAAAGGTACCAAAAGGTTGGGAATGATCCGAGGAATCTGTTTTCACCATTTATATTCCGATTAGTTAAAAACATATTAATTAAAAACCTTAAAACACATAATTAATGCCATTTTTTCCCGCAAGGTGGAGAAGTTCCAAATCTTCGACCTGTTTTCTTCAGACGTTTTTAAAACACGATCTAATTTTTTCTATGAGACTCAGACAAAAAATAATTACAGAATCGGAAAGATCATTTATTTCGCCACGATACGGTATAATTTATTTTACAAAATAATGATTTTTTTTATGATTTTTTTTAAAACGAGTCAAAATCGATTAGTTTTTATTAAAATGATTTCTAAATTGTTCCACTTGCATTTTTTTTTTGCGCTACGGAAAAAAAAATTTAAACTAAAAAAGTTCTTCATTTTCTTTCTCAGAATCAGTCATTTAAAAACAAATGTCAAAAACTGTTTTTTTTTTACGATTTTTCAAAAAAATACTAAAAATTTTATTAAACACTTAATAACTTCTTTATTTACAAAAATAATCTCACGAGACATTTTTCCGCGTGTAGAACGATATTATCCGTAATCTGTACAAAGATTGATAAAATATCTTAAAAATTAAGGTTTTTTTTTTAAAATTGTGTTTTTCATTTTCCCTTTTTAAAGAAATATTTAAGCATTATTTTTTTAAAGTTTTTTTGTTTCCCAAGAAACACCGGGCTAAGCGGAGGAGCTGGGGTTGGAAGTTAGTTTGAAAAAGAGTATTAGAGAAGAGCTGATTTTGTGAAGGAAAGGGAACATTTATAAAAGTGGAGAAAGCCCGTGCAACGCCGGGCCATGCAGCTAGTATTTTATAAAAATGTATGTTCTCGTATTTAAAATTGTTGAGAGCAATGTAAAAAAAAAAAAGAAAGTATTAACAAAAAATATTGTTGCAACATGCTAAAATTAAATCAAAGCCCAGTAAGAAATTAACAGATACGGCAAAAAATATTTATTCGAATATAAAATGGACACAAACTGATGGAATATAAAGGGCCAGAGAAGTTACTAAGGGGAAAAAAATTATTACAACAAAATTAAAATTTTCTCCATGTATGGTCTTTTGAAAACATAAATATGATACTTTAAACAATAGTTACATTAAAAATAATTGGAACTTGTTTATTGTTTTTACGAATTTAATGTAAATCCTAAACTTCAGAAGCAAATAAATAATTCGGATACACGATAAAATTTTCAATAAATACTTCGCGCGGTTAAAAAAAATCATTTAGAATTTTGTAAAATATACAACACATCTTGGCTGATTCTTATTTTAATAAAAAAAAGAAGGAAAAATATTGCTATTTTTGATTTTTATTATTAACATATAATAAACATTATCCGAAAACTTTAAAAGCAAACAGAAAAAAAAAAAGGAATTGTAAGAAAATGGTCACAAGACATTTTTCTCATCGCCATTTGCAAGAGAATCTGCCTAGTTCTTTCTAAATTAACATGAAAGAGAGAAAATTATAGCTTTTTTTATAAAATCATTTTCTTCACTCTTACTGTTCCAACTACACAACATTTAAATAAAATTAAGTCTAATAAGTACATGTAATTTATTCTTTTATTTATTTTTTACAAGTAATGGCGTTCGTTAAACACGATGTTTTCTTTTGAAATGTTTCAGAGGGGGAAAACGAATTCCCCCCTGTAAACGTAAAAAAATAAGCTCACCGAAAGATTACAAATGCATTGCATTCTTCTTTAAAACATTGTTTATATTGGCAAGTCGCATTTTTTTTTATAAATTTTTTTCTACAAACTCTTTTTCCCAAGTACGAGTAATTAAAAAGATATACATATCATTTTCATTTTCTGGCATAAAATCCAATTTTTATGACTTTATTTTTTAAATATAAATTTCGTTTACTTTGCAACATTTTCTGCATTTAATATTGAACATATCGAACAAAATTATATTATTGTTTCGGTTGCGTTGGCATCACGTTGTTAAACAAAATAAATTGACCCTAACTAATGCTCAAATTTATCTCTCAAGGCTTTTTTTTTTATTTTCATCTAACTAAATGACAAAAAATGGAGATACGGAGGAAAGAAAAAAAACACTTCTTTTTGTGCAATATTAATGCATTTGTTTGTTCATGGGAATGAAAATTTATCGCTCTCTAAATCAACTAGAACCCGCATCCAAAAGATAAAGCGCAACGCGTAGGAGAAAACGAGTTGACAAGGCAAATAAACCCAAGAATTCTCGCTACCACCTGTTTATATCAGCAGTATATCACACAAAAGGAGATGTACAACTCAACCGCAGCAAAACAAAACGGCTTATCCCACACCAGTTACAGCAACTTCATGCAACCCGATCCCAGCTTTGCCGTTTATCAACGTAACATCCAATTTGCGAAGTTACGTTTTCACAAGCGGCAGATCTCACCCAACGTTTAAATATCGCTAAACTCGATCGCTCAACTCTGATTTTAAGCGGATGACATCAGACCTCCAAACAGTGATGTCATTTCCGCCTTGTGATGTCATCACAGTCATCTTCCTATTGGTTGAAATGGTCCCATTGAATGGAGGAAGCTATTACCGCTATGGCACTTCTCGTGATTTTTATTATGGTTTATTTTTGTTTTTACCAGCGGGTTTTTCGCTTTTTACTGTTTTTGTTAACTCTTCTTCCTGTGCGCTGTCATCATTTTAGGGATTGCACCGCTAAATTGTTGGAGAGGAGGAGGGTTCGCAAATAACTGAGTTAGCTGCGTTACTAAAGATTGACTTGGAGCGTAACTGTTCCGAGAAAGAACTGTTATTCTTTGCATTTATTTCTATTTGAAGGGAAGTTGAACTAAATGGTTAAGTTGTAACGGATTTCTGTTTCGGCAGTTTCAAAAATGGAAGAGTTGAGTTTAAAAATCTAGTATAGAGATTTGTATTTTATAACAAGGCCGCACAGAATTAAATAACCTGTGATATTTTATTTCTTATGAAATATTGTTTACATAGTAAGATGCTAGTGTGTGAAAAACTTTATTAAAAAATAAATCATAAATAAATTGTTGAATTAATTTACCATTGTGGACGTTTCAGCTCAACTCAGTGGCTCGATAACCCACGAGGGCCAAGGTCTTCTGTGCCTATCTCAGTTTTCCTGACCTTGGGCACTGAGGTGCATGAGCAGATGTTCCGGTCAGGTGGTTTACTTCCCAAGTTGATGGTTTTCTTCATCAGTGTTTACTTCCCAAGCAAGCTTGGTATTCATTTATTGACCCACTGAAGGGATGGAAATCTGAGTCTACCTTGTCCAGCCCGGGATTTGAACCCTGGACCTATGGCGTGGAGGCGCGAAACGCTACCACTCAACCACTAGGACCTTTCGGGAAAAGAATATATCTAAGAAATCACAATTCTTATGCCCACCTCATCGAAAAATATTCGTGTCCAATGGAGGGATTCGTTTCGATTGACTACATGAGTGTTAAGAGATTAGTAAGGAGGAAGAGGGGGAGGGGTGAACGTTTAGGTTGATTTTATTGAAGTCCGTCCTTTAAAAAACTATTCTCTTCGGTTGAAATATCGACCGCATGTCTTATCAGGAGTAAAACACAAACATTCCAAGTCAAAATTTCTTATCTCATTTTTTAAGAAAATCTGTGAACTTCACAAATAATTTTTTTTAAACTATACATTTAACTATATCGTGATTACTTTAGAGTAGACGAAAAAATTAAAATTAAAATTCAATTCTACAGTTCATCACCATAACACTTATAATTTTCTTTTAAGTACAATATTTTAAAATACAGACATAATATATATATAAAAATATCTGTTCAAAAATTTTTTGCATTATATAATTCTGGAAACGCTGTATTTGCCTCTTTTGGTATACACCTTTTTAATCGAAATGGTTTAAAGTAATTTGTTTTCCATTTGAAAAAATTGAATTTAGTGCTTTAAGTTATAAGCAAAACGTTCCTGAAGTAAAACTTTATCTGATTAAGGGGACTTGGCACCCCCTTTGAGCAAACTTCTTTATTTACGTATTTAAAAATTACATTTTAACATTTTATACAATGTTTCTATTCAAGAAAATGTTACCAGATGAAAATTTTCATATATCATTCACACAATTTTAAAAATTTAAATTTTTTGAAGAAAATTGGGAAAATTTTAAAATCTTACTCCTTTTGTAAAAATTAATTTTTTGACCTGGAATTTTTTTTATAATATTCTTATGAATGTTCTTAACAACTTTAGGGATCGATTTTAGAATAACTTCATTCGTTTTCGAAAAAAAAATAAAATGTTGATATACAGGCTAAAAATCAACGAAAAGCCAACATGTCTTACATTTTATTTTTTTTTAAAAAAAAGTATTCAGTTTATAGCAAAACGGATCCCTAATTTTATTACATACTTTATTTTTAACACGCAGAAAAAAATGGAAGTGATTAGTAAATAATTGTCGAAGGAGTAGCATTTTGAATGCACTAAGGTTTCGAAAAACACAAACTGAGAAAACCAGTTTAAAGTTTATAATTCTGAAAAAAATAATTATTATAAGCTTAATTAAACTTAAAATACCACTTTAAGATATTACTTATACGTTTTCTTTAAAATAATTGCATTTTCATATGTTTTCAACCCACACATTTTTATAAATGATCAACTTTTAGAGAGTACTAATTGCACAAGAAAACTCAAGAAAAACTAAAAAAAAAATGTTTTTTCTGTCACGACAGAAATTTTAGCTGTTTTTTCTTCTTATAATATTAAAGTATTACATTTGTATGAAAAAAATATATCAGGAATAAGAACTGAAATTATAAAATTATTAATATAAAATGCCTTAATTTAAAAATTTTACATGCACACATTTCACAAGGAAGAAAATTACATTATTGTATTGCCCTCGGAAATATTCTGCTTTTAATACTACACATTATTTTTTATAGTTATTATTTCTATTTATAAAATAGATTTTTTTGTCATAACGCATTTTTTAGCTTTTTTTTCCAAAAAGGGGGTGTGGCTGAATTGCCTAATTTGTTTTCAAATGAGGTTTTTTTCAAGTTCTAACTTTCCGACATGCACAAGTGATATATCAATCGAAAGATAATAATGCAAAGAATAAGATTAAATGAAAATAAAAAAAAAACGATAGGTTTGTGATTTTTAGGGTACCAAGTCCTCTTAATAATGGAAATTGAAGAATTTGATCAGCCAGATTAAGATAGGAAAAAAAAGAAAAAAGGCTTACGATTTAGTATTAAATTTTCGAAAAACATTAATAATACATGAATTTACTAAATAAAATTTCAATTTAACCCAACTTTATACAGAAAGAAACAGAACGAAAATATAGAAATATTTCCTGATCAAAGAGAGAGGGTTTGAATTTCGAATATTCATTCGAATTGTAAAATAGCTTTGTTTACAAAAAAAATCGAACTTTTATCTATAATTAAAGAAAGAAAACACGACATGTTTGCTTGCAAATACTCTATAAAGATACAAATACAAAGTTTTCAAAATCGCTTCAAGTGACATGATTCGTACAACAATTGTTACAAATAAATCAATTTAAAATTTCTGTTACAATTCATACAACAACACGAGAAGCTTTGTTCGAAAAGTATTCTTAATTACCCAACACATCTCGCGTCACATATAACCCCATTCTCTTTTAACAATGACATCCCTAAGTCAATTGTTTAAAACTCTGGGTTAAGATTAAGAGCACATCCTTCGCTTTGTTTTCAACCATCAAGGATTAAGTAATTCCACAACGACCCGATTAAAACAATTATCCATTTCGTGATGGAATGAGTCTATTGGATACAAAGTGCAAATGAGCTGTGAACAGACAGAGACAAAAAGCACATTGCTCAACTGTCCAGATATTGTGCTGAGTCATTAATTTATCTCGGACAGAACGGTGAGTAATTATGTGACGATTCGATGCAACGAATTCTTTTGTTTTGTTCCGTACGTGTATGTTACGTGAAGGGCAGGTTGGTTTGTAATTTGTAACAGCGCGTTATATAAATAGTTGACAGGGTGCCTAATTCTTCACGTTTTTCCGGATGGGAAAATAAAATGTCAAATGAAATGACAGTGAGTAGAGAATCTATAACCCCCTGCACATCTCAACCAATTTGTCAATTTTTGAATGGTCGAAGTTGATACATTTGTAATGGACCTTATGTGACAAACATTTCCAGAATTATGGACGATTAGGGAATTTGGAAAAAATCTGAAAGGTCAATTTACAGCTATTTTATAAATTATTGAATGCCGTTGGTGGAGAGATTTAAATGTTTGAAAAGGGAAAATTGCAAGTACTCTGCTTTCCGCTTTGGGTTCTATATATCCAAGTAAAAAAATCATTCTCCATGGGAAAAATATTTCGAGTTCGCAAGGAAATTGTTTTACAACTATATGCTCTGAATCGTGTTAAATTGAAAGTCACAAGTTATACCACTGATTTTGCTATATGAATGTAGAGAGATGCAAGCATTAGGTTCGCATTAAAATTTGTCTTTTTATTTAAGTGTAATGAAGGGAAATGCGTTTAGGTTGCCTATTTCTTATTTACAATAAACATGTTTAAAAATACATAATGTGTACAATTTTAATGCTTACATTTTTGTTGAAATAGTTATATTTCATGCTGTGTTTACTTTGATGTTAAGAAATATCTTTAAATTATGCAAAATTAATACATAATAAAACTGTAAATATCTATATTATTGACCGTTATGCTCTAACTCTGCATGCAGTATCAAGGGAATCTAATTGTTTTAAAACAGTAGTGTCCGATATGCGGCCCACCAGTATGTAAGTTGCGGCCCGCCGACTCCTTAAAAACCCGAATTTAAAAAAGTTTTAAAAAGTTTTTTTTTTATTTTGAAATTTATTTGAGATGAAAATTATGTATATATAAGTCTACAATGTATTTGCCTGTTACCTGTTCTTGTTTTAAAATAAATCCTTTTTGATGATAGAAATGTCCTTTAGATTAAAATAGATTTATATTTTGTCAAACAGTTACAATTGGTTTTATTATAATAAATTACTTTTTTAATCAATTCCGAATTGCGTTATGCATCTCCTTTACTATGGATGGTACATGATTCTCTATGTGTGCGACTTTCATTTCTACTCCTCCTTTTCTGTTTTGAGCGCCCAAAAGGCAAGAGGCCGTTAGAGATGTTTTTTAAAGCTTAAAAAAATATTCAGGACGGTTAAGATAAAGGGCGACGTATACTAAATCGTTTGAGAATGACAGCACTATCAAATATTAACAATGAGTAATGAAAGATCAATTTTTAAAAGGAACACCGTAATTTTCAAGAAAATGGCAACTGTAATATTTTAAACATTATTTGATCATTGCATTATTATATTATATAAACATTATTATATTATCTATGTCTTGGTATACATGAAAATAATGGAAATACTAATAATCCATTTTGTTTTAAATTTTCACTCAACAAATGTTTTTTTGCTTCCAAATCTGATATAAAGGTGCATGTTTTTATGTGCGGCCCACGAGATTATAACGATTTTCCGAAGTGGCCCACAAGGTCATTTGTGTTGGGCACCCCTGTTTTAAAATATCTTACAGTGTGGCATATCGGTAGATTGATTTGACATTGTGCAGCTTAAAGGTTGCCACCCCTGGTCTGTATAATATAGTAACTTTCGGTAGCTCTTGATGATGACATTAGGGTTGATTGCAACTGTCCACTCGTTGGTTAAGCTGTGACCAAATTAATTCCCAGCCGAATTAATCAAGAGGGAGGAAAGTAATTTTGATTTTAATTAGTTTATATTTACGTCAGACTGAAGCAATACGAGGGCTATTGGCGACGTGCTTTATAATTTTGAACCATGGTCAATGGACGTGGACACTTGGACTTTCTCTCTATTCGCTAAACTCGAACACCATGATAATGTGAAGCAGTGGCGCACACAAGGGTGGGGGTGGGGGGTCCTAGGGGTGCAGACCCTTCCCCCAAAGCCCTTGACTTTTTTTCCGATTGATTATAATTCTAAGTACATAATACGTAAAATTTAATTAAGTATTTGTTATTAATGATTAATTTTATTAATTAATGCTAATTATTTATTCAATAATTAGTTTTTTACTGTGTTTTATTCCCGAAAATCGATGAAATCAAAAGGAGCATGATACAAGAATGGTGAACTTTCGACCCCGCCCCCTTGAAAAATTCCTGTGTGCGCCACTGATGTGAAGACTATCAGCCTCGACCAATTTAACTTGCATCTGCTCCTCTATATGGTGGGCCTTCTGTGACACTAGATTTGGAACTCGTGACTCGGTAACGTTGGTCAAGAGCTCACGACCTTGACCACTCAACCTAACGAGGCCATATTTTGCTTTTGTTAACATTCTGAAAAGAGATTGTTTTACAATCCTCATTGCAATTTATATACAATCTCTGTTGTATTCCGTGTAATTTGGAACGTTTTCTTTAACGGCATCACCAAAAATGATAGTCTTTTCAGGCGCATGCGCACTGCAGACATTTATCATTAACGTTGTCATGAGTAACATGCCTTGAAAGGTGTATTATTTATGTTGGAAGAGCATACAATCAGTTGCACTAGGCCGGAATTGTGCTGTCATTTAGCAATCCGGATCACTATGAGGCCATACTAGCTTGGTGGTCATAAACATGAACTCCTAGTTAGCGTGACGGGGGTTCGAGTCCAGGTGCCACTAAAGATCCGCCGTGCAAAAGATTAAATCTGTCGAAACTCAGACCTCCAGTTCGCATGGTGGGGAAATTACGAGAGAGGCTGCAGCTCAGGTATCGTCATCACTTGACATTACGAGATCCTCTGCTGATAACTCTCGTGCTGCTTTATAGTGCTACTTAAACTCATTCATTCCGGGTCACCACTTCAACTGTGATTGATTTGTGTTCTGTTTTTGAGCATGTATGAGCTCTCTGTCTGCGGAATCACTGACGCGCGCTTTAGAACTGTGGTTTCTGTAATTTTTTGTCATGTGTCCCTAAAACAAAAATAGTTATAAGAATCCCGTTAGGAGCATATATTGTTTGGCATACACACAAGTATCACTCTGCGTATCTGGGAAACGCGTAGCATGCTTTGGAGACCTGTGCTCTAGATAAACGAGACAGAAGAGTAAACCGTCGGACTAGTTCTTTTGCAATTATTACTTTAACTTTGCTAATTTTGAGGGAAAATAGATTGTAGAAGTTCTATTGAAAAATATGAAGTATAGTTGCATCTATTAACTCAATTACACGTTTTGATATACAAAAACTTGAGAGTTTCTAATCAAATGTCTATCAATCAAGAAATCTATCAGCGACATCATAATGATCTTAATTTTCTTGGTAAGATATTAATAAAACATTTCAAATGAATGTTTCAGAAATTAATTAAATAAGTTGAATACCTATCAAATTTAGGTTTAAATTACTTAAAAGCTAATTAGATGATATAAATTAATAGTTTCGCATCAAAACAATAGGAATTCTGAGAAAGATAAATATCTAATGCTAAATATTGTGTTCAATAAGTCTGAAATCATTTAAATTAAAAGATAGCTCATAAAATTCTTGTGAATGCATAAAATATTTGTGGCAACTTGCTCCATATAACTGCTGTATAGTACAAGTATAACCCATTGCTAATGTTCTCACCCTATTTTATATTCAATTAAATCAGTAGTACTCTTAATAATTAAAATATGCAGTTTACTGAGTTAATTAGATAGGTTAACGTATTGTTCTGGATATTATAATATAATTCTAAATACGTTCATTCAGAAATATCTCCTTTCGTAAATATCGTTTACATACAATCCCATTTTAAAGTATTTTGCATTCCTTGTATTATCTTTAGATGAGTTTTAAATCTTATTTGGTTTTAAGAATATAAATTTAATAGGTTTAAGTAGGATTTTCCCTCACAAAATCCAAACTCCCATGATGCATTTATGATTTATTTTATCCCTCAAATAAAACTAATAAAAACAATTTATACTATGCGTAAATATAAACCTCAACCATCTTTATTTCATGCATACATAAATATATTAATAATCATGGGGGAATAAGAACTTCAAGTTTTACCGTCGTTAAAAATAAACACTGATAATAAATTATTCTTTATACTTATTCGAACTATTCCATTCCCACAGCATAATTTTAAAATCATACGTGTGCGAAAGGATTGTTTTCGATTCTTCCGATAATATATAATAAACAAAGCTTTAAAAATAAAACTCACAGTAGCAAAAAAAAACCTAATAAAATTCACTGTAATGTGCCTCATAATAAAACTTGGTTACTGGAGATTTTTATCTTACCTACTTTGGCAATAAAGATAGAGCCCACCCTTTTTATTCTTTTCCCGCCAAAAGAAAATGTCTTTGTTAGGTGGAATGTTTATCAAGGCAAGACACGTGCATCTAGCCTACAACTTTAGACGATACGCTCCAGTGAAGTTCTGGAACAAAAGAAGTTGTCGTTTTAAAATCATGCACGCGTCTATTTTTTATTTCATTTATTTTTTTTCCAAGACAGCTTCTTTATCAACATCTTTTTTATTATCATGACTTTTTTTTTTATTAAGAGTAGCACTTCTCAAACTCTTTTCGAGAGCGGGAAGTTTTTCCAGTAAGAAAGAAACGACAGCAAATGATATCAGACAAGAGGCCTTGTTGTTTGGTGGTAATTTTTTTCTTCTCTCTCGCGTTGGCAGCATTGCAGTGTGTGTGTGTGGCAGTGTTTGTGTTTATATAAACACGATGGAGCTCTAAGTTGCGTGCAGGTGCAAAGGGAATAAGCAGATTTACTTATGTAAAGTTTGTTTTCGTTTCAAACTTTTCTCCGTTGTTGACAAGCTATGGTAAAATGGCAGATCTGAAAAAAATTCTGAGTGTCAACATAATCACGAAAAAAAATCATTTTTTTCTGGCAGTGGTTTTTATTTGAAGTAATGCGGGCTTTATGTATACCAGTCAATAGTGCACACAAGGGAGGGGGAGGCCTAGGTCCAACCCCCCATAGCCCTTGACTTTTTGTTTGATTATAATGCTATGTATGTAATACGTAAAATTTAATTAAGTACTTGTTATTAATAATTAATCTTATTAATTAACCCTCTAAGCGGATAGCACGAAAAATTCCATCAGTGTAAAGATGCTTCGAAAATGCACTGCACGGATTTTTCTGCCTTCAAGTAACGTTTTCAAAAGCGGATTAGCTGAAACGATTGATCTCTTGGTTCTTACTTGACAAAGGAACCGAAATAGGTCATAAAATTGTCCCTGTTCGACCTCCCAAGTTCTAAAAGGGGGAAATGAAAGAAGTCTGTTGCATTTTTAAAGGAAACTTCAAAATAAGAGTTACCGCTTTCGGAATAACTTTTCAGGAGGAAGGTATCCACTTAGAGGGTTAATGTTAATTGTTTATTCAAAAATTAATTTGACAGTTTTTTGTTCCTGAAAATCGACAAAATCAAAAGAATATGTTGGGAAGCGTGGTGGAGCATACGAGAAGATAAGGGTTGTGACGTCTTACGCGTCTTTTCTTTAACAAGTCCTTTGCGTTCTTTGGGCCAGAATTAATGGCAACTCTTTTCCAACCAAATCCAAGGAACGAGAAGTGAAGAGATGCAAATAATATAGGATAAATATAGGATCTTAGAGAAAGCGTGATGGCAATGTTATGGCAATGTAAAGGAATGTTAGACAATTGACGTGCGTTGTGGCAGTTGATGATTATTGCAGTTCGTGGTTCAAGATTTAAGTTCTACGCGTCGTGGATAAACATATTAGTGTTCGACTAGAAGTTAGCCGTCAAGCTGCATACCATTGCAGATAAAGACAAGTAGCATTACGGACTAATATAAGGTAGGATTGATTATTTATTAGAAATGAGGATTAAGTGGTTCGATTATTGAGATTGGTCTGAATTAGTAATATAAATATATATATTGTGTGTTGCGTATTGTGTCATCGTAGATTCTCTCATATTAATTATTATAATTTAATTTGTTAAAGGTTTAAGTTGAATATCTTAATAAAGTCATATTAAGATAATGTTTGATCCGAGTTCTTTCGCAAACCCTACACCTCTAGCTCACGCTGATACTTCGAGGGATGTACTTCCAAGGGGAGGTACATCACAGGGTAGACTTTCGACCCTAGACCCCCCCCAGCCCCGAAAAGCTCTTGTGTGCGTCACTGATACTAGTTAAAGCAGTGGTCTTGAACCCCCGGTCCGTGTATCAAATACTACCGGTTCGAACCAGAAACGTTAAATTATTTCCATTTTATTTACTGCGGCATATTTTTCTTGGGTTCGGGCTACTTTTTATGTGTGAAAATCACTTTATATTCATTTTGGGTGTAGCTATATTATATTCTGAATGAGCGCTTAAGTACAATTAAAATAAAATTATTAAAACAAAGCAATCTAAAATATAAACAATCAACGCCCCTTCCCCCTCAGCGGGCCGCGGTAAAATTATTAAATGTTGACCGGTCTGCGGCGATGAAAAGGTTGTAGAACACTGATTTATAGCATAAGGTAGTGATTCCCAAAGTGGGGTCTATGACGACTTGCAAGGTGTCCACGTTAGCAAAGAAATAATTTGGGGATCCATGAGGTGTAAATGGGAGTCTATGATGGTAACTCTCATTAAACCAAATCATGATTTTAATTAAAAAGAAAATTTGTTCAAGTTGAAACCAGATTTTATCTATTTAATAGATTTATTAACTAATTTTAATAAGGTTAATTTGTAGTTACAAGGTGACAGCATAAATTTTATTAAAACAAGGGCCATGTCCGCAATTTTGGCTTTAAAAAGACATACCTGTCATTTGTCACGAATTATGGAAAAAAGTGAGAAAATTTTTAGTTACTTTTCCTAGTGAGAAGGAGTTTCAGAGTGGTTGCCAATCTCCAAAACAGAAAAAGAAAGGGGGAGGGGGAAATAAGGTCTGGACGCTACAAACCGAGGTAATTTAGGGTTTAACCTGACACGATTGATTCCGAATGTTGAAAAATTGTTATTGAAGCACAAGATTTATTCCTCCCTTTAAAAGTATTTCTTTGTTGCTCATTTATTTTATTATTTAAGTTTTAATTGAATTAACATGTGTTTTCCTTAAGTTTTAAATACCATACTTCACTTAAGTTAGAAATTTAAATCGTTTAAAATAAGTAGATCTATAACAACGCTGTCAAAAAAAAGACATTTAAATTGGTAAATTTGTAATAATTCAATATTAGGTAAGCAGGGGTCTACCCCAAACCTAAAAACATGGCAAGGGGTCTATGAGACAAACAAGTTTGGGAACCTCTGTCATAAGGGCTTGAACACTTGACACGCCGTCAACGAGCTCGGAATGCATAACCACCAGGATACCGCGGCGACATCCATCCTTGACTCTAAAGGGATGAACTTTACGTTGACAAATACAGCATGACCGGTAGAACGTAGTTTTAAGACAAAATTTATAAGAATTTATCACAACGACAGCAATTGCGATTTTTTTGAATTAATAATACATATTTATTTTTAATCACGCGTTACCATAGTAACGGAGACACCAAATATAAAAGTGTCACTCGCGGAAGTATTGAATGTGAATAGACAATTTAGGTGTGACATTTTTCCTGATTACTATATCATAAAACATTTTCCATCAGAATATATATATATGTATATATATATATATATATATATATATATATATACACTCTGTCGCAAAAAAATATATGCACCCAGAAGAAATTGAGCTACATTCACGAAATTTGGTATGCATGTAGTGTATATGAAAATAAACAAATGATTAAAAATTCAGAACAAAATATCATTTTATTAAGCGGTTACAGCTTGCAAAAGGTTAAAAATCAGTAAGTAGTAAAGCCACCTCTGGCACCTATACAAGCCGAAATTCGGCGTGGCATCGATTCAATTAGATCACTTATGACCCCCTGTGGAAGATCCTGCCATAGTCTTTGCATCTGCGCAGTTAATTCTCCTGTATCTCGAGACGGCTGCAGTTGCCTTCCCAGCGCGTCCCAGACATTCTCTATTGGCGAAAGATCTGGTGACCTGGTAGGCCATGGTAGGACGTCATATCCTTGAAAACATTGTTGGGAGAGTCGCGCAGTATGTGGACGAGCATTATTCTGTTGATAAATGGCACCTGTGTGACTTGATAGCATGGGTAGCACAATCGGCGTTAAAATATCGTCCACGTATCTGCGAGCTGTCAAAGTGCCTTGAAGGACCACTAAAGATGATCGTGTGTCCCAAGAAATTGCTCCCCACACTGTCACACCTTGTGAAATTGCTGTATGCCGCTCGACAATAAATGCCGGATCGGACCGCTGGCCGGTGCGCCTCCAGACACGTGTGCGGTGGTAATCAGCACTGAGACTGAATCGGGATTCATCACTGAAGATGACACGTCTCCAGTCTGTCACACTCCAAGTTGCCCGAGGTCGGCAAAAATCCAGTCGACACTGCCTATGATGTGGGGTCAGTGGTAAGCGTCTTAGCGGACGTCGGCTCCTCAAGCCAACTTCGGTCAGTCGTTTCCTTATGGTTTCTCTTGATGGCACTGGATGTCTGGAAGGAGGTAAGTGGCGTTGAATCGATGCTAGCGACGTTGTTGGTGCCGAAGTGGCCACTCTTCTGATTGCACGATCCTCGCGATCATTTGTGTTCCTGGGACGTCCTGACCCTCCGCGACGGTACACTCTACCTTCTGTGATCCACTGTTGCCAACACCGAGCAACTACCATATCGCTCCGACCGAGGTGGCGGCCGATACGTCTATTTGACCAACCTGCTTCTCTGAGGCCTATTATACGGCCCCTATCAAAGTCCGTCAGCTGCTCGTACTGCCGCCGGTTACGTCTTAGAGGCATCCTAAGTCTCAATATCGTCTATCAAAGTCATCAGATTCGTTTGGATAGCCGTACGGCGCTCGTACTCATGCTTTTAAACTCTCCCAGTTGCGCAACTAATATGCGCATAGCACACTTAGCCTTGTCTCATTGGCTTCGAAATTTTAATCATTTGCATATCTCTTACCAGACTACATTCTTGCCGAGTTTCGTGATTGTAGCTTGATTTCTTCTGGGTGCATATATTTTTTGCGACAGAGTGTATATATATATATATATATATATATGTATATCTTTATCGTTAGACTTAATCACATCAAAGAAATCTTATCCATAAAAGCCAGAGAGATGTAAAATATTACAAAGTTGGGCAATTAATTCAAAAATAAAAGGAAAAGGTGACTGAATTCGTTCACCACTTTGATTCTGAAAAAGCGTATAAATTAATATTCCTCCCCTCCAGATATTTAGCATCAGTAGAATTAGAATATACGTATAAAATTGTTTTAAGAAGAGTATTACTACATTAAACAATTATTTAAAAACTGGGTTTTTTTTGCACAAAAAGTGAATAAAGAATTAAAAAATTTCAAAACATTTTCTTTTAAAGAAAATTTCTCTTCTATAAAGCTAATATAAAAAAACACGTTATTTTCTTTAAACGCGTTTTCTAACGTTGACAGTTACTTTAAATAAGGGATGGACATACTTTTCCTGGCTGCGGTCTACTTCCAATTTTTTCAAGCTGTTGCAATCTACCCAATGTCAATGGCGCACACAATGAGAGGGGGGAGGCACTGACTCCCCCACAGCCCTTGGTTTTTTGTACCGATTGAGTTTAATTCCCTGTGAGAGTCGTGGTAGACTTTCGACCCTCGACCACGCCCCCTCCTCTTTTTAAAATTCTTGTGTGCGCCAATGCTCAGTGTCGTAGGTGTGGTGAGGTAGGGGAAAAGGTCTACAATATTTATAAAATAATAATAAATACAGAATATATACTTACCTGTAGAACTGAAAAAACTAGCACTTTTAAAACTGCGTTTAAAGCTATACGCAAAATATAAACACAATAATAATAGCCACAATTATGATAATATCAAATGATACATTATCAAACAATACAAAATACATAACAAATAAAACATTTTTATCTAAAGTTAGTTTTCGTTGTTATAGTCAGTAGAAGATAGCATACTTTAGCTAATCTTTAATAATTCCGTATATAATTACTAACTGCTAAAATCTTCAGGCGGTCATCCCCAAATGTTTCGGTGGTCCACCGGTCGATCGTGATAAACGTAATACCCCCTCCCCCGGCTTTAAATGGTTAATATTAAAGTTTGGTTATTAATAATAATGCGAAAAAACAATTGAAAGATTCGTAAAACTCGTTGTTGTTGAGTTTCCAAACGAAAGATATTATTTCAAGAAGTTTCAAAGAGCAAAACAATATTCTAAAATTGATGTCATTCCTATAAATTCAAAAAACTAGTTTCTTTTTAGTTATTCTTAACTCAAAATAGGGCGAGAAGCCAAACCGCAAAAAGCTAATCGATGCTTCCTCAACTCGAGTCGAAGTTCCGCATTTTGTGAAAAAAAAAGCACAAACTTTTTTGAAGATTCCGAGGTATTTATCATAAGGGCAAGCTGTCAACTGATTATCAGCGGCTGGCAAAGAAGTTCAACTTATTTCAAGACTTTCGACGTAACTTTATTCTTGAATATATTCCATCACCTCGGACCACATTTATCAGCTTTTAAGCTTTTCTTTGGTATTATGTATAGCAGCATATATGAATTTTGAAGATTTCAAAATCTAATGTGAATTTTCCTTTTCCTTTAAATAGTAAATAATAAAAAGAATAACAAAGATAAATTTAAGGAATTTCGAAAATTAAAAAAAAATATTTTTAAAAATATGGAGTTGAAAGAAGATTTATCTATGGTTAAAGATATAAAATTGATTGCAACTTGGCCTCTAAGAAGCATAGAATCAAAATGAAGTATGTTTTTAAAGCCAAAATATAGATGTATTAAATAAAATAGAAAACAAAAATATCGGTCTTGTCCGAATTTGGTCATTTTCAACGTGTTCGGATACCATAACGGGCCATAGGTCATGTCAGCCTCCCCCGTCTAATCTTCGGGGATGCACTGCCCCTATCTAATTGCAGCTAGTTTGTCCAATTATCATTCCTATTCGTATTTTTTTCTTTCAGTACATCTGAAACTGTCGTCTATTTTTAAATCCAGAAGAGAAAGAGAATTCGGGGAATTCCTATTTATAATTATATAAATTGAATCTATAACTTCCTTCCTTTAGTAACTTTTTAGGCCTTTGAATGCTTTATTTCTTTAATAAATTCTAGAAAATGAATCTGTATATTTCTAACTACATTTTAAAATTTTAGGTTGAAAGGCAATCTTGGATGCAAAAAGTAAAATTTCACGGATTTTTAATTTTATTCTTAAGTTAATTATTCACAGCACACTCGGGTAAGTTTTAAGGCTAGGACCAACCGGCCCCGGGCTCAGGGCCACGACAAGGCTTAATGCCGTTCTCAACTGTGCCTCAATAAGATCATGATCCGAATAATTTCATTCGTCAAATTATATTCAATATATTCTCCATTAAAATTAAAATTTCGAACGATATGCCTACCAGAAACAGTGACAAAATTGCATCAGTGGCGCACTCAGGGGGAAGTCCTACCCCCAAAGCCCTTGATTTTTTTCGATTGATTATAATCCTATGCATATAGTACGCAAAATTTAATTTATTTATTATTAAATAATTTTATTAATTAATGCCGATTATTTATTCAATAAAGAATTTTTTACTGTTTTCTGTTCCCGAAAATCGACAAAACCAAAAGAATATGTTAGGCAGCGTGATACGATAATGGTGGACTTCCAAGCCTGGACCCCTTCCCCCTTGAAAAATTCCTATGGGCGCCACTGGACTGCATTATTATGTCATGTCCGTCGGCCGAGTCTTGGCCTAGAGACTAGTGCTTCTCAAACTTTCAATACTGGCGCCCCCTTTTTGATTACAATTTTTATCGCGACCCCCTTATACATTAATAATGTACTGAATGCAATAATAATGCACTTTGACGCTAAAGTTACAATAGGCGATCTTAATTATAAACCATACAAATTAGTAACATAAGTATTAAAATTTTGTATACTACTTTTAAGCAAAAAATAAATAAAATAGGATAATTATTTTGTTATTTTTCCTTTCTCTAATTTTTAAATTTAACATATTGCAAAATGCGGTGGCTGCTTAGAAGACAAAATATAGATATCTGCTAAATATAGAAAAAGAACTCAGAGGGTCAATTTCTAATCATAAGCATTCCTTATAAAAACTTTGCTTTGCAAGACAAGCCCATGGAAGTCGTTAATACTTATTAAACTTGTTCTTAATTTAGTATTAATTAATTAGTTATAAAATACTCTATGCAGCACTGATAAATTAAAAGTATACGGGCTGAAGTGCCCGCTCTTTGCACGAGTTCATTTATAGGAAAATCTAACATTATTGATACAATAGCTGAATTGTAAGGAGTGCAAAGCCAAATGGTCAACAATGTTTTCAAAAATGTAAAATGATTTTTTTAAAAAAAAATGGTTGCTCAAATTATAATTTGTTTTAAGCGAATGGTAATTTTAAGCCTCACAGAATTAGCATTTATATTTGATGTTAAATAATGAACAATAATATAAAATTCCGATGAAGAATAACTGTATTATTTTTAATATTTAAAGCGAAAAGACTTCAACATTTTTTAACCCAGGAGCAGGCGCGCACTCGATACGGTCGAGCGGGGTTATTGAGTCACTTAATCCTTTTTTTTATAATTATTTTATTGTACATGATACAAATCGTGATTCCAGTGAATAATTTAACTAAGAGAAAGTTTACTTACCAACTTTCATGAACTTTTCATTTTTTCTTTGGTAACAAATAAACAGTTTTGCCAGAATTAACGATTTTGTAATATGTGCGTCCCACGCGATCACTTCCGGGTAAAAAGTGTATTCATTATGATTATATGAAATTGTGTAAAACTTTTTTCGCGTTATGCTTTATATGTATAGAATAATCGTAAAAATAAGTCTTGGCCAAGTAATTCTTCAAAGTGTGCTCTCTCCGTGGTTTTCCAAATATCATAAAACTCCTTTGCATGCAAAAAAGTTTAACAGAGAAATACATTACTTACAACTTCCCTATATATATATATAAATGAGGAACAAACACATAAGAGAGGGGTCATATAACTAACTGTACCAATAACTTAGAACATTAAATAGATTACAGCTATAATGTGCAGCATTTCAAAAATAATGACAGTGATGAACTTTTTATGTTCCTATATTTTTTCGATTCTGCGTCTGGGATCTGTTTTTTCTCTGAAAGAGTTGTATGTTAGGTTTAAACAGAAAGCGTAGTAAAAAAATCTCTCATCATGGGATTACAGCAAATCAAATTAAAGTTTTTTTATTTGGTTATAGGATCAAAGATAGATAATTAGGTATTGATGAAGTTTTTATTTTTGTTGACTTAATATCGCAAGCGCGCGCCTATAAGTTATGTCAGAGTAAAAGTGCATTTTTTTATTATGTCTGAAAGTATTTTGTTTTAATTCATTCCAGTAAATTAATTATTTTTAAATCTTTTATTTTCGATATGCTCCCGCCCCTCCAGGGGGCGCGCCACCCAGTTTGAATAACACTGGCCAAGACCTATCACAAAACATCATCATTACTCATTTAGTCAGTTCAGTAGCGTTGCGTACCGTTTGTAGAAGTATTTTTTGAAAAAGAATGATGTGTATTGTATACTCAAAGGGGTAGAAAGGAAGAGTCTACTTTTGCGAAAAGGACCAGGGTCTAAAGAAATCTTAAGACATCGCTGAGTATACCATAAACAAAAATATTCATTAAATATAACAAACAAAAACAGATCTTTTAGCAGTTCTCTACCAATTTTAACAAAATTATATGCTAGCACAAATATTTTGGTAAATTTAAAGTTGCTTAAATTTGCTTGACATATATATATATATATATATATATATATATATATATATATATATATATATATATATATATATATATATATATATATATATATATATATATATATATATATATAGTCTGTACCAGAGGGTTTGGCAACCTTTTTACTGCTAAATGCCAAACTTATCTACCAATATGATTCAGCATGCCACGCAGTAGGAGATTTTGAAACAATTCAATTCCAGCGATAATACATCCAGATTTAGAGAATAAATGTCAATAATAAAGATTTTACAGTTTACATTAATTTTGAATCATTTAAAAATATTTCTTAACATAAAAATATACAGCATAAAAAATATAGCCATTTCTTCTATAATAAATCAAAATTATACATATATTATGCATTTTTAAACATATTTATTAAAACAAGACATAAACATAAAATATAAGCATTTGTGTTCATGATAGTTCAATAAAAATTTTAATGTGAACCTAGTGATTGCATCTCTCTGCACGCTCATATTGCAAAATCAGGGGTATATTTTTTGATTTTTAATTCGACATGATTCTGAGCATTCAGTTGCTAAACAATTTCTTCGCGGATTCGAAATATTTTCCCTATGGTGATTGATTTTTTTTGACTTAGATATGTATAACCAAAAGCGGAAAGCAGAGTGCATGCAATTTTCTCTCTCTTCGAACAGTTAAATCTCTCCAGTGACATTTAATACTTTACAAAATAACAGTAAATTTATCTTTGGAGTTATCTTTCCGATTTTTTAATAATTCCGTAAGCGCCCTAAATTCTGAAGATGTTTATCAAATAAGGTCCATTACAAATGTATCCATTGATTTCAATCCACTGAAATATTGACTAATTTGTAGAATAGTGCAGAGGGGTACCGATAATCCTACCTTGTGCCTCATGTGATACTCGTGCCATAGGTTGCCAATCCCTGGTCTATGCCCTTCACAGCTTTGGAATGGGATCAATTGTAGAAATCAACAGTTATAAATCTTAATTTCAGCTCAAAATATACAGTGAAAAAACCTGAAACTTGACAGGCTCAGAGCTAAAAAAGTCAATCCATCCTATTCATGAAACCAAAATGGTAGAAGCTACATTTGTACCTATAAGAACAAAGCTGAAAGTTTGACGTTGATTGAAGAATATATTTCGCATCTGGTTCATTAATTTATTATTCAACTTGCATCATAGGGTTAATTAACTTGATTCACTGTCTATAAGCGTGCGTGATGCACAAGAGTTGCTAATACAATGAACAATTCCCGCTTTTGAAGATTAATATTATCGAGTAAAATCTTTTAATTAAAGAGAGAACACAAAGAACAGGATTTATTTTATTCCGCTACCTCTGAAATTATTGTACAGCTATTTCGTATACCAGTGTCTGGAAGCGATAACCTTACTGATAAAATATTTTATACTATAAATTAGTTTTGCTTATGAACATAAGTTGTTAATTAAAATTAGACTTTTATAAAGTGAAGTAAAAGCATAAATTTTGAAGTTTTCCATCAAAATATAAAGATTAATAGAAGTGGGGAAGTTTCAAAAAGTACGACATGATTTCAGAAAATTTATTTTTAAAGGCTTTAATTTCAAATTATTTTTAGTTCATATAGATTGAGTTAAACAAAAAAAAGTTAAAAGACCTTTGCCTCTAAGAATATGTTGCGATTCTCCAATGCAAAAAACAGCATGAGTTGTCTTTAGAATACATACTTCCTTGTGGGTCAAGAAATCTCCCAAGAGAGTATTCAAATGCACATTATATTTTTCAGAATAAGTTGCTATAGTCAAACAAAAACAATTCAGGTCACGAGCTCATGGCCATGGCCCCTCGAATCCACGAAACCATCTAGAATAATATTGCTTTTTTTCTAAATTTTCACTAAATTCATTTGAGTATTTCTCATTTTTTGTTAAATATTAGACGCTACCCTTATTTTGTTTTCTCTAAGATCTTGAGTAAATTGTGTTTGTGTCTTGAGGAGACGTATTAGATTACAATATAAATAGTAAAACTCATTTTCCATCAACGAACTAAAGATATACGGATCTCAATATAGATTGCCATACATATAAAAACCAATAATAATCGCGCCGAGTGCATAAGAATCATTAGTATACCAAAGTGAAGGAAGAACTATGACAGAATGTTAAAGAAAAACAAAATTTCAACATTGAAAATAATTTAAAGCTTCAGATACAATTTCTCTTTAATAATCAATTTATGGCCTTCGAGGTCCAATTTATCCAATATCCAATTTATGACCTGCAATAAAAATCCTGCACCCAGGCAACATTAAAAATTCGTTGTTATCTATTCTACAACATTTTTAAAGAAATGCACATGTAACAAGTTGCTGATAAAGAGAAAGAACAATTTCCTCTAATGTCTGAACTTAGGGAGAATGCAAAGGTAGTTTCAATGCTTCTGTGCAAGTTTATGAAAAACCAAAACCGGAGATATTTCACGATATGTAGCGTGTTGAGCAATCGTTGGAATCCATTAACATTTTTTAAAAACCAAAACGGAGGTTAAAAGTCTGGTTTTTTATTATGTTTGCGTAAATCGAACAAGGAAAGCGGCAGCGCCTTTGAAGGAATCCTTGAAAATTTGTATTCAGTATCACGATTTTTCATATTTATAAAAAAATATTAAGTAAAATATGTTCATTTTGAGATTTAGAATATAGGTTTCCAAAGTGATTCTTGTGGACCCTTGGCGGTCCTTGCGACTGCTGAAAGCGTGCATGGAGAGTTAAAATTAAGTTAGGGCAACGTAAACAATCTTAGGAAGTTTGCAAAAAGTTAAATAAACAGCAATGTTTTTGTAACTCATTTACATTATTATGAAAGTTAAAATAAAGTAATGATTTCTACGTTAAAAATCTTAGAGTAAAAATCAAAAATTTTAGAATAAAGTTTTTTTAGGTAGGCACATAAAGTATAAATAATGACAAGCAGAGGGCGGTGGAAGTCTGGCCAATGGCGGGTGCAGCCAGCTATGCTGATTTAAACAGGAATGGAATCTCGCCAGCAGTGGCGTAAGGTACATCCCTCTCCGCAACCCCACAACACGGGGTAAGGGGGCAAAGCCTATGTTATGTCATGGTTTTGCAATCCTTTTTAAGATCTAGATGGGGGCCCAAAACCCGACTTTGAAGGGGTTCCTAATAATATTCTTCGTTACGCCACTGTCTCGCCTCTACATGCAATCATGTCCAAAATATCACAGTACAAAAGTGTCGTTTATCACATTTACAGTTTTGTTTCACGCATGATCCTGATATGTAAAGAGAATGCACCAAATTCTTAATCTTAAGCTGAAAGCAGTATTTCTTTTTCTAATGTGGCTGCCATTTGGTGTTTTAACATTGCAGACCTAGTATATTCCCCACGAATTGGTATCTCATTAGTTGTTGGCGGGTCCTACCCAAAGGGAAGGAAGGGAAATTGCCAGAGCCTGAGACAGGTTGGACTTCTACACGATAGATGGTGGCACCACCAGTCTCCACCTCCTCTAGGCATGGACTGGAGGAGAGAGAAATATTCTCCAGCACCCTGTACCTTTTGTTTCTGTTGCGACCGTCCACAAGGCTTTCGAACCCACTGATTTAACGAGCACGTGCTCCGTGTTACTCGTAGGGTATTTGGTGGCATCAGACGTTGAACCCAGGCCCTCCGGTCTGGAGTCCGATACAATCACCGCAAGTAATTTTGACGTCCAGTTCCCACCCTAGAGGGTGGCACCTGGGCTCTGACGATGTGAAGCTGTACAAGGAATTTAATTTTGCCGGCAGCACCTAAGCCAAACAAGCATTCAGGATATCTTTTACATCTCGCATAATCATGCGACATGAACATTGTCGATATATTTTATTTTCGTTTTTTGCATCATGAAAATCTACTGACTTAGGCCGATGTCAATCCCGCAAACTTGGCGACTAAGGCTAGATTTCAAGCCAACTATGCTACCCAGCCGGTTCCAAAGAAGTATTATTCTTTGTGTTGTATGAAAATAACCATTTCATCGTCTTACCCACCTCACTGGGGAAAGGTATGCTTTTCTGCATTTTAATACAAAAGTTATAACTTGAATAAATACTGCTTCAGATACCACAACTCTTTATTTATACTTAATTTTTACGTTTAACTTTACCATTTAAGGTATCAAAGGTAAATTTATAGTTTTTCTGTTATTCATTGAAATAAAATTATTTCACTATGGCGTTCAAGGCCTAGTTTAGAGTATGAAAAAAGGTCAATAGACAAAGTTTGGGAACCACTGATTTAGACCATTCAAAATGAAGTGAATTAATAAGATTTCTTAAGCTGCTGATTTAACCTATTGGAAAATAATGTTTTGTAATTGAAGCTTAGTGAATTATAATGATGCACGCGCTGCTGGAAGATCTTTATCTGTGCATATTAGCTCTTCGAATTATAATTCTCTTTTATATTTAATGCAAGTTTAACTAAAAGAAGTGAATTATCTTCCAAAGAGTACTTTTATCTATGCACATCGATATTTCCGATTAATTTGATTACCATGATTATTCAAATTAAGTGAAATAAGTTATGTTAGGACGTGATAACAAATTTCGATGTTTGATTAGTCTATGCAAAGTCTGTGCTCCCACTGTCTGAATTTAATATTAATAATGAAAATCACATATTTTACTATCATTCGGTAACTAAAATTGAACTGAGTGATTGATGAAAATATATGCATAAATTATTTCTTGTTTGAAGAGCGGAGGGAAAATTAAATTTCGTTATCATTTTTCAAAATCCAACAAAGTGGGAGTAAATATTTTTACTATTCTATTTCGTTTGAGTAATAGTTATAATAATCTTTAATTACACAAACCTTAATTCAGTTCTCTTTCATTAGGATGTGTAAAATCTATCTGTGTGAAATATTCTATAATAACTTCAAAAATATTGATGGATATCAAGCTAAGAAAATTTATATAAGAAAATCATGTTTTTTTTATATTTCGATTAATGTGGAAAATTCATCAACATATTTTAACTAATGATTTGCTTTATTTAATTACAATTTTTTATATTTTTTATTTTTGTCACTAACACTGAATTAGAAGCATTTAATAAACTTTCCTTCCCAGTTTCTGCATCAGTAAACGGTTTCATATGATAGCCAATAATATAGTAAACTTCATAGGATGTCTTTGTTACCCCCTGTGATATTACCATTGACAAATAATTTTGTTGCTCTCTCTGTTGCAAAGATTATTCAAGAAATCCTATTTATTACCTCTTGAAAGAGATCTTTGAAAGATATGTCATTGAATGATTCCTGTTTATTGGTATTTTTTAAATGCAGCACTTTCGTGACAAATCAAACAATTACCGATCCATATTTGTTTTTCACCACAAAATATTTAACCTCCCAATCGTCTTGAAACGATATTTTCGTCGAATACTTTTCGCTTGTAAGATATGAAAGATAGTTAAAAATTAGTTCCACCCATAAAATTGTCGCTACTCTACTGTTGTCGGTTATTACTAACTGTAATAAATAAAAAAAAAACATCAATTCGCACTCGTGCGACATCAACAGCAAAAAACAAAAATGATGCATCTGATTCCTTGACAGCAAATTTTTAATTCATTGTTCTCAAATAAATTAATTTTCCAGAGCAATTGACACTGACCGGGCCCCTTAAAAAGGCTCGGTGGGCCGCATTTGGCCCGCGAGCCACATGCTGAGTATCGCTGGGTTAGAGCATAGGATTCCAGACTGAAGGGCCTGGGTTGGATGACCCATCCCCCAAATAACCTCCGAGTACAAACACGTAATATGTGCTTTTTAAATCAGTAGGTGGTTGCAATAGAAAGAACGGGAGCAGGATGCTGAAGAACATTTCCCTCCCCTTCAGTCCATGCCTAAATTGTGGAGTTGGAGACAGGTGGTGTCGCCATCCATCGTGTAGAATTCAATCTGTCTCAGGCTCCGGCAACTCTCCTTCCTTTTCTTCGGAAAGGACACCGTGTAAGGAAGCGATGCACGTTAAATCTGTCGAGAGTTCAAACGTCCTTCCGTTGATGTGGTATGGTAGTTAGGAGAAGGGGGTACCAGCTCAAGTGTCATGCATGTCACTGGACCATGGTTCAAAATTACGTGGTCCGTCGCTAAAAGTCCTCGCTTAGCTGAACAGTGCGACGTTAATATTCACTCATGACTCGGGAAGGACACAACAACTTGTGCATTCCCTCTTCAAAGAAAGATGCCGCCAGTGAAGAGATCTACTGCTTAACACTAATTTATCGCTCATCCCTGAGTAATCTTACTATGAACTCTCTATTTTCAAGAATTTTCTTATTCGATCACTCAACTAAACCATCATTATAACAGAAGGCTGTGCCCACTCCGTGCTTCACACTAAACATTGGTGCACCTGTTATTAAAATGTCGAATCCCCATTCTCACCATTTCATCATTCATTAAATTTTCATCATAATTCTCTACAAGTTGACGATTATTTTCAACTGACTTGCGTTCAAAAAACGGATTACATAGCGCACTACACAGTTGGCGAGATAGGCAACCGTCTTAAAGATTTTGAGCGCTCACGAGTAAAAACAACACAATCCAGCTGTAGTAGCAACACTGAACTGACAATCAACCGGGATAAGAGTGCGCAAGTAATGAACTACAAAACTACCACTGCGGTAGCGATAAAACGAAACTGTACTTAATTTTCAGACATGTCTCATATTAATGTTTCATTATAAAGTAACACGAAAACTTTTAGCAACGGAAATTTAATTTTGAATCTCTCAAATGACAAGGATGGCTCTTGAGCTGAAACTATCCTC
Source organism: Trichonephila clavipes (assembly GCA_019973935.1). Taxonomy (NCBI): domain Eukaryota; kingdom Metazoa; phylum Arthropoda; class Arachnida; order Araneae; family Nephilidae; genus Trichonephila; species Trichonephila clavipes. The sequence continues at coordinate 167,008 of BMAU01019922.1, forward strand.
TTCTAACTACCACACCAACGAGATGACATTGAGCCTCGACCCCCTATGCACTGCGGTTCCTTAGTGACACCATGGCTCGAACCTGTGACACCCCGGCCACGAGTTCGCAATGGCATAACGTACTCCCCCCTCCCCCAGAATTCTAAGGAGCCCAAAGCTAATGTTATGGTTTTAAAATTCTTTGTAAGATCCGGATTGGGGGCCTAAAACTTGAATTTGCAAGGAGGTCTTAATATTTATTCAACGTTACGCCACTGCGAGTTCGTGACCATAATCAATAGGCTGCAACGATCACAGCGTATCATTCAATTTATTTCAGAATGGAAAAAAATCGAATATATATTACTTCTGTATCCTTTCATATTTATATTTTTAGAGAAATATCTAAAGTAATTTTAATTGTAATAATGACATGTTAAATGATATGTTATTTAATCTGGGAGAATAAGAAGCATCGTAAGTGATTTAAATAAAATAAAGGAAATATACATATCCTTATTTTGAATTTAATAAAATAGAAGAAATGTATAGCACACAGAGAGGAAACTTTTTTTTTATAATCCAAGTATAGAAAATAAAATATGTACATTAAAAACGCTAATAATTATAGTATCTAAACAGACATAATCTTAACAGTAAGGCAACATAAGTTCTCTACTACCACCCAAGAAAAATTAAGGAGGCTATATAATCAACCCCACGCGCGCGAAGGTGTTTTAACTTCAACTCGAATTAAAAGGAAGGAAAACTCATGAAAATTACACGTATTTCATCTAACAACCTTCGCGGGTGATAATTTACTTTTAAAATAGACTAATATTTAGAGTAAACCCTACTAACTTGTTGATTTTAAGCAATTTTATTAGAAAACGCAGATATGGTTAATACATAACTTGAACTGTAACTCCAAGTATGTATTATTACTAATTCCAAAAGAGACTAAAACTATTTTAAGGCAACTAAGCACTTCAATAGGTAGAAATATGTATAATTAACATTCATTCTTGCGATAGGTACACAACTAAGCTCTAATAATTGAAATACCTAAGCAGAGAGCTACCTAGCAGTGCTGTTTGCTAAATTCTCAGGAAAAGCGGAAGTCACCATGAAAAGTGCAGGGATTTTTGCTGTGACAGAATAAATTTTCCTCTGAATCTACTGCGTAAATACGCTAATGTTTCACACATTACAATAGGCAAATATTTAAAATAAATCTCGCCCACTTTATCTTAAGATGCAGCTTTTAAGCACTTAGAGATGCTGAGCCTGTGTTCAAGAAGCTCAGATAAAGCTTTTGACATTGTCCAGAGAATTTCAGCGGTTGTCATCCCAGAATGAGTTTAACGTTTCTTCACTTGGAGCTGCTTTTAATGCAGTCTTCAAGATAAAACCCAAGAATTCGGGGTGTAGGTTACAGTGTAATGGATAACACTTGGAGGAGCAAAACCTAGTGAAAAATTGGGGCGTCACAAGAACTAAAGAAAAGAGTAGGTTTGCAAACAAAAAAATAAAAAAAATGTTTAAAATAAAACATTAGGTTTGATATATTTTTCTGCAACTGTAGTATTTGTGTGCATCCATGCTTTTCTTTAAAATATGATACAAAATTATGTTTATTAAAATATTCGCTGATTCTTATTTTTATTACAGCAGTATCCATTTATGATATTAGAATTTATGCTATTACTTTGATTGCGAAAGCAGCCGCATAATTATTTTTTTATTCATTGCAACATTAACGTACATACATTTATGTTCTATATGTACACACAAATATCCACAGATATATTATAAATACATATACGTACAACCTCCAAACGATTATCTTAATGTTTGAAGTTTTCCCTCACAGATGGACATTTGTATCAGTGTTAATAGGGTTTAACGTGAATTCTAAAAATTAAGTGTGTGCGTCGCTTGGGCAAGTGTGGTATTTAATAACTTATTAATTGTGGACTTTCAAAGAAGAATTTTTCGGCAATATTAGAGAATGATATCATAACTTATGTTTCAAGCGTTAAAGTTTGCTAACGTGACCCTTCTTAAGTTATACGAGTGTTATTGGCGAACATACCTCACAATTTTGAACCTAAATTGACGAGAACAGCACTTGTATCATCTTCCGCTTTCTGCAAACTTTCACAACACGCCAACGGAAGGACCTTGAGCTTCAGTAACATGTATCAACCCCTCTACACGATGAGGCTACAGTAGCACTGGAACTCGAACCCGTGATTTGACAATCGCCAGCCACGAGTTGATGACGACGACTACTAGGATACCGCGGTCACCAACTTATGCTTGACATTTCTCACCGGTTTTTACTACGCATTTATATGTACTATACATATTTTCATTTTCCAAACTGAAACTAGTATTTCATGAACCAATAAAGTGGTATAATAGTTGGTAAATGGAATAACGATCAAGTTTATCTACGAATAGAGTTGTGTTGGAGAAGTTAGTCAGGATAGAAACTATTTTCATAAATAAAAAAAAATTACATTATACGGTTAAAATTTCTAATAAAAATGAGCTTTAATACGAAGTAGTAACACAATTTGTCAAAAAATATCGAAGAAAGCAGCTGTAAGGATCGTTAAACTGTTTTATAAGGGGGTGTTAAAAAGGTCAATTCCCTGAACTCAAGTTCCTCCTATTGCATTGATTAAACACTATAAGATTAATTTTTTTTTGTTATAGAATTCGAATTATATATGTTTTCGATGTTTAGAAATTCCAAAAAACATAATAGGAAGTTATTATTTGGAATAGTATGTAGATAATATTTCCAGTTATAATCAATAATAGCATATAGATAGTACAATCCAGTAATAATTCTAGTATGTGACTTAGTCTCTTAGCCACTGATGCAGATAATTATTAAAAGTTACTTAGTATTAAAACTTGTATACTTGCATGTGATTGTGAAAATGATGGCTTTATTATGTATGCCCCTCACATTTGCGATTTCGATACGCATATGTAATATTTATGCTCTGTCGTAATATTGCACATTGTTATATAATTATTAAGATACCAGTAATTGATTATGCTCTAAGCAATGGGAGAACTGGCTTAAGCACGCAAACACTTTACTAATCACTTAATTTCCACTTAAGCCTATAAAACTGATGGTAATACTATAAATATTAGACAAGGAATGGCAGTAATGGTGATATTATTGTACTGGTATTTTCAAATCATAAATTTAATTATTGCATTTAATTGCAAAATATATTTATTTAATTGAAATACATTATCAAACTAGGAACGAAGTTTATATTGATTAAGATTTATATAAAGAAGCAATACATCACATTTAACTAATTCACTTAGCAAGACTATCATTAAAGCTCTCACAAAAGGCTAATTTAACTATGACGTCATAGTCGCATGATAAATGCAATCACGTCTTTTAAGCCTATCAGTTCATACATTTATGTGACGTCATAGTCACTTGATAAATGTAATCAAGCGTTTCCAACAATCAGTTCAACCCGTAATGTCTCTATGTTGCTAACTTTTGATTTCTACGGAAACCTTCGTTCAAAAAGTACTCAAACTTTGCAATGATTACGCACATTGGTAATCAAAATATATTTTGTTTAAAAAACTTGGTATCACGTTGGACACACATCCACGTCTTTGCAAGAGGAACTGTGACTGTTGCAAGGTACAGGGCTGACGTCTTGGAGCCAATGACGGTTTTAAGACTTCTTGAGGTCCTGGGCAACTACGCAAAAGTAGGTACTGGACCCTTACACAAAAAAATGTAGCCTCCCTATGACCCTTAAAAGTGGACAGTACATAGCATACGTTGTCCAATACTTGTACAAACAATCATCTGAAACAAATAAATGTGTATGATTTACAATCACACAAACCACCTCGACCGAATACCACCTTTTGACTAAACGAGTAATAATGGTGAATGGTGGTACATGTAGCCAGTTGACAAACCGTCCGAAATTCCCAGTTTTTTGTAGAATACAACCAGAAACAACATTTGACCGTTGAATTTATTCTAATCATGATCTTATTCAAGTGGAGTCAAGAATGAGACGAGGCTCCCATTGAGCCCGAGGACCTGGGACGTTCCTGCTTGGAGTCCTATGTCCGCCTATTCTCGGATGCAGTTAGCCCTGATTTTATTAGAATGAACGACAACTCGATGCACATTGAGCTTATCTGGACGACGTATTTATGGAAAGCGAGAATATTCACTGAATGGATTGGGCACAGTTAGATCTCCTAATTTCATCCGTATACAGCAGTGCTGCCCAAGCCTTTTATTACCACGGACAAGTTAACTTTTGATGATTTTACCGCGGCCCACTTAGGAAAGTTCGTTAATTGTTTAAAAATCAGATTTTTTTTATTTAATAATTCTTATTCATTCCATTTAAATAAGCCTTCAGAATAAAATACAGTTGCACCAAAAAATAAATTTAAGCGCGTTAAATAGGAATATAAAGTTGTTAGAACCCCCCTGGGTTCTACCCTGGACACCAAGATTAATTTGAGGCAAAGAATCACTAAGAGCCATTTGTATAATAATAACATATATTTATTCAACTGATTCAAATATCAGAAACTCTAATAATATTTCTATGCTACGTCAAACAAAAGGGATTTACTTTTAATATTAAGTTAAATTACGAAATATGAAATTACTCAATGACTACGCGTAAAATCAATGGGGTCTACCGAAATAGTAGAGGTCTGAGAAATACACGCAACTCGAATTATTAGCTTTCATCAACTTAAACTAATTTTATTAAACTAACGCTTGTTTTAAGCGATAATTAACTATAGTATATCACCTGGTATATTAGCTTCTAAGATGCTTTCGTAGAGTACTAAAGAGTGTTTTTTTCCAGGTATAGAAGTTTAAGTTGGCATTACTTTCCAAGATGGTGACCGATTTAACAGCTGACAAGTGATTTATTCTCAGTTTGGTTTGGCAATTCATCAAAACGATCATCAAGCAAGGCGTAGATTCGTCGAATGGGCCCAAAACGAGATTGCCGTTGTTCCCGATTTTCATAAGCGAATTTTGTTTAGCGATGAAGCGCACTTCTGGTTGAATGGCTACGTCAACAAACAAAACGGCCGCATTTGGAGAGAAGCTAATCCACAAGTGTATGTCGAAACACCGTTACATCAAGAAAAACTTACTGTTTGGTGTACTTTATGGGCTGGTGGAATCCTTCTTCAAAAAGGATGAAAGTCACAACGTTATAGTCAATGGTGATCGGTATAGAGCTATGATTACTAACTTTTTCATTCCTGAATTGAACAATCATGATGTCCAGGAGCTGTGGTTCCAACAAGACGGCGCAACATGTCACACAGCTCGTGCCACAATCGATTTATTGAAAGACACGTTTGGTGACCGCCTAATTTCACGTTTTGAACCTGTGAAGTGGCCTCCAAGATCTTGTGATTTAACACCGCTAGACTATTTTCTGGGGGGCTATGTAAAGTCATTGGTCTATGCGGATAAGCCACAAACGCTTGACCATTTGGAAGACAACATTCGCCGTGTTATTGCCGATATACGGCCACAAATGTTGGAAAAAGTCATCGAAAATTGGACTACATCCGAGCCAGCCGTGGCAGTCCTATGCCAGAAATCATATTTAAAATGTAATGCCACAAGATTATCTTTCGAATAAAAAAAATTCATGTCAATCGAATAATACATCGTTGTTTTATTGCAATTTAAAGTTCTATACCTCTAAAAAAACACCCTTTATTAGTAAGGCTTCACTAACGTAATCCAATTGAATCCTCTAAACTTGAGGCTATTGCTGCTGCTGCTGGCTCAATAGCCTTCATCTTTGCTAGCTTACAACGCTCAACTTAAATACCCTATCTACTTTGCATATCCCGTTCGCTTCTCCGAGTTGATTGGAAATATATGCGAATTTATAATCCCCAAAAAGACGCCTAAGAATATTAGTGGAAAGGTTCCGTACAGATTCGTCACAAAGTGATTTCCATAAAAAGTCACAAAAGCACGAGAGGAATACACCACAGTGAATAAACAGGAAATAATCTAATGTTTTTTTGACGGCCCTGTACCATTTGATCCACTGACTTGTACCAGTCCTCGGCCCTGGGGTTGAGGACCACTGGTATAAAACATGCCTGGGACTCTCTGGGGAGAGCAATTGCAACTCGCAACTCCCCTCCAAGGATTGAAAACAGAGTTGCTGAACGAATGGGATAAATTGCCACAAGAAATCGCAAATTTCATTATTTCCGAAATAAAATCATGGTATGAGCCCTGTTTATCTGACAGAAGGGACCATACCAACTATTAAACAAATTTTGTTCGTTATATTCTGAAACTGCTGTTTCATACCTTCCAAATGCGATGAGTGTTAAGCGTGATCATACGTGTATATATTTCCTGTTGAATGATTAATTTTTTCGAGTTATATCCACCCAATATACGTACCAAATTTTATATAAATCAGTTGAGTAGTTCTGAAGATAATCCACAAAATCTAAAAATTGTTAACTTTGAACACAATTGTATTTTACAGTGAATTACTCTTAAGGGAAGTTGTAGTTACTAATTTTTCCACACGTCCAGACATAAATAATGAAGAGTTTTGAATTATTTCCAGTTCAGCAGACAGTAAACTTTTTATTAAATATTCATAAAGAAAGATTAACACTTTTATACACATACAAAGCCGATAATAACTATACATTTTCACGGAAGATAGAATAAATTGTAATTACCTTAATAGTTAAATCGAATATTACTATTCCTATTGTGTAACTTCATGATAACGCCTTGCGTGTATTGAAACAGACAGAACATTTTTTTAGCTATAATTTCGAGAAAGCAAAATAAAACAGTAATTGCTTAGCCAGGTTTTATCCTTTTTATTATTATTATCCATTTTTGCTATTTACAGATCGATTTTCATCGTTTAACTTTCGTCTTTAGTTCGAAATTTCGTTCGAAAAGCTCTTGTTTCTCTGTTTGCCAAAGTCATTAAACACGGTATAGACATATCGCCAAGAAGAAAATACCTACGTTAGTCACGTTTGAATAGTTTTTAATTCGTTCGATGACTTCTTTCTAAAAAAGATAAAACATGGAATAGCCATTTTCTTAATGTGAAAAGTTTCAACTTCTATGTATAATGCAAAATTGTTGGAACTCGATTATTACTTATTGTTCCATTAAATACCCTGATTAAATTAGGAGTGATAATTTAAATTAAAAAAATACACGGTATTTTTTGATAGAACAACAAACTATTACAATAATTGACCTATAATGTTTAAAAAAATAATATTAATTTACAACACTATTTGTCACGGAACTCGGAAAACAATTCCGTTTAGGCTTAGAATTTTATGTCGTATAGTGACTTTACTCTGTTCACATTTTTTACTGAAAAAATACTCCATTTTTATTTTAAAATCTATATCCGTTAAATAATACGACCGTAAAGAAAGATAATTTCTTAGAAAAATAAAAGTAATTAATAATATTTAGTATCGATAATCTCGTATATACGCAGAAAAAAGCAATCCAGTATTTTAATGCAGAAAAAGAAATAGTTGTGTTGTGGTAACTTACATTATTTTCTTATAAAAAAAAGTCATTTAAAAGCAATAAATACTACAAGGAAAATAAAACATCTGCAGTTAATCGAGTATTTCCGTTTTTGGAAACATTCGGTGCGTTATGAAGTACGATAAAAATCTGTTTCGAGAGTATTCATTCATCAAACGATTTACAATGGAATGAATAAAAATATTATGTTGAGCAGTAAATATTATACTTGGTAATTATAACTTAAGATTCGTTTTAAATTATTATGTATACAATGGTTTCCTTGAAATAAAACTAGTTTGTCTTATGATTGATTAACATTTAAATAAATTTCCATCCCTGGAATAAATGTATCTAAATATATTTTTTGAAAGTGTTTGAAATAAAAATTGCATTCTACACCATGTTTTATTATGCTCGTTTTTAATTCAAAATTCACTCTATGTCTTTAAAACTAACTGAAAATGCAAAAAATATATATATAGGGTGATTATAATTTAAGTCCAACTTTCAAAATGTTGTAAGAAAAGAACCACTTGTCAGACTGGCTTCAAATATGAAAAAAATGTTCTTGGAAAAGGAGAAATGGCATGGCAAAAGAAAAAGTCCCAAAGTGTCAATAGATTTTAAGAGGCATTACAAAAGTGGATTCGATCCCAAGGGGCATTTTGAATCTAACTACAGCTGATTTGGCATGAATTTCACATTAAACTAACTGTACTGTTCAATGGGCATGATTGTTTTAGTTTTGACGAAAAGAAATAGCTTCCAAGTCATTCAAATTTGTTAACAGTTGTTGCACTGTGAACGAAAATTTCATAGATGCGAAAAATCAGCTTTTAATTGTTCTCTTGCCAAAAACCACATAAAAAGCAACAACGAAAACGCTAATGAACATTTTTCTTATGCCATACTGATAACTCCTTCAAGTATATTCAGCTCAAATTTGGAGCTATTCTGAAGTTTTACTGCATTTTTAAAGTGGAACATTAATTATAACCACCCTGTATATAGAAAAAAATATTTTTTTGTGATTGATAAATTAATGATTTATCCAACGTAAGTTTCCCACTACTGTTTTATTTTTAATACATTTGAAATAATTGTATTTGTAGCCATGTTTTGTTATTTTTAATTCTAAATTCACCATGTTTTTAAAACGGGTTGCATAACGTAAACCAACAAATAAGGCATTTCCTGAAACATGCATAACAATTTAAATTTACTTTGATAAATATACAGTACACGTGATCTAATACGAAATTTGAGATAATTTATATATTCCCCCCCTTTTTACATAAACAAGAAATGATTACTAAGATCTAGTTATTGTTGTCTAGTGTATGAATTTAGATATTTCCCATTCATAGGAAATCCACAAAAGATTCTCATTTGAAATGGAAGAAAATTAATCAACTGCATTAGCATTAGTGTCAATGTGATCAGGATATAATAATATCAAGAACTAACTTGGTGGAACCGTGTAATCAATCATTGCGAATGCTCCCAATGGATTAAATACTACACACGGCGAAATGTTTATCTTCTTCACCTAAATGTATGAATTTATTTAGTTTCTTAAGGAATTTTACATTTAGAGTATAAATTTCTCAGCTACACATGCGATAAATAACAAGCCTAGTAATTTATTTTTAAACAACAGTATGTAATTTAAACAAGGGTGCATATTTTAGTGAATTGAGATGGTTTGTAGCTTTGTTTTAGTACATAAAATGAAGGATCAATAGCGTCTGCTTTAATTTAGAAAATATTGGAATGGCGGATTGATTTTTGTAATGATATGAAATTAGAGAGCACACAAATATAAAAATTGTTCTCTTCTAAAAGTGCTCGTATTGAGAATTTATCTAAATTACTTTTTCACTGAGAGATAAGTGATTAGAGGTTAGTGTAGTATGGGTACTAGCTTTGAATTTTAATGAGACAAGACACGGGGCAGTTCAGTAGTTTGAAATCTTATTTAAAGAACTTTTTTGTTCATTTTCTTGTAATGCAGAATTCGATCTATCTTGCTAAGCATATTATATAAAAGTAGTAATAGAAATAAAATATGAATGTTAATAGATATATTTATTTCTGATAATAATACACAGTCGTTAGTTTTTTTTTATATCAAAGATGTCCAATAAAATAAAGGTATCTTATCGATAATTTAGTACTTATAACTGAAAGTGAAACATAACACTGTACATAATAATTTCAAAGTAACACTCAAATTCTTATGGATACATCATGAAGAAAAAATGTGGTGTAGATATTAAAATTTTTTTCAACATATATATTAAATACGGAAGAGGAAAAAAAATGAGATAATGGGAAATAAAGTACGCGTAATACGTTTTCATTAAGAAAATATTCTATTCTTTTTAAAGTTAATAAAGAATAAAAAAATGGTAAATATATTTAGTAATTTCGAACCAAAGAACATTTAAAAAAGAAAGGATATATATCTTACTTGATTAGTTTAAACTTATGAACACGTATCTTTCATAATATTACTTAGTTTAGGACTAAACATTACCTAATTACATACACACAGTTTCAACTTCTTGACTCCAAACCTATTTTAGCATCTTAAAGACTCTGTAACACATGTACATTAGATAAAAATTCAGAATTCATAATTTATTCAATATTAAGTGCAGTGGTGTAACGTACACCCTCGCAACCCCAACGTCGTGAGCAGGGGGGCAGGAGCTCTAACTTCAACAATACAGAGCAGGGGTTGAGTTTGGGAATACACTTTGATACAGAAAAAGTGAATCCCTTTAAGCTGAATAATAAAATATGCTGCTATCAACAAAATAGTGAAGACAGTTTGTGATACAAGAGAGAGTCGGAATAACTTTCAATCTGAAAAATATTCCACATTTAAATCATATTCTGTAAACATTACGCGAAGACAATTTACAATGCAGGAATCAAAATATTTTCGATCAAATTTAACAACATTCAGTGCTCCCAAAAATACAGCTTCCAAAGGGACACAGAACACTATTACCCGAACCTAATTCACTCAGAAGAACCTAATAAAAGAAAAATACCCAATTATTTCTTATGCAGCGCAGGACTACAACAACAAATAACCCAACCGCCTAAACTAACACCATCACGAAAGTTGCCTCTGCACTTTCCCTGGTCAGATGAAGCATATGAACCACGGATTCACTTACCTAATGAACGACTCTTCGACATTTCCAACATATCACTGACAACTCGCTGGGCATCTTCTGTTTTACGTCACAATCATTACAACTTCTGGCAGTTATATTTATTTTTTCCCTTCTTTCTTAGTCAAGGAATTTTCCCACTCTCCGCCTTTTTCTTGTTTGGTTCCGTGTAGTTGGTTCGAATGTTACTAATCAATTGTCTAATAATACCAGCTGGATAGGTTATTATAATTGGAAGAGACATCGTGAAAGAATGTATGAGTAAATAAATCGATGGGTAATTACTGTTTGGGTTTTGTTTTTGACTGTTTAACGCCGACTGATATATAAATAAGGATAGATGAAACGAGGTGGCATGAATACGGTTATTAAATATTTGGTATTGGTTTTGCACCTAAGTTTTCCTTTTTATTTCAGAATAAAAAATTGGTTTATGCTGATTTAAAAGAGTGTCATCTATATATATCCTTTCAACTTTCATTTGAATAATTGTTACAATTATCTAAGCGAATTTAGTACTTAGAATATTTTTCATCTACAAGTTTTGGACATTAACTAAATATGATTCTAAGTATTCCTCTTAATACATAATGTAAATGGACATTTTAAGGCTTGGGCTAATTGAGCCCGAGTCCAGGGACTTAGGTGAGGGCCTCGTTTCGTCATCGATTCGGCCTCAATAAGACTATGATCTGAATAATTTTTATCTTCTGTTATTCTCAGAGATTCGTTGAAAAACTAGGAATTTTGAACTATATGCCAACTGATAACAGTAACAAGACTGCCTTATTGTACCATGCTTGGCAATTGCGTCTAGGCTTACTACATTACATCATCATTACACATTTAATCTACAGAGTCTGTTTACGAGATTGTGAGTCATGCACATTTGTGTCACAGGTTACCTTTGACACTAGTATTCAACTATGTATGCTATATACTATCAACTTTTCGGATCATAATTGAGTCGCACATTTTCACAAAGGCCCAGGGCCTAAAAAATTCTTTAGATGCCACTAATTGTGAAGTTTGTTTAATTTTAATACCAGCTAAGTGAAATAAAACAGGGCATTGATGATTCAGTTCACAGTTTTACATAGATGAACTGTAAGGGTTGTGTGTAATTATTTTTTGCTTCATTTAGATCATTATTTACCAATTTTGCTTCTTTCAATTCATTTGCGTGGTACTTAAGTATTATTCGTCCAATGAAAAGACGCACCCTATGCCAAGATATACAGCCAAGAGTGGAAACCTGTTTCCGTGCATGCACGAACACAATAAACTTGTTAGAACATATGCTGGTATTTGGTGAAGTCTTTTATTTTGGTGAAATTGGATAACGGAAATATCCATTTTCAACTAATAGACCTACAGACTTGAAGTTTAGTCAGCATGTTTCCTTTATTGAATAAAAATTCACTAAGATCGGCAGTGGCGTAAGGCACCCCGCAACCCCGCATCGCGGAGGGCCCATGGTTGTAAGGGGCCCAAAGCCGTAATGACGTCAAGTACCCTTTGTAAGTTCCAGCATGGAACCCAAAACCTGACTTTGCAGGGGGGGGAGGCATAATACTTTCCGTTACGCCACTGAAGAGCGAGTCTTGAAAGTAATAATTCTAATTTCAGAAATATACTATATTCCATAATTTTACCGAACTAAGGAAAAGTGATATAAAATTTACAAACTTTTGTAAACCAGGTAAGTAACAACATTTTTCCTATGCCTTGCGTTTTAAAAGTAGTACCCAATGTATTTAGCTTAAAATGTTTGTATTTTGTTATAGAAATTTGACAGACATTGTACACGGAAAAAAAATTATTTTATCTTCGAATACTTAAAAAAAAATAACTTCTTTAGTACCATACATTATTCATTTTTTAAAATCACTTGAAAGTATTTATATTTATAACGGAAAAATATTTATAATTAGGAAAAATTTAATAAAAAAAAAACGAATAGTATTTTTTTATAATTGTAACAATTATTTATGCAAGTCTAAAAAAGATAATATGTACTGTTCCTTCTAAAGCTGAAATGTTCCGATCCATGCCGATATTATTCACAAATATAACAGAAAAATATATTAGAATATTCTTTGCATGGAAGTAGAAAAAAATATATTTACACAGTATAATCACCTCTAGTTCTGTACCATTCCAAAACTGATGGTAAAAAAAAAGTTCCCAAACATAAATCAGAGTAAAGAACATTTCAGAATTTGTTGCATCTGTAGAACACTCCTAATCCCATCTGGAATAGTTAATGGAAATTCCATTTCCTGTGAAGTTTTGGAATTATTTTAATGCGGAATGTGCGCCCTGACAGTAAACCGTTTTACTTCAAATAACTCGCTACACAAATGACTTTAAAAATGCCTGAAATAAGCTTACCCACACAAAGACGTTGCCAAAAGATGAATTGAAGATATAAACTTCCTCTTTTTCCAGAGAAAGAATTAAAAGATTTGTATTTTTCTGTTTGTTGGGATTGCAAAATACCTAAGCACTCGGTTTTTTTCGTAAATGTGCTGCTCATTATACATTAGCAGCGCTTGGGTGTTTACATCCGCGCTTGTACAAAAATCTTCAGTTTTTTAATACTTAAAATTCTTGTTGTAAAAGCGAAGAAGAAAAATCGTTTTAGAATAAAATTCTTTTATTCTTTAAAAAAGGTACTACGAAAGGATTTTTCTTGAAAATAAATCAAATATAATTTTTTTTAGTTTCCTAAAGCACTTAAGAGTTGTGCAATAATATTGATAAAAAATGTTTATAAGGATAAGAGCGTTAGTAGAAAGGATTAAGGATATTACCTCTTTTCAATGTATTATCACATAAAAATAAAGTTTTCGCAAATGGCTTTAAAATTTTTGTTCTTAAATATTCGACAAAGCGAATTTAAGTAAAGTGATTTTTTCTTTGAGTTATCAACATAATTGAAAATGTTTAGTGTTTTTTTTATTTGAATGAAGTCAAAAATATGTATTTACCATTTCACTTAAGGATGAGCTTATTTTTATTTTTTTTATCTTCTTATATGAGCCTTTTTAAAAGTTTAATTTTGATATCCAATTCTTTTTCTGTCAAAGAAAAAAAAATAACGGAAATTTTTATTTTGCTGCAAGGATTTTATTATAATTCTACACAAAAAAACGTCTGTTATACATTCATATTTTGGTTAAGTATAAATAATTTTATGTACAATGCAAAAGAAAATATTTCTCACATATATTGACAAGATAAATTCAATATACCTTTTTTAGCAAAAAACATTTACTAAAATTTTTTACATTATTAATCTATTAATTTTAGAGAAGGAAACTAAAAGTTTATTAAATATTTTTTTAAAAATTAAAAATGACTTATCGTAAAATCCGGCATATAACGCACACTTTTAACATAAAAAATAAGATTAAAATTTAAGGACGCGCGTTATATACCGGGTATAAAAACAGTTTTAAATATAACAAAACAGATGAGCATAAAAAATTTTACTTCTATATGTATGGAAATACTATTTGTTAAAAAAGAAATGTTTTAAAAAGAAATGACATTCGTTATGAACGTAAAGGGGGCTGTAGTTCTAGAAAAAAAATTTTTTTTTCAGAAGTCTGAGGTAATACCTCTAATAAATAACTTCAAAACATATCAGCGTGAAACAGTAAATGACACTACTTGTTGGTTAAAAAATCATCCGTGATTATCAAAATAGACATCTTAAAAATATTTTTTAATTAAAAATAAATTTTAATTGATTGAGATTTAGTGCTAGGGCCCTATTTCGCCAAATTGTGTCAAAAATTCAGTATATCTGACCAAACTCACCGTACAAGTAATTCTTCCGATTATATATGTGTAACCTTGACATTAGTGGAAGGATATAACAAAAAGAGAGTTAAGTATTAGTTGACAAGGAGGATGGGATCGAAAGTAAGCAAAGATTGCGGGGCATCCTGGGGCCGGCCAGACAAGTTTACCGAAGAGAAAAACCCCATGGGAGGGAGGAAAGATCACTTAAGTTTCACGGGGTTGTAAATGCCGTACTTATACCTAAAGGAAATAAATACCTAAAGAAAGGAAATAAACCCTCCTACCCAAGTGAAATATAAAATATAGTAATGTAGTTGAAGAATGCTGAAAGAATTACATGAAATAATTCTCAAAATATCCAAAGTCTTAAAACATCTGTATTAATAAAAGAAAAACATCAGTGGGCAATGAAGAACATGCATTATAACGGAAAGACCAAATGCGCGATATTTGGTACACTGAGGTTAATACGAGACTTTTTCAGAATTCGCTTTAGATACTTTTTTTTTAAAAAAATTCAATGATAAATGTATCATTGTGTATATTAGGATCAAACCTGACTTTTGAAAATTTTTCCAAATAACGTAAAAAACATTGATGCCCGATTTTCTTCAAAAGTTTGAAATTTTTTCTCTCAGAATTCCTCCCCTCACAAGCCACTATATGGAAAAGCCCCGATAAGCATATGGTGTATGGAATAAACATCGTTAATTTTGAAATATAATGGGTAAATATTATTTGATATTTCCATATCATGCCATCGATCAATATTGTCTTTCAAAAAAAAAGTCTACAAATGTCGCAATATGTAGCCAATTGTGAAAATTCGTTCCAATACGCACAACAATATTGCTCGTATAGGCTTGAAAATAGTTTTTTTACATGTTATACTGTTCCCTAGCATGTTCAGACACAATATTCCTAATTGTGTATGCACGAAAATAATATATATTACATTGTTTTTAATTTGTAAGATTAATAAATTATTTTACTGTGAAAAATGATTGAAATTTTGGATCTATTTTCTTCGGAAAAGAACGCATTGAATTATTTTCAAAAATGCGATCTAATACGCAGATAGCTGGGGGAAAAAGAGTAAACGATAAGAGAAAAAGAATAGAGATAAAGAGGCGAGAGAGAGAGATGAAAAAGAGGCACGCACGCGAGAGAGGCAGAAGAGAAGAGAGAGAGGCAGAAGAGAAGAGAGAGAGGCAGAAGAGAAGAGAGAGAGAGAGAGAGGCAGAAGAGAAGAGAGAGAGAGAGGCAGAAGAGAAGAGAGAGAGAGGCAGAAGAGAAGAGAGAGAGAGGCAGAAGAGAAGAGAGAGAGGCAGAAGAGAAGAGAGAGAGAGAGGCAGAAGAGAAGAGAGAGAGAGAGGCAGAAGAGAGAGAGAGAGAGAGAGACAGAAGAGAAGAGAGAGAGGCAGAAGAGAGGAGAGGCAGAAGTGAAGGAGAGAGGCAGAAGAGCAAAAGGGAAGAGAAGAGGGGAGAGTAAGGAGAAAAAGATGGAGAAAGAGAGGAGAATTATATCAATATCATGGCACTAGGTTCAAGATGTTGAAAAAGGAGAAAAAAGAGGAAAGAGAAATAAAGGTAGAGAAAAAGTAAAAAAAAGTTTATACATATATATATAAATCAAAGTTTTCATATAAAAATTTATTCTTAATAAAAAATATATGTATATATAATCTTTTAAAAATCTATAAAATATCTCTTGAGCTAAACAAATGCACAAGGATAGCACTCCTAATTATAATATTCCGATAACAGATAATACAATCTGGCTTAAATCCAATGTTCTTTAAGCGAGTACAATAAGATAATGCAGGAAACAGAACAGTTACAATAATTCAGCATTTTACCTGACAAATGACTGAATTATCAATAATTTATCAGTGAATATCCAATTACAATTATCCGATACAAAACTATTTCTCTTTTAAATAATGTGGTAGATTGTAAGTGAAACATAAAAGGGAATGAACGGTTACAGTTGGTTATGATATTTTCAAAAGATTATAATTACTCATGTGTTTGTGGCATTCTCATCTATACTGAAGCTTTTGTTGACTATATAATAAACATTATTAGCAGTTTTTTTTCCACACAGTGGAGTATTTATTCTTAACGGTGAGGAGTTAGAGATAGTTATGGATAATTAAAAATATTATGTTCTATAATAAAACAAATATTGGATGTTATATCAGAATAATTATATTTCAGATTTTAATATTCGAGCTGAATAATAATGTCTGTCTTAGAATTATTTGGAACTTGTGAGGGAGTGTTTATTAAAGTCGCATTAAAAAGCAACACAAGGGTCATTGGCAGAATGCCCAATGGAACCGATGAAGGTTTGTAGCTATAAACCGATCCTCTGGGACGGATCATGTAATTTTGAACTCTGACCAAGTAACAAGGACGACATCAGTGCTACTACACCCCTCTCCAAATTATCACACCACGCCAATGAGAGGAATTTGGGCCTCGACAGATTTGAATGCACATCAGCCTTACTAAATGGTGGGGATTTTAGAGGAGAGAAAGAGTGTTATATTAACTTCACCCAAGAGCTATTGGCATTGGACTTCATAATTTTGATCTATGTCAAGTGACGAGGACAACGATTGAATTGGCTCCACCTCTCCTAGCTACTACACTACAACAACGGGATCAACATTGAACCTCCTTAGAATTAACGTGCATTATTGTCTTCTACAAGGTTTGGATTTAGCGGCGTGAGTGAATGAATATTAACGTTCGCACTGTTCTGTTACTCGGGAACTTTTGGCAAAGGACCACGTAATTTTGAACCATGGTCAAGTGATGAGGACGAACTGTTACCTCTTCTAGCTACCACACTACACCAACAGGAGGGCGTTTGAGCTTTCGACAGATTTAACGCGCTACGCTCCTCTATACGGCTGATATTCAGTGGTACAAGGCTCGAACTAAATACATACCGGCCACAAGCCCGTTGCCTTGAACACTAAGCTACCGTGGCCGTGGGACTTCGGTGACACTAGGGTTCGAACCTGTGACGCTCCGTCCACGAGTTCTTGACCATAGACCATAACCACTAGATCATAGGTTCTCAACATTTTTTGGAACTGGCGTCCCCTTTTCTAGTGAATATTTCTAAACCACTCTCTCTCCCACTCTAGATAAATAAAAGCGTAACAATACATGGTGAAAACAAGAACTTAATTTAAAAAATATTCTATTACTTAATAGAATATAATGTATTAATTTATATTTTTTTCTTAAACTCGCAATTTTTTTAACTTGCAAATCTGAAATAGCTGTTGCCACAAATATATTTAAAAGTGTAATATTATATATTTAAGTTTTAAATAGGATATTGTTGGAATTGAAACGCTTTTGAGTTTCTTCGGTACTTAAAAAAGTGGAATAAAAGTTTTAGCTTACCTGTTAGAATGACGCTTTTGAAAGAAGGTTTTGATGATATGAAGTAATTCACAATAAATTATTGCTTTCAAAATAAAAAAAAATGACAGTTTCAGCCTTTAAAGAATCACACGTTAATTCCTGGTTAACGTATATAATTATATTTTTTGGATAATATGCGTAATGAAATGCAAAGGACGAAACATTATTCCTACTGCTCACAACGACAACACGTACACTACAAAAATTAAAACATTAGTGCATCATTCAATTTAATGTGTAGGTCTGAATGTTGTAATGTAATCCTTAAGCTTCTCATCCACTTTCCCCGAACTAACAAAATCTATAAATTTTCATACACGTGCTAGAAATGATTTAAATACATACAATCAACATACGGTAACCAGCATCAAAGTTTATTTTTGTTTGTTCATAGCATGTTTTTTTAGTGTTTTTTAGACTATATTTGGTTAATCTGCCGAGAAACCCCTGTGTGCATCTCAACGACCCTTAATTTTCTCTGGTCTTTTACTGGTCTTCCCACTGAAAGCCTCAAATGCTCTTAAGGGGGCGTTATTGCCCACGTTGAGAACCTATGCACTAGATAACCACGTTTACAATATTTCTAAGTAATCTTTGAAATATTTTTACAAAAAACCCCCGGAAAGTAAATTATTCGATTTAGGAAATTATCCGTTTTTAATATCCAACGATTTAATGTAAATATTACGCACAGAAAAAGCTGTGATCTATAGCGTTTAGAATTTTTTTTATGCAAAAACCTTTTAAATAATTTACAGCTTTTAGGTCTATTTTGAACTTCTCGAAATGCTATTAGGTGAGTGTCTGTGAGTTAAAAAAACGTCGATCTATAAAGATACACGAGGGCTATTGGTGACGATTGATTGATTGATTGAATATTAACGTCGCACTGTTCAGCTACACGAGGGCTTTTGGCGACGGACCACGTAATTTTGAACCATGGTCAAGTGACGTGGACGACACCGCTATTGGTGACGAACAATGGCCAAGTGACGAGGATGACACCTGAACCTGCCGACCACTCCCCTTTCTGAATTGCCACCCCACCCTACAGGAGAACATTTGAGCCTCGACATATTTAACGTCCATCAGCTCCTCTGCACCGTGGGTCTTCACTGGTACTTAACTCGAAATTCTGACAAATCATTTACGAATCCGTTACCTTGACCACTAAGCTACCGCTGTCATCAGGTATATATATATACACTGGTGTGCAAAAATTAAGGACGAGACGGCTTTTTCAATATAACTTTGTACAAAAGCTTTCCAAATCAACACATTTAATACCGTAAGATCCCCAATACGTAAGGACATGTGTAATGTAAGCAATACTTACCGAAAGAGAAATCAGAGGGATAAAAAGAAGCTGGATTGAAAAAGTAACATGGAGCGCAATGCGACTGAAGGCCGAAACATCCATGTGATGGGTGTCCATTAAGAAACATCCGGTCTTTAGTAAGGGATATGATCTCCCCTGACTGCCAGGCAGGTTTCACAGCGTCTGCCCATGCTGAGAATGAGGGTGTCAATGAGTTGTTGAGGCATTGCTGCCCATTCGTGTTGCAGCGCCAATCGAAGCTCCCGAATCGTTCCTGGTGGTAAGGTACGAGCTGCCAAGCGTCTGCCTAGAAAACCCCATACATGCTCGATGGGATTGAGATCCGGAGATAGTGCCGGCCAATCCATACGTTCAATACCCTCACTCTCTAAGAGCTGTTCGGCAGCTACTGTGCGATGACATGATGCATTGTCGTCCATGAAAAGGAACTGCAGACCCATAGCGCCTCTAAAAAGACGCACATATGGAAGAAGAATCTCGTTACAATAACGGGTTCCGTTGACTGAACCTGCGTCGAAGATGTGAAGGTCTGCACGACTACCAAGCATGATGCCTCCCCAAACGAGAACACCGCGACCTCCATACCTGTCCCTTTCAATGATGTTCGAGGGATGATTGCGGCTTCCCCACTCTCTCCAGATGAGTATGCGATGAGAATCGCTACTCAAACTGAATCTGCTCTCATCTGTAAAGAGTACTCGTCCCCATTCATTGTCTCTCCAATTCCGGTGTTCCCGTTACCACAGAGTACGCCTTCTCCGATGGGCCGGCGTTAAAGGTACACACCGTACAGGGCGTCGTGCAAACAGACCACCACCGTGCAGTCTTCTGGCCACGGTAAAACGCGATATCGGTCGTCCAGTCACCTGTGTCGTGTGTCTAGCGATTTCTCCTGCCGCCTGTTTCTTCTGGCCTGTAAGACAATGTACCGGTCATCTGCGGGTGTGGTTCCTCGTGGACGACCACTACTGAACCCCCGGATAGCTGTTCCTGTAGTTTGAAATTGTCTCCAAAGTCGTGAAACGATGCTGTGAGCAATTCCGAACTCTGCAGCCACACTTGTCACACTGCGGCCTTCCTCCAACTTCCCAATGATTCGACCTCGGGTAAAAGCATCCAGATGTCGTCTAACAGATTGATTATTCGCCATTTCTCGCTGAGGCAGCAACTCGGTGTGATTTTAACTGCTATACGGCGTGCAATCTCTTTGCCAGAAATACTGATCTTACACCGACAACATGCTTTATACTACTCAGACACTCCCCCATTACGTCTACCTGCATATCTGCGCATGTGCTACCGTACATCACCTTACTTAATCTCCTGATTGGTCTTTCTGTCCGCTCTGCCTCTTCGTTCAGCTGATATGCTAATTTTTCGACTTCGTCCTTAATTTTTGCACACCAGTATATATATATATATATATATATATATATATATATATATATATATATATATATATATATATATATATATATATATATATATATATAGCGTTTACTTAATTTCAATATATCAGAACTACACCTAAAAAACGACTGGAATGAGGTATGTTAAGTAAAAAATATCCAACAATATATTTATACTAAATTAAAAAACTAGTTTAGTTGTTCAGTCAGTTTCTTTTTTACTTTAATTACATTAGAAAACCGAAGATGATAAAATGAGCTTATTTTACTCTAATATTTATTAGAATTATAAAATAATAATTATGGAGAGTTTTCACTTCGCAAATTTTACACTAACGAACAAAAGAAATATTTCTGTTGTTGAAAAAATTCTTTGAGTTCGTAAAGTTTTCCGATTGTTTTATACGTGAATTAAATTTAAAAATAAAAACAACTCATCTGATATATGCTCGTTTACCTAGCTGAATAAAGACTTGCATTTTGTCCAATTGAATGGTGAATTAATTACCTCAGCAGTTCTAATAATAGAACAAGGATTAAAATAAACATTGTTTTTACTACGTGTCAAGAATAGTTTGTTCAAATACAAAATAAATAAATCGGGTAAGAAAGTTCGATTTTATTTAAATATTGTATTACACACACACACATTAAACCCTTCTTATAAAATATTTTACTTTTAAAAAATGTTCGTTTTTTAAATACGAATTTTTCCCATTGTGAACAAAATAACAGTTTAACTTCAACGGATTTTTAATGAAGATTTACAAACAGTATTTTGTTTATGGTTATATATTAAACACATTTTAAAAATCTGAAAGATTTTGTTTCCGCTTTTTGTAATGAACTTCGTATAAATTATAGTATCCAGAAATGTCAACAATGACAATGGACACGCAAAATACTAAAACAATGGCAACCGAACACGTTGAAATGACCAATTTCAATCATAACGTAATATTACAAAATTTTATTAAAGAGTAATCAGTTTGCTCTTTACAAAACATATATTATTTTGTTTCTATGTTACATAAAAGCCGTGTTACAATTAATTATATAAAATCAGAAAAACCGGCAGTGGGGTTTTAATCTACCAGAAGTGGGCATGTAAAAAATTGCTCACCTATGGAGAGTTTGATAATTCAAAATATTATAAGTAAAACTTTGAAACTTTTTTAACCTGATATTTGTGCTATTTTCTAAGAAATGTAGTAAAATAATTTTTATACTTCAGGAATACTTTGAGTTATGGTCAATTATTTCAATAATAGCCTCATAAATATGTCATATTTCTTATATTACATTCATTCGATCATCTCTAAAATTTTTGTACCATAATAAAACAATACAAATTTTTACACATTCTCTAGATAAATTCATTTAGTTTACTTTAGTAACTTTTATTAAGATATTTTTTTTTATTTTTTGCTAATTAATTTAAAGTATTTTTTAAAAAAATGCTAAAATTTCATTTATAATTGTGGTTTTTGTAAAATCTAGTTAACGAACTTTAGATAGTTCTGGTTTAGTATTTATAATTGATATTGATCAATAAAAAGTATTTATATTATGTTTAACGTGCTAGTGTTTTTTAAATGAAGTACTGTTAACGTGTTCGGACACTTTAAAAATAATGGAAGCAATTCTAAGAAAATATTTAATGATAAAGTAAATTAGTAACAAAACTTTAATATGATTAGGATCGATATAGTTTAATGTATAAGTAAACACTCCTCATTTTAAATTCTAGTAAGAAAAAAAATGTAGTGATTTAATAATATAACAGAATACACATTAAATTGTTCCTAAAACTACTAAAACAATTTTTATTAAGAAAACTCAATTATTTTTCTTATGTAACGACAAAATTATACATGTATATATATATAACTTTAGTAAATTAAAATTATTTAATTTAATATATAAAATTCTGATAAAATATTCTCTAATTTTTAAGGCTTCCATTACGTGTTCTTGAACATAATTATAGAATTCTTGCTAGCATTCTCAAATCTATAGCACTGTATTAATTTGAATGCAATAAGTGCATTTGGAAGAGTTTTAAAAAGATGAATTTTCTGTTTGCTTACATTTTAATCCGATTTTAAAACACATTTCGTAAATATTTTCTTTTAATGTCTGAAAAACTACGATTCGCCCGCGTTAAAATAAATGCGAAAATACTTCTAAAAATGGAAGGAGAAAAAAAGAAACAAGTGTGTACCATTTTTTTAAAATCCTTAGAATCTATTTTATAAAGTTCCGAAAAAACCCCGTTATTTTAGATTTGAAGAAGTAAATAAGAAACTTAAGGTTAAATTTATGCTTATAATTTCAAAACAGAAAAGTAGACAAACATCTCAAGCAATGGTTTTTACTGTTATCTAAAAGCTCTATTAACATTTCATAAATATAAGTTTTTTTCTTTTAACAAAAAAAATACGTATGGTTAATATAAAATCGATTGAATATTTTTGACATAAAGCTAATTTAGTCAATTTTTAAAAATATTTCTTCATCAAAAATTAAATTTGAAAAAAAATGGTAAACATAGTGCATGAAAAATATTAGCCATCAATATTTACTTTAATTAACTTTCATACATTAAAAATTAAACACGTGGAAACAAAAGCCAACAGCTTCATAATTAAAAAAAATTATTCCTAAAACTATTAAAACTTCCTCTTTGATTACTTTAATATCAAAAAGGAAACTCTCATTATGAAATTTTAAGTCTTCCAGTTTTTTTTTGTCTGCCTTTATGAAAGACTCTAGACACACAAAAAATCATGAATAGAAAAATTTCGTTAACATTTATTGCGTACTTAAATTATTATCTTGATGGAGTAATGACTTGGTAATTTAAAAAGACAAATTAAATGGCGCGATTAAAATTTACTTAAAATATTCCGTGAAAAAAGTACTTTTTGATAAATGCTTACTTTACTTATCCAGAATATCGTGGAATTTTTTAGTGCTAAAACACTTGAGTATATCATTTTGCAAATGAGAACAAACAAACAAAAAGTAATGAAATAATTGAATATTTGATTGCAGTACCGAAAAAACTATGTAAATGTCGAGTTTATAGATAAATTTCATGTTGAATTTAAATTTATTCTTTTTTTTTCTTATTTTTCAATTCCTATTCATTTCATAAACTCCCTAGATCTTGTTAACATTTTCAATCGTTAATAAAATACATTTAAAAAGGTTCAATTGAGCTGAAATTTTACATACACGATTATTTTGGATGACAATACAGTTTTCATTATAATTTATAATAATTAATTGATTAAAAGTAATTATTAAAATGATTACAGATACAGCCACGTTGGTATCGTTTTTGGCAACTTGGCAACCATTTTGGCGACTTAAACTTTAAAAGGTTTTTTTTCACATTTTAAAGCGCTTCTTTGAGCTGAAATTTTCTATACATGATTGTTTTGGTGACAATACGAAGAATTAGTTATAATTAAAATCAATTGACTGAAACTAATTATTGAAATCATTGTAGATACAGTCACGTTGGCTTCATTTTTAGCGACTTGGGTCAAAACTTTGAAAATTTTTCCCGTTTTAAATCATTCAGTGGAACTGAAATTTTACATACAAGTTTGTTATGGAAGACAATACGATACTTTAATGATAATTAGTTAAAATTAATTGCCACCTAATATTGTGATTATGTCATATTATATACCATATTTATAATAATTGTAATTATTTAATAAAAAGTAACAAAAATAAAAATTGTATTTGCTGACCAAAATAGGAATTGGCTTTAATATTTTATATTACTTATTAATTATAATTTTTCAATAGAAAAACTGCATACATTTGTGCACCAACTGACATTTTTAAAGGATATACAGTAATAACTTGAGTCAACACTACCCCGACTTATGCTATTTTCAAATCTTGTCGATTCGTCTTTTGTTTGAGCTACACAAAACTTGATCACGAAATTCCTGCTTCGTGTACAGCTAATGTACATGTTCGAACGTGTTGCACGGAATCGACGTTTAGCCATAATAATTTATTTTGTGATACAATAATACCCAGTACACTGAGCAACTGGATTCTCACAGTCAGGAGCTGACAGTTGATGAGCTCATAGAAATGCATGAGCAAGACATTGAAGTACTTGAGTCTCTAAGGCTGTTTTTGCCGCATGTACGAGAGCGTAAACTTGACGCAGAGCACATTTTCAAACAGAAAAAAAATGCCTCAGTATTTTTGAAAAAATTGTGACATTGAAACTTATGTATTTATTTATATAACATAGTGTTTTTAAAATATCAAAATATTTCATAAATAATCCGTTTTTCCTTTTGACATGCAAAGGGATAGCTCATTTAGAATTACGGTGTAGGCAAAAATATGCGAAACACATTTTATAAAAGACAAAATGTGTCAACTCTGATAAAAATGAGTGGTAAAAGTAACAGTGAGTATAAAGTATGAGTGGTGTAAAGTGATTCTCTACAGGATAGTGAAGCCAGAATACAATATTAATGTTTGAGTACTAATATATCTGGTCCCTCTTATTTAACGTTAACCAAAATCTGCCTTAAACCTAGTTCAATCAAAAGATCGAGTGACTGTTGGGAATTTGACAGGTATCAGTTAAATCAGTCCAACGAGGAGAGTACTATTTGAACAAAACAAGGAATAAAGAATTATTAGCATGTTACGAGGAAATTTAATGGGGTGAAAAATGTTAGACCGGTTGACTACTTTGTCAGATTTTATGAAACCTTCTGCACCAAAATAACTTTGGTTTTTAAAATTTTACAAAAAATCTACAATTTTATTCAATAATTTTTTTCTAAATTATTATTTACTTTAGTCTCCAGTTTTAACTACAAATAATTTATAGTTATTTATATGCAAAATTATATCTCGACCTATTTTTTTTAAATTTATAAACAAAACCGGTTTATACGTCAAGGTATCACTGCACTTAATAATGAGATACAATTATATATATATATATATACATTACTTCAACATCATTAATCTTATAAACTGCATTGGGATAATATACAGAACTTATTTAGAAAAATTAACTTAATAAAAACTTATGAATTAATATCAGGTGAATATGAATCCTCAAAATCTATCTCAAGTTCTGAAACAATTTTACTAATTTTCACCGTTAAGAGAAAGTAATCTCGAAATTTCAATGTTTTTCACTAATTTTAAAACTGTACAACATTTAGCTGAAAAATCATTAAAGACATACCTTATATATATATTAAAATAGGCCTTTCCTCTTTAGTATACTCGTTATAAACATCGTAGCTGCAATTTTAGTAAAATCTCTAAGAGCTTTTATAGATTTAAAAAAACATAGGCATTGTTAGTCACTTGTATTTTTTAACTCATGTATTTTTGAGTTAGACTACATAAACTAAGAAAAGCTTGAGTATATTTCAAATAAAATATTTCCCGAGAGAGAGAAACTTGTAGACTTATTCAATCTGTGGAATACAAATATTTATCCAACAATTTCCTGTCATTCTTGCTCTTCTTTCAAAGATTTCTAAAGATTCTGTACATTTTGCAGTTTACAGGTTTGCCCTCATTTTAGGATTGCAGTGTAAATTGTTCGGGAGACGAACAGTAACCCTATTTCTAAGCCACTTTACCAAATTGCACCACAGACAGTGTCGTTTGTTCTTTTGAATGTGTATTTACTCTGTACTTTACAAGTTCTGTCACGAAGTTCAGAAACTGCCGTAGCGTAATCCAAACTGTATTTTTTCCTCCTGTTGAAAAGCAGCTGATCAAATTATCTAACGATAATCAATCAACTTTTTTCCGGTTTTCAAACCTTACTGGACGAGATGATAAATTACACCTTTATTCGCGCCTAACTTGATGCTTATACATATATATTGTTTATTGAGTAGTAAATGTTTTTTCTCTTTTCAATACTGTCTGCTGTATGTTCCCAAGCAGGTGTTTTCTTATTCTAGCACTCATTTTTCCCGCCTTCAGTTATGTTTTGTTGTTTCTGCTTTTTCTTTCATATGTTAATTCGTCTAGCGGAATATTTTCATTTTTTTCTTTCTCTCAACTTCCGCAGTGGATGGCTTTAACATTGTAGAAACAATATTAAACAATGATATAAAGAAGACATTATTTGGCAAATTAAAAAGGGCTCAAGCATTTCTTATAATTAATTGAATATATTAAGATAATCAGACAAGAGACAGGGAAAAAATATCAATGATGCAGATACATTTTTAGTTTATATGAAAAAAGTGCATTGTTTATTCGCTTACTGTGTGTAATTATGAACTAAATTTTAAAGATATAAAATTATTAAAATTGCTGCATATTAATACTACAATAATTAAAAGAGTTCTTAAAAGTTGAAATAAGTTGCGAGAAAATTTGGTACTTTTCCGTTTCGCAGGCACAGGAGATAAATAAAGTCGCCAAAAGTAATATAACCGAAGCCAAGCGGAATATTTCCATTGGTAACCATTTACCATCTCATTTCAAGCCAAGTGGCGGTCTTTTCTTATCATTAACACCTTTTTAATGATACATCAAACATGGATTAAACACCAATGAGAACTAACATTTATTAACATTTTTTTTATGTACAAGGTGTGTACTGTCGCCAATAAAGCCTGCTTGGTAAGATTTGCGGTATTGAAACGGAAAAGTACGAAAAATTAACACGTCATCTTTTTTCAAATTATTTTAATGTATTTAAAACTTTTTTCGTGGTATCTCACACTTCTTGTATATTATCTAAATAAATAAAAAAATATATACTTAATAAAAATTACTGCCTTTTTGAATGTATTTTGTTTTAGTAAATGTTATGCAACTGAATTTATATATTTACCTCCTTTATTTTCGAATTTTCTCATTTAAAAATGTTACTTTAATAGTTTTTATAGATTTATTATGCATGTAGGAGATTTCAAAGTTCATATTAATTTCCATACATAAATTTTAAGCATAAACTAAATAAATATTGAAATAAATTTTAAGGGAAAAAGGTGCCATTTATTCCTTACAGAATTTCTGAACCTGAAAATGTATTTAACAATTTCTCTCAGATAATTTTTTTTTTAAAATCTTTAGTTATATATTTTTTTAAAACAGAAACCACATGGTCAAGTTCTATAAAAACCGTTGTATCTTACATTCAGTTTGTAAACTCATTACAGTCGGACGCCCGATTAAACCAACCTCTATTTAACGAATTTCGCGATTCGACGATTTTTTTTCTAATCCTGATTAAAAAGGTAAAACCCCCATTTAAGGAATCATAAACCCCGAATTAATGAATTATTTTAACAGTAGTAAGAAAATTTCTATTGAGTAATATTAGAAAAAATTGGATTATTTTTTCAAATGACTTATTTTATTCCGGAACAGAAAAAGAATTTTCTGGTAAGTAGCAAATTTCTACGGGAAAGGGTGCTATTAGAATGTGTATAATCTATCGCGTGAATTTTGAATAGGACTGGATATTTCCTTTCTTATCTCAACCTACTCCACAACACAAGGAATATTTTAAAGATTTTAACGATTACATTACATTTAATTGCAAAGACAGCAGTCCGTCAATAAAGTTGAGGAATATTTGGATTTGTTGGAGCCAATGAATATAGAGATTCTTATACAGAAAGTGACAATGAAACTATTATCAAAACTATTACAATTTTTAATGCTTTACATTGTTTGGAAACTGAAAACATACCCCATGAAGCAGGATGTAAGCAACGCAGCATTTTCTTCGCTTGTAAAGTCAAAAAAAAAAGAGAAAAACAAAGACATTATCAAACATTTATTAAGCAGTACTTTAAAATTTCGAATTTACTGGATGCGCAGTCATTTTTTTTCACTAAGAGTAATTTAAGTTTAGTTGAATAAAAAATGTGTTAATTTAACAATGGATACTTTTTATGTAGATGCTTATTATAAAATTTTCTAAGGATAGGAGCAAAAATTTTTTATTTTCTTTGTTTCTCCGGAAA
Source organism: Trichonephila clavipes (assembly GCA_019973935.1). Classification (NCBI taxonomy): domain Eukaryota; kingdom Metazoa; phylum Arthropoda; class Arachnida; order Araneae; family Nephilidae; genus Trichonephila; species Trichonephila clavipes. The sequence goes on from BMAU01019922.1 coordinate 195,804, forward strand.
CAACGAATTTCCCCGAATTAACGAACTAATGTTCGGTCTAGATGAATTCGTTAAATAGGGGTTTGACGGTATTTAATAATTTAAATATAATTTCTGATTTGTATCTCCTAAAATAAACGTGTCCACTGCATTTAAATTAGTTCATAAAAACTTACTTAAGGTATCCAACTACTTTCGGAATCGTGATTTTAAAAAATCGCATAAATGGATAATTTTCATGCTATTGGGTATCACTTAAATTAAAATACATGTATAAAATTATTTTAAGGACATTGATAAAAAAATATTTAAATACTATATTTTGGCAAGAAATTAACTTACAACAGCCTTTTTTCAAAATGTTCTCCTTTTATAAAAAAATGTGCTTCTAAAATAATAAAATATTTTACTTATATAAAGTAAAGAATTCTCCAGAGAGTCTGAAATAATTTTTTTGAAAAATTCACATTATTTTTCGAGTTACAACCCATTGAAATAATTATCGGCGTTTTTTTCTTAAAATTTCTCCCCTCTGTTGTCGTAAAACATAGATAAACCCACACTTCTAAGTTATATATTTCAAGGAATTCTGGGTGAGCTTCTGTAGAGAGACATGAACTATATACAGGCAAAATATAACTATAATATAAGCATTTTTCACAAAAGGAGAATATTTTAAAAATGTGTCATTCTTTGCTCATTTTTTGTCAAACACTATTCTTAAAACAATTTTATATACATTTTCTAATCTAAACGACACTAAATATCAAGTATTATCCATTTATACGCTTTTGCAAAATCACAGTTCCAAACGTAGTCGGATATCTTAACACTAATTTAAGAACAAATTTCATAATAACCAGTGACCACATGGGCTTGTCATATATAAAATTATACATGAAATTTAACACTTATCTTGAAAATTTGTTCAGTTAATAATTAATCGCTAATTTGTCGATGAAAAGTTACACGATTCGCTAATAAGTAAATCCTTCGCAAAAACTGTCAATGTCCTTTTCTTGCATCCTAAAGCCTTCGGAATAACTTTATGGATAGCAGTGCGCATAAAAAATTGTATTTCGGAAAGACGTATATATACGTCCGGGACAATTAATGATTCAGCTGGGCGAAACGTTTATATACGTTGTTTGTACTTTATAGGTTAAAATCGTATTGTAGTTTTAGCGTCAAAGTACAGTGTTAGTGAATTCAAAACATTGTCATTGTATGAAGGAGAAGGGGGGAGGTGAAAATTACGATTGAATTTTGGGTCGCAAATATTGAAAGTTTGAGAAGCACTGGTTTAGTGTAATTATTTTATAGTATTTATTTCTTCGTGAAAATTACGTGACTAGTTAAGTGTAGAGATAGTCACATTAAACCCACGCAGGTTACAGAATTGTTTTGCCTGAAGAAAGACCGCATTCCACTGGCTCAATACAAGACAAAATATTTATTTCGTGGGCAATGTATTTAATGACTTAAAGGAGGAAGTTGTAAGGAGTGACATAAAGAGAATGGAGTCTCTCCTATCAGAGGTCCGTGTCAGAAGTCGAGGAAATGCTGATTTCAGCTTCCGTGAGCATTCATAGCGAATAGAAAAGAAAAAGGGGAAAGTAACTAAAAAGAATGTGTATTGATTTTTGTTTTGGATTCATAAGTTCAGGCATTCAGTTTAGAAAAAATGGTTAAATATAGACAGATTTGCTCTAAAAGCAACTTCAGCTAAGTTTTTCAAGGCAATTTCAATGAAATGTTTTGAATATAGACAAACGGTTTAATTTTAATAAATATATTAAGGTTTCCGACTACTTGTGAAAAATTTTTTTTTTCGAAAATGAAAATAGGGATTTTTTTTTGTACTTTTTAGATTTATTTAGTACATTTTAAGAATAAAAAGCTAAAATTAAAAAAAGAAAAATAGTTATTACTAAAATGGAATAAAATGGGTAAAAAGTGAAAAAAATTACATAAACAGAGTCCGCGCTGTACAAAAAATAAATGAACAGATTCTTAATTTTTCAATTTGGATGTATTACTTTGCTATTCCTGTTTGAAATGCCCTTCAGGATAAGAAATATTTTAATGTTTACAAAACCTGGAGCACTTTATCTTAGTTATTATATGAGATTGCTTAAAAAAAAACAGTGATTATATTCACATGAAGGACTGCACATTTTGTAATAAAACAGTGTTTGATAAATCTGAAGGTTAAAACACTTGTACTGTTACACAGAACATACACAAAAAATTTCAGCAAATTATTTTAAAAACTTTGAGCAATCGCTGTCCCCGTTTTAGTTTTTCCAAAAAAAAAAAACACTTTTCGAGTAAAATGTATTTTAAAGTTTGGCATCTTATGTCAAGTGATGCCATCTGTTTTTACTAAAACACTTGTAGTTTTTGTTCTGTCGAATGGAAAATAAAAAACTTTGCATTTTTATAAAGCTAATAAGATGGCCTATAATATAAAATCATAAAAAATGTTAATTTTTTTAAAAAAAAATCATGATTTTAGGGGAGTCACAAACCATAAAGGAGGAATTACAAATCTTTACACTCTTAAGGTACGTAGCTTAAAAAGTGCTTTAGACCCTAAGGCAGTGGTTCTCAAACTTTCACTACTGGCGCCCCCCTTTTCAATCACATTTTTTATCGCGCCCCCCTTATACATTAATAATGTACTGAATGCAAAAATAATGCACTTTGACGCTAAAGCTACAATACGATCATAATTATAAACCGTACAAATTAACAAGATAAGTATTAAATTTTGTATATCTTACTTTTAAGTAATATATATATATTTTTTTGCTTTTTAGTTCGATTCACTATAAAAGCGTGTTTTTTAGTTTGCTTTAAAACTATAATTTATTTTATAGTTATTTTTACTATACACTATAAAAATCACAATTCCAGTGAATAATTTAGTTAAGAGAAAATATACTTACCTACTTTCAAGGACTTTTAAATTTTTCTTAGAAAATTTGAGAAAAAATCCAATAAAACTACAGAAAATGTTCCAAATAAATAATGCCCTTAATAAAGGACATAAATCACAGACACTTTTCGCTAACAACACAGGAACGTTATTTTCCAGCTAAACTCAAATCAACTCAAACGTTTCATGTCTCACGCTTTTCTGATATTTACCTTCGCTATATATCTTGATTAATATGCATTATTTCAGTAGGTTCTTCAATTGCTTGATCAGTTTCAACTTCCTTTAATAGGGATCACAGATGCCCATTTTTTTTAATATTCTGCTAATTTACATTTATAAACCATAATAAGTCGTACAACACAACAATCAAAACTACAAAATTGTTCATGGGGAAAGTGTAGCATGTTCTAAAAAATAATTGTGTAAAACGTTTTTCATTATGCATTATATGTTTCAGAATACTCATGCTTATCCATATATCATAAAACTCTTTCACATGGAAAAAAGATAAAACAGAAATATATTATATATATTTACAACTTCCCTAAAAAAATGACGAAGATAACCATACCAGTAAGTTCGAAGATCAGCTAAAGTAATATTTTAGGTTAAAAGAAACGTAATAAAAAATCTCTCATCGTTCTCATATTGACTGCAAAGTAAATAAAATATTTGTTTTTAATTTGGTTACAGGATCCAAGATGGCTAATAAGCGTTTAAAGTGAAATCTTTTATTTTTGATGATCCCCAGATGATAAAAATAAATTATATCAGTGTAAATGTGTATTTTTTATTATGTCAGAAAGCATCTTGTTTTACTTCATTCCAAAAAAATATTTTTAAAACCTTTTATTTTCAATATGCTCGCGCCCCCCTCGCAGGGTTACTGCGCCCCCTCAGGGGGGCGCGCCCCACAGTTTGAGAAACACTGCCCTAAGGTATAGTTTATCATTTCTGTCCATGGTAAGTGAGTGTTTTATTAACAATGCACTATAAAACAACACGAGGGCTGTTGACAATGAGCTCGCAATTTTGAGCCAGGGTCAAGCGACGAAGATGACACCTTGGCTGAAACCTTCTCTCAGAACTACCCTAATATGCCAACAGGGAAACTTCGAGTCAGGATAGACTTAATGTGCACCAACGCCTCTACACGGAGGGTCTTTAGTGGCGCTAGAGCAAGAACTTCTGATATACTGGCTACGAGTTCGTGAACATAACTCTAGGCTACACGATTCCCTTCCCCAGTGTCACCGTTTTTCAAACAAAAGCTCATATGCGGTGTATTGAGTGGAGAATAAAAGGCACAAATAAGACAATTTTTCTCTGAAATAAATCCATTGCAAACATTATCAAGGTAAATTTATAATATTCCAAAGACTTTGGAACAGTTTTACTGAATGCAGCGCAAAGAAAAGAATCGTATTTCAAAAAGACGTATAAATACGTCCTGGCCAATTATCGCACTAGTTGAGCGAGTTGGATATATACGCCGGTGGCACTTAATAGATTAAAGGGAGTAAATGCCATAATTCAAAAAGTAGATCACGCATGCACTTTAGGATTGAAAGTTTTGCACTTAATTTATTCAGGAGGTACGGGCAAACGATGATTCAGATAACTGAAATAAAAAAAGGGTATTGATAAATGTTTTTGCATAAATTAAGGGAGTTCAAACCGGTTAAAATTCTTTTAACAAAGCGCATCATTTCTATTTATTTTATCATTTGCAATCCTTGAAGCGATTTTACTTATCTGCAACTCATATGAAAAGTATTAAGGAGTCAAGGGTAAAAAACATTTTTTTAAACAAATTAAAATGACCAAATTAAGCATCAGTTACAAATCAGGTGATAAATTCGATTCTGTTTCACAGTTTATACCAGTTAAATTTTTTTACTCGATTCCCTCAAAGTATATAAACTTTGAACACATACTATATAAGTAAAAAGAGCGTTTGCGGTTGGAACTTTTAAGCTGCTTTATAGTTGCGTGTGTGCTAACTGCGTTTAACTAACATGCGTCATATTTCCATGGAGTATAGGAAGGCTTGACACACAGATTAAGAGGGGTCTCGCTACTGATTTAGTAACACTCTTTCCTTAACTTTGAACTACCTTACTTCCTTAACCGAGTTCTCGAACACTTTAACTATTTTTTTTCGTGTTTTTCCACAAAATTCTCCGTAAATATGCGCGTGAATTTGGTTTCGTGAATAAGAACACGCAATACTGTTTCTCTTGTATTACTACCGTCATTCTTTCGGTTTGTTCTATGTCCTGTCGAATTTATCTGGACTAAGAAAAGTTCGGCAAATAAAACTCTTAGAGCTGTTGTGTAAACCGAATTTACTGGAAATAAGAGAAAAAGTAATGTTTAGTCTATTCACCGGTATTGCACTTTGATTTCTTTTACTATACAAAAAAATTTACACCAATTCTACTGAATGCGAAGTAAGATTTAGAATGGCATACGAAGCAGAAATGAGAAACTTAATTGCATACAATTAATATAGAAATACACACAAGGTGACTGCCTACCTTCGGACCGGATTTTTTTTATGAAAACAAATTTTTGAAACAAATTTAGTGTTTTTAGGAAGAAAAATAAAAAATTTGTAGATGCATAAAAATTTATAAAAAATTATTGCATTTTTAGATAAACGGTTGTTTTAAAGGAAATTTTTACTAAAACGTGTAACATTGTATAAGAACTTCTATAATACAATTATCATAGTTTTCTTTATACACAACATCTTCAAAATGAACCAAAATCTAAGACAAATATTAAAATACAAAAAAAAATTATAGACAATTATACATAATAATACGAAAATTTTGATAATTTTAAAGTGTTTTCTTTATAAAAACTACCCTAAATGAAAAATATTTAACCTACAACAAAACTTATGGCTGAAAAATAGTATAATAAACATTCGCACAAAATTTCAAAACGTTATCTGCTTTGGTTCTTAAGATATCATGCATGTGGTAAAGAGTTTATTTATCGAAAACATAATTTTGAGAAAAACTCATTTAAAGTTTTATCTTACCGTCCTTTTGCATAGAGTGATGTTTTTTAAAAATCACTATAACTTTATTTCTATTTCGCGTAAAGGAAAAAGAAAAACTGTTTTGGAAAGAAAAATGTTTATACTATAAGATTTTGAAATAAAAAAAATGCCTTATCTAGACAAAAAACGACATTTTCAAGGTAGGCAGTCACCTTAATGTTCTTATTAAGAATGGGAAGATGGACTTCTTTTTTTAGTACGAAGTTATACGACAGCTATAGACAACAAAATTTGTAATTGTAACCCTCAGTCAAATGACAAAGCCGTCACCTGAGGAACCCTCTCCCCTAACACCTCTACTACACCTTTCCAATATGAGGACTTTGAACCTCGTCTAGCTCCCGTGCTAGCCTAGTGGTCAAGGTAACGGACTCGCGGTCGGCATGTCATGAATTCAAGTCTAGTATCGCTGAAGACCCGCCATGTAGGGGAGCGATGCACGTTAAATCAGTCGAGAGCTCAAACGTCTTCCCTATGGTGTGGTGGAATATTTAGGAGAGATAGTGCCATCTCAGGAGCCGTCCTCGTCACCTGACCAGGATTCAAAATTACTAAGTCCGGCGCCCTAAGCCCTCGAATAGCTGAACAGTGTGACGTTAATATTCACTCACTCGAACCTCGTATAGTTTAACATGTCGGGCACATTTGAAGGCATTAGTATTCGAATCCAAGTTTCAACAAACGCCGAACACAAGTTTGCGATCATGATTATTCAGTTGTCACTCCAATAAAGAAGTGTCAGAAGGACATAAAGCATGCAAGTGTTGCATTCAGCATTTCAATGAAACTGACCTCACGATGAATATCAATTTAAATTATGTCGAATCATACAAGATTTTTTTTTCTCAGAGCATACTTTAACGAGATTGGAGAGCAATTCAGACTACAGAAAATAGCAGTCCGGGCGAGGGTTTAACTTTGGAACAACCTTAGCAGTGGAAGACCGCTATATTGTTCTATAGGTCAGCAAAGACAGATAAATGGGAGATATTATGGACAGGGATATGCACACTGCGAGTCTATTTGCACGATTTGTACAGAGTGTACCTTTAGCCTGCTACTTGAAAGTGGTGTTTTCTGCATTGCCAGGAACCAAAATTGGACAGATTAATTGAGGAGACGTCGCGAGAAATCTTCATGTCAGAGATTTAAACCACAGCAGGACAATTGAAAGTTCCAGTGGCATTTTATTCAGACTAGATTTGCACTCCAGGATATCCAGAGGGGAAATTCTCAACTGACCCAGGATACAATTGCCCTTATTCATAGAGTAGTGGCAGCCAAAATGACTTGCACTTTGCAATGGATATAAGCCCACTTAAGCATCTTCGGCACAATGAGCAGGCTAATAACCTTGACAAGGAGGCCCGAAATTCTTCTCAACTTTCCAAAAGCTTTATCCTTACTGATGCGCAACAGCCAGACGTAAACTGACCTCCCACCCAGTTAAGAAGCACTTTATTCCATATCTTAATTGTAAAAGCGTAATTTAAACTACCATGGACAGACTACGTACAAAGCACTTTAAAGGGATGGAAAATATCCCCTGATGGACAAAGTTATTATACTTGTACTCACTGTCCCGTTATTCAACTGTCTCCTGACCATACTTTTAACTGCCCTATATTGGCTAATCTCCACAACATAGACCAGAACCCCCCGGACCATCAATTGCTTTATTCGCCAATGGTCATCGACTTTGCTAGGGCTCTCTTTTGGACGGCTTTGGCGCCATTTGATTTCACTGCATGGACAAGACAACAACAACGAATCTGGCTGCATAGACAAATTTGAAGAGAATGAGGAATAAATACTCATTCTCTTTAGAAACAATCAAAGTGACAGGATTTGAAAGTAGAGACATCTTTTTGGAGACATTTATCATGCTTTGTATCCGTACTGGCCTTCATGGATATTTAATAGATTCTTATTCTTCCTATTGCACGTGAGGAAGGTAGATAGTGGTTCCTCTTTATAGATGGACCTCTGTTCACCTTCATGAACGACAACGCTACATCTCACCGTGCAATACCTGTCTCCAAGTTTTTGGAGAGTTAAGATAGTCAATGATTTCATTAGTCAGCAAGGTTCCTGGATCTAAATCGAATTAGACAACCATAGGGTGTATTATGAAGACTTAAAAGCACGGCACCAGTAGCCAGCGATGAATTTGATACTGTGATTGTCACAAGAGTGGAAAGCAGTGCCAAAGTATTTCGTTGACAAATTTATATTCTGCATGGGCATATGGTGTACTCATTGCACAGCATTTGTGGGGGAGAGGATGGGGATTATACCCCATGATAAAGCTTGGATCTTTCTTTCCAGGCACCTGTCTCATGAGTGTTTCTGTATTTTATCCATTTGCAAGAATACAATATGGGAATTAAAAATTTCGTTATTACATTTCAATTACCAAGGTTAGTTCTCATGGGCTGAAAAAGTTATGAAATAATATTTAAGTTACTAATACTTATAAAAAATAAAAATGTTATGAAGTGAATAACAAGATTGTGACCATGAATCGAATAAAAATTGTCTCCTTATTTATAGGACAGAATTTTCTTTTTATGTTGAATTGGATAGGAAAGATGTAATATACAAGAGTAATTAATATTAACATTCTAGAATCTTTTAACTTTAAAATGAATCATTTAATATTTATTTACGTTTTAAAAAATGTTTATTCATGTGAGTGTGTAAAATGAGACTAAACCTAAAAAAAAGCAGGTTCAAAATATATTTCGGAAACAATACCAATTATAATTAAAAATTCATAATATTTCTTAAGTTTAGGAAAATGGCGACTAATTGTTAAGTATTTAATTGGAATTCTTAAAGCATTTACGCGTAACGATTAAAAGCCTTAATCTTTTAAGTTAAAGTAAAATAACGGTATTATCGTATCTGTTTGAATAAAATAAAAGTGTCATTAATATATACATGAACTTCAACGCTTCTAATTACAATGCCGGAATAATTTAGATTTAAAAAATAGTTTCTTTGGAATTTAAATTTAAGTAGTGTGTGTTCCACACGTTGCATGTTTCACAGAATAAGATGTCTTTTTGGGCACAGACACTTTCTAAAATTTAAACTTTAAACTAGTTTTCCACTACTAGATCTTTAATTAAAGAAAAATGCGATCTCTTTTCCTTATAAAGAAATGACCAAAATCTTCAAACTATTACCAGACAACTACTTTCTAATCCCTAGCTTAACTAACCAGGGAAGATAAATTACACTAACATCCACATACTAACTAATTTGGTGCTCACACACGCATTCAGTCGGATTAAAAGATAAACATTGTTCACATTTTTCCCACTTTTATAAACAATCTTTTGTGTTTTTTTTATTTATTTTTTCCTCCTATCTTCACACTTTTGTGTTATGTAACACATCAAAGAAAGAGGGTTGGTTATAACAATAGTGTGTGTAGGTTATTTTAACCGCCTTTTCACATTCAGTATATCTGACAAAGGAAAAACACCAAATATTCATACAATAGAATTAGATTCCTTTTCTACAGTCTTGTATTCTCTTTGTTGTGTTATTAGAAAGGTAAATGAAAGTAAGGGCGTTATATTTATAGTTACATGTTTTGAAATTATTATTTTGAAAATTTACTTCAAAAATTTATACTCTTTTCTTATGTTTTGTTACCAGATTTTTGTTATTAATCTATAATTGGTTTTATTTGTCAGGGATTTTTATGTTAAAAAACAACTTTTTTTTTTGTCTCGGAAGAAATATAAGGACTATTCAAATAAAAAAAATAAGAATTTTTATTGGAAATTGAAAAAAAAGGCACCATAATTGTCAGTTATAAACTATTAAACTGGTCACTGCTGCTGAAAAGTTACATTCAAATCTCAAAGTGGTACTTTTTATATAAATTTTCCATGGATTTGATTTTACATTTTTAAATAAGATCTCGTATGATATACTCCATCCTTTAGTTTGTATTGAAGTCACGTAATAATTTCTAAAGTAAGCAATAGCAATTTTTTTTACTAGCAATTTGCTCTTCAAAACTTAATCTCAGTTGGCATCTCGACCAAAATACGTAACTACCGTGAGGTCTTTACTGAACTTGAATGTCACTACCAAATCATATATAAATAGATAGTGAGGTAGAAAGTAGGAGATGTGGACAATATTGTCATGCCAGACAGTTTAGGAATTGCAGTGCTGTGCTACTTGAGGGTTAGAATATATTGGGGAATTTCTGTTGGAGAGTTTCAGATGTATCATCTCTTTTAAGAACCATTATTTCTTATTCTAGAGCTAGTCTTGTCCGCATATGACATACTCAGTTCTAATGTTTAGTAAAAATTAATTATTGCAAATACTTCGTTGCATTCATTTCGTATCTAATTTAAGGACTTCTGTTGTTGTCTTGTGGCTAATGCCACATGTCTGACGTAGTCAGAACGAGGCCCACGAAATTCATTGTGGCAAGGGGCTAGAAGTACGCCTGTCGTTGGCCTAGGCCTTGTGCACCATGCAAGTGACAGTACGTATTACTTCGACAAAATTCCCCGCAGGGACGGTAGATGGCGACACCACCTATCTCCACCTCAACGATTTTGGCATGGATTGGAGGGGCGGGAAACCTTCTCCAGTTCTCTGCACTCATGATTCAACCCACATGACTTACGGACCCACTGATTTAACGAGCCCGTACTCTGTGTGCATCGGGTATCGAACCCAAGCCTTGCTCTAACTACCAAGCTACCAACGGCCCGATGGCTTCTTCATCCCTACTGTGTTCAGATCCACCGAGAATCTCAACAGCCACTGCGAAATATCCACCTCAACTATCGTGAAAAGTATTTATTTTACAGTATGAAATGTTTCATTTTGGTGTGTAGCATTTGAAAAATTCTTATAAAATTACAATTTTAGATTATTGAATTCAAAATTTTGGGTAACTGATGTTTTTTAAAAAAATTAATATTTTAAAAATTATTTTAACCTCTCATTAATATTGCCAGCTTTAAAAAACATCGCTCTTTACAAATTAAAAATTAAACTCTTATTTATAAATTAAAAATAATTTGAGCAAATTAAAAAAAAACTTTTTTTAGCAAATTAAAATTTTTTTTTTTTTCAGCAAAAAAGTTTTGCTTAGCAAATTAAATCTTTTTTTTAGCAAATTAAATCTTTTTTTTTAGCAAATTAAAATTTTTTTTTTAGCAAATTAAAATTTTTTAGCAAATAATTTTTAATTAGAAAATTTAAAAATGGAAGTAGGATACAACCCTAAAGTATTATGTTACCAGATATTCCAAAAACATAAGAAAGTTCTCTTACAAATTTAATTTCTTCCTTAGAATTATGGATATCCCTCGTTCGAAAACGATGACTCCAAAATCTATGGATACTACATCACATTAATCCGAACCAAGATATAATACTCGTTCCTGTGTTCCTAGGTTTCATTATGATCGAAATGTTAACAACGTTTAAATCACTCGAGTGGTCCAGTGACAAGCTGTCCTAACTAGGGTGGGTTCTCAATTACCTACCCTATTTCCACCCTAGAGTTTCGGTGATCCTCACTGAAGCATGTAGTGACTAACAACTCTTATCCTAAGAGTAGAACTTGGAAAATGATGCGACTATTATGGAAAGCATTGTCAAGTTTACTATACGACAAAGGGTCCTACCAATGGTATGTCAATTAAAACTATGTTTAACTAGCTTTCATCATTCTAGTTACTAGATGGTTTAAGTAAGGGGTCAGCAAATCACGGTTCGCCAGCCGTATACGGTTTTTCAGACTTCTGTCTCTATGCATTGTTGAAAAAGGACACTAAAAATTTTTTGTCTTTTTTTTTCTGTATAGTTATCAGTCGAAAGAATTTCTGTATTTGCATATAGATTTAAACATTTGACTGGGTGAAGACAGTTCAATTTGTATTATTGTAAGTCAGTGTTTCTCAAACTGTGGGGTGCACCCCTTGTGGTTCACTCCTAGGAGAGCCCACACCTTTGGCGCGAATTACTTTGGTTGGGGCGATAATTGCGCAATCTTGGTAACCCTACTTTTAAACGCTACATATGGCAATCCTAACTATTTCTATCATTTTCGCATTTTGTGGGCGCGCATTTCGAATTTCATTTTGTTGTGCTCCGGGCTGGCTGCATGTGAGGGAATATACTTTAGAATTTTTTCTTTGTTGAATGCAAAAGGCAAGAAAGAATTGATTGAATGGTGTATGAAGGAAGGATTGATTGCTTAATTACGAATGTCCTAAATGTAATGATTGGCATGATGTAACATGGTCGGCAATAAAACGCCTTCTTCGAAATCGTACCAGCCACGCCGAATGAATGTTCGATCATTACCTCCCAGAATAAAAAGGGCGACGCTCGCACGATCATTTGCTTGACAGTGAGACCTTCAAGGCTTTTTTAAAATCTGTTACGCTGTACCCTCCACTCGGAAAAGATCAGCAGTAAGAAAGTGCTGTTTGTATATTTTTATCCTGAATCTTTAATTTCTGTATTGTTTACATATATTTTCCATTACGTATCCACCATATTCCGCTATATTCCCTTGCCGCCATTATCGGGTTCGCTTGGCGCAATCTTTTCTATCTTGGCGCTTTTTTCGGTTTGTTGCCAAGGGTGTGGGCTCTCCTAGGATTTTACCAATAAATAAACAGAATACACATTTATACTGATATAATACACTTATAAATGTATCAGAGAGTACTGCAGAATATATTTTATAATTAAGAAAGTTAAGAAAAATGGTTGGCTGTATGCAAAATTACACACACTTATCTTGATAATTTGTAAGGTTTAGAATTAATTCCTTTACTACCGATTTAAAGTAAGGCGATTCTCTCCCCAATGCCACCCCTTTCCACGTAGGCGCGCGCATGTGATGGGGGGGGGAGGAATAAATAAGCAAATTCTCTAAAATAAGTAAATCCTTCGCAAAACACTGTTAATGTCATTGTATTGCATTTCAAAGCCTTCGGAATAATTTTATGAATAGCATTGCTCATAAAAAATCGTGCTTCGGAAAGACATATAAACATACCAGCCAATTAACATTTTAGATGGATGAGACGCTTATATACGCCAGTGGAACTTGAGAGGTTAAAGACGTGTTGGAGTTTTTGCGTCAATGTATAGTAGTATTGAATTCAATACAATGTTATTGCATGGAGAAGGGGGTAAGATAAAAATTTAATTATTTAATTGAATATTGGTTCGCAAAAATTGAAAGTTTGAGAGAAGCACTGTATTGAATATTTTAAAAAGTATATTTAAAACCAGTAAAAACAATAGAATTAGTTCTAAAGCAGCAAAAATTTTATTGGTAAATACGCTGTCATTACATAATATTTATCAGAGTAATTTCTAATAGCGTTTGTTTGTTTGTGAACATGAATTTGGAATCACCCGCGAAAGGATACGAGATACAGTAACTCTCAATATAAGTGACAAAAACACATTCCATATTTAATGACATTTTAAAGAGTTACCAAAAAGACTTAAGAAATGACGTTTATATACAAAAACAAAACGTTAATTTTAATCATACGTATAAACATGAAAGTTTTAAGTAAAGTACATGCAGCAGCGATTCTCAAACTGTGGGGCATGATAACCTTTCGCCGAGGGCGCGAGCATGTCGAAAAATAAGCTTTTAAAAATTATTAATTTACTGAAAGGAAGCAAAACAAAAAAAAATTTGACATAATGAAACATAAAATATACGTTGCGTGTTTTTTGCAATCTGTTCCAATTTGAAAAATTAGAAAGAAAAAAACAAGTAATATAAAAAAATTAAGTCAATTCCTACTTAGATCAACAAAGAAAATTTTATTTTAGCTACTTTTCATTAAATAGTTACAATTAATATACATGTGTATATTCATAGGACAGAATCACAACATTAAGTGGTAATTGATTTTTATTAATTATCAGTTCAGTTTAGTTCTGGCTTTGTGGGATATGGAGCAACAAAGGCTAATATCCCCTTATCATTAAAGTATCGTATTGTTATCAAATCAATAGTGTATATAAAATTTCAGCTCAACTGAATGCCTTAAAAAACGAGAAAAATAAATCTTTTAAAGTTTTGACAAAAGTCGCCAAAAGGGTCACCAAGTCGCCAAAAATGCTGCCAACGTTGCTGTATTTGTAATTCGTTGAATAATTAGTTTTAATCAATTAATTTTTATTAATTATAATTAAAAACTACAGCATTGTCATCCAAAATAATCATGCTAATAAAAGTTCAGCTCATTTGAGCGCTTTAAAATGTATTTCATTAATGATTGATAATTTCACCAAGATAAATAAATATTGTGAGCTAATAGTAGCAATTGAAAAAGTAATTTAATTTAAGTATCTATTACTTAAAAGCAACACATATAAAACTTAATATTTATCTCGATCCGTTGTAAGATTCATAATTAAGATCGTATTGTAAGCTTTTGCGTGTCAAATTAAATTATTAATACATTCAATATATTGTTATTGTAGGGGGAGGGGGTGTTGGATGAAAATTATGTTTGAAATTTCAGTCGTAAACATTGAAAGTTTGAGAAGCACTGACATACAGTATTAATGGTACAGAAAGTGTTCCATTCCCAATATTATATTTTGACAATGGCTGTTCTTGCATTGTTAAACAGAAATAAAAGTAGAATACTTCCCGGTTTTTGGAATGAATAAAATGTTTCGCCTATGGAAATTTTTATAAGCATATAAAAATACTAAATGGGGTTTGGAAATCTTGATAGCCAATTTCACCATCGCAACCCTTCATATAAATGGCTCTTTGATATTTTAATCAAATTAAAAGTGAAACAAGGTAACTAATCCCTTGAAAGTTTAACGACCTCTGGAGTAGACTGTATAAGTGAATCCAGAAAACTAAGGTCCTATGGCCAATTTTTTGATGAAGTCAGATTATCATTTCACTATGTCAAAAACGCATCAGCAATTGCGGTCGAATATGATTTTAGAATGAGTATAATTGACTAGGATCTCCCAAACTCCACACTCAATAACACGGCAGTCTGGATAACGCGGCAACACACTTGCATGTCGAAAAAACCTAAAACGTAGGGTGTAGCGCGGAAGGTAACAGGACAATACGCCTTTCTTTAAAAAATGAAGCCTGTCCTTGCAAAACCAGCGACTTAATTTTCATTATAGACAGCCACGTGCCTTCCTAAAGTATTGTACTTAGGGGCGTCTGATTAGGTTGTTGTTGGCGTGTCCTTCCCTAACGTAAGGAAAGAAAGTTGCCAGAGCTTGAGACAGGTTGGACTTCAACACGATATAGATGGCGACACCACCTATCTCCCCCGCTACAATTTAATCGTGGACTATAGGGGAGGGAAATATTTTCCAGCACCCTGCACTCGTAGTTTCTGCAGCGATCGCTCACAAGACTTTCGGACCCATTGGTTTAACGAGCACGTACTCCATGTGTATTCGGAGGATATTTGGTAAAATCAGGCATCGAGCCCAGGCCCTCCGGTCTGGAGTCCAACGCTCTAAACACTAGGCTACCCATGGCCGTCTAATTAGGTAAAATACACTGTATGCTAAATATTCATTAATTTTCATTTTCACGTAGAAAATGCTTTGTCCCTTTATAAAGTACATACTTTCCCTTTGTTTAACGGTACTGTGACAGTTTATTTTCTCTTGTATTCCTAAGTAAACAATACGTACATATGTGCGATATAACATTTTTGAGGAAACACTTGTACTTATTTTTTTAGTCTTTTAGACAATCTGGCTATTTCCCAAACTTTGTTAGTCTTCGATTCTTAATAGGTGGGACTCTATTGTATAAGTGAAATCATCTCAGATATCCTATACAATTGAGTATCTCCAAATATTCACATGAAATTAAATGTTCATATCATACTTAAAGCGTACTTATTTTAGTAAAGAATATAAATTTATGGATACAGATTAATACATACAAAACTACTGTAGTACTGAACGTCAACTGAAGTCATTCTATTACAATGACAAAGTAGTTAAATACAAAGCATTACTTGTAATGCAAAATAGATATTTACATTTTAATCTGTTATATTTCACATTGTTGCCATGTTAACTAATTGAAGAAACTATTATTCTGATAACTTTATTTGGATTCCATAAATTTCCCACTAAAACCAACTACAAATCATTATTTTATTTGCTGCTATTAGAAATCCAATAGGACTTCTAGCTTATTTAGGACACTTTCTCTAATTCTCAAGACGGGAAACACGAATTGAAATTCAGCAAAATACAAGCTTATTCGATATCTACGTTAATTAAAACAAATTAAAGATCGCTTGATTAAAATGCAATTATTTAATCCACTATCCGAACAATGGCGTCTTACATTTGGGAATCTACAGAAGTCAGAACCGATAGAAACTGAAGATTAAATGGGATCAAAACCATACCGAATACCCAGTAGATCAAAGAAACCGACTTAAATGCACACAATACACAATTTGCGGATTTGTCTTTTGTTTGATATAGTCTTTAGTGGAACGGAGGAATGTAAAATATCTTACTAATTACGATTCACACTGTCCTCCACTTTGTCAAATTGCGTTAGGCATCTGTTGGAAGCAGAAGCAGCAATTAATCGAAAAATTGCTTCCATAAATGCATCAAGAAAAAGAAAGAAATTGAATTACCGCTTCGGATGTTGCATTACATACGCTAATTACACTTCTCAATTGTTCTTTTCGAAAGTGTCTAATTTAGCATGAAGGAAGAGAAGCTTCAACAATTGCTCTTACCAGAGCCTTCGATACACAACGGCCGAGATTGCTCGATCATTAGATCAGTTATGGAGTAAAGCGGAATGGTTTAATTGAAATCTTCTAATCTTTACAAAGATGCTTCAAATAGTTCCTTTACTAGGATCTGAATGGAATTTGCTATAGCTCCAAAGTCGTGAATTTAAAAATGCTGTTTAAGGTAAAGTATTTTGGGGAGAATTCAAATTTAATTATGTCAGCGTCTGAGTAAAGATTTCAGTTGTCTTTAAAAATCCAATCTTGTGTTATTTTGATTGAATATTTATTATTAGAATTACATGTATCGATATAAATTTAAGCAAGGAATTTCATCAATTTGAATTAAAGCCTTTTATTTCTTAATATAGTTTCTTTCAAATGGGCATCAATATTGTACACTGAACAAAAAAAAAACTCTTATTCATGTATTATAATTTAGCATACATAACACTTACTAAAAAATACAACCCGAGATTAAGCAATATAAATGAGAAATAAAATTAATATTTGTGATCGTAAGTGCGGCTAATTGAATGACGTGAAGGACTTCATTTTTTCCGGAATGTTTACTTATAGATATTGGAATTTTTAGCATATTCCATGTACTTCAGCCTTTATTTCCTAATCAATGAAAAATAAACATGATTTGCCAGTGATAGTATAAGGAACCTCTATCTCAGATAGAACTGAGGTGTTTTTGAGTGAAGCCGACTCCAGGATTAAAGTAACCGTAAGCCAGTGTTTCCTAAACTGTGGGGGCGCCCTAATAGGGGGCATGGTAACCCTACGAGGGGGGCTCAAGCATATGTGAAAGTCGAAAACAGAAGATTTTTAAAAGAATATTAATTTACTGTAAGTAAACAAACAAAATACATTCTAACATAATAAAAAAATAAAATACCCATTTAACCTGACATAATACACTTCTAAATGGATGAGTACTTTACCATGTATTTTACAATTAATTTAACAGTACTAAATTAAGAACAAGTTTAATAATTACCAGTGACCCCCTGGGCTTGTCATACATAAAATTAACACTTATCTTGATCATTTGTATGGTTTATAATTAATCCTTTAACTGTTGATTAAAAGTTAAGCGATTCGTTTCTCAATTGCCCTCGTTTTCCACGGAGGTGCACGTATGTGATGTATCGGGAGGGGGGATGAAAAGTAATTTAAATAAGTAAAACATTCTCTGAAATAAGTAAATCCTTCGCAAAAACTGTCAAGATACTTTTATTACATTCCAAAGCCTTCGGAATAATTTTATGGGTAGCAGTGCATAGAAAAGATCATGCTTTGGAAAGACGTATATATACGTCCGGGGTAATTAACACACTGGCTTAGCGAGACGTTTATATACGACGTAGGCACTTAAAAGGTTAAAGTCGAACTGTAGGTTTAGCTTCAAAGTATAGTATTATTGGTTATTGTATGGGGGGGCGCGATGAAAATTATGATTGAATTTTGGGTCACAAATATTGAAAGTTTGAGAAGCACTACCGTAAGGGTAAAAGAGTGGAAGTTAAACGTTGCACAAAAAAGCAACACGAGGTTTATCGGCGACGAACATAGGGATTTTGAACCGCACTTAAGTGAAAAGGATGACACTTCAACTGTCTTCATCCTCTCCTAATTACCACACCACAGCAACAGAAGCAAATTGAGGTTCGACATATTTAACGTGCATCAGCCTTCTTCACACAACGGGTTTTCAGGGGCGTGAGTGAGTAGGCGAGTGAATGTTACCCTCGAACTATTCAGATTCTAGAGGGCTTTTGGCGAAATACTTTGTAATTTTGAACGTCGGTAAAGTGATGAGGACGACAACTGAGCTTCCCCCTTCTCTCTTAATTTCCACACCACGACCACCAGACGACATTGATCCTCGAGATTCAAAGCGCAACCCTCTACACGGCTTAACTTATTGCAGGTTATTAATCTCTCGAAAAGTTTCCTTTAAAGACGTAGTTTTCTTGAGGAAGAAATCTTGTGATTGAAATCTAACTTTTATGAGAGTTGATTGATTGGTTGTTTGTCAAAAGCGCTGTTTCGAAAGAACAGAAGGGTTTTAAACATTGGTTAGGTGACGAGGGGGCGATACATCTTCTCTCCGGTAGTCTTCTCTCCAAATGCTCACATTACGCAAATGTGAGGTGTATGAGCCTCTACAGATTAACGTGCCTAAGTCTTTCTACACGATAGGTCTTTAGTGGCACTAGCGCTCAAACTCATGATTAAACAACACAAGTCCCATGTTCGTGGCCGATGCCCATAAATTTCCCATTAGAAAACGCCATTAAAATTTTGTAATGCCATCAGTATTTTAAATTTCCGTTAATTGCGAAATTTGTTACGTGTTAGTAAATTTTCCCGAGAACTTTACATCTTGCATAATTTTCAAATTTACATTATCTGCTACTTAAATATATTTTCCAAATTAAATTCTTTGATTTATTCAAATCAAAGTTTTTAATTATTTCAGCCAACAGTGTTACATTACATGTTCATGTATTCCCGAGTACAGGAACAATTTTCTATAGGCGTCAGCTCTATAATCAGAAATAGAAATAGTAACTCTTAGAACATAAACTGTTTTGAAAAGCATTGCAATCTGAAATTATATTTTCATCATTAATCTATGACAAAAATGCTTTTCTTTTCACTTTTCTCAGCAACACAACACCAAAATGTTTCAACGATTCAGAGCCTCAATTGCAAAGTTTACCTTCGCAACCATTTCACGCAATGCAGTAGGTAAACGCCACAATTTATTCTAATAATGAAAGATAATAGCATCACCGCTGCTTTCTCTTAGATCTGCAGTTTGTGGAAAATTTGTAACAAACTACGTTAACTACGAAATCTGGAGTAGGTTTGCAGTACTTTAATCTAAATATTTAAACACAATCGCTTGAATTCTAATTGTATTCCCTCTAGAAAATTTCTCTAGGAGCAATAAAAAGCAAACTACAACACGATCTTGCAATAACATTTTACACAAAATAAATATTTAGGCTCCACTTTTATTTTACGCTCCAGGAGATTTTTCAAAATTAATCTGGGAAACTTATCACAGTTATTTTAATTTCTAATCCCGAATGGATTAAAGAGTTCGCCATATTTTCGAAGGAAATAAACTCACGTCTAATATTTGAAATTCGAATTTCGCTGAAGGGAGATATCATTGGGGATTAATTACATGTTTTCGTGAATCTTTGATAAAATTGTTTCAGAGGTAAGTGAATTAAGGTCTGATTAAGAAATGCCAATAATATAGAAGCTCAAATTTCACCAGGACTAAGAGATGTCGGTGAATTTTGCTATTCGAAACACAGGTTTTAACTATTGGGGTTTGAATTAACGAACTTGTTGGGGTAATTGGCATGAGTGAATTTGCTGAGGGCATAATATTTTGTGTTAGTGAAACACAAGAATTAATTGAATTTAAAGAAACTGAATGTTCATGTCAAAACTAGATTTTCTACCATTACAACTATCCTTTAGTATAAAACTTTATATTCTGGTGTTAAATATTGTTGTATTATGGTGCATATACATTTTCAACCAGAAAGCTTTTGCACGCGTTTAGTGTGGTAACTTCATCCCTCAAGATCTTATTTTAAACTTCCCTACCGTTTTCATAGTTTCCTCCAAGTGGTTATTTAAAATTTCCTTTCAATGACCGCATGCATTTATTTAAGTGATAAAGAGTAACGGACTAAAAATAATATTCTCTTTAATTTTATTTTCAGAAATTAATCCCTTCTCTCCTCATTCCGTTAAGATGCGGCAGCCAGTTGAAAGATAGGCTTGTTTGTCATGGAGATGTGATCGCCATTTTTTCTTCACTCTTAGAGAATGAAACAAACTAAATCAACTGGGAATGTGGTTTCCTACTCACCCCTCCACCAGCATTGCTGACCTACACTCAATGTGAACTGCTTTCTATTTTTTATGTAATTTCAACAAATTATACTTTTTTCAATTCTGATGTGTGGATAATACAGCTTTCCCTAAGGTTCCACGTAAATGTATAACCGTTTCGGTTACCCGATATTATTTTCAAGTCGTATATCCCAACGATACATAAAAAAGGGACGAGCGCACAAAGAAGCACTAGTACATACTGATGAGTATGCCCGAGATTATCTCGGGCACAGCACTAGTTCCAAAATGTCACGCATGAGTACTATACGGGATATATATATAGAGAGAGTGTTTTTTTCAGGTATAGAAGTTTAAGTTGGCATTACTTTCCAAGATGGCGACCGATTTAACAGCTGTCAACTGATTTATTCTCAGTTTGGTTTGGCAATTCATCAAAACGATCATCAAGCAAGGCGTAGATTCGTCGAATGGGCCCAAAACGAGATTGCCGTTGTTCCCGATTTTCATAAGCGAATTTTGTTTAGCGATGAAGCGCACTTCTGGTTGAATGGCTACGTCAACAAACAAAACTGCCGCATTTGGAGTGAAGCTAATCCACAAGTGTATGTCGAAACACCGTTACATCCAGAAAAACTGACTGTTTGGTGCGCTTTATGGGCTGGTGGAATCATTGGTCCGTACTTCTTCAAAAACGATGAAGGCCACAACGTTACAGTCAATGGTGATCGGTATAGAGCCATGATTACTAACTTTTTCATTCCTGAATTGAACAATCCTGATTTCCAAGAGCTGTGGTCCCAACAAGACGGCACAACATGTTACACAGCTCGTGCCACAATCGATTTATTGAAAAACACGTTTGGTGACCGCCTAATTTCACGTTTTGGACCTGTGAATTGGCCTCCAAGATCTTGTGATTTAACACCGCTAGACTATTTTCTGTGGGGCTATGTAAAATCATTGGTCTATACGGATAAGCCACAAACGCTTGACCATTTGTAAGACAACATTCGCCGTGTTATTGCCGATATACGGCCATAAATGTTGGAAAAAGTCATCGAAAATTGGACGTCCAGATTGGACTACATCCGAGCCAGCCGTGGCAGTCCTGTGCCAGAAATCATATTTAAAATGTAATGCCACAAGATTATCTTTCGAATAAAAAAAATTCATGTCAATCGAATAATACATCGTTGTTTTATTGCAATTTAAAGTTCTATACCTCTAAAAAAACACCCTTTATATATTTTTTATTTTGTGTGCATCTTGTAATACCCGACTACATATGAGAAGTTTATTTTGGCTTCATCTCTTTGTCAAACCCGAATGTAAATCGAGAAAACTTAATTTGGGCTCATAAGACCTCACAAAACAGAAATATTGAACTATTTTAATAGATATAAATTTTTATTTTATTATTTATTTTTAGAAAATAATGATTCACCAGTGGCAAACTTTACCACTTACCCGCTGTGTGGCAGCCACCTTAAACAAATATGCAGTTGGAACTAAACCTTAAAATTGTTATGCATCCAATTCAAAATTTATAATTGGTCAAAATATCAGTTTTTAAGTACCAAGTATGTTTTATTTAGTACTAAAGATTTGATTTTTAGAGTAAAAAAATTGACAATTTGTGTAACCAAATCATCACAATAACTTAATAGTTAAAATGGGTTAACGAAATTCAGATGACGCCATTTTACATTCAACTGTGGGCTTCCTTAAAGTTCATCAAGTGAGCGAGAGGGAGTGTTATATTAACGTGGCGCTATACAGCTGCACGAGAGTTGATGACGTGAATGAGTGAATGTTAACGTCGCACTGTGTACACGAGGGCTTTTGGTGACGTTCCTCGTAATTTTGAACCAAGGTCAAATGACGAGGTCAACACCTGAGCTGACACCCCATCTCCTAATTACCACATCACACCAACGGGAGGACAGTTTAACCTGCACCACTTCCCTACACGGCAGGTCTTTAGTGGTACTGGGCTTGAACTAGTGACAAGCCAGCCACGATCCGATACCCTGACCACTAGACTACCGCGGCCCAACGAGAGTTATTGGCAACTGACCTCGTAATTCTGAACCATGGTCAACTGACGAGAAATCCCTGCTATCGCATTCTACTCTCCAAACTGGGGTTTCGTAACCTTTTCTTAGAAGTCTGCTTCCTCAAAATCCCTTTTTAGCGATCAATACTCAACAAAAGAAACAAGCCTGCTCAATTTAAAGTCTGAAAGTCTAATAATTCCGAAGCTATCGTGATGACTGATTTCGTCACTCTTCCCTATACATAGCGAAATATTAACTATATATAAAATGATATATATATATATATATATATATATATATATATATATATATATATATATATATATATATATTATATATATATATACAAAACCACATTAATTCACACAAATACATATAGAAATATTTATATAAAAACATTCCTCTGCATATCTATCATAAGAAAAAACTATTATTTACTGCAAATTTATCTAATACGTGCTATACTCCAAAGCTAAATTCCTATTCTATGCTCCACGCGCAGAATATAAATCATTATCCAATTAAAAATGTTTTATGTAGCATCGTAACCAATCAAAGTACGGTTTACTTTCAGAATAGTACCATCTTAACGTCTCAAAAAACGTAAAATAATTACAATAATACAGTAACATGAAGTTTTCGTACCAATACATGTATTAGATGGTAAAATATTCGATTTACTTGTATTATCATGGTCCTTTGGTCAACATAGTGGAACTCATAATTTAGAGTTATCGCACCAAGTGAAGATTTTAGAGCCCCAGTACGATTCAACATGCCCGTTATTACTCCGGGCAGTCGTCTTCCGTGGAATCAGGATTCACATCCATGTCTCGGTGCAAATTCTGTGATCAATAAGTTCTAAGCCTTAAGCATTTGGGGTTCCACACACCTAAGATGAGGCACTTGTAACAACGCTCAAGTATGTTGCATTATCAGTGGAATGTGTGTGAGCCGTCTAGTACACTAACATTTTCACGCGAAAATTGACGAAGATTAAAATGCCAATAGAAATAAATTTATGATACTTTAAAAGAGAATGGGTCACAAGTATACTTGTGCGATTTTTTGTTTTCATATATAGTTACTACAAATTGTAAGTATGAATTTTAGTTTTCTTCCTACAGATTTTATTTCTTCCAATGAGCTCAAGCTCATTAACCGAATGTGTGCTTACTAATGTCGTACTATAAATCGATACAAAGGCTATGAGTAACGACCTTATTATTTTGAACCTCAGTCAAGTGACAAGGACGACACCTCAGCGCGGACACCCCTTCCCCAACACCACGCCAACGGGAGGATTTTAAGCAATGATAGATTAACACATGCACCAGTCCTCTACACCAGAGGGGGCATTAAGTCGATCGTGATTGACCGGTGGACTGCTAAGACATTTTGAGGGGACCGTCTTTACTAAGACCAAAGACATGCATATTAAAAGAAACATATTCGTGGAACGCCAATGCCAGCTAGACTGGAGGCTTGGTGGACCTCCACACCTTGAAAAAGTAGAAGTAGCCCGTATCCTGGAAAGGTCTACCCATCCCTGCTCTACATGGAGTTTTCAGTGGCACTACGGCTCGAGCCCATGACTACTAGGCTACCATGGCTAATTTCGTAAAATTATGAAAATATAAAGCATTAAAGTGAACTGCATTTTTTCTTGAATATTAATGGGATTCTTGAGGGCGGAGAGACTTATATTAACGTGCCATGTGAACTATCGACGACGGATCATGTAATTTTGAACCATGGTCAAGTAATAAAAATGACACCCGAGCTGGCATTCCATCTCCTAACTGCTCCACCTCACCAACGAGAGGATATTAAGCATCTGCAGGAATAACGTACATTGTCCCCGCTCTACACGGTGGGTCATCAGTGATGCCAGGACTCGAACCCGTGGCACTCCGAATTATTCTTGAACGAAACATAGAAAGTTAATGCTTGGGATAGCTCCATTGCCTAAAGAGGATTGTCGCCAACCATTGCTGTAGCTGTTAGGCAGGGGCGTTGCTACCGCCGTATCAGCCGTATCAATGATACGGGCTCCCAACCTATAGGGGCCCCAACATGTCTAAGCAAAAAAATCGTTATATGTTAAGAGGCCCCAAAAACGGCCAACAAGGATCTTTTGATGCAATGCCCCTTTAAGACTAGCTACGCAAGTACTGTTAAGTGAAATTTTGACTTAAGTTCAGTAAATTACAACTGCACCTTGCATAGTCTTATTATTGCTATATTTTATATAGTTGATAAGGTTCACTGTAAATTAACATTAAGCTGGAAATCTCGTAAATTTATAATTTACTGAGTAAAACACGTTTTAGTTCATATGCATCTTATGTGATTTTGCATTTTAATATACCGAAAAATCCGGCGTATAACGCGCACTTTGAACACAAAAAATAAGATCGAAACTTGCGCATTATACGCCGGGTATAAAAACGATAGCTTTAAAAATAACGAAAGAGATAAGTACAAAAGAAAGAAAATTTACTTCTACATGCATCGAAGCACTATTTAAAAGAAATGACTTGCTTTATAAACTAAAGGCTCAAAAGACCTAGGAGAATCCTCCTAGACTCTTATAATCCCCCCTAACAATTAATTTAGTCACTCACCGTGTGGCGAGTGACGACTTTCATTGCTAAATTTTCATTTTATTTAATTTTTCATCTGCATTTTATTTAATTTATATAATTCCTTTCACTTCTTAACTTTTTTACTTAATTGCAACCCCACACAGGCTAGATTACTAGACCTCCCCTTTGACTTGTACCAACGTATCAGTGCAACCAATAGAGTGCCTACTCTCACAGTGTGCCATTGACCAACCACAACAGTGCCACTCAGACAAATCAGGACATTCCCGCCGAAACCGTATCCAAGAACAACTCAGATTCTGTAACCACGCCTTCTTGCCACGTTCGACCTACCAATCAGGTCACTGTCTCCCAGGCAGGCCCAATCACATCAGGCCACACATACAATCTAGATATGGGATGGAGGAACGCTTCGCGTTCCGTTTCCCAGAGACGCCCAGCATCCATAAACTAAAGGAGTTATAGTTTTAGAAGTATACTATTTTTTCAAAAGTCTGGGATAATACCTCGAATAAATGATTTCGAAGCATAAAAGCAATGTATACTAACATTTCAGATTTCTTCGTTAAAAAAGGGGGGCGTTATACGGTGAATATGCCTAAAAATTAAAAAATTCAGCTTGAAAAGATAGGTGCGCGTTATACGCCGGATTTTACGGTACATAGTTTCGAACATCTTATTGTGCAAATCACTTCCATGTTTCATATTAAGCATTTTTTGTCCATTATACAGTAATTTTAATACTAGATTTAAAAAATCATTTCCAATAAATATTAGTTAATTTAAGTAGACAATTAGTTAATTTAAGTAGATCCAAGTAGACTATTGTCTACTAGGATCGACTGAAGAAGCCTCGCATTAATTTTGAAGAAAACGTCATTCCTTTAATCCTATAGTCTCTTGAATTAATTCAACATATTATTTAGCTCTGTTGTGATTTATATCAAATATCAAATCTAAACTGAAACACACGCACGTAATTTTCTATGCCTCATTCTAGGAGAAATAGGTTAGAGCTAGTTTTCGAAGCAATATTAAAGAAGAAAAATATTAAAACATGGTATCCAATTTGAATTTCAACAAGTGCAAAGTGGCTGAATTAAAATGATGAATCAATTTAGTTCACGAAATAAAAGTTTTAACAGCAGAAGTATTAAGTGAATATATTGGATGGAAAAAAAATCAATATTCGTAAATGAAGAAATCAGAAATTAAGCTTGTACTTTTATAACAACTATTGACTAAATATATTTAAGACACAAAATCATATACTTCAGCTTATGTAATATATTGTTTAAAATCATTTTTTTAAGAAACTGCAACGTATACGCATTTATTCAGAATGCTATAAGATTGAAAATATTACAAATTCATTCAAAAGGTCATAGTTTTCCAAATACACATTTAATTTAATTGTTCGATACCCGGCAATATTTTCAAATAAGACCAATCTTGACTTATCCAGCGAAGTGAATGTGGGGTTTAGTGGCGCAAGGGCCAACTTTGGCCAAGCTGCGCCAAACACTTGTTAAAATAAAAGTCGTATAATTGTATAGAAGGCGAAAAGACAGTTAAAAGGTGAGAGATATGGCATATAAAGAGTGACACTCAAAATACTCTCCTGAGGAACTCCCTCAGCTTGGGTAAAAGGAGCAGAGAGAGTGCCACCCAGTCTCACTCTAAAAGTACGAAGTTTTAAAACGTTTTTAATAAAAGTAGGCAAATCGCCTCTGAATCCAAAATTAAATAAAGTGCGAAGTATCCCATAGCGCCAAGTACGATCATATGCCTTCTCGATATCGAAAAAGATAGAAACTAAATGATTCCTCCGGACAAAAGCGTTTCTGATTTTGTTTTCTAGTGTAATAATATTGTCGAGAGTGGATCTTCCTTTACACGGAAGCCACTCTGAAACAGAGGAATGCATCTGTTCTTTTCTAACTGATAAACGAGACGTGCATTGACCATACGTTCGAGTGTCTTACAAAGGCAGCTCGTGAAGTGAAGTGAAGTGAATGTGGGGTTTAGTGGCGCAAGGGCCAACTTTGGCCAAGCTGCGCCAAACACTTGTTAAAAGAGAGAGAATGTCATATTTTTTAAAAATATATATGTATAAAAATATATGTACACATGTATATGCATGCATGACTTATCCAGCGAAGCAAAGCACATAAGCTTGAAATCAATTATAGTCGAGGGACAGTGGTGTATAACGTAAACCTCGGCAACTGCCGCAACGCGTGGGGGCCAGGATTTCAAGGGGCCTAAAGTCCCACTGACGCCTAATACACAATCCCTTGTAAAATCCAGCTTGCGTCCCTAAACCTCACATTGCAATGGGGGCCCAAAGTCTCACTGATACCTAGTAGACAATCCCTTATAAAATCCAGCTTGGGGTCCAAAATCTCACATTGCAAAGGGGGCCCCTAATATTCTCCATTACACCCCTGTTGAGGGATTGAATATATATATATATATATATATATATTTGTGTATATGTATAAATTTAAATATATGTGTATGTATATGATTATATATTGAAAAAATTCCTTTATATTGGATTATATATATATATATATATATATATATATATATATATATATATATATATATATATATATATATATATATATGGTAGAACCCCCCTCAGTATAGAGGGCGCTGCTTGTAAAAACATTCTTTGTTTACACCAGAGATCTTCTGTACGTGACCAAGTGCAGACGCACTCCATATTCCATTAAACTTATTACTTAATCTTACACTTGTCTGCGATGATTTATTGAATTTAATTGAATCTAATGATTGTGATGATATGAGCGTTGATTGATATAAAAGCATTCTACCACTGATTAACTGAACCACCGATGAGATCGTAACAATATATATATATTCAATCTTATAATTAACAAATATATACATTCATAGTGCTTAAATAATTATAACTAAGGAATTTGGAAATAATTAGGCATTTTAAATAGGAATATATACTTATGGACACATATCTTGAAGTCAGAAATGTGCTTTTAAATAGTATAAATAACTCGATAATCCCCATTTTCATTGCATTTCACATATCACAAAGCACCTCGTTTTTTAATTATATTTGGAATTTACTGTCAACCACAGGGTAGTTATATAAATATAAGCATGTTCTTTGCAAATATGATTTTGTTCCATAGTTTTTTTTTTGTAAGTTTTTAACGGCCTGCTTAAAACTCATCGGAAAATTATAGGGTGACCAATTTTCTTACAATAAAAAGGAGGACGGAAAATTTTAAGAAAAAAATGTTTTAAAGTTTAGGAAACATTTTAGTAATTCAAACAAAAATACACTAATTATGCTTACATCACTTAATTATTTACTCAAACGAATATTTGAATTGGACTTTTTTGCAATGGTTAAATATTTCCATCTCTTAAAAATTTCAACATGTTGATTTTCCCATTGTTCTAATTTATCAGAATTTCAATGCATTCAGTCTTCAAATTTCTTCAGACAGACAATTGACATCGATTTTAATATCAGGAATTTCTTTCGATAAAAAAAAAAACAGTTTTCTTGGAGGTATTGACTGTATGAGCACATGATCCAAAACAGTATTCAGAGACTTCTGGCATCTCTGAATACAGAGATCAACAGATCAGTTTTAAACTATTGAAAAGGATGCAAAGAAGGATACTTTTCGAGTAAGGACAGAATCTATTAAAGAACTGTCCTCCCTAAAGGAGGACGATTGGTCACCTTAGAGATAAGATCCTTTTAAAATAATATTATGCCTCAATTTGTAACATGTTAAAGTAATTTACTTGACATAACAATTAAGATTGGGCGTAGCTACCGCCGTATTAGCCATATCAATGATACGGGGCCCTCCAAGCTACAAGGGGCCCCGACATCTGTAACTACAGTCCCAATAACAAGGCTCTCGTATCTGAAAAGAGGGCCCAAAGGAATTTTGATACAGAGCCCACTTAGAACTAGCTACACCTGTGCAATTAAGGTTAAATTTTGCCACGGACAGATTAATATATAGCAATATCTTTGAAATTTTTGTCAGATAAAGTTTGTACCATAGAAAAACCTAGTACCTTCAACAACCTAAAAAACATATTACTAATGTAACTTTAAACACGAAAATCTTAAAAGAATCTACAGCATTTGAAGCCTTTCGCAATTTGTACACGCGCAGTAAAAGACTACTTTCAAAGCAGTGCAAACAACGATATTTGATTCAAAAACCTTGAATTACCAAGTCCCTTTTAGAAACAGATTCAAAATACAAACACCTGAAATTTAGTTACTTTTTAGTACAAAGGCAACCCTTTAAAAGACTGGAAAAAACTCAATATCCACAATGTATCATTCATGAATGATGGAATAGCTTCTTTGGTACCAATGTGCTTTCACAAAAGGACAAAATCGGAATAAATATAAAGAAAATAATCATTTTACAATGTTAAAAGATGAAGGGGGAAAAAAGGAATAGAAATCGCAAACGGAAAAAATATTCAACACATACTGGAAAATAAATTACATGCAACGAAATACACAATATATTTTAACATAAAATCAATAATATCTGGATATGGTTTGGTATAAACTAATGCTTATAGAAATACAAAGAACTCTTTTTGAAGTCGTTCGCCGTTTGATTTATTGTAATATTTTAATGGGTAACAGTTTATATTTTTTGAACTTTCCTTTTCGGAAATATTGATATAATCTGTTTTCACTTTATAAAACTGGAGTAACAATGAAAACAAGTGTGGTTTTGTATGTCTTTTTCATTTACTCTTGATAAAACATAGATTGGGGCATTCAAAATGAAAGTTATGGTTTTAAGTTTTTAATTAAAGCAAGAAATTACAATAAAAATCTGGCAAAATAAAATAAATTGGAGAAAGATAGTTAGACACACAAACTGGGATGTACTTTCTATATCTTGTTTGCTAAATGTCGGAATCTGGATATATTTCATATAATGTTGCATTAGTCTTTATTTTTAACGGGTTTAAAAACTAGATCTTTATTGAACTTAAAATCTAACTATGTGTATCGAGGTTTTTATCAATGTAATCGATTGGTTAAGATAATGCAAGATTTTTTTTTTGGAAAAACCCTTTTATACACATGCTACCGAATTCCCCAACAAAATATTCTATTTATTTACATGACGGTATTTATGGTAATATACCAAATATTTTAACTGAATTTGATAATTTATGCAATTAGACCAAATATATTTTAACCCCTAACTAAAGTTTTCGTAAAAAAAAAAAAAAAAAGTCATTAAGTATATATATTTACATATTTATCACTAATGCAATTGCAAAAGTTCCAAAATCCATTTAAAAAAGCGTTTCTTTTCACAGAGCAGCGTTAAAAACCATTTTTAACAAGCAACAGCTAAGATTAAAAGTTCTACATAAAAGAAAAAAGAAAAAACGGACTCCATCTTGCTAATCAAATTTCGATGAAACAATCGTTTCTGTAAGCAGAGTTTTAACGAATTATTTTGATTGAATGTATGAACGTACTTTTTTTACAGAGTCATTTTTTAAAATTTTAATTTCAGTATATAACACAACACAAGATCCGATGGAAGAAGAAAAATCTATAAATCCAAAAACACTTACGTATATAAAAAGATAAAATACATTGAGACTGTGGGAAAACAAATGTGCAATTTTATCAAACAAATGTGCAAAAATATTTTTTACATATATTTAAAAACAAGTAAGAGTTTTCAGAAAATTTTGCGCTGAAATCTATTGCATGCGTTATTTCTTGATTAGTTAAATTTTTTTGAATAATCGTAAATTAATTAGTTTAACAACCGTAAATAGTGAACTAAATTGATTACATTTACCAAGATGTTCAATATTTATGAAAAAAAAAAGTCATACAAAAAAAGGATTGAACGATCGCATTACAGAATATATATTCCCTTAAGTTAGAATTCAAATCGATGCATATTTGAGAAATAAGAACTCACTTAAAGTTATATCTAATTACAAAAGAAGACCACGATACCTCAGATAAAGTAGTTAAATTTCGATTATTAGAAATAAGCTTTTTTTATTTGCAATACTTTTTTTTATTATGGAGCAAAAAGGCGTTCTCCAAAAATTTTTCTTACATACTTCTAGAGCTTTTACACGAAATTGATTATTTTGCTAGAAAAGAGAAAATAAATTTCCCGCGACTTATAGAAGTTCTATACATGCAAATTTTATATTTTTAAGAATTCTTCTTAAAAAAAAAAGATACAATAAGAATTTAAAGAGATTAAAATAGATTTTTCATCCAAATCCTCATAAAAATAAAACTTCTGAAGAGATTACACCTGCACCTTTGTTAATACTTAAGCTACACACATCCACTTTTCTAAAACCCTAGTTCGAGGTTTTGAATTTAAAAAAAGAATGCTCCATTTACGAAATAAAAATAAATCCAATAAAATTTAATTCTAAAAAAAACACCCCTACCTTGAGTGAATTCCAAGATGATCAGCAAAACAATGAAAGTCTTGATCACAGAGTCCCAAAACATGTTCACTGTTTTCTGATGTCGACACAGTTTCCAAAATCCTCAGAAGAAAATTTAATCAAAACGCGTGTTTTTTTTTAATATTTTTTCTCCTTAATAACTTCTCACCACAGTCCACAAGTACGTAAAATCTCACTGGAAATTGAGAAGTCACAAAACGGTACTCTATTCAAAAATTCCAATTACACAAGGAGCATAATAATTCTTAGAACAACACCAATATAATTATTTCAGAGCATGCTGCTCTTTTAAGAGAAGTCAGAAAATTCCAGGAATCCGGAAAAATCTTTTAATTAGTTTGTGGAAAGAACGGCCGGGAAGAGACACGGAATTTTCCCTTTAGCTCACAACACTGAAAGTAGGAAGTTTTTACCGAACCACCGGTTCGCATAGCAGTCGCAGCAACGACTGAAGTTGGAACGGCCGCCACCGGTTAGGGAGTAAAAAGATTTGGACAGAAACGGGAAGATTCCACTCATGACCGATGAGAGTGACACCTAGCGGTCGGTTGGTATCAGAGCAGAGAGAGGAGTTAAGGTCCAAAGAGGGGATTAAAAAAGTTTTTCCGGGTGGTTTCTTTTCCAGGTATATTGTCTCAAAGAGGAGAAGTAGCTATGTGACCTAAGATATGTGGCAGAAAATTAGGACATATGTAAGACATAAACTTAAAAATTCATTATGAGCCTAAATTACTGTAATTATATTGGTAATCATAAATAATTACTCTGAAGGTGAACTTGGTTATGATTATGCCCGTGAAAAATATTTGTATTTCATTACTGTCACACGTCTCAGATTTTCTTTAAATATATATATCTGATTGTTAATCATTTATTTTTTTATCTAGTTTCTTTTTTTGGTTTGTTTAAGTAAAATTTATAAAATTCATGGCACATTTTCTTTTCTTATCGAATGATTAGTCATGTTCACATATAAGTCCTTTTTTATTTAATAAAGCAACAAATATATATATTTAAAGGATGATACTTTTCACTTTCTAATTGGTAGATGTGGCCGCGGTAGCCTAGTGGTCAAAGTAACGGACGGTTAAAGTGTAGTGTAGGGGGGGGCACTTGGCACAGTCCGTTTTTTTTGGTGACTAAAAGTGGTCACCAAGGTACTTTTTTCGGAATTATTTATTATTTGTTTTAGAATGAGTTCGATATCTCACCATGACATTTAGATAAAAATCGCCAAATCCAAAGTGCCCTCCCCTCTATACTACACTTGAGCCGTAATAGACTTGTGGCAGGTACGTCATGAGTTCGAGTTAAAAACCGCTGAAGAACATCGTGCAATGGTGGTCAATGCATGTTAAATATGTCGAGGATCCAGCGTTCTCCCGTTGGTGTGGTGTGGAAGTTCGGAGAGGGGTGTTGCCCTCTCAGGTGTTCTCCTCGTCACTTAAACCATGGTTCAAAATTACGAGGTATGTCGTACGAGTAGTTGAGGAGTGCGACATTAATATTCACTCACACCGAGAGCCAAAGGAAGGACCATATACACTGCTGCCCAAAAGTTAAGCATAAATCGTAAAATGCGAAGAACATGGAGTAAATATTCGTAAAATTATTCCAAATTTCTTGCGGATATTAATTTGTTGAAGAAAAAACATTGGGTTTATGCAAAACTTTTCTGTTGACTACGTCCTGCGCGAAACACCGGCGCACGTCGGAACGCGGAGAAACCGATTCACGGAGCATAGGCAGTTCAGACAAGTTTAATGCAACTGCTGTGAATCTTGTTTGCCATCAAACAAGATGAATGATGGCACAAAGACGCCAATTGGACATGTTTACGAAAGGAAGAATCATTGGAATGCTGGAATCCTCACGATCACAAACCGAAGTGTCTCGAATCCTGAATGTGGACCAGTCTGCGATCTCAAGACAGTGGCAGAGGTTTCAAAGAACGGGAGATGTTACCCGACAACCAGTATCAAGTCGACAAAGAGTCACAACCCCTCGCCAAGACCGATATCTGGTAATAAGTGCGTGACATCAGAGGGGCAGTACTGCCAGAGTACTGGGTTCGGCGCTCACAGTCGCCACAGGAATACGAATTTCGAGACAAACTGTTTACAGGAGACTCAATCATGCTGGCCTGTATGCGATAAGACCAGCAGTTTGCATTCCCCTCACGTCTGCGCATAAACGCGCTCGTTTGAACTGGAGTTTGAGACATCAACATTGGAGTGTTGGAGAGTGGGCCAATATGATGTTCAGTGACGAGTCTCGGTTTAGTCTGAGTAGTGATTCTCGGCGGGTAACGATATAGAGAGAACGTGGAACACGTTTTGAACCAAGAAACATAACGGAAAGACATCATTTTCCATCAAGGGGAGTAATTGTATGGGTAGGCATCATGATGGACGGCCGCACAGACCTTCATTTCTTTGACATGGGGTCTGTGACTGCTCAAAGATACAGAGACGAAGTTTTTGAGCCTTATGTTCGCTTGTTTCGAGGTGCTGTCGGTACTAAGTTCATATTCATGGATGATAATGCACCATGTCACCGAGCGGTGCTGATTGATGACTTCCTTGAAATGGAAAACATCCAGCGCATGTCGTGGCCTGCGAACTCCCCTGATTTAAATCCTATCGAGCATGTATGGGATATCCTCGAGAGACAAATTGCAGCCCTTTTCCATCCACCAAGCTTCGTTACAGAACTAAAGAGAGCTCTCCAAGAAGCTTGGAACCGTTTGAGCCCACAACTCATTCATCATCTCATAGCAAGTATGGTAAATCGCTGTGCAGCGTGCCTGGCTGTCAGAGGTGAACACACACAAACACTCACCTTATTAAACTGCAGCATGAGTATTTTATTTAATGTTTTCTTTCATTTTTTCTTTAAAGTGTGAATCCTTGCTATGCTCAGTTTTCTTTCAAACTGCTACTTTGGATAATAAATTTAATTATTATCATTCTTCTGATTTGCTTCCTTATTTTATAACCATTTTACACTCGCATATCACGTTTCCTGACATTCTGATTTACAGTTCCTTCTTTATTTACATAATTATCAATTATGCTTAACTTTTGGACGCTCTAGTGTATATTTAACATAATTTAAATTATGTTGCTCGGAATAAACACTATAGAGAACTTCCCTGTAGATCTGGTGTACATTGAATCCTCTACACGTCAGGTCTTTAAGGGTATCAGGATTCGAACCCATGGCTACGTAGAAACAACGTCTACCATGAATATTCGCTTAATAAAGTGTTCATTTAAGAAAAACTAATACTTTTTTTCATATATATATATATATATATATGCACTATTGAAATTCGTAGGTAAACAAATCTATGTTTGTATGTACGTCTACCTTCTCACCAACGCACAACGCAAAAACTCACCGAATATACCAAAAGATTGGGAATAATTCGAAGAATCCGTTTCGTTTTTATTATTTATATTCCGATATTGCAATTATCGGATATGGCAATTAGTTAAAAAGATATTAATTAACCTTAAAACGCGTAATTGTTTTACTCCTGAGTATTGTTTCTTCCACTAATAAACCACAACCAGAATGAAGAACCGGGAGGTGAGAATTTTTTTTACCCCCTATATATATATATATATATATATATATATATACGCTTAGAACACGATCTAATTTTTTCTGCGAGACTGAGACAATAAAATAATTACAGAATGGAAAAGATCATTTATTTCGCCTCGATATGTTTAATTTTTTTTTTACAAAATAATGTTATTTTCTATTTTTTACGAATTGAGTGCGTAAGTGTTTGTTAACGTCGCCCCCTAAAGCAACACAATGGTTATTGGCTACCGATCTCATAAATTTGAACATCGTTTAAGTGCTTGGGACGAAACTCGGGTCGATAATCCTCTCTTTAAACTATCACACCACGGCAAGTGCTGACTTTGAGCCATTCCATATGGTTGTGGTGAGTGATCGAGTGAATGTTAACGTCGCACTGTTTAGCTACACGAGGGCTTTTGGCGACGGACTACGTAATTTTGAACCATGGTTAAGTGACGTGGACGACACCTGAGATGGCACCAGCCTCTCCTAACTACCACACCACACCAATGGGAGGACGTTTCAGCTCTCGACAGATTTAACGTGCATTGCTGTCCTACACGGCGGGTCTTTTGCGGTATTGGACTTGAACTCATGACATGCCTGTCATGATCCGATACCTTGACCACTCCGATATGGCCGTGGCAGCCTAATGGTCAAGGTAACAGATTCGTGGCTAGCGTGTCTTGAGTTCGAATCTGGTACCACTGAAGACCCGCCGTGTAGGGGGGTGATGCACGTTAAATCTGTCGGAGTTCAAAAGTCCTCCCGTTGGTGTGGTGTGAAAGTTAGGAGAGTAGGGTGCCATTTCGAATGTCGTTCTCTTGACCTGACCATGGTTCAAAATTACGAGGTCCGTCGCCAAAAGCGCTCGAGTAGCTGAATAGTACGACGTTAATATTCACTCACTTGACCCACGTGATAGGTTTACCAAACTTCAGCCCTTGTACACGACGGATCTTCAATGGCTATAGTACTTGACCACGGGCTCGTGACCACGACCACTAAGCTACAATGGTCTCCCGTAATGTTGAACTTGACAAGGACAACACAATTTTCCACTCCACAATTTTACATGTGATATAAAAGATAGGACTTTAACACTGCATACCCCCTCTCAGGGTGAATCTGCAATGATAACAGGATTTAATTTTTCGATGCAAGATAAGCCCTGCCGTCTATTAGTAAATGAACAAGACATTTCTCAAAATGATAATGTGAATTATCGTTGATTTATTGAGTTGACTCTAGTATGAAAGAAATCCAACAACACACACATCTGACATTTATTCGTAAGTATGTAAAATTGACAGGCAGAAGCACTTGTATTATTAATTTTACGTTATTAATATAAATGTCATTTTTTTGCTACATAGCTTTTAAGGTATCCGACTGGGTTTGGAGACAATTTTCTAAAATATAACTTAAATAATTATTTAATTGTAATTTTTTAATTAAGTATGTTTCAAAACTATGAAAATACAGCAAGAAAAATTTTTTGAAAGCTTATTTTTCAAAATATATTGAGAAATTTGTACAAAAATATTACAAAAAAATTCTCTTTTACTAACAACTCTAAATATATATATATATATATATATATATATATATATATATATATATATATATATATACATATATATATATATATATCACAAAAATAAATAAAATGTTTGCTTGAATACAATTATTAACGTTTAACTCTGCTTTATATTAAAAAAAAGTTCAAATTCTACTGTAAAATTAAGAAATACAAGTGTTCAAAATGAAAAACCCAGAATTTTCTTAAGAAACCCTTATTATTCATATAAAATTACATTAAAAATAGCTTAATTGAAAAATTACCCTTAGCTTTTAGCAGAAAGCATTCATTATAATACAAAGAACAAACTCAAAAAATTTCATAAGAATATTTCATTTATTTCAAGAAATATCACTCTTATACCGTTAATCATTATGTTCAAAAATAACATTCTTCAGAAAATTCAACTAAAGTGTATATTTTCAATAAAATTTTTTAAAGATGCAGGAAGGTATTAAAACTCTCCAGATTTGTATGGTGTGCTTTCCTGAACCTCATACTTCAAACTTTTGCATTTTTGAAGGGTCTTTCTTTTTGTACGAGACCTTTTCTTATCTGGTTTAGAATGCCTCGTAGAACCAACAATTCTCGTTTTATTGAGGTACCAAGAATATCCTTTCATTTCAGAACATAATTTCATTCCTAACTTTTGAAGTAGAGGTAATAGACCAGCAAATCCAGAATTAAAAAGTATTATTGCAATATAATTTCTTAAATGAAGTGTTTGTAGCTCAACAAAATTGTCTTTCGGGATTATACTCCACACGACATTGTTAAGACTCTCACTGCAGTTTTGAGTTTTTCCGTAAAGACATTTTCTTAGGAGATTTTGATCGCAAAGTTAATTGTAAGTCTTTTTAATAGAATTAATTACTAAATTTGAAATATTCGTTGCTTTTTCTTTCAATGTTTCAGCAGCAAATTCTGCTCTCTAGAAATCTCTTCTTTTTTACCTCATTGATATTGTTTTTGGCAGGACAACTTTAATTTAATTAAAAATAATTATAACTCTATATAAAAGTACTAATAAAAAAGTTAAAAATAGAACTAATTTTGAACTCAAATGATAAAAATATAGCAACTCGTTTAAAGCAAAACAAACAATACAATCAGTTAACTTTTGCCTATTTGTGTGAAGGCCAAATATATCTATTAAAATATTTATAAAGTGAAATAAAGTTTACTAATATAAAAAGAATTCGTTAAAAAATTTTAAAAGAATAAAAATATCATTTTGCCGGAGAAAATCAACCGAAAGCTCACACTTCCGGTTTCGATTTTGGCTTACTACCTCAAACCAAAACAGCTATAACTCTTTTTCTAATTGACTCAGAATTAAAAGTATGATACTTTTAGAACGCTTATTAAACAGGCTACAAAAATAGACTATAAAAGAAATTTCGATTTTTTTTATGGAAATGATGATTGTAAACCAGTCGGTACTTAAAGAGGAGTTGGAAACCGTTCACTCTCTCTATACTGATAATACTAAATTGTCTGTTTTCGATGTACCTTTTCGCTAAATGCGTTACATGTACGCACTTGAAATTTTTCATACAACTAAAGTATACCTTTCTCATTATACTAAAAGGAGCTTTTAGCTAATTCTGAATTTTTTAAATAATTTATGAAATATTTTATCAAACATTTTGCGAAATTTGATCCATTTTTTACATAAAAAATTTGTAAAAATAAAATTTTGAGTTTTTTACAAAAAGCTCATTTCAGTATATATTAGCGCCATTATTATAAATATATCATAAAATATTTATTTACCTGTTAAAAGTAGTTTCTCAGAAAAGGTACATCGAACATCAAAATTTACATTTTGAGATAAATTGATTTTAATCTATACAGTGAGACTTTTAATCATCTAGGAAATAAAAAAATAAAAGGTTCGATTTGCAATAAAAAATAGTTGTTTTGGTATATATCAAACATTCAACTTTTAAGAAAAAACGAAGTACTTTTTTTACATTTTTCGCCATTGAAATGGGCACGGTCCAGTTTCAACAATTATTTAAAAATAGGTTTTATGGTCTTCTATTTGCTCTAGAGGTTAAAGTAAGGTATTTTTAGAAAGGTTGAAATCTATTCAATTTAAAAATGTAAAAATCTTAAATTGTCAGAAAAATAAGATTTAGCTTTCCTACATTGCTTAAGATGTCTTGTACAGGAGAGTTCCGAACACTCGGCACTTGATAACCTTTTAGTCCGGATAATTCCGTCACTTCCTTGCAGGTTAAAAAAAATCCCACGTGCAGGCCTGTTTAACAGATTGATAAATATGCCGGAAAATGATAAAGATGTTAACGCTTAAGACACCGTAGGGACATCCCATAGTGAGGCTAAGGCTATATCAAAACCGCCTTCCGGTATTTTGAACAAGGTGCATTGGTAATAGACTTCCTGTTTCTTGGACGTCTTCGTGTTGAAGCTGCTAAATGCAGAGTGTACAACAGGAAATTACGCCTTTCTGTACAAAGGTAGCTAATTTTTGCTATGTCGGCTACTTAATTTTATTTATAGACAACTTTATGCTTTTATAAAGTTTTTTCTGTCGTGTGTCTGATTTTGGTAAATTACAGTATACTACGTATTCTTTAATTTTCCTGTTATGAATGTTCTTTGCCTTTATAAAATGCGTACTTTTCCTTTGTTTAAGAGTATTTGGACAGTTTATTTTCTGTTATACTCTCAAGCAAACAAAACATGCAAGTACAGTGAAATATTTTCTTAAGGAAATACACGTATTTTTTAATCCCATTCTCGATAACCGGTCATTTTCACAAACTCGGTCGCCTTTCGGTCCATATAAGGCTGAGTTTTCGAGATCGACTGTACACTGGCATGGCTAGTTCTGAGTAGACCCTGTGTCAAAATTTCTTCGGGGTCCTTCTTCAGATATGAGCACTCTGCTAGTGGGATTGTAGTTACACGTGTTGGGGCTAGCTTGGGAACCCCGTATCATTGATACGGCAGTAGCTACGCCTTTGCTACTGTAAAACATCGTGTGTGTGTACCAAAATTTTCTATTACATTATTCTTGTTCAGAAATATGAAATGGTACAAGTCTTTACACACTTTTATTTTCAGATACACAGACTGATAACCATGCACTGCCTATCAACACATGATTAATAATGTTACTTCCATCATTCTTTACACCCATCCTCATAAAAATCTTTCATAAATCGCATCAACTTGTTATCTTTTGAACTTGGAAATTCGAAGGCTTCAACTGCAGCTAAATAGATAAGGTCGTAATTTCTTAGCAGATTTTGGTATTATTATTATCAAATATAAAATCTGCAGAATCACTTAATTTACTTAAAAGGTTAAAAAGTTCAAGTGGCATGAAGGCCTAAATGCATAGTTCAAAAAGTCCAATAGTTTGCCCTGGTTAGGCATGTAATGTTTGTCAAATTGATACCGTAGTATTATACACCTGGTTTATTTAAACATTAATGTTTCAAATAAAAATATTTTAATAAAAACATATCAGTGCTTATTAGAGAAAAATATTACGAGGCAACAAACTGGCGGTCAAGTAAAGAACACGGCAACTAAGTTGGCAGCCCTCTCTCCTATATTAAACACTATACCAATGGGAGGACTTAAGAACTTCTACTGATTTAACGTGCATCATCCTTTATACCATTGCTTCTCAAACATTCAATATTCGTGACCCAATGTTGAAGCATAGTTTTTTCATCGCCCCCCATACAATAACAGTGTATTGAATTCTACAATACTACACTTTGACGCTACAGTTACAATACGACATTGATCTCTTAAGATCCACCAGCGTATATGAACGTCTCACTCAGCCAAAGCATTAATTTCTATAGACGTATATGTACGTCTTTCCGAAGTACGATCTTCTCTGTGCACTGCTATTCGTAAAATTATTCCGAAGGCTGTGGAATGCAGTAAAAAGAGCTTGGCACTGTTTGAGAAGGATTTAGTTATTTCAGAGGATTTGCTTAATTATTCTTTTTCTTCTCCCTCCCCCCAATACATCATATACGTATGCCTTCGTGGAAAACGATGTCATTGATAAGCGAATTGCGTAACCTTTAATTAGCAGTTAAGAGTAATAATAAACAGTACAAATTATTAAGATAAACGTTAAATTTGCGTATATTTTTATATACACTGGTGTGCAAAAATTAAGGACGAAGTCGAAAAATTAGCATATCAGCTGAACGAAGAGGCAGAGTGGACAGAAAGACCAATCAGGAGATTAAGTAAGGTGATGTACGGTAGCACATGCGCAAATATGCAGGTAGACGTAATAGACGTATAAAGCATGTTGTCGGTGTAAGATCAGTATTTCTGGCAAAGAGATTGCACGCCGTATAGCAGTTAAAATCACACCGAGTTGCTGCCTCAGCGAGAAATGGCGAATAATCAATCTGTTAGACGACATCTGGATGCTTTTACCCGAGGTCGAATCATTGGGGAGTTGGAGGAAGGCCGCAGTGTGACAAGTGTGGCTGCAGAGTTCGGAATTGCTCACAGCATCGTTTCACGACTTTGGAGACAATTTCAAACTACAGGAACAGCTATCCGGGGGTTCAGTAGTGGTCGTCCACGAGAAACTACACCCGCAGATGATCGATACATTGTCTTACAGGCCAGAAGAAACAGGCGGCAGACAGCGGGAGAAATCGCTAGACACACGACACAGGTGACTGGACGACCGATATCGCGTTTTACCGTGGCCAGAAGACTGCACGGTGGTGGTCTGTTTGCACGATGCCCTGTACGGTGTGTACCTTTAACGCCTGCCCATCGGAGAAGGCGTTCTCTGTGGTGCCGGGAACACCGGAATTGGAGAGACAATGAATGGGGATGAGTACTCTTTACAGATGAGAGCAGATTCAGTTTGAGTAGCGATTCTCATCGCATACTCATCTGGAAAGAGCGGGGAAGCCGCAACCATCCCTCGAACATCATTGAAAGGGACAGGTATGGAGGTCGTGGTGTTCTCCTTTGGGAGGCATCATGCTTGGTAGTCGTACAGATCTTCACATCTTCGACGCAGGTTCAGTCAACGGGACCCGTTATTGTAACGAGATTCTTCTTCCATATGTGCGTCTTTTTAGAGGCGCTATGGGTCTGCAGATCCTTTTCATGGACGAAAATGCAAAATGTCATCGCACAGTAGCTGCCGAACAGTTCTTAGAGAGTGAGGATATTGAACGTATGGATTGGCCGCACGATCTCCGGATCTCAATCCCATCGAGCATGTATGGGATTTTCTAGGTAAACGCTTGGCAGCTCGTACCTTACCACCAGTAACGATTCGGGAGCTTCGATTGGCGCTGCAAGACGAATGGACAGCAATGCCTCAACAACTCATTGACACCCTCATTCTCAGCATGGGCAGACGCTGTGAAACCTGCCTAGCAGTCAGGGGAGATCATATCCCCTTCTAAAGACCGGATGTTTCTTGCTGGACACCCATCCCAGGGATGTTTCGGCCTTCAGTCGCATTGCGCTCCATGCTACTTTTTCAATCAAGCTTCTTTTTATCCCTCTGATTTCTCTTTTAGTAAGTGTTGCTTACATTACACATATCCTTACGTATTGGGGATCTTACGGTATTAAACGTGTTGATTTGGAAAGCTTTTGTACAAAGTTATATTGAAAAAACCGTCTCGTCCTTAATTTTTGCACACCAGTGTATAACAAGTCCATGGGGACACTGGTAATTATTTAAATTGTTTTTATCTTAGTTTTCCAAATTAATTATAAAATGCATTATGCGGTACTGATATATTCATAAAAGTGTATTATATCAGTGTAAAATGCGTATTTTATTTTTTATTATGTCAGTAAGATTTACTGTCTGTTTACTTTCAGCAAATAAATAATTGTTTAAAATAATCTTTTGTTTTCAATTTTTCAATTTGCTCGCACCCCCTGGTGGAGTTATAACGCCCCCTAAGGCAGCGCGCCCCACAGTTTGACAAACACTGCTTTATACATGAAATAGGCGGCAAACGGAAAAAAGTTCAAAAAATCAACCTTACCTGACCGATTAAGTCGGCGTTTTTCAAACTGTGGTGCGCACCCCCTTGGAGGGTGTGATAATTCTTCGAGGGGTTCGTGAGCATATTGAAAAGTCAAAAACAAAAGATTATTTTAAAACTTAATTTAATGATAGTAAGCAAACAAAATACATTTTTTACATAATAAAAAAATAAAATACACATTTACACTGTAATAATACACTTATAAAAATGTATGAGTACTGCACAATGTCTTTTATAATTAATTTAAGAATACTAAGTTAAGAGCAGGTTTGATAATTCCCAGTGACTCCCATGGCCTTGTAATATATAAAATTATATACAAAAATTAACTCTTACAATTATCA
The DNA here is from genome assembly GCA_019973935.1 of Trichonephila clavipes. NCBI lineage: Eukaryota > Metazoa > Arthropoda > Arachnida > Araneae > Nephilidae > Trichonephila > Trichonephila clavipes. The sequence goes on from BMAU01019922.1 coordinate 239,233, forward strand.
CATGTATGATTTATAATTAATCCCTTAACTTCCGATTAAAAGTTACGCGATTTGCTCCCCAACGTCGGTGTGTGTATGTGATATATTGGGGGAGGGAGAGAAAAGGAATAAATAGACAAATCCTAAGAAATAAGTAAATCCTTCGCAAGCACTGTCAAGGTCCTTTTATTGCATTCCAAAGCCTAAGTAATAATTTTATGGATATTAGAGCACAGAAAAGATCGTACTTCGGAAAGACGTATATATACGTCCGGGGCGATTACAGCTTTGGCTGAGCGAAACATTTATATACGCCGGTGACACTTAAGAGTTTAAAGAGATATTGTAACTTTAGCGTCAAAGTATAGTACTATAGATTTAACAGATTCTTATTGTATGGGAGGGAGTGATGAAAATTAGGATGCACTGTCAAGGTCCTTTTATTGCATTCCAAAGCCAAAGTAATAATTTTATGGATATTAGAGCACAGAAAAGATCGTACTTCGGAAAGACGTATATATACGTCCGGGGCGATTACAGCTTTGGCTGAGCGAAACGTTTATATACGCCGGTGACACTTAAGAGTTTAAAGTGATATTGTAACTTTAGCGTCAAAGTATAGTACTATAGATTTAATAGATTCGTATTGTATGGGAGGGAGTGATGAAAATTATGATTGAATGTTGGGTTACAAGTATTGAAAGTTTGAGAAGCACTGTATTAAGTTGTGAGTTAGTGAGAGTTGTATTAACGTCATTCTATGAAGCACCATGAGGGCTATTGGTGACGGACCTCTTAACTTCGAACCTCGGTCGAGTGAAGAGGATGACTCTTGAGGTGGCACCCTTGTCTCCTAATAATCACTTCAAATCAAATGAGGGGGATTTAAGCCTAGGAAAATTTAACACATGCATCAGAGTCTCTATTTGACATTTCTTCCATAGCATCAGTAATTATGTGCATGACTTTCTGGCCACGAGTCCGCGACCCTGACTACTCGACTACAGTCGCCACGTCACTTGATTTGTAGCATAAAACCATGTGTTTCTGAATGAATATCGGAGATTTAACTCTTTATAGTATTTATTAAATATAATTTACAAGTGCAATTCATACATCGAATGAAAGAGTAACTGAAGCAGTTTCACCAACAAACTTACAAATGCTCAATGCGAGCCCCATTCGTCCCACGGCACATATCAAATCGTTAGGCAAGTTTATACCAAACTTCGCTCAGTGTGTCTGATGTAATTCTTGCAAAAACTACATAAATCCTGTGTCTTAAGTCTGGAAGGTCATCTGGTAGAGAAGGTACGTACAAACAATACTTAATGAACCTTTACAGATAAAAATCCCATGGCGTCAGATCGGGAGAAGGTGAAGGCCAGGCGAAATAAGCTTTATCGTGAGGCTATTTACGGAAAATCCACTGGTCGGGTACAGTGATGTTCAACCTATCGCGTACTGAGAGATGCCAGTAAGTCGAAGCACCATCTTGCTGCCAAATGAAGTTATCTGGTTCACTTTCTTTCAATTGAGGAAACAGTCCTAGTTGTAGAGCATCAAGAGAGGCAGAACCAGTTACAGTGGGTTCTCCGGAAACGAAAGGTTCTTTCATTTTTCGCCGAGATATGGCACAAAAAACCTTCAATTTTGGTGAGTCTCATCGCGATTCTAGTTCCTCGTGAGGATTTTCTAAGCCCCAGATGCACACATTACAAGTATTCACACGTACTCTGAGATGTCCACCTTAACACTCGTTGCACATTAATAGCAGATTCTGTCTTTGCAAACTGGAGAACACAAAATACTTTCTGTTCACTACTCGCCATTTTTCTACTAGCTCGCTGATTGGCAGGGAAGGGGAAAAAATTAACATACGTTTCGCACGCATGTGCATATATGCCAAAAAAAAAACTGTTTCAGTTGGTCTTTTATTCAATGTATGAGTTTGTGATGTTCCTCCTCTTAGAAGAACATCTCTCGAAGTATCAGCGTGAGCTAGAGGCGTAGAATTAACGAAAGAACTAGGATCAAACATTATCTTAACATGACTTTATTAAGATATTCAACTTAAACCTTTAACAAATTAAATTATAATATTTAATATGAGAGAATCTACGATGGTAAAATACGCAACACACACAATATGTATATATTTATAATAAGTCTTAATCTAATTCAGACCACTATCAATAAACGAACCGCATAATCTCCGATTCTAATATTAAATAATCAATCCTGCCTTATTTTTTTTACAGCTTGGAGCAACGATCAATCCTGTCTTTGTATGCACTCGTGTGCAACTTGGCTGCGTCCTATGTTCGATCGCTAATAACTTTTATTCACGTCACTCAAAACTCATTCAGACTTGAACCACGAACTGTAATAACCATCAACTGCCACAAACTAATTTCAATTGTCAAACATTACCTTACATTGCGATCCCGCTTACTCTAAGATCCGATATTTAAAAGTTTGTTCATTTGCATCTTTTATTCACACTTCACTTCTTGAATTTGGTTGGAAAAGAGTTGCCATTAATTCTAGCCCAAAGAACCCAAAGGACTTGTTAAGGAAAAGACGCGTGAGACATCACAAGTTATACTAATAAGTTAAATGTAATAAATACTATAAAAAACATTAAAACTCCGATATATTCATTTATAAACACCCTGTATAATGACTGCTGACTTTATCCTCTTAAGAAGTATTAGAAAGAATTCTTTTCTTTCTAGTTTAACTTAATTAAATCTTTTAATTTTAAAATCAGAAGGTAATACATATGAAAATAATTATAATATATATATATATATATATATATATATATATATATATATATATATATATATATATATATATACAGAATGCCCGAAAAGTAGGATTATTTTTTCAAAAATGAATTTAAAGTAAGATCTTCACTTATACGGTTTCTTACGTTCTATAAAGAAAAGATCGAAGTTTCTATTGTCAAAATGCAAATTAGATGGTGCAACGTATCGCGTTTTGCGGCATTCTCGTTTCTAATTGGGGTCACATCAAGAAAAAGCGCAAGTTGTAGCATGGCTTATCAAATTTAAAGCTGTAACACATGCAAAACGTAAATTTTGTGAAGTCCACCTTCAAAATCTACAATTTGTAAGTGATATGAAGGATATATGATGATAATTGCTGAATTGTCAAAAACAGTATCTGGCGATCCTAGCAGAAGCTGGGGATGACTCCACTCGTTTAGACTCAGTGTGTTGCGCGCAACTAATGGTACTCACAATGAAATCGTGCAGTAAAACATTAAAAAGAAATTTATCTTTTCTTAATGTAGCATAAAACTCCTATAGTGAATATATTTGTTTATTTGTAATTAAAATTTGAAATTGTAACCATACTTTCCAAACACCACGTATTATTTTTAAACATTTAATTTACATTTTCAATTGATCACTCAATTTGAGAAATGTGTGAAAATCCTGCATAATTTTGCTTGTGAACTACATCAGAAGTTCTCAAACATTTTTGTCTCATAGACCCTTTGTCATGTCTTACGTTTGGTGGCAGACCCTTGTTTAATTAAAAACGCAAGTTTATCGTCTCAAATGTCTTTTTTTGCCGCTGGCATTACTACTACTACTTTAAAAGAATTAAATTTTTAACTGTAATGGAGTAGAGTGTTTAAAATTAAAAAATAGCATATGTTGATTCATTAAATTAAAAGTTAATTAAAATACCTAAAATAACTAAACAACAAACAAATGATTTTAATGAGGGAGGGATGAATCTGGTGCTACAATAACAAATTTTCAACGTTTGGTATCAATTATTTCAGGCTTAACTTTAAATCTGCTCTATTTGTAGTGCCCATGCCTTTTTTCTTTATGTTTTTGTTTTGTAGATTGTCAACCGCTTTGAGACTCATTCTCACTAGGAAAAGCAATTAAAAATTTTCTCGCACTTTTCCATAATTAGGGACAAATAACAGGTTTGTCTTTTCGAAGCCAAAATTGCTGACATACGTGTCTAAACTATACTTTAATATCTTCGTTATTGCTTATTCCGATCTATTTCTATTGTAATGTGGCATGTTTTATATCAAAGTGACAATATGACTTCATTGCTTATTGTGATATTACCATAGTCAAAGCATTCTCAAACTTAGTTGTAAAATCTGAATAAAAGGCATTTAAATATGCTAAACGTAGGTTACAACGTTCTGACTGATTGTCTGAGACAAATTGAGAAATTGAGAAAGTTCGGGACCCACATTATAGAGTATATTATTCTGGAAAGAAACACTGAAATGGTTTTTGTTTTAATAAATTTTATGCTTTTTCGCCTTGTAAGCGTAAATTAACCTCATTGAATTTAGTAAATAAATCTGTTAAACATGTAAAAGATTTTTTTTCACTTGATTAAATTTTCTTTTAAAATTAGAGTCACGATCAAATTTAATGAGATCCACTAACTATCACATAGACTCCCACTTACACTTCATGAGCCCTCAAATTATTTTTTCGCTGACGTGCGCCCCTTGTTCATCCTCAATAGACCCTTGGGGGCCGATATAGACCACTTTGGGAATCACTGAAAACCATAACGCATGATAAAATGTTGATTATTCAACAATAAAATACTTTCCACAAAAAAATAAATTATGAAACAATAAGAAAGAATAAAAATATTATTCTGATATATCAAATACAATAGAACGATTATTTTTCTTATTCTGAAAGAAATAAGCAGCGCCTTTTGGTACTTAATTCAGTCTCAATGTGCTACAAATTTCACCATACTTTATGCACAATGCTGATAAAGTTGATAAGAGAGAATTCATAGAAATATTCTTGAAATAGCTTCGGTCGTATTATCTAGCATCAATGTAGAAAATTTACTTTTGTATTATGTTATTCGGAAAGAATGCATGATCTTTGACGGCATTCTATGTTACATTGCGTTAGGTAAAAATAACTATTCTTGCAATATTTTATTATGCATCGAAAACTATTCTATCTGCGTGCAGAAATAAGAGAACTTGCTGGGGTTTCTATTTTAACGAGGTATGATTTTTCAAAATTCTCCGGGTAGAGCCATGATGAACTACATCATTGAAAAACTCGATATATGAGTACGGGGATAAAGGTATTACGCGATATATATAGAATTTTTTTACCATGATATAATGTAACGTTGCGTTAGTAACAGATTTTTAGAAGTTTTTGCCCCTGTTTAGGATCGATTTAATATATATGTTATATCAGTGTTTCTCAAACTGTGGGACGCGAGCATATTGAAAAAAACTTAAACAAAAGATTATTTTTAAAAATTACTAATTTACAGAAAGTAAACAAATACATTCTGACATAATAAAAAATAAAATGCACTTTTACACTGACTTTATATAAATTTATCAATTCTACACATTGTATTTTGATAATTAATTTAAAAATTCTAAGTTAAGAACAAGTTTAATAGATACCAGTGACCTCATGGTTTTGTCGTATATAAAATTACATGCAAAAATTGACACTTATCTTGATAATTTGTTCGGCTTATAATTAATCCTTCAGCTGCCGATTAAAAGTTACGCAATTCCCTCCCAATGCTAAAAGACAAACTGTCAAGGTCCTTTTGTTGCATTCCAAAGCTTTCGAAACATTTTTATGGCTATCAGTGCAAAGAAAAGATCGTTCTTCGGAAAGACGTATATATACGTCTGGGGAAAATAAGGTTTTGGCTGTGTGAGACGTTTATATAATCGTGGTTTTTAAGAGGTTTAAGACGTATTGTATCTTTAGCGTCAAAGTATATTATAATTGAATTCAATACATGGTTATTGCGTGGAGGGGAGGGGAGGGGAGGCGATTAAAATTATGATTGTATATCGGGTTGCAAACATTGAAAGTTTGAGAAGCACCGACTTAAGGGGACTTGGCACCCTTTGAGCAAACTTCTTTATTTACATATTTAAAAATTATATTTTAGCATTTTATACAATGTTTCTATTCAAGAAAATGTTACCAGATGAAAATTTTCATATATTATTCACACAATTTTAAAAATTTTAATTTTTTGAAGAAAATTGGGAAAATTTAAAAATCCTACTCCTTTTGTAAAAATTAATTTTTTGACCTGAAATTTTTTTCTAATACTCTTATGGTTGATCTAAACAACTTTAGGGATCGATTTTAGAATAACTTCATTCGTTTTCGAGAAAAAAAATAAAATGTTGATATACAGGCTAAAAATCAACGAAAAAGCCAACATGTCTTACATTTTTTTTAAAAAAAAAAGTATTCAGTTTATAGCAAAACGGATCTCTAATTTTATTACATGCTTTATTTTCAACACGCAGGAAAAAAATGGAAGTGATTGGTAAATAATTGTCGAAGGAGTAGCATTTTGAATGCACTAAGATTTCGAAAAACACAAACTGAGAAAAACAGGTTTAAAGTTTATAATTCTGAAAAAATAATTATTATAAGCTTAATAAAACTTTAAATACCACTTTAAGATATTAGTTATACGTTTTTTTTAAAATAATTGCATTTTCATATTTTTTCAACCCACACATTTTTATGAATGATCAACTTTTAGAAAGTACTAATTGCACATGAAAATTCAAGAAAAATATTAAAAAAATTTTTTTTTCTCTCACGACAGAAATTTTAGCTGTTTTTCTTCTTATAATATTAAAGTATTACATTTGTATGAAAAATATATCAGGAAGAAGAAATGAAATTATAAAATTATTAATATAAAATGCCTTAATTTAAAAATTTTACATGCACACATTTCACAAGGAAGAAAAATTACATTATTGTATTGCCTCGGAAATATTCTGCTTTTAATACTACACATTCTTTTTTATAGTTATTATTTCTATTTCTAAAATAGATTTTTTTTTATCATAAAAGCCTTTTTTTAGCTTTTTTTGCTAAAAAGGGGGTGTGGCTGAATTGCCTAATTTTTTTTCAAATGAATTTTTAGTCAACTTCTAACTTTCTGACATGCACAAGTGATATATCAATCGAAAGATAATAATGCAAAGAATAAGATTAAATGAAAATAAAAATTTGTTTGTGATTTTTAGGGTACCAAGTCCTCTTAAAAATATAATCTTTAAAACAGTGGTTCTCAAACTTTTAATACTTGTGACCCACTATTCAATCACAATTTTCTTCGCGCCCCCCTCCATACAATAACAATATATTGAATTCGATAATACGATAGTTTGAGGCTGAAGCTACGATATAACTTTAATCTCTATATAAACGTCTTTCTCAGCCAGTGCATACATTGTGCCGAGCGTATATATACGTCTTTTCGAAATACGATATTTTCTATTCAACGCTATCCATAAAATTATTCCGAACGCTTTGGCATGTAATAAATGGACCCTGACAGTGATTGCGAAGGATTCACTTATTTTAGAGGATTTCCTTATTTAATTCTCCCCTCCCTCCCTCACATCCCATATGCCCGCCTACGTGGAAAACGGTAGCATTGGGAAGCAAATCGTAAAACATTTCTCGGCATTTAAGATATTTGTTATAAATTGTACAGATTATCAAGATAAGTGTTGATTTTTGTATATAATCTTATATATAATAAGCCCATGGGATCACTTGTAATTATTAAACTTGTATTCAAACAGTGTAATTAAATTAAATATAAAATACATTGCGCAGTACTTATACATTTATAAGTGTATAATATCAACGAAAATGTGTACTTTATTTTTCATTATGTAGGAATATATTCTGTTTGCTTATGGTCAGTTAATTAATAATTTTTAAAAATAATCTTTTGTTTTCGACTTTTCAATAGACTGGTGCCCCCTTATAGGGTTATCACGCACCCCAGGGGGGGGGATGAGGCACCTTACTGTTTGAGAAGCACTGCTTCAAAATCAATAAACTATGATAAGGAATTTTTCAGACTGTCTCCGTTTTCTTGCTGTTTAGCCCATAAAAATTAGTCTAAATGTTTAAAAAAAAGGAAAATCGGTTGATGAAAGTTCCGGTGAATTAACTGAATGCTGCAAAATTACACATTTTCTTCTTGATAAGCTGAACAGCCTTTTGCAGGCTAAGGTTGACTCGCTGATTCTCCTCCAGATGATCCTATCCGTTTCGATGGCCTTCCCTTGGTTGATTCCCATTAGTTTGAGGTCCTTTTCAACATTGTCTATAACCCAATGCTTCTCAAACTTTCAATATTCGTGACCCAATATTCAATCATAAGTTTCATTACACCCCCTCCCTCCATACAATAACAATGTATTGAATTCAATAATACTATACTTTGACACTCAAGCTACAATACGACTTTAGCCTCTTAAGTGCCACCGGCGTATATAAACGTCTTGCTCAGCCAAAGCGTTCATTTTCTGGACGCATATATACGTCTTTCTGAAGTACGATCTTTTCTGTGCACTACTGTCCATAAAATTATTCCGAAGGCTTTGGAATGCAATAAAAGAACTTTGACAGTGTTTGCGAAGGGATTACTTATTTCAGAGTATTTATCACTTTTCTCCGACTCCCCCCTCAAAAAAAACCATCACATATTAGCGTGGAAAATTGTGGCATTGAGTTACGAATCAGGTAACTTTTATTCGGCAATTATAGGATTAATTGAAAAACGGTACAAATTATTAAGATAAGTTTTAATACAAACTCGTAAGGTCTCTGGGAATTATCAACTTCTTCTTAATTTAATGTTGTTAAATGAATTATAAAATACATTGTATAGACCGATTCATTTATAAGTGTATTGTATCAGTGTAAATGTGTAGTTTATTTTTCATTGTGTCGGATTGTATTTTGTTTGTTACTTACAGTAAATTAGTAATTTTATTAAATCTTTTGTTTCCGATTTTTTAATATGCTCGCGCCAACCTCGTTGAGTTATCATGTCCTCTTAGGTGGTGCACCCTACGGTTTCAGAAACGCTGGTCTAACCATCGTGGAGGTAGTCGTCCTCTACGTCTGGTCCCTTCAATTTTCGAAAAAATTTATTTTTTCTGGTAGGAAAAGCATCGGTTTATCGGCTCGGCTGGCTTAGCTACCTAATATGTGACACTTTTATAGTTCTCACAATGTCAGTCCAGCCATATTTTTGCCGCACTTCTTGTAAATTATTACATATTTTGATTCATTTAAGGTATCCGACTAATTGCGACAACTTTTTGTTTGAAAAAATGCAGGTATGGGGATTTTTTTTGTGATTTTTAGATTTATTTATTATATTTTAAAGAAAAATTCCTAAAATTGAAAAAAGAAAAAAAATTATTACTATCAAAATGGGAAAAAACTGGTAAAAATGCACAAAAAATTGCATAAACGGGGCCCACTCTGTACAAAAAATTTATGGACAAACTCTCAATTTTTTAATTTTGATATGTTCCTTTGCTATTCATGTTTGAAATGACCTTCAGGATAAATGATATTTTAATTTTTACGAAAACTAGAGCAAATTATCTTAGTGACTATATTAAATTGCTTAAAAAACAGTGATTATATTCACATAAAGAACTGTAAATTTTGAAATAAAACAGTGATGGGTAAATCTGAAGGTCAAAACACTTCTACTGTTATACAAAACGTACACATAAAATTTCAGCAAATTATTTTCAAAGCCTTTTGAGCAATCGATGTCCCCGTTTGAACTTTTCGCAAAAAAACACATTTCGAGTAAAACGCATTTTAAAGTTCGACATCTTGTGTTAAGTTATGGCATCTGCTTTTACTAAAACACTTGTTATTTTTTTTTAGTGAATGGGAAATAAAAACCTTGGTACTTTTATTAAGCTAATAAGATGGCATATAAAATAGAATCATAAAAAAAATTGTCAATTTTTGAAAAAAAATCATGATTTTAGGGTAGTCGGATTCATTAATATAGCAATTGTTTTTCGAGCGTTTTCACTGAGAAGAAATGTCGATTAACAAGTGATGGACGTATAGGTTTCAATTTTTCATGCATTTGATTAATGTTTAGGCAACATAATAGATAGAGTTGGATTCGTTTCTATCAATGCTTTCAGAGCATGATTGTTGACACATGTTTTTGGTCTTCTACGTGGTTTTTTTTGTAGGGTAAAATCTCAACAGATCAAAATTTTCAAACAAACTTTAAACTTTTCGAGTATTAACAATATTCTTTCAAAATGTCTGTTTTATATTACGTGTAGCTTTTGCAGCATTTTCACCAAGTTTATACTCTCATAAAAATCACATGAGTACGAGTTAAGTTTTCTGATATTCTTACGAAATTCAAAACAAATTACAAAATGGAAAACTTTCGAGTAAAATCTTCGTCGAAATGGAGTTCTTGTAATGAACACTACGGCAATGGTTCACAAACTGAGGGCGTTTAACCCTATATGAGGGGGATGGGGCACGAGCGTGTCGGAAAGTTAAAAATAAAATATTACATAAAAATTATTAATTCATTGAAATGTAGAAAAATAAATTATATATTCAGATATAATAAAAGATAAAATAACTATTTACTCTGATTTAATATACTTATAAATGTTTTTGTAATGCACAATGTACTAAATAAGTATCAATACTAAATAAAGAACACATGTTTAATAATTACTAGTAATTCCCATGGGCTTAGAAAAGGAAAGTTTAGTATTAGAAATTGACAACTCTAATTTATTTTTCCATATTTAACTCTGATTTGAATTAAATATAATACTTAACCTACTTAAAAATAACTTACTTAAATTTTTCTACTTAAGGTATCTGACTACCCTAAAATCATCATTTTTTTTTCAAAAATTGACAAATTTTGTTTATGATTTTATTTTATAGGCCATCTTATTAGCTTGATAAAAATACCAAGTTTTTTTATTTTCCATTCGCTAGAAAAAAAATTACAAATATTTTAATAAAAGCAGATGCCATAACTTTACACATGATGTCAAATATTAAAATGCGTTTTACTCGAAATGTGTTTTTTGCGAAAAATTCAAACGAGGACAGCGATTGCTCAAAAAATTCTCAAAATAATTCGCTGAAATTTTTTGTGCATGTTTGGTATAACAGTAGAAATCTTTTTTATCAATCACACTTTTATTTAAAATTTACAGTCCTTTGTGTGAAAATAATCACTGTCTTTTAAAGCAATTTCATATAATCACTAAGATAAAGTGCTCTAGTTTTTGAAAAAATTAAAATATCTCTTATCCTGAACATGAATAATAAAGTAACACATCAAAATTGAAAAATTGAAAATTTTCTCATAAAATTTTGGTACAGAGTGGGCCCCGTTTATGTAATTGCTTGTATATTTTTACCAGTTTTTTCCCATTTTAATAATAATAAATTTCTTTTCTGCTTTCAATTTTAGGATTTTTTTCTTAAAATATACTAAAGAAATCTAAAAAACACAAGAAAATCCCCATTATTTCCCTTTTTTTAAAAATAAAATTGTCGCAAGTAGTCGGATACACCTTAAAAGTAACATATACACAATTTAATACTTATCTTGATGATTTGTACGCTTTATAATAAGGTTGTATTGTAGCTATAGAGTCAAAGAACATTACATTCAATACATTGTTATTGTATGAAGGGGGGCGCGAAGAAAATTATGATTGAAAATTGGGTCGCAAATAGTGAAAGTTAGAGAAGCACTGCACTGCGAATATAAACGAGTTTCTGTCAAAAATAAAAACATAATGAAAACAAGGAGACATACGAGCGTATGTTTCCTTATCTACCTGAGGTCTTAAAAAATGCTCTGCTATTAAACCATAAATTTTATGATATGTAATAAATCTTTTTACAAAAACAAAACAAAAAAAATACTAGCTATTTATACATAAGATTAGATAGCGCTTATTTGACCAAAAGTAAAATTGTGACAAACCTATTCGGAACTTTATCACTAACCTTCTGAGACGTCTTTTTTAGGGAAATTTAATTCCCCTACCTATTTCCAATCAGCTCCAAAAAGAGGACAGGATTCCTTGTTATATGCAAATTAGATAAAGTATTTAAGTCAAACGGAATAGTAAAGTAAAAAGCAGTAGGAGAGAGAGATTGAAGCAGAAAGGTATAATAGTGAAGTTAGAGATTTATTATTGAAAATTTCTAGTTGGATAGATTAATCTCAGGAAGAGTTGAAATTCAGTATGGTAAATATTGATTTATATTTAAAGTCTCATTATAAAGCTTTATATTAGGAGTGAGATTAAAGTTAAATGTTCAATAAGAATATTATTGAACATAGTTCTGGGATCTCTTATCGTGGTAATCTCTGCGTGATCGATATTCTAATTGTTAATTAATTGGATCATTAAATATTTAAGTTAATTTAAAGGAAAGTCCCTTTTAAACCACATATAACTCTTTTGATATATTTGTTATTAAAAGTCTTTGATTCTATTTGGGAAAGATAACCAAATAAAGAAAGTTATTTATAAAAATGGCTACTGGCTCTTATCTGACTCCAAATTATTCTCGTTCTCAAAGTGAGATCCAAGGGGATCTTTACAAAATAAACTATAAACTGTCAAATGAAAGTTATTCAAGGAGAGTTGGAAACCTCTCTCTCTCTATACTTATATTGTTAAATTGGCTGTTTTCGACGTACCTTTTCTCAAAATCTGTTATGCTTGTACATGCTTGAAATATTTCATAGAACTAAAGTACAGCTTTCTGATTATACTGAAATGAACTTTTAGATAATATTGAATTTGTTTATAATTTATGGAATATTTTCTCAAACATTGCGAAATTTAACCCATTTTTCACATAAAAAATTTGTAAAAAATAAATTTTAGAGTTTTTTTTACAAAAACTCATTTCAGTATATATTAGCGATCATTATAAACATATCATAAAGAATTTACATACCTGTGAACAGAAGTGTCTCAGAAAAGATACATCGAACATCAAAATTTACATTTTGAGAAATAGATTTTAATGCATGCAGTGAGACTTCTAATCGGGAAGGAAATACAAAAGTAAAAGGCTCAATTTACAATAAAAGATACATGTTTTGGATTACATCAGACGTTCAACTTTTAAGCAAAAACGAAGTGCTTTGTTTACATTTTTTGCCATTTAAATGGGTGTGGCCCAGTTTCAACAATTATTTAAAAATAGGTTTTAAGGGCTTCTGATTACCATAGAGGTTAACGTAAGGTATTTTTAGAAAAGTTTAAATCTATGCAATTTGAAAATGCAAAAATCTCAAATTGTCTAAAAAACACGATTTTAGCTTTCCAACACTTCTTAAAGTATCCTACTACCCTAAAACCATGATTTTTTCAAAATGGACACATTTTTATGATTTTATTTTATAGGCCATCTTATTAACTTAATAAAAATACCAAGTTTTTTATTTTCCATTCACTGGAGCAAAAATTACACGTCTTTTAGTAAAAACAGATCCCATAACTTCACACAAGATGCCAAACTTTAAAATGCGTTTTACTCCAAATGTGTTTTTTCTCTCGAAAAACTGAAACGGGGACAGAGATTGTTCAAAAAGTTTTGAAAAAAATTTACTGAAATTTTTTGTGCATGTTTTGTATAACTGTAGAAGTGTTTCGACCTTTAGATTTATCAATCACTGTTTTATTTAAAAACTTACAGTTCTTTATGTGAATATAATCACTGTTTTTTTAAGTAATATTATATAGTCACTAAGATAAAGTACTCTAGTTTTTGTAAAAATTAAAATATCTCTTATCCTGAAGATCATTTTAAACATGAATAACAAAGAAACACATCAAAATTGATAAAGTGAAAATTTGTTCATAAAATTTTTGTCCACAGCGGGCCCCGTTTATGTAATTTTTTTGTACATTTTTACTAGTTTTTTCCCATTTTAATAGCGATAAATTTTTTTTTTCTGTTTTCAACTTTAGAATTTTTTTCTTCTTAAAATATACTAAATAAATCTAAAAATCACAATAAAATCTCCATATCTCACTTTTTTCAAAAAGAATTTGTCGCAAGTAGTTGGATACCTTAAGCAATTATTAAGTTACCTTTAACCACTTCCCACATTTTTTTGCCCGAACAACACTCGTACACTTTTCAGTTCGCTTATTTCTTCGGAAAAAAGCCAACTTTAAGGTAAAAAATGTTTTTTCAATGAAAGTAAAAACTAGCATAATTCTTTAAATTCAATATTTATAACATTTCTGACTGGTGATTTAAGTTTATATAATCGATTCCATCTTAAAAAATTTTTAAAAAAATATGCTTATTTTTTGACAAAATATGACAGAAAAAAAGAAACTGTTAAGTGATTAATAATGCACCGGCTAATAAATTACAAAATTTTATTTAATCTTTGTTTCTTTTGTAAAAATAATACGATACTTGTTGCAAAGACATAAAGATATATGCAAAAATTCACCTTAGAGAAAAAATTATGGGGAATTTTTAACAGAGCGAATACCCTGATTTCATACATCGTTCATTTTGGATGAAGAGAACGTTTACACTCTACTTTGTAACAGATCATTGTCAGTGAACCGTGTAAATCCACTTTGTTACCTGGAAGTGAAGAACATTGTACCTTGACATTTTATGTCGTAAATTATTGACCTCTATTTTGATCTTTGAAATATATAGCAAAAACACTACCCAGTTTAGTTTGGTTCCAGAGATATTAAATTGATGATTATGAAATTTCTCCAACATGTATCTGTTTGAGACAAATGCCCTAGAAGTGCATCAATTAAATTCAAGGACTGTGCAAGTAATAAAAAAAAATAGGAACACATAGGGAACGAAAAAGTCGGTGCCGAGTGCCTAGCTCAACCCTTCTTGTGAGAATGTGAAAAAATTATATTGATCGTATAAGTGTTTTGTGTTTTGATATTCAAATGTAACTGATGTGTAAAAGTTGTTGCTGATGTAATGATGAAGCAAATACAGAAAATAAAGTTTTGTTTCAAGTTGGGAAACCACCTGTCTTACAAAATTATGAAAGCAATTTATGAGATGCTGATAAATCCTGCACATTTGAACAATATTCACGGTTTTGCAAAACAGCAGGAAAAGGGCTGAAATGATAAACATCTTGGTATAACAACGATTATTATAACAACAAATGCAGCAAATAATGTCCCTGGTCGAACCAGCTATCAACAAGGAGTACGAAGTAGTTTTGAATTCATTGTATTGAATCCACCATGTAGTAAGACCCAGATCCTGTAAAAATGAATTTTATAGTTGTCTTTTAACAACAGGACAATACGAAGTTGAGGTGTTTTTTTTGTGAAAAGTGGATCTTGACTATTCATAAAAGTGATCCATCCTCCTCTGCTTGATGCTCTACATAATGAACGAATTAAAGCACGTAGTCTTATAAATCTATATCTGAGGGTTGAGGAACTTGAGCTGACGTGCGTAAATGTATATAGCTACCACAAGAGATTATTTTGAAGATTTTTAAAAGTTTGTTTTACTATCATTTCTCGTTTCGTTGTACTATTTCTAGTCATGGGATTTAATAAACTCAACTTTTATTAATTCTTTTGCCCTTTTTTTCCCCGTATGTCATTAGAAAGTATTTTCCCTTTCCTAAAACATGCAGTTTTTTATTTTCACTCGACAAGCTGTGTGTGTGTGTGTCCTTCAATTCTCTCTTTCCAAGACAGTGTTGTAATATGATCTCCAAGGTAGACATTGTGGCTTGTCGTAATATGTTGACATTTCACTGGTGAAAGTAAAGCTATGTTAGAATAAAAGTTCTCAGTTTTAAAATATGTAAAAATTTCAAAAGATAATTTTTGGTGTTTAAATAATAATTTTATTTTGCATAAGAAAGTAACGCCATATATATATAGGCTCAAAGTAATTGATTTACTCAATAACTTAAATCATGAATAATCTTTCAGCCAAATTGAAATCATTTTCGGTAATAAACAAATTTTTCAATGAATTATTGTTTCGAACTAATACTGAAGGAATTAATATATTAAATGTTTTCGAGAACAAGTTATGTAAATACAAACAATAACTTCACAAGTTATTTATAATATAAAAGGCATTAAACACTTACTTTTCTGTCATAAAAACATCTTCTATTCGTAACAATATGATTCGGCGTGGCACACTGTAAGATAGTTTTGAAACAATTCGATTCCCGCGATAATGCATGCAGAATTAGAGAATAGAAGTCAATAATATAAATTTACAGTTTTATTATGCATTAATTTTGTATCATTTAAAGATATTTCTTCACATAAAATATAACTATTTCTTCAGCAAGAATACAAAAAAATAATTAAAATCGTACACATAATATGCATTTTTAAATATGTTTATAAAAAAAACAACGTAAAATATATAAGTATTTACTTTCATTATAGTTAAAATACAGATAAATAAAAAGTTTAACACGAATTTAGTGCTTGCACAGCTCTGCACTTTTATATTGCAAAATAAAGGGTATAATGTGTAACATACAATTTGACGCGATTCCAAGCATTCAGTTGTTAAACAATTTCTTTGCGGACTCGAAATATTTTTCATGTAAGGAAAGCTTTTTATTTATAGATATGTAGAAACAAAAACGGAAAGCAGAGTACATACAATTTTCTCTCTTGAGAAACCGTTAAATCTCTCCAGCAATGACATTCAATAATTTACAAAAGATCCGTAAATTTATATATCTTTAGAGATATATTTTATATTTTTTTTGGAAATTCTTAAAATATTCTTGATTCTAAAGATAATCGTCAAATATAAGATCCATTACAAATTTATTAACTTCCATCCACTCAAATATTGATAAATTTGTAAGGGAGTGCAGAACGCCACTGAGAATTGTACCTCGTGCCACATGTGGCACGCGTAGCATAGGTTACCGACCCCTGTTCTGCACCATACTACCTCTCTTGTACATATAATTAATTCACAAATTTACTCACTCTTGCTTAATACTGCTGTTATCAATGGCTAATTAAAATTAAGTAATTATGAAAATGGTATACGCGCGCGCATTTAATATTCAGATTTTAAAAAACGATAAACATTCTTGTCAATATCTAATTAAAGCCTCTGAAATTTGAAGACTTTCTCAAGTTTAAATAAACTAGCGTGATTTTATTAAATTACAAGTATCGTTTCACACAAAATGTCAACTTAAAAAATCTCTCCATTTCTGCCTTAGGTGAATTAAAATTTTCTACAGTTATATATAATTTACTGAGTAAACATTATATAAATTAAAATTTAATTAACATTTTTCATTCTGCGTCTAAAATTCTTATAACTGTTTATAATAAAATTAATTACTTTAGAATATAGCGTGTCCTGTTAACAAATATTTTTTTTTCTGTTCAATTTTGAAAACAATTTGTAAAAGTACAGTGGAAAGTAGAAATTTAATATGCTCTGTAACATCTAAGTTACATAGGTAAACTAATAATTGATATATATATAAGTTTTATATCAGGGAATGTATTTTTAATTGACTTTCTGGTAGAAATTATTAAACGGTGAAAACTACCATATTTAAAAGCCTTTTATTATTTTGTATGAGTTTATTATTGCTAGTAACTCCCTACCTTTCCCATTCTTCCTATCATTGAAACAGTTATTGACATCCAATATGAGATGCATATTAAAAAAAGTGAAAAGAAACATCAATAACTTGTATGAAAAAATTATACATGTTTATAGTAGAACTAACGTATAATAATGTTATTACAATATTATTACACAATTAAATTATTATATAATACTATATCATTACTATTATACTATGATTATATTATATCATAGAATTACAACATTAT
Source organism: Trichonephila clavipes (assembly GCA_019973935.1). Classification (NCBI taxonomy): domain Eukaryota; kingdom Metazoa; phylum Arthropoda; class Arachnida; order Araneae; family Nephilidae; genus Trichonephila; species Trichonephila clavipes. The sequence goes on from BMAU01019922.1 coordinate 256,991, forward strand.
AATTGAATTCCATTTTGTAATACTTTATTTGTTATAATATTCATTTATGTTAAAAATAGGCTAAACTTTTCAACATGGCTATGTTTTTTTCTATTATGTTGAAAATTTCTGCTGTACGGGGAAGGTGGTCCATAAAGTATTGCTTAACCCTAAATAACTGGCTAATTCAGTGGCAGCTCTAGAAATCACATAATAGGTCTCCATTTTAGTTTAAAGACTCTTTTTGTATCTATATTTGATATGTCTCTTGAACTCCAATTTCTTCCTTCTTTGGCATTGTAGGTAATACAACTTTTCCACTTGGTATCTGATTTTATTTTATTATACTATTATTACACAATGCGATATACAGTTGATAATCAAAATAATGAAAAATTGTGAATAAAAGGGATATTTTTGAATGCGCTTTGAAAGCATTAATTTATAATAATATAGCTACCAGTTCATTTTTATAAGCAGAAAGATATATGTTCTGGTAGTATATGGTGACTTTATTTAAGATCTGCAAGTTTTGGATTTTTTTTTTTTGAAAAGCGTAAAATGTCGGACCTCTCAGATTTTCAAAGAAGCCAAATTGTAGCAGCCGTCTAGCTGGTAGCAAGTGTGACTGGAACATCCCAACTTTTAGAGTTATTAGAGGTACGAGATGTCTAAAGTCGTTAAAGCATACACACAGCGCGGAAAAGTCAAATTAAAATAGTGGAGGGAAAGAGAAGCTCAGGGAAAGAGACCGATAAGTAATGAAGCGAATTGTGTCAACAAAGCGAACAACTGCAGCAAAAGTGACAACAAAGCTCAATCAGCATCTGGATTCTCCACTGTCAATGATTACAGTTATATAGAAGGCATGTACATAAACAGAGAATATTTATGGCACAACAGTAATCCCCAAGTTTCTTGTCACAAATATTAATGACAAAATTCATCTACAGTGGTGTCAGGGATACAAATCTGATCGATTGATAAGTGGAAAAATTGATATGGGGCACCACGTTTGCAAGTGTCCCCAAACGTTCCCCCAAGGTCCGGGTGCACGTTTGGAGGATACTCGCACAAGCGTATGACCGTGACTGCATCCTTCCAACTGTCATTCATAGAAGTGGATCCGCCATGATATGGGCAGTCATGTCGTGGTTTCCAGCTGGACCAGTGATGACCCTCAAAAGGAAGGATAACAGAGGACATGCATAGAAAAACTTAAGCTGGTCAGGTCTCTCGAATGATACAAAATTTGTTTCCTTCAAGAGATGAAATTTTTCAAAAATGTAATATAACTCTGTCGGTGAGATATCGATATAAACTAGTTATAGCCAACACACGACAACAAACGTTTTGATGGGATGGTTAAAATATTCGTTTTTGGATCAGAAGGTGCGCGGTTATAACCTCCCTCATTGGTGACCTTGGCAGTGCAAAGAGAACCACACCCTTTACGTGCAGAAGTCGTGGCACCATCTATCCACCACAAAAGCAACGAAGCCGTCAGACACATGACACAATTAAGCCGTCACACCAATGACGTAACCCACAAAGCCGTCTCATACAAATGACGCAACTCACAAAGCCATCTAACACAAATGACGCAACTCACAAAGCCGTTTTACACATGACGCAATTCGCAAGCCGTCACGGACGAATGACGCAACCCACAAGGTGACGTAATTGCTCACACGCTCGCCACGAATATGGTATCGTTCGTTCGCTTATTCACCGAATCATTGGCATGGGGTAGTGTGGCGATGTGGTATCGATATAAACCAGTAATAGACGACACGCGACGACGATCGTTTTGGTGTGATGGCTAAAATACTCGTTTTTGGAATGGAAGGTTCTCAGATGGAATCCTTCCTTTATTGGAATTTTCCAAAAAGGTAATGCATCTATCCATGAAGGAAAACCTCTCCAACTATTGTTTGATGAACACAAGGATGGTTAAACCTCTACCTTGCCCCCGCAGTCACCCGATTTCAAAATAACTGAACCGTTATGGCCTATTTTATAGCGTTCAATTAGGAATCGAAATCCTCCACCAAAATCTCTCCCAGAGCTTTCACAATATCTCCATGAAGAATGGTACAATATTTGTCTAAACACTATCCAGTACTTGTATGAATCGATTCCAAAGCGAATTCGGCATTCAATACATGTGCCACACACAAAGGTGGTCTTACATCCTATTCATAAATGATTCTTTATAAATTTAAGGTGTTTATATTATTTTGATAACTACCTGTATTTCCAAAGACTGATATTTTTCTGAATCAGATGCTTCATTCTGAATAATTGAATTAAAACTTAATAGATTGGTTTTATCGACTAGAAACAATATTTTTGTGTACCATAACTTCCTTAAGGATTAATTTAGTGTAACATAAACTAATCAAAGGGATAAATGATGGACAGCTAACAGCTAATTGTGACTAATTCATGTTTATTCTATTAACCTTCTGAGAGACGATTTTTTTACTGTGAGGAAAAAATGACTTTTTTGTTTTATTTCAATTTTTTACTTTTTACATAAATTGATCTTAATTTAAGAAGCAAACAATTATGGGAAAATTAAAAAATAATGTACACCCCCCATAAAGTTTACATTTAAAATTTCAGAGCATCAATAACAATTTATAAGTGAAATGATATCATAGAATTTGGGCATACAGATTCTTCACATTTATTGTACATGTATAGAGTTACAGTAATTTGTGTATGATAAACACACATCTTGGATGAATATTTAGTTGTTTTTTAGGATAATGATCAACCCGGTATCAGGATTCACTTTCGTTCATCTTTTCGATTTTTAGGGATTTGTTTACATACAGAACTTGATATAGGTCTAGTTCATGCTTTGGCGTCACACTATTCGGCTATACTCGAGAGCATTTGGTGACGGACCTCGTAATTTTGAGCCATAGTCAAATGACGAGGATGATATCTGAACCGGAACTCCCTCTTCTTACTTCTAGACAACACCAATGGGAGGTTATTTAAGTCTCGATCTATTCAACGGGCATCGGCCCCCTCCGAACGGTGGGGCTTCAGTACTACAAGCTCGGACTCATATCACGTCGGCCACGAGTTTATTACCTTTTTACCACTACGCTACTGCGGTCACTTTAAACCAGCGTGTCTCAAACTTTGGGGCACGTCCCCTAGGGGGCGTGATAACCCTATGTAGGAGGAGGCACGCGAACATGTTGAAAAGTAGAAAATAAAAGATTTAAAACAAGTATTAATTTACTGAAAGGAAGCAAATTAAAGTACATTTCGACTTAATAAAAAGTAAATACAAATTTACACTGGTATAATATACTTATAAATGTATCAATATTGCACAATGTTTTTCATAATTAATTTGTCAATACATTAAAAACAAGTTTGATAAATACTAGTGCCTTCCATGGGCTTGTCATAGACTCTCAAGAACCTTAACAGATATCCGTGCACTCGAAAAAATATCCTTCTTCAAACCAATGTAACTTGGCTATAAAACCAAACAATAATTTGAAATTTTTACCACATGATAACCATATATATTTGCATTAATTTAGAGAATTTCAGAAAAATATTTAAAAAGTTATTAAGAAATAAAAATTGGGCAATTTTTCAAAAATATGAAAATCAGTATTTTACACCGAGCTGATTCTGGAGTACAAAGTTGATCAAAATTTCCAAAATTAATTTTACTTGGTGTAAAATGTTCACTTTTGAAGTTATACTAACTTTTAAGAAATTTAGAGAAAAAAGAATTTTATAAGTACAATTATAATGAAGATTTTAAAGTTTAAAGAAAAAAAAATAAACTAAAATTTAAAGAAAAAAATATATTATTATTTTTTTAAAATTGATGCACAAGTTATGAAGAATCTTATTTTGAACACGTGTATAAAATTTCAAATTGATATCATAAATAGTTTTTGAGCAATCCTGCGCGCAAACTAAATTTTTTTGTTTTGCGAAGAATAAAGTTAAAGATAAGAAAGAGATAAGGTTTTCATTTAAGTTTCACTCTACTTATTTCTCAATAACTCCGGAAGTTTTTATAGTATCAACACAACTTTAGTAACAAATTTATCCGATATATTTAGGCTTTAACATATATATATATATATATATGTATATATATTTCAAAAAATTAAAAAAATTCAATTTAAGAGTCATGTGATCTCCTAAAATCCTATTGTAGCTTTACGTCAACACGTCCATTTTTTTGCATTCAGTACATTATTATTGTTGAAAGAGGGCGCGATGAAAATTATGGTTGAAAATTGGGTCACAAATATTGAAAGTTTCAAAAGTATTAACCTTTGGAAGAGACGTATCAAATAATATTTTCAAATTTTTAATCCGATATTTTATTATTTTGTGTTTTTGTAATAATATGGATCTCATTAAAAATTCTTTCACCAGTTATCGTTTCATTTTAAGCACAATAAAGCATTAAAAATTATATACTTCGTAATACGTTACACAAATTCAAATTATATTTGCACTTATATTTAAGTATGTGACAACACTTCGGAGCACTCTTTTTTTTTGAAATATATAAATTTTCAACTAAATCTGAAAGGGGGCATAAAGCTAGAAATTCAAGTACAACTTCTACAAAATTTAAAATAGTTTTGAATAAATTGGATATTTTGAGTGAAATTTTTTAGTGAAAAATTACAGTTACGGTAAGGCTTATATTGAAAATTTTTTAATAATATATTCAAATAATATTTATACAATACAAAAATAACATTAGTACCTGTGTTTAGAGCTGTAACATTTGTAATACTTTTGAAATACGTCATTTTTTATGCTAGAATTCAGTTTCTTACAAAAAACTAACGTTATTTTCTCACTAAAAGTGCAATAAAATACATAAATTTATATAAAGAGATTAGATTATGGTCCATACTGGAGATAAAATGTAATAAAATGTTTCCCGAAAATTTCAATTCAAAATCTTAAAAAGAAATTCTGTAGTGAACTTTGCCGTAAAGCAATAAATTGAAAAAATACTTTCTTAGAAAAGGCATTTAAAGATTTTAATAGAGTATTAAAAGTTTTCTACTAATTGCACATTTTTTAAACTCACCATATTTATAGGTCAAGATCTCTTTAGCTTCATGTCTAACCAATTCGGACTTTTTTTTTAACATTTTTCTGTTTCTTGGAGAGTTTGATAGACTATAACAATTGTCGTTTTTAGTGAAATTTTGATGAAAAATTGCCATTACACAAAATTCTAATGGATATATTCAAAAAATATTTATACAGTTCGTGTATAACATCTTTATATGTATTACGAATTAAAGGATTTGTAATAATTTTGAAAGTTTTTTAACTATGCCAAATTTTATGGAAAAACTCGATTTTTTAAAAAAAATTAATGATTTTTTTCCATAAAAACACATTAATGTTCATAAATATATACACAGAGATGAGATTTTGATTCATAACACAGATAAAACTAAATAAAACGTGTTCTGAAAATTTCAATTCAATTTTTTAAAAATATTTTGAGGAGGGATCTACTTCCAGTTTTGTAAACTCCATTTCCGGTTTACTAATTATGATCTAACTTTGCTTCCAAATATCGTAGGAACAAAAATAGAGTGTTTTTGGAATTTTAAATGTATGGGCTATATATATAAAGTACAATCACACAATAGGAATTTCGTGAGCTTCTCCAAAATGGTAATTTTTGGGTAGTCACATATCTTAAGTACAAACATCAACTCGAACAATAATTGCTCTCGTTCATAATTTTTTTTTATAAAATAAAAAAATACCTTCAGCGATTTAAAAAAAAAACACTACAAATTATTAAAAGTAAATATATTAAATATGATTTACCTTATTCCTAGCAAATAGAAGCGATTTCTTCAAACAGTCAAAATAATATATAGTTAAAATATATTATAGTCAAGATAATACTTCATGCTATATATATTTTTCGTATTTCTAATTATATCTCATAAATACCATTATCAGTGCAGCCAAGCCATAACATTTATATTTTTCATGCTGAAATATTCTACAGTGATGAGTGTATTCGCAATTTTTTGTTTATTTAAGGTAATAGTAATTACATAAAAAAAATAAATGCCCACATGTGAGGCCAAAGGCATCAAGTGGTTAAAAATGTTTCTATGCAAAGTATTTCCAGTTTTTTTTTCATTATAAATCTACATATACATCTACTATATAATACGCGCAAAAAGATTCTGAAATATTATTTCCGAGTTTGCTTTTGTAAAGGAAGAAACCCAGTGTCAGCAGAGGTCCATTTGATGGCTATATACATAAAATGTCGCGACTGTGCGTTCAAATACGAGCACAAACTTGAAGAGATGAGAAGTTCATGTGTGGACCTTTGCTTTAGGACTTCGTACGAGAGCCTGTGTATTCCATGAAAATATCAATACTGCATTCCACTTTGCTTTAGATAATGGATATTTTTATTTTCCGTGAGTCAGAATTCAATTAAAAAATATGTAATTAAATTTAAATGACGTTATATATATTACATAGCATCTGTGTGTTTTTGAGCAATTTCATCTTATCTTACCGTTGTCAGATTATTTGATAAAAAATTGAAATATGTCCGTCCAGAGATTCTACTGTAGAGTATATGTGTATAACATTTTAAACAAATAAAGAGACCACTGAAATAGATAAAATATGAATAAAAATTACGATTCTGAAATTTTTATTTTAAGTATTCGAAATTAATGTATACAGTTTATTAATACTTGAAGAACACTCTATAATGGACTAGACCTTAGTTTTCTTTATCAATTTATTGTTTATTATAAATTAGTTTTTTTTTATAAATTTAGTATTTATAATAAATTTTAATAATAATTTTTATAAATAAATTTAGTATTTCTTATGCATTTTCATTCTAAATTAGTTTTGTTTAAGAATTTATTATTTGTTATGTTTATTTTACTGTAAATTAGATTTTTAAAATAAATTTAGATTTTGTTATAGATTTTCATTATAAACTATTGTATTTATTAATTAATTAAACTATTGTATCTTCTAAATGTGTTTTTATCCCTAAAAATTTCTATTATTAAAATATCGTTTGATGCATGCATGTAAATACTACTTGCGACATAAAGAACGCACTTAAAATTCTATAAAAATATAATATAAAACAGCTGAACAAATAAGTTTGCGAAAAATGTGCAATATGAAGAATTTTTTTTTTCTAATGGGCTGTGAGTTGGTCATTAACCATTGCTGACCTACTACATCCCCCTAAAGCTTGTTTTACTTCTTTAGTGCGAAGCCCTATAGGCGGATATCAATCACCACAGGTAATTTTTTGACACCCAGTTCCCTCACTAGAGGAAGGCACAAGAGCTCTGAAAATGCAAACCTTTACCCGGATTTAATTTTGCCGAGAACATCCCAAGCCAAACAGACACTCTATGGAGATTTTACTTGCCGTATAATCATACGACATGGCCACTGTTGATTTTTGTATCATGAAAATCCACCGCCTTCAGCCGGGGTCGAACACGCAGCCTTGGGTGCAGCAGGCCAGCGACAAACCAGCCATGCCACCCAGGCGGCTGCAATATCAAGATTTCAAATGCTTATCAACCGATTCTGTAAATGATTACTGAAGTGCAAATCCCATACATTAAAGAAATGCAAAATTAAATTATTCAAAAATGTTTTGGAGAACATAATATCAAACAAAAACTCTTTTTAATTTCCTTAACAAACACTATAATATAGTATGATTCAAAAACATCAGTTCTTATTTCGATTCAGTGCAACTATTCAGCTTACAGAAGTGTTTCTCAAACAATCAATCTGAACGACCCAATTTTCAATCATAATTTCCATCGCTTCCCACGCGCGGTATCAATGTATTAAATGCAATAATATTGTAATTTCATGCTAAAACTACAACATGGCCTTAATTATAAATCGTACAAATTATCATAAGTATTGAATTTTTGTAAACGTTACTTTTAAATGATAATTTTATAAAATAAACTTTTTTATTTTCAAATTTTTGATTTTTTCGTGCCTCCCCTACACATGTTGTTGTCCCGCTCTTTACAGGAGCGTCCCTCACAGTTTCAGAATCGTTGGATTAAGATCGTATCACACGTACACGTTACGAGCAATTTTTCGTCCAAATCGTGTAATTTTTACTCAGTTGCCAAAGCAACGGCTTTCGAACAACTTTTTGCTAATTAGCTCAAAAGTTGTTCGAAATAAAAAACGTTTGAAATTCAAGCCAATTGGGTTCTTCGGCGCCTAACGTCATAAATAAGGTGGCGCCTTCGATTTCGTCAAACACATCAGATATGGCGTATAATATTTTAACGGCGTATATAATATTTTAAACAGAATAGTGCTCCAATTCTGCTTACGCTGACCAGCAAAAGCGCTAGCAAAATAAAAGAAATAATATTGGATGTTCCTTTGCCGAAGCAGAACATTTTGCGAGTAATTTTTCAATGTGAGGATGGAGCGCAGCTGACGTCAGAGCACGTGGTTTTGCTTATGGCAACTCTTCACCCTCAGATAGGACGAAAAATTGGTCCAAAATATTGCACTAAAAATGTAAGTGTGATACGGCCTTTAGAGTGTTTATTAATGTCGCTCTACAAGGCAACAAGAGCTCTATAGGCACCGGACCAAGAAATTTTGAGCCACATTCAATTAACGAGGAGGACACCTAAGCTGGCACTCCCCTCTCTGAAATTTTAAATCATGCCAACGGGAGTGAGTGAATATTAATGAAGTGTTCAGCCACATGAGGGCTTTTGGTGACAGACCGCGAAATTTTGTCAAGTGACGAGGACGACACCTGAGGTGGCACCCCTTCTCCTAACTACCACAGCAACGGGAGGACGTTTGACCTCTAGACAGATTCAACGTGCATCGTGACCCTGCATGGCGGGTCTTTAATGGTACTGGGCTCGAACTCGTGACATGCTATCCACGATCCGATACACTGACTACTAGGCTACCGTGGCCACCACGCCAACAGGAGAACTTTGAGCCTCGACTGATTTGGCGTGCATCAGCTCCTAGCCACGGCGGGTTTTCAGTGACACTAAGGTTGGATCTTATGACACGCCGGCTAAGAACTCGTGACCATAACCACTAGGCTACTGTGGCCAAATACACTAAAACTGCACTTATATATTTTGTGATATATCCGAACACACAAAAAAGTTTTTCAAACTCTACCACATCAAAAAAAAATATTAAAAATTTGTTTTCGATTACAAAGAAATCATATATTTTTTTACGTAGCACTGTAACACACATAAAATAAATGTAAATTGTAAAACAATTTCTTTTCTTTCACGTAATCTGGAGTATTAGGCAAATGCGAGAATAGAATGAATAAAAGATTAAAACAAAAGAAACATTTATCGAAGAAAAAAAATTTACAATCCCTGGAACTTATATTTTAAAGATCTCAACATTAAAACAAGAATAACTCAATGATTTTATGCATCGACTTTCCTAACATTCCATGTAAAGCAGCGTTTAAAATTTAGTGTGTGGTTTATTTTTCTTAAGTCTTACTTTACATTTATCTCCATTAGTTGAACTTTCTATTAGGCTGGATTCTTTAAAATAATCTTTTTCGTGTTTGTTTACGTTAGATTTAGTGTTTCTGCTGTAGAAGTGCAAAGAGAATTGATTTTATTTTCTACAATTTCTTAAATATTTATTTTAATTGATAATCCCTTGAAATGAAACAATGTATTAAAACTTTTTGACAAAGTTTTGAAGTTTGATTGCAGTTAATAAAAATATTGAATACACATCCATGCAGGTATTTAAAACAATCAATTATAATTAAAAAAAACCAGACTTTCGATTAAAATATCGAATTGTTTTTAAGATTTTATTAAAACAAAAAGAAATGGCTTTTTAAAATCCTTTAATTTTAACATAATTAAAATATAAGGCTTAGAAACAATAAGAATAACTGATAAACCAAACAGAAAAAAAAGAAAATATTAAATTGATTTTTAAGGTGAATCGCATTTGTGTTTAATATCCACAGTCTTCAAAAATGTATCCAACAAACTACCAATAAAATACCATAAAATTTGGATAAAAGTTTTTAATGCTTTTGAAAATCTTTGATATGGCATTTTAATATGAATTACACACAGCATTACAAAATAAGGTAAATCGAAAAATTTCTATCTATCAGTAGTCTTCAAACTATTTCAATTCATAAAACCCCCTAAAATTAGAATTTTCGTGGTAACCTGTTCCACATACACACACACACACTTAGAAGAATATATCTTAAAATATTATTTAAAGTAGATCAACGTAATATAGGTACTGCCTGCACAGACAATTAAAATATTGCATTTATTATTAAAACATTTTTAAATCTGATTTAAATATAATCTACTTAATTTGTGATTCACGTTTCACCTACCCATGCGTTCGTTATATTTAGTAAGTGGGATCTGAACTTGCGTTCTTTTAAACAAAATGTCGAGAGAGAAGTCGGAAGTCTATTGAAATTATCTGCATTGGTGTTTCATGTTTTGCATTAAATGTGTTTTTATACTTTATTTTTGTAGCCATTCACATTAAGAACTATTTTTCAGTTAAACACATTGTTTTTATAATGACAATAAAATGTTTATAATGGTGTGAGAAATACTGTGTATTTTTTATGATAATTTACAACATATAATATAGAAGCTGTTCTTGCTAAAATTTAGATTTTAGCATCTAATCTGTTGATAAGTCGATGTTCTTCTCTCTCCTTTATTACAGGCATTTTTTTACACAAATACAAAAAAAATGCTTCTTCCACTAAAAAACTTGTCAGTTTTGCAAGACAATATACTAACAAGTAAAAAATTATTTCGTTGAACCTGGGGTAGTAAACAATAGATAGTTCACAATCTAATAGATAGTACAGATAAAACGTTGTAATATTTTTATTATATTATAATGAAAGTTTAAAAGGTATTGCAAAGTAAAGTTGTTATGTATAAATATAATTGTTTTAGAGATTTAATGAATTGGATTAATTAAATACTTGTAATCATACAAACTTCATAGAGAACGCTAATCTATTTTGTATATACAGTTATAAATTTTCTTTTTCATTTTTTATTGTGACTCATGAAAACCCAGGGTTCTGTGGAACAAATTTCAAGATCTCTGATTTATGAGATGGCAATTTTGTCTAACAATATTTTTTAAAAATTCTTAGTACTGATAAACACCATTTAGTGGTCTCTTAAAAAATTGTTAATATTATACGTTAATATATAAAAAAAAACCCGTCTACATTTTACATAGATACAAAACTTCTTTGAATGTTAGCTTTTCAATTTTTTAAAGCAGGAAATGTCGTAATTTCTGCCTTTTTGATTCTAAAAGTATTCATTTATAAGTTTTTAAATTAAGGTATCCGACTACGTTCGGAACCGTGATTTTAAAAAAGCACATAAATGGATAATTTTCATGATGTTTAGGGTCACTCAGATTAGAATACATGTATAAAATTGTTTTAAGGACGTTTTGACAAAAAAAAATTATTTAAATATAATATTTTGGCAAAAAATTAACTTAGAATAATCTTTTTTCCAAATGTTATCCTTTTGTGAAAAAGGGTTCTATTATAATAAAATTTTGCCTGTATATAGCTCAGACCTCTCTACAGAGGCTCAAATAGAATTTTTGAAAAACTCACATTATTTTCAGAGTTACCACCAATTGAAATAATTATTCACATTTTTTTCTTAAAATTGCTCCCCTCTGTTGTCGTAAAATATGAATAACCCCACTTCTAAGTTATATATTTCAAAAATTCTAGTTGAGCCTCTGTAGAGAGGTCTGAGCTATATACAGGCAAAATATTATTATAATAGAAGCATTTTTCACAAAAGGAGAACATTTGGAAAAAAGATTATTCTAAGTTATTTTTTTGCCAAAATAGTGAATTTAAATAATTGTTTTTGGTCAAAATGTCCTTAAAAAATTTTATGCATGTATTCTATTCTAAGTGACACTAAATATCATGAAAATTATCCATTTATGCGCTTTTGCAAAATCACGGTTCCGAACGTATTCGGATACCTTAAGATACTTGTGTATTTATAAAGTTTCATGTGTTTATTTTTTAAAACACAGCATTTGCTTATCAATGAAGTAAGTGCCTTATATGTATGAAATACCTATTTTATTTATTCTCCTCAAACAGATTTTCTTAGGAAATAGAAGCATCGAGTCACACTTGATTATTTAAGGAATATAACATTTTATTGAACCTTTTATTAAACTACTACGATTTAAATAAAACATTTACAAATGTTATTAAAAGTACTAAAGATATTTTAGTGGTTCAAATTATCTTAAAAATAAAAACGCATTATAAATAGCTCATATTTTCAAATTCTCTTATGTTTTTTAATTAAATATATCAACTGAAGATTACTTTCTGTTTTATAATCTCATTATATTAATTATAAATCAAGGCGTGGGAATGCTTTATTCGGTTATAAATTTGACTACTGTAGGTGATCCCCATCGGTAGAGTCAAAAAAGTACTGGTGTATCTGACACCCGTCGAAAATGAGACGTTTTTATAGGTATTGACAAATTTACGTTCCCAGGCATATGCATTTACTTATTTATAGTGTCACATAATTTATGCAAATCAAAGAAAATAGTATGAATAAAAAATAAGTTGCCAGTCATACAGAATAATCAGTAGAATATTGGCCACGTGAAGCACTTACCAATTCCACTCCCACCAACTTTGGTCCTCCAGGATGAAAAGAAGGCATGTACATGATATTCTGAGGAAGCTCCCCAGTTGATCATCCATGGAGAACTACAGCAAACCTATAGTACGGATTTAGGGGAGATAGCACACACCCTTGTGGCTAAGCCATGTGTAGTTGGGCCCACTTCTGGTGGTTGGGGAGGAGTCTGATGAACAGATGATGCGGTTAGAAGATGACTCGTGAGTGTAACCTATCATGTGAGTTTTGAATAGGACAGGAAATCCCTTTCTCATCTTATTCCACTCCATAACGCAGAAGGTGTTTTAATATTTCAGTGATTATATTGCATTTTTGATGGCGAACTACCTATCAGTGCAACTCAAGTTGAGAAAATTATGGGTTTGTTTTGTGACACGAATCTATACGCGTCCTCTCACTTATCCTCTTGGGGGATCTTTGGGCGAGCATTCGCGTTTAATTCACAGCCATCCCTCTCAAGAAGAAACCGTAATATTCATTTCGACTCTATAAAGTCAGAATTTTGTAATATTAGAAAAGGTGGTAGGAAGCAGCTATATTCCCTAAGCAGGTAAGATTGAAGAACGTTTACTTTCGCATATGAAGATTAAGAGTGGTGTTTTGCCACTGAGTTTAAATTAAGAGATTTGAGGTTAGTAATCAATGATAGAGATAGATTAGGTTGAGTTAAACAAGTTGATTCCTCATATTTGCTTAATAATCATTGCTTTCTCTGTGCTACACATTTGACATTCACTTCGTGAATAGATTGTTGTTGGGTAGTCTGTTTGACTAAATAAATAATTGTGATTATGGAATTCTCTGGTTCTGCTTTTATTCCTTCCACACTCTTAGGTAGGCAAGACATTGAGAGAGAAACTTAGGGTGCAAGTTGCTCACAATGGCCCTACGTGACATGTGAAAGTAAACCTTCTTCAATCTTGCATGCGTAGCAAATATAGCTGCATCCTACCCTCTTTTTCTAAAATTACAAAACTTTGACTTTATACAGTCGAACTAATCTGAATATCATGGTTTCTTCTTGAGAGAGATGGCTGTGAATTAAACGAGAATGATAGCCCAAAGATTTTCAAGAGGATTAGTGAGAGGACGCGTATAGATTCGTCACAGTCTGAGCCTATGAATAGTGATTCTGATGCAGAAATTGAGAGTAAAAATCCCATCAAAACTGTTATATTTTCTGATGCCTTACATTGCTTGGAAACTGGGAAATCGTATCTTATGCAGCAGGATTTAAAAGTTGCAGTGTTTTCTTCTCCGTATAAAGTCTGAAAAAAAACCTCTATCGAGTCAGGAATCAAAAAGATGGTCAAACATCTATTAGTGAGTATTTGAAAATTTCTATTAGCTATTGCGTAATAGTTCACTAAGAGTATTTTTAGCTGCTGCACATAAAGTATGTAATATCTAACCATGGATATTTTTTGTGTAGTTGCTTATTATAGTTTCCAGAAGGTAGCGGAAAAATTTGTATTTCGTTTGGACTCCAATATAACGAATTACCGCGAAACAACGAACAAAATGCTCGGTCCCGAAGAATTCAGGGTCCAACTGTATATGAAATAGATAAATAGACTTTCCCTCATTTTTTTGTATAGAAAATACTTTTTTTTCTGTCATGCGCATAATTATTGAATTATCAAACGATTATCATAAATCCAAAGGTTTTGAGCCGATTTCCCTTCATGAGAAATCCAGTGTTGTGCTACAAATTCCAACTGCTTAATTGAGCAATTCGCATTAACTCTAGAGGTAGGCGTGCATTATGAATTATCGATATCACAGAGTTTGGGACAGAGTTTTGTGTTAGTTAGGTCAATTTACTGAGGATAGCGTTTAGTAAGCAGTTAAAATAACAGATGGGAAGACTTGAACATTTACAAAATTGATTTATTGATGTATGCTCGTCATTTCTTCTTAAAGATGTGAGTAGATTTATGAAATCGATTAATGATTCATACTTGCTAACATGCAATAAATAGAATAGTTTCTAGTACAAAGTAAAATATTAGACAATTTTCAATGTTCAATCTTCAGTTAAGGGGGCAGGGTAAACTTCAAAACACCCCTTTCATGCTATGTATAATTTTTTTTTAATATTCAGGGATTTTTCGTGTACTTATACTCGTTTTCTTCAGGTTGTTAAATTTGTATGCAATTTTTTAAATCTCTATTTAATAAATTATTCGATAAATATTCTTTTAACGTTATTCTATTTTTTTAAAACATATGTTACTTGAACATTTCTATTTTTAAGTAAATATCATAAAGGAAGATTTTTGTAAAAATGGAATAATAGCAAAGGTTTTGTGAAAAAAATAAAATGTTTATTTTGATTTATTTTTGATGATAACTTGTAACGGGTCCATCCACGATCTTCCTACTAATAGTTCTCTTGGGGGACATAATGTGTCTTTAAAATTTGTTCTATTAAATACCTTCCTCCGAAGAAGAAGATGTGATTACGTAAATCAAGAATTGTATATAACTATTAAATTTTCGAAAGAGAGAGGTTAGACTGCTATTGGATTGCAGTGACTGATTAACGTAAAGCTATATTACGATTAACGATTTAATCAATTAAGTGTTAAAGTCAAGTTAAGTGTTAGGTCGATTTGAATTAGAAAGTGGACGTAAGTGATCCGATTTATTGAAGTGAAACTTCTTTGGGCACGAGAGCGAATGGGAAATTGGCCCAGTTTTGCGTTAGGGTGAAAAGTGAACGGAAGTAGTAATTCCCCCTATCATCCAGAATCGTCGCCATGGTGAGAAGATAGCGAGTGGGAGGAAAAGAGAGCGGGGTCACCACGTGACTTGCGTCATACTCGGAAAAAGTTGGAAGATTGCCAAGGGGGGAATTGCATCAGAGGTTTAAAAAGATGTTTAGAGTCTTGCTGTTCGGACGAAATGTGCTTAGGTATTGAAAACATTAAGTCCCTTTCTACTCGTAACAAACTCGCATGGCGTATTTTCGTAATTTTAATAAAATAAACACCCCGTTTTTAACGAATAAACGTACCTAAAATATTTCCATTATATGACTCTTCCCGTTAAGGGACTGCCTGGGGCATTGTGTATATGTCATTAACTTTTGCTCTATTTCAGTGCTTCTGAAACTTTCAATACTGCCGCCTCCCTTTTCAATCACAATTTTTATCGCGTCCCCCCCCTATACATTGATAATATACTGAATGCAATAATAATCCACTTTATGTCGCTAAAACTACAATACGCGATCTTAATTATAAACCGTACAAATTAATAACATAAGCATTAAATTTTGTATATGTTACTTTAAAAAAAAAAAAAAATAAGTAATAGGATAATTATTATGTCCTTTCTCTAGTTTTTAAATTAGAGCATATTGCAAAATGCGGTAGCTGCTTAGAAGACAAAACATAGATATCAGCTAAATATAGAAAAATAATTTGTAATTTCTAATCATAAGCATTCCTCTGCAAGACAAGCCCATTTAAGTCGCTAATGCTTATTAAAATTGTTCGTAATTTAGTATTAATTAATTAGTTATAAAATACTCTGTGCAGCACTGATACATTAAAAGTATACCGGCTGAATTGCTCGCTCTTTGCACGAGTTCATTTATAAGAAAATAAAACATTATCCATAAAATAGCTGAATTGCAAGGAGAGTAAAGTAAAGTGCGCGACACTGTTTACAAAAATGTAAAATTATTTTTTTTAATGATTGCTCAAATTATAATTAGTTTTAAGCGAACTGTAATTTTAAGCCTCACAAAATTAGCATTTAGAATTGATGTTAAATAATGAACAATAATAAAAAATTCCGAGGACGAATAATTGTATTATTTTTAATATTTAAAGCGAAAAGACTTAAACATGTTTTAACCCATAACCAGGTGCACACTCGATACCAATGGTCGACCGGGGTTATAGAGTCACCCCACAATCCTTTTTTTATAATTATTTTTATAGTACACAATAAAAATCGTAATTCCAGTGAATAATTAAATTAAGAGAAAATATTCATACATACTTTCAAGGATTTTTCAATTTTTCTTTAATAATTTTAAGAAAAATCAAGAAAATTGAACAAAAATGTTTCAAATGTGCGTGACCTTAAAAAAAGACACAAATCACAGACACTTTTCGCTAACATTACAAGAATGTTATTTGCAGGCAAAACTGTCATATTTTGTTCAAGTTATTGTAATTTTACTGTCCCTTGATGTTCGACAAAAATAGCATATTGAACTTTTGCTTGCTTGTGTTTTTTTGACAAAGTAATATGTTTCTTCTGATACTTATGGCTTGATATTTTAGTTGATGGAGTTCTTTTGGTAGCTTTTGAAAGTGTTTCTTTCGTTTCATGATCATCGCATTTCTCAAATTTACTTTAATATGCATTATTTCAGCAGATCCATCCCTTTATTTATGAGTTTTAACTTCTCTCAATAGAGATCAATATGCCCATTTCTTTATATGTATATACATATATATTCTGATCATTTACCAAACATTTACCTGAACTCTCTCCTCATGCTCATTTACCAAACCACAATAAGTTGTACAATAAGGCAATGAAAATCACTACGTTATTCATGGAAGGGGGATGTAGCATGAACACAGAAACTATTTTGGAAAAAAAGTGATCGCACCGGGAACTCAGTCAAAACAAGTACCTTAAGATTGCAAAAAATGTTTGTCACTCCAAAAAAAAGGGATGTATGTGTCAAATATATTTTCTTTCACGTTAATACTGTCAAACAGGAGGATAATGTCAGGGCCATTGGTAACAATTAAACAGTTTGGCCTGAATTACCGATTTCGTGCACTCTGTGCTCGGCGTGACCGGTTCCGGATTAAAAGTGTATTTACTACAATATGGATGCTATAAAAAATTGCGTAAAACTTTTTCATTATGGTTTAGATGGTTGGGAATACTCATAAAAATAAATCTTGCCCTAGTAATCCTTCCAAGTGATCTCTGTGCTTTTCCAAAAATCATAAAAATATTTTCAAAGGAAAAAAGCGCAGCAGAAATAGTTTATTTATAACTGCCCTAAATAAAAAAACCAATACATGAGAGCAGGGACGTAACTAACCGTACAAGTAAGTTCGAAGGTCAAACCGCAGCAAATACATTCTCCTGCCAACAGCTGATGTACAATATTTCAATAATAAAGAGTGATGAATTTTTCATCTTCCTAAAATTTTTTGATTGTGGGCCTGAGTTTTGTTTTTCTCTGAAAGAGTAGTATTTTAGGTATGAAAAGAAAACGTAATGAAAAAATCTCTCATAATGGGATTACAGCAAATCAAATCAAATGTTTTTTATTTTGTTACAGTATCAAAGATAGCTAATGAGGTTTTGAAGTAGAAGCTTTTATTTTTGATGACGTAATATCGCAGATGATATATATATATATTTATATATAAATTATATCAGTGTAAATGTGTATTTTTATTATGTCAGAAAATATTTTGTTTTACTTCATTCCAGTAAATAATTTTTTTAATCTTTTATTTTCGATATGCTCGCGCCCCCTTGTAGGTTAATCGCACCCCCAGTTTGAGAAACTCTGCATTACAGACTTAAAATTTGGAAAATATCTCTCTTCTGTCAAGTAGGAATCCGCTAATACCGAGTTATTCGAAAATCGCCTAACAAAAAGGTTACAAAAAATTAGATAAAAAAAATTCCGGTTTTTGGACTATAAGAATTACAAACTTTAAATTTGGTAAGAATGCTTCTTTTGTTGAATAAAGATTCACTAAAAACGAGGTTTGCAGAAATCGACTCCGAGGGCTGACCAGCCGTAATTGGTAAATGCACTTCCGTTTTACAAATTCTAGGTATGCTTCTGCAACGGATGGGCTATCCTTTCCATAAGTAAGAGGGTCAGAAGGAAGATTAGACACACACATTGAGTCGAGAGAGAGATACAAGCTCTATTTATTAACAATTCCCAGCAACGACACAAGTTCAATAACCCAAGTTAAGAAATGCACCAATTGATAAATATAGGGAGCAATAGCGAGGTAGTCGGGATAACTGGAGAAATAATAATAAATCGGACCACTTACACTTAGCACGTTCAGTGAATACACCTTCTTATATTTGAAGATAATTTCTGAAGTAATCTAATTTAAACCGATTAGATAGAATTTAACAATTTTTTGAACGAATCTTAAGAGGGTCACTTCACGAAAATCCATGAAATAATCGATTTTTCAATTTTGATTGAAACATAAAATATCATTCTTTTTCTTTCTAATGCAGTTTAAATTTTTGCTCTAGCTTAATTAAAAGTATTTTTAATATTTTTTTTTTTTTAAAAGTTGTTTACATCTGTCAAACCCCAAAACCACTGATTGCCACGCCCTCTCAAATCAAAACAAAAGACACATGCTACTTTTCAGCCTTATCAAGTGGTTTAAATTGATTAAAAGAATTTATTTTGATCAGCAGCTTATCCAGGAAAGAAGTGAAGTGAATAGTTATAGATGTTTGTTTACTTACAGCCTATTTTTTACCTCCTTAAATGCAACGGATTTCTGCGATCGTTTTCAATAGTGTTTTCCATCAAAAACATTAATAAAACATTTACAAAACGTTTTTTAAACTCTGCTAAGTAATAAAATGTTTAAAAAACGAAAGAGTTTGTAAAGAAATGTACAACATTTCAAACTTTTATGGATTTAAATGTTGATAAGTCAGACAATTTCAACATAAATAAATCAGCTTTAAAATCTAAGTTAGGTAAGTTTAATAATGAGTATGTTTCTTTTTTAGATTCATTTGAATGTTTCTGTAAAATTCCTGACATTATACTGTTCTTTTTTGTGCTTTGAAACAACATTAATTACATAAAATTAATGTAAAAACCAAGGTATTCACATAAATTTTGGTCACCAAATCTAGGGTTTGGCTACAAAATTGTTAATATGTTGTAACTTTTGTGGTCTTATTCAAACATTTCTTATTACCAGGTTTTCTAAAACAGTAGTTAATCAAAAAGGTACAAAATTATATGAAGTGGACACAATAGAATTTCATATGCTATGAGGTCTATTTAAAAAGTAGCAGTTGCAAAAATATTTTGCTGAGTTATGCATTTGTCACTTACACCATAGTGGTTTTGTGATTCCATGCATACATTAAATAATGTGACAGAGAAAGTAACCAAAGTGTCTATGGCTTTTAGCTGCTGCCGAAACAATATTTAATAATGGATAACCAAATGTACCAGTGGCTATCAATGGTACCTGGCTAAAAATAAGTTATATATTTCTAAATGGTGTTGTTACGGCAGTTAGTTTGGACACTGGGAAAGTTGTTGATGCTAAAATATTATCGCAGAAATGTTTGTAATTTTAACAGCGATGTACATAGCAATGAGTGTTCGGCAAGTTACATTGAAAATAGTAGGGGAATGGAAGTTGAAGAGGTGCACTTTTTTTTGTATCTCTCATCACTCGCAGACATTACACAATTTATGATATACACAATATTTGGACTATATGGGAACTCTAAAGCATACAAATCAGTTTTAGAATCTAAAGATATGTCAATATTGAACAATTAGAATGTGTCAATCATGTTGAGAAAATGATGGGGACATGACTTAGGGCTTTAAAATTAAAAGACAGAAAGCTTAAAGACAAAAATCTCTAGGATGCCGTAATGGCTTGACAGATGCTGAAATAAACAAATTGCAAAGTTGCTGTTTTGGCTGTTCAAAACAACTCGGGAAAATTTGTCAGCCATAGGCAAGTTATATGGGCTATAATTTTTGATAAAATGTTCACAGGTTTGAATCTACGACACGGTTTATGCCCCATGGGATGTGACTTGTGGTGTAGATTTAATATGTCCACATACTGAAAGGTTACACATACAAGCATAAACACGACTTACCTATTGTAATTGGGAATTACATAAACAAAGTATTTAGAGGTCACTAATCTTGAACATTTATCTGGATGCTTGCTTGATAAAACTCAAAATATTAGTGAAAGCGGAAATAGTTTTTGGTGTATAATTCCCAAAACTGTATTTGTGCAATTGGGAACTTCAAAAACTATAGTACATGAAGCTATATACTTATATAATCAAAGCTTCATTACCAAATTGAAAGTTTTAGATGTATTAAACATTCAACACCTGAATTTTACCAATGTCGAGCATTGCAAAAAAGTAGATCATCCGTGTATTAGGAAAGCAGAATAGTCAGTTTTACAATGAACCAAAGAAGCCAGAATTAAAAATAAACAATTAAAATGTAGGCAAGAAAATGATCTTGCAGATGACACTAGCAATCCCCCCCCCAAGTTATAGTTCTGGTATGCATTAGTTAATAGTAAGTTTGTACTTTAAATCACTATTTCTCAAAAGTGTAAATTTCAACACAAAAGGAACATTTTTGTAAAAACTACTTATTTTACAGCCTTGAAACTTTGCACATATGTTAACACTATATAAAAAAATATTTTAATGAGAGATTTTGTCAAAAAAATTATTCAAAAAATATTTATGGATTAAAATGTACAAGAATTTTCATCGTTTTAAAATTTTTGACGTGTTACTCCACATATGAATTTTTTTAAAAAAAACTAATCAAAATTTTGAAAAATGCTCCCATTAAAATAATAAAAACAATACAATGAAAACACAAAAAAAAAATTCATGACTGTACAACGAGCCAATTTTTAAAAAATGTTCCTTAAACTTGGTCATTTTTAACATTACGGAGATAGGGAAAATGCTGCGTGAAGTGACCCCTTAAATTTTAATATTAATCAAATAATCTATCAAGAGCCCTCGTCTAGCTTTATATTAATCATTACTTGCTATCCTGTTGGCTTTTAACCTCTCTCTTTTCGAGCTTGAAAGTTAAGCTTTAAAGACAAGCCTTGATTTGAATAAACACTTCTTCTTCGGAGGAAAGTTTTCAACAGAATAATATTTAAAGACCCATTATTCACCCAAGAGGATTAGTTGGAAGAACGCGAATTGACCCGTTACACTTCTTTTAAGTCAAGTGGCAAGGGCTATTAGAATTTTTTAACACAATCGAAATTTTAGTTCTAGGTCTTATGTAACACTAACTTAAAAACCATATACAGGGTGGTCCCACATTCATGGCACAAACTTTAAAGGTAGATACAGAGCATTATAACAGTCATTTATGGTATAGGAAAAGTATGGGCGCAAGTAACGCTGTGATGCGCAATCAGGGGAAATAAAAGAAAAATAAAATTGAAATATCGTTTGGTGGCGAATGTTATCTGGGTTACGTACATGATGTTAAGAATGGCAGGGTGTTCCGATCGCCATTCATAACTGCATGTAATTACAACATGATTTGGCGCCAGCCCACTTCAACACTTACCTGAATGCGGCGTTTAGGTTGCGATGGATAGGGTGTAGTGGACCAGTCCCTTGGTTTTCCCAATCTCTCTTGGTTACCTTTCATGGGAAAAGCTGAAGAATCTTGTGTATGCGACTCCACTTGAATCAAACGAGGATTTCGTTGCTTGAATATCCGAATCTGTTGCATGTGTGCATGTAATACCTTGCATCTTTGATCATGTACGCCAATCGTTCCACCAACGCTGTCAAGTACAAATCGCTAATGATGGATGCAATTTTGAGCAGTTATTATAGACATTACACTAGTCAACGATGCTCGTGACGGAACTATTCAAGTACCTTCCTCTAACCCTCCTAGGAAATCTTTGGACTATCAATCAACCAACCCTTCGGAAGAAGAAAAATCGTGATATGCAAATTAAGTTTACTATATATAGTCGAAGTTTTCTAGCTAGAGAGTATGAGGAGTAGATGTAAACCATGAATCAGGCGAGATTGTTACAGTCAGGTATCATTATTGAATTGTTGTGAATAAAATACTTATTAGGGGAAATATTTAAAGTGACGATTCATCACTGAAATTAAATTAATATTCAATTAAATCGGATCATAGATTAGATCCTATTTAAAGTAAGGATCGAGTTTGATAGTCTCCTAATCATTCGTGTATTTCGTCATTGTTCCACTTTCGCGGTTACAACCGAGACATTCTCTTACTGTTATTAATTGAATTTCTAACGTAATATTGTGGGATCAATAAATAGATTGATTGGATTATGGCTAGTGTTTCTTCCCTACCTCCTACATATCTAGGTGACCAAGAGAAAACTGAAGACCTCTCACACGCTTTCAATAAACACTTTGACTTCCCTTTCATATCTTATTTTTTGTGTTTGTGCCTCAGCACACCACTTGCACCCATACATTCCTATATGGTAAATGATTGTTACAATGCCCAATATGTACCTTTTAAAGTTTGTATCATGAATTCGGGACCACCCTGTATAGTTTTACTATGAAAACATCCAGCGAAATGGAGAGGTAACGGATAGTATAATATCAACTGCAAATTTTAAGTTTACGAGTTTTAATTACATATATATCAAGCCTTTTTAAAGAAATAAAATTATGCTTGTTTTTCATAATATTATAAATGGAAAACGTTTCTTTTAAAAGAATTTCAGTAATAATTGGGTAAAACGTTTATATGAATGCAAAAGTACATAATATAGGTTTTTTTAAAAAACAATCAACTATGTGCTTTAACTCCTTACAACGAAAACGTCTAAAACGAAACGTTCTAAGAACAAGTACATTTTATATTCATTACGAAGAAACATTTACTTAAAAAGGAAAATAAACAAATTCTAATAGCTTGTAGGACAATAAAAACTAAGTGTTCCTTTAATGAAAGATTCTCAATCACCTTTACTTCTTGTTTTTAATAGAATCTCTCTCTCTCTCTCTTCTCACCAAAGAATTTCTAATTAATATTTTAATGTGTATATGCATTGAGAAGAAAACAACGTGTGTTGTAATTATAACCAAAACAATTTTCCGTCAAAATTTTGGAAGGCAAATTAATTCTATTATTTGTCGTTTATACAAGTATAAGAGTGCCAAACAATTTATTAAAATTATTTTCTAGAACTATAAAGTAAATATTCATTATTCATTAAACTCTACGTATTCATTGCTATAGAACTAACTCATTAATATTTAGTTTCTCCGATGAAGATTCATCGATGCATTTATTGCTTGAATCGATATACTAGTAGATTTGAAAGAAAATCATGTAATTATACTCTCACGACCTCGTTCTGTAAATATTACAGTAGAAAATAAGAATATTAATATTTAATTAAAATATCCAATTCATGGTATATATTGCACATAGGAATTTTGGTGAATAATTTTAATATTTAACTTTTAAAATATAAAGATTTTGAAGGTAATAACTTTCATTTATATAAATGTAGATGTGATAACACTTTGTTGTTTAAAGTAAATAAATAATACTTGTAAATTTGAATAATTTACTTGCGGTTCTTATTGCAGTGCTATGAAGAAAACTAATATCCTTAAGCACCCAAGAGAGCAAAATTATAGTGTAAATATATTAATTAATTTGATACGGTTAATTAGTATGGTTAAGCAACTTCTATATAAGAGTTCAGTAACATTTTTCTTGACACTTGACTTTTTACTCCGAAATTAGCATAAATTTTCACTTCCATATAGTTCTGCTTCAAATTTCTCGAACTAAGGGTTTCTTAATAACATAAAATAAAAATCCCTTAAAATTACTTGAGTACCTCAAATATTTGATGACATAAATTTTATAATGACTGTTTTTCCAAAGATAAGCCCAGAGACGGAGTGGTAGTGTATCACGCTTCAACACCACAGGTCCGGGGCTCAGTTCCCGGGCTGGACAAGGACGACTCAGCCTTCATCCTTTCAGTGGGTCGATAAATAAGTATTAAAACTGCTTGGGAACTAAATACTGGGGTGCTCACGTCAGCCTAACCAATTGAGCGAAGCATCTGCACATCCACCCCAGCGCCTAAGGTCACGAAAACTGAAAAGGCACAATAGGTTTTGGCCCTCATGGGCTGCTGCCAGTTCAGTATTTTCCCCAACATTCTTTCTCACTCACCAATAGTTTGTTCTTCAATGATTGCATTGTACAAACAAAATATGTCATATGTAAAAATATTAAAATAATTCAGTATATCGATCGATAAAACGAAAAAACACAAAAATTCTGAAATAATTAATTCATAAAATATTTATATTCAAAATTTTAAAGTGATTCCCTCTAACAATTCAGAAAGCATTGAAGTTCAAATTATTGATGGGAAAACTGTCAACATTAAGCTATGAAATGTTATTACAGTTTAAAATATTTAAGTATTGTACAAAACAGAAAAAATATACTATATTTAACTTTTATTGACACTTTAAACTTTAGAACGAGTGAATATTAAAGTCGCATTATTCAACGACTTGAGGCTTGAAGGCTTTTGGCAACGGACCGCGTAAATTTGAACCATGGCGACACGACGTCAAGAGACGAAGACAAGGAACAAGGGAGACATCTGAACTGGCACCTCCTCTCCAAACATGTACATCACAGCAACGGGAGGATGTTTGAGTTACGTACTTGACGGACATCGGTTCCCTCTACAAGGCGGGACATCAATGGTACTAGGTTGGAAATCATGACACGTCGGCCACGAGTCATTACCTTGACCCCTAGGCTACAGTGGCCACTAAATTAATTCAAAACCTAGTTTTAGAATAGATCTTACAGCTTTTTTCAATTGCTATTAGTTCAACTCTCTCTCTCCTCTCTCTGTATATATATATATATATATATATATATATATATATATATATATATATATATATATATATATATATAAATATCTTGTTCAAAGTTTCAATTGTTAATAAAATAATTTTTACTCATCCGTTGAAGTTCACATACATTTTTTTAAACTTACAGTGGATGTCACTCGATGCTAATACACATCTTTCAAACATTAATTAATTAGTTAAATTTTATTTCTTAATATTAAACTTATTCTGCTTTATTTCTTACTAAGTTAGAATTTGCACCAACAGATGGCGCCAATAAGTTTTTCTAAAGAAATTTTTTCTTAGCTTCAAATATATTCTTTTAAACTTGTAGTGGATGACACTTGATGTTCATACAGTTTTTTTTCAAATATTATTAATTACATTTAATTAACTGAAATAAAATTTTTCTTTGTTGACTTAAGTAAGAATTGATTTGAATTTTTTAAAGCATTATTTAAAGAAAATAAACTTCTTTTATATTCATGTAGCAATGTTACTTTATTCCTTTTTTTAGACTAGAAAATGGTAAAATTTAACAAAAGTTATCTGAAAAAGGTAGTCGGTGTTGTGGGAAAATACTAAACTTAGAAGAAAAAGAAAAATTTTACTCTCTTTAGCAAAGTTTTATTATGTTGCTCAAAGAAAAAGAAAAGTAGATGGGTTTATTACTTGTGCTTTTGGTACTCTTTGGAAAACATATGTTATTCGTTTTCCTCAAGAACTTTTCATTTATTTCAGGAGAAATTTAACACTTGCTGGCTGCTGTGGAAATAGATCCCTCAAAAAATGATTTTTGAATATTTTTCCCCTTTTTTTTATTCATTCTCTTATTATACCCAAAGAATAAACAATTATTAAAAATATCTCACACATTAATTCAAATTACTTAACACTGCGTCTTACATTGATATTTTTGCTTTATATTCTTTGATATATTCAAGATTGAGAGTACCATGTTATATAGAAACGATGATTTTCTTAGCTTTATATTTTAGATTAGGGGTTGGTAGCCTTTTGCATGCGTGCCACATGTGACACACGATATCATTCTCAGTGGCACTTCTTACTACTCTACACAGATTTGTCAATATTTGTAATGTATTTTATTTGACAAACATTATCAGAATTATGAACATTTACGAAATTACGAAAAAACCTGAAAGATAACTCCAAAGATAAACTTACAGCTATTTGTAAATTATCGAATATCATTTCTGGAGAGATGCAGTTGTTGGAAGGGAGAAAATTGCATGTACTCTGCTTTCCGATTTTGGTTCTACACATAAAAAAACTGTTTCCTCATATGACAAATATTTCGAGTCGGCAAAGAAATTGCTTAACAATTGAATGCTCAGATTCACGTCAAATTGAAAGTCGCACATTATACCCCTGATTTTGCAATATGTAAGAGCAGAGCGATGTAAGCATGAATTAACAATTGAAATTAATAATTAAAATTACTAAAAAATTAAAATAATAATTATTATTATTAATAACAAGTAGCCTTCGAAAAAAAACAGAAGAAAAAGAGACGCTTAATCTTGTCATTCTCAAGCGAAGAAACTCCTTGGTACTAGTTTTGGTGAGGATAATAATGACGATTTTTGTGGTGCGTGTGAAAGGTACTTCTACGCTAAAACTAGTCTCAAATGCGACTGGATGTGACTATTTGTTGCATCAAATGCAACAAATGGTGACAAGAACATTACAATGATAATCATTTACATTGAGTGAAATGTTGTTTATGCTATCATTTGAACCTGTACTGTTATTATTTTTAGCAAACTTACTATAAATTTTTTTTTGTTTTTCAATAGTTAATGTTACTTCACATTTAATTTAGTATTGTTTGCCATATTTTTTATCTACTGTGGGAATGTTGCATCTTACTCCATGAATGCGGCACCTTCCTCATATATATGGGGGAACATTCCACAATTAAATGAATTTCTTTAACATTAAATTTCTTATTTATTTTCATACTAAGAAGATAAATAACTTATATACATAACCAATTAAATATTGAGCAATAAAATGTATATTTTTCATGGCCTTGTTTGTCATGTACTAATCGAAAAATCCTAAAACTTGGCAACTTCCCCCGATTTATCTTATGCCGGATGTGCGACGAAAAAAAAAATGGCGCTGTTTAATCGTTCTATTGTTTGCATTAATGGGGAAAAACTTCCCCCGATTTACCTTATATGTGACAAATACATTTTAGTTCAGATGAAGACTGTTATATAAGCAGATTCTGATAAGGGAATCGTAAGAAATAAGCAGTGTTCCAAGAATTAAAGATTTCGTGAGCCTGGACTGATTCTGTGCTCCGCGTGACCGCTTCAGAGTTAATGAAAGTTGTGACGGGGCTTTACTGTCTTTTCATACTAATGCTCTTGGGGAATCTTTAGGGCCAGCATTGATTTATTTCACGGCCAATCCTCTCAAGAAGAAACCATGATATTCAGATTAGTTAATGGATATATAGTGGAGATTTTGTAATCGCGAAGGTTGATTAATTGATTGATTGGAGATTAACATCGCACTGTTCAGCTACACGAGGGCTTTCGGCGATGGACCACGTAATTTTGAATCATGGTCAAGTGACGTGGACGACACCTAGCTGACAACTTCTATTCTAACTACCACACCACACCAACGAGAGGGCGTTTCAGCTCTCAACAGATTTAGCATGCATCGCTGCTCTACACGGCGGCTCTTTAGTGGTACTGGGCTCGAAATCGTGACAAGGCAAGCCACGATCCGATACCTATACCAATCGGCTACCGCGGCCTGTAATCGTGAAGGAAGGAGATAGGAAGCTGAGGTGCTGAACGCCGTGAGCAGATGGTAAGGATTTAAACTTAGAAGCGTAATTATAGAACGAGCTTTAGCGAGTCAAAGAAATTAAGGAAGATTGAGATTCACAGAATAACACGTTACTGAAAGTTAAGTGGTTAGGATTCCAGGCGCTTATTTACACATAATTTAGGTTACGATATATTACTCCTTATTTCCTTCCTATAGTAAGACTTGCTTTGTTCGTTTCAATTGATAATAATAAATTGGTTTTATTATGGCTAGCTTGGGTCATCAATCTTTACCTCCCACGAATCTAGGGCGCGTAGACGATGAGATGGTAATAAAAATTAAAAATAGATGCGGAATTTAAGAGTATTAGCTTTAAATATAAACTTTAATCAATTTAAGTTTCTTTCTTCGGCTCAACTATTTAAAATAAGTTTAATAATATTTTCTGCGAATGCTAAGAACTCTGCAAATATTAATTTTAATGAAATATCTGTTCTCGACAAATTGTGCAAAGAATATTCATATTCTCAAGCTAGAAGATTTCACTTCAATATTAAATCCAGGAATTGATTTCTTAAATCATCGCCATCTTCCTTGAAAGAAGTAGAATCTGCACATAATACAATGTAGTAATCAGAAATGAATTATAAAAATAAAATAAGAACTTCACTACATAATTAACTTCTTTATTAGTGCTTAGACAGAATTATTAAAGACATTTTTTATTCCAAAGCAATATCAATTAAATATGAATTATTATACTTATAAAGGAGTAAAAGTTCTAATATTTAAAAAAGCCATCCTTATACTATAAAGAAAGAAAAACAAAAGATTCCATAATTTTTTTAAATCGTAGTTCAATATACCCCTTTAAGTAGCATATACATAATAAATACTATACATCAATATACACTCTGTCGCAAAAAATATATGCACCCAGAAGAAATCAAGCTACAATCACGAAACTCGGCAAGAATGTAGTCTGGTAAGAGATATGCAAATGATTAAAATTTCGAAGCCAATGAGACAAGGCTAAGTGTGCTACGCGCATATTAGTTGCGCAACTGGGAGAGTTTAAAAGCATGAGTACGAGCGCCGCGTACGGCTATCCAAATGAATCTGATGACTTTGAAAGACGATATTGAGACTTAGGATGCCTCTAAGACGTAACCGGCGGCAGTACGAGCAGCTGACGGACTTTGATAGGGGCCGTATAATAGGCCTCAGAGAAGCAGGTTGGTCGAATAGACGTATCGGCCGCCACCTCGGTCGGAGCGATATGGTAGTTGCTCGGTGTTGGCAACAGTGGATCACAGAAGGTAGAGTGTACCGTCGCAGAGGGTCAGGACGTCCCAGGAACACAAATGATCGCGAGGATCGTGCAATCAGAAGAGTGGCCACTTCGGCACCAACAACGTCGCTAGCATCGATTCAACGCCACTTACCTCCTTCCAGACATCCAGTGCCATCAAGAGAAACCATAAGGAGACGATTGACCGAAGTTGGCTTGAGGAGCCGACGTCCGCTAAGACGCTTACCACTGACCCCACATCATAGGCAGTGTCGACTGGATTTTGCCGACCTAGGGCAACTTGGAGTGTGACAGACTGGAGACGTGTCATCTTCAGTGATGAATCCCGATTCAGTCTCAGTGATGATGACCACCGCACACGTGTCTGGAAGCGCACCGGCCAGCGGTCCGATCCGGCATTTATTGTCGAGCGGCATACAGCAATTTCACAAGGTGTGACAGTGTGGGGAGCAATTTCTTGGGACACACGATCATCTTTAGTGGTCCTTCAAGGCACTTTGACAGCTCGCAGATACGTGGACGATATTTTAACGCCGATTGTGCTACCCATGCTATCAAGTCGCCCAGGTGCCATTTATCAACAGGATAATGCTCGTCCACATACTGCGCGACTCTCCCAACAATGTCTTCAAGGATATGACGTCCTACCATGGCCTGCCAGGTCACCAGATCTTTCGCCATTAGAGCATGTCTGGACGCGCTGGGAAGGCAACTGCAGCCGTCCCGAGATACAGGAGAATTAACTGCGCAGATGCAAAGACTATGGCAGGATCTTCCACAGGGGGTCATAAGTGATCTAATTGAATCGATGCCACGCCGAATTTCTGCTTGTATAGCTGCCAGAGGTGGCTTTACTACTTACTGATTTTTAACCTTTTGCAAGCTGTAACCGCTTAATAAAATGATATTTTGTTCTGAATTTTTAATCATTTGTTTATTTTCATATACACTACATGCATACCAAATTTCGTGAATGTAGCTCAATTTCTTCTGGGTGCATATATTTTTTGCGACAGAGTGTATTTTATGTGCAGTAAAAGAAAGAAATGTGATAAAAGAAACATACTTTATTCAACCACTTGATTAATTTTCTTAATATGTAATTTCTTCTACAAAATTAAACCATCTTTAGTATATAATTATTTTATTTTTATAGATATCCGTATTGTTACCTTGGGAGAAGATAACTGATAATGAAGAAAAGAATAAACACAACACAATATCTCTTTCTTGAGTAATTAAAAATATTGTTATGAATTTTGCGTAATTAACGCTTAATTTTATCTTAGAATAGCGTAAATAATTCATATCAGGGTATTTAATACGTTAATATTAGTTTCTGTTGTATTTATTTTATTATAGAAATTATAATATTTACAAGTAACGTCTTCCCTTGCATTACAATGTCGTTTTAGTGGAGATTTAATGAAATATTAGCGATAAAGCCAAATTAGCATTATTATTTGGTGACTTGGCTATCATATGGATGCTTCTGAAAATTACTGGAGAAATCTATCAATATCACGATCTAAGACGAGAAAAAGCTAGTAGGCAGTGCGCAGAATATGCAAAGAATTTGCTATTGTACTTTAGCTGTTAAATTGTTGACTTGTATACAGACGAGAGATTGCTTGTGAATAAATTTTAACGCTATGTACTAGTATTTTTAGATCCTGATAGTTGTTTCGGAAGGCTGTAAAAGGTTTAAAAACCTACTAGAATTTATTAGGCCAATTTGTTTTGGTGTTTTCTTTAATTTAAGGATTGTTTTTTGACTATAAATTTTCATCGCGCGATCATTTAGAACTGTTTTGCTCTTTGAGATTGATAGGGTAAAATCTTCGAACCCCGATATATGTAGAAATGTTCTATTGAGAATAAATTCAAGTTATCATAGTGTTTAAAATATGTAAAGAATGTGTTAAAACTGTATTGATAAGATCTCAAAGTTTTTACTTAAAGTGATTTTAAGTGAATAATATAAAGGGGTGGTTAAAGATCGGCCTTTTTCCGGCGGTCGGCAAATTCATATTATGTTTGTTATTTTTAAAACTTGTTCTCAGTAGAAATGAAAATATTAGGCTTTTTTTTCAAAAAAAAAAAAAAATATTATTAAATACAGAAAACAGTGGAAAAAAATAAAAATGTTAAACTATTTATAACAAATGTCTTTGATTATATTTCCTTCTCACTTTCACTGGTTGAATCGTCACTGGACCATCCAGTAGCAGCGTCTAGAAGTGTATCAGCATATCCAAGACTTGGTGTTTTTGTCTGAGTGTGATTATGGCGCCAGTATCCAAAGTACCGAAGTACAGATGCAACATGTGCACAGCAGCCAACAACTCTAGCACCAACTTTGCACTTACAATACCATTAAATGTTTGGATTATGACTCATACCTTGTGATATTCCCCCTAGAGTGAAGATCTCTTTGAGTATCAGCGTGAGCTATAGAGGTGTAGGATTAACGGAAGAACTAGAAGTATACGTTATCTTAATATGACTTTATTAAAATATTTAACTTAATCCTTTAACAAATTAGATAATAATAATATATGTGAGAGAATCTTTGATGGCAAAACACGCAATTTATAAAATACTGAATTAACCTAACCCGGACCGCTATCAATAACTGACTCACCTAAACTCAATTTCAATATTATCACAGATCCTAAGATTAAATAGTCAATCCTACCTTACTGTAGTTTGAAGTAACGATCACAACAATCTTAGATGAAGCCTTGTAATTACTCGAGTGAAATGGTATGCACCTTGACTCAATGGATCCCTATCACGTATGATTTCTGTTCGTCACCATGTAACGTTTTCCTAAACTTCTTCACGCTTGAACCTCGGAATATGTTAACATTCCTCAAATTGCCATCCCACTTACTCTAAGTTCTGATATTCAAAAGCTTCCTAATTTGCATCTTTCTTTCACGCTTCACTTCTTAAATTTGGTTGGAAAAGAGTTGCTATTAATTCTGGCCCCAAATAACCGAAAGGACATGTTAAAGAAAAGACACGTGAGCCCGTCACAACCTGTTATTATACATATGTTATATAAAGAGTGTTTTTTTCAGGTATAGAAGTTTAAGTTGGTATTACTTTCCAAGATGGCGACTGATTTAACAGCTGTCAAGTGATTTATTCTCAGTTTGGTTTGGCAATTCATCATGAATAGACTCACGCCTGAACAACGCTTTCAAATTGTGCAATTTTATTTCGAAAATAATGGTTCTGTGCGGAATTTTCATAAGCGACTTTTGTTTAGCGATCAAACACACTTCTGGTTGAATGGCTACGTCAACAAACAAAACTGCCGCATTTGGAGTGAAGCTAATACACAAGTGTATGTCAAAACACCGTTACATCCAGAAAAACTGACTGTTTGGTGCGCTTTATGGGCTGGTGGAATCATTGGTCCGTACTTCTTCAAAAACGATGAAGGCCACAACGTTACAGTCAATGGTGTTCGGTATAGAGCCATGATTACTAACTTTTTCATTCCTTAATTGAACAATCATGATGTCCAGGAGTTGTGGTTCCAACAAGAAGGCGCAACATGTCACACGCTCGTGCCACAATCGCTTTATTGAAAGACACGTTTGGTGACCGCCTAATTTCACGTTTTGGACCTGTGAATTGGCCTCCAAGATCTTGTGATTTAACACCGCTAGACTATTTTCTGTAGGGCTATGTAAAGTCATTGGTCTATGCGGATAAGCCACAAACGCTTGACCATTTGGAAAACAACATTCGCCGTGTTATTGCCGATATACGGCCACAAATGTTGGAAAAAGTCATCGAAAATTGGACGTCCAGATTGGACTACATCCGCGCCAGCCGTGGCAGTCCTATGCCAGAAATCATATTTAAAATGTAATGCCACAAGAATATCTTTCGAATAAAAAAAATTCATGTCAATCGAATAATACATCGTTGTTTTATTGCAATTTAAATTTCTATACCTCTCAAAAAAAAAAAACACCCTTTATAATAATATAGCTCCAATAAATATTTTGAATTTTCATGACTTTGATGCGCGAAAAAGAGACTGATATTTACCCACCTCCTTTCTTTTTTGTAGCTTTGTATGAAAGATATAAGTTCATAATTCATTTTATGAATAACAAGTTTACTTTAAGATTTCAAATATATATATATATATATATATATATATATATATATATATATATTACGAAATAGGAAAATAATATCTTGAACGATTTAATGAATAAGTTTTATCCTAAATTAAATAAAACCCTTAAAAATGTTTTCAGTCTTTACAACATTTTTCATAGACTGCTTGATAGAAGTTCTTTTGAAATCATTATATAGGGAAAAAAAATCAAAATAAATGACATTATTTCTAAATTTTTAGAAGCAAAAGTTTTTGCCGTTCCTTTCGAAATTTCAAAAAACGATGCTGGAAGAAAGTTAAAAAGTTTAAAAGTTTTGATTTTTATTTGAACAAATATTTTCAGCTCCTCTTTTCAAAGAACTCCGAGAAAATTATATTTTTTCATGTTCCTACTTTTTAAAATTATATTCTCTTTATGATTATTAGGCTCCAAAGAAATATAGTTCTTTTTTCTTCTTTTCATATCTCAGATGTTATCTTCAAAAATATTTTAAATTATTTTTTGCGTAATTTAAGAATGTTGTCCGATCGTATTTCACAACATTGTGATGTCGTTTTTTACTATGTACTCTATTCAATATCATACACCGCTTCACCTCATTTTTGACCCTTCTTTTAATTCCTGTAAATTCTTATAATGTTTAATGTTGAGCTTACAAAATTAACATATATGATAGCAGATAAATTCACGGTTATCAGTTAGACACTAGAATTAAAAATTGTTCACCCAAATCCCAGTATGATTTTTTGACATGAAGCTAAATTTCCAAGTCTGACAAATCCAAAATATCGTTGCTGAACATAAATTTCAGATGTAACTTGTTAGGTATTCGCCCGTGGGCGATGTCTTACTTCTAAGTTATGTTCGTGACATAGCGGTATGGGAGTGAATGAAGAATCAGGCGTTGCTATGATCTTAATATATCTTTATTAAGAACTTAACTTAAACACTGCACAAAGATAACAGTAATATTGAAACTTAGATAATCTGGGGTGAGAAAACAGACAATACTTATTACCAAATAAGCACGACTTTAATCATTATATCCCAGCTTATTCCTAATCTCAACTTATACACATCTAATATATATTATAAATGTGAAAGTTTGTGAAAATCTTTCTTGGTCTTTCACGCAAAAACTACTGAATGGATTTTGATGAAACTTTACAGTAATATAGCTTATACATCAGAATAGCACATAGGCTATAATTTATAGCATAGACTATAATTTATAAAGATTTGGGAAAAGTGTCAAAAATATAACGATATTTGTCAAGTAAGTAGGAAAAAATTCTGCCATCTGCAAGCAAAAAACTCCACGTCAGCAAATATCTATCTTTTGTTTGTGAAAAACTCTTTTTGTTTTGGCTACGCAAGGGGCTCGCTTCTAATTAATTCCTGTGATCAGAATAATGCCTATTTTTTATTTCAGAATAAAACTAAGTTTTGAAGGGAGAGGTTGTTATAAATCTCTCTTTACTTTAATGTTTTTTTAATGATTTTATTATGCACATTTGATACTAAGAAGTTGATCTATTTTCAAAATAACTTCTTTTATCGCTTCTGGTACTTAAAGTAAATAAACATTCTCTTTCACACTGCATCATTTGGACAAACATTCATAATTTTTTTGTGGTTAGTAGTTAATTATAACGCCGTAATTTTAATTGAATATGCAGATATTGCATTTTTAAGAGTAAAACTAATTATAACTACTGCAATGTATTTTTTGCTGTGAGTGAGTGAGTGAATATTAACGTCGCACTGTTCAGCTACACGAGGGCTTTTGGAGACGGACCACGTAATTTTGAACAATGGTCAAGTGACGGGAACGACACTTGAGCTGGCACTCCCTTCTCCTAACTACCACATCACACCAACTTAGCGGGAATATTCTGCCAATACTTAGCTTTAATATTCTTTGAAATCTACTCTTTCAAGATATATGCCAGCACGGGTTCTATGATGAGTATTTTAGTGGGGAAGGCGAAAAGTTTTGTAGCAGATATTGCGTTTTCAGCGGATTGCAAAGATTATTATTTTTGTCGCAAAAAAATAGTTAATGTCAAAATTTAAGTGTCTTATGGTTTTGTATGTTAATGAAGACCTTGGAAAATGATTTGACTACTTATTTTAAGTGAACGGTGTACATAATTAATTTTACAGTGGAATATCTGTAATTAATTTATTAGCTCTAACGGATTAAATTTTCCAAAGTGGAGTAATTTGTTTATGTATATCCCTTAATTTGTACATGTAGTGATCCAAAAATATTGTGTGAAAAAACTGCAGTAAATCATATGCGGTTGGATAAAGTGTTAACGTGCATCGCTTCCCTACACGGCGGGTCTTACAAAGCTTTAATAATGCTCGAGCTACGAAAGTAGCTAGGCATTTGCCAACTTGACTCCATCGTTAACATTTCGCTATGTTTTTCATTGAATCGCCATTATAATTTAAGAAACGGCGTTGCTTGCGAATATTACAGTTTTAAAATAAAATAAATACAACAGAAAGTAATATTAGTGTATTACACTTTCGGATATAAATTATTTACACTACTTTAAGTGTTCATTACGCAAAACTTTTAACAATGTGTTACTTTTGCTGAACAGAGATCAGCTTAGGGAGGTATTTTGAAAAATCGACCCTCAAGAGTGTTACGAAGAATTATAAATTTAAAAAAAATCCTTTTTATCGGCTATTAGATCTACATAGTTAAAATTTAACACAGGTGTTTTTTTTTCTTTCTTTTTTTGTTTAGCTGAGATATGCAAAAAGCTTTTTTTGTTTAATTTTCAATTCACATAAAATTAACTCATTAAAAACTTCTTTTTCCTTCAATCTGTGTTGTTTAATTTTTCAGTTCATCCGTGCGAAGAACGGGTATACCAGCTAGTTTCTTAATAGATAACAGAATTATCCTACTTTAATCTCATGGTTAATAGCAATCCTCTCGGATCCTAAATGTCTTTTCTTGATCTCGCGTGGAACAGTATCCACCTTGGCTTGATTGTTCTATCACGGATAGCTTCACACTAGAATAACGGCCAACTTCTCTGACTTAAGTTTAGGCTCTTAAACTCGGACTAGCATAATCGATTCATATTAGGCCCGCCGCTTACGCTAAACTTCTGCGATTTAAAATGTTCCAAATTTGCATACTCAGGCTTCGCTTCTGGATTTGGTTGGAAAGAATTTGCCTTTTTCGTCCCCAGAGAACCCAACTGGAGTTTTTAGCTGAAAACGCGATGAGCCCGTCACAATCCCCTCCAAGAAGCAAACGTGATTTATTCGAGAGCTTTAATGACCCTTAAGAAATTACGTGCCTAAATTTTGTTCGACTTAGTTTTAACTTTCAAACTTCCTTTGAAATTTTAACTTTCAACCTTCCTCTGAAATATTAACTTTCAATATTCCTCCAGAATTTTAACTTTAAACATTCCTCTGAAATTTTAACTTTTAATATTTGTCTTAAACTCTAACTCTCAATATTCTCAATAATTTTACTCAAATAACTATACCAAGATTATTATTTATTTGTTTTTACTCAATTCAGATTAACTTTTACATATTTATTAAGGAGTATTCCATTTGGGTAACATACCTAGAGGACAAAAAAAACACAGAGCTTCTGGTTAAAAAAAAATCCAAGGTCATACATATACCGAACTTACATTTTTTAATATACATAAAACTATTTCAGTTTTCATTTGTACAAGGTAATTCCATGGTTGTCTCTAGGGCTTACACAATTCAGACCTAAAAAAATAACTTCCTTTCCGCAATCATCAGGGTCAGCCACCCTGAAAGAAAAACTTTTAAATATCACACCATACAATTACATTTTACAATTTCCATACTTTATATACTATCATTACATGACAACTATTTTTCATCGCTGGAGACGATATGATAACGTCATCCATAAAAACATGCACAAATCTCCCTATCACCAGTTTCAAGATAATTTCGATCACTTTCTGACAGCCCGAACAGCATGCGCCGGAATGAGTACGTGCCTTTCTTCGTGATGAAGCCCCCCCCGTCTTAACTATATCACTGGGGTTTACCGCAAGTTGAAAGTACCCCGACCTCAGGTCCAGGGACGACATAATTGTCGTATGGGGGAATATTCATTATCAAATCATCTATTAAAGGTAAGAGATATCATGGATAATTCGTAATAGCATTCAGCTTTCTGTAGTCCATGGCAAATCGATACGCTTCCGCATTATCCGGCGGAAACCCATTATTTTTTCTACACAACACTGTGACTGGCTCATCGCGTTTTATACTAAAATCTTCTCTCAGGTTCTTTTGGGCCGAAAAAGGCAAATTCTTTCCAACTAAATCCAGAAGCGAAACGTGAACAGGCTAATTAGAAACCTTTTAAATAGCAGAAGTTTAACGTAAGCGGATGACCTATTCGGAAGTGATTATTCTAGTCTGGTTTAAGCGCGTGAACTGAAGGAACAGAAGAAAGCCGTCATTAAATGTGAAGCTATCCATGATAGAAAGATCAAGTCAAGATGGATACAATTCCACGCGAGATAAAAGATATTTAGGATCCGAGAGGACTGCGTTTAAACAAGAGATTAAGGTAGGATCATTCTAGTATCTATTAGTAACCGTGATATAAACAGATATTAGAAATAGACCGAAAAGTTAAATATAGTGGTTAAAATTGTGCTTATTTGGTAATACGTATTGTGTGTTTTCTCAACTCAGATCCTTTAAGTTATAATATAATGATTATCATTGTTAGTTTTTAAGTTAAGATCTTAATAAAGACATTTTAAGATCATGGCAATGCCTGGTTCTTCATTCAATCACACATCTCTATGTCACGAAGATAAATTACGAGTAATGTATCATCCACGGGTGAATACTTCACCAATCGTGTACATCAAATTTCAGTTCAACTGAATGCTTTAAAATGTGAGAGAAAAGAAACCTTTTAAAATTTTAACTCAAGTCACT
The DNA here is from genome assembly GCA_019973935.1 of Trichonephila clavipes. Lineage (NCBI taxonomy): Eukaryota > Metazoa > Arthropoda > Arachnida > Araneae > Nephilidae > Trichonephila > Trichonephila clavipes. The sequence goes on from BMAU01019922.1 coordinate 295,753, forward strand.
AAAAATGAGTATCTGTAATTCTTTAAGTATTTAGTTTCAGTCCATTAATTTTAATTAACTATAATTAAATTATCGTCGAAGGCAATATTGTATAGAAAATTACAGGTTAAACAAGCTTTTTATAATGTGAGAAAAGAAACCTTTTCATGTTATGACAAGCGTCGACAAAATGGTCGCTAAGTCACCAAAAATGATACCAACGTGGCTGTATTTGTAATTCTTTGAATAATTAGTTTTAATCAATTTTTATTAATTATAGTTAAATAACAGTATCGTCATCCAAAATAATCATGTATATAAAATTTCAGCTCGAGGCTTTTAAAAAGTAGTTTATTAACGATTTAAAATTACACGAAGATAAATAAATATATAGAGAGAGTGAGCTAATAGCAGGAATTGAAAAAAAAAAAAACTATCCAGGTAGCGCCTTTGTTTTTTAATTCTCTGTATCAACACAACATATCGCCGGATCGTATAATTGGACATATCGTCTTAAGAAAATTATTGGTTAGCACAGATATAGGTGAGTTTTTGTTTCTCTCATTAATTCTTTTTGAAATTTTTCTTTTGTTATTATCTCGTCTGAGAAAAACCTATTTAAATATTCATACATTCTTTTTCTTTCCATTGTTTTGTGTTCATCCAAGGTGTAGATATAGGCTCAATTTTCAATAGGGTTCTGTTTTTCTAAAGGTTGTTTTTTTAGAGGTATAAAACTTTAAATTGCAATAAAACAACGATGTATTATTCGACTGACATGTATTTTTTTTTATTCGAAAGATAATCTTGTGGCATTACATTTTAAATATGATTTCTGGCATACGACTGCCACGGCTGGCTCGGATGTAGTCCAGTCTGGACGTCTAATTTTCGATGACTTTTTCCAACATTTGTGGCCGTATATCGGCAATAACACGGCGAATTTTGTCTTCCAAATGGTCAAGCGTTTGTGGCTTATCCGCATAGACCAATGACTTTACATAGCCCCACAGAAAATAGTCTAGCTGTGTTAAATCACAAGATCTTGGAGGCCAATTCACAGGTCCAAAACGTGAAATTAGGCGGTCACCAAACGTGTCTTTCAATAAATTGATTGTGGCACGAGCTGTGTGACATATTGTGCCGTCTTGTTGGGACTACAGCTCCTGAACATCATGATTGTTCATTTCAGGAATGAAAAAAGTTAGTAATCATGGCTCTATACCGATCACCATTGACTGTAACGTTGTGGCCTTCATCGTTTTTGAAGAAGTACGGACCAATGATTCCACCAGCCCATAAAGCGCACCAAACAGTCAGTTTTTCTGGATGTAACGGTGTTTCGACATACACTTGTGGATTAGCTTCTCTCCAAATGCGACAGTTTTGTTTGTTGACGTAGCCATTCAACCAGAAGTGCGCTTCATCGCTAAACAAAATTCGCTTATGAAAATCGGGAACTACGGCAATCTCGTTTTGGGCCCATTCGACGAATCTACTCCTTGCTTGATGATCGTTTTGATGAATTGCCAAACCAAACTGAGAATAAATCCCTTGACAGCTGTTAAATCGGTCGCCATCTTGGAAAGTAATGCCAACTTAAACTTCTATACCTGAAAAAATACACTCTTTATTATGTCGAAATTATTCTGTTGAAGGGAAGGTTGGATACATAAAATAATACTTAACTCTCTTTCACTATCCTGAATTAGTGACAGCCTTAGAAATCATAATTGTTTTCCATTTTAGTCCAATGACTGTTTCTGTCCTTACATTTTTTTAATTGCACAATATTTCAGATTCTAGAAAATTCTGTTATTCTCCAATCGAAGTTTAGTAGGATATTCTTTTGTATCAGCTATATTTTATTCATAATCTGTATATTAAGTTCAAGATCCAAATTTTTTCCGATAAATATTTGAAATGTGAATCCAAACTTTTAAAATCCAAACTTTAAAGAAGTATGGGATTTTATATTGCGACTGTCAAAGGGTAGCCTTTTTTTTAATCTTGTTACTCATGACAACTTTTTGCGATGTGTTTATCATAAAATTTCTATACTTGGGATTTCTATACTTGCAAATAATTTTTATCAAGTCTACTGTCTTATGCAAATGTTTACGGTGGAAAAGTCGCTCGACACCCAAACATGAAAAAACTTTTCTCGAGAAAAAACATGGCAACCACGCGACTGCTTAAAAACTACTTAAAAATTTGGTCATATTTTAAATATTTCTTGAATTCCTCATTATATTTATAAATATACATATTTCACATGAATACATTGATAAAAAGATTACTTATCGTAATCTAATACCACTTTTAAGAGAATATTATCCGTGTTACATCACATATTTTTGAAAATTTATTTATCATTGGTAAAAGCAGTGTATTGAAAAGTTCTCGCTCCAATTTATAGGCTGATAAACAATAGCAGTTTAATGGCTAAAATTATTTTTAATAGTGTTTTATATATATTATAATTTCTCAATATCGATTCCAAAGAATTATTTTGAGTAAATTTTATATTTTCAGTCCATTTCTTAATTCTACGCAGACAGACATTAAGTAATTATAGTTGTGTTTTTAAACATATATACAGTTAATTTTTCAACATGCATATTCGTATTGCGTGTTATTTAATCACAGATTAAACTTGTATTAATTAGAAATAATTTTTTCTGTATTTGTGAATTGTTCCTTTTCCGCAAAAGTGAGTAAGAAAAAAAAATATTTAAAAAGGTTTATGTGCGTAAAAAACGCATATTGACTTAAGCATGCATTATTTAAAGATTAAATTTTTTTAATAAAACATTTGAAAGGGAAAAAATACCTCTAAATATAAAAATAAAAGTTCTGTGCTAATTTTTTTTAGTTGTTTAGATTAATTAGGTGAAAGATTAGTTTACAAAATTAAAAAGTGGTAAAAACTACTTAACTAGTAAAATTTAATTTTTCATGAAATTAGTTTCACAACAGAACTATTTAAGTTATTTTTGCCAGATGTCTCGCGGAAGTAATTAGGCTTTTATTTATGTTTTGGCAAATGCAATGAAGAAATTCGCTTCAAATACTAGCTGTGCAGCTTTCTTTTAAAACTATTGTAATACAAATAAATTCTTCTAATTATTGTTAAAGTTTTACCTACATTTATTTTACTATAATTTTTTTTGGTACTTACGTATTTTTGCAACAATGCCAAAGTCCAAGGTAACTCACCAAGTTGGCAACCCCGATAACGCATATGTCGTAAGCTATGAATTGGAAACCATGCGCTCCGTTTTATATAATGTTGCAGATACGGTTGCCATAATACGTAAGTACGATTATTCTGCTACATTATGCGAGAAATGTCCACTGAACAATTATATCAAATGAAGATTTTTTAGTACTTACGTATCATCGCAACCTATTGGTGACATTATGGGAAAAAAAGCACATGGATGACAATTCAGAACATACAACACACAAGAAATCGGGTTGCCAATTTGGCGAGTTATTAATAGAGTTGGCGATTGTTGCGATAACATGTAAGGACCGGCTTTTTTCACGTTTCGTTGGTGCTAATCTCGCCAAGCAAACCTTTTTTGGCGACAACACATAAAAAAATGTTAATAATGTTTATTCTCAATGGTCTTTTGTCTATTTTTCATGTACTATGAAAAAGACGTCAATCATAAGAAAATATCGTAACTTGTTTTGAAAATGTAGTGGTTTCTTGTTTTTAGAAGATTACCAATAAGAATATTAGATTTGGCATTGGTTTTATCGTTTTTGGAGACTTTATCGTTCACGCCGGTGAAACAGAAAAGAGCCCAAATAAATTTTTCATATTGATATTAACAGGTTTTAATTTTAAGGTATCCGACTATGTCCAAAACCATGATTTTAAAAAAAGGCCATAAATAGATAATTTTCATGATATTTAGTGTCACTTATATCAGAATATATGTATAAAATTGTTTTAAGGACATTTTGACAAAAAAATATATTTAAATACAATATTTTGGCAAACAAGGAACTTAGAATAACCTTTTTCCAAAATGTTCTCCTTTTATAAGAAATGCTTCTAAAATAATATGTTGCTTATATAAAGTAAAGACATCTCAGAGAGACTGAACTATTTCTTTTGAAAAATTCAGATTATTTTCAGAGTTACAACCAAGTAAGATAACTATCGGCGTTTCTTTCTTAAAATTTCTCCCCTCTGTTGTCGTAACACATGGATAAACCCAAGTTGAGCCTCTGCACATAGTTTTGAGCTATATACAGGCAAAATATTATTACAATCTGGCCTTTGCCGATCAGGTGGCATTGATAAAAACAACATATTATTATTATAACAGAAGCATTTTTCCCAAAAGGAGAATATTTTGAAAATGGGTCGTTCTATGTTAATTTTTTGTCAAAATATTGTACTTAATTAATTTTTTACTGTAATAATATTCTTAAAATAATTTTATATACATTTTCTAATCTAAGTAATATCATAAATATTATCCATCCATGCGTCTTTGCAAAATCAAGGTTCCGAAAGTAGTCGGATACCTTAAAGTAATCTCTAGTACAGTGTTTCTCAAACTGTGGGGGGGCGCGAAAACCCTACGAGAGGGGCGCAAGCATATTGGAAATAAAAGCTTTAAAAAAATAATTTGATGGAATGAAGTAAAACAAAAGGCTTTCTGACATAATAAAAAATACACATTTACACTGATGTAATTTATATATATCATCTGGTCATCGTCAAATGTAAAAGATTCCACTTCAAACTCTCATTAGCTATCTTTGATCCTATAACCAAATAAAATACATTTTGTTTGCTTTACTGTAATCCCACGAGGAGAGAATTTTTTACTACGTTTCTTTTAACCCCTAAAATACTACTTTTGAGTATCATATATTTGACATTCAAACTTACTGGTATGTTTCCCTCCATCGGTTTTTCTTTTAGGAAAGTTGTAATAACATTTTTCTGTTGCTTTTTTTCCCATGTGAATGAGTTGTATGATATATGGAAAAGCATATTGTGCACTTTGAAAGATTATTTAGCCAAGATATATTTTTAAGTGAGTATTCTGAAACATACAATGCATAATGAAAAACGTTTTACATAATTATTTTTTAGAACTGCAGAGTCAACCCAGGCTCTTAAAATCGTTAATTCAGGGAAAACTGTTTATTCGTTAACATTAACCTTGACAGTATCCTTCTATTAGACAGTCTTAATAAGAACTAAAATGAATTTGTCACAGATATGCCTCTTTTTTGCGAGTCTCAAATGTTTTTTTACAATCAAGTTGCTAGTTTTGATTGAGTTACCTGCGCGACCACTTTTGTTCAAAAATATTTTGTATGCACAGGCTACACTTTCCCACAAGAACAATTTGGTGGTTTTGATTGCTGTGTTGTACGACTTATTATGGCTTATAAATGTAAATGAGCAGAATATAAAAAATGGCGATCTGAGATCTCTATTGAAGGAAGTTAAAACTGATCAATCAATTGAAGAACCTGCTGAAATAATGCATATCAATCAAGATAGCAAAAGTAAATATGAGAAAAGCGACAGACAGGAAACGTTTGAGTTGAATTGAAATTTTCAAATGCTCTCTAAAGAACTCTATGAAGAAAACTATGAAGCCATAAATGTAGCACTTCGCCTAGTTAAAAAGACACAAAGAAGAAACAGTTCGAAATGGTATTTGTAGATTATCAAATGACAGCAAAACTACACTAACGTGAACAAAATATAACAGTTTTGCTGGAAAATAATGTTCCTGTATTGTTAGCAAAAAGTGTCTGTGATTTATGTTCTTTATTAAGTATACACACGTTTGGAACATTTTCTTTAGTTTTATTGGATTTTTTGTCAAATTATGAAAGAAAAATTTAAAAATCCGTGAAAGTAGGTACGTACATTTTCTCTTAATTAAAGTATTCACTGGAATTGAGATTTTTATCGAGTATAGTAAAAAAAATTATAAAATAAATTATAGTTTAAAAGCAAACTTAAAAAAAAACACGCTTTTATAGTGAATCGAACTAAAAAGTAAAAATAAATAAAAAAATATATGTTACTTAAAAGTAACATATACAAAATTTAATACTTATCTTGTTAATTTGAACGGTTTAAAATAATGATCACATTGTAGCTTTAGCGCCAAAAAGTGCATTATCATTGCATTCAATACATTATTATTTGGGGGCACAATAAAAATTATAATTGAAAATTTGGTCACCAGTAGGGAAAGTTTGAGAGCCACTGCTTGGTAAAATAATTCATAATCTATTTTATAACATGCGTTCTTTACTGATGTATTACACCGTCAACCAATTTCGCCAAGTTAAAAACAACGCCAAAGCAATGAAATGTCACCAAATGCTCTTAGCGTTTTCTAAACTAACACGTGCATCTGAAATAAACAAAAGATCTAATTACTTCGTTATTAAGACGAACAAAATGCCTTAAATTCACTCAAGATTGTGACAAATGTATTTACTACTCCATATAATTTTGCTTGTGCGAATCTGAGTGATGTTGTGTGAATCCCTAATGTTATTCAAACATACACGAACATGATTTTTACTATTGACTGTATATCATGGCATTTGACGACGGGTAATGATGCAACAAAATTGATCAACGATATTTAGTTTGTGTTATAATTTCTTGGTTTAATTTGGAAAGAACAGCATTAATATTAAGAGATACGAAATAAATTATCTATTTTTATAATAGTTACTGTTACAAATGAATTCATGTTTTATTTCACACATGAGTGCTTTTATTAATAAAATACTTTAATATTAAATTAAAGATTTTAAAATATTTTCATAATAATTTGAAATAATTCAAACTAGATACATTTTACTATCCTGAGATATTATACAAAAGTGTATTTTAAGTATGGTAACTTTTCGGTTCTTTTAACCACAGTATGTCAAAGTGCATGCTTATAAAACATCTTAAAGATGTATGTATTTCTTGCATCTTCGATATTCCCCCAAACTCTTTATTTTATTTTTGAGAAAAGATATTTTATATAAAGTAAGCCTATTAAGGTAAAAAAGAAGCCCTTAGATAAATACTCAACTCAGAAAAATGCATAAAATTTGACATAAGCTCAGTACACAATTTGTAAAAAAAAATATATTGATTTATTACTTGATTCTCCTACTGTTTTTTATAAAAAATTTGAACTACTTCTTTTAAAACCTATTCTCCATTTCTTTTCTAGAAATCCTTACGTATGGGCGCTGCTGAAAACTTCCTATTTTTAAGGAAAAAGCTACCAAGTTGTTTCTGAGAAATAGTTGGAAACGCATCTACAAAAAAATAAGGCATGAATTTGGATTTGGTATATTATAGAGCATTTAACGTTAAAAAATGCTTTTTATTTTTTTTTTATAATAAATCTTTTTATTTTTTAAAAAAAAATTTTCTAGCATAAAAATGTAGCTAAATTGCCATTTTTATATAACGGATAGAAACCAAGTATCACTAAGCATTTACATCTTTATATCACACAAATTTTATATACCAGTGGTTTCTGCTCCTTTTTCATCAAGTAACTCTGAAACGAAAATAATTATAAAAAGTACCCTATTTAAAATTTATACAATAATTTCCTTTAATATTAATTTATAAATATTAATACGGTACGTACTTTTTCCTCAAAAACTTAATTATGAATGCATTTTTTCTGAATGATGGTTTAATTTTGTATCCCATATTAAAATATTTTTTTTTCCTAGGAAAAACATGTAAAATAAAAAAATAAATAATCCTTAAGGTATCCGAATATAGGTTCGGAGATAAATTTTTCAACAATTGATTTTCTGAATAACTTTGTTTTAAAGAACATAAATAGGCTTAAAAAGTCATAACTATCAAATAACTAACATTGTATCACCCTTTTTTTTTGAAAAAAAAAATATTTTTAGGAAAATTTAGCAAAATTTTTTAAATTAAGAAAAACGTGATAAATTAAAATAAATTGCGCATCACGCAATTTTAACGTCATTGATATATTTCTTGATCCCTCTGAAATTCACAAACCGCAGGATAAAAAATATTTTTAGAATTAAATATTTTATTAGCATTTAAAGTTGAGGGTCATGATTTTTCGTCAAAACTACTGAATGTTCTAAGCTAAAAATGGTTGTAAAATGTGATTAAATATAGCTGTCTTAAAACCTTCAGTTTGTTACACTCTGAAGGGCCCGTAGGATATATGTTATAATTTTCATTGCATTTGATTGGATTATTTAGATGATATCCCGTTTTTTGTGCACAAATTATCATGAAAGTTCATTCTTCAAAAAACGAATTAAAAATATATTTTTAATAGTTAGATAAAGTAAATACTATAAAAAGGACTTTTTCAACCTAGTCGAATACCTTAAATCAACAAAGAAAAATTTTATTGCAGCTACTTTTTATTAAATAGTTACAATTAATATAAATATGTATATACATATGGCACAATCACAACATTAAGTCGTAATTTATTTTTACTAATTATCATTAAATTATCGTATTGTTATCATAAATAATCGTGTATATAAAATTTCAGTTCAACTGAATGCTTTAAAACGTGAGAAAAAAAGAAGCATTTTAAGGTTTTGACACTAGTCGCCAAAAGGGTCGCTTAGTCACCAAAAATGACGCTAATGTTTCTGTATTTGTAATTCTTTAAATAATTAGTTTTAGATAATAAATGTTTTTTAATTATAATTAAATTATTATATTGTCATCCAAAATAATCATGTATATAAAATTTCAGCTCAATTGAGCGCTTTAAAATGTATCTTATTAACGATTGAAAATTCCATGAAGATAAATAAATAAATAGAGAGTGTGAGCTAATAGTAGAAATTGAAAAAGCTTACATGTGTGTTACTCGACGACTGACCGGTGCTAAGTTTTCCCCTAAGACTACCTGCGTAATTTCTTAGAATAACTATCATTTCTCTTCAATTATAATCACGTGATTATACATAACATTCTTATTATATTAACTCTTGTAATTCTCTAGCTGAGAGAATGTCGGGATTCTTCTACCACTTTCATTGAATTGTATTTATGGATAATGCACGCAATACGGTCTAATGTTTAAAATGCATTAATAAATTCGTTTCTACTCTGCTATTAGTTTGCCACCACTATTTCTCCAATGCATTTATTACAAAAGTCTATAGTACAATGCAACCATGAAGAAATGTTTCAAATAAAAATGAAATTACAGGGAAGAACTGTCAAGACCCTGAACCATAGACTGACCAAGATTCAAGACCGTAAGAAACAGATTTATGCGGCAGCTAGCAGTTTATCGGCTCTGTGTAAAGTTACCATTTTGAAAAGTTGTATGAATCAGCTGCCTTATTATATATATATATATATATATATATATATATATATATATATATATATATATTATTATTATCTTATCCTTTTTTTTCTAAATCCAATTCCTCCAGCAAAATAGCAAATTTACATTTCCCAACGGTATTACCGATTCATAGAAAAATGCTTTCAGGAATTCAATGGAGTTTAAAGAGCCATTTTTAATTTTAAAAAGCATCAATGTTCTAAGCTATGAGCAAAACTAAATTCAGTGGCGCAACATCCCGTGGCGGAACAAGGTCTCCTTTGCCCATTTCAGTTTCCCGGAGCATGTACAGGGAGCTGATGAGCATAAGTTCCTGTCAGGTGGTCAGTCTGACATGAAAAATCCCAATGTTTAGTACCCAAGTGATGGGTACTAAATGAGTATAAATGAGTACCCAAGGTATAAATGAGTACCCATGAGTATAAATGAGTACCCATGGGTATAAATGAGTATCCAAGAACGGCTTGGGTACTCATTTATCGACCCACTGAAGGAATGAAAGGCTGAGTCCACCTTGCCCAGTCGATAACCTATTACTCCGTGTTTGCACCTCATCAATGGTCTTTCATCTGAAATTATGTGCACTTCCACTGGCCAATGCAAGCGATTCTTGTGCGGTGTCGTCGCTAATGCCTGCGGATGATAGCAGCAAAATGATATAACAACACAGCAATATTTAGTTTTTGACACCACATTTTATGCTTTCTAGCTAGAGGTGTTTATGATTTATTATCAAATTATTTAAAAATTTACATTAGCAAAATTTGTAATTTTTTTTAATTTTTTTAAAAAAAATACATTATATTATACTAATTACTTATGAAAATTGTTTTTTATGTTATAGTGTTGATAATTTCTATTAATCTCTTAAAAATAAAATCAGTATTCTAATTTTGAGATGTTTCATGTGGTGTTAGGAGTTTTGAGTTGCATTAATAAAGGGTGTTTTTTTTAGAGGTATAGAACTTTAAATTGCAATAAAACAACGATGTATTATTCTATTGACATGAATTTTTTTTATTCGAAAGATAATCTTGTGGCATTACATTTTAAATATGATCAAGCGAGACGTAGATTCGTCGAATGGGCCCAAAACGAAATTGCCGTTGTTCCCGATTTTCATAAGTGAATTTTGTTTAGCGATGAATCGCACTTCTGGTTGAATGGCTACGTCAACAAACAAAACTGCCGCATTAGTAGTGAAGCTAATCCGCAAGTGTATGTCGAAACACCGTTACCTCCAAAAAACTGACTGTTTGATGCGCTTTATGGGCTGGTGGAATCATTGGTCCGTACTTCTTCAAAACCGATGAAGGCCACAACGTTACAGTGAATGGCGATCGGTATAGAGCCATGATTACTAACTTTTTCATTCCTGAATTGAACAATCATGATGTCCAGGAGCTGTGGTTCCAACAAGACGGCGCAACATGTCACACAGCTCGTGCCACAATCGATTTATTGAAAGACACGTTGGGTGACCGCCTAATTTCACGTTTTGGACCTGTGAATTGGCCTCCAGGATCTTGTGATTAAACACAGCTAGACTATTTTCTGTGGGGATATGTAAAGTCATTGGTCTATGCGGATAAGCCACAAACGCTTGACCATTTGGAAGACAACATTAGCCGTGTTATTGCCGATATACGGCCACAAATGTTGGAAAAAGTCATCGGAAATTGGAAGTCCAGATTGGACTACATCCGAGCCAGCCGTGACAGTCCTATGCCAAAAATCATATTTAAAAAGTAATGCCACAAGTGTATCTTTCGAATAAAAAAAATTCATTTCAATCGAATAATATATCGTTGTTTTATTGCAATTTAAAGTTCTATACCTCTAAAAAAAAAACCCTTTATATAGCTTACTTGAACGGTACTTAAGATCTGGTACGAAAATGCCAAATCTTGCAATCTATGTGTTATTAATGTCAATTTAAAATCAGGTCCAAATAATACAACTGATGCCTGCATTAAAATATGAAAGTTTTTTTTCATGCTGGGTTTTGTAGAAAAACTGATTATGACTTTTGAAACAGAAAGGAAATGTATGGGGGAGACAATTTTTCAAATCCAAAGACATCAAATTTAAAATTTAAAATCAAGAATTTATAATGAAATCTTAATTACAGACATTGACATGCATGTTTGTGAATATCATTTAAATCTTAACAATTTAACTGATATAGTTAAGTAATTGTTCTAATTTATTTTTTCTGTATATAAATATATCTTGTTTGTATTGCATTTTTTAATTTCTTACACAGAAAGGAAGTAGTTGTACTTTATAAATTATCACGCATATTATGTTGTATTTATGCAATCCCTACTATTGGTTCACTCTCTCCCTATATGTATTATATATATATATATATATATATATATATATATATATATATATATATATATATATATATATATATCTTTATATATATCTATATATATCTATATATATCTATATAGATATAATATATATTTATATATATATATATATATATATTTATATATATATATATATATATATATCTTTATATATATCTTTATATATATCTATATAGATATAATATATATATATATATATCTATATATATATCACCCGACATCCTCGCATTCCAGAAATATCTGAGAGGATGGCGATTTCCCGATGATAATGAGGTCCAAGCTACTGCTGAAAATAGGTTCCACAACCAACACCCAGAGTATCCATCATGTCGTGGACATCCACAACATTTTTTTTTTCAATCTATAAGGTGACTTTGTCTTGCCTATCTAATACGTCTATATTGCTTCTTTCCTTTATATACTAATTTATTTATTATGTATATAAATATATCTTGTTTGTATTGCATTTTTAAATTTCTTAAACAGAAAGGAAGTAGTTGTACTTTATAAATTATCACGCATATTATGTTGTATTTATCCAATCCCTACTATTGGTTCACTCTCTCCCTATATGTATTATATATATACATATATATATATATATATATATATATATATATATATATATATATCTTTTTAAAATTTTAAATACTTAATAATATGTGAAAATGATTACAACCTAAGAATGATAAATGCTTTATTTAAAAAAATGAAGGATGAAATATTTAAAATATATTAAACAGAAAAGGAGAACGTCTTTCTCCTACGTCTAGCGCTTAGCGTCTCTAACGTCCATCTGCGTCACTTCCCATGTGTCCTTTAGTCGGACATTCCTGGTGGCGTGTGACATCAGTGTGGACTGATCCACCCTAAGTAACAGGGGGGATGTGACATTGCATGTATCCAACTCTTCAATAAAATACTTTTAAATTCCATTAAAATTCCATTTAAATTCAAATATATTTTTTAAACTTGTAGTGTATGGCACTTGATGTTAATATAGTTTTTCAAATATTAATTCATTCTTTAAATTTTACTTCTTAATTTTAAATTTATTCTGCTTCATTTCTAATGAAGTTACATCTAGCACCAACAGATGGCACGAATGGACTTAAATTTTTTTTTATATAACCTGTATCGTATTTACTTTCAGAAAATGTAGTTCAATATTAGATTGAATTGAATTTAAAATTCATAACATGATTTGATCTTAATATATTATTTCATTAAATTTTATTTCTTCAAAAATATTTAATTTAATTTACATTTAAGGAGTTATTTTACCTCAGTCTTATTTCTGATTTTTGCAAAGATTTAACGGATATCTTTGGTTGCATCTATTGTTGTGCTGATCATTTTTAATGTATGGCGGTGGACAATAATTTTTCTAAGAAATCATTACTATTCTTTCTATATCATGAAAAAAGAAATCCCCATAACAACTGAACTATAAATCTACGAAAACAATATAAGTTTTCTTGCAGTCTACTTGAAAAAAAAATTTTTAACCAAGAGGGGGAAAACATTCAGTGAAATAGTTCCTGAGACCCAGAAAGTGATGATAGTTGGAAATATATATAAATATATATATATATATATATATATATATATATATATATATTTATATTTATATATATATATAGTTTCTTGTTTTTCATGTCACTGTTTGAATTTTGAACAAAATACTAAATTTATAACAACGAACGTTTCCAGTTTAAAATCCATTAAACATTTCTTTTTTAGATGAAAAAAAGTGCTAAAATATTCCAAATACGTTTCAGACTTGCTATCAAGAAATCCATCTCCGCATAACAGTTCTTTTCATTCCTTTTCCCGTTTTTTTTTCTTTGCATAAAATATTGCTTTGATATACATTTGTAAAAGGAAAAGATCAGAAGGGAACTATTTTTTTCAGCACTTTTATTTAAAAAAAATTGATATAATTTATTTTATATAAAGATCATCCAAATGAAAGTGGTACTTAAGTTGGTTTTATAGATGGTTTAATACTATTGATATAAATTAGTATATAAAGGAAAGAAGCAATATAGACGTATTAGATAGGCAAGACAAAGTCATCTTATAGATTGAAAACAAAATGTTGTGGATGCCCACGACATCATGGATACTCTGGGTGTTGGTTGTGGAACCTATTTTCAGCAGTAGCTTGGACCTCATTATCATCGGGAAATCACCATCCTCTCAGATATTTCTGGAATGCGAGGATGTCGGGCCAGTAAGCGTAATGTTTGAGAACCTACCAGCGGAATTACAGCCACACAATGTTTTGCACGCAAAAACATCATGAGAACAAGCATTATCATTCAAGATGATAACCCGACCGTACAGCATGCCACGTTAGTGGTTCTTGATATTCCTTCTCAGTTCATGAAATGGAGTACAATACGGAGCAGCATTGACAATCATATCATTTGGAAGCATCCATGATATGGACAATCTGGAGATCAGTGAGAAGTTCGGGCTGTAAGGGGAATGTTCGAGAAACTCCCAGTGCAATTGCCACAATAATGTTTGGCATGCCACAGCCATGAGGATGAGCATTATCATTCAAGATGATACCCCGCCGAGCAGCATGCCATGTCAGTGGTTCTTAATATTCTTTCTCAGTTCAGTTATTTTATCTTCATTAGAATCTGCATCAATGATATTTTTTTAGCTTTGAACATACACTAAAATGTCTTAGTCTGCCCCAATTGGGGCTGTATATACATTATTATTATTCTACTGCTATGAATTCTTCCCATAATACAGCAGGACAATTTAATATAGCTGGCGTTTTTCGTGTTTCCTTCACCCTCAGATGGCCAATCTTTTTGTGTTAAGCGATTTTCGTTTCGTGTTAAAAGAAAAAAGGCATGAAAACATATAGTAGTTTGTGAGGACCGTCGTATTATTTTGTGATAATCGATATTTCATCTTTAGCGTTTTCGCGTTAAATGTATTTCACTGTATGTAAATTTTAAATATTTTTATTCCAACAAATTTGACAAACAACATACATTAAAATGGGTTTCATTTTAAGTAAAATTTTAATGTTTATTTCAGCATCATGGAACAGCAACTCTATTTTCCAGATTTAAAGGTAACAGTTGACATTATTGTAATTAATAAGCGGGTTAAGAGAATAATAAGAGAAACAGTAACACCCATGTAAGATTAGGAAGAACTTTTGCAGCCTGTAGTAGGAAAGAGTAGCTATTTGTCCAAATCGGTTCCTGTTTGTCCATCGAATACCGCTTCCCCAACCGTACTAACCGTCGAATACCATATTTAATTTTTAAAGGGACATCATTCAGTAAACTACCATCATGATATTAATTCAGTATTATTTATTTATAGTAAATAATAAAGACAAAAAATCTATCTATTAAATTTTACCAGTGTGAGTCCAATTGCTTTTTTAGATGACGGCTTTAATTTCATTGCAGGTTATTCATACGAAAAATATTTCGCATGCCTTAAGAATAAAACATTCGTAAAGAGATTTTGATTTAACAAATATATGCGTAAGATTTCTATAGTTAAGTTAGTTTTCTAGATTTATACTTTCTTATGGATTGCATTTCCATGAATTAGAATGGTAGCAATAATAGATTCTCATATTTTTGTTGAAAAACTGATAAGATATAATCTAATAATTTGCATTAATCATGTTGAATAAAAATAAATGAATTCAGATGAGATATAAATTTCTTTGAGAAATTAATGCTATTGAAGTAAAACGCCTTTATGTAATACAATTAATGATCTTAAGAGAATAGATGCATTTTTTTCTGAACAAAAACTTATGAAGAAAATAAATCAAAGTTTGAATAATTTAACAATACTCATTTATATAAAACTTATTAATAATTGCATTCAAATGTTGGTATTATACAACGATTTTTTATTCTATAAACTTGAATTTAATTTAAATGACTGCTTTTAAAAAGAAAAAAATATCGTTCTATAGTTAGCTTTTAAAGATAATGGAATAAAATTTCTCGAGTAATTACATTATGTAACAAAAATGCATTGAAAGAAAAAAATAGATTAAAAAAATTAAAATGCTTCCATGTTTGTGTGTGTGGATCATGCTAATTTTTTCGACTAGAATTCAGATAGTTGAGTGCTATATTATTGAGTTTCCTCAATGAAGTTATTCAATGTTCTCTCTTTTTTTTTCTTATTCTTGTAAACTTTTTACGTACCATAAAAACGCTGAAAGATTGGATCAAAATTAGTAAAAAAATGCCTTAATATTGCTTTTGGTTGAAAGTATTTCATGATTGCTAAAGATAATGGAATTCACGGCAAAAAGAAAAAAAAACTTTTATCTGACAAAACCATTTAATTTTTTTAATGTATATAATTTTTGATTTCATTTTTTTTAAAGAAATTGTTTTTTACTGTTCTATTTTTTGTATTTATAATTCTAGAAGTTTAATATCTCATAAAACAGTTGTTAAGATATCTTCTGCAGAAGATTTATTTTACTCAAAATTGGTTAATTGGTTGGTTGAGTAGTGCGTTTTACTACTTATAAGGTGGTATACCTTTCAGGTGTATTAACCTTTAATGTTTCAATCTGAACTAAAAGCATTGTAATAGAGTGAGCAAGGTCATGAATTTGATCCTTGGTATCACCCTCTAAATAGACAGATTATTGAACATTAAATTTACCGCGGCTTAAACTACATATACATCCTCAATATGGTGTGGAACTTTGAAAAGTGGACGAATAAGATTTCCTTCAGTTTCGTGCATATTGATCACTAAATGTGCATCGTCAGAATGTTTCTAATGCTTTATTCTTTCGAATCATTTAAAAACTATAAAAAAAACTAGCAGCCCGACAGACGTTTTCCTGTACACACATCTTAAATCCGAAAATTTCTAACTTTTTTGAATAAGTTGTACCAATCTGGACCGTTTTGATGACCCATCGATTGTGTGTGAATAAATGTATTCCATGAACTAAGTTGAATATAGTAGAAGCTATTCTGAATAGAAACTTAAACTTGTTTTAATTAAAAGATAAAAAAGTTAAAACTCGAGCTATTTTCATAACAGGTAAATATTTTCAATGCACAATAAACAAATTTATCGTAATGCCATTGAATGCACAGTATTTTTGGTTAATCCTTGAGGGGTATAAGCAAACAAATGCGATGCTTAGCCAACCCTCGAACACGCGACATATAATTAGCCGTGCGAAAAAAAAAAAATTCCCTCTTATTTTTTTTTTTCTTGCCCCGCATTAGCGGAATAAACAACAAATAGTAGTAAAACAATTAGGCGCTTTAAGATTTTTAATGGATATCTTTTTAACTAATTTCTATATCGGGCTGAATTGTGAATCTAAACTCTTTTCGAATCCACTTGAACCCTTACAAAAAATGTCATCAAAATCGGTCCAGCCGTTTATAAGTTCAATCACATACACACTCACAGAAGAAATATATATAAAGATAATCAAACTAACGGGTATACAAAATACTCAAATATATGTAAAAAATATTTAAAAGAGTAACCAATATTATGTCAAAACTATTTCTCTCGAAAACTAAATTAAAAACACCAATCTCCACTTTAAAAACAAATATGTAGTTCGGATTAATAGTTGGACTCTAATAACGATGGTACTTTTAACCGTATTGTCACGAAACAAATAGTTACTACACCATTTTTGTCACCAAAGCTATCTACATGGAGTATTTGGCGGATTATCTTTTGAATACACGGCGTGGCTTTTTCACGAGTCCTACATGAGATGTATCCTTAACGCTGAAGCAGAAATCACGTTCAGACCTCCAACTTAATGGTATACTTTTACGGCAGTATATCTGGAGATACGTTATCCCCTCAGGGCGACGCTTACGAGCTTGCGCCAAAACAAGCGACCTCTCTGTCCACCCTTCTATAAATATAAGCTTCAGATTCTAATAATTTCTTGAGGACTCACCTACTTCTACCTCTTATACGTGATGAGTCTTGTTTTTTTTTAAATAGCAACTAAAATTCTAATGATGCATCGTGTTGTATTAAACACACACACACACACACACAAGTTATATATAAAAAAAATTAAGTCAATTCCTACTTAGATCAACAATTTTTTTTTTATTTTAGCTACTTTTTATTAAATAGTTACAATTAATATAAATATGTATATACATATGGCAGAATTACAACTTTAAGGGGTAATTAATTTTTATTAATTATCATTTAAGTATCGTATTGTCATCCAAAAACAATCTCGTGTATACAAAATTTCAATTCAACCGAATGCTTTAAAACGTGAGAAAATAACTCTTTCAAGTTTTGACACAAGTCGCCAAAATTGATGCCAACGTGTCTGTATGTGTAATTCTTTAAATAATTAGTTTTAATCAATTAAGTTTTATTAATTATAATTCAATTACTGTATTTTTATCTAAAATAATCATGTATATACAATTTAAGCTGAATTAAGCGCTTTAAAATGTATTTGATTAACGATTCAAAATTCCATGAAGATAAATAAATAAATAAATATATAGAGAGTGTGTGAGCTAATAACAGGAATTGAATAAATGGTAAAGGCACGTCGGAAAATTAGTAGAAAAATGTTTTATTTAGAGGAAAAGAAATTTAAAGGTTTTGTATGTATCATTTGATGCAAGTAATCTTGTACAAAAATGTTAATTATGAACCTCAAGAACAAATAAATAAGTAATATATAAAAATACAGTCAATTCCTACTCAGGTCAACAAAGAAAAATTTTATTTTAATTACTTTTTATTAAATAATTACAATTAATATAAATATATATACACATATGACAGAATCACAATATTAAGCGGTTTCCTTTATATATAGGGTGTTGCACTATTTTTTTATTGTTACTATTTATTAATTAATTATATTTAATTATTTCAATAAAATAATATAGCAAAAAGAAATCACTTTCTCAGAAATTCGGCCATCCCAGGTGGGAATCGAACTTACGACCTTTGCATTAGAAGTCCAAAGCTTTATCCATTGTGTTAAAGGGACAAAACGAACGATTTTCCTTCCTATATACGCTGTTGGACTATTATTTTTGTATGTTACTATTTTAATCATTTTTTAATGTAAGGAATGTATTGGTATTTGAAAAACTGTATTAACATCAAGTGTGATCCACAACAAGTTTAAAAAAAATGAGTTTGAATTTGAATAGAAGAATATAAAGCATATTTCTAAAAATTGAAAATTTGTGCAATATATATATATATATAGTCAAAGTTTTCTACTAAATATAGATGAATAAACAATAACCAACAAAACCGAAACCATCAAAATTGTAAGATAAACCAGACATAAGATATTAGAAAGGAAATTAGAAATAATAGAATTTAAAATATAAATCATACATATAAATATATAAATAAATAAATAAATAATATATAATATATATATAATATATATATATATATATATATATATATATATATATATATATATATATATATATATATATATATATATATATATATATATATATATATATATATATATATATATAGTCTCAATTCTCAACAAATTAGAGATGAACATTTATAAAATAAAACCGAAAAATACTGAGATAGTAGAAAACCATACATTGAACGATATTTAAAAAATTAAAATTTTAAGAAATGATTGCTGGGTTGAACATGTTTTGTGGCTATCCTACCTTTCCCCTTTAAGTTAATTATACTGAGCAAAATCTTGTTGAAAAAAATGGATAGGGATATCTAAATACATTACAATATAGAGGTAACTTACATAAAAATTGCACATAAAAATGCAGAGCTCGCGCTAAATCTGAGTGCAGTAAATAAGTTATTGCCAGATTCTGGACCCCAAAGCAGATTCAAAGCATGTGAATGGCTGAAACGTAGCACTTAACAAAAGTATTATAAACGGATAAAAATAATAAACAAAAACTAAAAATAGAGTTCACAATCTACCATAACATTAGTGACACTAGTTATATATGAATAAAATAATCATAATTAATTTTATCTAATATTAGTACAAGGAGGTAACTATAATTAGGAAAAATGATAAATGTATAGTAATAAACTATTATTATTCTAAGGAGTTTTAATCCTTACTATTTAAAATTGCTTTATTCAAATAACTATTAACAAAATTAATTAGGTTTTCTGATTTAAGCAATATTTAGTTAAATGTTTATAGTTATTATATATATATAATAATAATAAAATAATAAATATAATCAAAATTCTCTACTAAATAGACATAAATAAACAAAAGGCCTCAAAACCGAAAAACATTGTAATTGCAAGATAAACCAGACATAAGGTATAAGAAAGGTTATTATAAACAAGGGAATTTAAAATATAAATGCTATATATATATGTATCAGGGGCGTAGCTACCACCGTATCATGACACAAAGCCCCCAGTCTACAGGGGCCCCCAATTGTAAAATTTGGACACTTTAATAAATAAATTTTATTGTTAGAAAAGAGCTCCCAAGCATTTTTGATACAGGGCCCACTCAGAACTAGCTATGCCAGTGATATATATATATATATATATATGTGTGTGTGTGTGTGTATGTATATATATAGGGAGAGAGTGAGCTAATAGTAGCAATTGAAAACTGGAGAGTTTTACTCTTCTAAAAAGAAAAGTTAATTTTAAAAGTTATTTAAACTATTTTATTTGTTTGTATTATACTTGAGACATTATATTCTGGTTCTGGTTGGCTACTCGCCAACGCTGTTAACTACAGTGAAATTTTCAGTTATTGGAGATGAATATTTAAGACAACCTAGACAGGATGCATCCTGTTAATGCTATAAATCTACATTTTCACACCTATTTTCTGCAACTTACATGCAACGGCTACACATCTAAACAATTTTAACGGGGAATATCACATTACTAACCCATTAGGATAGGTCATCCAAAATTATCGATATTGCAACATTTTGAATAGACCTCTGCGATAGTTAGGTTAGTTAGGCACATGTTTCTATAATAGTCAATTTTAGCTTGATGTCGGATGACGTTTAATAAAGCATTGTGATAACAGATGAGAGAACTTAGACTCTAAAATTGATGGATTGATTGATGAAAGCATGGCTGAGTTATTAAATCAGAAGCAGATTGCCTTGTGAACTCAATATTATAGGCACACATGCACAAATCATAGTTTATCATATTTATTTTAACAAAATGAACACTTCCTACACAGTACCGGTAAAAGAACCATAAAAAATATTGAGCAACAATGTATACACTTTCTTGTATAAAAATCAATTTAATGCATCAACAGGTAATATAAATTTGTTTAAAAGTCAATTCCTAGTTCGTTAGAAAAGCGTATTTGCGCCATCTCTTGCAGACAATTGCCACTTCGACAGAAATAATACAGAATGAATTTAAAATTGAAAAATAAAATTTAATTAATGAATTAATACTTGAAAAAAACTGTATTAACATCAAGTGTCATCCACTAAAAGTTCATAAAATGTATTTGAACTTGAATGGATAAATAGAAAGTGTTTTATTAACGATTGAAAATCAGAACAATATATATATATATATATATATATATATATATATATATATATATATATATATGTATAGGGAGAGAGTGAACTAATTTTAGGAATTAAAAGTGAAATTCCACTATTTTTTATTATTTGTGTTAATTTTATTAAAAAATGTTTTATAAATACTTTAATGGAATCATAACACAGATTATTCACTATCAGACAGTTCACCGGTCCTTTGCGCACATTTGGCATGAAATTACTTTTACCCTTCTAATTTGGATGGAATATCCACAATATTCTTTGATTGCCGTTTTCTAATTAGCTTATAAAATCGTAATTTCATTTGATTCCGATTAACGTTGCGTTTCAAATCAACTGGGGGACTATCAATAACGGATCTTGTAATTGTGAATCTCAGCTGAGTGAACAGGACGACACCTGAGCTAGAGTCCCACTTTGCTACACCCCCTCCCCCTACAACCCTTACTTAAAGTCTCTCTATACGGCTGTAAATTCTTAACCCTTAACGGTCGCATAAGTTTGAGGAAAACGGTCATAGAAGGACTTATATTTTTATTCAAGAAAATTACATAGAACAAACACATAGTTTTATATATGTATTTATTTTTAAATTTTGGATAATTTTGTAGCTTTAAATGTAAAAAAAAAATATTTTTTTTAAGAAAAAAAAGATTGAATGTTTGTTTTTAAGCAAAGGGAAAATTTATTTTTAAAAACATGCATTTTAAACAAAAAAGAGAATTTTATTACCCGTATGTATAATGTAAATACACATTTGTAATTTTTCTTATGAGATAAATTTCAGAGAGATGTTGTGAGGAGATAGCGTAAGAAAATTTAGAGCGAGTGGACTATTATCATCAAAGTACATGTGAAGACTCGTTGAAATTAGTAGGGTTGCCAAGTAGGCAAAATTACAGAGTGCGCCAAGAAAGGTGCTCCGTCGCCAAAGGAGTGTTTACAAGTACGGAACATCCCGCCCGGCGTTGAAATATGCAATGTTTCAAATATATATATATATATATATATATATATATATATATATATATATATATATATATATATATATATATATATATATATATATATATATAATTACAACACTCTTTCGACATATAAATGTAAAATGAAGCACAATAGTTACAATTGACATAATGAATACAATTAATAAAAATAGTTGAACAGATACAATACACATTTCAATTTAAATCAAAATTATCTACAATTGGTACAATACAAATTTTAGAAATAGGCCTTTTGAAAATTCCCTTGGTGATTTGGATATCCGCTACTCGGACATTACCATCTGGACCTGGATATACCTTAATTATTTTTCCTAGGGGCCACTGGTAAGTTTTTTGGAAGTTGAATGTCCTTTATTAAAACTAACATACCAGGACTTAGGTTTTGTTTTTTAAGGAGCCACTTTGATCGCTGTTGCAAGTGGCTTAAATAGCTGTTTTTCCACAATTTCCATATGGTCTGCACCATATTTTGAACTATCTGCCATCTATTGAGTAGATTGTCCCTTCTTTCGGTTAAGTTAGGCTCTCGGAGGGAATTTATTGGTTTTCCAATCAGAGAATGACCTGGTGTCAAAACTTGAAATCGTTAGTGTCAGTAGGTAAAGGTGAGAGGGATCGTGAATTGAGGATGCCTTCTATCTGAGTTATTACTGTTAAAAACTCTTCAAGCGTTAGTCTTGCGGAACCTACTACTCTCTTTAGATGATACTTAAATGATTTCACGCCCGACTCCCAGAGGCCACCAAAATTGGGTCCCCTAGGGGGCGAGAATTTCCAAGTGATACCTTCGGAGGAAAGCTTATTTGAAATGTTTTCGTTACCTATCATTAATTTGTATAAACGTTGTAAACTTGTGGGTTCTTTTCTGATCGTGTTCGCATTGTGAATTGAAAATAATTGCAGACAGGGTTTTGTCCCACTGTTTATTCCACACCTTCTATGGGACATTTCTTAAAATAAAGAATATATTGAGATGTTACAAGATTACGATACATCGTTTCAGCCGTGTCTACTTTTCACGACCCCTCGTTTTCTTCTTTGCCACCCCTCTCTCCCTCTCTCCGTTCCGACCTTTTTCTCCTCTGTCCTTGCCAGATCCTTTCCTTTATATCGTCTCTCGTTCGACCTGTTGCCAGGTGCAGGCAGCGGTTCCTTACACGCCCCACCTAAGAGTAAAATTTGCCCCTTGTGGCTGATTTTACCATTTCAGACACCAGGAACAGAAAATTCACAAACAGAACACACAATAATTGCAACACTCAAAAGTCTTGATGATTGTTCTAGTGAAAGTTCCTTAATACAAACACATGAAATAATATTAATAGTTCACCCAATTGAAATAAGTGACTATGTTCCCAGAAAGATCTAAACTGTAATGGGATTGCAAACAGATACATGGAAAACACATTATACAAAAAAAACACACTAAATATATACATTACAGTATTTATCTTAATCTAGACAATGTTTATTTCATTAACTCATGAATGAATGCTCAATGAGTTCACTAAATCCATATTAAGTCCACAGTAAAAACTTTCCTACGGCTCTAATTTGCCTTTGGCTGGTATGATTTCCGACCCAACCCATCTCACCCATTCTAATACAAAGTTAATTTGTTTTACACGATTTTTCCAAATTTGCATCAGAATGTCTATATAGACTATTCGAGATACAACAAACTGCTCTAACATTCTTAAAACCTGAGCCGTTAAATTACATCCATAAGAAGTGTATTCAATCTTAAACCTCACTTTTTTAGTCATGCAAATTCCAAACGACATAAAGCATGCGGCATAATTCTTCGTGAGAGAACGACAGAAATACCACTTCCACAAATCCAGTACCGTGACCCACGATGCTGCGCTATTCTTTTCTACAAAACCTTCCCTTTTCGACAAAAGATAAATCCCGGGGTTCTCGAAAATATCTTTAACAAAGCTTCACGGGTTACCTTCGCACTGAGACTAGTCACCGGCCTAGCCTCGCCCCACCTAGTGTGCTGATCAACCAGACATAAAATATATGTATCTCCCTTTGAGCTTGGCGGATCAATTGGACCTATCAGATCCATATTCACCACCTCAAATGGCAATTCAGGCCTTGCCACAGGTGTACTGGATGATCGGTCTTTAATCCTAACCGATCGAGTGAGCTGACATTCTTTACATGACTCACAAAATTTCTTCACATCGGCCCTCAGACCCTCCCAAAAGAAAGAATACTTTATTCGTTCAAGCGTCTTCTTGGGACCCATGTGACTACTGAACACGGAAGTATGCGCTAGTTTCAACACCTCAGTTCTTCTGCACTTCGGAATTACCAGCTGCCCAATACTCTCCCCGAGTATTTTATCCCTACGAAATAGATACCCATCTACTTCGTAGTAGTTTCCTTTGCCTTCCTTAGCATACTTCCAAGCCAATGCTAACTCGGCACAACACTCCTGTTCGGAACGAAAAATATCAGCCACCATGATTCCTTTATCCATCTCAGCGGTCACCTCCTCATCCTTAGTACCCAATGTTCCCACTTCATTCCGACATGAAGTAATATTCCTTTGAGAATCCTCAATGTACTCCTGTGCTTTCTCTGGCAGAATACCTAATGAAACCTCGGTTTCATCTACATTTCCTGAGTCAACCCTCAGGTCCTGAGAGCTTTGAGCCAGTGAATTCTCTTCACTCTGGGCTCCTCCCAACATATCCAAAACCTCTGGTGGAAGCAACACGTCTTCTACCAAAACTTCTGCCAAAGCACATAACACTTGCTGGTGCACCACATTAACTGGCCACTGGTAGCAAGACCAATTGGAACATATACTAAAGGACATTTAACCGCTGGACCGAAAATACCTTTCAAATAAATCGTGGAAGCTCCTTCAACCGAGATTCCAGGAACTAAGTCTTTCTTGATAACAGTAATTTCCGTAACAGAATCCACTAACGCATGGACTAATTTCCCATCTACACTAATAGATGTTTTCACTAATTTACTTAATTTGTCTTCAACAGCCCGCCTAGGAATGACTTTACCTAGCAAATCAACTCTAGCAGTGACCGTTCCATCTTCCAATTCTGTCCCTTCCGTTGACACCTTATTCACATTAAGTCTTTTATTATCTACCTCTTTGTTTTTCGGACAATCCCGCTTAAAATGTTTATCTGATCCGCAGGTGAAACAAGCGAATTTTTTAATTTCAGTTACTTGACCTTTTATCAAAGTTTTTCCTAGAAGAAAAAGTATCTGACTTTTTCTCCCCAAATGGCTGTTTACCTCAACTACCATTAAAACTTCTCATTTCACTATCATTCCATTTAGCTCTCTCAGGTTCATCGTAGGAGTTCCCTTTGGAAGCATAAAATATATCACATTGTTTGCCCAAGTCCCTGGGTTTGTACCATTCTTCCCCTTGGAGCACACCAATATGGGTCGCCGTCTCAGAATCCAACATTTCAAACATTTTATCTGCTACGATCAGTTGATTAACTGACTCAAAATCATTCGCTTCTCTTAACTTACAGTAGTATAACCACATCGATATTAAACGGGACGCGAACTGAGAGAAAGTTTCGTCAGAGTTACGTTTGGCCTTTCTAAAATTTTCTAAACATATTTTGGGGGTGATGGTTCATACTCCTTGAGTACAACCTGTTTTTAGAGATTCGTAATCTTTTAATTCTTCTTCGCCTAGGTTAACTAATAAGTTTGACACTTTGTCTCCTAACATGCATAACAAAACCTTCGGTTTTAACTCGTCGCTAACCATTTCACTAGCGAAAGCCTTTTCAAGACTAGAAAAGAAATAGTCCCACCCGTCTCATTTATTGGGTACCTTTACAGTTAACAGCCTAACCATTTTAAATATTTCATCTAAAGATTTTACACGTGAGCTTTGACCATTATTTTGAGTAGCACTCTGATTAGCGTTCCTAGATAATTCTATTTCCAAGCGTAATTTTTCAATTGATAATTGTTCTTGTTGTTCTAGTTTTTGCTGCTGTTCTGTCTCTAACCTTTCAGCTGTAATAACTTCCAATAACTCTTTTGCCTCTTCCTCCTTGTAATATTTACTAGAGATTATTAAATTCCTTAAAACAATTTTAGACATAGACGGATCAGGTGACTCATCTAAGTCCCGCGCTAATTGAATTAAGTCAACTTTCTTACTTCTAATGAGAAATGCCATTTTTAATCAAGCTAAACCTAATGCCAAATTACCTTCTGACAAATTTAACTACAAACACTTAAATGACCTAGTACTATATACACTGGCCTCAAAAAGTTAAGGTACAACATGTTTTTCGAAGCTCACCATAAAAAAATGGCAGTAACAATAAAATGCATAGTTTACATGAATGATAATAACGAACTTTAAAAACATTAATGCAAAAACGATTGCTACAACTTTTATTTTATTGAAAAAAACGTATATTTATGAGTGAGAGAAAAATATGCAAATATCAAGCCTTCGTACTTTTTTTTGTGTGTAAGTTGTGTTGATTTTCAACAGTTTTTGGCAGTTTCGGTGACAATAGTCAGTAGAGTTTAGAAAATGTCTCAGAGACGTCGTTTACCCAATTCGTTAAGGTGGCGGGCAGTTGGATGAATGGAAATGGGATTGTCGCAGGCTGATGCTGCTAGACGTCTTAATGTGTCTCGTAGTGTTGTTCAGCGACTTTGGGATCAATACCAATCCGAAGATTCTGTGTCCAGAAGACCTGTTCCAGGCCGACCATGAGCTACAACACCTGCAGAAGACCGTTTTCTAGCTCTTTCGTCACGAAGTAGAAGAACCACTACTGTGCCGCAGCTCGTTGCAGACCACTTTCAAGCATCAGGAAGAAGAATCTCCGCTACTACTGTGCGAAATCGTCTTCACAATGCAGATCTGTATGCAAGAAGACCAGTTGTGCGCGTTCCCCTCAAAGGACGACAGCGAAGGAACCGCTTATGCTGGGCAAGAGAACATGTTTCTTGGACGCAGCAACAATGGGCTTCTGTGCTGTTCACAGACGAGTCCAGATTTACAATGGAGAGTGATTCAGGGCGTCTACTGATCTGGAGGAAACAGCGCACTAGATACCATCAATCCAACACTGTTGAAAGACACAGTTATAGAGGTGGTGGAATCCTGGTTTGGGCAGGGATCTCGCTCGGTGGCCACACTGACCTGCATGTGTTCCATGGAGGAACCGTAACTGGTCTTAGATATCGGGATGAGACCTTTGATCCATATGTCCGCCCATATGCTGCTGCTATTGGTAACGACTTCATTCTGATGGATGATAATGCACGACCTCACCGAGCTCGGATTGTTGAGGAGTATCTGGAGGATCACGGTTTGGAACGAATGGAATGGCCAGCTCGATCTCCAGACCTGAATCCAATAGAACATCTTTGGGACTATCTTGGCAGAGAGGTTGCAGCTTTAAATCCTCCTCCAAGGTCGTTACATGAGCTGAAACAAGGCTTACTCTGTGTCTGGTCTTCGCTTCCTATTCCGGTGTCCGACAACTTAATAAACAGCATGGGAAATCGATGCCACCAATGCATTCAAGTTAGGGGTGGACACATTCCTTATTAGAACCCATTTTTGTATTGTTTTTATGCCATTTTACCACATAACACTGTGATGTGCTGTTTTCTCCAAGAATGGACTTTTCCGCAGAGAATGCTTTTTTTGTTATAAATCGTTTTTGCAATACACTTATACAAATTTCTATGACGCATTCAATAAAAAACTATGTAATGCACACATCCTCCAAATTTTTTGTTTCTACATTCATTCATTTGCAAATTAGACACAAAAACCTGGTTGTACCTTAACTTTTTGAGACCAGTGTATTTAACAAGCAAGAAAAATTCTACTCGTTTTTTCTAAGAGTACTCAAATTCCAGAAACACAATACGAAATATGTTTACAATAAAACTTATATGAGACACAGTTATTTGTTACTAATCAGAACCTTTTTCAAAATAAAAAAAACACAATTAACAACATTCTTTAGCTACATTACCATAGAATTATTTCTCAAATCATAAATCTACTCTTAGTTTCTTTTTTTTTAATTAAAAGAAGAATCTTATGCAGGAAACAAAAAACCAATATACATATACATCCTAAATTACGAGCAAAGGAAATAACCTCAGATTGCATTAAACTATCAACTAACTGACAAATTGCAAACACTTTTGCTTAAAATAAAAAACTATCATATAATATTCAAAAAAAAAAACATGCCATATTCTGAGTCATAAATAACCTACAAAATCTCTTATTTCCAACATTTTAACAGAAAGTCCGTCTACTTGAAATACATATACACATTTTTTTTAATGGATATTTTTCACCCACTCAAACATACATTTTTCGCAACCATTATTTCAAGATAAATTAATCTAATTTTTTTTTTTTTTTAAATTCTGCAAACTGAATTGTTATGCAAAACACTTTCTATACCCAGATTTTAATTTTTGAGACAACTTCAAAACAGTAAAGAATGATAATAAAAAGAAATTATAGTTTAACACTAGAACTCTAAATACCATATTTTACAACATTTAAAATGATACCCTATCATTTCCAGGTAAAATAAGTACACAATTTTCTTATTTTATCTACACAATAATCCAACAACATAGAATATTGCAATGAACCAATGAAATTTTCTTTTTTCAAATATATCTGCTTTTTCTATTTTATTTTTAAAAAAACAAATTAAATATGACTGCATCCCATTACTCTTTTAAATATTCACACAATATTTTAACTTAGGGGAACAATAGCCACTTACCTCGACATGAACGCTGTTTCTGTACTTGAGCACTTTTCAGATCACGACTCCATTCATCAGAAACTGAGGAAAAATACGGCATCTGTTTATTCCATAGCCCAACTCGGCAGGTGATAGCAAATTTCTGTATGAAGATCATGATTTTTCACTTGAAACTGCTGCAAGAGAATTCCCGGTATCCACGTGGTCATCAACTTGAAAATACACCGCAGGATTCCATTTCCTTCTTAAAAATTTTCTTTCAAACTGAATGTCCACTAGACCTTTTTTGTTCACAACTTTGTAGTACGAACACCGATCAATTTGAAATATTTTGTTCCTTTAACTTTTGCTCCATTGCATCGCACTTCTGACACCAGTGTAAACTTGTGGGTTCTTTTCTGATCGTGTTCGCATTGTGAATTGAAAATAATTGCAGACAGGGTTTTGTCCCACTTTTTATTCCACACCTTCTATGGGACATTTCTTAAAATAAAGAATATATTGAGATGTTACAAGATTACGATACATCGTTTCAGCCGTGTCTACTTTTCGCGACCCCTCGTTTTCTTCTTTGCCACCCCTCTCTCCCTCTCTCCGTTCCGACCTTTTTCTCCTCTGTCCTTGCCAGATCCTTTCCTTTATATCGTCTCTCGTTCGAGCTGTTGCCAGGTGCAGGCAGCGGTTCCTTACAAACGTTTTATTTCTGTGGAAGCTCCAGTAAGATTTGTTGCATTGTCGCTAAAAATGATGGAGCTTTTACCACGACGCGTAAAAAATATTTTTATTGTTGCTATTAGTGCTTCGGAAGTTAAATTTGAGACAAAGTCTATGTGCACAGCCTTTGTTGCCATACATACGAACAAAGCAACATATATTTTTGGAAATGTGCCCTTTCTCTGCCCCATATATTTTATTGCAAATGGCCCACATAAATCGATTCCTACATTTATAAATGTTGAACTAGAAGTAACTCTTTCTGCAGGAAGGTCTCCCATAATCTGCGTTACGACAACTGGCTTGTTTCAGAAACATTCTACGCACTCGTGAACTACCTTGCGTGCAACATTTCTACCACCAATTGGCCAGTATTTTAAACGAACCGTATTAAGAAGGGCTTGGGGGCCTACATGAAAATCTCGCTTATGATAATACTGAAATATTAGTTTAACTAATTTATTTCCATTTGGCAGAATAATTGGATATTTTTGATTAAAATTCAGATTAGAATGCGCTAGTCTACCACCTACCCTAATTAATCCTTCGGATTTATCTATGAAGGGATTCAGAAATCTCAACTTACTTGCAGATGGAATATTGCAGATCCATTATCACTGCTCTCAGATTTACTGACCGAAATTTCGTTCAAAAAGTTAAACAGAAAAAAAAAACTCTCTTAGAAGGGTGTATGCCGCGGTGCCTCCTGTTGCAAGTTGAAAACAACAAATCACAGGGAGGAAAAGGTCTTAACGAGTGCCCCGAATAGGAATTCCTTTCATCCCAGTCGTCTGAGGCATGCACGGTGTAGCTTTGGACTAGTAGGTCGGTGGATCAAACAAACACCTCTTCCATGGTCAACATCTTGTTGCCGAATTGTAATAATAACTTGCGAATTCATTAATGTACATTAATGAATTCGTAATAACTTTTGATTCAGGAGTTACTGAATGTCTTGCTGTAAGTTCACTTTTCTGAATCAAAATCAAGTGACGAAGACGGCACTAATCGAATCCTTATTCTAGAAATTGACACAATACGATTAAGAAGAATTTGAGGCTCGACAAATTTACTGTTCATCCATGCCACTTTTCAAGATGTGTCTGAAATGTCCTCAAGATTTGATTCACAAATCAATAAAAAAAAAACGCAGGAACATAAAAAATACAATTCTTAAGAAACCAAAAGTGATTAACTATTAAATATTAATGAATTAAAAATATCCCAATTTATTACGTTTCATTAATGTTTAAGTGTGCTAAAAATTTTATATCAATTATGAAAGAAATAACTCAATATTTGAATATATTCGTTTTATCTTAAAAGCTTAATCTCTGCAGAAGTTTAACACAAGTTCCAAGAGATATTTGTTTACGCCATTTTTTTGCTCAACGTAATTTACTTTCATCTCATACAGTAAAATTTGTCTAAGTATAATCCACAAATCTTTATTTAACTCTACATTTTTCCCTCAAGAGATTCTATTTTAAATAGTCCAAAATACAATTTAATGGAAGCTAACTGATAAAGTTAAAAAAATACTCGCAGAAATATTCAACTTGAAGAAGGATAAAATTAAGTTTAATAGAAGTACTAGTCTCTTGTGAAAGTCTAGATAGATAATTCTCATTCCATCATCTTCCTACATACCCCTCGTCCCCACCCCCGCCAAAGATCCGTCTTCATTTCAAAGAAATATTTCTGAATTTATACGGAGATATTTTTTCCACATTTAAGTTGAAAATTTGAATTTTGTTGACAGGTTTCTTTAACTGCAGAAAAATTATTCTATGTAATCAAAAATTAATGTACAATTATTCAATATAACCATATTAAACAGTGCTTCTTAAACTTTCAAAGTTGGCGACCCAATATTCAAACATAAATTTCATCTCGCCTCCTCCCTCCATACATTAACAATGCACTGAATTCAAAAAATATACTATAGTTTGACGTTAAAGCTACAATACGACTTCAATCTCATTAGTGCTACCAGCGTATATTAAAGTCTCTTTCAGCCAAAGTATTAATTGCCTCGGGCGTATATATGCGTCTTTCCAAAGTACAGACTTTTCTGTGCACTGCTATCCATGAAATCGCTCCGAAGGTTTTGGAATGCAATAAAAGACCTTGGGAGTGTATGGAAATGATTTGCTTATTCCAGAGGATTTGCTTATTTATTCTTTTTCTACAACCCTCTCCCTATACACCACATACGCTCATCTTCGTGTTAAAAGGCGGCATTGGAGAGAGAATTGCTTATTTTTTTTAATAGGCATTTATGGGGTTAATTACAAACCGTACAAATTACCAAGCTAAGTGTTAATTATTGTTATTAATTTTATATATGAGAAGCCCATGAGATCACCGGCAATTATCAAACACGTTCTTATTTTAGTATTATTAAATTGATTATAAAATACATTGTGTAGTACTGATACATTTATAAGTATTATAATCACTGTAAATGTGTATTTTTTTGTTATTTATTAAGTCAGAATGCATTTTGTTTGTTAACTTTCAAAAAATAAATAATTCTTTTTAAAATTTTTCTTTGTTTTCATTTGATTAATAGGCTTTCACTCCCCTTGTAGAGTTTCCACATCCTGCTGGGAGTGCACGCCCAATAGTTTGAGAAACGATTTTTTGCAATCTTTTACGCTGCTTTCTGGTTAATTTGTGGTCGCGAACTCATAGCAAGTATCTTCTCTGTTGAAACTCAAGTCCTGGTGCTACTGAAGATTCGCATTGGCTTACTAACGCTCGATAAGTTGGTATAGATTCAAAGCCCTCATGCTGGCATGGTGTATAAGCGCGGAGAGAGGTCTAACATCTTAGATGACATGCTCAACTGATACTCAAAATTAGGATGTCTTCACCAACGCTGTGTGTTATATAGAAAAATGTGAGTGTTATATTTACGTCACGCTATAAAGCAGCTGCATGAGCTACATGAGCAGTTGACGACGGACCTTGCAATTTTAAACCATGGTCAATTGATGAGGATGGCGCTTGAGCTTGCACCCCCTTCTTTTAACTTCCAACATCAACAGGAAGACGTTTGAGCCTCAACATGTTTAACGTGCTTCCAACTCCTCTGCACAAAGAGTCTCCAGAGGTACATATGACATGCCTGCCACGAGACCATGACCTTGAGCACTGGGCTACCGAGGCGAAAAAATGAAAGAGGGATTCTATATAGAAAATTTAACTTTTAAAAGAGGTCAGTGTTGAAGCGTTGAAACCTGATTTAAGAAGAGTTGGAAACCTCTCTCTCTGTATACTGACAATGTTAAAATGGCTGTATTCGATGTACCTTTTCTCGAAATCTGTTATAGCTACACGCTTGAAATTTTTCATACAATTAAAGTACACCTTTCTCATTATACTAAAATGAGCTTTTAGCTCTAATTTTGAATTTTTAATAATTTATAAAATATTTTATTAAGCATAAGGGAAATTTAACATATTTTTCACATAAAAAATTTGTAATTTTTTTTTACTTAAAGCTCTTTTCAGTATATATTAGCCATCATTATAAATATATCATAAAATATTTATTTACCTGTGAATAGTAGTTTCTCAGAAAAGGTACATCGAACATCAAAATTTACATTTTGAGATAAATTGATTTTAATGTATACAGTGAGACTTATAATCGGCTAGGTAATAAGAAAAATAAAAGGTTCGATTTGCAATAAAAGATAGGTGTTTTGGTATATATCAAACATTCAACTTTTAAGCAAAGACGAAGTTCTTTTTTTACATTTTTCGCCATTGAAATGGGCACGGCCCAGTTTAAAGAATTATTTAAAAATAGGTTTTAAGGACTTCTAATTACCCTACAGTTTAAAGTAAAGTATTGTTAGAAAGGTTAAAATCTATACAATTTGAAAATATAAGAATCTCAAATTGTCAAAAAAATATAAGATTTTAGCTTTCCAACACTCCTTTTTGATTTTTAGCATCATATTAGTTTAACACAACATATGATTAATTTTTACGCTTTATAAATATATTTCAGGAATTAGTTGATTAATCTTCGTATCACAGCATATTATTGTCTCATAAATGAGTTTAGTATAATATATACTAAGTCATGATTTTCTAAAAATAAATTTCTGAGACTTTTCACAAGCATTAAAATATATTAACCTAAAAATATGAAAACATCATTTCATATAACTTTGAAACTTGCTTCGCGCATGCAAGAAAATTTATTTTTCTTTTACCCAAAATGCCAGATAAAGAAGAATAGTTAAAAGATTTCAAAAAAGGCTTGGCGCTTGAATTTCCTGAATAGTTTGAGTTTTTTCATGTCGCAACCCGCAAAACATGAGGAAAATATTGAATTTATAGCTTGCAAACGTTAGTAGTTTTGAGGTTTAAAATCCATTAAACATTTTTTTCGATATGAAAGCGCTAAAATATTCCAGAATCCATCAAAGTTTCAACATCGAGAAAATCCATCACTTTTTAATAGTTCTTTTCATATCATTTTTTTGAGTGAAGGATATACTGAATCCATTTACGAAGTGAATATTTACAAATGGAAAATTTTAACTTTTTTTCTTAACATTCTTTTTTATTTTATTCAGAAATCTTTGCCCTTCTATTTATTTAATGATAATCAAATGATATGATAAGTTAAATGTTCATCTTTAATAATGTTAATGATTAATTGTACATTACATTAATGCATATCTAGAAGAAAGAATGAATTTTTAAACTATGTCCTTTTTTATTTTATAAATGTAGGACAAAATATAAGGGAATACATATCAACAAAAAACATTTAAACATATAATCATATTTATAATAATCCTATGTTAAATCTGCTGCAGATATTTCTTCTTTTAATTCAAACTGTTTTGTGCCTAATTATTTGTGTCGAAACAACACGAGATCTGTCGCCAATAGCTTTTATAAATTTGAACCATTATTCTTTCTGGGACACTGAAGGACGTAGATCTTCGATAGTTATACTATATACGGCAAGTCCTTTGTGGCATCAGGAATCAAGTCAGCTTTGGCAACCTCTCAACAGCTTTACCAGAGAATATCAAATCAGCTGGGCCTTTTGGTATGATCTTGTGAAATGCCTGGCTTGAATTGATCGGAAGTTGAGGACATGTTATGAACACAGTTGAACATTAGGCAAGTTTCGGCAATAATTTATGCAACTTCTTTGTCCGTCAGTTGATATTTTCATTCTTTTTATGTGGTTTGTTCTAAGTCTGGTTATTTTCGATGCTATTGTACGGTTACTATTTAGAGCTGGAATGGGATATTTAAAATTGTTGTTGATTAGTATTCGGCTGGCAACTGCATTCGCGTCGATGAGTGTCTTGTGATTAGATGATTGGGGGCAAGCTCTGGATTCCTTGGAAAGTTCATTGGCTTTCTCATCACCAAGGATAATTACTTGGGCTGGTATCCATTGAAACGTGCAGGATTACTTTTCTGTGATGCCTCCATTGGGGGGATACTTCCATTGGTCTTTCCAATGGGTGGTAGGAGGGACATAAAATACCTTCCGCGAATCAACAGGCAGAACTCCAACTTCTCGAGGCTCTTGCAACCCACCTTCCATGAATTACGGTCTACACGTGAGTGAGTGAATATTAGCATCGTACTATTTAGTTCCATGAGGACTTTTGGCGACAGCACCTCGCAATTTTGCACCATGGTTAAGTGACGCGCGGAAAACCCCTCAGAAACTTCAGATTTGGCTCTAAAACTTCAGAAGTTCTTACATGTTTTTTTTCCCGGTCTATATAAATTTGAAGCAAAAAACAGGAAATCAAGAGGATTGACAACAACTGTGTTTTATTGGCCATATTCAATGCTGTGGTTGTTGTATTTCTTTAAGACCTTATTTCCATGGGACAGTTAGGCGATCATATCCAATGATTTTATGTTTCCAATAATTAGTCCAAGTCAATCCTTTTAGTTAATTTTCTTAATTGGACGAAACACATAGACATCACACAGAAATAACATTGTGTAACACTACTTAATCTACAAGCCAAACAAAGTATATATACTCTTAGTTGATTTGCAGCGCCATCTATTTTTAAAATTTAATTTACAACAGTGGTTAAGGTGCAATTTGCATAAATTGTGTTTACTCCTGCTGTAATTACTGAAGAGTTGCACAGTAAACTACGATTTAACCTAAAAGACCGGCTCCCCGAAGAAAAATGATAAATTACGTAACGATTCTTACAAACATTTTAAATTGCAAATACAAAAAATGTACAAAAGAAATGCGAGTGAATAAATTTGATAAATTGAACAACACAACTTTCTGCCATTAATAAATACAACCAAAGCAATAATCATGTTCATAAATATTTCATATTTATAAAAATAAATAAAGAGAGAAGAGAGTTTTATATTGAATAAAAAACTTTTCATTCAAATCCGCGATTAATAACATCTTTATCATGTAATTCCTGCTGGATTTCTTACATTCATTATGTAGATATTCTATTGAAAACTAGGTATTTATATTCAAGAAAGAAAAATAAAACTCTAAAAATCACAAAGGGAAACTTCAAATAATTAAGAACCCCCAAACATCTGAATAAATTAGTGAAACTTTTATATTCATACATTAAGCATTATTTATAAAGATGTTTTTAATAATAGAGGAAATAAAACCTTAAGAGATGAATAAATTTTAGCCATTCTTTATAGCTTCATATAAGAGGAATTACGAATTTAAGAGAAAAGTTAAATGAAACTTTTTGCTAATTATTTGTACTACTTTAAAAGGAAGACAAAGCATTTTCTAATGCAGACAGAAGGAAATCTAATAAAATTACATCAACGAACGATAATTCTTCTGAGATTAATGGTTAATGAAATTAGTAGGAAAAAGTTTTTAATGCATATAGATAATATTTTTAAAATGGTTCAGAAGAGAGATTTTTTAATGTTTCAGATATAAAAGGAGTAAAAGTCAAAATTTATTTGTTCGAGTAATTTCATTTTAAAGAGGAGTTTTTATTAAAAAGTTTATAAATAAAAAAAATGTTAGTTAGTGTTAATCAAAGTTATTTACAAGTCTTAGTTTTTGCTAGTCTTAGAATAACCTATAATCTCTCTCTCTCTCTCTCTATATATATAAAGAGGACCGAAGTGAGACTTACTCCCCCACACACGTCACGATATCTGGGGAACTATTAGATCAACACACTTGAAATGTGGAAGACTTTTCCTTTCATGAAGTGCAGATCCGCTAAGAACGGACTGCGTGAAAATCGAACTCCAAAAGGTGTTACGAGGGCATATGGGACGTTAGAAATAAATATTCCGGTTTTTTAACCAGCAGACCTAAAGAAATGAAATTTGACACGATCATCGAAAGGGGTTTTGTGAAAATCCATCCTCAAAGGGCGTTACAGATAAATATCCCCGTGTTTCAGTAATTTGACCTACATATTTGATATTTGGATGGCACCGTCCCTATCATGGAGTACAAAAGAGGATTTGCAAAAATCGACCTCCAAAGTGGGTTCAGATGGGTTAAGGACCTTATAAATATATTTCCAGTTTTGAACTATTAGATATACAGACCTTAAATTAGATAGGCATGTTTCTTTTATAGATTAAAGATCTGTTTACAACGAATTTTGCGGACATCGACACCTACAGGAAGAGCGGAGAGTTACTGGAGTAACATTTCCCTGGTGCTTTTAATTTTAACTTTTTTTTTTATGAATACAAAAATAAATTTCCAACAATAAAATAAAATTATTGTAATGTTGATAGTTCCCATGCATCATTCTGAAAGTAAATAATACTGAATGAGAAATATTGGTTCTCAAGCCTTCAATATTAAAGTAAACAGCTTATCAATGTTAAAAGTAAAAATAAGCGAAGATAAAACCAATTAATTGACACTAAAATATTTTATTGTAAAATTTCCCTTAGCATTGCTACGTATTTTAGGTAATGAATAGTGCAATTTACAAAACTGCATCAATAGGTGATCAACTAATTCTTTAAGGTATCCGACTGCGTTTGGAATAGAGATTTTGCAAAAATATGTAAACGAATGTTTATTTTAGTATTTTGTTTCACTAAACCTCCATTCATTTCCGTAGCCTGGTTGGTATATCGTCTGCATACTATGCGTGAGGTTAGGGTTCGATTCATCGATCAACTTTTATTGAATCACATTTAAATATTTTTAAAATTAAATGAATTTATTTATGAAAAGTTTATTTGAAAAGGTTAAATCATATTTTATGTAATTATTTTGTATTGTATAAAGTAAAAAAAAAATAATGTAATTATATAAATATTTATCTTAAATTTTATATAAATATATTTTTATTTTAATAAATAATATTTATAATAAAAAGCATATAATAAATATTAAATGATATTGTACATAAAATTAGATACAAATAGTTTTATAATGTGATATACAATATACTATATAAATAAAGTATTATATATATATAATATAAAATTATTTATAAAGTATATTATTATTAAATTAATTATTTTATAATTAATATAATAAAAATATGTCTTTTTAAAACATTATTAATTTAATTTTTTTAATAATTTTATAAAATATTTAATAAGTCCTTTTTAAATAAATTAAAATAATTTTAATAAACTTATTTAAATAATTTTAAGAATAAATTAATAATAATTTCAATAATAAATAATGATTTTAATAATAAAGTAATAAATTTAATACTAATTTCAATAATAAATAATAAATTTAATAATAATTTAGTAATAATTTCAATAATAAATAATAAATTTAATAATAAATTAATTTCAAACAATAGTATTAAATTTATAATTTTAGTAATAAATTAATAATTTTAATAATAAATTAATAGTAATTTTATTAATACATTAATAGTAATTTTAATAAAATATTAATAATAATTCTTATTAATGATAATTATTTTAAATAATTTTAATCATTAATAATTTTAATCATTAATAATTTTAATCATTAATAATTATAAATAATTTTAAATAATTTTAATAATTAATAGTTTAGATAATTTTAATAATTAATAATTTTAAATAATTTTAATGATTAATATTTTTTAAAAATATTTTAATAATTAATAATTTTAATTAATATTTTTTTAAATATTTTTAATAATTAATTTCAATTAATAATTAAGTATTTAAATATTTTTAATAATTAATAATTTTAATTAATGATTTTTTAAATATTTTTAATAATTAATAATTTTAATTAATGATTTTTTAAATATTTTTAATAATTAATAATTTCAATTAATAATTATTTAAAATAATATTGATTAATAATTATTTTATTTTATTTTAATTATTCATTATTTTAAACATTTTTAATTAATAATAATTTTAATAATAAATATTTTTATATTTTTTTACTTTTAAAAATACAAATTAATTACATAAAATTTCCTTTCCTATCCAACAAACCTTTCATAAATAAATTTATTGAATTTTAAAAATAATTAAATGAAATGATAAAAAAAGTGGATCGATGAATCGAACCTTAACCTCGCGTATATTTTGCAGACAATATACCAACCAAGCTGCGGAATCATAGGAGGAAACTGAAACTTAATTGAATAAAAGCTAAGAATGAATTTCGAAGGCTATTTTCTTCAAATTGACAGGTCATTCGACGGAATTACATTGAGGGTTGAGCACCTTAAAGGAGTTCTATTATTACTCCAAGTCTCGACCTCAAATTTATTTCCTTAGTCATGTCCTACCCTTGTTAAAAGTACCTATTTTGAAAACATTCTCCTTTTACGAATAATAATTGATTAATAATAATATGTTTCGCTTATATATAGCTAAGAATACTTCAGAAAGGCTGAATTAGTAATTTTTGAAAAATTCACATTGTTTTCAAAATTATTACCAATTAAATTAATTACTCGTGTTTTTCTGTTAAGATTCCTCTATTCTG
Organism: Trichonephila clavipes; assembly: GCA_019973935.1. NCBI lineage: Eukaryota > Metazoa > Arthropoda > Arachnida > Araneae > Nephilidae > Trichonephila > Trichonephila clavipes. Next base: position 335,535 of record BMAU01019922.1, read on the forward strand.
ATGTACTAAAATATGGATAAATACACTTTTAAATTATATATTTCAAAACACCTAGGCCCTGCGCAGAGTTTTGTGATACATATATACAGAATATTACTATTATAGAAACATTTTTCATAAAAGGAGAATATTTTGAAAATATAACACTCTATGTTTATTTGTTGCCAAAAAATATTGCTTTTAAATAATTTTTTTACAGTAATAATATTCTTAAGGTATCCGACTACTTGCGACAACTTTTTTCTTTGAAAAAATGGAGATATTGAGATTTTTTGTGGTTTTTAAATTTATTTAGTACATTTTTTGAAAAAAAGGATAAAATTAAGAAGAGAAAAATAAATTATTACTATTCAAATACGAAAAAAAATATATGGTAAACATTTACAAAAAATTACGTAAACGTTGCCCACTCTGTAAAAAAAGTTTGTGAAAAAATTCTCAGTTTTTCAATTTTGATGTGTTACTCGGCTATTTCATTTCGAAATGAGCCTCAGAATAACAGATATTTTAATTTTTACAAAAACTAGAGCACTTTATCTTAGTTATTGAACGAAATTGCTTAAAAAACAGTGATTATATTCACATAAAGGACTGCAAATGTTGCAATAAAACAGTGATTGACAAATCTGAAGATTAAAGCACTTTAACTGTTATACACAGAACATACACAAAAAATTTCAGTAAATTATTAAAAAATTTTTTTGAGCAATCACTGTTCCCGTTTGATCTTTTCGAAACAAGCCCATTTCGAGTAAAACGCATTTTAAAGCTTGGCATCTTGTGTAAAGTTATGGTACCTGCTTTTTTACTAAAACACATGCTGGTTTTGTTCTAGTGAACGGAAAACAAAAAACTTGGTAATTTTCGAAAACTAATAAAATGGTCTATAAAATAAAATCATAAAATCCTTTGTCAATTTTTGAAAGAAATCATGATTTTAGGTTAGTCGGATACCTTAAAACAATCTTATACATGTATTCTAATCTAAGTGACACTAAATATTAGGAAAAAAATATTCGTTTGAAAGCTTTTGCAAAATTACGGTTCCGAACGTAGTCTGATAAACTTAAGGTCCGCAAAGAATCCCGACCAAATTAATCGAGCTCTAACACCAACTCCTAATTCCTTCCCTTTCAAACTAAGCCTTTTCTCAACTCGCCGGATTTGGGAAAACTTTTCCAGCTCACCTTTCGGAAAATTTGGGAAAGACAAAACTGTCCGGCATACGTGACAAAATCGGAGTTCCGGGGCAAATGTTCAAGTGCGTAATTATCTCGCCACTGGAGTGCTTGAAAGAGCAAGGAACAAAGGTCGTTGGCGGGAATTTGTCTGCACAGCTGATTGCCTTAATCTCAAAATTCACACGAAAAGAGATTATTTTGATCCGCCCGCTCCAAGGATTCCCTAAAGTCACGACCCGGTGGAGGGTAATTTCGTGGGAAATGTGTGTGGAATAGACTCGATGACGTCAAGTGTAACGTGTTGCCATTTTAAAGAGATCACTTACGGGATCCGTTATTTTCATTTAGATCAGAGATTCCCAAACACTTTTGTCTCATAGACCCCTTGCCATGTTTTTTTTGGTTTGGGGTAGATCCCTGCTTACCGAATATTGAATTTTTGCAAATTTATCAACTTAACCCTTTATCTACCGACGGTATCTATGAGTACTACTCACTTTAAAATTACACAGAATAATTCTTTGAAATCCACTCTTCCAAGATATATGGCAGCACGGGTTCTATGATGAGTATTTTACCGGGGAAGGGGCGAATAATTTTATAGCAGAAATTGCGTTTTCAGCTGAGGGAGTTTTCAGCGCATTGCGAAGATTGTCATTTTTGTTCCGAAAAAATAGTTAATATCAGAATGTAAGTATCTTATTTTTTTCTATGTAAATGAAGACCTTAGCAAATGATTGGACTATTTATTTTAAGTGAACAGTGTACATAATTAATTTTACAGTTGATTATCTTTAATTAATTAATTAGCTCTAAAGGGTTACATTTCCCAAAGATGAGTATTTTTTTATGTATATCCCTTAATATTCAATGCAGTGATTCAAAAAACATGAAAAAATAACTGAAGTAAATCATAATGCAGTAGATAAAGGGTTAAAGAGATCTCATACGGGATCCGTTTTATTTTCGTTTAAATAATATGTTCCCAAACACTTTTGTCTCATAGACTTCTTGCCATGTTTTCGGGTTTGTGATGGGACCCCTGCTTACCTAATGTTGAATTTTAGCAAATTTATCAACTTAAATGTCTTTTTGACAACTGGTATAGAACAACTTTAAAATATTTCAATTTTTAACTGTAGTGAAGTAAAGTGATTAAAATTTAAGAAACGCATGTTAATTAAATAAAAATTTAATTAATATGTAAAATAACTGAACAGCAAACAAATACTTTGATTGGGAGGGCTGAATCTGGTGCTTCAGTAACAAATTTTCAACGTTTAATACCAATCTTCTCAGGTTTAACTCAAACTTGATGAGAAGAGTCCAGTCCTTTTGCTTTTCTCTTTAGGTTGGCAACCGCGCTGAAATTCTTTCTCTTCTTTTTTAAAAACTTTCTCAAGATATTTCATAATTCGGGATAAATAACAAGTATAGCGCTGTATTGATGGTTCTTGTTTTAATAAAACTTATCCTGCCAGCTTGTAAATGAAAATTAAAAACTCATTAAATTTTATAAATAAATTTATTAAATAAGTAAAATCTGTTTTCCACTTTATTTAATTTTCTTTTTAAAATTAAAGTCCCAATCTGGTATAATGGGAGCCACTATCGTAGACCCCCATTTACTCCTCATGGACCCCTGATATGGTGTTTTGTCAAGGGATAGAGTGTAAATAATTCATTCCTCCTCGTTTAAATTAACAGGTTTTGTTAGTTGGTTCCTACTTTGGTACCACATTTATTTGTCACCAACTTGGAATGCAGATACAGACAAATGAGCGGCTGGCTCATTTTGGCACAACTTATTTTTCTTCTTTGCCGAAAGAGAGTTGTGTTAAAGCCACACTGTAAAACACCACAAGGGCTATAAGCGACGGACTTAGTTTTTCTGAGTCTTAGTCAAGAAACGAGGATGACGCCTGAGCTGGTAGACCCTTCTTCAAATTACCACTCCAATGGGAGGGCGTTTGAGCCAAGACAGAGTTAATGCTCTTTCCGCTGCACAGTGGGTCTAGAGTGGCACCAGGTTAGAACTCAAGACACTCCGACCACGATCTCGTGACTGCGACATCTCGGCTAACAACTTATAGAAGAAAAGTTAACAAACATTTATGTCAAGAATTCCTTTTAGAGTAAGTTTTTATAGGCATTGTACTCAAAAGCAATAAGAGGGCATTTGGGGATGGACCTCATAATCTTGAAACACGGTCAAGTAACCAGGATGACACGTGAAATTTCACCTTATTCTTCAAACTTTCACGCCCCGACAACGTGAGGTTTTGAGATTTGAAAAAATTAACGTGTATCAATACTTCAGGTCTTCACAGTGGCACGAGTGGGTGTATCGTGACACTAAAAGAGACACGAGAACTAATACCGACGAGCCTAGTAACCTGGAGTCTCAGTCAAGAACGGGTTTTCATTAGTTCAGTGATTCTCAAACTGTGAGGGGCGCCCCTTAGGGGAGCGTGATAGCCTTAGGTGGGGGCTGGAGCTTATCGAAAAGGCAAAAATAAAAGACTAGTCAAACAAATTATAATATTAATTTATTGAAAAGAAGTAAAGAGTGTTTTTTTTCAGGTATAGAAGTTTAAGTTGGCATTACTTTCCAAGATGGGGCGACCGATTTAACAGCTGTCAAGTGATTTATTCTCAGTTTGGTTTGGCAATATGAATAGACTCACGCCTGAACAACGGTTTCAAATTGTGCAATATTATTTCGAAAATAATGGTTCTGTGCGGAATACGTATCGCGCACTACGTCCATTTTATCGTTGACAAAATCGTCCATCAGAGCAGTTAATTCGATTAACCATGGAACGTTTTCACACCACGTTTACTTTAATTGATAACTCGCATCCCCAGAGACGCCGTACGGTGCGTACAGAAGAAGTTATTGCTACTGTAGAGCGTAGCATTGAGGAAGACCCGAATGAGTCCATCCGCCATCGAGCACAGGAATTGGATCTGTGTCCATCCACTTTATGGAAGATTTTGCGGAAGGATCTTGGTTTGCGTGCTTACAAAATCCAAATCGTGCAAGAATTGAAGCCAAACGTTCATCAAGCAAGTCGTAGATTCTTCGAATGGGCCCAAAACGAGATGGCCGTTGTTCCCGATTTTCATAAGCGAATTTTGTTTAGCGATGAAGCGCACTTCTGGTTGAATGCCTATGTCAACAAACAAAACTGCCGCATTTGGAGTGAAGCAAATCCACAAGTGTATGTCGAAACACCGTTACATCCAGGAAAACTGACTGTTTGGTGCGCTTTATGGGCTGGTGGAATCATTGGTCCGTACTTCTTAAAAAACGATGAAGGCCACAACGTTACAGTCAATGGTGTTTGGTATAGAGCCATGATTACTAACTTTTTCATTCCTGAATTGAACAATCATGATGTCCAGGAGCTGTAGTTCCAAAAGGACGGCGCAACATGTCCCACAGCTCGTGCCACAATCGATTTATTGAAAGACACGTTGGGTGACCGCCTAATTTCACGTTTTGGACCTGTGAATTGGCCTCCAAGATCTTGTGATTTAACACCGCTAGACTATTTTCTGTGAGGCTATGTAAAGTCATTGGTCTATGTGGACAAGCCACAAATGCTTGACCATTTGGAAGACAGCATTCGCCGTGTTATTGCCGATATACGGCCACAAATGTTGGAAAAAGTCATCGAAAATTGGACGTCCAGATTGGACTGCATTCGAGCCAGCCGTGGCAGTTCTATGCCAGAAATCATATTTAAAATGTAATTCCACAAGATTATCTTTCGAATAAAAAAAATTCATGTCAATCGAATAATACATCGTTTTTTTATTGCAATTTAAAGTTCTATACCTCTAAAAAACACCCTTTACATTTCTCCGAATCAAACGGTTAAAAAAATTAAAGATTTTCTGCATTTTGTACTTTTACCATATACCGAAGATGGTTCTGCTATTTTAAAAAACAAACAATCATTTGCTTCCCATGATCTTGAGTGTGATTGAACTGAGTGAGATTGAATTTAGCCTTGAATCGAGTATGATTGGAAATAATTTTCTATTGAATAATTATATCTAATGAAAATTTTATTTAGGAGTTTTAATAGTCGAGAAACCTTTTTTTAATCACAATTAAAAATATTACATTGACAGCGCAAGAATTAACCTCAAAGTATGAAAAAGATACGCACTAAAATATTTATTCGAATAATTCCATATTACTTACTAGTATTTTCTTAAGAATGTTGAACTTTGTCAGATGCTTAACAGTAAATATAATTATTAATATAGTTTACACAGATAAATATAACTTAAGATTTCATACACAACGAGCGAAGAGACTTTGATAATTGAGCGTAAGGATCTAAGTTTATCCTGTAAAAGACTTGCTGGTATTTGCGAAATGGATTAAGAAAACGAAATCCAGTTTTAGAATTCGAATCTTTTGAAATACTAACTTTAACAAGATAAAAAAAAAAAAGCAACTACTAGAGTTGGATTTCGCATATATTCTGCTCTGGATTTACCCATCTCTGCTAATCACAAAATCATGAAAATTTAATTAGCTTGGTAAATGTTTAAAAATTAAAAATATATTAGAGAAAATCAAAATTACCCGTGTAATTAGTTAGTTTTTTTATCGAGAAAACTTTTTTAATCACAATTAAAAATATTATACTAACAGCGACAGGAATTAACCTCAAAGTATGAAAAAGAAACTCACTAAAATATTTAATTCGAGTAATTCCTTACTACACTTACTCGTATTTTCTTAAGAATGTTAAATTTCGTCAGACACGCTTAACAGCAAATATAATTATTAATATAGTTTACACATATGAATTAACCTCAGATTTCTTACACAACGAGTCCTGAGATTTTATTGTAGGTTTATCCTGAATAAAAATTCGAATCTTTTAAAATACTAACTTGAACAATATAAAAAAACGACTTGACTTGGACCCCGATGCAAGGGTAGCGACCACGCGCTCTCGTTGGTCAAATTAAATAGCGCGCGTTTACGTCACTTCCTACCACAAACATCCGTCACTTTTGACGAAATCACTCCGACAAAATTGAACAATCGAGAGGAAAGATGTTACAGATCAAAAGGCTTGGATGAAAGAAAATAAAAAACTATTCCAAAACTCAGCAAGAAGTGCATAAAAGTAAAATGTTTTTTTTTTTTTTGCGTATTCTTAAAAGCAAGGTTAATATAGTATTAAAATAAAAGCCAAAAATATGAGTTTAAATAATTTGATCAAATTTCCTTTGCTCTATGTTGCTTTGGTCTTATAGAAGGTCTTTTCCATTATCCTTATGTAGTGGCCCACGTGAAATAACTGTCATGTGTATGTGGCCTATTGGGAAAAAAGTTGAGTATCCCTGGGTTAAAGAGTAAATTTAAACCTATACCTTTATTTAACAAAACCTCATATCAGCAATCACTAAAACAATTAGCAAACAAATTCACAATATTGTGTAGTTGTTGTGAATAATGCCACCTGCCTGACGAAGTCAGATGGAGGCCCGCGAAATTCATCGTGGCTTAGGGCTAGAATTTTTACGCCTGTCCTCAGCCTTAGGTTTAAGCACCATGTAAGAAACAGTACGATTTTGCTCGGTCCCACCTCATTTTAGAGGAAGAAAACCCTGGGGTTGATCAGGAGCATCCCACCTCTCTTCCCCTTCCACCAACCACACGAGAGGACTTGTGGCTCGACAGCTATTTAGAGTACCCCCATGACGCAAACGCACTATACATTTACAAGCATCCGTACATTCTCCGGGATTCGAACCCAGTCAGTGTCATTAACCACTATACCAGTTGGGTGACAATTCACATTATAAACTATGTTAATTATAATTCTACTCAAAGATTGGAATTACATTTTCTTAATAAAAGTGACTTTTAGTAATGTAGAAAAAACTTTATTAGTAAAATAAATATAAAGAGTGAAATGAGTTTCACATAAAAAAGTATTTCTGAAATCATAATTAAGCCGTTACTTAAAAATCATATCAGGATATTGATTTTATTTAAAATTTCAGAATTTAAGCTCTTCACACAGATGATCAGTCAACTCAGATGTCATCCTCGTCAATTGAATGAGGTTCAAAATTACGAGGTCCGTTGCCAATAGCTCGCATACTGCTTCATAGTTCGATGTTAATAATCTCTCGCCTATTCACTCGTTTACGAAACTATGTCACGAAGCGGTCACCTGCGTAGTATTACTTTTGTGCAGGGGGTAAAGTCTTTCTTTACCTGTCCCTGCTCTCTCCTTGCTTCTCCTGCTCCTCTTCTGGACTGCTGGGGGCATTTCCTTGCGACAGTTGTATGAAGAGCAAGGCCTGGTGTGTGAGACTATTACGCGGAAAGGTCAAATGGACTTGGTGTAGGCTTTCCTGCTCCAAGGGGATTGGAAACAACAACAACAACGAAGCTATGTTCGGTATACATTCTATTTTGACATTCTGTGTACAAAATGCAGATAACTTTATAATTAAATACGACAATCACCGGCTCTAAATTGGGAAGAAATGTTTTTCTTAGTGTTGAAAGAAGGCCTTAAAGCTTTTTAATTAAAAAATGTAACAATAAAATTCAAAATTTTAAGACATACTTTAACTATAGCCAATTTAAGGCATATATTAACTACGCTATTTTAACTGAATCTCGGGAAATAATTTAATTGAGACGTTTTTAACCCAATTATACATGCATTATATAGTTTTCAATGGGTAATTTCACCCATGAAAAACAACGTTTTCACTATAGCGAATGAAATATTTTGACACTAGCCTATTCTTATACGCATGCATTTTCAAAGAGTAATTTCACGCATAGAAAAACTATGTGTTCACCACTATAGCACATTTTGACACAAACCTATTCTTGTACTCACACAAACAGAATATTCTTATAAAGAGTGTTTTTTTTTCAGGTATAGAAGTTTAAGTTGGCATTACTTTCGAAGATGGCGACCGATTTAACAGCTGTCAAGTTATTTATTCTCAGTTTGGTTTGGCGATCCATCAAAACGATCATCAAGCAAGGCGTAGATTCGTCGAATGGGCCCAAGACGAGATTGCCATTGTTCCCGATTTTCATAAGCGAATTTTGTTTAGCGATGAAGCGCACTTCTGGTTGAATGGCTACGTCAACAAACAAAACTGCCGCATTTCGAGTGAAGCTAATCCACAAGTGTATGTCGAAACACCGTTACATCCAGAAAAACTAACTGTTTGGTGCGCTTTATGGGCTGGTGGAATCCTTCTTCAAAAACGATGAAGGAAGGCCACAACGTTACAGTCAATGGTGATCGGTATAGAGCCATGATTACTAACTTTTTTCATTCCTGAATTGAACAATCATGAAGTCCAGGAGCGGTGGTTCCAACAAGACGGCGCAACATGTCACACAGCTCGTGCCACAATCGATTTATTGAAAGACACGTTTGGTGACCGCCTAATTTCACGTTTTGGACCTGTGAATTGGCCTACAAGATCTTGTGATTTAACACCGCTAGACTATTTTCTGGGGAGCTATGTAAAGTCATTGGTCTATGCGGATAAGCCACAAACGCTTGACCATTTGGAAGACAACATTCGCCGTGTTATTGCCGATATACGGCCACATTATGTTGGAAAAAGTCATCGAAAATTGGACGTCCAGATTGGACTGCATCCGAGCCAGCCGTGGCAGTCCTATGCCAGAAATCATATTGAAATTTTAATGCCATAAGATGATCTTTTGAATAAAAGAAACTTATGTCAATCGAATAATACATCGTTGTTTTATTGCAATTTAAAATTTTATACCTCTGAAAAAAAAAACACTCTTTACTCATGCATTTTCAATAGGTGATTTCACACTTAGAAAACTATGTGTCCAATACTATAGCACATTTTGACACAAGCCTTCTCTGGTACTTAAATATACCCTTACCACATTCTACACTTTAAAGAATTGTAAATATTCTGCGAAATCCGAAAGATTACATACAAAGCAAGTAAATAAAATCTTTCAACCTAATGCTTTTATAGTATTTTACAGCATAAAGCAGTTTACGTGAACGATCATTTTAGTAGCCTTTAAACACGCAAACAGTTAATTTAAAGTTATTTAATATGCTCTCTCTCTCTCTTCTAAGTATTCTTTCTCATATAAGACAGACAAATGGAAACAATATTCGCATTTTTATTTTCATTTAATATTCTTATCCTATAGCCACAGTTGCATTTGAATTGTTTGGCATTGCGAAACAGAAAATGTTATTTTTCATTAGCGTTAGTTGCCAGTGAGTGAGTGTTTTCTAAACGTCTTACTGCAAAGCAGCAGGAGGAGGGGGCTATTGCTGATAGTTCTCTTAGGTTTGAGCCTCGGTCAAGGGACGATGACCACATCTGAGCTAACACCCCTCTCAAAATTACCATACAACTCTAACGGAAGGACATTGAGACACCACAGATTTAACTTTATCAACCCCTCAACACGGTGGATCTTCAGTAGCATGATGACTTGCGATCACGACCAACCTTTTGTTGTAAGAGAACAAATTAGTATATAGTAGACTTTCATTGTTGTTACTAATTAATCGTAAGAAATTCATTCAGATTATTAAATACCTTCAAGTCATACATTATTCACATTCTTTATAGACTAATTAGTGAAAATTATTTACATGGATATATATTAAATTAATTGACGACAAATAAGCTCTTACACAGGGTGTCCTGAAACTCAATGTCAAGTGAGCACGAGGCCAAAGGAGGAGCATATTAGTTTAGGGAAACACTGAAAACATCGATATCAATTGGTTAAGTGATGACTAGCAAAGTATACTAACATCTATTAAAACTATTAGAGATGTAACTGAAGTATACCAAAAAAACTGTTAAAACAGTGAAAGAAGTAAATTTAGCTTGATACTAACGCGATACACATGAATCGAGCGCTTTTAGAAGTAGAAACTGCATTTGAAGATAAACAGTTTGTTATACTTCAATGAATTCAGAGTGTTTCCCCCTAAAATTATAACTTAATTTGAGTTACACACTAAGATTGGGTTTTTATTTTCAGGTATCCGACTATACTCTAAAATCATGATTTTTTCAAAAATTGACAAAAACTTATGATTTTATTTTATAGGCCACCTTATTAGCTTAATAAAAAATACCAAGTTCTTATATTTGCCATTCACTAAAACAAAAATTACAAGTATTTTAGTAAGAGCAGCTGCGATAACTTTACACAAGATGTCAAACATTAAAATGCGTTTTACACGAAAAGTGCTTTTTTGGAAAAGCTCAAACGGGGACAGCGATTGCTTTAAAAGTTTTGGAAATAATTCGCTGAAATGTTTTGTGTATGTTCTGTCAAAAAGTGTTTAGAATGTCAGATTTATCATTTTATTTCAAAATTTACATTCCTTTACGTGAATATAATTACTATTTTTTAAGCAATTTCATATAATCACTAACATAAAGTGCTCTAGTTTTTGTAAAAAATTAAAATATCTCTTATCCTGAAGGTCATTTCAAACATGACTAACACATCAAAATTGAAAAATTAAGAATTTGCTTATAAAATATTTGTCCAGAGTGAGCCCCGTGTATGTAGTTTTTTGTACATTTTCATCAGTTTTTTTTTCCGATTTTAATAATAAAATTTTTTTTTTCAGTTTTCACACCCAATTTTAGAATTTTTTTTCTTAGAATATAATAAATAAATCTAAAAATCGTAAAAAAGTCCCCATATTTACATTTTTTTTAAAAAAAAAAGTTGTCGCAAGTAGTCAGATACCTTAAATAAAAATTGTCAATTACTGTTATGGATTGAATAGTAGGAAATGGTGTATCACTTTGATATTTTAATTAGTTGGGTCATCTTTAAAATAACTTGCCTAGGGTAGTATGTAAGAGTAAAAATTAGATGACAAACTCCACTCAAACAAATTACAATAATTTTAACTAAACCAGCAAAGTTATTTGCCTAGTATATAATTGTCATTAACAGCACGACAATACAAAACCACGTTAGAGTAAAAAAAATCACTTAAAGAAAGTGTGAAACTACGTGGTCGCAGTACGCAATGAGATGATGGAAGGTAAATTTTTTAAATTTTTAAAAATATAATAGTCAGCGCTTCACCAAGAGATGGATATACTTTTTTATTTTCACCAGTACTGATATTTTCCCCTTTCACCCCTTGTCGTCGAGTTTAGGAACATCCTGTATACATGGAAGAATATTCTAGCTATGTTAAATTATGACATATCTGTATGCAAATCATTTTTGCTTTCCTGATTAAATATCGAAAAAACTTTTCTAAAAATAATTTAGAAGACTTTAGTTAAAAATCCTTCCCAAACTAGAAGGTCTTCTCGTTCTGAAAATACCACATAAACGTCAAGTGTTTAGTTTTAGAAATAGTTAATAAAAGCCATAAAAGAAAGAGCTATATGCTTCAGCAAAAGCAGGTGCTATTAAAACTCAGTTCTCAAGATCAAGAGGTAATTAAAAAGAAGAGGCCTCTTAAAGATTTGTTTATAAAAGCTATTTCCCCTTGAAAGTGAGCATTGTGTTGCCAGAAGGATTTTAAATATAATTTCATAACGCAGTTTCTATCTACCCGAGTTTTAAATTACCTAAGTATCTGTGGATAAACAAGAGTTGATACTTTTATTACCCTCTTTCTCTACAAAACTAAGCTACGCCCGTCTGCAAGGAAATCCAGAATGATGTTTAAATTATTTCCTAAAACATAATTTAACACTATCTGATTGACGACGAACCTTTAAATCAGTGTTTCTAAAACTGTGGAGCGCACCCCCTTGGGGGTGACAATTCTACTAGGGGGCGCGAGCATATTAAAAAGTCAAAAATAAAAGATTACTTAAAAAAAATTATTAATTTACTCAAAGTAAACAAAAAAAAATATTCTGACCTAAAAAAATAAAATACACATTTACACTAAGTATTAAACTTACAAATATATCACTGTTACACAATATATTTTATTATTAATTTACCAATACTAAGTTAAAAACAAGTTTAATAATTTCTAGTGACCCATGGGGTTGTCATATATAAAATTATATACACAAATTAACACTTATCTTGATAATTCGTATGGTTTATAATAAATCTCTTTACTGCCGATTTAAAGTTACAGGGAGAAAAGAATAAATAAAAGCAATAAAAAGAACCTATGAAATGAGTAAAGTCAACTCAAACACTCTGACAAGGTACTTTTTTTCAATTCCAAAGCTTTCAGAATAATTTTATGGATAGCAGTGCACAGAAAAGATCGCACTTCGAAAAGACGCATGGTAAAATTAGCGCACTTGAGTGAGACGTTTATATACGCCAGTGGCAATTAAGAGGTTAAAGTCGTATATCGTAGTCTTAGCATCAAAATATAGTATTATTGAATTCAATACATTGTTATTGTATGAGGGGGCGATGAAAATTATTATTGAATATTGGGTCACGAATATTGAAACTTTGAGAAACAGTGGTGATTGATATAGAACCACTTTTTTACTAAATCCCCATGAAGACTAAATGTTTTCAATGTACAATTAATTCTGTTTATGTGCGGTACATAGCGACCGCATAAAAGAAATCACACAAAAAATATTCGAAAATTTCATAAATATTTACATATAACGAATATAATTTTGTCAACATACTACAAAAATTTTTTTTTTATGCGGTTGAAAGGGGCCGCATAAAAAAGTCACACTTGGAAAGTATGTCAATTATTTACGAAACTTATGAGAAAAAGTTGTTCTAAACAGAATAAAAAAATTAAATTCTGCATGGAAACATTTTAAAAACATTTAATTTCTCATTGTATACACGAAAAAGGTTTACAAAAAATGCTCATATATAATTCACTGTTACTAATCTTAACCCAAAGCGCGCAGCTTCCTGTGATGAATTAGTTCGAAATTGGTTTCATCACTAAAAGATACAATTTCAATTGTTTATTTTTGGCACCATAAAGTAAGCGACGATGGTCAGTTGCTTGTGAACGCTATGATAACCGGATATGCATGATCGAAGCTCTTTTGGGGATTTCAAACTCATTCCAGAATAGTATCTATTTTAAGAAAATATTTTTTGTTTTGTTTGAAAGTTGTATCCCAGCATGTGTTGTATCCGCTGTCAAAGAATCCGGTTCTTCATGTCCCTCTTCATAATCTATCAAATTATTAATGTCACTCAGTGACATAACGTAGAATATTATAGGCATCCAGCAAAATCAGGTTTTAGGCCCCAGTCCGTAAGGCTCCCTTCACACCAAACGATTCCGATTCATTCACCATCAAACTTGTCTGATCGACCAGGATTCGGCTTCATTATTTCCCGCTCAAATAAGTCAAGATTCGCTTCCCGCATTCACACCAAACAAAACCGGTTCAATCCGCCGTCATTCTGACTTACGCGTGATTCGGCAGGTCAGATTTTCTTCCATGATTCACCAGCAGACGGGAGCTATTTCTTAAAGAAAAAGTGAATTTAAACAAATAGAGTGTTGATTTTTATTATTTTTTCATATTATTAGTGATTATATCACATAAAGTTTCTATTACAGAAGCTAATTTTAGATATTGAAACATTTTAATGTTCTTGCTAGGGTTAGCATGAGTTTGTTTTTATACCAATAGATGGCGCTTATATTTTCATGTGGTATTCATAGTATTCTTTTTCATTATGTAAACTAACTCTAGTTTTTGTCGCCGAGTGTGTAGGCTGTATTTCATTCTTGCTAATCTTGCGCAAAAAACAAAATTATTTTATTCAATTTTAGAAATTTGAAAACTTTATTCTTTACTTTTTAATACTTTAAAGCAAAATGTATTGTTGTTTTTTTGGGGAGGGGAGGGAATATTCTGAAGGATGTTTGAAATAGCTTCAAAAATCAATTTGATAAGAATTTATTTAATTTTGGGAGAGAAAAAAATTTAAATATTTATAAGAATGCTAAAATAAAATAAAACACCGATATTGTCGATAATTTTAATTTTTTAAAAATATTCCATTTTATTACTACATAGATCTCAAATTTTGTTACATGAAACCAACAAAATGTAAATGGCATGTAAAATTGTCAGTTCATTAATGTATTAGCAAACCATTTTTAGATACATAATAAAAAAAAATAGTTATTATATGCTACAAAAGCTGTAGTATATAATAACATTTGAAATGCCTTTTAAAAACAATAGATATATTATTTGTAAAAGTCATTGCATTATAATATAATTACAATACATATTTATTATTTGTTACTAAAAGGTGTTTTTTTGAGAGGTATAGAACTTTAAATTGCAATAAAACAACGATGTATTATTCGATTCACATGAATTTTTTTATTCCAAAGATAATCTTGTGGCATTACATTTTAAATATGATTTCTGGCTTAGGACTGCCACGGCTGGCTCGGATGTAGTCCAATCTGGACTTCCAATTTCCGATGACTTTTTCCAACATTTGTGGCCGTATATCGGCAATAACACGGCTAATGTTGTCTTCCAAATGGTCAAACGTTTGTGGCTTATCCGCATAGACCAATGACTTAACATAGCCCCACAGAAAATAGTCTAGCGGTGTTAAATCACAAGATCTTGGAGGCCAATTCACAGGTCCAAAACGTGAAATTAGGCGGTCACCAAACGTGTCTTTCAATAAATCGATTGTGGCACGAGATGTGTGACATGTTGCGCCGTCTTGTTGGAACCACAGCTCCTGGACATCACGATTGTTCAATTCTGGAATGAAAAAGTTAGTAATCATGGCTCTATACCGATCACCATTGACTGTAACGTTGTGGCCTTCATCGTTTTTGAAGAAGGATTCCCCCAGCCCATAAAGCGCACCAAACAGTCAGTTTTTCTGGATGTAACGATGTTTCGACATACACTTGTGGATTAGCTTCACTCCAAATGCGGCAGTTTTGTTTGTTGACGTAGCCATTCAACCAAAAGTGCGCTTCATCGCTAAACAAAATTCGCTTATGAAAATCGATCATTATTTTCGAAATAAAATTGCACAATTTGAAAGCGTTGTTCAGGTGTGAGTCTATTCATAATGAATTGCCAAACCAAACTGAGAATAAATCACTTGACAACTGTTAAATCGGTCGCCATCTTGGAAAGTAATGCCAACTTAAACTTCTATACCTGGAATAAAAAACACTCTGTACTTTTCAGACTATAATTACACTTGATACTAACAGGCAAAATATAAAAAAAAAAAAAATGAGTAAACAAAACCGTTCTTATATTTTTGTTTTATGTATTTCAACTTCAAAATAAATGAAAATACAGTTGTGACACTAATAGCCTGAAAACAGCATGCAGGTTTGACAGCAAGTGATGGAAGAATGATTGACCCGTGGTGGTGTGAAGGCAAATCTCTGTTCATTCAGAATCGCTGTGAATTGGAAAGATTGCTACAGACTCGGAATCGTTTGGTGTGAAGGGAGCCTAATATGTGCTAAACGTCAGTCAGGGCTTAGGATTACCCTAGAATCCTGTCCCCCTCCGTGCGATGCGGGGTTGTAGGTTACGCCTCTTATGTCGCTGTCATTAAAAGTTTCGTCTTTAATCCAACGTGTGGTGCTAGTGCGTTGGGAGAAAGCGATGGAAAGGTGCGTTGTCGAGAGACCGATTAACAGAGCGTCTTGAAGTGTATGTATATACATCAATAGAAATCATTACAAGGTTGCCAAAACTGTTGAAATTCATATACCGCAAAAAAAAAAAGATCGCACAAAAGAAATCGTACAAAAATAAAATCACACGAAGCAAATCGCACAAAAATAAAATCGCATAAAAAATGACGGCACCAAACCAGGTTCTACTGTACAGTAGATTCCCCATAACACGGGTTCAAATAAAATGGATTCATATAGGGCGGTGGAAAAGTTACGATCATGTTTGCGTAACACGCGAAAATAATAAAACGTTATTTTATCACATGTGTGCAAGCTCCAATGCTTCGTATAACTATCGGCTGTTAACTTTTAACATCCCTATGCTTCTCAAAAAGTTTCGCGGAATTCATATTCTTAAAGGAGATAATTTCAGTTTGATTTTTGTTGTAAGCGCATATTGAACATGTCTAAAAAGTCTTGCACAATATGATGCATTTTATTCAAAAATTTGGGGGTTAAAAGTTTTAGGAAAATCAGTCTTTGTGAAATTAAACCCGAGTTAATTTAGAGGAAGTACATACCTATACTATTTATGATTCGTACATTAAACATTTTGAGTCAAGTTTTTGAATAATCTAAATGCATTCAACGCGGAACATATCTGGCATGTTATGGGGTCTACTGTACTGCAGCTTCATTATTCCCCACATGTCGTCTTCACTTAAGTTCATTGAAGTAGAATTTTGCTAGAGTATCTTCAAGCACTATTGGTGATGGTAATTGCGAGTAATTGTAAGAGGGTTTATGTTAAAATAACCATGTAACCAATAAAATAACCTGTATTTGTGAGGTCCTTTTTATGCAATTTTACTTTTGTGCGATCTTTTTTATGCGATATATGAATTTCGACGGCTTTGGCGCTACTGTTATGTTTTCTATCAATGTACATATATAAACTTCAAGACGCTCTGTTCATTGGTTATAAAAAGTTTCTCAACACTACACGTTCAATTGCTTTCTCTCAAAGCATTAGAAGCACGCCCTTGATGGAAGACGAAACTTTCAATGACAGTGACATTATTAATAATTTCACAGATTATATGAAGACGGACATGAAGAACCGGATTCCTTGAGAGTGGATAAAATATATGTCTATGACCACATCTCTATCGCAGTCGATGTTTCCAGTGAAAGAAGTTGATGTAGTGTTACACTTTTAATACCCTAGACCAAGGGTATCAAACTCAAAGTCTGACTTGCACCAATATAGCATGGTTTAACTGTAGGTATGCCGTAAAGAAATCAATATTTATGGAAACGTAAGTTTATTTCGCACAATACGATATAATAAACATAAATAAAAAAAAAAAAAAATATTTGCGCCCTGACACTTGACATCTCTTTTTTGCCACTATTTTTCCTCTTTTGAGAAAAATTTTCATGTTTTATTTTATTTCATTGTATGTCAATATACTGGATGGGCCGCATGCGGCCCACGGGCCTCGAGTTTGACACACCTCTCCGACATTGACTTAAAAAATTTAAATAGTGACTCAGTGTGTTTGATAATATAATGAACTTATCAATACTGGTAAGGAATCAATTTACCTTTTTTTTAAAAAAAGTTTTTATAAAAATTATTAAACAAACTTTATTCTGAAAAAAATCCGTATAAGAAGTATAGTTTTAAGTATTATTTACGAAATAAGCTTTATATAGAAACGATATTCTTTTAAACATAAGTTAGAGAGAGAGAGTTTAACAGGTTTAAACTCTATTCAGAAAAGGAATTTAACTGGTATTTAGCTTAAAGAACAATCAAATAAGCAAACATGAGGATTAACAGATTCGGTATGCATTTGTTGTAATGCATGAAAATGATTAAATAAAAACTTGCTTTTACTGTGCACACACACGCCTTTCGATCCGTCAGTTTTAATTGTTACCCAAAGGACATACATCTCCATGACGTGACCTTCTTTCATTTAGACTCGAACATAAATTGCAGCTTAGTAGAGATTTTGTACTAAAAATTACTTTCAGAATTGTATATGCCGAGAGATAAGATCAAGTCTCTAAGCTTGGATTCATTCTAATTCATATATTTTTTAACTTACATTCGTTTGTGACCAGCATTCATAAAATCCTTTTTTAACTATTTTTGATAAGGAAATGGACTTCACATGCTGTTAAAATGGAGAGTTATAACAATGGTTTGTGATATGAATTTTTAATATATCAAAACTAATTCAAGGTTTCTGCATTTGGTACAGTTTTTTATTTAATTTTACCTAGATTGTTAGAAGTTTTAGATAAAATTATCCAATTTTACATTGTACAAAAGGTGCATAACTTGACAGACAAAACAATTAGTGTTCTATTTCACTGATAAGAGAATAATAAAGTTAAAAATATGTAACGCTGCTAAAGTTAATAGTTGCGTATTGTTATGTCTACCAAACCGTTTTCGGAAATGGTTGTTTTGGAAAAAATAATGAACATTTCATATTTATTTAAGTCCTTATAATAATGTAATTTTAACTAGAAGGGGGACCTTTAAACCTCTTGTTTATTTCAGTCGAAACAGCAAATTCATGATAGGACTTGGTAAAAGATATCGTATTTTAAATGGATTGAACGTTTCTCCGATATTTCAGAATTTTATGATATGTTTCTTTACTATGTAAGTTGATTACAAAATTTTTAATTTGATTAATGAATTTATTATTAATGTAACTTGATTGATGGATGGATTAATTTAACATTAAAGTCACACTTCACGGAAAAACTTTGCACCGCACTCTCCAGACTCCCACAATATGCCATAGTTAAGCCGCATTCACACCAAGGCAGTCAGCGTCGAGTGTTAAGCGTCTAGCCAATCAGAGACTTCATCTCTGGCTTTAGAAATCTGAACTCCGATAGATTTAACGTGCATCCTTCTATTTAAACGAACGGTTTAGTGGGGCATCGGGACTAGAAACAATGCTGCAAGTCCAGCCAAAAATCTTCAAATTTCTTTTTAAACTTGAAAGATTTTGATTCTTAACTCATGAAATTAACATCGTTTAGACATCCTGCTTTAATATTAATACTACATTTGACTTCTATTGCATTGATATAAAGAAATTTAATTATAATACTTGTTTCCATATTTGAATGGATAAACTCGTTTCTCTATAAAATATATACTCTATATATAAAATACGAGGGTTGGGGCAAAAGTCATGGCAACTATTTTTTTTCTCGAAAATACCAGTCCGGTTGGAAAGTGTGACATATACAGACGGAAGGACAAGGTGTTAACTACATGTGTGAGCAATTAATAGCAGCGAAATATCGTTATACACTAATTTATCACGGTAGGGTACAGAGAAATATGGCCTTCACAGTGCAAAAGAATGACAACATAGTACACATAAAGTTGACACAACAAACCTGAGCCTAAAGACCCTCAATGTAATCCCCTGCTACTATCAACTCACGTTGCCAACGATGTGGGAGGTGCTGAATCCCACCAGCCTCAACATTTGCCACACCATGTGTGAATCGCGCCCCCTGTTGACGCACAGCATTAGCAATGTCCTCTCGTGTTGCAAACCGTCTACCACGTATTGGTTCCTTAGTCTTGGGAATGAGATCAAAGTCACAGGGTCAGGTCAAATTCACTGTGACATTCCACTGCATTTCTCCCTCGGAGAACGGCTATTTTAAAGTAAGCGGGTTGCTCATACACTCTGCGTACACACTATGGCTGCATAACTTCCACATGACACATGTACGTTAAGGATCTGTTCACATTTCTACAAGAAAAACAATAGTTGCCATGACTTGGGGCCCAACCCTCATATAAACTCAAACTCAGTGGTGCAACAGCCCATGAGAGCCAGGTCCTACTTTGTCCATCCCTGTATACGTAACAATTGGGTGCTGAGGAGCATGAGCAGATGTCCCAATCAGGAGGTCAGTCTGGTACTCATTTATCGACCCACTACAGTAGGGATGAAAAAATGTGTCGCTACATAAAATATATTCCCTATAAAATTTGATATTACAGCATTGAAAAAAATGCAGAATTTTGAAACTTTGTTCATATTACAAGGGCGAGTCTGTTTTTAAACTGAGCTATTTTTGAAATGAAAAAAAGTAACGCGTTTGGGTGAGTGATATATTAAGGTCACACCATTCAGCTACACAAGAGCTTTTGGCGACGAACTACGTAATTTTGAACTATGGGCAAGTGACGAGCACAACACCTGAGCCGGCACCCATTTCTCCTAACTACACACCTTACCTACGGGAAGACGCTTGAGCTCTCAACCGATTTAACGTGCATCTCTTCCCTACACTGTGGGTCTTTAGTTGTACTGGACTCGAACTCGTGACAAACGAGCCACGATCCGATACATTGAACACTAGGCTACCGCGGCCGTAACTCGCTTGGAGTTTGCCCTTTAACGAAGATTATCTGTTGCTTTGGATGAATAAAGGTTAAATTCTTACTAACGTCAAATTTTTGAAAGATACACGAGGTCTTTTGGCAGAGAATCTCATAAATTTTAACTACGGATAAATGAGAGAAACAATTTTGAATTGCTACACCACTCTTAAAACTCCTACATTAAGCCAAGAAGAAAAAATATTCATTCTCGATACATTAATGTATATCAGCCTCTGTACTCAAGAGTTTGTGAACATGACCACTTGGATTTTAAAACATGGAATACTATTAGCAACGGATTTTGAAATTTTAAACAACGTTTAAGAAATGTTACACCGTATTCATCAGAGTCAGGTAATATTTAACATGCAGCAGTAATTTTTCCCTACAATTTTTGTCCTGTTTGGGAATCGATGACAAGAACTAACGAATGCGATCATGCATGTATAGTTGTAACAATAATCAAAATATTAAATTGCTGTTTTTAATAACGTGATATTTTACGAAAATATACTCTGTGATTGATAGTAAGAGGATAAAAATGCTGACATAAACATACTGCCAAATGACTAGTCACCTGATCTAATATTTTATGCTTTCACATTTTGCTCTGTGTAGAGCAGAGATATGGGGGTCTCTGGGGGTCTATAACAACTTGCAAGGGGTTCACGATAGTGAAAAACTAATTTGGGGGTCCATGAGGTGTAAATAGGGGGCTACGATAACCAGATCGTCTCATTAAACCAAATTATGATTAATATTAAAAGGAAATTTAAACAAGGGGAAACTAGATTTACCTATTTAACAGATTTATTTATTAAAATTAATGAGTTTAATTTGCAGTTACAAGGCAACAGCATAAATTTTATTAAAACAAAGACCACAATTCAGCCTTTCTTGCTATAATTAAGCTACATGAGTATAATTTTGGACGTCACCAACATTTAAATGCCCGTTTTTTTAGATTTTGAAAGTAGTTTTGAGAATGTTTTAACTATCGTAATACCATAGTAGGAAACGAACTAATATGGTCATTTTGAAAAAAAAGACAGATTACAAGAATCAAGCATTAGGAATATGCATTAACGCAGATCTTGAAGTAAAATTTAGAAACGATGTCAACCCTTTTGGCTTTAAACATATATACATGTTATTTATTCTTTATTATGGAATATCTTGAGAAAGTTTTTAATTGCTTTTCCGATTGAGAAGGAGTTTCAGTGCGCATGCCAATCTCCAAAACAAAAAAGAAAGAAGAAATATTGGACACTATCAACCGAGGAGATATTTAGGGTTAACACCTGATAAGATTGATGCCAAATGTTAAAACTTTGTTATTGAATTCCCATATTCATCCCTCCCACTAAAAGCATTTATTTATTTTATGCATTAATTAAATTTTAATTTAATTAACATATGATGGTGTGTTTTATAAAAAACAAAACACTCTATGTGTTAAACACTCTATACTTCACTACAGTTAAAAATTTTAACCTTTTAAAGTAAATAGCTCTATATATCTGCTGTCAAAAACACATTTAAATTGATCAATTTGCAAAAATTTAATATTAGTAAGTAGGGGGTCTATTTCAAACTGAAAAACTTGTCAAGGGGTCTATGAGGCAAAAAAGTTTGGGAACCTCTGGTGTAGAGAAACGGTTCTTAAGGTAGCAACTACTTGCGACAACTTTTTTTTGAAAAAATGGAGATATGGGGTTTTTTTTTGTGATTTTTAGATTTATTTAATGTATCTTAAGGAAAAAAATCGTAAAATTGAAATTAGAAAAAAAATTATTATTATTTAAATGGGAAAAATATGGTGAAGATGTACAAAAATTACATAAACGGGGTCCGCTTTGTACAAAAATTTTTGGAATAAATTCCTAATTTTTTTAATTTTAATGAGTTACTTTGCTATTCATGTTTGAAATGACCTTCAGGATAATAGATGTTTTAATTTTTACAAAAACTAGAGCACTCTATCTCAGTGACTATATAAAATTGCTTAAAAAAACAGTGATTATATTCACATAAAGGACTACAAATTTTGAAATAAATCAGTGATTGATAAATCTGAAGGTCAAAACACTTCTACTGTCATACAAAATATTCACAAAAATTTCAGCAAATTACTTTCAAAACTTTTTGAGCAATCGCTGTCCCTATTTGAGTTTTTCGAAAAAAACCCGTTTCGAGTGAAACGTATTTTAAAGTTTGACATCTTGTGTAAAGTGTTGGCATCTTCTTTTATTAAAACACTTGTAGTTTTTGTTGTATTGAAAAGACATTAAAAAGCTTGGTATTTTTATTAAGCTAATAAGATGGTCTATAAAATAAAATTATAAAAAAAATTTGTCAATTTTTGAAAAATCATGATTTTAGCGTAGTCAGATACCTTAAACTGTGACGCATATTATAATGATGATTCAATGGAAACTTGGCGATATGACCATTTTTAGTGAGCTCATGATCATTTTTAGTGAGCTTCAGGAAATTAGTGGAGAAATCTAAGATCAGGATCTAAGATCAAGCCTACTTTTCGAGAAAATTCCGCGAGTCCTGTAAAAAGCGAGTTGTTCGCCGAAACTGGGTTAGTCTTAGCTTAACCGCTTATGAGTACTATTGATTTAACCGTGAAGAGTTGGCCAGTGATTCGTTATTACTTCGGCTGTAGATTAGAACGAGCGAGTGTTTGTGAATAATCTCTTACATACGTGTATTTTAGACACTATTAATTGTAACTGAATGCCGTATAAGATGTGTAGGCCTTCTATTTACTCACCGAATTTGAGTTCTATATCCTGTATTTAAAGGATTTTGGAGGGGCCAACAGATTACAATCACTCCTGAAGAACTGTCTTGCTCTTTGCGACTGATTACATAAAATCCTCAAATCCCGATTTACGTAACAATATAATTAAAAGATAAGGAGTAGTGTTAAAATGTAATGAAAAGTTTTGTTTTAATTGCCATTCATTTTACGAAGAAAATTTGTCATTCGTTACATGTTGGAACATGCGTATTATATCATCGGCCAATTTCGTCAAACGAAAAGACATCGCCAATTAAAAAACGACGCCAAATGTTCTGTCATTGTTAATACTATGTTTGAAAATGCTGAGGAAAGGTTCCCACCATTGGCTGTATATTACAATATTTGGCGTCGTCTTTTGATTTGATGAAATTGACACGATAGAATGCTTAAGGTATCCGACTACATTCGGAACCGTGATTTTCAAAAGCGCATAAATGGATAATTTTCAAGATATTTAGTGTCACTTAGATTAAAATATATGCATAAAATTGTTTTAAGGATTTGACAAAAAAACCCCATTTATTTAAATACAATATTTTGGCAAAAAATTAACTTAGAATAATCTTTTTTTCTAAATGTTCTCCTTTTGTGTAAAGTGCTTCTATTAGAATAATATTTTGCCTGTATATAGCTCAGACCTCTGTTCAGAGTCTCAACTAGAATTTTTGAAATATATAACTTAGAAGTGGGTTTATTCATATTTTACGCCAACAGAGGGGAGAAATATTAAGAAAAAACACCGATAATTATTTCAATTGGTGGTAACTCTGAAAATAATGTAAATTTTTCAAAAATTCTACTTGAGCCTCTGAACAGAGGTCTGAGCTATATACAGGGAAAATATTATTCTAGTAGAAGCATTTTTACAAAAGGAGAACATTTGGAAAAAGGAGTATTCTAAGTTCATTTTTTGCCAAAATATTGTATTTAAATAATTTTTTTTCTAAAAATGTCCTTAAAACTTTTATGAATGTATTCTAATCTGAGTGACACTAAATATCATGAAAATTATCCATGTATGCACTTTTTTAAAATTAGGGTTCCGAACGTAGTCGGATACCTTACGTTTACTTAAGTTAATACTTATGTTTTCACAGAATTACGAACTTATATTGCAGTGAAAAAATACGGTAAAACCACTTTTCGGGTTAAGACTACGCAAATTAAAAACATTGTTTTTTGCATTCAAAAAAAAAATTTCTTTTTTCTCAAAATAAATAAATTTGCATTCATTCAACAAATTAACTTTCTTTAAGAATCGTTTGAAAATCCAAGATGCAAACTTTTCTCAAAGGCAGAACCGGAGTACTTATCTCTAGTTTTTACCATGGGGGACTCATTACACAAATCGTTCGAATATTCACCTAAAGGTTGTTCCAATACATTTTAAACTATTTTTCTGTTTAAAGTAACTTATCACTTAGGTTGAGTAATATTCTATGCGGTAATTCCATCTCTAAATTTACAATTGTATCATGTATTCAGAAAAGTAACTAAGTAGCAAATTGAAAAAGCGAAACGTAAAAAGCACAAACACAGCACTAAAAATTGCTTTTTAAATTCATAACTTATACGAATACTGAGCGAGAATTTTACTCGTAATCCAAGAATAAAGGACTGCATAAATTATTCTAACCCAAGCAAATGTAACGAGATTTAAATTCAACTCGATGGCTCGTTCTCAATTTAAAATTCACGGAACGAAAATGTGTGTATAAATACTTGTAATTCAATTTCAAAAGGTTTTTGTGAGTTTTAGATGAAAAAGCTTCTTTGTAATGCTCAAAGATAGAATTAATGAAAAGTACTCTATAAAGATGAATCAATAACTTTAAAAAATGTGCTCAAACTTTTGACTAATTTTGCTTTTAATTCAAATTTTAGGTAAAACAATTCCCTCGAGTTAAATCGCTTACGACTTTTTTAAAGGCTTTAGCCTTATGCGTAATGCTCTAAATTTAGGAATGGAATTTTTCTCGTTATTTGGCGTATTACGCATTTTGATAATTATTCAAATTTCTGTGAGGTCATGTAAATATTCAAATTAATATTAAAAAAGATATTTACTCTTTGATTTTCAGAATATTGTTATTTATTTTCCATCTCCTTTACGCGAAGATTGTATACATAAAAAAAAACTGCTCATGCTTGCTGTGTATTTTGATACACAATTTTGAAATTATTGCAATATGCCAAACACTAGTTTCCTTTCATGTTTTTTACATAAAAGTATATAGGTCTTTCTTCGAAAATTCCTTAAATCACATAAGGTATCCGACTACGTTCGGAACCGTGATTTTCAAAAGCGCTTAAATGGATAATTTTCATGATACTTAGTGTCACTTAGATTAGAATATATGCATAAAATTGTTTTAAGGACATTTTGATAAATTTTTTTTATTTAAATACAATATTAGGCAAAAAATTAACTTAGAGTAATCTTTTTTCCAAATGTTCTCCTATTGTCGAAAATGCTTCTATTAGAATAATATTTTGCCTGTATATAGCTCAGACCTCTATTCAGAGGCTCAACTATAATTTTTGAAATATATAACTTAGAAGTGGGTTTATTCATCTATATTACGACAACAGAGGGGAGCAATTTTAAGAAAAAATGCGAATAATATTTCAAATGGTGGTAACTCTGAAAATAATGTGAATTTTTTCAAAGATTCTAGGTGAACCTCTGTAGAGAGGTCTGAGCTATATACAGTCAAAATATTATTGTAATAGAACCGTTTTCCACAAAAGAAGAACATTTGGAAAAAAGATTATTCTAAGTTAATTTTTTGCCAAAATATTATATTTAAATAAATATTTTTTGCCAAAATGTCCTTAAAACAATTTTATGCATGTATTCTAATTTGAGTGACACTATATACTATGAAAATTATCCATTTATGTGCTTTTTTAAAATCTCGGTTCCGAACGTAGTCGGATACCTTAATCTGCGCCCCTAAAAACTGTTTTGTGCTATATTAAAAATATCGATAAATATATATTTGTACAATTATAAAATAACCCACATACATATCAAGGAAATTTGTGTATCTACATATTAACCCATGCTATCAATTAAACCACCCAAGAATACCTGCATACCAGGAACTAGTCTCTCACAGATTTCACCACAGTTACCGCAACCTAATTTATTTAAAATTTATTAAGCCCTGTTTCTGTATTTTTCAAGATAAAGTTGTGAGACAAAAAACAACTGAGACTAAGTGTGTAGAATGAAAATAGTGAAGTTGGCAACTACTATTTTGGTGACGTCATCCCTTGCCATGTAGCCAGTTTCACCTTAATAGAACACGCCAGTCGTGAGTGCTGCGTCATTGGGTGAGCATGTGTAACTGCATTCTCCCAGAAAAATGTCAATTCAGCATTAAGTTTCTTGTGAAACGTAAGAAATAAACCACAACACATTTCAAATTTTAACCGTGGCTCGTGGAGTGGAAACTTTGTCTCGTGCACATGTTGTGACGAATTTATACGGCACATTATCACTAATACTCTTGGGCGTCTTTTTGGATTGTAAATTCGCGTATATTTCCAACCAGCTCTAAAAGGAGAAAAAGGGATATGCAAATGAATTAAAATATTTAAGGAGAGTGTTGTTAGTTAGCAGGTAGAATGCTATTGATCCAAGAAATACACTGACGTAGTTCTGAGAAGATTCAAGTTGATTGTGTGATTAGTTTCTGGCTGATTATCAGGCAGCGATCCACATTCGGAAAGTTTGAGCCGACTGGAAACGAGTGAAGTAGTAAAAGTCAGGGGATATTTAAACTTCAATTATCGGATAATAAGAGTAAATATATAATACAGTTAGTGGAAAGTTAATGATTGCTAGTAATTCAAATTACGTATATCTCTTGGTCCTCTTATTCCGGTAAACCCGATTGATATTGAGTTTAATAGTTGATTAGTATCATATTTCGTGATTTATTTTAATAGTAAAGTCCAATCCCATTGACGTAGACATATTGATTCATCTTTGTATTTAGAAGGTTGATAATTGATTAAAGTGAATAAATGTAATTTGTTGTTATAAAAGTGTCATCTGGTAACTCTTTGCCTCAATTCAATCTTGGTGTCCAAGGTGGAACCCAAGGGGGTTTCCACAATGTATTTGAATGGTATAAGCAATTTTCAGGAGGAAGGGTCAGTGGAAGATAATGAGCCTGCTGGGTGCCTAAGAACAGTGATTACAGACCAAACGATTGCCAAAATTCTCAATTTGAGTCAGTTCCCGCTCACATCAGGGGTCTGACTATTGATCAATTCTGCTACATTGAAGTATTGAAGACATCGTGAAACAGTTAGGCCAGAATTGAAGAATGATGACTGGCTGTTGCACCAAGGCAATGCATCCACTCAAAAGACCCTATTTGTCAAGCAGTTTCTAAACAGCAAAATCATTACTGTGATGGGGAATCCTTATTCACCTTATTTGGCACCATGTGACATTTTTTTTTACTTCGTACCGTTAAATCTTGCTCAAAGGGAAGACATTTTACCTCAGTTGAAGAGGTTAAGGCAAAAACTGAGAATCTCCTGAAGAGCCTTCCAAAAATCTCGCTCTAGAACTGTTACCAGCAATGACAGTCCCGAATGCAGAAGTGTGTGAATGCTGAAGGAAACTACTTTGAAGGTGATACTGTCGAGGAGAACTGCTTCTGTGAGTACAATTATTTATTGGGCTAGTCTCGTATTTTTGTGTCACACCTCGTATATTTAGCCAAAGATCGCCAAGTGAATATTTATTAACCTCGCACTTTCAAAGCAATATGAAAGCTATTGGTAACAAAACTCGTTATTTTAAACCCCAGTGAAATGACAAGGTCGAACATCCATCTGAAACTCCATTTCCCAAAACGCTACTCCCCGCCATCAAGAGGACTTCAGCCTGGACAGTGAGCGAGGGAGAGTAATATTAACATTGATGACGGACCTCGCAGAGAGTTTTGGACCTTGGTTAAGTGACATGGTTGAAACCTGAGCTAACACCACCCTCTCCTTTCACACAGAGTGAGTGACTGAATATTAACTTTGCACTGTTCAACTACATGAGGGCTTTTGGGGACGGACCTCGTAATCTTGGGCCATGATCAAGTGACGAGGACGACACCCGAGCTGGTAAATCCTCTCTGAACTCTTAAACCATGCCAATGGGAGGACGTTTGAGCTTTCGACAGATTTGACGTGCATCTGACGTGTTACTGAGAAGGACCAACTCAAGACATGACAGCCACGATCCGAAACCTTGACCATTAGGCTACTGCGGCCACACTCCTTTCACACCACAGTGACTAGAGGACGTTTCAGTTTCGACTTTTTAACTTTCTTCGGCACCCTCGGCAGAGTGGGTCCCTAGCGGTATTACGTTTAAACTCATCACATATCTACCACTTGTCTATTACCTTGGCTACTAGGCTACCGCGGCCATGTCAATAGTAAAGTTTAACTCGCCTGTACCAAAATAGGTGATCATAAAAGTTTTTTTTTTAAAATTATGTTTGTCAAAAGTTTATTTTCCCGAATCTGCAGAATACAATAAATATCTACAGAATACAATAAAATAATATTGATCTTTCGATAGAAATTATATACAGGAAGTTTGATTATTTTTACAGGGTGTAGTCCAATTTTCTTTTGATTGTACAAAATCGGCTGTAAGTACAAAACTTATTTATAATAATGACTGTTTTTCAAAAGAACTTTTTGATACCATTCCACTTAAAGTCAGAGATACATTTATCTCCTATATATATGTATAACAAATTGCATTAGATAATATAAGAAAAAATATTTAAATATACAAAGCTGATTACATATTACACAGTCGACCAATTCGTCAAATGAAAAGACGTGTCAAAGTCCGTGATATGTAGCCAACAATAGAAAACTGTTTCCGCACTTGTAAAAACAAAATCACGTATATGATCATAGCATTTGGCGAAATTGTTCTTTGGAATAAATAAGTACCACACTACACACATATTTTCATTTTTATTTACCAATCACTAATAATTGACTCGACACCAGTGCTTCTCAAACTTTCAATATCTGCGGCCCGATATTTAATTAAAATTTTCATCGCCCTCACCCCTCCTGGCAATAACAATGTATTGAACTCGATAACACTATACTTTGTCTTTAAAGCTACAATACGACTTTAACCCCTGAAGAGCCACCAGCGTATATAAACGTCTTGCTCAGTCAAGACGTTAATTGCCCGGACGTATATATACGTCTTGCTCAGTCAAGGCATTAATTGCCCCGGACGTATATATACGTCTTTCCGAAGTACGACCTTCTCTGAGAACTGATATCCATAAAATTATTCCAAAGGGTTTAGAATGCAGTAAAAGGACCTTGGTAGTGCTTTTGCCAAGGATTTACTTATTTCAGAGGATTTGCTTATTTTAGAAGATTTGCTTACTTATTCCTTTTTGCCCCTTCCCACAATGCATCGCATACGTGCACCTACGTGGAAAATGGTGATATTGGGGAGCAAATCGCGTTAAGAAGTTGATTATAAACGTTAAAAATATCAAGATAAGTGTTAATTTTTGTATATAATTTTATCAATGACAATCCCATGGGTTCACTGTTAATTATTAAGCTTGTTCTTAACTTAGTTTTGTCAAATTAGTTATGAAATACATTGTACAGTACTGATACATTTATAAGTGTAATTGTGTATTTTATTTTTATTATGGTCAGAATGTATTTTGTTTGTTTACTTTCAGTAAATAAATAATTTTTTAAAAATAATCTTTTGTTATTGACTCTTCAATGTGCTCAGGCCCTCTAAGGGGGCGGGACCCACAGTTTGAGAAACACTGCTCTATACACAGTCGATTGTTGCTGTATTAATATTTAATTTCATACCCACATATTAATTCCAGTGATATATCGCCAAATATTAACTGCATGCTATAAACTAATTCAAGATTTTTTGTAGGCATTATCATTAGGGAAAAATTGCTAGTTTAATTAAAATGTGCCTAAATTTGCGCACTGCATTAATACCATGCCATGTACTAAATACAAGTTAATGTTTGGAAAAGTTGCAAAGTAGAGCTGGCATGGGAAAACACTCATAGTATACTATCATAATTTACTCTATCATTGAGAAATTAGACAATTCGAGAAAGTAAACTCCTCTTGAAAAACAATGAGGGAGGGATTGAAATTTTAAGTCATATTTTTAGATTTCTTTAGTTAATTTTGTATCTTGTACTTTTCCGATCTTTTCTACAATTCTTTGATTTCTTTAAACAGTGTAATTCAAATTAAATCAGTTTTACTAAACTTAATTAACACCTGTATAACTGGAATGAATTAAATTTACAAACAGACAAATATCGAGGTAAGGCGATGTAAAATTTTACGCGTGTTAGTTTCAAAGTATAACAGCCTAGAATTTCACACGGAATAAAATTGATGATCGAAAGAGAGAAAAAAAATCTTTGACGTTTCCCCAGAATCAAATTAAAAGCTTAAAAATAACGTTACTAATAGTCAGCAAAGACATCGAAAAGCAAACATATTCGTTCAGGATTAATACAGCTGAAAGAAAATCGATGCAGTGTACTAGGCTTCCCTCCCTCGCTCGTTCAGGGTGTCAACTAAACTTTTCGAGAAGTACTCCATGAATAGTTGAGCTGCGTGCTTGAGTGATGAGAGTTGTGAGGAAGCGGACTAGTTGACGTCCAGATAGGGGGTTGCCTACAAAACACGGATATGTAATGGAAAGTACAAGCGTGAAGAAGTTTTTTACTTCCTAAGTATTTTTTTCGGTAAATTACTGTTTATATCTACACTAGGGCTACTAGCAATGGACCATGTAATTTTCAGCTGTTATCAATCACCACAGCTGTCAACTCCATTGTGCAACTTCCACAACACGCTAATGCAAGGACTATGGATCTCGACGAATTAGGCGTGCATCAGCTTGATAGGGTGCTGCTATGGTGCAGAGCTGTTAAGGCTACTTTAAGACGACATTGACATGCTCGTTTATAGGAACCTTGACAGGTCACAGTAAGTGCGAGAAAGTCAAAGCGAAACTAGAGGTCAATCGGAGAGAGAATACGTTGGAGTGTGTTAAGGCGTCGCACAGTGTTCAAGCGTGTAGAAATGCCTCTCTGGCGTCAGAAGCTCCGTAGAGTATTGAGAGTCTTCGTGTTTCCCTTTTTGGCGTCTATTTAAAGTTAGAATACATAACACCCACAAAAGCAACACGTAAGGCACAATCCCACTTTTTGCACGTAGTCGGGACTACAATTCGGCTATTAGTCTTAGTCACCCCTCACGCGGTGGACTTTGAAGCCATAGATTGGCATGGGAACTGCGTCGGTAGCCTGTGGATAAACGTAAATAAAATGTTGGCATCAGGGGTGTCCAACCCAAATGACCTTGCGAACCACTTCGGAAAAACTTTATAATCTCGCGAGCCCCACATAAAAATATGTAACTTTATATCAGATTTCGAAACAAAAAAACATTTATTGGAGTGTAAATTTAAAACAGAATGAATTATTATAGTTTTCATTATTTTTCATGTATACAGACATAAATAATATAATAATGTTAATATAATATAATAATGCAATGATCAAACAATGTTTAAAATATTACGGTATGTTGCCATTTTCTTGAAAATTACGGTGTTCTATTGAATTGATCTTTCGTTACTCATTGTTGAAATTTTATAGTGCTGTCATTCTCAAACGATTAAGTATACATTGTCTTTTATCTTAACCGTCCTGAATATTTTTTTTAAACTTTAAAAAACATCTTTGACTGCCTCTTGCTTTTTAGTCACTCCAAAGAGAAAAGGAAGAGGAGAAACGAAAGTCACACACACAGAGAATCATATACCATCCACAGTAAAGGATATGCATAATGCAATTCGAAATTCATTGAAAAAGTAGTTTACTATAGTAAAATCAAACGTAACAATGTTTGATAAAATATAAATCTATTTTAATCTAAAAAAAGGACATTTCTGTTATCAAAGGATTTATTTTAAAGCAAGAACAGGTAACAGACAAATACATTGTATATATATATATACATGTAAATTTCCCCTCAAATAAATTTCAAAATGAAAAAACCTTAAAAATCTGATATATAAAATTTTTTTAAAAGAGTCGGTGGGCTGCAACTTATGTACTGGCGGGCCGCGTGCTGGACGCCCCTGCCTTAGAACATAATCGTGGGTGTGTCCAGTCTTGGATAATTTCCCAAGCGAAACTCGAAGACCGTTGAGAAGCCACTAGGGGAACACTAACAGGAAATGGGTCCGTTGGTGGAAACAGCCACAAGCTCCTCCATACCGCGGATTTTCAGTGGCGCCAGGACTCGAGCTCGTGACACAACAGCGCCAATCATGACTTCGTGATCGTAACCACATAGCTACTGCGGTCACAAGCAGTTTTTTTTATGTAAGTTATTTAAAAACTATATTATTGATTTAATGCAAAAAATAAATAAATAAACAAATTTTCACAAAACAAAATAAGTAAAACAAGTGAAATAAAAAAAAGCGAGAGGTTTAAATACATTTGAAAGTTTTCAGGTCTCCAAAAGGGTAAATTTTGGTAAATTTACAGTATTTAAATCTGAATTTATTTTTACTTGTCTAGTACTTATTTTGTAAAGGATTTTGTATTTTTCAAATTATGTTATACTTTTTCCGAAAATTATCTTTTTACATGTTAAAAACATGTTTCTTATGTTTCGGATTTATTTAAAAGATAGTCAAGGTACTTAATTCCATTTATATGTAAGGGAAAAAAGATTCCCTTTATTTTCAACTTTAAATGAATAAGGTACAAACTGTGTGGGTGTGCACTGGAAAATACATTGAGTGAATATATACGTCACACTGTTCATTGTTTGGAACCATGGTCAAATGACGACGCCGACACCTGAGCTGGCACCCCGCTTTTCTAACATCCACACCACACCAACGGGAGGATGTTTGAGCTTCGACGTATTTATTGTGGATCAGCCGTCTCTGCATGGTGGGTCTTCAGCGGTAAAAGGCTCGAATTCATGATACTCCATCCACGAGTCCATTACCTTGACCACTAAACTACACGTGCCGCCACTGGAAATTGTTGGCCACGAGTAGGTCCGGATATAAGCGTATGTCAGGAAACAGAATTACATGTAAATAACTAATTTGTTCATTCAATGTAAAAGAAATTCATTACAAAATGATCAAATAAATCAAAATACAGTGATTTAAAATAAATACTTTTGAGTGCGTTTCTTACTAATCACAAAATGAGTAAATTCATCAGTAAATCAACAAAATAAATCAAAATAAAGTGATGCAAAATAAACACTTTGAGTGCGTTTCTTACTAACGTTGTCACTATAAAGTTACACGAGGGCTATTTGTAACGAACCTTATACTTCTGAGCATCGTTCGAGTGACAAGGGCAACACCTATGCATGCACCTCTCTCTCCAAACTACCACACCACGCCCCTGGGTGAGGACTCTGAGCCTCAATAGATTTAACATGCAGCAACACTTCTACATGGTGGATCTTCAATGACATTAGGTTTCAAATCTATGACCAAATCTACGGTCAAATGCTCGCGACCAAAACCACTAGACTACCACGACCACATAAATATCATGAAAGGATTTCATTAAATATGCTGTGCCCTCAAACGGAAAAAAATTTAGGAGAAATACATTGATTAAAAGTTATAAGCAAGATTTATTACAAGCAACAAAGTTTATTTTAATCTCAAAATTTCTTAACTCGTCTGGTGTTTCTTTTTTAGTTAAGGAATTAAGTATTTTTTAGATTACATTATTTTTTCTGGAAATTATTTATTTTCCATGTTAAAACAGGCTACTTGCATTTCAGATTTTTTTTTTTTTGAAAAAGTCACGGTTTTTAATTTTTTTTTCGTTTGCATAAGAGGGGAAAAGGAGCTAAGCATAATTTAATTATTTTACTAATTTATTTGAAAATTTCAAACTA
Organism: Trichonephila clavipes; assembly: GCA_019973935.1. Taxonomy (NCBI): domain Eukaryota; kingdom Metazoa; phylum Arthropoda; class Arachnida; order Araneae; family Nephilidae; genus Trichonephila; species Trichonephila clavipes. The sequence goes on from BMAU01019922.1 coordinate 369,654, forward strand.
AAAAAAATTAGTATTTTTTAGGAATAAAATTGTGCACAACTGGAAAGTTAAAATGAAGCTTCTTTAAAAACAATGAACAAAATAAGTAAATAAATAAAGTTTAAGTTTTTTTTTAAGGATTACGTTCCGAAATTGAGTAAAAACTTTATGAAACCATTAACCGTCACCCGCTCAATTCGCTGGGTATTTCATGATGTAATAATATAAATATGTAGTATATATATATATATATATATGTGTGTGTAATAATTCCCAGTAATTTAATCTTTAATAGCTCTTTCGAACAGCCGTTTAATTGTTTTAATTAGTTACCCACCTAACAGGGACTTCTGGAACTACTTCCATCCATCCCCAAAATCGTGTGATGTCCCACTGTGTATAACTACCGAGATCATGGGAAATCTCGCTCTCTTCTCTTTTCTGTCTTCTGTCTTTGTCTTAATCATGTAGCTGGCTTCATTGCATAATGTTGTCCATGCTTTATGTCTTTAATATGTCTATGCGTTTCAAGATCATCAATTAACTGTATTTATTAATCACAAGACTGCCTCGCCAATCTCATCAGCAAGCAACGTCAACAATAATTAAAAATGGATCCAATATTAAGAAATTACAATGGCCATGCTCTATCCTTTCGTTCGTCAAAGTACCATCCACTCGTCACGACATTATACTTATTATTACCACTCTCCAGAAATATTAAAGAAATATTTCATATATATATCGGAATTTGGATTGAACAAACAGCTCGTGTGAACTGTCTTTAATACAAATGTGTGTTGTGACTTATATATATAAATTTGTTTATATTTTAGGTTGATTTTCTTACGGGTAGTTGATTTAGAGTAAATTGGTTGTTCCTTGACACTTATCTAATTGTGCATTTATTGGTGATGGTTTATATAATGGAACCAAGGATTATTTCTATAGTTTTTTTAAACTTATTTAAAGGAAATAATTACTACTGCATTGTCTTTTATTGAGCAATAAAAAGGTAACAGAGTCAACATACTTAAAACACAAGGAATGAAAAACTAAATACTTTTAGAAAATTCTCCCCCCCCATTAAAGTACTCTACATTTATATAATATATTTGAAATAAATTTGTAAATAGAATTTCATAACTTACTGTACATTTTACTAAACAACAGTTTAGAAATAATTAAATGTGAATAATCCAATTAGATTCCAAAATTTGAATGTAGGTTTTAGAAAAATCAAATTTTGTATGAAACTAAATTTCTCTGTAAAAACCTTGTTTACGAAGCAACTTTAAGAAAACTGTGCTGAGAAAATGTGAAATCCATTATTAAATTACTATCGTACTATAAATTTTTTATAAATAAAGATATTTAATAATTTTTTAGTGTTACCCATTTACGATGAATAGTTAAAAAAGCAAATACAAATACTTAAATATGTAAATATAAGCGGCTTTTTTATTTTAAATAATTTAATTTTTTTTAAATAATTCACTATTTCCATTAATATTTTGTGATAAATATTATTCACGCAAATTTTTTTTTAATAAACGGAATACGGTGTTTGAACGTCAATTTATGCCCTAAACATTTTTAAGTATATATATATGTTTTATTTAAAAATTTTACAATACACTATTGTATTACCATTACATTTTAATTTTTCAAACTGTATTTGAATCAAATCATTAGATTTACCGGTTAAAATGTAGATTAGGAGGTGCCCTTGGCGAAGTAAATTTCTTTTGGCGCCTGAAATCGTTCGCCAAGCTACTTCATTAACCGATTGTGTTTTTTGGTGACCGGATTGGATTGCTAAGCTATCTGACATTGGTATAAAAATCGCCAAATCCAAAGAAAAATCACCAAATCTAAAGTTCCTTGCTTTTATTTAAATAGTTTATAGAGGAAGAGTAAAATTGTTTTATAAAGCACATGCCACCAGTGAAGGAAAAAGTAGGTAGAGTCTAGTACTTTAAAAGATATTTAAAGGCTTGTGTTTAGATATACGAGAAAATATTGTAATTCATTGAAGAAATTATTTCCAATATATATATATATATATATATATATATATATATATATATATATATATATATATATATGTGTGTGTGTGTGTGTGTGTGTGTGTGTGTGTGTGTGTAACAACAACTTGAATTATGCTTCAAAGTCGGAAATGAGGAGAAAAAAGGTGTTTTGGCTTTTGCAGAAAAAGATAATCTTGTAAAATAATAATAAATAATTGATAAATTCAACTCAATCTGTAATTTATCTTAACAAATTCAATTGATGCAATGGGGAAGTTAGGAGAGAGGGTGCCAGCTCAGGTGTTGTCCTCGTCGCTTGACCATTGCTCAAACTTACGAGGTCCGTCGCCAAAATCCCTCGTATAGCTGAATAATGCGACGTTAATATTTCCTCACTCAGAAAAAAAAGGAAACTAAACAATTTCTTATGTTAAATTTGGACTCGGAAAAATGGTGGCCCGGTGGTGAATTTGATCTGGAGTTGTCGAATCGCACGTTAAAAACCTAGCTCCCCTGAAGAGCAGTCTTCCGTGTAGGGGAGCGATACACGTTAAATCTGTCGAGAGCTCAAACGTCCTTCCGTTGGTGTGGCGTTGTAGTTAGCAGAGATGTGTGCCAGATGAGGTGTCGTCACGTCACTTGATCATGGTTCAAAATTACGTGTTCCGTCGCCAAAAGCCCTAGTGTAGCTGAAGAGTGCGACATTAATATTCACTCACTCACTCACGAAGACCTGTCATGCTTCAGAATTGGTACATGTTTAAATTTTCCGTGGCCCAACATCTTGCCGTTGGCATGATGCAGAAGATCGAAGAAGGTGTTGCTATTTTACATATCACCCTCGTGACTTGACCGTAGCTCAAAATATGAGGTTTGTTCGTGTTGGTTTATAGTGCGACGTTAATAAAATCTCACCCTCTGAAATCTCTCATTACTTGAAGTTCTCCCGTTGACGTCGGGTGATAGTTTGCAAAGGAAGCGCCACCTCAGATGTCGTCCTCGTCACTTAAACATGACTCAAAATTGTGAGGTCCATTTGCCAATAGCAATAGTCGTAATGCTTCAAAGCTATCGGCGTAACTTCAATTCAATTGGAATCGAAAAATGACTTTGTATTGTTTATTTCTCTCTCTACTAGCCTAGAAATTAAGATGCTGCAATTATGTGCGAATATTATGTGTTTAGATTTAATTCTGGTTTAATCTTTTAAAATGAAATTTCCATGAAAGATTAGGTAAAAACAAGTAATATAAAAAAAAGTTAAGTCAATTCCTACTCAGATCAATAAAGAAAAACTTTATTTCAGCTACTTTTTATTAAATAGTTACAATTAATATAAATATATAAATACATATGACAGAATCACAACATTAAGTGGTAATTAATTTTCATTAATTATCATTTAAGTATCTTATTGGCATCCAAAACAATCGTGTATATAAAATTTCAGTAAAACTGAATGCTTTAAAACGTGAGAAAAAAAAATCTTCTAAAAGTTTTGACCCAAGTTGCTAAAACTGAAACCAACGTGACTATATCTGTAATTCTACAAATAATTAGTTTAAGTGAACTAATTTTAACTAAATATAATTAAATTGACGTATTTGTACCCAAAAGAATACTGTATGGAAAATTTCAGCTCAAATGAGTGCTTTAAAATATGAGAAAAATAAAAACATTTCCGAGTTTTGACACAAATCACCAAAATGGTCGATATGTCGCCAAAAATGATGCCAACGTGGCTGCGTTTGTAATTCTTTGAATAATTAGTTTTAATCAATTAATTTTTATGAATTATATTTAAATTACTGTATTGACATCCAACATAATCATGTATGCAAAATTTCAGCTCAGTTGAGTGCTTTTAAACTGTATTTTATTAACGATTGAAAATTCCACCAAGATAAGTAAATAAATATATAGAGTGAAAAAAATATCATTGCTTGAAATAAAGTTTCAGTCTATTTTGACCTTGACCTCCTTGTTTCCCATTTCGTGGACATCGTAATTTGGCACGCTCTGTGATACTCAGTCCATGCGTGCCCTTAACGCAGGTAATTTCAGATCTCAATGCTATGGCCTCAAGCGAAATCGCTGTCGAATCCATACTTGGTTTGTTTGTATGAGGATTATATATAAATTGGATGAGATACATGTATCATTTTGGAGTTTCATTTGTTACGGATTAAGAATATATAACGAAGAGATTAAAAATCATGTATTTAGATAATTTTCTACCTTTTACTCTTAAAAATAAAATTATAAATTTTTGTTATTTTCTTTGAATAATAAAAGCATTCAATTTTGATTTAATGCTCCCTGTGTGAATAAAATTTTCATTTGATAAGCAGTCGAATTAAGTGCCTGAATAATAGAATATGAATTGAAAAATTATTGAAATCCACTGTTACTAATTTTAGAATGGTATAATTCGTTCCTACGATTCTCGTGGGAAGACAATGCTACATCCAAAACATAAATTTGGAGAGCCTTGTTTTTAATTATTCCTGTGTGTGTTTGAAAGGTTTCAAGGTAACTAATTTGATTTAAGAGTATTACTGTCGAGTGATATGAAATCCAAAATGGTGGCCTAGCGATAACAAATTAACAGAAAAATAACTTCAAACAGTTTTAAATTTATTTCAAATAATGAATAAATAATGAATGAAAATAACCGATATCAAACTCAATAGTTCACATCAATATAATAATTATGTTACATAATATATAATAAGAATTACATATAACTAGCCGTTACCCACCCGCTTCACTGGTTATTTCACGATGTTGTATATATGTATACTGTTTACATATATATTAATTATTGATATCTAGCATTAAGAATTCGATTGTATTGAAAAATATATTTATAGCTGTTTCACTCTCGCCCCTTGATATAAGAACATAAATTATAATACCTAATATTTCTATTTATATCTAAAATAGAAGCAGAAAGATTTTCTTCGCTCACTTAACCTAATAATCCAGTGGATTTCCACCAAAGCAACTTTCAGTGGATCTCTACTCCATAAAATAAACATGCATGCTAAATTTCAAATCTAAATCTAACAGAGCAAAAATGGAATTTTTATCATCAATAACTCGTTGACAGCATTCTTAGCGGATTCCAATTCAACAAAAGAAGCATGCAAACCAAACTTTATTATTATAGTCTTAGCAGGTCAAAAACGGGAATTTTGTCTATCAATACGCTCCAATAACTCTCCCCGCTTCCCCTGGAGTTGATTTCCGCAAAATCCATTCTTAGTGGAACTCAATTCAACTAAAGAAAAGTTTTCTACAAATTTCAAGTAAATGAGTTAAATTCAAAAACAGGAATTTTTCAATAACACGCTTTAATCCCAGGAACCCCACACCTTTGGGGGTCTGTTTTCGCAAAAATCTTTGTAAAAGGAACTTTATTCCATGAACGGAACATAACTTCTAATTTTCAAGCAGGTGTTTCTATTAGTTGAAAAGCGGAAATATTTATCTATTATACGACCCTTAATCCCCCTCAGTGACCCTTGGGTATCAATTTTTCCCAAAACTATTTTGTAGCGGATCTGTACACCATGAAAGAAATTCGCTTACCAAATTTTAAGAGTGTACGTCTAATAGTTTAAAAATGAAAATAATTATCTATAACGCCCCTTAAGCCCCCTCAACGCCACTTAGGAAACGATTTTCACAAAACACATGTTATGACAGATCTCTACTCAGTGAATGGAGTCTGCTTACTCAATTTCAAGGTTTTACGTCTAATAGTTTAAAAAAGGAATTAATTGCCTATAACGCCACTTAATTCTCTACAACGCCACTTGGGAGTCGATTTTCACAAAACCCATTCTGTAGTGGATCTGTACTTTATGAAAGGAATCCGCTGATCAAATTTCAAGACTGTACGTCTAATAGGTTAAAAATGGAAATAATTATGTATAACGCCTTAAGCGCCCTCAACGCCCCTTGGAGGTCGATTTTCGTAAAAATCATTATGTAGGGAATCTCTACTTTATGAAAGAAATCTGTGTACGAAGTTTCACGACTGTACATCTAATAGTTTAGTAATGGAAATAATTATCTATAACACCCTTAAAACCCCGTAACGCCCCTTGGCTTTCGAACTTTGCAAAATCAGTTCTTATCTGACGTTTACTCCATGAAGGGTACCTACCTATATACCAAATTTCAAGTCTGTAGGTTTAATTGTTCCGTAGATATCGTGATTAGTCAGTGAGTCAGTCAGTCAGTGAGTGAGTCGCTTTTCTCCGTTATATATATATATAGATAATGATCATATAATATATCATATATACTAATAATTGTATTACATAATTACTCTTTATTTTTAAAATAATTACCTATTAAAAGTAATTAAGAATGAATATCGATTAATAATTGTTGATAACTTGCAATATTTTAGAAACTGCGAGATACTTTAATGAACTTCATCAAACAAGGAACGTTTAACAAAGGATTGTTTAAAAGTAAAATAAAGTTGGAAAAGCGCAATAATTAAAAGCACAACCCTTATATTCTCTAAAAAAACTAGTACTACGAATAATATTAAAATATCCAAATTCGAGAAAATAGTACAAAATGCTACATAAAACTGAGGCAGCTGGATTGAAAACGATTGCAATGAAAATGGCTAAAGTTTTAAAGAAATTGAATTAAAATCGTTTGAAATTAATAGGGTCACCGCGGAGAAGAAATAAAAATTAAGGGGACATGGTACGATTTACACAAAAATTTTTTAATTTAATGATTTTCATAATATTTTGGTTGTCTCCGATGTGTATTAATTATGTAAATTAGTTTTTGTGCTCAAAATTTCATAAAAAAGCTAACCATTTAATTGTTTAAAGGAAAAACGTGAAACTTAAGAAGTGATTTTAAAATGCTACTTTCTTTTTTTTCTCCTCCTACAAAAATTGGCGTACATACGTATATGAAATTGGATTTACGAGTCCATCAAACTATGTATAACAAAAGTTCGTATGGGTTTTGCGATGACATAATTGGTATTCGCACAATATTTCTTTTTATGAATGATTATTAAAAATTCCTTAAAAAATATGTAAATTCTAAATTCAATTATTTTTTAAAAAATAAGTATTGCTTTGATTAAAAAATTCTTACCAACTTTTATCCCATATACTATAGGCAACGATTGAAAAAATTTCCAAGTATTAAGGTACAATAGAATAAAGTCCTTAGCATTTTAAATGAATACTAGCTAGTTTTTCTTTAATTCTGAGATAAGTCGGTTTAAATTTCGATTTGCCATTGGAATGTGAATAAAAAGGAACGTAAGTTATCATAACTCAACGTTTTTTAAAGTTACAGCTTTCAAATTTTGTAAGTATGTAAAAATAATTTAGACTGAAAAAATTAGTTTTGACTTTTTGACCGGTTTTTTTGTTAATTGAATCATGTTGCGGAACCTATGGAAATTTCTGCGGGCATCTGGGTTTCTGGTAACCCTAAATCCCGTATCTGGGAAAAAGTCTGTTAGAAGAAAATGACGATTGTGTGAAATTCTCATGCTAAAGGTTTTCTACATGGCTATTGTACGAGCGGCGGCAGGACAGTGGGCGAGGCTTCAAGGCTTGAAACTTGGCTTATGGAAGTTTTTTGGAGAAAGGAGGTTCAGCGAAGAGAGCCTTCATATTGGTTGCTGTGAAGTGAAGATAATGGCTCATAAATGGCTGTATGGGGGTTGAGTGTGTGTAAAGTGTTGGGACGTAATGTCCAGCAGGGGTGAAAATGAAAACATGCAACCGACGGGTTTCCGAGGCAGTCAACCTCCTCCGCATTAACCGCGCTCGGTGCTGCTGCAGATTGAACGAAAGTGAAGCTGTTGAATCGTGTTGTGTCCCCTTAACTTTAATATACATCATTCCTATAGCAACTACATAACCCCACAGTTAAAATATCAAAGTAACAGTATTGCAATGTTATCATTCATCTAGGCGAATATAAACACAACATGAAGGGTAGCACTCGCATATCAAATTAGCGCCGATTTCAAGTCTTCACTTGCAAAATGATTTTTGATTATCGGGAATAATTCATGAAGGAACCAGTTGAGATGTTGGTCTCGTCACTTGACCATCATTCAAAATTACATGATTTATCGTCAATAGCTCTTGTTTTGCCTCAGAGTGCAACATAAACAAAAAATTAAATCAAATAATATAGGAATAAAAAAAGGTCACATCCGAGTGTCAACAAATTATTTTCTTTCATCTCAAACAACACACAGTTTAAGCTTCACAATTTTTATTCTGTGCAACTTTTTCCTCGTATATTATTAAATTTTTAATTAAATATGTTGCCAATTGATAGGAAACACCAAAAAAATAGGAACTGCAACTCGTCACATAACCGATTAGTTTGATAATTATTTTCATTACACACATACGCACACACACAGACACATAGGCAGACAGACACACATGTAGACAGACATACTCACAGACATAGACACATACGCACACAGACACACGTATAGAGGCACACAGACATACTCACAGACATAGACACATACGCACACAGACACGAACACAGACATACATGACACACACACATGCACTCACAAAGGCTCACACCCACAAACACGCATACACAGAGAAAGACACACAAACAGACATTCACACACACTGAAGCCTCCACACACACAGATTGACATACAGACAGTCACATATAGAGACAGTCCTAGACACTTACTCACTCACACACACATGCGCACACATATATATACAAGACTTCACTTAAATACTAATGATTGTATACTAGAATGATAACACACACAATTGGAATATAGGAAACTTCTGTGTATTACTTAAAACCTTTTTCTACTCATGTATCATCAGCTTAGTGCAGTTGATAATACACGAGTATCATTACATCGACGAATTTCGCCAAGCCTATCACAAAATCAAAAAACTTGGCCAAATGCTGTCGTCATTTCTGTCCGTGCTCCTCACGTATCAGTACATCGATAAAGTGACGAAGAATAAATACTGTAACCCTTTTTTGAAGCACATGTAAGTGAAATAAAAGTATTATCTAATTACATCCACAACATTAGGTGGCTGAAAAGCCGTAGTTTTATTTAGAATTGCGGCAAATGAGAATACTTTATGCAGACACTGCCACATAAATTCATACGAGTAAGAATCTAAACGTTTTTATGTAGTTTAGCTATGCTTCTTATTTCATCACATTTGGAAATTTTCTACTGCGTTTTGTTCTGTAGAAAATAGCTCCCAAAATTTATATACATTCCTTAACTCAAAATAAAATAATTCTCAAATTATAATGTTATTTTTTCGAGCTTGTGGTAACAAAAATTTTTATTTGAAGTAGCGAGGGAACGGTATTTCACTACTGGCTGCATTTTGTGATGTTTATAATTTACATGGAATTGGTCGATGGTATAGTACATAACAATCAGTTTGTTACAAAAAAAAGTAAGAACCTCACTTATTAACGGTTATCTACTGTTTATACAGTAAAAATGAGGAACATATTGATTACAAATGGAATATGAAGATACTTTGTAATCCCAAAATATTGCAAATAAAACAACACGTCTTTGGCTAATTATTTTACAGAAAACTTAACAATTGTTCTCTTAACAAAATTTCTCTGTCTAAGCCAGTTGCTTTAATCTACAAATGCTTCAGTACACCAACAATTGTTTGGTTGGAATTTCCACGCAATACCCCTAAAATCAATTAACTCTGAGGTCAACTGGCGTTTACTAACAGAGCCGCTTGTCTGACTGGTAATGTTTGCTCATAGTTGATGCTTACACAGTTGATAGGATTTCGCAGAATAATTCTAATGTATGAAATTTCATACATAACAGCTGAACTATGTGCAAATATGTATTCGTAGCCACATCTCAGATAAGAGACCTAATCAGATGGATATTTCTGAAATCTCATTAGGGTTAATCATTATTGTGTTGATATTAAAGAAATACAATTTTGATCTTTAGAGAACTTTTCTATGTTGCGCGTTAAGCCTCTCAAACATTCTTAAATTAAAGAACGAAATTAGTTTTTCTTTGATTAATGTCAGCAAGTAATCATTGATTATTTTGTTCATAACTATCAAGGTATGATTAACACCTTCATTGAAAGTATTCCTTAGTTTAAGAATGCTACGCTGTTACGCCATGGTAGCTTGTTGTTGTTGTCGTGTGGTTCATACTAGCATACATACGAAAGACAGATGAACAGAAACATACAATACAATCACAGAAGCATATTGTTACGAATTTAGTCTTATTCTAATTGTTTCTACTCATTTGTGTTCATTTTTACAGTTTAATTTGTCGTATCTAATGTGATTTTAACCCTGTTTACCTGTAATATCATTTCCACTGCATTGCATGGCCCCCATGCTTTAACATTGGTTTAAATGGTAAACTCGCCAATTATTGCAGCTAGCGCCAAGTTGGCGACGGATTTGGCGACTTAATTTTTGGCGCCAAATGTGGGCGATAAGCTTGGCGACCATGGCAACCCTGCTCCTAATAACCCTGTCTGGCAACCCTATCGCGGTATTGTAACACTATGTATTGAGCTTTTCTCATACCTTCCGGATTTTGCTAGATCTTTCTATTTCTCGATTATTCTGGCAAGTGCCAGAGGTTTCTGACCGAAAGGTATAAAAGGGCCCGGGCCGGCTAGTCAGTTAGTCAGATCTCAGCTTTCATGCAAGTGATACCTCTCCGCTTGAGAGAGAGAGAGACGATTGCATAGTGCGTGTGTTATTGCTTTTATTGAGTTATTATTTTTGTGCTGAGTGTTTACTATTGCTTTTGTTAGTGTATTACATCTGTGTTATCAGTATTTTCATCGATTGTACGTGACTTTCTCGAACTGTTCTACAATTTGTGGAGGACTGTTTTGGTCAAGAATAAAATTGTTTTGGATCCCGCTCTTCGGCTTCAATCATTTCGAACCCCCGAAAACGCAACAATTGGTGTCAGAGGTGGGATTGAATGCCAACAACAAGAGCGATGGAGGCCCAGTTCCAGACTCTTCTAGAAAAATTGACCGCCAGCATGAATGCCAATATGGGCGAAATGAAATCGGACTTGACCGCCAGCATGAATGCCAACATGGGCGAAATGAAATCGGAGTTGACCGGCATGAATGCCAATATGGGCGAAATGAAATCGGACTTGACCGCCAGCATGAATGCCAACATGGGCGAAATGAAATCGGAGTTGACCACCAATATCGCAGAAGTGAATACCAAGCTTACTAACGTAAACGGGCAGATCAGCGCCAATATGGAAGAGTTGAAAAGTGATTTGAAGGGCATTGGCGACAAATTGACGACTATGGACAAGAAATTTGAAGAAATGGAAGGAAGAATCGAGTCGGTTGAAAATAAATTCGAAGATATGGAGAGCAAACTAGAGGCGAAAATTTTCGAAAAGGTAGAAGAAGTTTCCATCTCGTTCAGGAGTGACCTAGAGAAATTGAAGCAGAAAGTCATGACTGGTCAAGGGGATGAATTTAAGTTTCAAGCTCCTTTTTCCAAGCCTTCCATCAAGCTTTCTACATATGACGGAAAGTCCTCTTGGCAGGTGTATAAGACCCAATTCTCCATAGTGGCGGATGCAAACCAGTGGGACTCCCAGACCAAGGCCTGCCAGTTAGCTGCTTCTCTTCGAGCCGACGCTGCTGACATTTTGCAAACTTTGCCGGAAACACAGCGGCTGGATTTCGACGCTCTCGTTAATGCTCTGGAGTTACGCTTCGGAGAGAAATGTGTGAAGGATTACAGCAGACTCCAGCTGAAGTCACGGCAGCAGAAAGTGTCCGAAACGCTCCAAGAACTGGCGACGGACGTCGAGAGGCTTTCTCACTTGGCGTTTTCTGACTGTCCGACTGAAGTAAGAGAAGTCCTGGCGCTGCAACACTTCATCGACGGGGTGCGTGATGCGGAAATCCAGAAAGCTCTCGGAATGGCGGATCTCAAGGACTTAAAGGGGGCCCTAGTGTTTGCTATGAAATTCGAGGCAGCCCAGCAAGCAACACGAAAGGACAGACACCCCATACGAGCCGTCAACGAATCGGACACGTCGAACTCAAGTGTGGAGCGGTTAGAGCGACAGATGAGAAGCTTCATGAATAGAGTTGAGTCTTTGATGTCCCAGAAAGCAGACGGGAAGAAGACTTAAATGCTCGACCTGCGGTCGAGAAGGGCATCTGCAGAGAAGCTGCCGGGCACGCCAAGGCGCTGAAACTAATAAGCGCCTTCCAGAAGGAGGTGTCGGAAAACTAATTAATGACCATCTCGTGGGGCGGAGGTTGCCAGATTTTGAAAGCCCCACATTCCAGTGTGTCAAATTTCGACAAAGAGTACCGGTGAGAATGGAATTTTTATAATGGGACATGTTAACGAGCTTCCCTGCAACATGATCATCGATACAGGAGCCAATGTGTCTATCATTCGGAACGATCTGGCTCAAAAATTAAAAGAGAAACTTATCTGGACCCCGCCCCGCGTGGTGCTACAGACCGTGACGGGGGAAAAGATTGATATTCACGGAAAATTAAAAGTCAAGATCCAGTTTGGAGACACTACCTACCAACATGCTGTGTATGTCGCAGATATTGCAGACCCTTTCATTCTTGGACTGGACTTTCTAAAGGAGCATGGTTTCACTCTAGACTTCAACAAGAACGAATTACGTTCCATACACGAAGAAGTCACTATATTCAAAATTGAACACAGGACAGAATCTATTCGACAGGTAATCGCTAACGAGAATATTACCATTCCCCCAAGGACTGAAATCATAGTACCTGGATACATCGGTAACGATGTGAGTTTCAACTCTGGACTAATTGGAACTGCGGAAAATAAAGCGAATGGATTGCTAATAGCTTCGACGCTAGTGGACCTTTCCAGAAAAACTATCCCGGTAAGAATTTGCAACGTAACTGAAAACCTAGAGTATTCCAGAAAGGTGAAGTGTTGGCAACCTGCAGTCCAGTAACGTGTGTCTGCAAAAGTTCGAGCTTGCTCCTATCCAACTCGCCTCAACAGTTGACTCCCGACCTTCTAGAAAATGCTGAATTGTCCCCCGAACAGAAAAGCTCCGCAGAAAGACTGTTCCAAGAATTTGAAGACGTGTTTTCTAGAAACAGTAGCGATATTGGCCATACGACAGTGACACAACACAGAATTGATACAGCAGACCATCCGCCGATTAAACAGCACCCAAGACGCTTGCCGTTTGCTAAACAGGAAGAGGTCGGAACACTACTACGAGAGATGCAGGAAAATGACATCATAGAACCGTCTTCGAGTCCGTGGACATCTCCAATCGTCTTGGTTCGTAAGAAAGATGGCTCCACAAGATTTTGCGTGGACTATCGAAAACTTAACGACGTCACCAAGAAGGACAGCTACCCTCTTCCAAGGATAGATGACACCCTGGATACCCTTTCCGGTCATAAATGGTTCTCGATTTTAGATTTAAAGAGCGGATACTGGCAAGTGGAGATCCATCCCGAAGATAGAGAAAAAACAGCATTCACTTCCGGCCAAGGACTATGGCAGTTCAAAGTCATGCCGTTCGGGCTCTGCAATGCGCCAGCTACTTTCGAGCGCCTGATGGAGACCGTGCTAAAGGGTCTGACTTTTGAAGCTTGCCTTATTTACCTGGATGACGTCATAATAGGAGGGCGTACGTTTGAAGAACATCTTCAAAATATCCGGAAGGTGTTATCAAAATTAAGCGACGCTAACTTGAAGCTAAACCCTTCGAAATGCAAGTTCTTCCAGAAAGAAGTCAATTATCTGGGACACGTCATCTCTGCAGAAGTTGTTCGTACGGACCCCGAAAAAGTGTCCGCCGTAAAGAATTGGAAACGCCCTGAAAACCTCCGTGAGCTGCGAAGCTTCCTGGGACTATGTACTTATTACCGAAAGTTTGTGAAAGGGTTCTCTAACATCGCAAGACCCTTGCACAGGCTAACAGAAAGTAAACAAAAGTTTCAGTGGACAAAAGAATGTGAAGATTCCTTCCTCCAGCTTAAAGAAGCTTTGACGTCTTCACCGATCTTAATATATCCACAACCGGACAAGCCATTTATCTTGGACACTGATGCCAGTAATGAGAGTGTCGGAGCAGTATTATCTCAGGAAATAGATGGCCAGGAACGAGTCGTAGCTTATTGGAGTAAGTGTTTATCGAAACCGGAAAGAAATTATTGTGTCACTCGAAAAGAGCTACTGGCTATTGTGAAAGCCATCGAGCATTTCCATCACTATCTCTATGGCCAAAAATTTCTTCTACGTACCGATCATGCCTCTTTAACCTGGCTAATGAATTTTAGAAATACTGAAGGCCAGGTAGCCAGATGGATACAACGGCTCAACGAGTATTACTTTGACATCAGACATCGTAAAGGCTCCTCGCATGGAAATGCTTATGCCCTTTCAAGAAGACCATGCCCAGAAAATTGTCGTCATTGTTCCAGAGTAGAGACCAAATATGACTATGCTATACGCCAGATAACAACTTCAACAGCGACGCCACCCGATCCCTGGAGTGACGAGAAAGTTCGAGAAGACCAGATGGCGGATCCTGATATTAAACCCTTATAGAGTTTATGGAGTCTTCCAGCAATAAACCAAGTTGGCAGGACATCTCGGCTTATAGTCCTACAACTAAGCAGTATTGGGCCCTCTGGAATTCTCTACATCTCAGGAATGGTGTTCTATACCGAAAATTCGAATCAGAGGATGGAAAGACATTCAGGTGGCAATTAGTACTTCCTCGATCTCGTATCCCAGAGGTACTCAAAGAATTGAATGGCAGCCCAACAGGAGGTCATTTCGGCGTCATGAAAACTTTGCACCGAGTTCGAGAGCGATTCTTCTGGGGTAAAGTGAGAGCTGACGTGGAACAGTGGTGCAAGTCCTGTGATGCCTGTTCAGCTCGGAAGGGGCCAAAGATACGTAGCCGAGGGAAGCTGCATCGCTACAATGTTGGAGCACCCTTCGAACGTATCGCTTTCGATATCCTGGGACCTCTGCCAAGGACTGCGTCTGGTAATAAGTACCTACTTGTTGTCATGGACTACTTCACGAAATGGCCCGAAGTGTACCCCATTCCGGATCAGGAAGCCCCCACCGTAGCGGAGGCTGTAGTGCAGCACTGGATATCGAGATATGGGGTACCTCTTCAACTTCATTCCGATCAGGGAAGAAATTTCGTCTCTGCGGTATTGAAGGGGGTCTGTGAACTACTCGGAATTGACAAGACCAAGACCACATCTTTGCACCCACAGTCAGATGGCATGGTGGAGAGGTTTAATCGTACCATCCTGAATAACCTCTCACTGATGGTCTCCAAGAACCAACAAGACTGGAACCAGAAAGTTCCTCTCTTTCTGCTAGCGTACCGCAGCGCCGTTCACGAGACTACCGGATATTCACCATCCCAGATGCTTTTTGGCCGGGATCTTCGTCTCCCTTGTGACCTGCTGTTTGGTCGCCCTCCGGATACACCTTCATCGCCTGAGGAGTACGTGCAGAATCTCCAGGCACGTTTTGAAGATGTACACCATTTGGCTCGAGAACGGGTCAATCTGAGGACGGAGAAGATGAAGACTCGGTATGACACAAAAGCCACAGGACATCAATTCAAGGAAGGTGACAAGGTGTGGTTCTACAACCCGACTCGACGCAAAGGACTTTCTCCTAAGCTACAATCGCATTGGGACGGTCCTTATACAATTTTAAAGATAATAAACGACGTCGTAATCCGGATCCGTAAGTCAACGAATTCGAAGCCTAGAGTCGTTCATTACGACAGGCTTGCTCCATATTATGGCCATAATTCTTAGTGTGTCAATTATCGTGTAATTTATTTTGACCATGGTCTTGTATAAATAAGTTAGTGTGTAAATAATCTTGTAAATAATTTTGTATATTGTTTTGTAAGTGTTTATTTTCTACTATGCATTACGTGTTTATTTTGTACTATGCATTAGGTGTTTATTTTGTACTATGTATTACATGTTTATTATTGCATATTCATTTAATTGTTTTTAATCAATTGCTTTATTATTATGTTAACGTCTGATGAAGGGTTGTACTGCCCGGGACGTGCAGTTCTTGAGAGGGGGGCAATGTTACGAATTTAGTCTTATTCTAATTGTTTCTACTCATTTGTGTTCATTTTTACAGTTTAATTTGTCGTATCTAATGTGATTTTAACCCTGTTTACCTGTAATATCATTTCCACTGCATTGCACGGCCCCCATGCTTTAACATTGGTTTAAATGGTAAACTCGCCAATTATTGCAGCTAGCGCCAAGTTGGCGACTTAATTTTTGGCGCCAAATGTGGGCGATAAGCTTGGCGACCATGGCAACCCTGCTCCTAATAACCCTGTCTGGCAACCCTATCGCGGTATTGTAACACTATGTATTGAGCTTTTCTCATACCTTCCGGATTTTGCTAGATCTTTCTATTTCTCGATTATTCTGGCAAGTGCCAGAGGTTTCTGACCGAAAGGTATAAAAGGGCCCGGGCCGGCTAGTCAGTTAGTCAGATCTCAGCTTTCATGCAAGTGATACCTCTCCGCTTGAGAGAGAGAGAGACGATTGCATAGTGCGTGTGTTATTGCTTTTATTGAGTTATTATTTTTGTGCTGAGTGTTTACTATTGCTTTTGTTAGTGTATTACATCTGTGTTATCAGTATTTTCATCGATTGTACGTGACTTTCTCGAACTGTTCTACAATTTGTGGAGGACTGTTTTGGTCAAGAATAAAATTGTTTTGGATCCCGCTCTTCGGCTTCAATCATTTCGAACCCCCGAAAACGCAACAATATAGATTTTTATTACAAATGATGATCTCAGCATGGAACAGAAGGCGTGCGCAGCTTTCCTTTCGTGACGGGAATCCATTTCAGGCGAAAGTCCGGTTTCTTTTCCCGAAAATACATCCATGCCTTATTCGATATTCGAACTCGAACGCACTTGATTATAAGCCGAGTTTCATAACCACCATACTCGGTAGGGTGGTCCCTTGTAGCTTGGTTGATAGAATAAAGGATTGAGAGTAGTGCAACACAGTACGAATGCTTTCAAAGACTAGTGCAACGAGCTGAAAATCTTTAACTTTTTCTGAAATAGCAGGGAAAAGGGGGTGGGGTTAGTGTGAAAAGGGTAGCATTTAACCTTTCATTGGCCATTTATGTCTCTTTTGAATTTCTAGCAATTCTTTTTTTTTTTTTTGATTTATCAACAATCAAGCAATAGCATTTAAGGAAATATATTTATTTTTGCGCTTTATGCTTTTAGGGCTGGGAAGAATACTTCCCAAGAAATCTTTCACCGTGATAAACAAAATTAAGCTCGGTCCTAGGAGAGTCCACGCACTTGGCGCAAATTATTTTGGTTGGTGATAATTGCGCCATCTAGGTAACCCTACTTTTATACACCAGATAGGGTAACCCTAATTGTTTCTGGAATTTTCATATATTGTCGGCGGGCATTTCGAATTTCATTTTGTTGTTGCGCTCCGGGCTGGAAGTATGGCAGCGTGTGTGAGGGAATATACTTTAGAATTTTTTTACTTTGTTGAATGCGAAAGGTAAGAAAGAATTGATTGAATGGTGTACGAAGGAAGGATTGATTGCTTCGAGTTATGAATGTCCTCAATATAATGATCGGCATGATGTAACATGGTCGGCAATAAAACGCTTTCTTCGAACTCGTACCTCGCAGAATAAATATGGCGGCGCTCACACGATCATTCGCTTAGCGATGAGACCTTAAGGCTTTTTAAAAATTTGTTGTTACGCTGTACCCTCCACTCGGAAGAGATCAGCAGTAAGAAAATAAGTGCTGTTTTTATATTTTTATCTTAAATGTTTAATTTCTGTATTATTCACATATATTTTCATTACACATCCACCTTATCCCACTATATTCACTTACCGCCGTTGTCGGTTTCGCTTGGCGCCATCTTGTTCTGGCTTGGCGCTTTTTTCCGGTTTGTCGCCAAGTATGTGGGCTATCCTAGGATTTTACCCAAAATTAAAGTGAATAGTGTTTATTTGCCATTAAAAAATAAAAAGCACGTTGCAGTCATATTCTGCACACATGTATTGGGTCTTCTTTTTTTGTCCCCTTCTGCTACATTTTCTACATCGTCTATAGTTGGAAACAATCTTTGGCGTTTGATTTCCCACACTGGCTAAGCGCACATCATTCGGTACTACACATTTCTTTGCTTGGAATCTAGCAGGACGTCCTTTCCCCTCTTTCTTCAGGAATATTCATCTATTAACTATTGAATTAATGCTGTACAGAATGTTAGTTGGTCTAAGCTTCTGTTTCTTTTGTTCACTTGCAACAGTATGAAACTATTTATGATGTCAAGGTCAATAAGAATATAAAAGATTAGTATGTGAATTAGTTTTTTCCCATTGTTATAATAGCAAAGCCAACGTATTATAATGGGCTTTGCACTTCCCATAGGTTATTTTGTAAAGAATATGTAGATGGGAAGTAATATTTCCCTCTTTGGTCCTTACGTCTCATGAAAGTGGTAAAAATGTGGTCAAAATTTGCAATCGGTATTTTTACACGTGCTACAAAATAATGACAATTAAATTATCAACTCTATATACGAATTACAATTTGACGATTATATCGAAGTTCATGATAAAGTAAGGTATTACTTTGGGTGTATTACTTTAGAACTTAACACACACACATGATTAAACCAGACTCACCATCTCAAGAAACTGTCACCAGAAAAAGCGTTCCAAACGACTTTGTATATCGTTTGCCGTATTTTCTGGGACAATCAAAAGCAAAAAAAAAACTTTCCTGTTTTGGAAGAGGGAGGGTATGTGTTGAGCGCTTTTCTCCATGAAATCTCAAACAGAAAAGGCCAGGAAAAAAGCACTTGGCGACTAAACCGAGTTTAAATTCCTTTTCGTCCTAGTCGTCTAACACGTTTACGGCGTGCATGTGCACTTGCAGGTTGGTGGTTCAAATCACCCTGCCTCAAACAGCGCCCAAGATCTCATGGAAGATCCACCATCAGCACCACATGCCCAATTAGACATGCGATTTTCTCTCTTTCCTATGGCGTTTACAACAATTGGTTACAGGGTCCTCTGGTTGGAAATGATGGCATAGGTATTTTTCTCTTATCTGCATTTTCAACCATTTTGCATGTTAATCTATGCCTTACTTCCCTTTTCTTTTAACTATATTTCATAAAAAAAACATTTGACACGGCTAATTTAAATTTGGTCTTTGTAAATAATCAAATCAAAAATTTGTCATCGTGTGCCCTTAAAACTTTATAAACAAGTAATTTTAACTTTAATAGATCAACTTAACTATCAAAATACTATAGATGAGGTATGGAATACGTATGATACAAGAGAAAAAAGAATAACATTAAAGAAATGATTAGCACAATGATTACACAGCTTTCTCTCAATGACTTCTGTAAAGGTGTCTACTTAATACAGTAACAACCTACGGACAAGGGTGGTCACTTTTGTCTTGTGGTCATGTTACTTGGTTACGAATTCATAGTTCGCGTGTTCTGTCCACCGGATAAAGCCACTTCATTGTTGATCTTGACTGAATTGAGAAAAGCGCAACCTACTGATCTGCCATGGCGCCATCCACCCGCAAAAAAACAATCAAAGTAATGAGACTCACTCAACGCAGCAACCAAAAATCGTGGCGCCATCTATCAGCAAAAAGAACAATCGAAGCCGTCGGACCCACTTGATGCAGCAACCAAAAGTCGTCAGATTCCCTTGATGCAGCACCTCTAATTAATAGCAGCAACTTAAACGTTATACACTCTCACCATAACAAATCTATCGTTCGTTTGCTTATCCACCGACTCACTAGTGATGGAGTACTGTAGCGTTATCTATATAAACCAGTAACAACCTCCTGACAAGGGTGAACATTTTTGTTTAGTGGTCATATTACTTTGCTTCGAATGAATAGATAGCGGGTTCTGTCCACCGGATAAGCGCCGCTTCACTTTCCACAGAAATCTATTTATTAACTATTCTAAACAAGTTCAAAATGACATATAGATGTTACACCAATTTTCATTCTGAAAAAAAAACTACATAAAATTTATATCCCATTCTTTAATGTTAAGCAAAGACAGGCTTAACGTAAGATATATAACATAAAGGACATCCATAGTGTTAAAATCTGACATGAAGAGATATGGGCTTAAATAAGATATAAATAAAAACTTCTCTCTATAAAGGAATTTAACATTTATTTTGAAATGTACAAAAACATATATTTCAGTCGAAAGCGCAGACATCTTATATCTTTATAAAATCATTTCTTCTTATAAAGAAAAGACAACTTCAGTAAGCTAGACTAATTTAATCCTCTAAATAACTGCATTTGTCAGATGAGCAAAGCTCCAATAAAGTGTTTATATATCCTTAGATATATATTTAGCTATAATTCTAGATTAGAGGCGTCTGTTTGGCGTCTTTAAATACTAAATAAGTACAACAAACAACTCAAACCAACATATGGTTACAACATAATCCTAATGCTCTTATTATAAGAAATTGTCATACATAGGAAAATTGCATATGCGCGAGTAAAATATTTTCCATACTTTTCTAACATAAATCCGATTTAAAGCCACTGGTACTAAGCTGGTTATTTTTAGATATCGATTTGCACTGAATGTGCTAGGGATATATATATATTTTTGAAGAAGTTCTTAATTAAATATTTTGATGCTTTGTGAAATATTTGTTAGTTTAAAGTTGCACGAATATTATGTATTTAAAAGAATTCTTGAGTGTTTTTGTTATTATAAGTATATTTCTATTGAGTTTTATTAGTTTATTAATGCTTTCTGTCACGCCGTGGGAATAATATCCAATTATTAACTATTTAAATTGATTATTAATTATTTTGATAAATTTAGAATTCAATATCTTCAAGGGGGTATTGTACGGTTTATATAAAAACATATTTGATTTAAAAGTTTTCCCAAATGTCTTGGTTACTCCCTATTTTAATGTTGTAAAAAAGCAGCTATTGTGCTCAACATACTACAAACAAGCTAACCATTTAATATTTTAAAGAAATTTTTTTAAAAAAATGTGAAGTGATTTTAAATGATACTCTCTCTCTCCTCGTATAATGCGTACACACAAACGATTTAATTTACAAGTACATTAAATAGTGTATAAGAAAAGTTAGTATGGGTTTTGTAATAGCTCAGTAGGAATTAGTAGAATAATTTTTATGAATGCTTATTGAAAATTCCCTGAAAAAAAATATATAAATTATGCATTCAACTTTTTTTTACAAAAATAAGTGTTGCTTTGGTTCAAAACAGGATACCAACTTTTATTGCAAGAATTAATAACAATAGTTACAAAAAATATCGAAACATTTGGCAAAGTAGAACACATTGAAAAGAAAATATCACATTACAATAAGAACTGATCGGAATAAGAACTCACGTCAGCAAGTTTGGCTTTAAAAAGACAAACCTGTTGGAATATCGTGCGAAAGTTTCTAATTGTTTTCCTAGTTAGAATGAGTTTTAGCGCAGTTGTGCCAATCTCCTGAATAAGAAAAGAAAGAAAGAAAGAAAAAGACTGGACACTATACTAACTAAGGAAATTTAAGGTTAAAACATGACAATACCAAATGTTTAAAGTTTATTATTGTAGCACCAGATTCATCCATTAAAATCATTTATTTACTGTTTAGTTATATTATATATGTAAAGGGTGTTTTTTGAGAGGTATAGAACTTTAAATTGCAATAAAACAACGATGTAGAATTCGATTGACATGAATTTTTTTTATTCGAAAGATAATCTTGTGGCATTACATTTTAAATATGATTTCTGGCATAGGACTGCCTCGGCTGGCTTGGATGTAGTCCAATCTGGACGTCCAATTTTCGATGACTTTTTCCAACAACATTTGTGGCTGTATATCGGCAATAACACGGCGAATGTTGTCTTCCAAATAGTCAAGCGTTTGTGACTTATCCGCATAGACCAATGGCTTTACATAGCCCCACAGAAAATAGTCTAGCGGTGGTAAATCACAAGATCTTGGAGGCCAATTCACAGGTCCAAAACGTGAAATTAGGCGGTCACCAAACGAGTCTTTCAATAAATCGATTGTGGCACGAGCTGTGTGACATGTTGCGCCGTCTTGTTGGGACCACAGCTCCTGGACATCATGATTGTTCAATTCAGGAATGAAAAAGTTAGTAATCACGGCTCTATACCGATCACCATTGACTGTAACGTTGTGGCATTCATCGTTTTTGAAGAAGGATTCCACCGGCCCATAAAGCGCACCAAACAGTTAGTTTTCTGGATACACTTTTGGATTAGCTTCACTCCAAATGCGGCAGTTTTATTTGTTGACGTAGCCTTTCAACCAGAAGTGCGCTTCATCCCTAAACAAAATTCGCTTATGAAAATCGACCATTATTTTCGAAATAAAATTGCACAATTTGAAAGCGTTGTTCAGGCTTGAGTCTATTCATGATGAATTGCTAAACCAAACTGAGAATAAATCACTTGACAGCTGTTAAATCGGTCGCCATCTTGGAAAGTAATGCCAACTTAAAGTTCTATACCTGAAAAAAAAACACTCTATGTATATGTCTAAGATTTATTTTCTGTATTACTCAACTTTTGATTTAATTAATGGGCATGCGTTCTTTTTAAGTTTTAAATACTATACTTCCTTACAGATAGAAATTTAATTCTTTTAAAGCAACCCTATACCATCTGTCAAAAAGAAAATTTAGTCAATACATTTTCAAATTAAGTCTACCCCAAACCAAAAAACATGGCAAGAAGTATATTAGACAAAAAATGGGAATTTCTGATGTACAGTTAGTTACGTTTACTTTGACCTTCATCATTCACATTCTGCCTACCCTCACTTAACATCAGCGTTTTACCATTTGGGGAGGCATGGTTTCTTCACTATGCATGCATGGTATGTAGACGTTCACGGATGATGGACATACTAGTCCTCTTCGACGTTCATCCTTCATCCTTCACTGAAAATTTAACACCAGTGACAAACTGTTTGCCGAGACATGACCTCTTTATCATGCTCGGTATGTAGACATTCATGACAGATGCACAGACTAGTCCCACGTGACATTCCATAGCAGAAAACTGCACACACTTCTACTAGCAGGACACTTTGAACAGGTGTTGAATATGCATTTTTATGTGGGCATCCGGACTGTAAAACAGTCTTCAATCCCATATCTGAAATACTGAAATGCTGAGTATGGAAAAAGTGGTGTTTTTCATTATGCTAAGAGGCATGGCGATGATTGGTTGAGACGATGATATCCGGAAGGCGTGGCTTTGATTCTTCATCAGGGCGAAAAGATGGTTCAATTTTTTGCATGGCTGAGAGCTTAGATAGTTCGCTATAGAGAAGTTATTTTATGAAGCAAATCGCAAAATGTTCAAGGTTCCAGGAAAAAGTTCGTTATATAGAGAAATTCGCAAAAAAAAGTTCGTTAGAAAGATGTTCGACTTTATATCGAACATTTATATAAATTAAAATTATTTAAGAGCAAAATAAAATTTAAATCGCACAGAATCAAATGTCAAAAACTATTATCAAAATTTCTATAATGTATTAAAGGAAAGATTGTATTTATTTGTTATATACCAAGTTGTTACTTTATTACAAGTATAAGGATTTAGTTGCCAATTATTTGGGCATATAAACTCATAATTATAAGATCCTTTTCCAATAATCTATTTCGTTGCTCTGGTAAAACACTAATTAAACCGAATATAATCTACCTTTTCTAAAGTGGGAAAAAAGAATGGATGGGTTAGACAAATATATGCTAATTCTTACACATAAAATTAAAGATTAAGGATTCATTGGCCAGAGAAAAAAATATTGTCCACAATATTGGATGTCACATCGTAATAATTAAACTAAATCGATTTTACTATCCTATGTGTAAAGAAAAAAAAGCAACCTTAGAAAAAAAATTAGAAACAAAAAAACTTCATCGACCTGTAATACCGATGAATCCAGCATTAATCCACTTACTAGAGGTTCTGTTTTTTTTATAGGTGGATTTAAAGAAGCCACTCTTTCAAGAAAGAGCTCATAAATTTGCTGCTCTCTCGAATTTTATGTCGTTTAAAAAGGAAATGAAAATAAATAAGTCTCGATTTTAAGTTACCGCTGGGGTCTTTTATAGCTGCGCTCAAACGTACGCACTTAAAAGTGCTAACACTTTCGAAAATTAATTTCGGACGCTGAAAGTTTTACGAAATGAGGGAAATTAGGGTTTAGAGGGAAACCGCCAAATGTAAATAATCATTTAGAATTCTTTCTCGACCCGCTAGTGGTTAGGGTTAAAAACTAAATGGAAAAATTTATTTAACTCCCGCTAGTAGTAAAATTTAAAGCGTTTACTCGTTATGAGGAAGTTACGATGTTTAATGTTCTTGAAGGTATTTTTTGAGAGGGTTTCTTTTTTTTTAATTCTCTTTTCTTTTCCTAACTTTGGTTAGTCTTTCTTAAACGTGGAATTTTTCCGCAGTTAGAAGTGAGATATGACTCTCAAAGATGATAAAAAAGAACCGTACGTTTCAAAATAACTACCGGAATGTTCAGTTTAATTACGTGGTGTAATGGTTCTTGATTTTTTATTTATTTTTTTATTTTTTTGTTTTCTGGTTCTTATGCCTCGTTTAGAACTTTATTTACAATGCAAATTTTATTTTTTTAAAGTAATTTAATACATCGTTTTATATTATTATACTTATCCTCTAGATAATTTCAGAATTTTATGTTTTCCATTAGCGTTTTTCATCAGCGATATTTAATTTCGCACTTTTTCTCTTGCATGCTTATGTTTTTAGTAAAATACTGCACAACAACAAGAAATGAATAACGTTTATTTATAAAAGAACGCATTTAGAGCTTGCAGTAATATCTTTCTTGAGTTAATGAAAAATGATAAACAAGTACATTCAGTAACATTTCAATTCTTTAATTATATCATTTTGAAATTAATAAAAACCAAAGAGAGTAAATCAAAGATGAACTTGAATACTTCTGTTCAAAGCGCATTTTTACAACATAATTGATTTTTGAAAAGAAATAATTATGCCCGTTTTTCTATTATATAATAACATAGGTATGCCTCCAACTCAGACTCAGTGGCGCAACAGCTCATGAGAGCCAAGGTCTTACGTGCCCATCCCAGTATACATAACCATAGGGCACTGAAGTGCACAAGCTGTTTTACCGATCTGGTGGTCAGTCTGAAGCGTAATCCCCAGTTTTTTAGTCCCGAAGCTTGCTTGGGGACTAAGCACTGGGGTCCCAAAGGAAGCTCATTTATCGACCCACTGAAGAGATGAAAGGCTGAGTCAACCTTGCACAGCCCGAAGATAGAACTCCGGACCTGTGGTGGGAAAGCATGATACACGAACACTCGGTCACTTGGCCTCATATACATGCTTCTCGTGTTAAATAAGTATTTATGTATTATGTTAATCAAATTAATTGTCTTACCAATTGATTAAACTATTCATTTTCATAAGAAATTAAACAAAACATAACTGCATAAGTTTTAGTTTCATTTATATTTATAATAATTTTTATACTTGAGAGTATTACTTGTATTATTTTACGCATTTCTTTTTAGGGACCATTTATGCAAATTGCCAATAAAAAGAAACGTGGCAAATTTTTGTTTGTAAAAAAAAATGAACCCATTGACTGCCAACTATGAGATATTTCGTATTAAGCCTGAGTACATAAATTGCCGGCTATAAGATACCTCTTAGTTTGTGCTAAAACTTTAGATTAATTACTTATCTCAATTTGAGTTAGGAATTATTAGAAAGGATGAATGTAAAATTTATATATTACCAAAAAAAAATATTAATTATCAATTTCAATTATTAAAGTTTATAACTTAGATGATTAGATCATAACATAATAATTATACATATATGAGAATGCATGAAGGCTCAGTGGTCGAGTGGTAGCGTATTGCGCTTCCACGTGACAGGTCCGGGTTCTATTCCCGGCCTGGACTAGGTCAACTCAACATTTTATCTTCACTGCAATGTGTCGATAAATGAGTATCAAGCTTGCTTGGGGACTTGCACTGAGAGTCTCGCTTCAGACTGACCACCTGATTGGGACATCTGCTCATACACCTCAGCGCCCAATGGTCATGTATACCGGGATGGGCACAGTAGGCCCTGGCCCTCTTGGGCAGTTGCGCCACTGAGTTAGAGTTTGTTTAGTTTATATGAATGTATTAATTTTTTTAATTTTAAATTTAACTTAAAAAATTAAAAAAAAATTTATTGTATGACGAGCTCTAAAGTAAGGATCAACGCTAAGTGCAGGGTTGTCGGGACACAGTACAAACAAATAACTAGCATCCTTACGTTATTCTGTTTTCTTTGTTTGCTTTGTACACACTCGACATGTCTTTGTAGGCATTCTCTTTTTCTATGATAGAAAAATGTTCTAGGTAATGGGAATCACACACAGTTGTATTTGCATTATAGTTACTGCTTTCTTCTGCATTGATGTCGTCGTCATCAAATAAATTCATGTCTGATTCCCTAAATTGGCCCATCCGCGTCTTTTTATTCCATCGATTTATTTGGTTATAGAACAGGAACACATTCTATAACATGGATGGTGAATCAGTGGCATGCGTGCCATTGATGGCACGCAATAGAATATTTTGGGCACGCTATCGATCAAAACAGTTCGCATTTTTTTCTCAAACTAACAAAGCTCATATGAAGTATTACGAACAAATGCGAGTGATCGGTCTCAAGGAGCATACATGTTTGTTTTTGTCTTGCCTTGATTACGCCGTGCTAATAATGCAAAGCTAATTGCTTAATTGCTAATAATGCAAAGTTTGTCTGCATTCTGTCCATTTCGTTAACACAGCTGCATTTTATAATTTATTTGTGTCATATATATATAGTTCTTAACTGTTATTTAACCTGGTTAGTTTAGCAACAAAAAAAGTTCTAGATAGTAAGTGTAGCAGAGAACTTCAAACTTGGTGGACGGGGAAATTTGGAACGATTAGTAAATGCAACAGAACGGTGTGTATTTCATTTTCTAGAAATATTCTAGTCGTATTGTTATATTGTCTGTAAAATGGCATTTTGAAACAAATCACAAATCCTTTTGCTAAAAAAGTAAACCAGAGCAAAAAGAATTAATTGCTGAGAAACCGTTCGGCAGATAACTTCAATTCAGAATGCACTCCGCTAAAAGTAAGATCTTACAGTTCTAATATAAGTTTATCCTAATGCAGTGTATCTCAAACTGTGGGGCGTGCCCGCCCAGGGAGGCGCTGTAACCCTGCGAGGGGGGCGCGATCATTTTGAAAATTAAAGGTCTAAAAAAATAATTTTTTGGAATGAAGTAAAGCAAAATGCTTTCTGACATAATAAAAAATACACATTCACACTGATATAATTTATTTTTATCATCTGGTGATCATCAAAAATAAAAGACTTCACTTCAAACGCTCATTAGCCATCTTTGATCCTATAACCAAATTTAAAAAAATATATTTTGTTTGCTTTGCGGTTAATATGAGAACGATGAGAGATTTTTTTACGTTTCTTTTAACGATATCAAGCGATTAGTGATTTTTTATTACGTTTTTCTTAACCTAAAATATTATTTTAGCTGAACTTCGAACTTACTGGTATGGTTATTCCCGTCCTTTTTTTAGGGGGAAGTTGTAAATATATAAAATATATATATCTGTTTCATCTTTTTCCATGTGAAAGAGTTTTGTGATATATGAATAAGCATGAGTATTCTAAAATATATAATGCATAATGAAAAACGTTTTACACAATTATTTTTTTGAACATGCTACACTTTCCCCATGAACAGTTTTATAGTTTTGATTGCTGTGTTGTACGAATGATTATGGTTCATAAATGTAAATAAGCGGAATATTAGAAAAAATGGGCATATCTGTGATTCCTATTGAAGGAAGTTGAAACTGATCAAGCAATTGAAGAACCTACTGAAATAATGCATATTAATCAAGATATATATATATATATATATATATATATATATATATATATATATATATATATATAGCGAAAGTAAATATCAGAAAAGCGTTAGACATGAAACAATTGAGTTGATTTGAAATTTTCAAATGCTACCTAAAGATCTCTATGAAGAAAACTATGAAGCCATAATGTAGCACTTCACCTTGTCAAAAAGACACAAGGAAGAAAAAGTTCAAAATGCTATTTGTAGATCATCAAACAACAGCAAAACTACAAAAACGTGAACAAAATATGACAGTTTTGATGGAAAATAACGTTCCTTGGTTGTTAGCGAAAAGTGTCTGTGATTTATGTCCTTTATTAATGACACGCACATTTGGAACATTTTCTTTAGTTTTATTTTTCTTTCTCAAATTTTCTAAGAAGAATTGAAAAATCCTTGAAAGTAGGTAAGTATATTTTCTTTTAATTTAATTATTCACTGGAATTGTGATTTTTATCGTGTATAGTAAAAATAACTATAAAATAAATTATAGTTTTAAAATAAACTAAAAAAACACGCTTTTATAGTGAATCGAACTCTAAAAAGTAAAAAAAAAATATTACTTAAAAGTAACATATACAAAATTTAATACTTATCTTGTTAATTTGTATGGTTTATAATTATGATCGTATTGTAGCTTTAGCATCAAAGTGCATTATTATTGCATTCAATACATTATTATTTTTAGGGGGGCGGGATAAAAGTTATGATTGGAAACTGGGGCACCAGTAGTGAAAGTTTGAGAACCACTGTCCTAATGTAAGTATTTTTCATCTAATGTGTGCAACAACAAAAGTCACACTAATGTTACTTTATTTTGAATTATACATATATTTAAAACATTTTCTACTAAAAAGTGCAAAATGTATTTTTTTCGTAGTAAATAAAGAGTTTTGAGTTGTTTAGTATTTAGTTTTATTATTTTCCTAATAATCAGAAGTCAAAATTATTTGACGGCATGTCTATACTTCATTATATATTTCTTTAGTAAAAATGCCACGTTGATCCATTAAGGTTTGCCATCCCTGTTCTATAAGATTTCTCAGTAGGGTAGAGCGATTTCCTTGTACCAACGGATGGTTTTTCTGAGGTCTGCTAATTATTTCTTATCAGTCCATTTTTATTACTTTACAACTCTTTATAACTAGCATCGCTTTATCAGTTTTACCCTGTGAGGATCATTACACATCTGTATGAAAATGTGACGTAATATTACACATCTGTATGAAAATATGACGTAACATTACACAAGTGACTGCCACCAGATGAAATTAGATGACGGGCTTGTAAAATCAAACAAAACGAAAAGAAAATATTTGTATATGAAAATTTTTATTGAAAAAGAACCATAAGAGATAAGTGTGGAGGTGATCGTGGGGGATAAGATCGTAAGGGGTGCTCAGTACAAGAATTTTAATCAGTGACACCTGCTACGAGTTATCTCGTAGTATTATTTTTTGTTCAATAAACATTAACGTAAATGCCAAAGAAGTATTCTATCAGTCACTGTATATTATATTTTGTAAAATGTCATATTATTTAAAAATTAAAACTTGGCACCCAGGATAAGACGCTTTAAGTTTACCTAGCAGTGAATTGGTTAAGTGTTATTTAAATATATTTTTTTTTGCTAAAAGTTTATTTGAAATGGTATTTCACAAGGAGGAAAGCCGTGGTAGCCTCGTGTCTGGTGTGTAATAACTTCGAGCCTAGTGCCGCTAAGCAACCGTCATGTAGAGGGACTGATGTACGTCAGCGTTTCTCAAACTGTGGGGCGCACCACCCTAAGGGGGGGATGAGTAAACCTGCAAGGAGGGCGCGAGCATATTGAAAAGTCGAGAAAAAAAGATTATTTTTAAAAATTATTAATTTACTGAAAGTAAACAAATGATAATATATTCTGACATAATAAAAAAAAATGAAATACACATTCACGCCGATACTATACACTTAAAGGGTGTTTTTTGAGAGGTATAGAACTTTAAATTGCAATAAAACAACGATGTATTATTCGATTGACATGAATTTTTTTTTATTCGAAAGATAATCTTGTGGCATTACATTTTAAATATGATCAAGCAAGGCGAAGATTCGTCGAATGGGCCCAAAACGAGATCGCCGTTGTTCCCGATTTTCATAAGCGAATTTTGTTTAGCAATGAAGCGCACTTCCGGTTGAATGGCTACGTCAACAAATAAAACTGTCGCATTTGGAGTGAAGCTAATCCACAAGTGTATGTCGAAACACCGTTACATCCAGAAAAACTTGACTGTTTGGTGCGCTTTATGGGCTGGTGGAATCCTTCTTCAAAAACGATGAAGGCCACAACGTTACAGTCAATGGTAATCGGTATAGAGCCATGATTACTAACTTTTTCATTCCTGAATTGAACAATCATAATGTCCAGGAGCTGTGGTCCCAACAAGACGGCGCAACATGTGACACAGCTCGTGCCACAATCGATTTATTGAATGACACGTTTGGTGACCGCCTAATTTCACGTTTTGGACCTGTGAATTGGCCTCCAAGATCTTGTGATTTACCACCGCTAGACTATTTTCTGTGGGGCTATGTAAAGTCATTGGTCTATGCGGATAAGCCACAAACGCTTGACCATTTGGAAGACAACATTCGCCGTGTTATTGCCGATAGACGGCCACAAATGTTGGAAAAAGTCATCGAAAATTGGACGTCCAGATTGGACTACATCCGAGCCAGCCGTGGCAATCATATACCAAAAAACATCTTTAAAATGTAATGCCACAAGATTATGTTTCGAATAAAAAAAATTCATGTCAATCGAATACTACATCGTTGTTTTATTGCAATTTAAAGTTCTATACCTCTAAAAAAACACCCTTTATAAGTGCATCAGTACTGCCCAATGTATTTGATAATTAATTTAACAATACTAAGTTAAGAACAAGTTTAATAGTTACCAGTCACCCCCCATGGGTTTGTCATGAATACGAAAAAACACAAAATTCAGCACTTTTCTCCATAATTTGAACGGTTTTTAATTAATCCTTTAACTGCTTATTAAAAGTTAAGGGACTCGCCTCCAAATGCCACCGTTTTCCACGTAGGCTCGCATAAGTGGTGTATTTGGAAGGGGGAGAAAATTAATATAAGTACGTCCTCTGAAATAAATAAATCCTTTGCAAAAACCTGACAAAGTCATTTTATTGTATTTCAAAGCTTCGGAATAGTTTTAGGGACAGCAGTGTACAGAAAATATCATATTTCGGAGAGACGTATATATATGTCATGGGAAATTAACGCACTGGCTGAGTGAGACGTTTATATACGCTGAAGGAACTTAGGAGGTTTAAGTAGTATTGTAGCTTTGCGTCAAAGTTTATTATTATTATTGAATTCAATGCATTACTATTGTATGGAAGAAGGGGGGGCGGTGAAAATTACGATTAAATTTTGGGTCGCAATCATTGAAAGTTTGAGAAGCACTGATGTACGTTAAATCTGTCCAGCCTGAAACGAGATATCCTTTGGTGGGGTAGGCAAGTTAGGAGTGGAGGTTTCTGCTCGGGTGTAATCCTCGTCACTCGACCATAATTCAAAATTACGAGATCCATCGCCAACAGCTGTCACGCAACTTTATAATGGGTTTTTATATAAATCACACTTCACAAAGAAAATATAAACAAATAAACTAAAAGTTTTAATGTTTAATAAAATAGTTAAACATATATTTGTGAGTATTATATATGAAAATCCTTTTAAAATGAACTATAATATCTCAATAAAGTATGCCTACAGATATATATTCCTATCTCATGTTTATTAATACTTAATAAAGAGAATGTTTTTCATACACTAACATTTGTAAGGGATATTTCTAGTATCCATTACTATTGAATAAAGAATATTTCTAGTATACAATAGTACTTAATAAAGAATATTTCTCCTACTTTAATTTTTAATAAAGAATGACTATCAAAGCATTTAGTATTTAATAAAGAATATTTCTCGCCCTTTAGTATTTAAGAAAGAATAATTATCATCCTTTAGTTCTTAATAAAGAAAAACTATCATATCCTTCACTATATTAAATATATAATAATTATCGTGTCTTTTAGTATTTAATAAATAACATTTCTCATATTCATTGTTAATAAATAAAGAATAATTTTCATACCAATTAGTACTTATAAAAGAATATTTATTGTGTCTGTTAATGTTTAATAAGATAATTTTGTCATGTCCACAAATATTTAATAAATATTTCTTGTATATATATATATATATATATATATATATATATATATATATATATATATATAAATACTTCTTTTTACACAATACTTCTAATGTTAAACAAATCCTAGGCATACTGACTTTTTTTACTAATTGAGAAGACATAAGAAATAAATTTCTTATAATTAAGGAAGAACATCATTTCCAATACATTTTAAAGTACTTTTTCTGTCTTTTATTTTTTAACTATGAAAGTTTTTTCAGAGAAAATCAAGAAAGCCAATTAAAGAAACACATACATTATTCGATACTCGTATGTAATAATATGTTATAGAGCTTTATTTGTATGCTTTGATATCAGCTTACGTGATTCGAATTTGTGTATCAAAAAATGTTTTATACAAATTCATTCATAGGGAACAAAATGGTGCAGTTTAAATATAGTAGTTCCCCCATTAGAAAACTGATAGTAATTTTCTAAAAATTCGAGCATGGTAGTACTGTTGAGGTATAGACATATTATTACGTTCTGCTATTCATTACACATATATTACCCTCTTTCTCTCTCTCTCTTTGCAAAACATTTTTTTCCGGTATTGAGATAACACGATTCAAGAAAAGTTTCTTTTGTTTTCTACCAGACTGATTTATTTTTAAACAATGTATTAGCATTGTTTTCTCGATCCCTGATCAGTCTACTCAAACCTTTAGGGAACAGCTTTCGAATTGACTATTTAGTGTAATGGCGTGCTTGGGAGCAATCATGAGGTTTTCAAATGTTTCATCATTCAGTCCCTTGAAAGGTATAATATTTATCAGTGAGCAGGCCATAAAAGCCTAGGTACTATGTACAGTAAATATATATAAAAATAATGTTTGTTTTATAAATTTGAGTAAGTTTTTTGTAGAAATTTTGACCTTAGATTACGTTTACAAATTCTTAAATTTCTATGGAAGCAAAATTAAGAATCCGTGGTAATGATCAGGAGATGAGAAGGTTCAAACATGCTGACAAAAGCTTCAGTTTGAACGAGGCAACTAATACATCCATGAGAAATAAAAGATGTATACTGAAAATTTATCATTAGCCGCTCAACACTCAGTTCTATGATAATTGAGATAACATGGTCTCAGAAAAGTTGGAAAATTTTGGATGCTCTGTATAGAAAAATTTGAAATATGTATTCCTAATTGAACGTTAGCTATTAATTGAAACATTAGTTTATAATAATTAATGTTAAATGAATAAATATTGTACATTAGGAAGCAAGAGCGTAAATGTTAAAATTTTAATTACCGCAAAAACCAGCCCATAGCGCGCACTGGCGTATAATGCGCACCCATACTTTCAAGCAGCATTTTTTTAACTTTAAGGTATAACGCGCCGTATAAGTGCACCCCTTTTTTACAAAGAAAACTGGAATGAAAGTGTGCAATGCTCTTATGTTTTTTGAAGTCATTTAATTGAGGTATTATTCCAAGATTTTGAAGAAATAGTATATTTCTAGAACTGCAACTTTTTAAGTTCATAAAGAATGCCATTTCTTTCAAATAGTAGTA
This sequence comes from Trichonephila clavipes, assembly GCA_019973935.1. Lineage (NCBI taxonomy): Eukaryota > Metazoa > Arthropoda > Arachnida > Araneae > Nephilidae > Trichonephila > Trichonephila clavipes. Next base: position 403,624 of record BMAU01019922.1, read on the forward strand.
GTAGTTCGCGATACATAAAGAAAACTTATGATTTATATGCACATATCTCTTACAATTTTTAAAGTTATCATTTTTGTACATGGCGTATAACGCGCACTCGTAAATTTTGATCTTATTTTTTGTGTACGCCATACACTGAATTTTACGATATATAAATATAAGAGCAAAATATCTAAGAAGAGAAGAGAGAAATATCTATTTATACAGATGGGGGGGGGGTTCATCATTTTTAAACGTTCATCCTAATTAAAGGTGTAAATGCAGTATCTCGGTTGTCATGGTTACGATCCATGGTCATGATTGTAGCCAACGTGTGGTCATTAGAGCATTAGGCTCACTGAAGATTCACCGTAAAAAGAGACTATGTACATTAAATCTGGCGTGGTTCAACATCCTTCCGTTCGCATGGTTAGGTATTTTGGTGAGGTTGGGTGCTATCTCATGTGTCATTCTTGGCATTTGACCGTGTTTTAAAATTACGAAATCCGTCGCCAATAGCTTACGTATTGCTTTATAAAGCGACATTAATAGACACTCCCTTTAAATTAAATCTCTGTAAATAAAAATTTTAATTCCATCTGATATGGTGTTTGGATAACTTTGGTCGTTTTTTTTTTCATTTTACAATACAAACCGTGTACTATTTAAATGTTTCTTACATTGTTTTTTTGAGCTACTTGTTTTCCATATAAAATCGAATTAAATTTGCGTATTTATACAAAAAAAATCGGAAAGGTAATATATAAGTTTGCAAAGAAAAAGTTTGAATTAAATTGAATCTGAAGCCCAGTGGCCGAGTGCTACCGTATCACGCTTCCACACCACAGGTCCGAGGCTCTAGCCTCCGGCATGGGCAATGTTGACTAAACTTTTCATCCCATCACGTGGGTTGATAAATGAGTACCAAGCTTTCATGGACTAAATGCTGGAGGGTTCACGTTAGACTGACCATCTTGCACCTCAGTGCCCAAGGTCAAGAATACTGAGTCCTTGGCCCTCATGAGCTTTTGCGCCACTGAGTTTAGCTTAGATTGATTCTATGGCTAAAAGCGTGATATCTGTGGACAGACTGCTGTGCTTTTAGTGCTTTGGATACTATACGGTGTATTAGACCGAGTTTACAAAAATCTGTACAATTTGAATGAATCAAGGTTTATTTTTGACAGTGGCGCGTGTGTATTCAATACGCTTTAAGTAAGTAATCTTTTTTTCTAATCTACTGTTTTCAATTCAAAAATGTCAAATGAATATTCAACAACTTGAAGGAAGTGCCTTCTGTGAAATAGAAAATATGGGAAAATTTGAATTTTAAAATATTTCAAGCAAATATTTCTGAGTCTATGCAAGGTAAAAATAAAAGAAGGTTATATATATATATATATAATATAAAATATATATCAAAAAATTGTCATACAAATTTTTTAAGCTGCGTGAAATGGGAAAATTTTCATTTTCAGAAATTTAAAGCAACTTTTTAAACGTTTTTTTATTCCTATTACAAAAGCAGACTTGTAAAATTATTTTTTTACTTGAAATTAAACATCTTATTCGCTGTACCTATATTAAACTACCTATATTAAACTTAATTTTTTATCCCAATTTTCGAAGAAAATCACATCTTATTTTAAAAAAATTAGAAAATTTTTATTTAAAAGTTAATTAATTACCAGCTTTTTAACGTGTTGCTATATATATATATATATATATATATATATATATATTCTTACTGCAAATACAATTTAAAAATTTCAAAAACAGTTTCAACTTTTTTATATTAGCAAAATGCTAAAAAATACCCTTAATTCATGGTTCTAAAGACGCCATTAATGCGGTTGAACGATTGAGGTAAAATAATTTCTGGATGTGACATGGTTTTTCCAGAAATAAATAAATCTCTAATTATTTTGAAGTAGGAAATACTTTTTAAACTTTAAAACGAAATAATTACCACAGGAAATAAAATAATTACCTTCATTTCCGATTGCATCAAAGTTAACATTTTGTAAATGATTACTTTGAAAACCAGTCAGTTATGAAATACTGCGAATGATGATGACTTTAAGTAACTCCTTAAAATGATTATTCCCATAACATTTATGTTCTTTAGAGGTAGCGTTTCAAAGCATGTTATTAGTCACAGCGGTCAACGATATAGCATAATTTGTTTATAGTAATCTTTTTACCCGGTGATACAGTTCACAGCTTTCTCAAATGAGGAAAATAATGTTACTGGGAAGAAAAGTATATAGAACAAAATGAATTTCGAATACATTTTTAAATGCTCCTTTTTTTTATGAAACTATTAAGAATGTAGTAATTCTATGTTCATAGTTGGAAATTACGTGGATGGATACAGATGTAAAAGTTAAATTAGAAGTTCGTGAGTTAAGGGTATACAAAAGATCTCTAGCAGAATATAAGTTCTGCATGATAAAAAATGTCTTTAAGTAAGTAGTAAATGAAAGGAGAAAAATAGAGTACAAAATTGATTCTTTTTTCATTTATAAAAATATTATTATTATAAAGAGAACATATAAGAAATTTACGAAAAAAATATCGGTTAAGTTTTATTGAGAACTATTTTGGGATATTGCTATAATTTCATCCTTAAAAATCGCTTAAGGATACAATTTTTCCTTAAATATAAAAAACAATTCTTCTATTTGAAATTATATCGGCAACAATTGTAATAACAATAACTCATTTTCCTTTATACAAATATTTTATATGTTTTGTATTTGCTTCTGTTTCATTGAGAACTATTTTGGGATATTGCTATAATTTCATCCTTAAAAATCGCTTAAGGATACAATTTTTCCTTAAATATAAAAACAATGCTTCCATATGAAATTGTATGAGCAACAATTGTATTAACAACAATTCATTTTTCTTTTATACAAATATTTTATATATTTCGTATTTGCTTTAAAATAATTTATCCTCTATGTGTATTTCTACAACATGTGTCAGTCTCATGGTTTATATTAAAATAAAAATTACCAAATTTTAATTAAAATTTGTTTATAAATGCTTTAGTTTTACAGTATTTTTTTTAAATTTTTTTTTTCATACACGTCATATTTTAAAATATAAAATAAATGTCAGAGTTATGATTCTCTTTCCCTAATTAATATAAACCATTTTAAATTAACAGATTTTCACTCAGAATTCATCCTAAGAAATGGCAGGAGCATTTTGAAGTTGTCTTGAACACTCAGAACCAAGTAGATTGACCATCTGTGAAGGAATTAATACATCAAACAGTGAAATTGAAATGAAATTAGATGAACTTTGAAATAAATTAAATTATTTCCATATTCCATATACTAAACCACACACATCCACTACTGCATTACACGGTCATACCCTAGCACACTACACGGCGCACCTCCTACCACACTATATGGCACACCCCCTACCACACTACACGACACGCCCTCTACCTCGCTACACGACACGCTCTCTACACAACACGCCCACTGCTTCACTACACGACACGCCCACTGCTTCACTACACGACACGCCCACTGCTTCACTACACGACACGCCCACTGCTTCACTACACGACACGCCCACTGCTTCACTACACGACACTACCAACCGAACATATCACACACTACATACCACGCACATGCTACTACAAAATACTTATTTTAAAGAGAATTTAATTTATTTTTATTTTAAATTAAAACATTACATCCATGCACATAATGTTTAGATGAGTATTAAATTCTCTTTTCATAATATTAGACCCAAATGGAAAAAAATTATCAATAAATTAATATATAGCGTTAATTACAAATATAAGTATTTCATACGTAATGAATCCTCCAAAAACTAGTCAATACAGAAATAAAGAACGTGAACTAGTTTAAAATTTAAAAAAAAACTCAACAAATTTAATGCATATGTAACTATTCAATTTTCTTATGATCGCGCCCCATTGCAAAGCGTCAAACTTTCTGCCAGTGAAACGCGTCTTAAGTACATTTAAACTGAGTCTTTTACAAAAGGATGTCAGAAGATCGATAGAGTTCTTCAAAATATTCTGCAAAGCACAAAATTGTGCAGTTTTCGAATTTAAAAGTCTAATCAAAGCCATTTGTTATTCTAAAACTTCATCCGATAACGACACTTGAACCCAGCCTGTTGATTCTTCAAAGAACCAAATCCAATTTATTTCACCAAAGATTCTCCAAAGCCCCCCCTCACCTAAAATCTCAACCTTGAAATTTGAGTCTATTAAGTACTTCCCGTTGTCTTCAAGCTCCCTTTCTTCACTTTCGATTCTTTTCCCGCAATAATTCGATTTCTGCAAATGAATTCGTGGATCTATTACCCATTCCTATTTTCTGAATTTTCCAATATGCATATACCAGAAAATGCATTGTGCATATACGACCGGGCGTGCGAGGGTACCAGCGTGAAATTTCGTTTTGCCAAACCCAATCAAAACTTTCGACACACGCATCACTTAAAATAAGACCCAGCACGATATAGGGGTGTTTTAATCTTGAGGGAATTACGACTCTGTGGTACCGAGCTTGCTTTAAGAGGATTTACTTGCATTAAAATTGGAAAAGTCTGTTCGAGTTGTCTGATTTTGGAATATACAATTGAAATGTGGCTCGGGTGATATTGTTGGCGTTTTGGCGTGAGAAGTTTTGATTTGAAGTTTTCATAGTTAAGCCTTTCCTATGATTTTGTCACTCATGTTTTATTGGGATTAATGAAATTTGCTGTCAGGTTGAGCTGTACAAGAGAATATTTTTATGATTCCCCTGTGGAAAACACAAGAGAATATTCAAGTAATAAATTTAATAAACATATATACTTTTCTTCCAAACAAACAATGCTGTTTAATGTCTAAAAAAATAACTCCAGAGATAAATTTAAAAAAGTACCATGGCATAAAATTTTTTTCTTAATGGAGGCTTTTAATGTTAAATATTATTTTTCAAAAATTTATTTGTTTTAGAAAAAGCTTTGCTTTAGACTTTTTATTTAAACAACATTCAACAGCCATGGAGATTAAGTTTTATAAGCTGTGCCTAAATAAAGGCCTTTAGTTTAGCAGAATGTAATGTAAATGTGTTTATAAGTTAAAATCAAAGCAAACATTTGTATTTAATACAGCATTGGAGAGAAATGTAGTAACCGGTGCATTATATTTGCGTGATATTACAGCAAAGCAATATTTTTAAAAACGCTGGCAAAATTACAGTATGAAAACTATTATTATGTTGATCGGGGTTCGTTAAGTTTTTGCATATCAGTCTCAAAAAACAAGACAGTTCTTTAGGGGCGATGGAAATTAACTATCGAAAATAAATCCTTGAAATACAGGATTCAACAGCAATATTCACAGAATAAATCTCAGGTCTCCACACATTCAACAGGGCTCAAACATAACTATCAGTGTCTAAAATGCAAGTCCGTGAAAGACTATTCACAAGCACCGCTCGTCCTATTCAACAGCCGAGCTAATCACAAGTCGACTCTTCACGGTCAAGGCAAGATTACTAATCACTAGTCAAAACGGTATTAACCGAGTTTCGACGAGCTACTCCCTATTTATAGGCATCGTGGATCCATCGAGAAAGATCCACTTGCGTCATAGATATATATTGGTAGGTTTCTCCTCTAATTTTGAGAAAAATCCATATGATCGGAAACTCGCTAAAAATGGTTGCCAAAAATGATGCCAACTTGACAAAATCTTCTCGATAGAACCAAGTTTCCATTGGATCGTATTTATAATGTAAGGAACAGCGTTACTTGCGAATAATACAATTTTTAACATAAAATAAATGCAACATAGAGTAATATAAACGTATGGCACAGCCAAATATAAATTATATACACTACTTTACACAAAATTCGTAAAAATACGATATTCTTTGAATTTCATTTTATTACAATTGTAAAATTATTGTAGGGCGGTGGTCTTCAAACTTAGTCAGCTCACAGAACCCTTAAATAATATATAAATAATGCAATGTATTAGGTATTTACTTATCAGCTTCGTACGGTATTTCCTGATAATGACTATATGTTGATAGTATCGATATCTACTCCCTAAATTTTTTTTTGTTTTTTTTAAAGAAGACTGCTTTTGGAACCGTGATTTTGAAAAAGTACACCTAAATAAAACATTTATTTGATATTCAGTGTCACGTGAATTACAAAATATTTTCAATGAATATAATCACTAGAGAACGTTATTTAAAGGCAGTTTTTTGTGATAAAAGTGAAGATAGAATGACATTTTTATTTTATGAAAAATTATTCTTTTATAATAATAATAATAATAATTTACCTGTATTTAGCAAGGACATCCATACGTGGGCTGAATTAGGATTTTTGATATATGTAATTTAGAAAAGACAATACATAGACAAAATATTGTAATTATAGAAATACTTTCAATGAAAGATAACTATTTGAAACTGCCATTCTTTCTTCAATTTTTTTAAAATTGTATATATCGTAAAATCCGGCGTATAACGCGCACGTATACTTTAGAGCTGCATTTTTTAATGTTTAGGTATATTTGCCATATAACGAGCACCCCTTCTTTACAAAAATTCTGAAATGGTGGTGTACAGTGCTCTAATGTTTTGAAGTCATTTATACGAGGTAATATCCCAGACTTTGAAAAAAACAGTATACTTCTAAAACGAAACTTTCTTGGTTCATAAGGAATGCCACCAGTACTTCAATATGTGTAGCAGTAATTTTTTTTATGCTCATTTCTTTTGCTATTTTTAAAGCTATAATTTTCATACCCGGCGTATAACACGCACCCTTACATTTGGACCTTGGAGTTTTGTGTTAAAAGTGTGCGTTATACGACGAATTTTACATCAGTAATTTTGTCTTGTAAAAATATCCTTAAGATAACTTTATACGTACATTCTAAATCAACTGAGTTTAAAACACACACACAAACACACACACACACACACACACATCATATATATATATATATATACATATATAAAGGGTGTTTTTTAGAGGTATAGAACTTTAAATTGCAATAAAAAAAACGATGTATTATTCCATTGACATGAAATTTTTTATTCGAAAGATAATCTTGTGGCATTACATTTTAAAAATGATTTTTGGCATAGGACTGCCATGGCTGGCTCGGATGTAGTCCAATCTGGACGTCCAATTTTCGATGACTTTTTCGAACATTTGTGGCCGTATATCGGCAATAACACGGCGAATGTTGTCTTCCAAATGGTCAAGCGTTTGTGGCTTATCCGCATAGACCAATGACTTTACATAGCCCCACTGAAAATAGTCTAGCGGTGTTAAATCACAAGATCTTGGAGGCCAATTCACAGGTCCAAAACGTGAATTTAGGCGGTCACCAAACGTGTCTTTCAATAAATCGATTGTGGCACGAGCTGTGGGACATGTTGTGCCGTCTTGTTGGAACCACAGCTCCTGGACATCATGATTGTTCAATTCAGGAATGAAAAAGTTAGTAATCATGGCTCTATACCGATCACCTTTGACTGTAACGTTGTGGCCTTCATCGTTTTTGAAGAAGGATTCCACCAGCCCATAAAGCGCACCAAACAGTCAGTTTTTCTAGATGTAACGGTGTTTCGACATACATTTGTGGATTAGCCTCACTCCAAATGCGGCAGTTTTGTTTGTTGACGTAGCCATTCAACCAGAAGTGCGCTTCATCGCTAAACAAAATTCGCTTATGAAAATCGGGAACAACGGCAATCTCGTTTTGGGCCCATTTGACGAATCTATGCCTTGCTTGGTGATCGTTATGATGAATTGCCAAACCAAACTGAGAATAAATCACTTGACAGCTGTTAAATAGGACGCCACCTTGAAAAGTAATGCCAACTTAAACTTCTATACCTGAAAAAAACACTCTTTATATATATGTATATTTATATATATATATATATATATATATATATATATATATATATATATATATATATATATATATGTATATATATATATGCGTATATATATATATATATATATATATATATATATATATATATATATATTTATATATATATATGCGTATATATATATGCGTATATATATATATATATATATATATATATATATATATATTTATATATATATATATATATATATATACATATGTATGAGTATATATATATATATTTATATATATATATATATGATATATATATATATATATTTGTATATAAAATAATTATTCATTTTTACACTTTTCAAAATTACGGTTCCAATGTTGTCACCTTAATAAACTTTTCCTAGGAACCTATATATATACATATGTTCTTTTTTTTTTTTTTTTTTGAAAAAAATATTCCCTTTATAACATTAGATTTTATGTCATCGTTCTGTCGCGTCAGTACTGACATCAAATAGGAGTTTCTTTTGAAATTTTTGATTGTCATATTATATCCCACGGGCATATAGGGCCGTTTTGAAATAACCCACCACTATTTTTATTACGTTCTCCTACTCCCACAAAATAAAACAATGGGTGTGAACCCTTTTAAACTCATATGCAAGAGCAAAAATTAGAAACATACATATAAAAGACACGGCACAAATTATCTTGTAACTCTTTCAGAAATTAAAGGCTATTAATGTTGTTAATTGATATAAAGTAAGAATCTAAGACCCTTGAGAATTGGGTAACTCGGGCTTGAATGTTCTGACGAAGATGAGTCGTGCATGCAAATGAGAATAATAATAATAGAAGTTCAGCATAGTTTGCAGCAGGTGGCACCCAACCGACTGACATATTTCAAATGGTCATGCGAGGAGAATGTCAAGCGGGGCAAATTGGTGGAAGTCCATATCAGTGTTATATAATTGAAATCTTTGGGAAAATATTCCTCTGGTACACTTGTTCACCTTATTATCAAGTTATTAATAAAAATTTTAAAAAAGTACTAATAATTTTAAAATAATTTATATATAGATGAGTATTTCAAATTAAATTAATGAAAGTAATGGATCTCAATAGAATGGCGTATAAACTAAGATTATGCATTAAGACCGGGGTGGACATTACGTCACGCGATGTGAGTATTTCAAATTAAATTAATGAAAGTAATGGATCTCCACAGAATGGCGTATAAACTAAGATTATGCATTAAGGCCGAGGTGGACATTACGTCGATCGTAATCGACTGGTGGACCGTTAAGGCATTTTGGGTTGACCACCTGGAGATTTTAACAGTTAGTAATTATGTACGAAAAATTCGAGTTTGGCTGACAGTACGCAGAATATATACATATATAAGTCTGCTACTGACTATGACAACAAAAAAACTAACTTTAAAAACTAACTAATAAAAGTGTTTTATTTTGTAATCCATTTTAAATGGTTTCATAATGAATGCATCATTTGATATAATTATATTTGTGGCTATTATATTATTAAGCATGCGTTTTGCTTTTTAAACATGGTTTAAAATTTTTTTTATTTTAATTCTGTGGGTAAGTACATATTTCGCAACTTATTATTAAGTTATGATAATAACTTTTACCTTACCTATTCCTCCGTCCCCCCACGACGACTTTGGGTGGTCGCACACACAAGAATTTTTCAAGGGAGGGGAGGTCGAACGTCGAAGGTCTACCATTCTCGCATCGTATCTTAATGTGTACTCAAACATATTTTTTTGTTTTTGTCGATTGTTGGGAACAAAATCCAGCAAAGAATAAATTTCTGAATCAGTAATAACATTAATTAATTAAAAAATTAACAACAATATTAACTTACATTTTACGTCCTATATACATGGGTTTACAATGAATCGGTAAAAAATCAAGGCTATGAGGGAAGGTCTGGATCGTGGACCCCTTTTCAGCCTTTAAGTGTGCCACTAACACTGGGAGGGCCGCAGCACCTTGAAAAATTAGCAGTAGCGCGTACCCTAAAAAAGTCTGCCCACCCTTGCATTAAGGTATCCGACTACTTGCGACAACATTTTTTCTAAAAAAAAAGAGATATGAGGATTTTGGGGGAGGGTTTCAAGTTTTATTTAGTACATTTTAAGGAAAAAAAATGCTAAAATTTAAAAGAGAAAAATAAATTATTACTAAAAAGGGAAAAATGGATAAAAAAAAATTACATGCAAAGTGGCCTATTCAACACAAAAAGTTTATGAACAAATTTTCAATTTGTGAGAACCCCCTTGGGTTCCACCCTGAACCCTGGATTGAATTGAGACAAAGAATTACTAGACGGAATTTTTACAATAACAAATTATATTTATTCACTTGAATCGATTATCAACCTTCTAAATATAAAGATTTATCAATATGTCTACGTCAATGGGATTGAACTTTACTATTAAATTAAATCACGAAATATGAAACTTATCAACTATTAAACTCAATATCGAAAGGTTTTTCCGGAATAAGAGGACCGAGAAAAATACGAAATTTGAATTACTAGCAATCTTTAAATATCCACTAACTCTATTATATATTTACTCTTATTATCCTATAATTGAAGTTTAAATATCCCCTGACTTTTACTACTTCACTCCTTTGCAGTTGGCTCAAACCTTCCGAATGTAGATCGCTGCCTGATAATCAGCCAGAAACTAATCACACAATCACTTGAATCTTCTTAGAATTCCGTCAATGTATCTTTGGGCGGGCTCAATAGCCTTCTCCTGCTAACTTACAACACTCTCCTTAAATACTTTAATTCCTTTTCATATCCCGTTTTCTCCTTTTAGAGCTGGTTGGAAATATACGCGAATTTACGATCCCCAAAGACGCCCAGGAGTATTAGTGATAAAATGCCGTACAGAATCGTCACAATTTTTTCAATTTTAATGTATTGCTTTGCTATTCATTTTTGAAAAGACCTTAAGGTAGGAGAAATTTTAATTTTTTTCAAAAACTAAAGTTATTTGTCTTAGTTATTATATGAATTTGCTTAAAAATCAGTGATTATATTCGCATAAGTGACTGTAAATTTTGTAATAAAACAGTGATTGATAGATCTGAAGGTTACAAAACTTCTACTGTTATACAGAACATACACAAAAAAAATTCAGTTAATTATTTTAAAAACTTTTCGAGCAATCGCTGTTCCCGTTTATGCATTTAAAAAAACCTTTAAGTTAAAACGCGTTTTAAAATATGACATTTTGCTTAAACTAGCGGCATTTGCTTTTTTTCAAACACTTGAAGATTTTGGTCTAGTGAACGGAAAATAACAAACTTGATATTTTCATAAAACTAATAAAATGGTCTACAGAATAAAATCTTAAAAAAAGTTGTCAATTTTGAGCAAAATTCACAATTTTAGGGTAGTCAGATAACTTAAATTTTTTGAGTTCAGAATGGGAAGGGAGTGGGGGGTGTCGTATAAAGTAAAGAGTTATGCTTTGTTAAAAAGCATGCGAATTATTACTTGAATAGTTTGTAAATTTATTTCTTAACTTTAGAAAGATCTAATTTTTATGTTAATTATTCATTTAGACATTTTATTTTATTGAAGACATAAAATTATTCCCATGCACAGCATTTATCTTACGGGGTTTACAGGAGTAACACAAACAAAAAAAGATAAAAAATAAAATAAGTAACAAAATAAGATTTATAAAATAAAGAAATAACAAAAACAAATAAGTTAAAAAAATGAAAATACTCTTATGGACAAAAAGAATTAGCGCACCAAGGAGTAGTCAAAATGAAACAAAATTTTTACATACGTAATGACTACTTTGATCTAAGTAAATAATAAGAAAATCAAAGAAAAAAGATAATTTATTTCAGAGAAAAAGGCAAAAGAACGGAGGATTTAATACCCTGTTGAACCCCTCTAGCGCTAATGCAGGATGCGATACAATCGGGCATTGAGGTATGCTAGTTCTGTATGATGTCCTGAGACCTTTCGTTCCATATATCCTGTAACTTGCTTCTAGTTCAATCAAACTCGTCGTCCCAAATGATCCCAGATATGCTCGGATGGAGACAAATATGGGGATAGGAAAGGACAAAGAAGGTTAGTAACAGTGTGGAGACAGTCTTGTCTCCCCTTGCCGTGTGAGGCTGAGCATTGTCTTGTTGTTGAAACATGGTTCCTGGGAGCCGTTGCATGAGTAGCAACACATGTTGTTGCATGATATCATGGACATATCGCTGGGCTGTCATGGTGCCACGGATCAATACTAGGGGTGACCGTGTATTGTAGGCAATGACACCCCATACCATCACAACATCTGTGAGAGCGGTGTGTCGCTGTAAAGCAAAGGCAGGATAGAGGCGTTCACCACGGTGTATCCACACACGAACATTATTGTCATCATTGCTGAGATTTAATTTAGGTTCGTCGCTAAGAACGACCTGGTTCCATTCCACTGCAGTCCTGATTCCTCGTGCACGACACCGATCAAACGGAGGCGCCGATAGGTGGTCGTCAAGGGCAGCGCACGTAATGGGCGCCGCTATCCAAAGTGTCCATCAGCCAGGCGTCTTCGTATGGTTCTAGAAGACACAAGGGCCCCTAATGAAGGCGCTACCTGTGCCTGGATGGCGGCCGATGAAGCAGTTGGCTGTACGCGTGCATTTCTTACGATGTGGCGGTCTTCTAGAAGACTGGTCTGTCGAGGGCGTCCTGAGCCTGGTCTTCGTGTAAATGACATCTCTTGGATCCACTGTTCCCAACACCTCCTCACAACACAATCAGAGCGGCCTAATTGACGAGTCACTCGCCTAGATGACCACCCAGCTTCTATCATGCCAGTGGTTCTTTCACTCTCAAACTGCGACAGCTGCTCATATTGTTTTCGAAAACGACGTAATAGCATGTCTACCTCAGCTCTATGTTTGTAAACGATTCAGCACATTTAAACAAGCTTTGTTTATCTGTTTTATAGTCCACGGAAAACGGCATTAAATGCGCTCTACCGGCTAGGCGTAATGCGCAAACACGCTGCATTTCTAATCATTTGCATATCTTTCTGGCATGTATCTTCATGCCAAGTTTCGTTACAAACCCGCAATTATTTCTTGGTGCGCTAATTTTTTTGTCCATGAGTGTACATTTTAAAAATTAAAACAATTACGTGACAAATTATTACAATGGTTACAAAAATAGAGAAATAAAACATTTATAAAATGATACCAAATCAAATCAATGAAGTAACAAAATAATGTGAATGAAGCTTTACTTAAAACAAGTTAGAAGACTTGGGAGGTCATTTGATTTTAAGAGCTGCAATGCCTGGTTTTCAGTCTTTTTCTTTCATTTTTAAAATTTTGAACAAAAAAAGGATAAAATGATAAACACTTTGCTCCCCTTCAACATTAAAGTTACCAAGTTTGTAAGGGCACAAGTTAAATCGAATGAAGAACATTTTAAAATTACCATGACTAGTAAGGAAGTGATTGCAGGATAGTCTTTGTGAAATGGTACGAAAGATTTCTCTGTCAGATAAGAGTGATCTTATTTTGCTAGTGAATGTTCCAAAGAGTGAAAATATTTTCTTAATTTTTTTTTCTTGTTGTACGATTTGAGAACATTGACTGAAATTTCAATCCCCCACTTTCATTTAGATCAAGGGTGTCCAACCCAAATGACCTTGCGGGGCACATCGGAAAAACATTATAATCTCGTTGACTGTAGATAAAGATATGTACCTTCATATCAGATTTGAAAAAAAAAGTATTAATTGGATTTAAAATTTAAAACGGAATGAATTATTATTATTGCTTTCATTATTTTTCATGTATGCACACACATAGATAATATAATAATGCAATGATCAAATAATGTTTGGAATAATACAATTGCCATTTTTTTTTGAAAATTACGGTGTTCCTATTGAATTGATTTTTCGTTACTCATTGTTGAAATTTGATAGTGTTATGATTCTCAGATGATTAAGTATACAATGTCCTTTATCTTAACCGCCCTGAATATTTTTTTAAACTTTAAAAACATCTCTGACTGCATCATGCTTTTTAGTCACTCCAAACAGAAAAGGAGGAGTAACGAAAATCACACACACACAGAATCATATACCATCCATAGTAAGGGATATGCATGATGCAATTCGAAATTTATTAAATAAAAAAGTAGTTTACTATAGTAAAATCAAATGTAACACTGTTTCATAAAATATAAATCTATTTTAACCTAAAAGGACATTTCTGTTATCAAAAAGGATTTATTTTAAAACAAGAACAGATAACAGGTAAATACATTGTATATATATATATATATATATATATATATATATATATATATATATATATATATATATATATATATATATATATATATATATATATATATATATATATATATATATATATATATATATATATATATATATATATATATATATATATATATATATATATATATATATACTGGTGTGCAAAAATTAAGGACGAGACGGTTTTTTTTTCAATATAACTTTGTACAAAAGCTTTCCAAATCAACACATTTAATACCGTAAGATCCTCAATACGTAAGGACATGTGTAATGTAAGCAACACTTACTAAAAGAGAAATCAGAGGGATAAAAAGAAGCTTGATTGAAAAAGTAGCATGGAGCGCAATGCGACTGAAGGCCGAAACACCCCTGTGATGGGTGTCCAGCCAGAAACATCCGGTCTTTAGTAGGGGATATGATCTCCCTGACTGCTAGGCAGGTTTCACAGCGTTTGCCCATGCTGAGATTGAGGGGGTGTCAATGAGTTGTTGTGGCATTGCTGCCCATTCGTCTTGCAGCGCCAATCGAAGCTCCCGAATCGTTACTGTAAGGTACAAGCTGCCAAGCGTCTGCTTAGAAAATCCCATACATGCTCGATGGGATTGAGATCCGGAGATCGTGCCAGCCAATCCATACGTTCAATATCCTCACTCTCTAAGAGCTGTTCGGCAGCTATTGTGCGATGACATGGTGCATTGTCGTCCATGAAACAGAACTGCAGACCCATAGCACCTCTAAAAAAGACGCACATATGGAAGAAGAATCTCGTTACAATAACGGGTCCGTTGACTGAACCTGCGTCGAAGATGTGAAGGTCTGTACGACTACCAAGCATGATGCCTCCCCAAACGAGAACACCGTGACCTCCATACCTGTCCCTTTCAATGATGTTCGAGGGATGATTGCGGCTTTCCCGCTCTCTCCAGATGATTATGCGATGAGAATCGCTACTCAAAGTGAATCTGCTCTCATCTGTATAGAGTACTCGTCCCCATTCATTGTCTCTCATGAATTATTATTAATGTTTTCATTATTTTTCTTGTGTACAGTCATACATAATGTAGTAATGTTTAAATAATATTATAATGCAATGATGGAATAATGTTTAAAATATAACAGTTTCCATTTTCTTGAAAATTATGGTGTTCCTATTGAATTGATCTTCGGTTACTCATTGTTGAAATTTGATAGTGCTGTCATTCGCCAACGATTAAGTTCACATCTTCTATCCTAACCGTCCTGAATATTTTTTGGAAACTTTAAAAACATATCTGACTGTATTTTGCTTTTTTTTGGGCACTCCAAACAGAAAAGGAGGAGAAACGAAAGTCACACACACAGAGAATCATGTAACATTCATAGTAAAGGATATGCATAGTGAAATTCAGAATTCATTAAAAAAGTAATTTATTATAGTAAAATAAATTGTAACTGTTTGATAAAATATAAATCTATTCTAATAAAAAAAATTCTATTATCAAAAAGGATTTATTTTTAAACAAGAGCTGGTAAGAAAAAAATATATTGTAGATTTATATTTATATATAAATATATATATAATTAGGAAATAGTATTTAATTAATTTCGAATAATTAGAATGTTTTGAGTTTTCAATATACTTCGAGTGAGAGAGATGTAAGAGATGGCAGCCCCAAACAAACCAAATTGAATCGAGGCAGTTCAGTGCCCAATGAAAGAATTCGGAGCGATGATGTCAGACGCATATAGTCCCTGAGCGCGAGATCATTTTTTGGCACTCGCACACCGGATACGAACAAAGTAAGGTCGACGCCCTCTTAGCAACTTTGCCTTCATAAACAACGCTTCTTTAGGCCTAGCAATGTTTGACGCCCCCCTCTCACAGGTGAAATCCTGCTCTCTTTTCGAACTATCTTTCATTTATTTTCTTGTAAATAATTCAAAGCTGTAAATATAGCCTGTTCCTTATC
Source organism: Trichonephila clavipes (assembly GCA_019973935.1). Lineage (NCBI taxonomy): Eukaryota > Metazoa > Arthropoda > Arachnida > Araneae > Nephilidae > Trichonephila > Trichonephila clavipes. Next base: position 419,807 of record BMAU01019922.1, read on the forward strand.
TTAATAAATTAATTGTTCTTTAAACGCGCGGCTTATGCTTTCCTTCGTCCAAAATTTCATCATTAACCCTAGACACCGTCCCACTAATATATATGTAAGGATAATTAAATTAGATTAAAAATTAAATTACCTATCTAGCACTTAACTCATCTTTTTCATTTCATCTTCAAGTATCAAACTAATCATCCATTTATTTCTTCCGAACATATGGCCTAGCCAATAAACATGTCTAATCAGAACTAGTCAGATATAATAGCCCTATATGTCAGCATTAACTTTCAAATACAATCATAAAAGCCGCGATACTTACCTAATCGGTGTTTTAAGTGCTAACCCACTTAGTTTTAATGGTGACGTTCTTTTTTCTCTCTCCTTTTTTCTCCAGTGCCAGAACTTGTATAGATTTCATCAAATAAAGATCCTTTTTAAAACTAAGTCTGATTCTGGCTTAAAAAACATGATATATATATATATATATATATATATATATATATATATATATATATATATATATATATGAATCCAGCCCCTTAAGTGCCAGTTGGGGTAAACTTCCTACCAGGACAACTCAACCCACCTCCCGCATAAGAACTTTTACTTGTACTTTCGCCGGACTTAAAGAAGACACGTGTACTAAGAACTCGCTCGCTGCTGATCAACGCTGAAAGAGCTCTCGTTTTGTCATGACTTGGAGTGCAGGCTGCTTTACTGAATATTGAAATAAAATATGCTAGGATAAACGGCTGCCCGTTGCATTTCTCCTGTCAATCCAAGAATTTCTCCATTACATGATAAAAGCCGGTAGGGTGTGAAACCTATTTATTTTGTTATACACGCGGCAAGAATAAAAATGACTGCTTCAATAATTGAATAAGAGCGCAACATAGAAATTTGTTTTTAAAAATTTGTACGGATACATATATCGGAATACGATTTATTTAAAAGAAAGTTTCTTCAAAAACTCCATTTCGAAAATCAACAAAGTATATGTATATATACAACATATACTCCATTCAAAGTATATGTTTGTGTCAAGAAAATTTTCCAAGTAATTCATTGTGATAATCAACAGAACAAGTGTACCAGTTCGTTTCTTCAAATTCAAAAAAGTGTGTGTAGTGAGAAAAAAAAAAGGAAAACTTTTTAAACACTTCGTTTTGAATAATCAAAGGTAGCCTTACTGTTACAATGCTAAAATTTTGTGATGTTTTCAAGTGCTTGAAGTTCATAAGTTTAGTTATTTTAAGTCTTCAAAATAATTACTTAGAATTCTATATTAAGGTAAATTTATTATAATTGTGTTACTTGCATTCGTTATTAAGTTTGAATAAGTTAATGCTTGATTTGATTTTTCATATTTTGGTACACTTATTTGATTTCTTATATTTTGGTATATTTATTTGAATTCTTATATTTTGGTATATTTATTTGAATTCTTATACACTGGCCTCAAAAAGTTAAGGTACAACCGGGTTTTGTGTCTAATTTTACAAATGAATGAATGTAGAAACAAAAAAAATTTGGAGGATATGTGCATTAAATAGTTTTTTATTGAATGCGTCATAGAAATTTGTATAAGTGTATTGCGAAAACGATTTATAACAAAAAAGCAATCTCTGCGGAAAAGTCCATTCTTGAGAAAGCAGCATATCACAGTGTTATGTGGTAAAATGGCATAAAAACAATACAAAATGGGTTCTAATAAGGAATGTGTCCACCCCTAACTTGAATGCATTGTCGGCATCGATTTCCCATGCTGTTTAAGTTGTCTGACACCGGAATAGGGAAGCGAAGACCAGACACAGAGTAAGCCTTGTTTCAGCTCATGTAACGACCTTGGAGGAGGATTTAAAGCAGCAGCCTCTCTGCCAAGATAGTCTGAAAGATGTTCTATCGGATTCAGGTCTGGAGATCGAGCTGGAAAATTCCATTCGTTCCAAACCGTGATCCTCCAGATACTCCTCAACAATCCGAGCTCGGTGAGGTCGTGCATTATCATCCATCAGAATGAAGTCGTTACCAATAGCAGCAGCATATGGGCGGACATATGGATCAAGGATCTCATCCCGATATCTAAGACCAGTTACGGTTCCTCCACGGAACACATGCAAGTCAGTGTGGCCACCGAGCGAGATCCCTGCCCAAACCAGGATTCCACCACCTCTATAACTGTGTCTTTCAACAGTGTTGATTGATGGTATCTAGTGCGCTGTTCTCCAGATCAGTAGACGCCCTGAATCACTCTCCATTGTAAATCTGGACTCGTTCAGAACAGCACAGAAGCCCATTGTTGCTGCGTGTCCAAGAAACATGTTCTCTTGCCCAGCATAAGCGGTTCCTTCGCTGTAGTCCGTTGAGGGAACGCGCGCAACTGGTCTTCTTGCATACAGACCTGCACAGAAGACGATTTCGCACCGTAGTAGCGGATATTCTTCTTCCTGATGCTTGAAAGTGGTCTGCAACGAGCTGCGGCACAGTAGTGGTTCTTTTCCTCCGTGCCGAAAGAGCTAGAAAACGGTCTTCTGCAGGTGTTGTAGCTCGTGGTCGGCCTGGAACAGGTCTTCTGGACACAGAATCTTCGGATTGGTATTGATCCCAAAGTCGCTGAACAACACTACGAGACACATTGAGACGTCTAGCAGCATCAGCCTGCGACAATCCCATTTCCATCCATCCAACTGCCCGCCACCTTAACGAATTGTAAACGACGTCTCTGAGACATTTTCTAAACTCTATTGACTATTGTCATCGAAACTGCCAACAACTGTTGAAAATCAACACAACTTACACACAAAAGTACGAAAGCTTGATATTTGCATATTTTTCTCTCACTCATAAATATACGTTCTTTTCTATAAAATAACAGTGGTAGCAATCGTTTTTGCATTAATGTTTTTAAAGTTCGTTATTATCATTCATGTAAACTATGCATTTTATTGTTACTGCCATTTTTTTTTTTATGGTGAGCTTCGAAAAACATGTTGTACCTTAACTTTTTGAGGCCAGTGTATTTTGGTATATGTATTTTTTTAAACTGCATTGATTTCCTTTGCGTATAATTATTTTAATTGTGATCGTTTGCTTATATGTAAAACTTTTTTGATACTTTTTTTCGGTGTACATATAAATTTTAATTTCATTTATTCTATTCTTAAACTATTTATGCAGTTACGTGGTGGTAAAAAAAAACAAATCTGACGGAAACAAGTGATATATCAAAAGCTCAAACTTCTGAAAACCTATTAATTCAACCAAGGCAAAAAGCAATTACTAGCTTTTGATCCAAATAATTCTATGCAAGTAATTTCATGGTTAAAATATTTCAATGATAAATGTCAAAAAATTGAACCTAGATGTGATTCTTGGAAAAAATTACCAATATATCTAACTATTTAAAGAACAGTGCCTTAACGGATTATATTAATTGTTATGATAAAATTAACAACTGGGGGGGAATTCACTTGATTCTTAACAGAAAATATCTTGCGTCATCATTTATAGTTTAAATGATTTCACGCAAAAAACTTTTAATGGAAAGTAAATTGCTCAATACTTCCATGAAAAATTGGAAATTGGCAGATAATTAAATATACCCACATCTATGATATTAGAAGAATTAACAGATGGCTTACCCATTAATTTAAGACAGTTACTCACTATTAGCCCTCCTAGTAACCCAACATAATGGATAGTAACCGCGACTAAATTATTAAAAATTCAAATCAGTGAACTGAACAAAATTGAAAATCATAGTAACTGTGGAACTCCAATATTTAATGTTCCTAGGGAAAACTACCAAAATTGGAAACCTAGACATTTTAAGCCAAATAAGTTTGCACAAAGCTAGGTTCTTAACCAAACTCCTAGAACGTTTAACAGTCCGAAAATGCACTTTCAGAGTAACTTACCGCCTAACCCGTGTAGATTTTGTGAATGCCAGGGGATTCAAAATGCCTATCATTAGGCTCAAACTAGTCCATTCAGACTCTCGGCAATACAAGTACCCCACAAATACCTATGCAACCATATGTTGACCTTCCTACGCAAGAATCCCAAATTTGACATTTATTGGAAATATCTGGATATATTAAAAAGAAACCCTTTCCATGTATCTTTGATACCGGTTCAACTATCTCCATTATATCTCATTATTTTGTAAGTAAGCACCAGTTAAAAAAGAAAAATGCTCAAAGCATAACTGTACAACAAACCCAGGGTACAATTAATCTGAGTAAGATATGTTCATTTTATCTAAAAATAGGTGCTATTTCTAAATTAGTAATGATGTATGTTCTAGATCACACTTTACCCTATCTTATACTTGGACTACCAGAACTATCAAAATTTAACCTTACTATTAACTGCAGTCATCTACAAATAAAACAAAATGGAAATATTGTAAATAAAATAAATAAATACAAAAAATGAACGAAAATATTCTTTACATATAAACGAAGAAACATATGTAACTCCTCCTCATTCTCAGATCTCTGAGGATCAAAATGCTCTACCGCAGATTGTCATAGAAAACAGGTGGGACTTAAGAGAAATACTTTCCCATTATGATTCAATTTTTTCTAAAGACAAGTGTGATGTAGGTCAATTAAGAGTTGAACCTCAAAGAGTTATATCAAATCTGACTTACCAGTTCATCTCAGACCTTATCGTACTTCTCCTTTTTCAGTAAAAAGAAATTGTTACGATCATCGATGGTTCAGTTAATCAGTGGTAGAATGCTTTTATATCAATCAACTTTCATATCATCACAATCGTTAGACTCAATTAAATTCAATAAATCATCGAAGACAAGTGTAAGATTAAATAATAAGTTGCCTGGAATATGGAGTGCGTCTACTCGGTCACGTACACAAGATCTCTGGTGTCAACAACGCATGTTTTTACAAGCAGCGCCTCTATACTGAGAGGGGTTCTACCATTACTCCCCACTTAAACTCCTGGGAGTTTACATTAAGATAATTAAAATTCTAAGGTAATTCAAGTAAAATTCATGCAAAATGAAATAATACAAATGAAATTCATGCAATGTGAAATAATACAAATAAAATTCATGCAATATGAAATAATAAAAATAAAATCCTATGAATTCAATTCTCAAATCACATGCATCATCAATAATTCTGAAATAAAGTTAGCAATTTTAAATCACATGCATTATCAATAATTCTGAAATAAAATTAGCAATTCTTAAATCACATGAGAGTTATCAATAATACTGAAAATCAAATTAGCAATTATGTAAATAGAATAATATAAAGGTTAAAGTTCAAGAAATTTTAAAATGTTCAAATGTTCTTTTTACAGATGCAGGATCAACTGAATAGGTAAAGGCACTACCTTTGTGATGGCTCGTTTTAAAATACCTGTTGAGGTTTTCACATTAACTATTACAAGACCATCACTACCGGGAAATACTTTCAAGAATACGCCCCATAGGCCAGTCCAGGGGCTTGGTGTTGGGATCCTTTAAACGAACGAGCTGATTCTCCATCAGGTTAGGGTTCTGTTCACTCCACTTAGCACGGGTCTGCAGATGGGTCAGATATTCGGTGCTCCAACGGTTCCAAAATTTGTCTCTCAGAGATTGAACGAGTTTCCACCTGGAATGATAGGACAAAGAATCCGAAGCAGTATATGGTTCAGGAAAGGATGAAATTGCACAGTTGCACAGTTCGTCAAGAAATGCCCCGGGGTCAAAGGGTTAAGATCATTGGGGTCCGAAGAAAGTGGAGACAAGGGACGTGAATTGAGAACTGCTTCGATTTGTGCCATCAACTTAGTTAACTCTTCGAAGTTCATGATAGCTGATTTCGCTACCCTCAATAAAATGCGTTTCATGGACTTAATGTTTGCTTCCCACAATCCACCGAAATGGGGAGAAGCGGGTGGAATGAAGTTCCATTCGATTCCCTCTTCCGCGCTGAATAGCTGAATTCTGTTGACTTGCAAATTTCGTTCCATTCACTAAGAATGTTTCTTGCTCCCTTGAAGTTCGTTGCATTGTCACTCCAAATGACGGATGGCTTGGATCTACTTGCTATAAATCGTCGGAGACATGCTAGGAAGGCTTCTGTGGTCAAGTCGGAAACAACTTCTAAATGAGTGGCTTTTGTACTGAAACAGATGAAAATGGCAATATACGATTTTAAAGTCACTCTTGATCTTTTAAATTTGGTTTCGTGATTATAGGACCAGCGTAATCCAATCCAACTTTTTCGAAGGGTCTAGAAGGCACAATTCTGTCTCGTGGTAAATCTCCCATCATCTGGTTTATTGTCTGGGTTTTCGTGCGAAAACACGTAATACATTTATTTAATATTCTTCTTACACGGTTCTGACCCGATGGGATCCAATAAAACTGTCTTATTAAATATAATGTGGTTTGCAAGCCAGAATGTAATGACTTCTTGTGATAGTGTTCAATTATTAAATCAGTTAAATGATGAGCCTTTGGCAACATCATTTGATGTTTTTGGAATTCAGATAGGGTCGAATGTTTCAATCTACCTCCTGGGTCAAATAATCGACCTGCGGCTTGTAACAAATATCTTTTTGTATTAATTCTTTAGAAAGAAATGTTCCCTAAATCGCTGGAATCAAAATAGAATGTATCAGATTTTTAATTCCAACCAACTCCTAAGACCTTTGAAGCTATCAACGTGTTCAATGACCCTTTATGTTCATCTACTTCAAAATTTAAATTCTTTAACCTTTGATTTAGCTCGGAAGAGTTGGTTCTCCATTTCCGAAGATCCATACTTGCATCTTCCAAAATTTGTTTACTTTCTATGCAGGTCGTCAAGGCTGCTTGGACACTGACATTTCCACACAGAAAATCATCAACATACAATGACTTGTTAAGATGGTTAAAAAGTATTAGGAAAAATATCCACATATTTTTAAGATGATGCTTTATCGTAGCTGCAAGAAGAAATGGACTTGATTTTACCCAAATAAAACCCTAGTCATTCGAAAAATATCAAGCCGTTTGTTTTCTAAATCAATTCCTGGATTTTCATCCCAGAAAAATCTTGTAAAATCCCTTTCACTTTTGTCTATCTCAATCATCAAAATGCCATTTTTATGTCAGCTACAAATGCAATTGGATTCACTCTAAATTTAATTAATAGAAAAAATAGGTTAGGTATAAAATTTAGCCCTGTGTGTAAACAATCGTTCAAAGATAGTTGAGCTTTCGCGTGTGATGACGCATCAAATACGATTAGCAATTTGCTTGTAGTTTTATCAGTACGTATTACTGCTCTATGTGGTAGATAAAAATATTATGCTTTAGATTTTCTTTCTTCAAATGGAACACGTTCTATGATTTTCTCAGAAAGATAATTATTTACAACTAATTTGTAATCCTCAAATAAGGAACTGTCATTTTTAAAACGTGATCTTAACTTTAGAAATCTTTTTCCTAGCAATTTCTTCATTATTTTCTAACAATGTTTTCATGTTATGTTTCCAAGGGAATTTAACTTTATACCGCTTAGTTTGGTATGAAATTCCGCTTCAAATTCAGACATTATATCATTATCAATATTTTCCTCATCAGACACCTCTGCTTCTATTCCTAAATTCTCTAAATCCCAAAATTCACTAAGCTTTTTACAAATATTGATTCATTAACAATAACACTCATTGTTAAAATGTCGAATCTGTTTTGATTACTGCTGAAACTATATTATCAGTGTCCCTTTTCGGAGACAAATCGTCATCATGTCGATTTCGAAAACATATTGAGAAATGGTGAGACCCATTACAAATAGGACACGACTCCCTTTTACACATTTCATTGCTCTATGACCGGGCGACAAACACAAATAACAACACCTTTTTTTTCTTAAAATTTCTCGCTTTTCGTTAGCACAAGAAGAACGGCAAGCGTCGAGTTCATGACCTTTGTTGCAGTATAAACATTTTCGGCTTCTAAGTTCTACTTTTCCAAAAGGGTGGGAAATGAATGTGGTCGAAAATGTACTCTATTCGGGGGTGGCTTCATACGTTGTCCGGGGAAATAGGAGCCTTTATTTTTTGTTCTGTCTTGCGGTGGAAGGAATAATGACATAGTTTATGACTGTTTATTTGAGAAGCTCGTTCCCTACTACGGATTTCTAAGTGCAGGAACCGCAAAAGAGCGCTCAGGTCAAACCCTTTAGTCCTTTGAGAACGATTGAATTCCAAAACGAGTTCCGAGGGTATCTGTTTCAACAGGATGGGTGTTAATAAGTTTGAGTAGGATTCTCCTTTAACTCCTAAACTTTCAAGACTCCTTATTTGCGTTTCTGCTCTATCGTACAAATTTCTTAAGCCCACAATATCAGTAGTGTTTCTAACAGGTGTTAAATTTAATAAATTGCTCAAATGAGCGTTAATTAACATGTTTTTATTTCCAAATCTATCTTTTAATAAATCAAGAGCTCTATCATAATTATCATCAGAAATTGAAATCCATTAATGCAAAGCAAGCGCATTACCACACAAATATGATTTTAAATAATTAAATTTATCAACTTTGCTTAGTCTATTGTTATTAGGAATAGAGCTTTCAAATAAATTATAAAATCTAACCATTCAGAATAATTTCCAGAATACTTATTTATATGCAATTTAGGTAAATTTATGTTCATACATTCAAAACTATTGGAATCAATAACTTGGATATTTCGATGAACTGTATCAACCTGGATAGAGTCAGAATTTATTCTCTAATTTTAGAAGAAAGCTTCGTTTTCCAAAATATAATCTTCTCTTTAATTTCTTCGGAAGCTTCCATATCTTCAGTAATAGTATCAACAGACGAACGATCTTCAATTAGTGTATTTAATAAACTTAAGTTACTTTCTTTATCATTTAATTCTCTATAAAAGCTTCAAATTGATCAACAGGTTCATTTTCATTGTTGATCTTTCCTTCAATTTCATTTATCAATTTTGTCAACGAAGAACGTATCGCAGTACGCTTCTTTTTAAATTTTGAGAGATCTTCTGACATTTTAATCTTCTATTCAGGTATAATTCAGTTTCAATAAAAATTCGGCTTACCTGAATTCACTGTCGACGATGATGTTTCAACTTCTTGGTCGAGGCTATCAAAAATGATTCTTTCATCAATTTCATCAATTTTCATCAATTTCAGGCCGTTGCACCAATGTTACGATCATCGGTGGTTCAGTTAATCAGTTGTAGAATGCTTTTATATCAATCAACACTCATATCATCACAATCATTAGACTCAATTAAATTCAATAAATCATTGAAGACAAGTGTAAGATTAAATAATAAGTTTAATGGAATATGGAGTGCGTCTGCATTCGGTCACGTACACAAGATGTCTGGTGTCAACAACGCATGTTTTTACAAGCAGCGCCCTCTATACTGAGAGGGGTTCTACCAGAAATTAAGGGTCAAGTTGATAAATTATTGCAAGCTGGGTTGATTAAAGAAAGTAAAAGTCCCTATTTAGCCCCAGTAACTTTAACTTTTAGACGCGATGAAGGTAAAAAGACCAGACTTTATATAGACTTCAGAAAATTAAATGCTTTATGTAAAGCGGATTCTGAACCTTTGCTTATCATGGATAGTTTATTAGACAAGTTAGCTCGAGCAAAATTTTTTTCAACTTTAGACTTAGCTTCCGGTTATTGGCATGTACCCATTCACCCAAAGGATACTGAGAAACTCGCTTTCTGTGCTAACTTTGGCTTATACAAATGGTGCAGATTACCATTTGAAATTAAGGTAGCCCCTGCAATTTTTAATAGATTAATTCGAAGAATATTAACAAAGTATAAAATTGATTTTGCTTGCAATTATTTCGATGATATCGTAGTCTTTTCTTCGTCAGAAAAAGAACATTGGAATCATCTGAAGACAATTTTTGACATTTGCCAAAAAAAATATTAAATTGAAACTATCTAAATGTGTCTTTGCCCAAACTAAAATTAACTTTCTGGGATATGAAATAGAAGAGGGTAAAGTTACTTCAAATTATACTAATATCGACATTATCAAAAAGTTGAAACCGCCATATAATGTGAAAAAACTTCAAAGGTTCTTGGTTTCAATAAATGTGTATCATAAGTTTATTCCAGAATATGCTGACCTTAGATATCCATTAAATATGTTACTAAAAATGATGCGAAATTTAATTGGACTGATGAATGCCAAAATACATTTGAGAAACTAAAAGAAAGTTTTATAAGGAAACCGATTTTACATTTGTATGATCCTGACTTAACTTGTCATGTTTTTGTTGATGCATCACAAAAAAGTTTTGGAGCTGTGTTGGAACAACCTGACGCCTCAAATGTGTTACACCCAATTGATAACCATTCTAGAACCTTAAGATACTACGAAAAAAATTACGCTATAACTGAGTTAGAATGTCTTTCAATAATAGATGCTTTAGATAAATTTTATTACTACCTACATGTCCAAAAATTTATCATACATACTGACCATGCAGTTCTTGTTTGGCTAAAAAATGTTAAAAATTTAAGAGGTCGATTATTCCACTGGTCATTAAAGCTAAGTATGTATGATTATGAAATTAAATATTAAAAGGGTTCTAGTAACATTGAAGCAGATATGTTATCCAGACATCCGGTTGCTCATCACCTTCAACATTCAAGCCATTTGCTTGACATTAATGAAATTCAAACTCATCAAAAGAATGATAATGATACAATGAGATCAAAGATGTAATAGTAATTAAAAAGGAAAATTTACATAAAATAGTTATTCCATTTTCATTAAGATTAAAACTGTTGAATCAAGCTCTTTGAACAGTTTAGTCATCATGGTGTTCAAAAAATGTTGAATTTAATTTCACTTCAATACTATTGGCCTAACATTACAACTAATATTAGTGAATTTGTTAAACATTGCACGATATGTCAGCTTAACAAAAAAAGGAAACAAAAGACATTTGGGTTACTGCAACCAGTTCCACCTACCAGTAAACCTTTTGAGTTTATATCTGTGGATATTGTGTGTGTGTTGTTGGAGTTTCAACTAATATAATTCTACAAAAAAAATTTTTGCACATTGTGATTGACCATGCAACAAGATATGTGAGGGCTTTTCCTTCAAAAAATGAAAATTCTGAAACCTATGCAAATATCTTAAAACAAATCTTTCAAATCCAAATTCCTGAAAAATTATTAACTGATAGAAATGGTGCCTTTACTTCTTCCAGATTTAAAAAATTCCTTAGAAACTATAATATTAAACATTTGTTAACTACAGCTCATCCCCCTCAAACAAATGGTAAAAATGAACGCGTCAATCAATCTCTTGTTACTAGACTTAAATGTAAGGTAAATGCTTCATCTACTAAAATTCCTTGGACAAAACTACTAGACCAAGTGTGTAATGAATATAACTCCACTCCACACTCAATAACTAAATACCCATCAGCATACTTGCTATTTGGTCTCTTGCCATATCAATCACCTATAGATCAGAATAATTACTATGAACCTGATGATGAAGCGCGTGGAATGGCCTCGCAGAGAACAGTAGATTATCATATTAAAAATAAGTCTAGATATGATGCTCGTTGTATTGAAAAAAAATTCAACCCAGGTGATCTTGTTGTGTATGAAGAGTTCCAGTATCCTAATACGAGGAAATTGAGCTCCCTCTTTTCTGGCCCTTATGAAATAATAAAGCAATGTTCGGAAGTCACTTATGGAATTAATAAACCAAATTCTTTGGCGAAGAAAGATTCCCAAATTGTCCATATTTCTAAATTAAGATGTTTCTATTCCCCTGATAACTTAAAGTTAAGTCATGAATGAAAACTCAATATCTGCTATTGTATACTTATGTCTTAAACAAGTTACTAACAATTGTGAAAATATACTTTGTTTCCAATTGAGACAAATTTTGTTTCTTACCTATATTGTTGTAAATATCCACTTTTCAAGGTATTCAATGAAGAATTTTCATATCTGTTTAACACCTTCATTAGTATATCATTGTATTATTTTGAAATATGTTATCATGCTTTTTAAATATCAACAATATATTGCTGTAATAATTAATGATTGTGATATTGTTGTTCTCGGTTGCAAGCACTTAATCCGAAATATTTTGAGTATTTGTGTAACATAGTATTAGGTACTCCACGCCAAGACGATTATCAAAGTAATTCATAAAAGTTTTAAAAAACAATATACCTAAGTTTTCAGTCATCGTTGTGTCGTCAGTGATCTTGTGATTAATTTACCAGTTCTTCAAGTGTCAGTTGAGGTAAACTTCCTACCAGGACAATTCAACCCACCTCCCGCATAAGATCTTATACTTGTACTTTCGCCGGACTTAAAGAAGACACGTGTACTAAGAACTCGCTCTCTGCTGATCAACCCTGAAAGAGCTCTCATTTTTGTCATGGCTTGGAGTGCAGGCTGCTTTACTGAATATTGAAATAAAATATACTAGGATAAACGGCTGCCCGTTGCATTTCTCCTCAAATAAATTACAAAATGAAAAAAAATTTTAAAAATCTGACATCTCAAAATTTTTTAAAAAGAGTCGGCGGGCCACAACTTTTACGTACTGGCGTTGGACACTCCTGATTTAGATACTAGTAGCCGTAAATGTTTCTGATACAGGTTTGAACTGTTTATTTATGAATCATTAGATATGCACTCTATGAAACTTAACTGCAAAAGAATGTTTATATGGATTACACTAAGTAATCGCTTTTTTTTCTTAGAGTTACAGGTTTTGACAAGCATTGAAAAACTTTGCGAAATCCGTAGCTTAGCTAAAGTTATCTTAGATGCAACACAAATATGAAATTATTTGTCAGATACTGGAACAGCAGTTACTTCTACACAAATAAAAAATGGTATTTCTTCACTCCTTAGAAAAAACGGCCCCTATTAAAAATTTATCTGAAATTTTAACAGTTTGATATTTGCTTTTTATTTACGCCACAATAAATGGATTCTAATTTTTTGATATTTCAAAAAGTAATCACACACACACATAAACTACGGATGATTCAGTTTGCTGTTTATAATGTTGTTTATATATAAATATTTAATGGTGATTAATAAATGTTAGTTGATGTGTTTTATTTTCTTGGAGCCAAATTCAAAAAACTAATCATACAATTCAAGTCAACTCAAATTAGACTAACGAGAAGTTTTCAATGTAGCACAGGGGTCGGCAACCTATGACACGCGTGCCAAATGTTGCGAGAGGGTTAACCTTCTAGCTCCGTAGTTATTTTATCAAAGAAGGCTCAATGTAGCGTATTTTTTATTATGTATATTAAACCTACATTTTAGAGTTAAAATATTATAGTTATTATAGTATAGAATTAGATCATAACATGTAATAAAAAAATAATTCAATTCCTACTTAGATCAACAAAGAAAAATTTTATTTTAGCTACCTTTTATTAAATAGTTACAAATAATATAAATATAAGTACATATGACGGAATCACAACATTAAGTGGTAATTAATTTTTATTATTTATCATTAAAGTATCATATTGCCATCTAAAACAATCGTGTATATAAAATTTCAGTTCAATTGAATGCTTTAAACGTGAGAAAAAATCCTTTTCAAGTTTTGACACGAGTCGCCAAAATGGTCGCTAAATCGCCAAAAATGATGCCAACGTGGCTGAATTTGTAAACAATTAGTTTAAATCAATTCATTTTCATTAATTATAATTCAATTATTGTATTGTCATCCAAAATAATCATGTATATAAAATTTCAGCTCAAATGAGAGCTTTAAAATGTATTTTATTAACGATTGAAAATTTTACCAAGATAAATAAATAAATAGAGATTGTGAGCTAATATTGGGAATTGAAAAATATGAACACGAAAAAATAAATGAAACCATAAACGGGAACTGCACGGGTTGCACAGCTAAATAGTTGAAAAAATGCATATACACGGAAATCGCGGGTTGCTCAGCGAGAGGGTTAAAATAATTTGCACAAGAGTTTCTCATTGTTTTAATTAACCATTATTCCATTTTGAATGTGGAATGCAAAATATATGTTGATGGAATTGAAAATTAAAGTTGACAAAGCTTCTTAAGTTTTTGATTCATTGAAGATAACATTTTATCACCAGATATTGGTTCAAGTGCTTCAATAGGCTAAATTCATGTGACGTTATAGTCTCGTAACTGCAGGCATGTGTTTCCAGCCAATCAGTTCATAAATACATGCGACGCGATAATTATATCATAAATGTAATCATGCGTTTCCATCTAATTAGTTCATGTGTTTCATTGTTGCAAACTTTTGCGTTTTGCAGAAAAACTTTCTTTCATAGTTAAGCAAAATGCGCTTAATTTAAAAGTACACGTATAATGTAAGGGGTTTTAAAAAAAAAATTAAAAACTGTTTGAAGAATTTTAACACGAATTCTACCCAGCCATCAAAAATTTTAAATGTTATCTTAACTTTACTAGAACAACTAGTATGTCAGTTTTCAATTAATGGAGAACACGTGATTGTGCCTTTATCATATGACCATCCTGAATTTTAATCTCTACTACGCATTTTTGAATTCCTGCTATTAACTCACACTTTCAATATATTTGTTTATTTATCTTGGTGGAATTTTCAATCGTTAATAAAACATTTTAAAGCGCTAAATTGAGCTGAAATTTTATATGCATGATTATTTTGAATGACAACACAACAATTTAATTATCTACTCTATTAAAATTCGTAGGTAAACAAACATATCCATCTATCTATGAATCTATGCTTCCCTATTTTCTCACGAGTCACATGACGCAGAAACTTGCCAAATGTACCAAAATTTTGGGAATGATCCGAGGAATCCGTTTTGACAATTTATATTCCAATATTCCAATTAGTTATAAAGATATTATTTAAAAACCTTAAAACGCATAATTAGTACCATGTTTCTCCGCCAGGGGACAAGTTCAAAAATTCGGAACTTCTTTTTTTTTCAGACGTTTTTAAAACACGATGTAACTTTTTCATGAGACTCAGATAAACAATAATTACAGATTCGGAAAGATCATTTATTTCGCCACAATACGGTATAGTTTGTTTTACAAAATAATTATATTTTCTACTTTTTACGATTTTTTTTAAAATGAGTCAAAATCGATATGTTTTTATGAATAATATTTCTAAATCGTTCCGCTTCCATTTTCTTTCGCGGTAATGAAAAAAAATATTTTACACTAAAAAAGTTCATGCTTTTTTTCTTTTAGAATCAGTCATTTAAAAAATTTAATGTCAAAAACTGTTGTTTTTTTTACACGATTTTTCAAAAAATACTTAAAATTTTATTTAAATACCTAATAACTTCTTTACTTATAAAAATAATCTCACGAAACTTTTTTTCCGTGTGTAGAACAATATTATACGTAATCTGTACAAAGATTCATAAAATATCTTAAAAATTACGTTTTAAAAAAAAGATTGTTTCATTTTTTTCCCCTTTTGCGATAAATATGTAAACATTACTTTTTTTCATGTTTTTTGTTTAAAAATTACCGTTGTTTGCAATCGATGTATGAAGTTGAAAGACTTAACTTTGAAATGAAGCCCGAAAAAATTTTTTTTTTCTTTAATAAATAACGAAATGAAAAATTGAAAAAAAAATCTTCTTTTATTTTAAAGGTTTTTTTACTGCTCTTTCCCCGAAGGAACGGACAACGTGGTTGTTAAACCCGCTGCTATATAAAACGGTAGTTCCCAGGTTCGAAACTGAAGAAGAAGAGACATTCAATTTCACATTACGCTACTTTTTAAAGTTTAAAATTGTTAGTGGAATGAAAAAGGTTAAAATTAAAATAAAATATCAAAATATTTTTATCAGATTGATTTATTTTAATGTTTTTTTCAGTACATGTATATATATATAAAGGCTTTCCCCCGTACTGTTTTTTTCTAACTTATATATATATTTATATGTTTAATTAAGCATTCAGAAAAAAACAATCGTTTCAATAGCTATATGTAAATTTTTCTTTTATTTATTACTTATAGAAATTCGATTTTAATAATTATACATATGTTTTTTAAAAGGATTATTTCTAATATTTCATTACGAAATGAATTCTTTGTTAATTAAAAAGTACATCGTCTATTATTTTGGATCAAAATACATTTTAGAGACATTTTAAAGCTAGCCATATGTAACGATTGATTGATTCATGAAAATCTGAAATCTATATTTTATTATTTTAGATCCTTAGAAACTAACTATTATTAAAAAAATGATGAACGCTTTTTGATTTACTCTTAGCATCAGAATCGTTTTCTATTTATTGATTCACATTAATAATTTTTTAATTCTAACGCAATTTTTTTTTTATAAATCATACATCGAAATTTGAAGCTATATCTTATCTGTGAGAAGGAGTGGAAGGTAGAACAATAATTTTACACTAAAAAAAACCGTGTTCGGGCTATAGAGAAGGGAAAGAAACCTGTCTTAAATCAAAAATAAGTGGAATGGAACAAATTTCAAAAAAGGGAAATTTTTTGACATAATTTTAGAAATCACTCACATTGTGCGCGTACAAACACACACACAGAAATGCTGATGTCATGAGGAAAAGAGCAAGCCCTATCAACACTGGGCTAAGTGAAGGGGGGTGGGGGTTGAAATTATTTTGAAAATGAGTATTAGAAGTGCTGATTTTGTGAAGGAAAGGGAAAATTTATAAAAGTAGAGGTAGCCCGTGCAACGCCGGGCCATGCAGCTAGTAACTAATAAAAGTTAACTGATTAAAACTAATCATTTACAGAATTATAAATACAGCCACGTTGGCATAATTTTTGGCGACGTATTGACCCTTTTGGCGACTTGTGTCAAACTTGAAAAGTTTTTTTTTCTCACGTATTAAAGCATTCAGTTGAACTGAAATTTTATATGCACGATTATTTCGGATGACAATACGATACTTTAATGATAATTAAAAATATTAATTACCTCTTAATGTTGTGATTCTGTCATATGTATATACATATTTGTATTAATTGTAACTATCTAATAAAAAGTAGCTAAAATAAAATTTTTCTTTGTTGATCTAAGTAGGAATTGAGTTATTTTTTTATGTTACTTGTTTTAGATTAAATAATTAAATGTGTGTGAGTGAGAGTAATAATTTATTAAAAACTCCATCTAATAAGTTATTTGTAACCATAGAAATTGCTTTTTTATAATTGTTCTCGTGTGTGAGACAGATACATTTTTTACATCACCGAGAACATTTTTTTTTATCTAGAGTTTTAATTTTCACCAAAAACAATCAAGCTATTTATTTGCTATGTTAAACAGTTTTGATCATGGTGCTAGATGAATAGTCTAAATATAAAGCAATAATCAAAATTACTTACATTTTCTTGGCCATTTGTGAAGGTCTCCTAGGACCTCACTTTGAGAACGAGAATAAATAGGAGTCATGTAAGAACCAGTAGCCATTTTTATAAACAACTTTCTTTATTTGGTTATCTTATCCAAATAGAATCAAAGACTTATTGATAAGTTTATCTAACTAGTATTATGAGGTTTTAAAGATAATATCCTTTAAATTAACTTAATTAATGATCAAATTAATTAACAATTAAATAAAGATCACGCAGAGATTACCATGAAAAGAGATCCCAGAATTATATTTAATAATGTTCCTATTGAACATTTATCTTTAATCTCACTCTTAAAACTTTAATGAGACTTTAATGATAAATCAATAATTACCAACGGAATCTCAACTCCTCTTGAGAGTAAATTATCTCCAACAAGAAATCTTCAATTTAACTTCACTATATTTTTCTGCTTCAATCTCTATCTCCTATTGCTCTAACTTTACTATTTCGTTTGACTTAAATACTTTATCTAATCTGCATAACAAGGAATCCTGTCCGCTTTTTGGAGTTGATTGGAAATAGGTACAGAATTAAATTTCCCTAAAAAGGACGACTCAGAAGGTTAGTGATAAAGTTCCGTATAGATTCGTCACACATTTAGTTAATACTACTTTGGATATATTGCTCCTTTAAAAAAATTGTGTTGTGGTTTCTCAAATTTTTTCCTCTTGAGACTAGATAAATGAAATTTGCTTTTCATGTATTCTAAAAATGTTGGTATAATTTTTTTTTTAATTAAAATTTAGTAGCTTTTGGGTTTAAAAAATTTGTGTTATTGTTAGCGTCTAGACAAAATGGGGGTTATTTTTTAATATAATTCTCCACTATAAAAAAACTTGAATTTTTCTGTTTAACTTTTCATTAGCTTATAGTGGAAAAGTTTTTAAAAATATATTTTTCAACATTTTTTCAAAAGATTCATATTTGTTATATGGTTTATAATACATTTCCAAAGTAATCAAGCTTATGTGAAAATAACACTTTTTATGTGTATATCATGGGGAAATTTATAATCTTCCATATATAAGCTAAATTTAGATGTATACGATTTGTTGCAAAATGAAACACAATTTTTCTTTACAGCTTGGTTATGAAACACTTATAATTCTTAAACTTTTAAACACGATAATGATTATAAAGATGTTTTTGCAAGAAAATTGTAAAAAATCAAAAATAATGTAAAAATACATAAATGAAATATTTTAAAAATTTCTAGTGGGGCTGCGAATTGGTGTTTTACCATTGTACAACTTGTAATTTCACCAGGATTTGGTATCCGATTTTAGTGTGGCAAGATGTAGGTGGTATAACCACTGCTGCGATTTTGACTCCCAGTTTCCTCCCCAGAGGGAGGCACCTGAGCTCCGATGATGCTAAAACGTACTAGAAATTAAATTTTCCCGTGAGAAGCCAAGTCAAATAGGCACTCAAGGGATCGTTTACGTGCCATATAATCATACAGTTCGGGTGTTCTTGTTTTTTTGCATCCACCGACTTGGGCCGGGGTCGAACCCGCAAACTTGGATGGACTATGCCAATGACAAATTAACTACGATACTCAATCGGCTGAGTTAATTAACTGAACTGATTTTTTTATTGAATATATATTATTTTCATTTCCTACATTTTGTTTAAAGTGACTGAATACCTTCGGATCCAACTTTTTTTTATAAAAACAAATTTTTGAAACAAATTGCGTGTTTTTAGGAAGAAAAATAAAAAAGAAATATGTAAATACATAAATTTTTTTTAAATAAATAGTGTACTTTTAGAAATATTGGTTATTTTCAAGGAAATTTTACCAAATTTTTACTAAAACGGGTTACAATGTATAAAAATTTCTAATACAATTATCAAATTTTTTTTTATACACAACATACATATTATGGTGCTCTTCAAAATAAACCAAATCGAAGAGAAATATTAAAATATAAAATAAAATTACAGACAATTGTACATAATAATATGAAAATTTTGATATTTTTAAAGTTTTTTTTATAAAAACTACCCTAAATGAAAAAAAAAATATTTAACCTACACCAAAACGTATGGTCCACTTTAAGAAAAATAGTATAATTAACATTCCCTAAGAATTTCAAAACGTTATCTGGTTAGGTTCTTAAGATATCATGTACCTGGTAAAGGGTTTCTTTATCGAAAACATAATTTTGAGAAAAACTCATTTAAAGTTTTATCTTACTGCCCTTTTGCATAGATAGATATTTTTTTTAAAATCACTATAACTTTATTTCTATTTCGCATAAAGGAAAAGGAAAAACTGTTTTGAAAAGAAAAATGTTCAAACTATAAGATTTTTGAAATAAAAAGAAATGCCTTATGTAAACGAAACACGACATTTTCAAGGTAGGCAGTCATCTTAAAAATTTCTTTTGTAATAAAAAGATATAAATGTATTCAGTTAGTAATTATAATTGTGGTATATTTTTTATCTCGTATCTTCCTTTTCATATATCTTTTGTGGCCTGTTGGTCGTGGTTACGAACTCGTGGCCGATGCGGGATGAGTTCAAGACTCGGGTCACTGTAGACTCACCATGTAAAGGAGCTTATGCACGATAAATCCATCGAAGATCAAAATTCTTCCATTCGTAAAGTGTGGTAATTAAGGGAGGGAGATGCTAGCTCATATGTCGTCCACGTCACTTGACCGTGGTACAAAATTCAGTTTTAGATCATGGCCTAGAAGTAACAACGACATTTTAACGGGCACTATAAGTGCCATTCACTGTCACCAAAACGGTAGATAATAGGTCAAGTTGATATGAGAGTATTCAAGACATCCTGCAACAACTGCCGAGAGTTGACCGAAGGAGACATTAGCATTCTTCTGAACCGTTAGCTCACTTCTGCTGACGTCCCTGTGACATGGCTCAAACTGTGTACATTCTGTCTTAACCATCTTCACTGTAGCCGGTGTGTGCATCTAGCTGCATTTTTGTTGAGATACCATAAGCAAAAGAACTTATCTTTTTACGTCTGATCATGTAACCCCTCACGATGTCGTGAGTTTTCTTCTCTCCGGTAAAGAAGAATTTTTTATTTCTAGTAGCATCACTTGATAAATACATCAATACATCAATAAATACATCATTATTACATAAATACATCATTATTACATCAATGCATCAATAGATACATCATTATTACATAAATACATCAATAAATACATCATTATTACATCAATGTATCAATAAATACATCATTATTACATCAATTCATCAATACATACATCATTATTACATCAATGCATCAATAAATACATCATTATTACAATACATCAATAAATACATCATTATTACATCAATGCATCAATAAATACATCATTATTACATCAATACATCAATAAATACATCATTATTACATCAATGCATCAATAAATACATCATTATTACATCAATACATCGATAAATACATCATTATTACATCAATACATCAATAAATGCATCATCATTACATCAATACATCAATAAATACATCATTATTTTACATCAATACATCAATAAATACATCATTATAACATCAAAACACCAATAACTATATCATTATTACATTAATACATCAATAAATACTGTGACGCACTCATCGCGATTTCAACTAATAATCCTGTAGGGATTCTTTGGAGCCAGAATGGCAATTCTTTCCAACAAACTCGAGAAGAGAAGCGTGAATATTCAATTTAGGAATCTTATAAATAGTAGAAGTTAAGCGTACGCAGGGTGGCTATAAGAAGTGAATATACGAGGTCTATGTTTTATCAGTGCTTAAGTTAAAGTGAGAGAAAATCCCGAGTTTAAGATTTAAGCTGTCCGTACTTCTGCGATCAAGTTAAAGGTGGGTACCATTCCACAAAGACAAAAGCCACGTCAGTTAGAATCAAGCGAATTACTGTTTACTCAAGATATAGCGGTAAGACTCTTAAATCAAGTTATTAAGAACTGAAGTTAGAAAAAGTCGGTAGAGTTAGATATAGTGGTCGGTTACGTGATTATTTGGTAATACGAATTGTGTCCTTTCACTCCAGATTAACTTGAAATGAATATTAGTATTTATATTGTATATTGTTTAAGTTAAGATTTTAATAAAATGATATTAAGATAAACGATATGGCTGTTTCTTCGTTCCTTCCCACAGGTCTAGGTCGCGAGGATAATGTAGAAGTGGGGCACCCCCGCTCGGGTGCCTTACAATACATCTTACTGAATGAATCAGTGTTTCTCAAACTGGGGGCGCGACCCTCTAGAGGGGCGTATTAATCTTAGGAGGGGGACACGAGCATATTGAAAAGTCTAAAGCAAAATATTATTTAAAAAATATATTACTTTAATAAAAGTAAATAAATAAAACATATTTTGACATTATAAAAAATGAAATGCACATTAACAGCCATATAATACACTTATTAATAAGTCAGTACTGCACAAAATATTTTACAATATTAATTTAACAATACTAAGTTAAGAACAAGTTTAATAATTATATGACCCCATGGGCTTGTCATATATAGAAAAATTAACACTTATCTTGATAATTTGTTCGGTTTAGAAGTAATTCCTTCAATGCCGATTAAAAATTACTCTCTTCGCTTCCCAGTGCCACCATTTAACACACAGGAGAGGTGTACTGGGTGGTACTATGGTGTACTGGGGGAGGGAACAAATATGCAAATCTTCGGAAATAAGTAAATCCTTAGAAAACACTGTCAATGCATTTTATTGTAGCAGTTCACAGAAAGGATCGTACTTCGGAAAGGACGTATATATACGTCCAGGTCAATTAACGCACTGGCTGAGCGTGACGTTTATATACGCCGGTGACACTTAAGAGGTTAAAGTCGTATTGTCTGTTAAGCGTCAAATGATAGTATTATTGAATTCAGTACATTATTTTTCTATGGAAGGGGGCGCGATGAAAAGAATGATTGAATATTGGGTCGCAAATATTGAAAGTTTGAGAAGAACTGTAATAAATACATCATTCACTGGAGTGAAAACACTCCGTGCAAACACATGTGAAGTAACAATGAATAAACAAAAAATCGGAAATAATCCAAAAACAGAAGAGAAACAAAATCATAAACACAATCAGAAAGTCAGTGAGATTGCAGAGCTTGTAACTGCTCTCTGGCCCTCCAGTATTTATCGTAGATGTTATCAGAGGCAGCAAGGTAAATCTCCAGGTGCTCAGCCTTCATTAGGGAATTAATTCTCTGTGCATAAAACACAGCTTGGAGAGGGAAGGACTTTCAGTCTATGTAGGTGACTCGCAAGACAGTAGTACCCAGTTCCCAGCCTGAAGGCAGCAACAGTAAAGCATGGTCAGGGATTTTTTAAAGTATCCGACTACGTTCGGAACCATGGTTTTAAAAAAGAACATAAATATATAATTTTCATGATATTTAGTGTCTCCTAGATTAGAAATATGAATAAAATAGTTTTAGGCACATTTTGACAAAAAATATATTTAAATACAATATTTTGGCAAAAAATTAACTTCAAAATGTTCTCCTTTTATAAAAAATGCGTCTAAAATAATAATATTTTGCTTATATAACGTAAAGACTTCTCCAGAGGGTCTGAACTATTTTTTTTGAAAAATTCACATTATTTTTAGATTTACAACCAATTGAAATAATTATAGGTGCTTTTTTCTTAAAATTTCTCCTCTCTGTTGTCATAAAACATGGATAAACCCAATTCTAAGTTATATATTTGAAAGATTCTTGTTGAGCCTCTGTATAGTGGTCTGTGCTATATACAGGCAAAATATCATTACATTAGAAGCATTTTTCACAAAAGGAGAATATTTTGATAATGGGTCGTTCTACGTTCATTTTTTTTGTCAAAATATAATACTTAAATAATTTTTTATTGTAATAATATTCTTAAAACAATTTTATGTACAGTTTCTAATCTAAGGGACACTAAATATCATAAATATTATCCATTTATATGCTTTTGCAAAAACATGGTTCCGAACGTAGTCGGATTCCTTAATTAGCGTCTCCATCCAAAACTTATTCTAAATTTGTTCGCATAAAAATATCATACATCTTTTTACCCCATTTTTAATAACTGCTTACAAAAGCTGCAGAGAAAAAGAAATCTTTGCCCTCATCATCCTATTTTGCAGCCACTGTAGAATTGATCTTTTCACACTTCTGCAGTTTTCAAAGAGTGTGCGACAATTGCTTAATCTGGATCATTTAAATAGTTTGTTGAGCTTCATTTATCATAAGATTTTCACATCTTTTTTTTTTGGAGATTTCTTCTTCGTATTATATTTTCTCTGTTTTAAATTTGTTAAGCATAAATTTTCGAAAGAGCAATATAACAGTTACAATAAGTTAGAAAAATACTTGATTTTTAGATTTAAACCAGCTTATAAGACAAAAAGGAATTACTCATTTTTAAATTTCTTTTCTGGTTCATATTTTCATTTTGTAGAAAATTAAGGCTTCTTGTTTCAAATATATAACTCTAGAATTGCGATATGCTTGAATAAATTTATTCAACTTTCAATTAAAGTTCTTCCAAAGTAATAATGTGTAAAGAGTAAAATTAAAATATTAGCTGAAATCTGTAAATCGTAAATAATCAAGCGTTAAAGAGGATTTTACAATGATTTCAAATCATTTTCGTGAAGAGTGAGGCACAAGAAAAGAAATATTGGATCAACTAAACAAGTGAGAAAAATTTAATATTCTGCCGAACACAAAAGTAAAATCGTCAATAAATTTTGAAAAATTTGAGCAATAAGTAACCGAAAGTGTAAAAGCGTGTAATTTGATTTCGCTTTTAGTTCTTGTAATTTTATTTGGAAAGAAAATAATAGTTAGTTGTTGGTCACTCATTCAAATAATTTTTCCATGTACTTACATTTTTATTCCGTTATTTAATGATAGTTTATTTTAAAAGTATTTAGTTTTCTTACACTTTAAATTTCATTAGCAGAAACATTCTACAGATACTTATATCCAAGCTATTATAAACCGTTTATCTTAATTCAAAGTGTATAAAAGACTTTTAAGAATGAAGTCTTCCATGAGAAAAAATAAAGTGAATTCGAGATTTATGATTACTTTGAAGGAAATGGCATTATGTGTGTGTGTCTGTCTCACGCGTAATTCAACTTCACTCATCTGAATCCATTAAAGAAATTCAATATGAGGCTCACTATGTTCACAAATTTTTCGATTTTCTATTTTCATTATAATTTCAGTAAATAGATGTATATCTTCCTAACTATCTGAAGTGTATCAACTTTTATTATATTTATAAACTAAAAAGTAATGTTTATACGTATCAAAATGTAATTTGGTTACATATGTTCGTTGTATTTATGTTACCTTTTTAATATTCTGTTCAAGAGTTTAAATGGAAAATATGCATCTGTCATAGAAATTTTTCTTAGAGTTAATTCAATCATTATTTTTTTAAAATAAAAATTATTCGTAAGAACTAAAAAGTACAAATTGACTTTTCATTTGTAAAGAGTGTTTTTTTTTCAGGTATAGAAGTGTAAGTTGGCATTACTTTCCAAGATGGCGACCGATTTAACAACTGTCAAGTGATTTATTCTCAGTTAAGTTTGGCAATTCATCAAAAAGATCATCAAGCAAGGCGTAGATTCGTCGAATGGGCCCAAAACGAGATTGCGTTGTTCCCGATTTTCATAAGCAAATTTTGTTTAGCGATGAAGCGCACTTCTGGTTCAATGGCTACATCAACAAACAAAACTGCCGCATTTGGAGTGAAGCTAATCCACAAGTGTATGTCGAAACACCGTTACATCCAGAAAAACTAACTGTTTGGTGCGCTTTATGGGCTGGTGGAATCATTGGTCCGTACTTCTTCAAAAACAATGAAGGCCACAACGTTACAGTCAATGGTGATCGTGGTATAGAGCCATGATTACTAACTTTTTCATTCCTGAATTGAACAATCATGATGTCCAGTAGCTGTAGTTCCAACAAGACGGCACAACATGTCACACAGCTCGTGCCACAATCGATTTATTAAAGGACACGTTTGGTGACCGCCTAATTTCCCGTTTTGAACCTGTGAATTGGCCCCCAAGATCTTGTGATTTAACACCGCTAGACTATTTTCTGTGGGGCTATGTAAAGTCATTGGTCTATGCGGATAAGCCACAAACGCTTGACCATTTGGAAGACAACATTCGCCGTGTTATTACCGATATACGGCCACAAATGTTGGAAAAATCATCGAAAATTAGACGTCCAGTTTGGAATACATCCGAGCCAGCCGTGGTAGTCATATGCCAGAAATCATATTTAAAATGTAATGCCACAAGATTATATTTCGAATAAAAAAATCATGTCAATCGAATAATACATCGTTGTTTTATTGCAATTTAAAATTCTATACCTCTGAAAAAAACACCCTTTACATATCTCTACAGTAGAATGTATCTAATTGATATGATAAAGTTTTTCTTGAATTCGAATGCTATATTGTATTTCCCTGCATTCAGTTAAAAATAACAAATGATACTTTTATGTTGATTAAAATCGGAACCAAAAATACACCGAAAGGTTTACTCTTGCATGTGAAATTAACTTGGATGGAAAATGTTTGTGAAGTAGCCTTCTAGACATCTAAAATTTCTCGACAGAGACTATAGATGTATTTATTGGATATTTTGTATGTAAGTTAATTTTATTTGCGAGCAATAAATAAAGGTTATTTCTTACCTTTGACAAAGAAAACCCTTTATTAAAGTAGTTCCTTATATGTGTTAGCCAGGTACACAATGTGTGTACTCGATAATAAAGCTAGTGATCGAGCGGGGTGATGCAGTCCACACCAATGTTTTTTAAAATTATTCTTTTCATTGTACACGTTAAAAATTATAATTACAATGAATAGTTTTAATATGAGAAAGTGTACTTACCTGATTTTAAGGTATCCGACTGCGTTCGGAACCGTGGTTTTGCAAAAGCGTATAAATGGATATTTATATTTAGTGTCACTTAGATTAGAAAATGAATATGAAATTGTTTTAAGAATAGTATTACATTAAAAAATTATTTAAGTACAATATTTTGACAAAAAATGAACATAGAATGATCAATTATCAAAATATCCTCCTTTTGTGAAAAATGCTTCTATTATTATAATAGAAGCATATTTTGACTGTATATAGCTCAGACCTCTGTACCGAGGCTCAACTAAAATTTTTTAAACATATAACTTAGAAGTGGGTTTATCTATGTTTTACGACAACAGAGGGGAGAAATTTTAAGAAAAAAAAACGCCGTTAAGTATTTTAATTGGTTGTAACTCTGAAAATAATGTGAATTTTTCAAAAGTCATAAATGAGCCTCTGTACAGAGGTCTGAGCTATGTACAGGCAAAATATTATTATAATAGAAAGTTTTTTACAAAAAGGAGAACATTTTGAAAAAGGATATTTTAAGTTAATTATTTGCCGAAATATTGTACTTAAATAATTTTTTTTTGTCAAAATGTCCTTAAAACAATTTTATGCATGCATTCTAATCTAAGTGACACTGAATATCATGAAAATTATCTATTTATGCGCTTTTTTTAAATCACGGTTCCAAACGTAGTCAGATACCTTAAGGGTTCAATTTTTCTTTCATAATTGAAAAAAATAATCCAATCAAACTGAACTAAAATTGTTCAAATGTGCGCAACTTTAATAAAGGACACACATCACAGATACTTTTCGCTAACATTACAGGAATGTTATTTGCAGACAAAATTGTCACATTTTGTTCATGTTATTGTAGTTTTACTGCCCTTTAATAATCGACAAGTAGCATGTTGAACTTGTTCTTGTTGTGTCTTTTTGGCGGGGAGAATTGCGGTTTGTGATACATTAATGACTTCATGTTTTCTTGATGGAGTTTTTTAAGTCGTATAATTAAATTAACCATTCAACTCAAACGCTTCGTGTTCCTCGCTTTTCTGAAATTTACTTTCGTTATAATGATTAATATCCATGATGTCAGCACTTTCTTGCCTGCTTGATCAGTTTAACATCATCTAAAAGATATCGCACATATGCCCTTTTATATTTTCTTCATTTACATTTATAAAACATAATGAGTCATATAACATAGCAATCAAAATCACTAAGTCATTCACAAGGGGAAAATGTCGCCTGTTCATAAAAATGTTTTGGAACAAAAGTGGTCCCGAGGGGAACTCAGCGAAAAAAAGTACCTTAAGAGTGTAAGAAAACTTTTGTTGCTCACAAAAAAGAGGGATATATGTGACAAATACATTTTAATTTTCATGAAGACTGTCAAAAATTAAGATACTGATAAAAGGTCAGTGGTAACAAATTAACAGATTTCCCAGAATTAAAGTTTTTTTGTGTTTGGGGTGACTTTTTGCCTCATGTGACCCCTCCCGGGTTTAATAAAGCATATGGAAATAAGGCAGTGCTTCTCAAACTTTCAATACTTGCGCTCCCCCTTTCAATCACAATTTTTATCACACCCCCTTATACATTAATAATGTACTGAATGCAATAATAATGCATTTTGACGCTAAAACTACAATACGCGATCTTAATCATAAACCATACAAATTGATAACATAAGTATTAAATTTTGTATAAGTTACTTTTAAGCAAAAAAATAAATAAATAAATAAATTAAGTAATAGGATAATTTTTATGTTATTTTTCCTTTCTCTAATTTTTAAATTGAACATATTGTAAAATGCGGTGGCTGCTTAGGAGACAAAATATAGATATGTCAGCTAAATATAGAAAAAGAACTCAGAGGGTCAATTTCTAATCATAAGCATTCCTTTGAAAAACTTTGTTTTGCAAGACAAGCCCATGGAAATCATTAATGCTTATTAAACTGGTTCTTAATTTAGTATTAATTAATAAGTTATAAAATACTCTGTGCAGCACTGATACATTAAAAGTATACCGGCTGAAGTGCCCGCTCTTTGCACGAGTTCATTTATAAGAAAATAAAACAGTATTGATATAATCGCTGAATTGTAAGGAGAGTAAAGCCAAGTGCGCGACAATGTTTACAAAAACCGTAAAATGATTTTTTTTAAAATCATTGCTCACATTTTCATTAGTTTTAAGCGAATTCCAATTTTAAGCCTCACAGGATTAGCATTTATAATTGATGTTAAATAATGAACAATAACATAAAATTCCGTTGAAGAATAATTGTATTATTCTTAATATTTAAAGCGAAAAGAAGTCAACATGTTTTAACCTGGGAGCAGGGGCACACTCGACATGATCGAGCGGGGTTATTGAATCACCCCAATCCTTTATTTTATAATTATTTTAAGATACACGATACAAATCATGATTCCAATGAATAATTTAAGTAAGAGAAAGTAAACTTACCTACTTTCAAGGACTTTTCAATTTATCTTCGGTAAAAAATAAACAGTTTTGCGAAATAATGATTTCGTGTTCTGTGTGTTCCGGGTAAAAGTGTATTCATTATGATAATATGTATATTACTTCTAAAAAAACTGTGTAAAACATTTTTCGTTATGCTTTATATTTTTGAGAATACTCATAAAAATAAATCTTGGCCAAGTAATCCTTCAAAGTCTCTTCGTGGTTTTCCAAGTATCATAAAAGACTTTTGCATGGAAAAAAGCGCAACAGAGAAATACATTACTTAAAACTTCCCTAAATGAGAAACAAACACATAATAGAAGTGTCATAACTAACTGTACCAATAACTTAGAAAGTCAAACATATTTTCAGCAAAAACAGATTACAGCTATAATGTATTGTATTTTATAAACAATCACAGTGATGAAATTTTTATGTTCCTAAATTTTTTCGATTCTGGGTCTGGGATTTGTTTTTTCTCTGAAAGAGTAGTAAAATGAAAATGTAATAAAACATCTCTCATCATGGGATTACAGCAAATCAAATAAAAGTATTTTTATCTGGTTAAAGGATCAAAGATAGCTAATTAGGTATTGAAGAAGTTTTTACTTTTGATGACTTAATATCGCCTATAAATTATATCAGAGTAAAAGTTCATTTTTCATTATGTCTGAAAGTATTTTTCTTTAAATCATTCCAGTAAATTAATTATTCTTTAAATCTTTTATTTTGGATATGCTCGCTCCCCCCCTAGGAGGGCGAGCCCCACAGTTTGAGAAACACTGAAATAAGGAATTAAAAAATATCCTATTTTCCAACGGCCCAAACGTCTTCGTTAAGGCTGTGCAAGTGTTGAAGACAATTCTTACATTAAATGTCAATTGGTGAAAACATTGAGCGCAACCATCATTTTATTTGTTAGAATATAATTTGATAGAATGCGACGTTAATAGACACTCATTCTCATTCTAAGTTTAGAATGGTCTCGGGAGCTTACTGGTAATGGTGCCAGCGTGTCATGAGTTCGATACCTAGTGCTTGAAGACTTGCCGTGCAGAGGCGCTGATGCTTGTCAAATGTATATGTTGGTTGAAAGATTACTCATCAACGTGGTGTCGTAATTTGGAGAAGTGGTATCAGCTCAGTAGTCGTCCTCTTACTTTATCGCGGTTTAAAATTACGAGATTCGTCGCCAATAGTCCTAATTTTGTGTGTTTTAGAGAACGACGAAGAATAAACACTCACTCGCTTATTGTGGTTCACAAATTAGTAATTTTTGGTTAATGTGACATATAAAAAAGCAATAACCAATTTTAATAAAACGAACATCAATAATCAAGAGAAAAATCTTGATTAAAAGTTTTTAGGAGGCAAACAAAACTTAATGTTACTCTAAGCTTCTATTACATTTAGTAACCTATTACTATTATGTTTCGAGGTAAGTTGTTAGTTAAAGTTACAGGTAACTTTTACAGAGACCGCTATAAAGCGTTATTCGTAGTACATAATTTTTTGATTTATCAAATTAACAAACAACTAGAAGTGCTAGTATAAACATTATTATAGTGAAATAGTAAGTCTTAG
Organism: Trichonephila clavipes; assembly: GCA_019973935.1. Lineage (NCBI taxonomy): Eukaryota > Metazoa > Arthropoda > Arachnida > Araneae > Nephilidae > Trichonephila > Trichonephila clavipes. The sequence goes on from BMAU01019922.1 coordinate 450,208, forward strand.
GCATAAACACCAAATCGTTGTTGAATCTGTATATTTCAGTGCTCCGCAAACTTTCAGTATTTGAGACCTAATATTCAATCATAATTTTCATCGATCCCACCCGCCCCACATGAAACAATGCATTGAATTCAATAAAGCAATACTTTGACGCTAAAGCTACAATAAGACTTTTCTTAAGTACCACTTAAATATATAAACGTCCTGCTCAGCCAAAGCATTAACATCCTCGGACGTATATGTACGTCTTTCCAAAGTACGATATCTTCTGCGCACTGCTATGCATAAAATTATTCCAAAAGTTTTGGAATGCAAGAAAATGATCTTGGAAGCGTTTTCGAAGGATTTACTTATTTCATAGTACTTGCTTACTTTTTCCTTTTCCAATATTCACATATATATATCCCCCCCAATATATCGCATACGCGTACCTAAGTGAAAAATGGTGACGGTTGGGGATTTTTAATCGGCATTCGATTAGTACTTTTAATCGGCATTGGATCAGTACTTTCAATCAGCATTGAAGGGATTAATAATAAACCGTACAAATTATCAAGATAAGTGTGTTAATTTTTCTTTATAATTTTATATACACTCAGGAACATTGAAAATAGCGACCCAAGAAAACATCGGATTGAAATGAAATTTAATACACATAATGACACAGATGAGAGATTCACTTGATCTCAAAAACAAGACAATTAAACGAATACAGGGTGTGCAACAAATACTGGGCAACTTCAATAGCATGTTGGACCACCTTCAGTGGCAATACATGTCGCCACACGGTCCGGAACTGAGTTGATTAAACACCTTATGTTGTCCTGAGGCAGATGAGCCCACAAATTTTGAACTGCCAACTCTAAATCATGTACAGAGCGACACGATGGCATCTGCCTTTTTTGCTGATCCCACATGTGCTCTACAGGGGACAAATCGGAAGAGCGGGCCGGCCATGGAATAGTCTGAAAATGATGTAGGAAGTCTCGAGCAACTCTTGCTGTATGTGGACGAGCATTATCTTGCTGGAAAATTGCCCCTGGGAGACCATTTAGGAAAGGTCCTACATAGGGTCGAAGAATATCATCAACGTAACATTGGCCCGTAAGGATTCCACGCATGGCAATTAAAGTGGACCTGCTATCATAGGCAATGGCTCCAAGACCTGTGCGAGCAGCGTGACGTAGGACAGTGTAGGGGGAATTGTACCGCTCACCAGGGCACCTCCACACCCGTACGTGGTTATCATCTGTCCCCAAAACAAACAGGGATTCATCACTAAACACAACCTTTTGCCAATCTGTGACATTCCACATTGATCTGGCTTGGCACCACTGTAGACGCAGTTGCCGATGTTCCGGTGTTAAAGGGAGTGCACGAAAAGGGCGCTTGGATTTACGATTTGCTTCTGCAAGGTGTCTGGAAATTGTTTGGGGAACAATTTGTATGCCTACGTCTGCTCGTATCGTTGAACGAGTCACTGTGGGGTCCACAAGTGCTTGCCGCACGATCCTTCGATCCTCTCTCCTCGTGGTCTTCCTGGTCGCTCCAGACCCGGTTTTTCGCGCGTGGGTACCTTCTCGTGTCCACTGCTCCCAACAATTTCTAACGGCACACTCCGAACGATCCACCTGGCCAGCAACTCGGTGCGTCGACCAGCCTACAGTTTTCATCTCGATGATTAGGCCTCTCTCAAACTCGCTTAACTGTGAGAAATGTCTTCTAGCACGTTTACCTGGCATGTTTCGCTTACCAAAGTCTTCCTACAATTGGCGGGTAATCGTCACGTTTATGAATCTTCGAATTTGCGCTGGCTTATATAGCATCCTCTTCCTGATTGTAGCACCACCTCGGCATGTATGAGCATGCGTATTGGCACAAAACTTGGATCATTTGCATATCACATTACGCTGTACTTATTTGCAAAGTTTCGCGATTGTACTTAGCTTCCTGCTTGGGTCGCTATTTTCAATGTTCCTGAGTGTATAACAAGCCCATGAGGTCACTAGTAATTATTAAACTTGTTCTCAACTTAGTGTTGTTAAATTAATTATAAAATACATTGTGCAGTAATGATATATTGAAAGATGTATTATATCAGGGCAAATGGGTATTTTTTTCATTGTTTGAGTATGTATGTATTTATTATTTTTTTGTAAACCATTATTTTTTATTTAAAAAAAATAATCTTTTTTTTTTCGACTTTTCAATATACTCGAACATCTTTCGTAGAGCTCTCACACCTCTTTAGGGGGGAACGACCCGCAGTTTGCGAAATGCTGCTATAATTACGAAACAAAACCAGATAAGCAAGGGAAAGATAAGATATTTAGTTATGAAAATGGGGATTTAAAAGGGAAATAATATCAGATTTTTTTCTGAAAAACATTATTTTACTTCAATTTATTGTTCCATTTTGATATCAAATGGAACAAAATGGAATATTTGTTGTGTACTTAGGAACAGGATAAGAGTGTTTGTGGATTATTTGATGCTGAAATAAAGAAATATAGTAGAAATATGTATACATTTTCTCTTGCGCTTGTATTGCATAATTTAAATGATTCTAGCAAATGAAACACTGAATTTGTATTGCACAGATAGATATTTAAGAAATAAATTTAAGTTCTCTCTTTACCTTACTAAATTGTATCTGAATTTGCTGAAGATAGATCATGAGTGTAATGTGTTAAAATTTATTCTGTAATTAAGTGACATATTTGTAAATCTTAGCTTGAGAGGTTAGGAAACGTAATTTCTTTCTAATTTTTTTAATTAGAAACATAATAATTAGCAAGAAGAAGAGAAAAAAAAGATGTTTGAATTAAATATTACCCTTTATCTACACTCTCTTTTCTTGAAATTCATCTCAACTCCAATAATGATTGGTAATATTTTTACTGCAGAAAATATATTCAAATATGTCTTAATACTATCTTTTTTTTCCACGAATAATTTTTATGTGGTACATGAGAAAATTACTATCATTAATGAAAATTTATATTCAAAAATATTGAAAAAGAAAGCAACAAATGACTATCAAAATAACATGTAAATTAAACAGAATTCAATTCATAGACCATGTGTGGAGACCCCCCTGGACACCAAGATTAATTTGAGGCAAAGAATCACTAAGAGTCATTTTGTACAATAATAATTATTATTTATTATTTCAAGTCTCAAAAAAACTCTAATAACATATAATATTTCTATGTTACGTCAAATAAAAAGATTTACCTTTTATATTGAATTAAATTACAAATTATGCAACTAATTAATAATTACGCTAAAGATCAAGTAAGGTCTACCGCAATAGGAGTTCCGAGAAATACACGTACTCGAATTATTAACTTTCATTAATTTTAACTAATTGGACTAAACTAACGCTTATTTTAAGCGTACATAAATTATATTTACCGCTGGTTATATAAGCTTTCTCGTTCTTCAATAGAATAGCAGCACTATGTTTTCACTATCTTAATATTCTGGAATCCTCTAAGATTGAGGATACTGTTGCTGGCTCATCATGACTGCTAGCTTACAACGCTCGACTTAAATACCTTATCTACTTTGCATATCCCGTTCATCTTCTTGGAGTTTATTGGAAATATACGCGAATTTATATTCCCCAAAAAGACGCCTAAGAAGATTAGTGGAAATGTTCCGTACAGATTCGTCACACATGTGATGTTAGATTTTTGGCATAATATGCCCCAAAATATTTACTGTCATAAATTGAAACCAACCAGCTAATCAGAAAGCGAATTATCATACATCGTAAAATCCGGTGTATAACGTGCGCTGGCGTAAACGCATACTTATACTTTAAACCTGTATATTTCAAATTTTAGGAATATTTACCGTATAACGCGCTCCACTTTTTCTTGAAGAAATCCGAATTATATGTGTGTAATGGTGTTATGTTTTGAAGTCATTTATTCGAGGTACTATCACAGACATTAGAAAAAATAATATATTTCTAGAAGTAATACAGTATGTTTTTTTTTAAATAAACATTATTTAGATACATGTGGAAGTCTTAATTTTTTTATTCTTGTTTTCTCTTTATTATTTTTAAAGCTATCATTTTTATACCTGGCATATAACGCGTACCTTTAAATTTCGATGTTTTTTTCTGGATTAAAAGTACGCGTTATACCTTGGATTTTATGGTAAATGAAATTATTTTGGTGTTGTTTCGACAATTTTCATCCCATATATGCATATTGTACAATCTAACCACATTACTTGATAACCGTTCAATGATTAACATGCATAATTTTTTATCGTTAAAAGAAAATTAATTTAAATTAAATTAAAGCAAACTTGCTGTATTTTCTGTGTTTGGTTATAGTTTTTATACATTTTGCATGACGAAAGTGATTTTGAACCAATTTTTCACAAGAAAACCTACATTCTCGACTTCGAAGAATAGTTTTTATATGCAAAAAAAAAGTTTCTCATGTGAATCTAATAATTTATATAAAATAGCATAAAATTTAAAAATATCCTGTGTGAGTAAAGAAAATGTTTTTTTAATCAAAAGAATTATTTTCAAATTATAATTTTAAAATGGAAGCTGTGGAGATGTCGAAGGATAAGAACTGGGCAATCTTGAACAAAAACCCATCCTGGGTCACTGAGGCTCCTGGAAAAGATGCTGTAGCTCCTTTTATACTTTTGACAGGTCATGACTGTCTGAGATCTTATCTTTACTGAATTGGTATCACTGACTCACCGAACTGTACTTTATGTGATTCTGGTCAGTCTATGACCACTCAACATTTGGACGTGGGCCCTGTGTAACGTCTCGGTGGAGGCTGGTGTTAGAGGGTTCGAAAAAAGATTAGCCGTAGTAAATCAAACACAATTTTATTACCACTTTCACTTAATCATACTAGACAACTTAAGGATAGCATGCACTTAAACATTAATTTGAGGAGTAATCGCTTTGGATTAAGTAAAATATCTTATTATATTGGAACGCTCTTGACTCCACTATTTGGATTATCATTAGATAAAACTTGACTAACTATATGACCTTCGGTTGTTATCTTATTCACGTTTCTATATTCATTTTCAACCTTCATCGCCTACTCTACTGAAAACATTTAAATATAGAACTTCTAATTTTATAAATCCTGTCTTCTTCACAGAGATAGTTTTTCAACTTAAATCACAGTTAAAAAGTTTAATTTAACCCAAGAGGTTTATTAGTAGAATCGAGAGTAGACCCGTTACACCTGCACTAACAAGTCTTAATTCTACTTACGAAAAGTATTGGAGAGCACTTGCTTTAGTGGCATAGGGGCTATTGTAGTGTGTGGCATCTGTAAAATAAAATAAAAATTTCAAGCTACGTTATGAGGTTTTGACTTAAATTTCATCGAAGTGGGGCTTTTTTATGGAATTCTCATATACTGAAAATTTTTTTTCTTATAAAAAATTGTTTTGCAAACGTATTTTATAGTTATGAAGTTTCAGGGTATTTTTATGTCTTCTCTGTTGTGGTACTTATACTTCTAAAAAATTATGTTTAAAAATAATAAGAGAATTAAATTATCATTGTCATTTAAGACTGTCAAAGGCAATAGACTTAGTTAGAAAATAATTTCACTACGCATCTTGCATAACTTCATAGACTTCTTCAAAAAATGTAAATGTGTTCGTTTTTCAGAGGAATCGATAAAGAGTTTTTAAATTTCTAACAAAACTAAAAAAAAGAAGCTAATCTTATAATTTTTTCTTAAAAATTTCCTTGTCTTCTAATATAGTGAAAAAGAAACTTTTACAGTGCAAAAAAATTAAGAATTATACACATGATTTATGGTGTGGTTGGCTTTCAATACATAAAATAAAAATATAGAAAAAAAATAGTAATTCTTTTTTTGTAAGTGATGGCATACACGCTAAAGATAATTTTAAAATTTCTTGATAACTATAAATTTATGCAAAAATAAGAATTTCTGGTTTGTGATAACTAGCGATTAAAAAAATGTTTTTATCTTTCAAAAAATATTTTAGTCGTTCTTCCTTTTACTATTTTTTTAAGCAGCGAAATCACACATTCCAAAAAGGGAAAGTTTTGAAGAAAAACGTAGTTTATGTAGAAAAATGGTTAACATATCAGAATTTCTTTTTCAGTAAAACTGACGTAAAAAATTTGAATTTAATCTCATTTTTTAAAGTATGTCACCCTATTAAGAAATTGCATTTATTCTATTTAGTTAACTTTGTGTGTGTGTGAATATAGATAAACATTTCTATTTTCTTTATTATTAATCCCCTTATACATTTATTGCTGTTGATGTCGAGTCAATGGTTCGAGACTTTCTGTAACTAAAAATGTGCTGTATAAAGGGACTGTTGAGCGTTAAATACCTCGAAGATGGAACTCCGTAAGTCAATGCTTCTCAAACGTTCAATATTGGCGACCCAATATTTAATCGTAATTGTCATCACGCCCCTTCCCCCAATTTCCATACAATAACAATGTATTGCATTCAATAATACTATACTTTGACGTTAAACCTACAATACGACTTTAAATTCTTAGTGCCACCAGTGTATATAAACGTCTCACTCAACCAGTGAATTAATTGCTCTGAACGTATGTATACATCTTTCTAAAATACAATCTCTTGCGAAGAATTTACTAATTACAGATAATTTGCTTATTTATTTCTTTTCTACCCTTCCACATACCCCCCATACACTCACTTACTTGTTAATGGTGGCATTGGAGAGCAAATCGCCTGATTTTTAATCTGCATTTAAGGGATCAATTATAAACCTTACAAATTATGAAGATAAGTGTTAATTTTTGCATATAATTTTATGTATGACAAGCCCATGGGGTCTCTGGTAATTGTTAAATTTGTTCTTAGTATTTTTAAATTAATTACAGTATACATTGTGCAGTACTGATATATCTATAAATGTAAATTTGTACTAAATTTTTTATTGTGTCAGAATGTACTTTTTTTGTTCAGTAAATTAATATATTTTTTTAAATAATCCTTTGTTTTTGACTTTTAAATATGCTCATGCCCTCCTCGTAGGGTTATCCCCATCCCCTAGGTTGGTGTGCCTCACAGTTGAGAAACACTGCCTTACTTTGAAGTGGTGGGAAAATTCAGGGCGTTAAGTACCAGCTGAAATAGCGTCCTCGTCGCTTGACCAACGAGTTTCAGAATTACGAAACCTGACTCTATTTTTAAGTGCAACTTAAAGCGCAATTAAATCAAGAAACATAAAAAAACGATCTAAGTGTGTAAATATTCGCCCTTCCTCAACACAGGTCCAGAGTTCGATCCCCGGGCTGGGAAAGGTCGACTCAGACTTTTATTTTTTCACTGAGTCTAGAATTCTAAGTTTGCTTGGGAACTAAACACTGAGAGTTTCGTGTCAGACTGAGCACCTGACCAAAACATTTGTTCATGTGCCTCCTCATCACGAAAACCGAGATGGACACAGAAGCACATAACTTTTGTAGAACGGAGTACTTTTTTGTTAATTCACTCATTTACAGTATTAGCAATATATTTAATTTAATATTTTGAAATCGAGGTTAATTGTTTAGCACTGCACATACTACAGGAACACTTAACACAGAACATATAGCGTATTATTGAGCATACAATATTGCCAGCTGTATATAACAAACAAAAATTATTTCCATTCAGTACTTAGCAAAGTTGTAATATCATCACTTACAGAACAGTAGAACCTAAATTCAAGCACATCCACCCAGACATTAAAAACAATAGAAACTCCAGTCGAGCAGACATAATAGTTCTGAATATGTTTACATGTTAGAATTTGAAATAACTCATTCGAGAAGTCGTAAGCAGCTATGCAGATGTGTGTTAGAAATGTTTTAAATTTTAACAATTGCAGTCAGCCATTTGTGTTGGGAATGAGTTCAGAGGAACTCCTTTGTTTTAAATAAATAGAGGGAACAATTGCTTAAGAGCACAGAATTTGCAGTTGAAATGCCCCACTCTTTATTCAGAGTCAAATAAAAAAAAAAGTTTTGATATTTGTGTTTTTTTAACCCGGAAGTAGGCTACTAATACTGATAATACTAAAGTTATTAATCAAGCAGGGTGACTGAGTCAGGATGACAAATCCTTTTTAATAATTATTTTTCCTGTACACGATAAATATAGTAATCCCAGTGAAGAATTTACTTTACCTTACTTTTACCCCCCTACTTTTAAGGACTCGTCAATTTTTCTTTCATAATTTGTGAAAAAAATATAATCAAACTGAACTCAAGTGTTTTAAATGTTTACCTTAAAAAGGACACAAATCACAGATACTTTTCGTTAACATTAAAGGAATAATATTTGCGGGAAAAATTGTCATCTCTCCATGCTGAAGAATAGAGGAAAACATGTTCTCTTTCCAACTAAATTCTTAGAATTAAGTTCATTTTTTCTTCTACGATGTATTATATGCCCGTCAGAACCAAAAATGTTGATTTTAAGGTATCCGAACACGTTGAAAATGACCAAATTCGGACCAGACCGATATTTTTGTTTTCTATTTTATTTAATACATCTATATTTTGGCTTTACAAAACATACTTTGTTTTGATTCTATGCTTCTTATAGGAAAAGGTACAATCAATTTTATTAAGTTAGAAAAACCGGAAGTGGGTCTTTGATCTACCAGAAGTGGCCATTTAAATTGTTCGAAATCTATCATGGCGAGTCTGATCACATAAAATATTACAAATGTATTTCTATAAAACTTTTTGCACCTGATATTTATGCTATTTTCTAGAGAATGTACTAAATAATGATTATTATTTGAGTTAGGGCATATTATTTAAATAATGGTCTCATAAAGGCGTTATTTTTCTTATAACGTTTACTCAATCCTCTCTAAAAGTTTCAAATTTTAATAAAACATTAAAATTTTAGTACATTCTCTAGATAAATGTCTTTAGATTGTTTTGGTAATTCTTTTACTAATATAAGTTTATTACTTTTTTCTCTAATTGCTTTGAAGTTTTACAAAAATATTGCTAAAATTTCACATATAATTGTGATTTTTATGAAATTCCGGCAATTTATTTTAAATATTGTTGATTAAATATTAGTATTTATTGGTATTGAATCCTAAAAAAGCCTTTATATGTTTAAATATGTTATTTTGTCAAAAAGTACTCTGAACGTGTTCGTATACCTTAATCTCATCTCAAACAATTTTCTTTCAATGTTGAATTTTCAAAAAACTCCAAGGATGTAGTAGGAAAAGTGAAGCATAGATGTGACGGTGTTCTTGCGTGGAGATGTAAATTAGCTTTAGGGTTAGGTAATTTTTGTTTATGCTGTTATGAATCATGAGCTCTAATTAAGTATTTTAATGAACAAATTGAAATTAGGGGAATTAAATTTGGATATTGTAAGCGACTTCATTTTTAACAAGATAATGACACCAATCGCACTGCTCTCAATATATCTGCCGGTATCACTATAACTGTCGCAAATTCTGGAAAAACCTCCTAAATTACTTGATTTAAGCCTAGAAGAACATACTTCATGAGAATTTGATTTTGAAAGAAGAAAACATAACATATATATAAAAAACAAAATATGAAGTAAAAATATTAATCACAGAAGAATGGTAGACCATGGATGCAAAAATTATAAAAAACTGATGAAATCTATACTAAGACGATTTAAAGTTATTGTGGACCCCCTAAAGTATATCCTACTAACTATTAAATCAAGAAAGAAATACATTATGTAAAGCTAATGATATTTTTTTGAAGTGTACTAAGAATTTAGTGGCTTAACTTTTTAGTTGTTTTTTGTTTATTATTTTTTTAAAAATAATAGTTTTATTATATATTTTAAAAATTGGTTATGTTATTCTATTAAGAACGAGGTGCAGATATCATAAGAAAAATTACAAATCTGATTTATTAATTTTTATTAGTCTAAAACACATTAAATTTTATAGAAAACTACAAGTGCACGAACACCTTTGTGATCAACTGTGTATGGTTTGAAGCAATATGCAACAAAAAAACTTGAGTAAAATAGTTATTGGAAGAAAAAGCATTTTTGATGAGACTGCCTTTGTATTATTAATTTTAAAAAAAGAAATGATTATGATGCTAATTTGCATTATACGCATTATACTATTTTTAAAATAATATATAGATGTTCGTTTAATCATGATTGACAGAATGCTTTTGAAGACTTAAATAGACGAATTATTTTAAAGAAATCTTGTCATTTTCACCATTACTCTTGTAGCACTTGTTTTAACCAACTTTTTAAACTAATTTATGACGTTATTTGACATTCTTTTATTAGGTAAGTTGAATCATTATCCTTAAGAATACATCATTTTAATTGTGATTTTGTTTGATTGCTCATATATAGACTTCATCTAGATATAATAAATAATAACCATTAATTTTTGAAGAAAAAGGCAACACATTTCACATAAAGTTCGCTAAAAATGTAAAGCAATATACCAACATTCAGTAATATTTTATTTCAAAACCTTTTGATAGATAATTGTTTTAAGAATCAGTAAAAAGGCAGCTGTTAATTTATAAAAAAACAATTATATATATCATGATCTTAATTTTGCTTTTCATTATATTATGTATATTCAATGTGTTAAAATATCTTTTGCGGATTAATTATTCATTTTCTTAAAAATCGTTTGTCTGTTAAAATTTTATGTTAGTTATGTTTGAGTGTTTAAATCGTTTGTTGTAACGTTTAAGTGATAGTTGTTAATGTAACTGATTTAAAGTAGAATTTTTTAGAAATGCATAATTCTACAGTTTGAATTTTGTCTTGGAGTTTTTATGAATCTTGTTGCTGTAATCTTAGAGATATACGGAATATGTTGCGATAAATTTTTTTTTAGAATTTTTACGCGTAAAGAAATTTATAGAATAATGAAAATAAAATACTAGGTAAGATAATTTTTTTTTTTTGTTAATTTTGTATTCATAGTATATATTTCTATTCCTATTATAAATTATCAACTGTGAAGTTCTTTTAAAATAAAATTATTTTTTGTCACAATTAAAATTTTATTTTGATTTATTAATTAGTTATCCTTTTTTAATATTTTCATTACACAATGTTTATACAAAAGAATGATTCAGGACCGATTTTTTTTGTTCGGTACACTTTTAACAATTTAAAAATTTGACGGCACAGTAACAATAAAATAAGGTTAAAACAATTTTCCTATCGGTAATACACTATGTAAAATAATTTATGATCATAATTTTCAATGTTAATTAAAATAATGTGTACGCACAAAGACGATAAATGTTTATTGAGTAATTACAAATAAATTATAAGAATACAATGAATGCGAAATTTGAGCTTGATGGTTTTTAATCATTTTGTTTATATTGGTTTATATTGGGTCGTAAAAATAATAATGCTTCTCTCATTTCGTGTCATTTACATTAAAAATTCTCGATATTTTTTTATTTTTATAATTGTCAATGCTGAAAATTTTGAATTCACTCAAATAAAAGATGTAAAAAATTGTAACAATATTGGAAATTTCTTTTGCTCAGACAATTTGTGACAAATCTATACGGAACTTTATCACTAACCTTCTGAGTCGACCTTTTTAGGGAAATTTAATTCCCTACCTATTTCCAATCAACTCCAAAAAGCGGACAGGATTCCTTGTTATGCAGATTAGATAAAGTATTTAAGTCAAAAGAAATAGTAAAGTTAGAGCAGTAGGAGATAGAGATTGAAGCAGAAAGTTATCGTGGATTTAAATTGAAGATTTCTTGTTAGAGATATTTAATCTTAAGAATTGAGATTCCAAGTGGTAACTATTGATTTGTATTTAAAGTCTCATTAAAGTTTTAGGAGTGAGATTAAAGTTAAATGTTCAATAAGAACATTATTAAATATAATTCTGGGATCTCTTATCGTGGTAATCTCTGCGTGATCGTTAGGTAATGTTTAATTAATGAGATCATTAATTCAGTTAATTTAAGGTATCCGACTACGTTGAAAACGTCATTTTAGTCAAAATCACATTTTCTTTTTATTTGATATTTTTAAAATTCAAACAATTATCTTTCTAAATCTGCCTTTGTTTTGTCTGTGCGATAATTAGAAAAAAGTTACAGGTGTTTAAAATATTATTACAGCGGTGAAATTGAAACCGGAAGAGGTGAAATCGAAACCGGAAGTTGAAGCTTCACATGCTTTTTACCCATAATTTTTGCAATTTCAACCCATTATAATTTTAAAAACAATTTCTGGCATTTTTTAAACTATTTTATTGATAGGCAACAATTTCAATCTTTTAATTGGACTTTTGCGATTGGCAACATCTGTTTCTTCTGACCTCATATGTTTTTGTTTTGATTTGAATCTTTCGAATGTTGCTCGCAAATTTCTTCAAAAACCTGATTTTTTGCTTTAATTGCACAATTTTTAATTGTTAATTGTTTCTGAACATTCTGCTTTTGATATTATCAAAAATGAATCAAATTAACCTCTTGAAAACGCAACTATGCTGGTGAGACATTTACAAAAACAGTGGAAGTGTTGACTTGTAATGTTCTTGCCTTGAAGTGCTCAAATTTGTAATGAACGAAAACTGGGATAAGTAAAGGTATTTTTACAGAACAAAGAATGTTTTAGTGGAACATTAAAGAGGTAATAGAATATTTTATTTAAATTGGGAAGTGTGTTTTCAAGTTTGTGTTTCTCCAATTGTTTTGAGAACAATCTGTACCTGCATGAAGATTACATGTTTGGACTGACTTCTAATGTGACTTGAAAAATGCTCCGATTAAAGTTTTATCGTCCTTTTTCAGCTACTGAAAGCTAAAAAAGCAAGTGTTATTAATTTGCAACCTATTTTTAGAAGGTGAGTGATTGAAAGATGATATTTACCTGTGAAAAAGCTATGTTCTAAGCTGAACTGGCCTTGTATGACAAAAGGAGCATTTAGACTTTGTGAAAGAAATGCTACACCAACGGCTAAAGATGCCATGAACGACAAGAGAAAAGCATTATAAAATGTTTCAAAATGTCAGTTGAAGAATGTGGAATACGACACATGGACATTCATCGCTAAATGTGGTTTCTATAGAAACTTTATACATTGACACTGGGAAATTCTAGATTTAGAAATGTTATCAAAGTTTTTTAGAATTCTATAAGTCCAGTCATACATGCGTGTTCCTGCAATCATCTGGGATTTACTTCAAACATAGTGCGTACAAAATCTTTGTATGTTTTTGCACTACGAAATCTTAAAAATATGTATTTCTTTTGTGATGGTGATTCCAAGGATACTTTTCTGTTAAAGATGTGTATGGTGTCAACAATGTCATCATCTGAGTGCATAAGATACTTCTAAGAAAGATTGAGTAGTCGGAAAGAAATTTTTGAAGAACCTCAGTGAGAAGGAAAAACTTATCAATGTTATGTTTAATAAAATTCTACACTGTTTTAGCACTAACACCAATCACGCCAAAGCTATGCTAAGTGCTACAATTAGTATTTTTCACTGTTGCTCTAGCAGGGAGAAACCCATATATGGGCCGTGCCCGATATGAGCTGAGAACTGGTGTGACTATCAATGATGAAACGACACCAGAAAACAATAAACAGAAAAAAATTGTATGTATTTCTGTGAAACTTTAAAATATTGTTAAACCTGTGTACACAAAGCAGAGTGATAAGCAGTTATTATAAAATTGCCTCCACGGTAAGACACAAATAAAAATGTATCATTTAACGCCTGTTTGTGGCAAATCCTTTTGAAAGAAACTTTTATCGAGCTAAAACCATTTTCTTTGGGTACCCATATATTCCCGTCATTATTTTTAAAAAAGCTTTCATTGATGTGTTAGGTATTTTGAAAGCATCTGGCATAAATGCAGGGAATTATAGACTGCGAGATGATTTGTTGACATCTTTCGAGTCGGTGACTCGAAACAACATTTTTTGCCTTTTATAAAATCAACCAGAAAAAAAAGGAGGCCCAAAGAAAGAAAAATTTAACAAACTTCCAAAGAGTGGGAGTGTTACTTATAAATCAGGAGAGTTTTAGTAATATACTTGTCATATTTTGTTTTGAAATTGATTTTATAAAGTTTAAATGCATTTTCTCAAAACCATTTTTTTGTAAATTTCATGATATTTCAAACATGATATCTAAAAAACTATTAGATATACTTGTATGAGATTTTACACAAATGTTATTATTGGTATTATCTAGAGAATGACCTACAAGCTAAGAAATTGAACAATTTTTAGTTATTTTATAGTTGTATTTCTTTCTGAAAGTTACGATAATTTGATTGAATTTTAGTTCGCAAGCTCGACTGGCCATAACTTTTGATTCAAAAGAAGTAATTTAACACTTGTTGGTCATTCTCTAGAAATGTGTTTTAAAAATGTATTGCAGCAATATTTTATGGAAAATATAAAATATTTTAAAAAATAGAACGTTTGAAAAATTCCAAAATTTGATTAAAATTTCTTTAAAATTTTTTTTGCAAATTTTTATGTACATATATTATTTCTAACTGGGTTTTATTATTTTATAAAAGTGAAACTAAAAATGTAAAAATATTAGGGATTTTTGAAAACTTTTCTCCGAACGTAGTCGGATACCTTAAAGGATATTATCTTTAAAACCTCATAATACTATTTAAACAAATTTGTTAATAGTCTTTGATTCTATTTGGATAAGATAACCAAATAAAGAAAGTTGTTTATAAAAATGGCTACTGGTTCTTACATGACTGCTATTTATTCTCGTTCTCAAAGTGAGGTCCTCGGAGACCTTCACAAATTGCCTCTAGTTTTATTCAATAATGAAGTAATTCGCTCTTCTGAATGATTAGAAATTAAATCTCTATTGTATTATAGAAGAAATTAGTTTTTCCTCTTTAGTCAAATTATTTATAAGCAGATGTATCCCTACCTCAAATGTACCGGGTTAGCAAAAACTCCGTATGAAATTTAAAAGTATATAAAACACTGAAAATTAAACAAAATAAAAAAAATTTCCAGGTTTTGCATTAATAAGTCACGGAATTTTTTTTCAAAATAATAAAAAATAAATAATTGTCGACAGATGGCGCTGGTACTAACGACTGAGATGGAAATATGCAAATGAGACAAGTGATAACAAATGCTGATGCTCTTGATCCAGATCTAATTCTCTGCTGCAATCCAACTAAGTGAACAAGGATGCTGAGGGCGTTAGACAAAGCTTTGTTGGTGAAGCGGATTTTCATGAACAATGAATCAGCGAGTGTTGCTTTGCGTAAATTCCGACTTCAGAAACATGATAAGACTGGAAAAGGGCCTTTAACAGTGATACGCCTCATAAAGCTTCTTCAGAGATTTGAAGAAACTGGATCACTCGAGGATCGTGTAAGATCCGGATGACCAAGTCTAATAATCATTAGCAAACGTTGCAAATTTACAAGCCCTTCTCGGTCTCCAGAACTGACTCCAGTAAACTTTTGGCTGTGGGGATTTTGAAATTCCCGGAAACCCTAGAGCCAAATAGGGGGAGGTATTAATCCCGTCCGTCCAATCTGCGGAATTGTAAGATGCGATCCACCGAGATCTGTCATGTATACAAGTGGACATTCTGCACTCTGCTGTTCCTGGGTTTGGGACACGCTTGAAATGTGTCATCCCTTGTGGTGGTGGATATATGGAACATATGCTTATGTAATAAATGATTTGGTGACGTTATTTCTGCTATTTGCGAGCCTTTTCTTTCACTTATGTACGATACGCCACCTATCGGTCGCTGTTTAATTTTCTTTCTTTTTTTTATCTTAAAAAAATCCCGTAAATTACCGATGCTAAACGTTTTTTAATTTGTTTAATTTTCTGGGTTTTATAATTTTTTAAAGCTTTTACGGACTTTTAACCCACCCGATATTATGAACCCCCAATCAAACTTTTTAATATCTATCTATCCACGTAAAGATAAGTTAAATACACAATGCATCAAATAAGGTTTAAGACTGGATTTGTAAAAAGAAATGGAAACAAGAAATTAATTCCAGTTTTGAATTTTTTATTCTCAAAATAGGATCTTCTTGTTTTTTAATTTTCTTATTATTATTAGTGATCTATTATTGAATGGAATGCCTGTTGTGTAAAACCCTTTGAGAAATGGTCTGAAAAGCATGCTTCGAAGCTACTTGTATGGCCGAAATATCTTCAAAATAACACATTTTAAACTTTTTTTTAAGTTTTGGGAATAAGAAATAGTCACAGGGTGCTAAATCAGGCGAATAATATGGATGGTTCAGCATACAGACCTTATTTTGTGCCAGAAATGACGAACAATTAGAGAGGTGTGACTGGGTGCATTGCGGTGCAACAAACACCAACTGCTTTCAGTCCAATACTCTAGACGACAAATGCTACAAAATTTGGTCATCAAATGCTTGAAAACAGCTAACTAGAACTGATCTGTAACTGTTTGTCTAGTTGGAACAAATTCTTTGTGGATAATACCCTTACTATCGAGGAATGTAATGATCATTTGTTTTGATTTTGGATGGAACTTTCCTTGTTATTTTTCACATGCAGAGAATTTTCTAACTTCCATTTCAAACTTGGTCACTTCGTTTCACAATGATATTCTAAACACCAGGATTCATAACCTGTTAGAGTGGACTTCAAGAAGTTTGCATCATTTTCAGTGACTGAAATTATATCTCTGCAGTGTGCACTTCTCATTGCTTTTTGTTAGGGTTAAGAGTGAGTGGAAAAAATTTAGCACAAACTTTCGTTTTGCACAATCTTAATGCAGTATGGTTTCTTGTTGGTACTTGAAGAATCCTCCATTAATCTCAGTGGCGCGCAGTGATAATTTTCCACGAAAATTCGTGCTTTTTTTATAATTTTATTTGTCCTAGATCAAATTGGTCTTCCACTATGTTGACCACCAAATTCACGTCTGTACCACACAAAAACCTTTTATCTACTTAAGGTATTCGACTACGTTCGGAAGAGTGATTTTGCAAAAGTGTATAAATGGATAATATTTATGATATTTAGTGTCACTTAAATTAGAAAATGTATATAAAATTGTTTTAAGAATATTATTACAATAAATAATTATTTAAGTTTAATATTTTGACAAAAAATGAACATAGAATGTCCAATTTTCAAAATATTGTTTTGTGAAAAATGCTTCTATTATAATGATATTTTGTTTGTATATAGCTCAGACTTTTGTACAAAGGCTCCACTAAAATTTTTCAAATATATAACTTAGAAGTGGGTTTATCCAAGTTTTACGACAACAGAGGGGAGAAATTTTTGAAAAAACGCCGATAATTATTTCAATTGGTTGTAACTCTTCAAATAATGTGAATTTTTCAAAAATCATAGTGAGCCTCTGTACAGAGGTCTGAGCTATATACAGACAAAATATTATTATAATAGAATTATTTTTCACAAAAGGAGAACACATTTGGAAAAAAAGGTTATTCTAAGTTCATGTTTTGCCAAAATATTGTATTTAAATAATTTTTTTTATCAAAATATCCTTAAAATAATTTTATACATGTATTTTAATCTGAGTGATACTAAATATCATGAAAATTATCAATTTACACGCTTTTTAAAATCACGGTTCCGAACGTAGTCGGATATCTTAAAAGTCAACGAAACTTGTTTCATGACTTGGTATGCTTCCGAAGATTTTTTACCATGCTTTGCGTTAAAGTTATAATGATAGCTCATTTCTCCATCTTTAGAATTTAACATGAAAAATTCACTTCTGTAATGAACGCTCGCCTTCTCTCAGCTACTTAAATAAATGCGCACAACTTTTTGGCAGTGTGTCAGTAGACCATGGACATTATGACACATGTGTATTTAAACTCATGATGACATTACATCCTGCACTTTAGGACGAGTCTTAAAACTTATTTGACGCAGGTGTGTAGGTCAAATATCGGAGTTTATTTCCATAAAATGGCCAAATGATTTTGTTCGGATTTCATTTTTTTCTCAAAGTATAATTAATAATTTAAGTCCAATGGTCAAGTGGTAGCATATCGTGCATCCACACCACAGGTCCGGGTTCTATTGCCGGACTAGGCAAAGCTGACTCAACCTTTCATCCCTACTGCAGTGGGTTGATAAATGAGTATCAAGCTTGCCTCGGTATTTAAACACTGGAGGTCGCTTTTCAGACTGACCTCCTGATCGTGACATCTGCTCATGCACCTCAGTACCCAATGTCACGTATACTGGTATGGCGCAACAGCCCTGCCCCTCACGGGCTGTTGCGCTACTGAGTGTGAGTTCATAATTAATAATTTAAAAAAAATTGGAATCACTGATTTATATATATAATACTATATATATTTCTTAGTTAATAATTTTAATATAAATTTTTAATTACGTGTTTAACCTCTTATTTATTTTAATATAATGGTTGTTATGATTGGAAGAACAAAACAATCTCTCGTGATGTCTTTAAAAGCTCTATTGATTGCATAAAAATAAATAAATCCATATCAAAATTCGGATGATTCGAGTACTAGTTTTTTAAATTCATTTACCGTCTAGACTCTACAATTAGTTTTAATGTCTAGATCAACAATTTCAGTAGAGGCTTCGAGGTCTGGGTTTGAATTAATTAAAGTGTATTTTGAAAGTTAAAGTTTATAAATTTATTTTTCAAGGCATTTTTTTAATTTTTTTTTAAATTAGAATTTGAAATTTGAATATTTAAGAGATTTGCAGCACGGAAAAAACACTGCTTGTCATTTGGAATTCTGTAACTGGATCGAACTTAAGTTCTGGAGAAATCGCTTTAAAAATACTTCAGAACTATATTGATTAAATTTTAACTCCAGACATGTATTTCTCAATTACAGTCTTGTCTTACAGTCTTACAATTGTCAGTTCTATACATTGGAATATTTTTGTTCCATTTCATTCGTGAATTTTGATAACAGTTATTTGGATTTGAGTTTTTGACTTGTGTTACATTGACTTTGTATAAAGACTTACAATGAATCACAAGATTGGTGGTTCAAATTTTACAGTAGTTAATACTAGTGGAGAAAAGGCAAATTCCTATAGGACTAGAACTTTCTTAAGTTCTGATTATATTAGGCATAACAATTTTTATAAATATAATTACGATTATGTTATCAATAACTCTCAGAATAAACATAATCATTGTTCCATTTCTACTAGATTAAACTCACATAATCATATTAATTTCCACAATAACAATTACTATTATGATACTAGGCAATTTCTACACAAAAATTATTTTCGTTATAATATATGCAATAATAGTAGATGTAAAACATGTCCAATGTTAAATATAGAGCAATATGATAATACATCCAAAGTTTTCTTATGTAAAACCTTCAATTGCATTTATATGTTGAATTGTAAAATTTGTAATTTTAAATACATTGGCCAAACATGTAATAATATTAATATTCGCATTAATCTGCATAAATCAAATACCAAAAATTACAAGCAAAAATAACAATATTAATAAAATTGAACTTAGGCACTTTCATTTACATGGCTTTGACAATATTCATATTTCTATTCTCAGAATAGTACCACAAGTTAAAAATAGATTGTGGTGGGAAAACTACTTTATTAATTATTATAACACTATATATCCATATGAGAGAGAGAGAGAGAGAAAGAGAGAAAGAGAGAGAGAGAGAGAGAGAGAGAGAGAGAGATTTGAATACCATTCACTTTGGAAAAAAATGTCTTACTTAGCATTCAACAGTCTGACAATAAGAATTATTTCTATAATAGTGATAATGCTCATAAAGTTAAGCGTATAAAAGGAGGAAAAAGAAGGAAGAGAACGCATGGACTTCCTGTGGAGATAGATTCTAAAATTAAAAATTTTTGCAGCAACTTCGAAAAGTGCTTTAACATTAAACAAATTAAGCATTTCTTGTTTGGTTTAAATAAAAAAGAAATTAGATATACTAGAGATATCCTCAAAAAGTTTGATTTTAAACTGTCATGACTTGCATATTATTAAGGATATTATTAATTTTCTCCTTCATAAATTCAATATTGTAGAAATTTGTTACACTTATTGGTAAACTAATTTAAATTTTGCGAAGCTAGCAGTGAAATTTATGTGTCGAGGAGGCATGAAGACGAAAAACAGTTTTTAAAATTGGCCTTTAATAATCAATCATAAAGTCACTTCGTTACTGGAGCGATAAAAAACAATAAGTTCAAAAAATCAACATTACCAGAGACATCCGATTCGAACCGTCTTCTAATATTGTAAAATGAATTTCTAATCTAAAATGGTGATGCAACCTGCATTGCATTGTTCTCTCCCTCTAAGAGTTAAACCATCACACACTTCTTATATTTCTGTTTCTCCTTCCTTTTTTAAAAACTAACATGAGCCGAGTTTAAATACTCGCTCGATTTGCATTGCAGTTGCTGCCAACCACAAATCACGAAACTCAAAAAGATCGGGTTCGAATGCTTACTTTCATTGAGATCATGGAACGGGATTGGAAAAACAACACAAGGAGATCATAAAAATTTAGATCCGACTTTTTAAATGTCTAACAATATAGATTTAGTAAATAGTTCTACTGAGTATTGTGCCATACTATTCATGAATAAATCTTATAATAACATTAATTTCTCAAATGTATTTAATAAATATGTTCATTGTCTGCCTATTAATAACGTTTGCATTAGGAAGGCTTTTAAATATAATAAAAAATAGGTAGCTCAATTTTTAATTACAATGATATTAATGATTTGAAAAATAATAATAATATTGTATGTAATTGTAAAGATTATTCTGATTTTATAAATGATCATCACAAGCATGTGGTAACTGGTAATTTAAATATTGTTAAAGATAATACTCTTAAAGAAATAATGTCCAGAGGTACTAGTTTTAGATTAATGATCTCAAACAATAACAATGCTATCAAAAATCAAATTTCTAAAGATATTAGTAACTTCACTACAAAATTAGCTATTAAATACAGTCTTCCTATTGTAGCTTTTAATGAATTTAAATGCAAAGTGTTAAATGAATTACTGAACATTAACTATAAAACTGATAATGATATAACATACTATAATATTAAGCACCAAATTGCAGACCTACAACATAACTTTATTATCGTTTATGTTTATAAAGTACCGGGTAAATATGCAATTTTTTGTAAGTGGCTTTATAATAATCTGCTAAACGAACATTTTCATAATAAGTCTGCTTTTAAAAAATCTAATTCAAGCAAAAGAGAAATTTTTAATCGAATCTCTGTTTTTTATAAAAAAAATAGATTTACGTATTCTGGATATTAAATTCCCACATATTTTCTTAACTCCTAAATTTCATAAAAATCCTGTTAAATTTAGAACTATTACGAATGGTTTTAAAACTTATATTACACATCCGGGCCAGAGAAGTTGCAAAATATTATTCAATCTACATTAGACAAAATTGATAATTCTATTATAGTTAAGAATAGTATGGACATTATTAAGTATATGCAAGGTAAAAAAATTATTTCTATTTATACCTATGATTTTGAAGATTTTTTTAACTCCATTGATATAGAAGACATGTTTAAGATTCTTAAAATAGCATATAACAAATATTTTTTGAATAAGATAGTAAAATATGATAAATATATTTCTATTATTGAATTAGTATTAAAAGAAACTTATATTTTCCATAATAACGCTCATTATCAGCAAATTAAAGGATTACCACAAGGTGGACCAGCTAGCAACTGCTTAGCAAATATTTTTTTGCATTTTTATGAAAAGAAAGTATTAGTTATGATTCTTGCTACTTTTTTAGATACATAGATGACTTAATTATTTTTAGTAATATAGTTGACTATGTTCCTAGCTTTAATTATTATCCCCATTATTTAAAATTATTAATAACTAATTATAATAATGAGTCAGCTAACTTTTTGGATCTTCAATTAAACGTTAAGAATAATTTGCTTACAAGTAATATTTTTGATAAAAGAGACTCATTTGATTTTAACATTATAAAAATGATTTTCTGGGGTAGTAACCTACACCTATCAATATTTAGAAATATTATCTTAAATTTTATAAAAAGAAACAATGATTTAATTACTGATAAAATTTTAATACATAATTTGTGAAATTTTGCAATACTTGTTTAGAATACAATTATCCTAGTAAATTTATTTTTAAATATATTTCTATTTCTAATTAAATCTAGTTATATTTTAGTTCGATATTTTAATTAATATTTATTTTCTCTCTCTATTTAGTTTATTAAAAAATGTTAAATTATATTATACGTTTAATTTAATTGCAATATTCTTTCTAGTATATAATCACCCAAGTAAATTTACTTTAATATATTTCTATTTGATACTATCAATTCTGAGCTTTGTTCTTTATTTTATTTAAAACTTATTATGTTTTGTTTACTTAATTATTTATCTTTGTGGTTAGTTTAATTACAAAATAACTATCCAGATGGCGCCGCGATTTTTCCTTCTGGCGATGGTGTTTCATATTTTACGCCATTTCTCATAGGATCTCATTGCTGTAGGAGGTAGTTTTGAGGACAGGATTTTTGAGCTCAGAATTTTTGTTTTACAAGTAAGTTTTTCCTAATATTTTCTATTTAAATTTTTTTTATTATTCCTCTCCTTGATAGATTCATTATTGTTCTCTTTTCTCAATTTATTTTTTCAATTTTATTAGGTTCTACAACCACGTGTTGTATTAGGCTTAACTTTTCAACTTGTGTTTTTTCTCCTATTGTGTCGAAAATTTCTGCTGTACAGGGAAGGTTGGATCCACAAAGCACTGCTTAACCCTAATTCACTGGCCTAACTCAGCGACAGCTTTAGGAATCATAATAGGTCTCCAGTTTAGTCCATTGACTTTTTGTATCTACATTTGTTGCGTTTGCTGAATTCCAATTTCTTACTTCTTTTTTTACTGTGGGTTCTAGTTATTCTTCACCTTTTTTTGTACTATATATATATATATATATATATAATGGTATTATAATGGTATATGTAGATTGATAGAAATTAACCATTAAATCTTTTTATTTTGCTTTATTGGTAGGTTAATTATTAGTTTATATTTTTTAGCAATTCATATTGTAATACTGTTAGGCTATTATTATAATCTGTTAGGCTAGTATTTTAACAGTATATACTGCAGACATGATGAACACAGTAGATAGTGACAAAGTTTTGAATGCAGTTCATTGTAGAGATTCTACGAGACTTTTTAATACATATAATAAAAGAGTATTCTGGAATAAGGAATTCTTAAAGAATTCTAAAAAAGATTTTTCGCATTGCAATAAAGTTTCAAATAACTGTAATGCTTACCAATATAATAGATACTTAGATAAGCTTCAAAATAGTAGATTTGGCAATAGTAAAATTCCTTTTTACAAAAGATGTAAAACTTGTAAAATGATACATAATGATCAAATCAAAGAGGATTCTAAATTTACCTTCTGTAAAACATATAACTGTATTTACTTATTGACATGTAATAAATGCCAATTTAAATATATTGGTCAGACATCTAATAAAATTAATATTAGAAATAATCAACATAGGTCAGATACTTAATACTTCAATAGTATTAAAAATTTAAATAAAAAAGAAATAAGACACTTTAGTACACATGGTTTTGAACATGCTTCACTCAATATTATTAAAGTTGTTCGTGATATTAAAGAATGATTATGGTGGAAAATTACTTTATTAAATATTATAATGCAGTTTACCCTTATGGACTAAATGTATTATACCAAGGAAAAAATATTCTAAATGCAATTAAACAAAATCTCAAGATTATTATTACAATAATGGCATTAATATAATATCAGATAAAAGAAAAACTAGAGGGGCTAGAACTAAAATTTTAAGTAGAGACAAAAAATTTCTTACAGATAGTATTATAGATATTTGTAATAGCTTTGATAACAATTTTAACATAAAAACAGATTAAAACTTTTACGTTTGGACTCAGTAAGACAGAATTATGTATTACAGAAGATGTACTAATTTCAAATAAAATTAAAGAATGCCATGATTTGCATATTATAATATATTATATATATTTATATATTTGCATATTATTGCAAATTTTTGAAACATAAACATAAAATAAAAGTTAATGTAAATAAAGATTACCAAATAGAACATTGTACACTTTTATATATGAATAAACAATATGATAATATTATTTTTTCTGGCATTTTTAATAAACACATGTCATTTTTCGCAATACAAAATATTCCTCCTATTAAAAATTCTTTAAATACAATAAAAACAGGTTTCTATTTTTAATATAATGTGCCTATAAAGCCTTAATTTGTAAATGTAATGAATTTAAAAAATGATAAACAACAGACTTCAACTGGTGACCTCAATTTCACAATAATCTTAAAACTGAATAAATGTGGATGAATGAGGAATAATAATAAAATTCGAAAAAAAATCAATATTTATTGACAATTTAGTTACGGCGTCTAATTTAATAGTGAGAACCAGTAATAAATATAGCAATCGTTTACAGCTAGCTGTTAAAATCTTTTTTTTTAATATTATTAAAAATCAGATTAAAAATTGAAAAAAAATGTACCGTAGTTCATATGTAAATACTATTATAATTTAATGATCAACAATTATTTTGTAATAATACAGCTATTATTAAGTCATCCTGATAGAGAAATAAATTTTTCAGCATTTCATAAACAATTAAGAATTCAAATTAAAACAATTTTAAATTTCCACATAGGGTAAAAAAAAAAGAAATAAATGGTTACAAATGGATTTATACAAAGTAGCAAAAAAATAGTTGTATTACATGATACAATGAATAATCTTAAATCCACAACCATTCTTAAAATAGTAAATCATTTTTTAAAAAAAAAAAAAGTTAATATTTTGGAAGATATTTTAACTTTATTAATATTGTTGATTTGATTAATATACTTGTAAATTTAAATAAATATAATTTATTTAATAATATTATTATGATAGATTTGTTCACTACTTAGGTTTGTACTTAAAGAGAACTATATATTTATCATAAGAGTAACTATTATCTGCAGATTAAAGGTTTACAACGTGGCCCTACGAGCAACTGTCTTGAGGTATTATTTTGAAGTTACATAAATAATCTAAATATTATATTTATCATTAAAGATGGCATAATCATTTCTGACCAAGTCAATTTTATATCATTAATTTTTATCCTCAATCAATAAGACAAATAGTAACAACAATGAAGTGATATACATATCAAATTAAAAGATATTGTAATAGTTTCTAATAATGATAAAACAGAAGATTTCAATATAATAAAAGTTTCTCATTGGGAGAGTAATGTACATGTTTCTATCTTTAGAAATATATTTTATATACAGCGCAATAAATTTCTGGTGTCAAAAAAATCAGAAATAATAAAAAATATAAACGTTTTACTAAATATAGCTTAAATCAGAAATTTAAATTTATTAATAGTTATATAAATAATTTTTATTCAAAATAGTAAGAATTAAAAATTTTGAGAATGATATTAGTTTATTACTATATACTGAATACATATTTCATTGTTATAAGTTTTACCTCTATTTTCTAATATTTGATAAAATTACTTATTACTATTTTATTCATATATACTCTAGTATTAATAAAGTTATGGTAACTTGTAACTCTTATTAATTTTTATTTTCATTCTTTTTAAATTAAACATTTCAGCTATTCACATCGGCATTAGGGTCCAGAATCTGGCAATAAATTATTTATTGCATTCAGATTTAGCGTGGGCTTTGCATTTTTAAGTGCAATTTTTAGGTAAGTTACCTTTGTCTTGTAATGGATTTACATATTCCTATCCATTACCTTCAATAGGTTTTTGCTCAGTATTATTTACATAAAGGAGGAAGGTTGGCTGGCCAAAAAACATGTTTAGCCCCATTTTTATAGAAAATATTTTATATATTAGCTGTCCTAACTGTATTGTTTATAATACTGCAGCATCAATTTTATAATTTTTAATCTCGGTTGCTCATGTGTCCTTCATTGTGTGATTTTCCTACTGTCTATGAGTTTTTCGAATGTGATTGTTGGATGTGATCTCTTGTTTGTAGATAATAAGACTATATATATATATATATCTTCTTTTAATTTTTAATCGTTAATATATATATAAAATACTTTCTATATATATATATATATATATATTCATTCATTCAAGTACAAATATATTTTTTTAAACTTGTAGTGAATGGCATTTTATGTTAATACAGTCTTTTTGAAATATTAACTCATGAGTTATAAATTTTTTTCATGAATAAATAATAACCACAAAAATAATAGTCCAACACCCTATATAAAAAGAAAAATCGTTCGTTGTATCGCTGCAGTGCAATGGATAGCGCGTTGGACTTCTAATCCAAAGGTAATGGGTTCGAATCTTACCTGGGATGGCCTGGGATTACTTAATAAAAAGTAACTAAAATGAAATTTTTCTTTATTGATCAAAATAGGAATTGACATACCTTTTTTTCATATGACTTGTTATATTTATAAATGTTTACATATGTCCGATGCTTCTTCGATCAATATGATTGGTTGAGTCCTCTTGTCAGTGCATTATTCCAAAAATTGTTTTTATAATTTTCTATCCATATTACATTGGGTAGGAAATTTTGTAGTGTAATTATTCTAGGAGAAAGATGTATTAATTACAGTGTTTTTTAATTATTATTTCTAAAGGAATTGGTTTATTTAAAAAATTTTATATTGTAAAATTAAACTAAATGGATATGGGTGAGCTTTTGTTTTGGCTCGAAGAACGCATTTTTTTTAAACGGTTGCATTCGTTACTTAACTTCGCATCTCAGAAAGAGAGTTTAATATGCACAATATTAAGATCAGTAAATGTAATTTAAATGAAACAAAGGTAGTTTTATTCATTTTATTTACTGTGCTGATTTCATGTCACCTATAGATGCTGGCACATTAAACTTTAGAATCAGTTAAATGATGCAAATGTAACCTAACATAATTTTCTATATTTTTTTTTTGAAATTTAGGAGTGATATTTTTTATTATGAAGTCTTCATCATACCCTGCAAGTTTTAATACATATATATATCTTGTTTTAATTTTTAATCGTTAATTAAATACTTTCTATATATTCATTCATTCAAGTACAAATATAATTTTTTAAACTTGTAGGGGATGACATTTTATGTTAATACAGTATAACCCATCATATTATACCCAACCAACTTGCACCGATATTTACTCTTTCTAATCTTCATGCAATAAAAACTTGTGACAAATCTATACGCGTCCTATAACTCAGTGCTCCGTAACCTTTTTATCACCGCGAACCGGTTAACATTTGTTAATTTTACCGCGGCCCGCTGAGGGGGGAGGATATTGATTGTTTATATTTCAGACTGTTTTAATTTAATTGTATTTAATCGTGACTTCTAAATAAAATATAGCTACACCAAAAACTGAACATAAAGGGATTTAACAAGGAATATAAAGTGATTTTCATAAAAAGTAGCCCAAACCTAAGAAAAATATACCACAGTAAATACAAGAGAAATAATTTATTGTTTCTTGTGCGGACCGGTAGTATTTGGTCCACGAACCGGTACCGGTCCGCAGACCGAGGTTTTGGAATACTGCTTTAACTAATCCTCTTGGGCTAGCATTCGCGTTTAATTTACAGCCATCCTTCTCAAGAAGAAACCATGATATTCAGATTAGTTCGACTATATAAAGTCAGAGTTTTGTAATTATAGGGAAAGGAGGCAGGAAGCATCTCTAATTGCTGCGCAGGCGAGAGTGAATAACGTTTACTTTCGCATAGGAAGTTTAAGAGGGGTGTTTACCAACGTGTTGAATTATTATATTTGAGGTTAGTAATCAACGAGAGATTAGGTTGAGTTAAATAAGTTACTTGCACATATTTGCTTAATGTTCATTGCTTTCTCCGTGCTACTTTTTAGACATTCATTTTGAGAATAAATTGTTGTTGGTTAGTGTGTTTAAGTAAATAAATTATTGTTATTATGGAAGTCTCTGGTTCTCTGCTTTCATTCCTCCCCCACCCTTAGGTAGGGAAGACGGAGAGAGAGAAACGGCAGGTGTAAGTCGCTCACAAATACATATGGACCAAAATAAAGAGAGCATTTTCTCTATATTTAGTTTTCTGATTGTCTTGACGCGTAGCTATTTGTCCAACTCTGCTTTAGTCACAAAACTTGACACTTTTCAGTTTTTTAATAAATTTTTGCTTCGTGTTTTTTCATATGTATGCATGTAGAAAATGTTCCTATATTTAGATGTCTATACGAAAAAAAAGAGAGATGATTCGTTTCGATATATTCAATTTTAAGGAATTTGAGGTTAAACATTATATCTCAACAAAAATGCTAATGATATATGAATATTGTTATTTGCGCATTTGGGCCTGGGTTCAAATCCTGGAGAAGACATGGATGTTTGTAAATGTATAGTGCCTTTGTGGCATGGGGGTACTTTAAATTGCCGTCGAGCCGCAAGTCCTCTAGTGAGGTTGGTGGAAGGAGAAGAGAGGTGGAAGGCCCCTGACCAGCCCCAGAGTGTTCTCCCACAAAATTGGGTGAAACCGAGCTAAATCATTCTGTCACTTGCATGGTGCTCAAGGCTACGCATAACGCCAGGCGTGCGTCACTTAGACCATTGCCATGATGAAATTCGGGGGCCTTGATCTGGCCTTTGCCGATCAGGCGGCATTAGTAACAACAAAAACTACAGCTATTTTAACAGTACTAACCAAAAGCAGGCTAATGCGCTACAACACTTTTTATTTCGTATTGTAAGCTGTAGTAAATTCTATTTAGATTTATTTTCCTTATACTTCAAGCTAATTTTTAACTGATAATTTAAATTATACTGTACCTATAGATATAGTTGAAAGTTCTATCTTCCATGTTATCATCGTATTCTTTAATTCGATAATTCATAGTACTCTTAATTCATCTGATTTTTTTTTGTGATACATACCCGTCTTTTGATAAAGTTATGCTGCTTACGTGACGTAGTTTTTAATTACCCTAAATATATTTGTTTTGTCGGGGAATTGAATAAGCCCAATTGATGACGCGCGATCACACATGATAAATACAAACACGTGTTTTCCATCGAATTCAAAACAGCCATTAAACTAATTGTACTTATTGTTCTATTTTTGTAAAACTTGGGTAAAATTCCAAATTGTCCAAATGTTATAAAAAATAAATTTCTTCAAAGGAGTTAAAATTTTTTAAAAACTTTTATTTTATGCATGCACTTTTGAATAAAATGCATTTTGTCTACATATGCGCATTATTGTTGTTAAAAAATTTGTATTTATTAAGAAAAAGTTTCTGAAAAGATCAAAAGTTGCCAACAACGAAGCCCATGGTTAGCTGGAAACACAAGGTTGCTTTTAGCATGTGATTATGATATCACAAAATTTTGAACCATTTGGCTAAAAATACGTGGTTATCATAATCATGTGACTAAGACGTCACAGGAATTGAGCCCATTGTAAGACAAATCTATGCTCTTTGAACTTAATATATAGCTAATTTTTGTGTATGTGCGAAACATTATCATTCAAATAGAGATCTTTTTCTTTATTTAAGCGATTTTAAGAATAAAAGACGTCCGAGGAATAAATTTTGGCTAATATTATTCACACTTCCTATCATATATTTGGGAAAGGTAGTGATTTATAATACATCTAACAAGAAGAATAAATAAACTTCATAGTATGTTTAATTTATATTAGAAACAAAAGTCTAAATTTAAAAATAAGTTTTTTATACAAAGTACTCTCGATCTCGTCTCGATGCATTTTTTTAGTTAATATATATTGACTTTTTCTTCAGAGGATTAACTTTATCAGGAGCGTATTTCACATAATAAGTTTTTAGAAAAGAAAAATATCTTTTATAAACTATAGGATACAAAAAATATTCGAAAAATATATTCATCTGAAAGTCTTTGAAAACTTCATATTTTTTTATTAGATATACTAAGTATAAGGTTTCGAGTTCATTAAGAATAATTGCTAATCCTTACTTAAAAAGGTCTTTTTGAATAAAAACTAATTTTGATGTTGGGTACGGTATTTTCTAAAAGCAATATTTTAATGAAAAATGCAAATATCGAAAAGCTACAGACTACGAAATATTTTACTATACAATTTCAGATTATTAATGTACATACACAGATTGGGTAATTTGGATTACATTTTTTTTCTTAGCCCCTTAAGAATTGCGTTTTCTTTTTTAGAAACTTCATTTTTTCTTTCATAATAGTCCTATTTCCTAAATAAACTCATGGCTCATTTCCCAATGCTTTAATTTAAACGTGCGTATAGAGTTGGAATAAATTGCATTTTTTATTATTGCATTTAGCTTTGAGACATTCGAATTGAAGATTGATATTTTAAATTACATTTTTTTTCACTAAAAAGGTCATCATATGTTATTCTTTTAATTATTAAATTTTTTTAAAGATGTTACAATTTTGGAACATTTTCTACCTTTCAAGTTAGTTTGTTATAACTATACAGTTAAACCTCAATACCTCATTATAATGAATACTGAATATATGAAACTCTTTATTAGGGTTCATTTGAACA
The DNA here is from genome assembly GCA_019973935.1 of Trichonephila clavipes. Taxonomy (NCBI): domain Eukaryota; kingdom Metazoa; phylum Arthropoda; class Arachnida; order Araneae; family Nephilidae; genus Trichonephila; species Trichonephila clavipes. The sequence continues at coordinate 480,936 of BMAU01019922.1, forward strand.
CTTATTTAACAAATCTAATTTTAAGCGCTTAATTTAATCCCACGGCAAACAAAAATCCACTTTTGGTGAGCTGAAATTATCTTTTTTGAAACTAATTTTATATTGTACTACGCGCTAAGATCTGTTGTCGAGTAATATGGAGTCCGAGATGGCGGCCTAATGGTAACAAATTGTCAGGAAAATACTTTTAAAAAACAGTTTTTTGAAATGTGTTTCAAATAAAGAATATAGGAATAGGTTGAAAATAACCATTATCAATTAATAATTAACAACAATATGATACAATACTAATTATATTATATATTACATAATATAATTTAAGAATAATTATGGTCTCTTATAATAATAATAATCATATATTATAATAATTATTAAATAGAGTAATAATTATATGATATAAAAATACTTATATTTAATAATTATATAATATATTATATTAATTATTATATAAGAAAATAATCATATTATATAGTTTATACACAAATTAATTACATAATATGTATTAAAATTAATGAATAATGAATATAATTTAATAATTGCTGATAATTTGAGATATTCTTGAAACTGCGAGTTTCTTTGATGAATTATATCGACCAAGGAACGTTTAAAAATACTTTATTTAAAAGTAAAATAAAGTTGAACCGCGCAAATTGGCAGTAATTAAAGGCACAACCCTCAAATTCTTTAAAAAAATGTATAAACCAATGATATTAGAAATATCCATTTTAGAAAATAGCCCAAAATACAACAGAAGACTGAAGCAGTAGAATGCTTGCATTGAAACTGGTTACATTTTTATAAAAAAATTGAATTAAAATCATCTGTAATTATAATAGGGTGACCACGGAAAAAAAACAATGAAAAATTAAATATAATATACGCCCCCGCCCATTTCAACTACATTATCACACAATAAAAATATCAAGGTAAACACATTGTAATATTATTGCACATCTTTGCGAACACAAACAACAACTTGGCGCTTAGCACACGGATATCAAATTAACAGCGATTTTTTTCCAGTTTCTTAGAAGTAGGAATGGGGATTCTTTCCGAAAAAGATCCATTTTTAAATCGCTTCGAATCGTAACCAGATGAACGAATTCACAAAAAAAATCGAGATTTAAATATCGATTTCGAAAAAAATAGATTCGTTTTAAAGTCTGCATTTACAATGTAAATATAAATCAATTTTATGAAAAACAAGAACGATACCATAATAAACGATCTCATCATTAAAATCAGAGAAATTTTTAGTCCAGGAAATTCGGCAATTACAATTATTTTTATTACCATATCAAAGTACCAGGTATAAGAGAAGATATTTATTTTCTAAATGTATTTGTTACATTTAAAAGGTAAGTAAATAAATAATATAACTTATAGTACCCAATGCTTAATATCTAAGCATTTTAAAAAACAGCAGTCTGTCAAGTCTCCTGGCATCCAAGCAGTTCCACTCTTCACTTGCGATGTTGCCGGCAATTGAAAAAAGGTGATCACAAGGAGCAAATGATCTCGCCATACTTATAACGATTTACTTAGCCTTAATTACTTATAATTCCGTAACAAACACTACATAAAAATAAATATTTGTTTCGCTAATCCCAGAACATTACAACAATCCGTCAATCAAAGCATAAACAAGTGCCACAATATCAACAAATACAAAAGTCAAAGAATACAAACGTAACTTTTTTATTTATTTATAAAAGAGAGGCAAAAAGAAAATTTAGCACACAGGCATCTTGCGAGTTTTTGAGTAATTAACCCTTTAACCGTCTACAGCGTAATATTTCGGGTTTTAAGAATAGTACATTTAACTAATTGTAAGTAATACGTTTTATGGTTACTACCAAAACAGAAAACTTCAAATGTCATCTTTCTGGGATAAAATATCGATTCACTGAATCGTTCAGTGCAACATATCGATCTAAAGAATCGATTTTTTGGCTCGAAAAATCGATTCTTTGATTAATCAATTTCAGATCTCCATTCCTACTTAGAAGTAATTTTACAGCATATATTAGAACTCCGAACAACTCATCCCTACCCATCTGTCTCATATATCAATGTCTTTGAGGCTTTGATAGCTGAATGACCATGTTTGCTAACTGGGGACCTGCGTTATCAAGTGACCTGTTTGAGTTCTACTACCACTGAAGATACGCAGTGTAAATAGGCTGATTCACATTAAATATCTCAAGGATCAAAGCCTTTATTTTTTCTATGTACTTTTGTATCATAATCCTTTTGCATATCAATTTGTAAATCTTTATTTTAACCTAAGAAGAACGCGGGATATTCGTAGACTTGAAAATGTTCTTCAGATAATAAAGATTTGTTATATATATATATATATATATATATATATATATATATATATATATATATATATACTAGCCGTTACCCACCCACTTCACTGGGTATTTCACGATGTTGTATAAATGTATACTGTTTATATATATGTCAATTATTGATATCTTGCATTAAGAATTCTATTGTATTGTAAAATATATTTATAGTTGTAACTCTCGCCTCTTGATATAAAAAGGACATAAATTAAAATATCTAATATCTATTTATAACTAAAATAGAAGTAGAAATATTTTTTGCGCTCACTTAACCTAATAATCAAGTGGATTTCCACCAAAGCAACTTTCAGTTGATCTCTACTCCAAAAAATAAATATGCGTGCTAAATTTCAAGTCTAAATCTAACGGAGCAAAAACGGAATTTTTATCATCAATACCTCGTTGAGAGCATTCTTAGCGGATTCCGATTCAACAAAAGAAGCATGGAAACCAAATTTTATTATTATAGTCTTAGCAGTTCGAAAACGGAAATTTTGTCTATCAATACGCCCCAATAACTCTCCCCGCTTCCCCCCTGGAGTTGTTTTCCGCAAACTCCATTCTTAGAGGAACTCTATTCAATTAAAGAAACGTGCTCAACAAATTTCAAGTAAATGGGTTAAATTCAAAAACAGGAATTTCTCTATAACACGCCTTAATCCCTCGTAACCCCATTCCTTTGGGGGTCCATTTTCGAAAAACTCTTTGTAAAAGGAATTCTATTCCATAAACGGAATATACCTTCTAATTTTCAAGCAGGTAGGCCTATTAGTTGAAAAGCGGCAATATTTGTCTATTACGCCCCTTAATCCCCCTCAGTGACCCTTGAGGATCAATTTTCCCCAACACTATTTGGTAGCGGATTTCTACACCATGAAAGGAATCCGCTTATATATATACCAAATGTCAAGACTGTACGTCTAACAGTTTAAAAAATGGAAATAATTATCTATAACGCCCCTTAAGCCCCCGCAACGTCACTCAGGAAGCGATTTTTACAAAACCCATCTTATAGCAGAGCTCTACTTAATGAATGGTATCTAATTACTCAATTTCGAGATTTTACGTCTAATAGTTTAAGAAAGGAGTTAATTGCCTATAACGCCACTTAATATTCTACAACGCCACTTGGGAATTGATTTTGACAAAACCCATTATGAAGCGGATCTGTACTCTATGAAAGGAATCCGCTTATATACCAAATTTCAAGACTGTACGTCTAATAGTTTAAAAATGGAAGTAATTATGCATAACGTCCCTTAAGCACCCTCAACGCCCCTTGGAGGTTGATTTTCGTAAAAATCATTATATAGGGAATCTCTACTTTATGAAAGAAATCTGTGTACCAAGTTTTTTTCAAGACTGTGCTTCTAATAGTTTAGTAATGGAAATAATTATCTATAACGCCCCTTGGGGTTCGATCTTTGCAAAATCCGTTCTTAGCAGACGTCTACTCCGTGAAGGGAACCTACCTGCCAAATTTCAAATCTGAAGGTTTAATAGTTCCGCAGATATCGTGATTAGTCAGTGAGTCAGTGAGTGAGTGAGTCGCTTTTCTCCTTTATATGTATAGATAAATATATATAAATATATACATTTGTTGAAACGTTTCCTTAGTCTTAAGTATTTAATTTAAATAAATGTAATTATAGTTATTTTAGTTACGAATAATTTGAATATTATACTGTATATTCTTAAACATAAGCCGCTGAGTGTATTAGCCGAAAATGGGTTTTATGCTCAAACATTTACCTAAAATTCGAGAAATCCATATATCAACCGAGTGTACAGATTTTTTAATTTTTTTATAATTTTCAAACTTGTCACTATAAGTGCAAAAATGATATTAGATAGTTGACAAAAAGAGAGAAATATTTTCCAACTAAATAACTGTTAGGTAAAACGCCAACGAAAGTGATTTTATTTCTAGTAACCATATGAATAGATATCCTATTTGTCATTCATTTGTTATATTGGCAATATTTAAGCTAGTAAAATAGTTTCTGTGCAATTTCTCTTCCTTTATCTTGTTTGGAAAACGAGTAGTAAGATATTCGTAGACGGCACGGGATCGTCGACCAATTTCTCTGGGAGTTAAAACCCACTGCATGATGATGAAATGTATTCAGACATCTCATTATATAAATGTGAATTTTATGATCCATTATATACTCAGATTTTAGCACTGATGTGTCTTTTACTTCGTTTAGGATAAAATTTCCATTTCAAAAACACTTAAAAAGTTAACAGATTAACATCACTCGCGCATGGCTAACGGGACATTTTAAGAAACAGTTTTATCTGAATTTTGTTTTTTTTTCAGGTATTAGCGGATACTTTTATCAGTCGAGCCCCTTACGTTAACTTTAAAAGAAGCTCCAAAATGTTTTATATTACATAGATTAATTTGTATTGCATCAGAAAAACATATTTTTGATACATTTCTATTTCATGTTTTAAATTTTCAATCCAATTATATTTACAGCCATCCTTTAAAGATTTGTAAAACTCCCCCCGTCCCCATTTTATAAACCAGTTCCAGTAACTATTTTTAAAATCGAGTCTTATGCATTTAAAACTGAAATGTGGGTTTAAAATAACCCAATTTGTTTAATATTTAACTCCTCGAATTGATACTTCTAATTAAAGTAGCTGCACTGAAAAATTTAACCGTGGATAATTATTTTCTACCTTAACACCATTCTCCATTCAAATGCGGCCTTCCCTTGCTAATGAAAGCTAATCCGAACAACTCTGACTTTCCTTCTTGGTGCTTGCGCTTAAAGTACGTTTCGTTCTTCCCTCCACCCCCCTCAGAGGTTCTTAATTTAATTGTCGAACTTCAAGGAGTGTAGTTAAATTAGTCCCAAAAACTTCCCACTGTTCGCTTAAATGAGAAAAGTAGTTATGCTCGACCGGATTCTCATTAGACAGGAAGAAGTGTCTGGGTAATTTTTTAAAACTGTGATAGTCGTTAGTCAAAAAAGTTTGCTTAACTATTTATTAAAATATAGTCATCTGCTTTTTTAAAAAAGTGTTAAATGTGTGACGTTACTTTAAACGTAAATAAGTTTTCTGTGTGTTATTAGTGGCAAAATATGTGTAATTACATATTTAAAAAGCAAAAGAAAAATACGAAGTTCTAAATGATATGCAGTCGGACCGCGATTTAACGAATTCATCGAAGCGGAACATTTTGTTCATTAATTCGGAGTTATTCGTTAAATCGAGGTCCGAACAAAATACAAATTTTTTACACTTACCTTTTGGCAATTTTCAGAGCAACTACACAAAAAAGATCCATAGCTAGGAATCACACACTTTTTTAACTGTTAAAAATACTATTATTGAAATATTATGCACTAGATAATTGGAAATTTTAAAATAATAACTGTGACGAATCTATACGCGACTTCTAAACTAATCCTCTTGGATAATCTTTGGGACAGCATTCGCGTTTAATTCACAGCCATCCCTTTCAGAAAGAAATCTTGATATTTAGATTAGTTCGACTATATAAAGTCAGAGTTTTGTAATTGTAGTAGAATGAGCTATAAGAAGCTACGCAGGTGAGATTAAGTAAAGTTCATTTTCGCAGATTAAGATTAAGAGTGGTGTTTTTCACTATATTAAATTAGTGGTTTGGTTAATTGTAATCTACAATAGATTAGGTTGATTTAAATTAGTTATTTACACCTATTTGCTTAAGATTCATCGTTTTCTCCTTTAACATTCACTTAGATATTAAATTATTGTCTGTTGGTGTGTTTGAGTAAATAAATAATTGTTAGTATGGAAGTTTCTGGTTCTGCTTTTATTTTCCCTACACTATTAGGTAGGCAAGATGGTGAGGGAGCGACTTCAGGGGGAAGCCGCTCACATAACTAATATATGCGTGGTGGAGTGATATCCATATAAACTAGCACTAAACATCACACCATGACGATCGTTTTGGCGTGGTCGATAAAGTACTTGCGTACGGAACGGAAGATACCCAGATCGAATCCTCCTTCCTTCATTGGTGACCCTGGCCTTGCAAAATGAACCGCAACCTTCACGCGCCGCAGTCGTGTCACTATCTATCCACCTCAAAAGCAACTAAGCCATAAGACTCAAATGACGCAATTAAGCCGTCTCACACAAATGACGTAATTCTCAAGTCGTTACACAAATACGTCTCACACAAATGACGTAATTCTCAAGTCGTTACACAAATCCGTCTCACACAAATGACGTAATTCTCAAGCCGTCACGCACGAATGACTCAACCTACCAAGTGACGCAACTGATTACATGCTCGCCACGAATTGATATTGTTTGTTCGCTTCTTTGTCTAACCACTGGCATGGAGGTATGTGGTGTGATGTCTATATAAACTAGTACCAAACATCACGCGAAGACGATCGTTTTGGCTTGGTCGATAAAGTACTCGCGTACGGTACGGATGGTACCCAGATCGAATATTCCTCCCTTCATATATTTGAGATTGTTTTTGATTTCTGACACGAAAGTTTTCTTTTTCGAGTCTAAGCAGAGAAGAAAATATTGCATCATATCAGTTGCATAAGAAAGAGGTTTGTTTTCACAGTTTCCAAAGAATATAAAACAGTAGAAAATGTGAAGATAAAATGCTTAGTAAGAGTTTCATTATCAATTTCTGCATTTAAATCTCTATTCGACAAATGAACAATTTCTTCAACTTCATTTGCATTGATAGGCAGTCCATCGTCAAATGTAAAAATCTGAAAATGTTTACTGCGTTGTGGATGGGGATGAGATAAGAAGGGAATTTTCCTTTCCAACTCAAGACTCACACGACACGTTTCGTTCATGATTCATCTGTTTCCTTAAAATCTATTAATGGTCTTCACCATTTCCCGTTGAAATTCACTGGTTACAGGAAAAGTCTTTTTCTGATACGGATAACCTAATTTTTTCTAATGTAACGAAATAAAAAAAAAATGTTTCCAATTGCTGAAATAGTTCATTAATACGGGGGTTATTATTCATTAAACAGCCCCCCTCCTTCATTTTAATCGGGGAAAGCGAAAAATTCGTTAGATCATGAAATTCATTACATCTGGTTCCGACTGTATGTATATGTACTTCAATGTAAATTAATCATAGGTAAAAAATAAATAAAATCAATTATATCAAAATAGTTCAGTTTGCATTAGTTCAAACTGTAAAACCGAAATTTGCATACATTATGTAGTTCTAATTTTCAATTAATCTTTTTCAAAATTTCTGTTTTTCGTACATTTCATTAATTTGTTCTTTTTTCTCAAAATTCGTTTTTGGCACTCCTCTTCAGTAAAATATACTTACTTATTATAGTTTATGTATAAATAAATTTATCACACCGACACAAATTTTATTTTACATGTAGAGAGATAAATAAAATAATGCGACAACCACAAAACCAAATTCAACAAACTAATCTCATTCTGTGAAAGTGTGACTATAAGATGTCTCCTTCATAGCTCTGAAATCGGCTCGGTTACCACAAATGGCTCTATTACAAATCTCGGGAAATCTAGTTGAAACTCTGATTTTTCTGGCGCAAAAAACCAAGAGCTACCAAAGAAAACGTGTTTTTCAAAATGGTCAACTTGCGCTAAATTCTAAGTACTCAGTTTGCGGGCAAGGGTTGCTAACTTGGTGTAACCTTATGTATAGATAAATTTAGAAGAGCATTACGAAAAGCATTATATATATATATATATATATATATATATGGGGTGCTGGTCAGTGATGGCAAAACATTCGTCTTTGATTAATTATAATTTAATTGTTCGTAATTATTTACATACATATAATCATACAGTTTACCGTCTTCATTGTCCTGCAACGTCTTATATAGTTCCTAACAAAACACGTGGTGTTATCATCTTGCTTCTCGTCATTGAAACATTGCGTCGCATCTGGTTCAGCGTCGTAGAGCGTCTATCCACTGGCTGGCTCCCAAAACACTGAGCACGCTCGTTGGCATGCGCAGTAGAGTTAGTGGTGAGGCTTGGAATTAACGGCCGGCACCACACACACACACAGAGACACAGATATATATATATTGAAAGTAGTTATGTTAATAATTTTAAATATTATATTTATCGTTCTATAGATGACATAATCTTTTTTGGCAAGCAAGTCAATTTTATACCTAATACTAATTTTTATACACAATATCTTAATTTAATACAGACAAATAGTAACAACAATGAAGCAAATTTTCTTGATATACATATCAAATTAAAAGATATTGTAATAGTTTCTAATATTTATGATAAAAGAGAAGATTTTAATTTCAATATAATAAAAGTTCCGCATTGGGAGAGTAATGCACATATTTCTATATTTAAAAATATTATTATTAATTATATGCAACGCAATAAATTTTTAGTGTCAAAAAAATCAGAAATAATAAATAACTATAAGCATTTTACTAAATATTGCTTAAATCAGAAATACCCAATTCATTTTATTAATAGTTATATGAATAAAGCTATTCAATATTGTAAGGATTAAAAATTCTTAGATTAATTATAGTTTAATATTATAAATTTACACATTTCATAGTTATAGTTACCTGCATATTCTATTATTAGTTAAAGTTAATTATTATTATTATTTAATTCATATATACTCCAGTGTCTCTTAAAGTTATGGTTTTTCGTAACTCTTTTATTAATTTTTGTTTTCTATTCTTTTTATGTTAAGTGCTACGTTTCAGCCATTCACATGCTTTGAATCTGCATTAGAGTCCAGAATCTGGCAATAACTTATTTATTGCACTCAGATTTAGCGCGGGCTCTGCATTTTCAAGTGCAATTTTTAGGTAAGTCACCTCTACTTTGTAAAGGATTTAGATATTCCTATGCATTACTTTCAATAGGGTTTTGCTCAGTATTATTTACATAAAGGGGGAAGGTTGGCTGGCCAAAAACATGTTCAACCCCACTTTTATATAATTAATATATTAGCTGTCCTAAATCAGCAATGTTTATAATACTGCAGCATCCATTTTATAATTTTTAATCTAGTGTCCTTCATTGTATGTTCTCTTTACTGTCTCTGTGTTTTTTTCGAATGTGATTGGTGAATGTTTATCTCTTGTCTGTAGAGAATTAGATTATTATATATATATATATATATATATATATATATATATATATATATATATATATATATACTATTCTTATTACAACTATTCTTTAAAAAAAATATTTTAGTATTGCAAACAAATTATTGTCGCAGAACAGCCACATTAAATCCCCAAGTAACCGACCTGTATTTTGTAACAAGATCGTGCCAACGGTAACTTAGTGGTTAAAGCTACGAACTCGTGGCTAGCGTGTCCGTTCGAGCCTAATGCCACTAAAATCCGCTGTGTAGAGGGGTCCGCTGCAGGTTAAATTAGTAAGGGCGAGGGTGCCAGCTCATGTGTCATCCTCGTCAATTGACCATGGTTCCGAATGACGAGGTTCTTCCAAAATAGCCTTCAAGCAGCTTCAGAGTGCACTGTTAATATAAGTCTCACTCACTCTTTCATAGTAAAATCGTGTTTCTTGCGACAATCATATCTAAACTCCTGTTTGTGAAAATTGCAACACCATGAAGGAAGCATCATAGTTGAATGAAATTTAATACACAGTTGAGTGGTAATGGTACAAATAAATGTTTACATTTTCAAACCAAACAAACAATTAAAAGAGATAGAAACTAGTATTTTGTGTGGCCACCACACTCAGCAATAAGAGCTGCTACATGACGCGGCATGGAGTTAAACAAATTTTGAATATCTGGCAGCGGAAGAGTATTCCATATTGTTTGTATGCGCAACCAAAGTTCGTCTGTCGAAACAACAGGACGAAGATCACGAGCGACACGCTCCCCAATGATATCCCACACATGTTCAATTGGTGACAAATCCGGCGAATACGCAGGCCAAGGAAGAAGCAGTACTTGCTGCGAATCAAGATAGGATTTGACAGTCTTGGCGACATGTGGACGGGCATTATCCTGCTGGAATACCGCCCCTGGCAATCCTTGCAGGAACGGAATAGCTTGGGGCTGTAAAACTTCGTTTATGTATCGGGAACTGTTCAAATTTCCCACAATTCATAGCAATTGTGATCGTCCATGATATGCTATGGCACCCCAGACCATTACTCCGGGTTTTCGCCCACTGTGGCGTTCGATAATGCACTTCGGAATGTGTCGTTCACCGCCACAGTGCCTGACACGAATTCGGCCATCATGGTGCCACAAATTGAAGCGGGATTCATCAGAAAAGACGACCTGCTGCCAATCAGCACGCCAGCTCCTATGCACATTGGCCCATTGTAGCCGCAGGCGGCGATGGTTTTGCGTGAGAGGAATCCTGTATAAAGGAATCCTTGCGCGCAGCCCACGCTGCAGCAGACGTCTCTGAATTGATGAAGCACACAATGAAACACCTGTAGCTGTTGACCACTGTGCTGCCAATTGTCTTGAAAAAGTTGTGCGGTCCCGTCTGAGCCATTCGCACCAGGCGTCTGTCATTGGGAGCTGACGTCACATTTCGGGGTCCACTCCCGGATTTCCGAGCTGTCCGACCCTGGTCCGTCCACTGCTTCGAAACACGCATGATTGTGCTGCTGTTACGCTGCACACGAGCGGATACTGCACGATAAGACAATCCAGCTTCACGAAGGCCGACGATTTTGCCCCGTTCGAACTCCAAAATTTGCTCAAATTTCGCTCCCTTTCGTCAACAAGGCATAGTACAGATTCAGTTAACGTTTACACTAGCATATAACCACCGATAATCATACACGCCTCGCTACAGCCGTCTATTTATATTCGGTTCGATCCTCCCTTCAGAGGGCGCTGCTCAGCATACGCATGCGCTACCGGTCTGCAATTCTAATCATTTGCATATCATGTCCTACTTTACATTTCCTGAAAATTTCAGCTTACTCGCGTAGGTCAGTGTTTCTCAAAGTGTGGGGCGCGCCCCCTGATGGTGCGACAACCCTACAAGGGGGGCGCGAGCATATCGAAAATTTAAAGATTTTTTTTTAAAAAAAATAACTGGAAAGAAGTGAAACAAAATACTTTTTTCCATAATAAAAAATACACAACAACACTGATATAATTTATGTTTTTCATCTGGCGTTTTTCTTTTTAACATAAAATATTACTCGTTAAAAGAAAAAACGAAACGCAGACCCTGAGAAAAATTCTAAGAAGATAAGCATTTCATCACTGTAATTATTATTGAAATACCGTACATTAGTTGTATAAAGAAAAGGAAGACATGATTCACTTTTCAGCCAGGCAGCATAACACATTTGCTGATGATTTAATTGATCTTCAAACTTACTGGTATGGTTTCTACATTATTTCCGTCCCATCTTTTATGTATTTGTTTCTCGCTTAGGGAAATTGTAAATAATGAAGAGTTTTACGATACTTGGAAAAGAATTGATTGGTTTGAAGGATTATTTGGCTAAGATTTATTTTTAAGAGTAATCTCAAACATATAAAGCATAGTGAAAAACGTCATAATCCATTTTAGAACATCCGTATTTTTTTCTGAATACACTTTTAACCCGGGAGCGGTGGTGTGGGGCATCTGTGATCTCTATTGAAGGAAGTTGAAACTGATCAAGCAAAAGAATGCATATTATTCAAGATTGAGAAACACGATGAACATGAAACGAAAGGAAAATTTTCAAATGCTTCCCAAAGAACTCCATCAACTGAAATATGAAGCCATAAGTGTACCACAAGGTTCAGTTCACCTTGTCAAAAAGACACAAAAAAGAAAAAGATCAACTTGATATTTGTTGATCACCAAAGGTGTCAGGAGTTCGAGCCCAGTACCACTAAAGACCCGTCGTGTATGGGGGAGGTGCACGTTAAATCTGTCGAGAGCTCAAATGTCCTCTTGTTGGAGTGGTGTGGTAGTTAAAAGAGGCCAGCTCAAGTATCGTCCTCGTCAACCATTGTTCAAAATTACGAGGTCCGTCTCTAAAAGCCCTCGTGTAGCTGAACAGTGCGACGTTAATATTCACTCACTCGATCATGAAAGCTCATTAAAACTACAATTACTTGAACAAAAAATGACAGCTTTTCTAGCAAATAACATTTCTGTAACATTAGTGAAATGTATCTCTGATTTGCGTCCTTTATTAAGGTCTTGCACTTTTGAATCATTTTAGTTCAGTGCTTTATTGGATTTTTTCTCAAATCACCAAAGAAAAATTGAACATTCCTTGAAAGCCGGCAAGTATACTTTCTCTTAATTAAATTATTCACTGGAATTCTGATTTGTATCGTGTAGAGTAAAAATAATTATAAAAAAATGATTGGGATGACTGAGCCCCCCCGCACTACCATTAGCGTCAGTATCGAGTGTGCGCCTGCTCCCGGGTTAAAACATTCACAATCCATCTTTACCCAAAATTCAAAGCGATTGATTACAAAATTGGCTTTTAATTTTTCACTGGATGTGAAATCTGTGAAAATTTCTTCTTCGGAAGTTGAGAGCCATTCTGGAGTATCTTGAAATAGACCTCTAATCCACTCGTAACTTGCTACCAAGTTGTCCTCATTAAGAAAATACTTTTTAAAATTCTTTGCCAACATGGCTAAATGATTTTACATGGTTTTAAAAACAACTTTCACATGTTGTTCTTCAGATGTATAAGTTTTAACACATAACGAGCTGGGGCTTTTTTCCTCATCATTTACTTCAGTAGTGGTAAATCCAAAATTTAAGTATTTTTGAGAATATTTCCTAGATTTAATTTTCAAAACAATGCTCGTCTGTGTACTTGTTGATCCTTTATTATCGTCGAATGCTCGCTTACCACTTAAAAATTTATGTATGACTTTGTTTTAATCTACTGCCGTTAATACTTAATTACCGTGAATTACAATTAACGTGCTAATTAAAAAATTGTATATTCAAGCTAGATTCGGTAGCTATAGAAGTATCGAGTAGACTACTATAGCTACCGACTGGAATTGTACGAGGGAAAGCATTTTTACACGTTTTGTGCAGACGTCCGATAGGTTGCCCAGACTCACGCAAACGTACCCGATAATGCCAAATGTGATGGATATGATAGAGAGCAATATAGACTAGAATATTTTTCTTTTTGAGAATAATATATATAAGTAAGTAATATATATTTTAAGTAATTTTCTTAAAATATATATTACTTAAAAGCAAAATATACAAAATGTAATACTTATACAGTTTATAATTGAGATCGCACTGTAGCTTTAGCGTCAAAGTGCATTATTATTGCATTCAGTACATTATTAATGTATAGGGGGGGCGCGACAAAAATTATGATTGAAAATTGGGTCGCCAGTATTGAAAGTTTGAGAAACACTGGCGTAGGTCCTTCGTGGTGTGCAATTTTCATAAACAGGAGTATATTTTGTGGAGATAGCAACATTCAGCAAATCGTTTTGCGTGATAACATTTGTGTATTAGTGAGCATTTATTTAAATTGAAATTTATTATGGTTTAGTAACACAAGAATATATATTTTAGAAGTGATTATTCTGAGATATTAAATATTTGAGCAATTCATATACAATGCTTTATTTTATTTGGGAAAAAATAATAAAAACTCTATTCGATTAATAATAAATAAATTATATTTGAAATTATGTCGAACAAATATTGTCGCAGATACAGAATCGCAAAAAATACAAAAATTCATTTTATTTTGTGTATGACGCTTTGCAAACCAATTGCAATAATTCCAAGAAATAATGAATAAGGTAAATGTAAAAAGCCATTAATTCCTTTCCCTCTCGCTAAAAATAGATCTACTTGTATTTGAACTCTTTTGTAGTTTTCTCGGAAAACATGATATTTTTAACACTTTATTTCAAACCTATTCAATCTATTCGTACAAGAATTTCTGCGAATTTTAAGTAGATTCGTAATTTTATATGAAAAGTATTTTCCAATTTTAATTTTATTTACTTCAAGAAAAATTTATACTTTCTTTAAAAAAACTGTGTTCGTTATATTCGAATAAAAAGAAACAAAACAAACCACTAAATTAAATCCTAAGAATATTAACATTGAATAAATAACGTATTGTATTTGTATTATATTTATGTACATTCTTCACGAATTAATAATTAAATTATTTTATTAAATAAAACTTCAATTGTATTTACCACAAGAAGAGGTGGCTGGCTGCGTTCGGAACCGATATTCTGAAAAACAAGTAATTAAAAGAATTAAGTCAATTCCTATTTTGAATGGAGGAACAGAAAGTATTTTTTTTAACAATTGCAAATTGGAATAAGCTATATATATATATATACATATATATAAATATATACATATATATATATATATATATATATACATATACATATACATATATATATATATATATATATATATATATATATATATATGTACATATATATAAATATATATATATATATATATATATATATATATATATATATATGCATAAAAATTTGTATTATATATCAAAAATAAGAAAAAATAGATAAAGAACATAACAAGAAATAGCATAATAAAAATATAAAACCTGAACATGAAGAACAAAATTATAGAAAAATAAAAAAAAAGAAACTACAAAAAAGAAGAACCTAGCGAGTCAGAAAGCAATTTCGGACTTAGGACCGAATAAGTGAGGTTAAACTAGTTTGAAGGCGCCACCCTTCCCCCTTTGCAACTCGGTAGGAAAACCAAATAAAATAAAATAAACAAAACTTCAGAGTTTGGATAACTCAGAGAGTATGAAAAAACCACTCATTACTATTATGTAACAAACTCTCCCAAACTCTTAATGCAGAAAAATCACAAAATAATTACGTAAGAAAAGTAGAAAAATGGTAAAACAATTACATAAGAAAAGTATCTTTCAAGAAATAATTTAACAAAATTTCTTTACTCACAGAGCTTTTACGAGGAGAATCAAGCGTCTTGACATTAATGAAAATCGATTATTCAACAAGTTAAAAATTCGAAAATACATAAACACATCTTTTGAGCTGACTTTTAAACCAGCCAGCAAAGACAGGTATAAAAAAAGACGACAATCAAATACGGTAGAATTTGAATTGGTTGATTGTCAAAAATGTAAATTTGCTAGGCTCTAATTTGGTTGGTTGTCAACATTGTGTAAGATGTTCAAGATGTGTGTGGAAAAAATGTAAACTGTGATATGAGTGTTATGATATAATCTTCACAGCAAGACCACTAACATGCTGACTTTGAAATCCTATTGTTGTGTGGTGGTTTTGGAATTCGAAGTAGCAAGACGGTTAATGTATTTGTAATGAATATAAGTTCTTAAGAAATTAAAAGGGTATTCATGATCTAAGCAACATTGAAAAAATTGTTTTATATTATTGTATTTATCTATTTTGTGGGTAGTTAAGTTATCATTTCTAAATAAAAAATTCAAAATGATATTTCTGTAAATTGATATATGCAAATTACTATTCCATACGGGAATTTTAATTATATGGAACTTAAACGAATCTCTTTTGTCAAAAATGTTACTGACTACATTATTGTTAATAAGATGCAGGTCTAAATTCAAGAATTCCACCATATTAGAGTTGAAGTTAGTTTTAAGCAGCTTGAGATAATCAAGGTAGAACGTAATATTTGGTTTGTATTCACTATTTTTACCAAAAATTATTATATCATCTATGTAACGATAAATTAAGTAAGAATCATTTACAACATGATCTATTTCAAAAAAAATGTAAATATAGGTTCGCTAAACAATTACTAGCTGGACCACACTGAGGTAATCCTTTGATCTGTTTATAAAGATTCTGATCAAAAATGCAATGAAATTTTCTTTTAATACGAGGTTAACAAGAATATCAAATTTATCTTTTTTCATTGAAGTATATAATTCATATTTATCATAAATTAACTGTAGAACCTTAATCATATCGTCAATATCTATAGAATTAAAAAGGTCCTTGAAATCAAAGCCATGCATGGAAAAAATTAACATATCCTTAGTAACTCTAGCAATCTCTAAGCTATTTTTAATTATTGCCGTGTTTTGTAAATTATCAATTAGATTTTGAAGGAGAGATTGTAAGATCTTCCCAGACCTCGTGATATATGTATTGTATCCATTAGTGATTCTACGGAATTTTATAGGGCTTTTATGAAATTTTGGTGTTAAAAAAATACTTGGATATTTAATATTATTTAGATGAATATTCAGTCTTTTGTTTAAAGCTAAAAGACGATTATCATCTTCTCTATTAATGTGAATTGATTTTTGAAAGCAATTATTATTTAAAATGTGGTTACATAATAATTTACTGTAAAAATATTTACAAATTATGGCATAATTAGCAGAGACCTTATCAACATATGTAATCACGAAGTCATTTTGGATATTTTCTATTGATGATTTAAGATCTTTATACATAATTTCATTTTCAACAGTGAAAACTAATTCCCGAATTTCTGTTGCTACATGAGATCTAAATTGATTGAATGCTTCAATCGGCATTCCGTATTTAATTGCAATTTTAAGGTAGAATTTATCTAAATCTTTTATGATTTGTTTCATAACGTTAGATTTATTTTTTGTGATCATCAGTCTAAAACTGGTACCTTTTTCCATAAAATTTCTTAACAAATCATCTTTCACGATGCTAAGGTCTCCTGTGACAACGTGCTGATGATAATCATCAATATAGTCTCGATATAGATTGCATCTACATGATTCAGAACTTAGGAGCTCCGAGATTTGATTATAATTAAATATAAATCTACCAAATTTCTTGTTGTATTTGAAAGCCTTTTTAATAATAATATTTTTAATAGGAAAAAAGGATTGATGTTTTTGAAATATACTTGAAAAATTAATTTTGTTAAAGGATTTATTCATAAATATATATATAATAATGTACAATATTCTGTAGAATAATTTTTACTTGCATCTAATTTAATATTCATTTTTTGTACTAAATAGTTATTAAGGTCTCGAATCATATGCATACCATGAGAATCTCGAAATTTATATCTGCTTAAAATATTTGTCATAGTTTTAATTTCAGTTTTATTCAAGCCAAACATAAACGATTTAATTAAGCCTGTGTTGTAGTTATCATCAAATTTAGCAGCTAATTCTAACATAGAATTCTTGAGGGTTGACATGTCTCTAGTAACTCTTTTTCTGCGCTTAGCTCTTGAAATTCTCGCTAAACGAATATTATTACTATTATCAATAGATTTATCAAAATTCGGAATATATAATGAATCCTCGGATTTTTGTTTAAAAGCTAACAAGACACTTTCACCTTTCCATATAACATTCAAACCATAAGGATAATATGATCTAAATGAACCTATAAAAAGTTTTCGAACCATAATCTTTGTTTAATATTTGGCACTATTCTAAGTATATGTACAGTTATGTTATTAAATCTATGTTTATGAAAGTGTCCTATCTCAATCTTAGCCTGGTTTTTGTTGTAATCAAATTTCCTTGTATCAGACCTATGTTGATTTAATCTAATATTGATAGTGTTTGAAGTCTGACCTATATAAGCGAATTTACATATGTTGCATATCATTTTGTAAACACAGTTAAAAATCTTACAAAATATATAACCTGCATCCATATCCAACTGTTCACCACTCATCATGCCACACGCCTTGCATCTTTTATCAGTGCAAGATCTAAATTTTAGTTTTAAAACATGAATATCTCTGAAAAACCTGGTTTCCAATATGTTACTAAAATCCTTATCTCTTTGATTTTTATCTATACAATCGAAAACATGAATATTTCGTTTTGCTGTACGAGATAAATTCTTATATTTAGAGTTCCAAAAAATTCGAGTTTTAAAAATTCTAACACAACAATGTTTAGATACTGAAGGGTAAGCAGAAAAATTATGATTACCAAAACAATTCATACATTTTTTTGTATTTTTTAAAAAATTTATAGTTTTTTTATATGCCAACTCAGAACCTCTATATATACCCATTTCCACAACTATCTAAAGTCATACCTAAATATATTCCACAACTATATATAAGGGCTCATAAAATGGTAAATGGATGACGATGGTACAGATACCATTATACTGTACCATCGAGCAATGTCATACCCTGGTATAACAAATTGCCAGTCGCATAAAACTTGTTATTTTTCAAATTCATAGTTATTTAAAAGTTGAAAGTACATTGAAAAGACCCAAATAAAACATCATTAGCAAAAATTTTTTTAATCACAATAATATAAAGTGAAACAACGAGCAATAACTCCAAAAAATCTAATCCACTCATAGACAACATATCTACGATTACTTTATAGGCACAAAATCCGAAGTTGGCGTAATATTTTTATATAAACAAGATAAACACACAAGGAAAATGAACAAAGCCAAGTTAAACTTAATAAAAGAAAAACATTCATAGAGAAGATTTTGAATCTAATGGCGATTTCAAAATTCGCTATAAGCAAACATACTCTATATTGACTACATCCATAACTGAACAATCTCATTAGGAAATAGATTTATACGAGGGATATTCGGAAACTAAGGTCCGTTTACTTATAAAACATAAAACATTACAGATTTTTTCAAAACACTTTATATTTTAAATTCCTTACATGTGTCTCTATTGTTCTACATACTTTCCATATTTGTTTAAACATTTGTCATAACGTTCTACGAGCTTCTGTATGCCTAAGTCGTAGACGTCTGCCGCCTGTGAGGATAACCAGTCTTGAACTTCTTTCACCTCGTCAGCTGTGTCGAAGCGCTTGCCGCCGAGAAACTCTTTTAGTTAGCGGAATAAGTGAAAATCACTCGGAACCAAGTGTGGACTGTACGGTGGGTGGTCAA
Organism: Trichonephila clavipes; assembly: GCA_019973935.1. Classification (NCBI taxonomy): domain Eukaryota; kingdom Metazoa; phylum Arthropoda; class Arachnida; order Araneae; family Nephilidae; genus Trichonephila; species Trichonephila clavipes. The sequence continues at coordinate 500,180 of BMAU01019922.1, forward strand.
TCTGTTCCCATCCAAAAGATCTGATCAGATTTTGTGTGTTAATGGCAGAATGGTGTCTGGCATTGTCATGCAGCAACAGAACTCCAGACGTCAGAAGACCACGTCGCTTATTCTGTACCGCACGTCTAAGTTAAGTTAGGGTAGCGCAGTAAGCGGCTGCATTTATTGTTGTCCCTTGCTGCATAAACTCGACTAACAAGACCCCATGTCTATCCCAAAACACGGTTTCCATAACCTTGCGTGTTGAGATTGTCCGCTTAGCCTTGACTCTGACTGGTGAATTTATGTGACGCCATTCCATTGACTGACGTTTAGACTCTGGGGTTATGTGAGAAACCCACGTCTCGTCCCCTATGACAATCCTCTCTAAAAATTGATCACCTTCTTTATGATATCGATCCAAAAAATCAAGAGCACAAGCCATTCTTTTCAGTTTGTGTTCCTCAGTAAGCAGCCTGGGAACCCAACGTGCACACAATTTGCGAAATTTCAACTTTTTGGAAACGACTTTGTGCAAAGTTGTTCTACCCACATTCGTAAATTCCAATGCTAAAGTTGAAATTGTGAATCGCCGGTCTTCACGAATCTTTTCATCCACGGCATTGACCAAAGCATCTGTGATCACTGATGGTCGACCGGAACGCGGTTCATCATGAACATTTTCCCGTCCGTCCTTGAAAGCTCTCACCCACTTACGCACTTTGCTGCTACTCATCACATTTGGGCCATACACGTCGCTTATCTGTCAATGAATTTCCGCTGCTGAAACGTTCTTTGCTGTCAAAAACCGAATCACTGACCGTATTTCACAGTCAGCGGGCTGATCGATTGTTTTAAACATTTTGAAGTAGCACTGTACTTACCACACTGCAACAATACCAATGCAAATGGCGTCGTTTGACGAGCAAGGTATGTCGGGAGTTGGTACGCATGCGCATTTCAATGTTTGCGCGACATTCGATTAGCTACGACGATTCGGACCTTAGTTTCCGAATATCCCTCGTACATAGATAGGCGCAAAGCAGCCAAATGAATGCATAAAATATATATAAAGAAATTTGTATTATATATCAAAAATAAGAAATAATAGATAAAGAACATAACAAGAAATAGCATAATAAAAATATAAAACCTGAACATGAAGAACAAAATTATAGAGAAATAAAAAGAAGAACCTAGCGAGTCAGAAAGCAATTTCGGACATAGAACCGAATAAGTGAGGTTAAACTAGTTTGAAGGCGCCAACCTTCCCCCTTTGCAACTCGGTAGGAAAACCAAATAAAATAAAATAAACAAAACTTCAGAGTTTAAATAACTCAGAGAGTATGAAAAAACCACTCATTACTATTATGTAACAAACTCTCCCAAACTCTTAATGCAGAAAAATCACAAAATAATTACGTAAGAAAAGTAGAAAAATGGTAAAACAATTACATAAGAAAAGTATCTTTCAAGAAATAATTTAACAAAATTTCTTTACTCACAGAGCTTTTACGAGGAGAATCAAGCGTCTTGACATTAATGAAAATCGATTATTCACCAAGTTAAAAAATTCGAAAATACATAAACACATCTTTTGAGCTGACTTTTAAACCAGCCAGCAAAGACAGGTATAAAAAAAGACGACAATCAAATACGGTAGAATTTGAATTGGTTGATTGTCAAAAATGTAAATTTGCTAGGCTCTAATTTGGTTGGTTGTCAACAATGTGTAAGATGTTCAAGATGTGTGTGGAAAATATATATATTATATATATATATGTATATATATATAGTGAGAGAGTAAACTAATAGAAGGAATTGAAAAAAGAGCATGTGTGTGTGTGAGATTTGCTTGCATTGTTGTAAAAATGTACATCCGGTTTGGCTAATTTTGCTGAAAAACAGGTTTTCAACGCCAACTTTTGTCTTTGTTTTGACAGTTACAAAGTTACAACAACAAAAATCTAAGTTGGCGTCAGAAACAGGTAATTAATTTATTTAAATAAAATTAATTAATTAACATTTGAAAAAACTGTATTAAAACCAAGTGTGTTATCCACTACACGTTTAAAAAAATTATTTGAACTTGATTGGATGAATAGAAAGCATTTTATTAACGATTTTTTGGATATTTGAACAAGATAAATATATACATATTTTTCTTATTTCTAATGGCAGATTATGAACAGTTATGACAGAGTTTATCAATCTACCTAGTACATCACCGAAAGTTAGTATTTCTTTTTTAGTGCGGAGTCATATTGGCGGATGCCAATCACCGCAGGTAGCTTTGACGCTCAGTTTCCTCCCTAGAGGGAAGCACCTAAGCTCTGGCGATGCAAAACTGTACTAGGATTTAATTTTGTCTTGGGCACCCCCTAGGGACCTTTTACATGCCGTATAATCATACGACATGGCCACTGTCGATTTTCTGCATCATGAAAATCCATCGACTTGGTCCGAAGTTGAATCCCCAATTTTGGTTACAGAAGGCCAGAGACAAACCAACCACGTCACCCAGCCGACTAAATAAACATATAAATAGAAGGAGAGCTATTAGTAGGAATTGGAAAAAAAGTATAATTGAATTTTTTTTTTGATGTTCGGCGTCAGTCAAATTAGAATATACCTATAAAACTATTTTCAGAATAATATTACTATAAAAATATTTGAATACAATTTTGGGGGCCAAAAAATAAAGAAAGAATAACACATTTGCAAAGCATTCTTCTTTCAAGAAAATTGCTTCAAAAATAATACATCGCCTACATCACTGCTTCACTCTAACTTTAGATATCTGCGACCCAATTTTATATTATAATTTCATCGCAATCCTGCCCCCACCATACAATAATAATATATTGAACGCAGCAAAAATGTACTTTGACGCAAAAGCTACAATACGACTTTAATTATAAACCAAATTATAAATGTAAGTATTAAATTTTGTATATGACAAGCCGTTGAGGGGGGGGGAAGGTGCTAGCAATTATGAAATTTGTTTTTATTTTAATATTGATCAAAAGATTTGGTATTGACATAGTATATATATATATATATATATATATATATATATATATATATGTGGGAGACAACAAGGGGTCCAAGACGTTGGTCTATCTTCTATTTTATTTTAACATTAAACAAAAATTAATTAAAAAGGTAGTTTTTACAGATAAGTTTGACGATGATATTCAGAAGGTAACGCCTGCTCGCGCACCTCTCGCGTTCTTCTTCGCTGCTTCTCTCTTTCTCTCTAATGTCCAAAAGTTTTTGTTTCATTTCAATGCGCCTGCGCGTGAAGACTGCGTTGCTTTTGGCTGCATGTCACAACGGCCATTCTGACCGTACGCTGTCCGCAGCGGTATTTCCATGGAGACCAGAGGAGAATCTGAAACATACAAAAAAAAACGGAACAGACAAGGACTATACGACAAATATATAGAGATTAAACATATCATAATTCTGCTAAACTAGACAGTTCCTCCATCATGTGAAGGCACCTTTTCGACATCCGGAAGGTTCCACAGGAAAACATTGTTTCACCGGCATAAGAACGACTTTTTTAACAAGTTGATCTTTGGTTGAACGCATCGATATTTTCCTCTGTAGAGTTCTGGACGTCTGTTCAAAACGATTTCTCTTTTTCCTTCGCTTCCACTGCCAGGGTTGAAAGATTCGTCGGAGCAACACAAACCGTCTATATTTACGTTCCATAGGTGAAGGGGTAGGTGAGCGGGAGATGAATTCCACGGAACTCGTTTTCATGGCACCATTGGCTTTCTTACACAATACTATATCAGAACATTTTTCTCTTACAATACTCAATTTTAACTTAGTACTCTTAATGTTATTGCATTTATAATCCTTAATTAGAGAACTCGAATCATTTCTAGCATTAAAGTTCTTAACATATGGCAAATCATAACTAGAGTTTTCTATCACATTTGAAACAGAAACATTTGGAAAAGAAACACCATAATCTACACTCAAAGAGGATTCACTTTCACTTAATAAAACATCGCTCTTTGCGTGGCCTAGTTTTTTTATTTCAGAATATACACTGGGATGTATAATAAATTCTTCGGTCAAGGTCGGTGATATTGCCGTTCCAACACTCAAGCTAGGAGAGTGTTGATTAAGAGAAATATTTATGGGTTTAACTTCTACCATACGCTGTTCGCCAAAACATGAACTTAATGTTATGATCTCTTCGGAAGGTGTTTGCACTCTAATTAGTGAGGAATTTAAAACTGGGATCTGGCACCCTGAATCAATCAATGCTGTTACGGGCTGATTTTCCACAAAAATGTTTACGTATTGAAGATTTGCGCATTCTTCGCTATTTTGTTTTTCGCTCTCGATTTTCAAAGTATTCACGTTTGTTTTATTATGGATGTGATCATTAGATTCTTTAGGTTTAAAACGCTTCTCACAGTCTCTTGCGCAATGAGATGAATCGCCGCATATAAAGCAATTTTTATTTTCTCTTTCATGATATTGGGGATAGTTCTCTTTAATCTTTGTTTTAAAGTTTTGTGATTTATTTTTAAAGGGGTCTTGGGTATATCCATAAGTAATAGGAATTTCTTTATGTGATCCGCTTCTAGATGAAATATAAATATCACACTCTTTAGCTAAATCAATAGGCCTAAACCAATCTTCTGCTTCTCGAATGCCAATATGAGTTGCAGTTTCCTTATTTAAAGTTTCATATAATTTATCAGAAATTATAAGATCACATAGAGATTCAAAGGAATTAACTTTTCTTAACGAACAATAATATTGGAAGTTTGCCGTCAATCTTGCAGCAAATTGGATGTATGTCTCGCCTGATGATTTTACAGCATTTTTAAATGAGTTTAAACACTCGCGAGGGGTTAATTGGAATTCTCTGAGTACTATAGATTTTAGTTTTTCATAGTCATTTAATTCCTCTTCTTTAATATACAGTAAGACGTTATGAGCTCTTTCGCCCAGAAGATTTATTAAAATTTCAGATTTATATTCGTCATTTATTTTCTTGGTTAAAAATGCGCGTTCTAATGATTGGAAGAACAGATTAAAATTTTCAGATCTGGTGGGAACAGGAAGAGATAAAGTTTTTATACTTTTTATCATATTTTCTATGTTAGTTTCGAACTGTTTTTCTTCGACTTTAGCTGCAGGATTTAAACTTAATGCTTTATTTTTAGCTAATTGTAGTTCGAATTCTTTTTCTAATTTTGCTAACTGAAGTTTCGCGAGCTCAATTTTTTGTTCTGAAGTTACCTCTCTTTCGTTTTGCGATACTCTCTCATCTATACAGTTTTGAATTAAAGTTTTAACGAAATCTGGATCACTTTCAAATGTACTACTGTTCTCAATTTTAGTCTTTAGTTTAACTATAGTGTCAGTACTTTCGACAATACCGTCTAGCTCCTGAACAACTCTTATGAGATCCTCTTTAAGAGCGTTTTTATACATTTTATAAAAATTTGGATAGATCCTACCTTTTTTTTTTCTGGCTCCCTTGTTGCTCGCACGTACGATGTATCCAATAAAAACGTTGATTCCACTGATTTCACCTCTTCGCAGGTAATATAGTTGAAATTGTAGTTCCGGCCTCTACACAGGCGGATTATTCACACTGAATTAGTTCCAACCTCTACACAGGCGGGATTTTCGTCGATGGGTTTTCCAACCTCTACACAGGCGGAATGAAGTTGAAAAATTCAACCTCTACACAGGTTGAACGAAGTTTCCGAAAAATGGCGGCGCGTCTCCTTCACGGACGCTGTTGTTCATTGTCCAGACTTTGGTTCAAAATCGAAATTTTAACGATCGCGGCCGAGCCCCCATAATTTGTGGGAGACAACAAGGGGTCCAAGACGTTGGTCTATCTTCTATTTTATTTTAACATTAAACAAAAATTAATTAAAAAGGTAGTTTTTACAGATAAGTTTGACGATGATATTCAGAAGGTAACGCCTGCTCGCGCACCTCTCGCGTTCTTCTTCGCTGCTTCTCTCTTTCTCTCTAATGTCCAAAAGTTTTTGTTTCATTTCAATGCGCCTGCGCGTGAAGACTGCGTTGCTTTTGGCTGCATGTCACATATATATATATATATATATATATATATATATATATATATATGGGAGTCCGAATAAATCTTCAAATAAAAATCAGACTCTTCAGAAGGCGGGATTTTAGATTGGCGAGGTGGCTTGTCTAGGGGTAAGTATTTAAGGGTGAGTGATGAATTAAATGAATCTAAGTCATTAAAACACGAATACTTCTTTTAAGTAAAAGAGAGAATTTATTTAAAGTTAAAGGAGAATATTTACAAAAAAAAAAAGATAATTACAAATAGAAAGAAATGCAGGAATTAAGTTAATTAAAGGGAAAATCCTACAGAATCACCCTCTCCTGACAGAACTGGTTTCTCAGATCTTGCAAAATATTGAGAGCTTAAGTACTTTAAATACAAACTATTTTTAGTTACAACTATAAATTTGATGATTATTCGAATATGAATGTAATAAAGACAAATAATAAGATTCTTAAAGATAATAAAATAAAATATTACAGATGAAAAGATGTATACCTAATGTTCACAATTCCGGACCTAAAATAAAGCATATAAAAACAAAATATTCCATGTTGTGATCTACAATTAACTAAACCATAAAAAAATCCTTCGCATCAATAGAAAGATAATGAATAATACGAAAATATAATAAATATTACAAGTGAATATAAAATGATTTATGGAAACGAGTGTTACCATAGAACATCTATTAATTTCTCAAGAGAGATATGAGAAAAATTAAAAATAATAACTAATATAAAAAATTCAATTAAGCATAAAAAAGTTTCATCAAATCAGCAGAGGTGGTGGTTAGTTCGGTCCATCGTGCTGACCAACCTTTTCCACTTCATACCTATCCTTGGAATTAACTTTTGTTACTTTGTAAGGGCCTAAGACAGTGTTTCACAAACTTTCAATACTGGCGCCCCCCTTTTCAATCACAATTTTTATCGCGCCACCCCCCTTATACATAATAATTTACTGAATGCAATAATAATGCACTTTTACGAGATAAAGCAACAATATTTATTATAAAACCGTACAAATTCATGACATAAGTATTAAATTTTGTATATGTTACTTTTAGCAAAAAAAAGTTAAGTAATAGAATAATTACTAAGTTATTTTTCCTTTCTCTGATTTTTAAATTGGAACATATTGCAAAATGCGGTGTGGTTGCTTAGAAGACAAAATATAGATATCAGCTAAATATAGAAAATGTACTCAGAGGGTCAATTTCTTATCTTAAAACTCCTTTCAAAAACTTTGCTCTGTAGGACAAGCCCATGGAAGTAGCTAATAATTATTAAACTTGTTCTTAATTTAGTATTAATTAATTAGTCATAAAATACTCTGTGCACCACTCATACATTAAAAGCAGTGTTTCAAACTTTCAATACTGGCGACCCAATTTTCAATCATAATTTTTGTCTTGCCCCCTGTACAACAATAATGTATTTACTGCAATAAAAATGCACTTTGAGAGAGAGCTAAAGTTACAATACGATCTTAATTATAAACCGTACAAATTAATACGATAAGTATGTTAAATTTTGTGTATATGTAACTTTTAAGTAATATATATTTTAAGAAAATTACTTAAAATATATATTATAGAGAATTATGTTATTTTTCTTTTTCTAATTTTTAAATTGGAACAGTTCGCAAAATGACGTATTTAATTAAAGCTTTATTTCCTTCAGCATTCATTTCTCAAAGTACAAATGTCATTAGAAAAATAGTCTAGTCAATGTCGCTCTCTATCATATCCTTCACATCTGGCATTATAGGGTACGTTTGCGTGAGTCTGGGCAACCTATCGGACGTCTGCGCAAAACATGTAAAAATGCTTTTCCTTTACAATTCAGTCAGTTTTGGTCGACTCGATACTCCTATAGCTACCGAATCTAGCTTGAATGTACATTTTTTTTTAATTTCCACGTTAATTGTAATTCACGGTAATTAAGTATTTACGGCAGTAGATTAAAACAATATCATACATACATTTTTAAGTCGTAAGCAAACATTCGACCATAATAAAGAATCGACAAATACACAGACGAACGAGCATGGTTCCGAAAATTAAATCAAGGCGATCTTCTCAAAAATACTTAAATTTTGGATTTACCACTACTGTAGTAAATGATGGGAAAAAAGCCCCAGCTCGATGTGTTAAAACTTACAAATCTGTAGAACAACATGTGAAAGTTGTTTTTAAAACATGTAAAATCATTTAGCTATGTTGGCAAAGAATTTTAAAAAGTATATTCTGGATGAGGACAGCTTGTTAGCAAGTTACGAGTGGATTAGGGATTTATTTCAAGATATTCCAGAAGGGCTCTCAACTTCCGAAGAAGAAATCTTCATAGATTTCACATCCAGTGAAAAATTAAAAGGCTATTTTGTAATAAATCGCTCTTTGAATTTGGGGTAGAGGTGGATGAGGAATTGTCTGTACTGAAAACAAAAGCACTTCGTATACTATTACCATTTTCAACATCGTACCTTTTTCAAACCGGATTTTCTGCAGTGGATGCCTTGAACACAAAATATAGATCTCAGCTAAATATAGAAAAATAACTCTTTAAGTGTCAATTTCTGATATTAAACCTTCCTTTGAAAAACTTTCCTCTACAAGACAAGCCCGTAGACGTCCCTAATAATTATTAAACTTGTTCTTAATTTAGTAATAAGATTGATTGATTGAATATTAACGTCGCACTGTTCAGTTGCACGAGGGCTTTTGACGACGGACCACGTAATTTTGAACCATGGTCAAGTGACGTGGATGACACCTGAGCTGGCACCCCTCTCTTCTAACTACCACACCACACCAACGGGAAAACGTTTCAACTCTCAACAGATTTAACGTGCATCGCTGGGCGGGTCTTTAGTGGTACTGGGCTCGAACTCGTGACAAGGCAAGCCACGATCCGATACCTATACCACTCGGCTACCGCGGCCAAATTCAGTAATAAGAAATTATTTATAAAATACCTTCTTCAGTACTGATACATCAAACGTATACTGGCTGAAACACCGACTCTTCGCACGAGTTCATTTTTTAAAAAAATAAAACATTATTCTTGATTTAATAGCTGAACTGTAAGGAGAGTAAAACTGTGTGCACGACATAGTATACAAAAATGTAAAATGATTTTTTTTCAGATAAATGCTATAATTGTAAATAACTGTTTAAAAGAACTGTAATTTTAAACCTCACACAATTAGCATTTAGAATTAATGTTAAATTATGAAAAAGAATATAAAATTCCGATGAAGAATAATTGTGTTACTTTTTAACATTTAAAGCGAGAAGACTTCAAAATGTTTTAACCCGGGAGCAGACGCGTACTCGATACTAACATTAATGGTAGTGCGGGGGGACTCACAGCCACCCCAATCATTTGTTTAGAATTATTTTTACTGTACATGATACAAATCGGAATTCTAGTGAATATTTTAATTTATAGAAAGTATAGTTACCTTCTTTCAAGGACTATTCAATTCTTTGATGATTTGAGAAAAAAATCCAATAAAACTGAACTAAAATGATTCAAAAGTACAAGACCATAATAAAGGACATCAAATCAGACACTTTTCAATTATCCTACAGAAATGTTAAACCAATCAATTCTTTTCCAAATATCGCAAAACTCAATTATTTACAATTTCCCTAAGCGAAAAGCAAACGCATAAAAGATGGGAGGGAACTAATATTGATAATAACCATACCATAAGATTGAAGGTCAATCAAATGATTAGCAAACGTACTATGCAGCCTGGCTGAAAAGTGAATCCTGACTTCCTTTTCTTTTCTACAACTAATGTACAGTATTTCAATAATAATTACAGTGGTGAATTGTTTATCTTCTTAGAATTTTTCTCAGGGTCTGGGTTTCGTTTTTCTTTTAATGAGTAATATTTTATGTTAAAACGTAATAAAAAATCTCTCATTGAGGAAATACAGCAAATAAAACAAAATGTTTTTTTCTTTAATTTGGTTTTGGGATCAAAGATAGCTATTTGATGACGGACAAAAGCCAGATAATAAACATAAATTATGTCAGTGTTGTTGTGTGTATTTTTTTATTATGGAAGAAAGCATTTTGTTTTACTTCTCTTTCCGGTTATTTTTTTTTTTAAATTTTTAAATTTTCGATACGCTCGCGCCCCCTTGTAGGGTCATCGCGCCCCCAGGGGCGCGCTTTTGTTACTTTGAGAAACACTGGCCTAAGAACTTTGGTCTTAGTTTCAGTCCAGCTCCAAATTGGGTTCTTTGGATGGCAACTAAATCACCTTCTTTGTATAACGAAGCTTTCTTTCTTCTTCTGTTATACGTCTTTCTATTTTCAGACTGCAGGGGTTTCGATGTTCTTTTTTGCATCGTTTCTTAAAAATTCGCGTTGTTCTAGTAATTCTTTCGCCATTTCTTCTAGAAGTAAGTCTTTGATTAGGATGTCTTCCTTGTTACGCATTTTGATTCCCACTAATAGTTCGAATGGTGTCCATTTTGTACTGCGACTTATAGTACTATTTAGTATTCTCTGTAATCTGTCGACGTATTTGTACCATTTCGTTGAGTCGTCTAATGATAGTTTGGTGAGAACTGGAATCAAAGTTCGATGAATTCGTTCAACTTGTCCGTTTCCTCGAGGAACACCTGTTGCTATTTGTAGATGTTGAATGTTCTCTTCATTACAGTAGTCGTTGAATAATTTTGAAGTGAACGCTGAACCTCTATCAGAGATAATTCTGATGGGATTACCAAAGGTCTTCTGCTGTTGTTTTTAATTTTTCGAGGGCACTTTCAGCAGATACAGTTTTGACGGGATATAGCCAAGTAAATTTGGCAAATGCGTCTACTACGGTGAAAATGTATTGATAGCTTTTGTTTGTGGAGGGTAAAGGACCAATGAAGTCAACATGGTACGTACTTAAAGGAATGCTTTCCTTAGAAATAGGATTCAAAAACCCTTCCTTTTTGCCAGTTTTCTTATTAGCTAAGATACATGGAGCACAATTAATTATTACTTTTTTAATGACGTTGGATAAATTTGGGATAAAAAATTCCTGTTTCACAATTTCTTCTGTTTTCCTACTGAGAAATGACCATTTTCGTGAATCAATTTAATTAGTTCAGCTTGCATTGCTTTAGGTGTTACAATTAATTCTCGACCATTTAAGTACTTGTAGAGTATACCATTTCGCTCAAAACATTCTTCTGATTCTTGCTTCTCTAGAAGTGATTTCAATGTTTGGATGTTGTCATCTTCCTCTTGTGCGTTTTTAAGCTTTGAAGTTAATGTATCATTGCATACCATCATTACGGGATATCGGCTAAGAGCATCGACGTGCTTCATACGACTTCCAGCTCTGTGCTCTATTTCATAATCGAATTCTTCTAATTGAAGCGCCCATCTGGCTATGCGAGTAATTAGCTCCTTTTTTTGCATAGTCTTCTGAAATGCTGAACAGTCAGTTACTATTTTAAAGGGTTGTCCTAAAAGATAAACACGAAACTTCTTTAATGCGTTGATAATTGCTAGTACCTCTAATTCGTAGCTGTCATACTTTTCTTCTGCTGTATTTGTCTTTTTCGACATGTAGTAAACGGGATGTAACTTTCCATCTTCTGCTTCTTGTAACAAAATTGCGCCGTACCCTTGTTTACAGGCGTCTGTATGCAGTTCTGTTTTTCTTCCATACTTGTAGAGGTGCAAGATTGGGCCTTCCGACATGATTTTCTTCAATTTTTCAAATGCTTCTTTTTGTTGAATCCCGAAAACAAAGAGGTTTTCTTTTCTTGTTAAATCGCTAAGTGGTTTAGCTATCTTTGAATAATCCTTGATGTACTTGCGGAAATATCCAGTTAAACCAAGAAAACTTTGTACTTGTTTTATTGTTGTTGGTTCTGGAAATTTTCGGACAGCTAGTGTCTTCGTGGGAGATGGTTTAATAGTTCCGCTTTCTACAATGTGACCTAGGAATTCAATTTTCTTTTTTAAGAATTGTCACTTCTTGAACTTAATTTCTAATCCGTATTTCTTTGCGACTTCAAAAATAATTTTAAGTTTTTCGAGACCTTCCTGTTCGTTTTTCGCTGGAATGACGAGATCATCTAAATAACTGATTACAATTCCTTTACGAGTAAGATCTCTAAATATACTTGATACGTAGCGTTGGAAAACTCCTGGACTTGTGCTTAGTCCGAAAGGAACTTTGTTGAATTCAAATTGTCCATCTGGGACGATAAAGGATGTATACTTTCTGCAATCTTCGTCAACATCGACGTGAAAGAAACCATTGCGTAAATATAATGTAGAATATACCTTTGCTTCTTGCAAAGTGTCTAAAACATCTTCGATGATAGGTAACGGAAATTTATCTTTCACAGGCTTCTGATTCAATTTTCTGTAGTCAATGCACATTCTCGAAGATCCATCTTTCTTTTACCATTACGATTGGACTTGCATATTCCGCAGAACTCGGACGTATAATGCCTTCGTTGAGCCATTCTTCTATCTGTTTGTTTACTTCTTGTCTTTCTGTGAAAGCTAGTCGACGAGGAGGTTGACAGACTGGTTCTTCGTCTTTTAAAATAATTCTCATTGTGACGTCAGTAGATGCTGTTTTTTCTGGCTTGTAGTCTTGAATTAACTTTTCAAGTTCCTTCTTGATTTGACGATTTTCAACATGACGTAGGTCTAGTTCTTCTTGAAGATTTTCAGCAGATATTTGCATAAGCTGTGCATGATTCTCATATTTGTTGAATTTAACTCCTTCTTTAGTAAAACTTATCGATGTTTGTTCCAAAAGATCTGATCCAATAACTGCTTCGAATTTTAATTTATCAGTCGGTACAACATGCCAAGTTAACGAGTAATTTTCATCATCTATTTTGAACTCATGTTCAAAGGAACCGATAGTTGTCACTTGTGCTTCACCAATACCTGTGAGAAGCATCTTGTTCTTCGATAATTTCGTTGGATCCATTATTCTTCTGCTTGTGTTTTCTCGAAGCAAACTTACGGTACTACCACTGTCTATGAGCGCCGTGATTTTCACCTTTCAAAAAATATCTCTTTAGTACGTAAACCTTCCTTAACGATGAGTGTGCAAGTTTCTTTTGGAGGTTCTTTGAATTTCTGTGATTTTGAATAGTTTGTTTGAGCATGCTTGGAAGCATTGTGATTTGAGTGTTTCTCGTAATTTTTGTTGTAATACCCTTTCTGCGCGCTGTCTTGATATCTTTGAACAGATTCGTACTTGGTGACAGGGGCTTCGTAATGTTTGTTGTAATTCGTTGACGCTGGAAACTTCTTATCTTTCTTGTTATACTCGAATTTTCCTGGTGATTCATATCTGCGATTCTTTTCTGTGAATCTGAATTCTTGTTTCTTCACAAATGGACTGCTAGATTTTTGTTTCAGAGTCCTTTTAAAGTCTTCGAATTTTTCTAGTTTTTCTGCTAATTGAACAGGGGAGTTCATATTTGCCCATTCATCAAGATAATATTCTTTAAATTCAAAAGGAGTTTTTCGTTTGAGTTGATCTGTTATGATTAGATCTGATAACTTGTTGAAAGTATCTATCTTCAATCCATCTATCCATCCGTTGAAGTAAGTGTTTAACTCATGGTAAAAATCAATTCATGTTCTTTCAGATGCTTTTTGGTGAGTGACAAATAGTTGTCGAAACTTTTCTGGAGTTAGTTTAAAGCGTTTCAGTAGTAAATCTTTAACGTGTTCGTAAAAGTTAGCTTTATCGTCAGGCTCTCTCGCTATGATGTGAGATACTTCCGTCGGTAACAAGCCTAACAGATGAGAAACCCAGTTTTCTTGATCAATATTCAATCTCTGCGCTTGACGTTCAAATAATTTTAGATAAAGACTGATGTCTTCTTTCAAATCAAAACGATGTATAAACTTTGAAACTTCTTTGACGAGAAATTTAGTATCACTTTCTTTGGATGTATCAGCGCCTAACTTGGATTGTGTTTGGATTCTTAACTTTTCCAACTCAAACTCATCTTTGCGTTTTTGCTCATCTAACCTCAATTGTTCGAAGCGTAATTTTTCTTCTCGTTCTTCAATGCGTAATTTTTCTTTTTGCTCTTCAATGCGTAAATTTTCTTCTCTGGCTTTGCGATCCTCAACAATCGTTGAATGTATGTTTTTGGTCAGTTCTTCGTCATAATCTTCACTACTAATAATTAGATCTTTAAGTGTGGCGATGGTCATTGATTTATCGAATTTTAAATTTAATTCCGTGGCTAAGACAAATAAATCTTCGCGTCGACCTTTGCCAAGATACGCCATTTTAAAATTTAAATTTAGCTTTAGATAGTAACCAAAGGAATAAACAAAATTGTCACGCGTTCAAACAAAAACAATGATGTTGCTATTGGCAATTCTCGTTTGCATTTACAAAAATTCTCAAGTTAAAATGATATTGCATCAAAATACACTAAATATACATTGAAATATTCAAATTCTATTCATTTAGAAATATTTTAAACCAGTAACGTGTAAAGACAACAGTGCGAGATAAAATACGTAATGCTTAATTTAAAGTAGTCAAATCATTAATTTCAACTAAAAACAAAACCTTTTTTTTTTTTTTTTTTTAAAACCATTTAATATATCAGTTATCTCATTTCGTTATAACAAATGCAAAAAGAATTTGAAAAAAAAATAAATATAAATCTTGTTTAGAAACAGTGATTAAATTAATTGCGATATGAAAAAGTTAAGGAATATAAAGTTCTTTGCTGAAAAAGCAAACAATTAGAAGTTATTCAATTAAGAAAAATCTCGTATATATTTTTTATTACACTAATAAAAATAAAATCTTTTTAGGATCTCATCAGCAAATTTAAAGGATAAACACATGTTTCAGCATAATAATTCTGTCAAAAATGAACTCAGAATACTCTTATATATTGAACGATAAAATACACAACATTAAAACAAGATTATACACGATCCTTCATCAATTCTAAAAACATAGCATATTTCTTTCAAAATATATTTCTGGAATACTCGTAAAAAATAATTAATTACTAAACATCTGCAAGAGAAATGTTAAACTATATGAGTCATTGAAATTACGATTGCAACGAAACGGAAAAATGTTTAAGAATGTAAGAAACATTAATCTCTTAGTTCAAGGTCGATGACATAACTGAAGAAACGAAAACTTTTCACACATACATGAAATTCAATGCGATTCGTTAATAAATGAAATAACAACTTGAATATTTTTCGTACGACTTTCTTAATATTTTAAAAGATATACTTGTAGAAAATTTTAATTGATACAATTTCTATACACAAATAGAAAAGTAGTATTTCAGAAAAACACACATGATATTTAAAAATATAAATTATTCCATGAAATCGACTACAACAATTTTTCATAATCAAATTAACGGTGACTCACGTATTCTTTTAGATTTTTTTTCCTTTTGAAGAACAATATAAAAAGTACCTGATACAGTTGACGACGTGTGATTAATTACTTGAAAACAAACTTCAAAGGCTCCTGGATGTGTTCACTGGACTTGTGAAACTCTTGTAGTTGTTGTACACGGCTGAAAATAACTTGAAGCACCTAAATGTTAGTATGTTATGAGAGGCAATCCGCATTTTCGATTCAGTCCGTTTATAAATTAGGCGTGCAGCCAAAAATGGTTTTTTTTTTTTAAAGAAGAAGAGAGAAGGTTATCAACTTATTATTTAGAGAAGATTTTCGAAATCAAATCCCAGGCGATCCCCCAATTATTTCTGTGGGAGTCCGAATAAATCTTCGAATAAAAATCAGACTCTTCAGAAGGCGGGATTTTAGATTGGCGAGGTGGCTTGTCTAGGGGTAAGTATTTAAGGGTGAGTGATGAATTAAATGAATCTAAGTCATTAAAACACGAATACTTCTTTTAAGTAAAAGAAAGAATTTATTTAAAGTTAAAAGAAAATATTTACAAAAAAAAAAAGATAATTACAAATAGAAAGAAATGCAGGAATTAAGTTAATTAAAAGTTGAGTAATACCTTTAGAAGACGGGGAAATGAACCTTTCTCATTATTGGACGTTAGGACTGGCGGTGCCGCGTTGGGCGCGGAAATGCGGTAGACGCGATGTGTTGATCAAGCAGTAGTTAGTTGGCCTCTGCCGAAAAATTATTCAAGCCGGAGCTACGAAAGCTCACTAGGTGGCGCTGCTTCGGAATGCAGTAATAAATCAAATTGAGATTGATGGTCCTCTGAAAAGGATATCACTCAACCTTTTTACAAATGTTTCAAAGGGAAAATCCTACATATATATATATATATATATCAAGTCTTTAGTACTGATAAAATTTTTAATTAATTTAAGAAATTCAGAATATTTATAATTTTTGTCTCTGTTAAATTTCTTCTATAAAACTATTTTTTAAAATACATAATTTAAATTTTTCAGCTAAAGTTCCAAATTCGAATGTTTACTTACATTTTTTGGTACTTTTCTGTTTCGCCGGCTAAAGTCTTACCAGTCGGGCTTTATTGGTGAAAACACACAATATGCGCATAAGAAATGTTAATAAATATTAGTTCTCATAGGTTTTTTCTCTATTCTTATTGTACTATGAAAAAGACGTTACTTAGAAAAGACCGCGATTTCTTTTGAAAAATATGGTGGTAAAAGGTTATTTGCGGGAATATTTCATTTTAAGTTCGTATCATTTTTGGCGAATTAATCGCCTAAGCTGCCAAAATGAAAAAGTGCTCTTTTTTCCTATTTAAATCTTTATTTTCCTAAACCGAGTACCATGTTCATTCTTAACGGAAAAAAAAAGCTAAGCCATCAAAAAGATTAGCATTAAAAAAAATACTGCGCTAAATTTAAGTGGATTAAGTTCCTGTACTTTTAAAATGTTTACTCATGTGAATGTTAATATCAAATATATTGGTTTGTGATATTTTCTTACAAATGTGGAAATGAAGGGACATTTCTTTCATTTCAAGAAAGCTTAATATTCTTGTAATAGTATAAAAAGTAACATACTGAGAAGATACAAAAAACAACATTTCCCTATCTGTTCTCCAAGTAAATAATGCATTAACATAATAACAAAATAACATTTTATATATAAAAAATTAAAATAAAAAAAATCCTAATTCCATTTCAATTCAGATAGTTTTTACACATAATGTTTTCAATTTCGGTATTAAATGTATTACATATTCTTTTTTTTAAAAAAATAAATAATTGAAACACATAAGAATGCAAATTATTTGTGTATGTGATTAAAATAGTTGCTACATCTTTTGGAATAGTAAATATAGCACTTTATATGTTAATTTCATGCTGCAACATTAATAACATGTCTATATATAATCTCTCTGAATTCAGAACTAGAAGAAATATTTAGCAATACACGAAATGAGTGCTATGAAATTTAAGTTGTACCATTGGCATGCTTTTTTACCTCCAATAGTGTTATCTGAATGCATAATAAATTAAATGTATCCCAGTGTATTGAGTTGAGAAAGTTACGATGCTTTAAATTTATAGAACGGTAGAGTTTAAACTCAGAGACAAATCAAGACATTAAAATGCAGAGATAATAGATTTGAATATGTTTACTATATACATTGCAAATAATTTATTTTTGAAGTCATAAGCAACTTTAAAGAGAGGCACGAGAAATATTTTAAATCTTAAGTTCTGCACTTTAAACATAAAAGTGTAGAATGCGTTACCTAGATATATGTACACTCATGTTCATAAATTAAGGATAATGAAGTTCAGGCAAAGAAAGAGACAGAAGCAAAACAAATTTGACTTATTTGTAAAGTCTATTTATTAAACAAAATTTAAAGAACAAAAAAGATGCTTTATGTTTGACATAATTAATAAAAATTGTGATTTTTACACACTCTGGAGCAAATTTCAAAAAAGAACCTATTTACAAAAAAGGTATAACATGGTTAGTAAGATAGTTAATACGGAGTATGTCTCCCAGACGATGCAATACAGGCCTTACAACGCCTAGGCATCCTGAGTATCAAATTATCAACCTGATCTTAGGAAATATTACACCACTCAACAAGCAATGTCCTCGGAAGTTCCGGTAGACAAGTAGGGGGGAAGTAGACCGGGATACAATTCGTCGGCCAAGCATATCCCACACATGCTCTATTGGATTCAAGTCCAGTGAGTATGATGGCCAATCCATACGGGTGATATCCTCCGATTGAAGGCATTCGTCTACAATGTTTGCACGGTGAGGACGGGCGTTGTCATCCATAAACAAAAATTCAGCACACATGGTGCCCCGAAACAAACGTACATGTTGTTCCAGAATGACATCCCGATAGATGTGGCCTGTCATCATTACACTCTGAACATGCAGGTCAGTTCTGGAACCAAACATAATTATTCCCTAAACGAGTCATCTTGCACCACAGTAACGGTGTCGTACAATAGTGTTCTCTTGGTGGTAACGGGTACCTGTTGCTCTCCATATTAAAGTCCGGCGAGAATAAGACTGCAAACTAAACCTGGACTCGACGGAAGACATCACACAAGACCACTGTTGTGGTGTCCACAATGCATGCTCTCTACTACAGGTTAATCGCAGGGGAAAGTGAGTTGGGGTAAGTGGAACACATCTGAGAGGACTACGAGCATGTAAACCAATGTACCCTAAACGTCTGTACACGCTCTGCCTAGAAACAGTCGCATCGGTAACTGAAGAGAGCTGACGAGACAGGTCTAATGCTGTGCTCCGTCTGTTTCTTTTGGCAGTAAGTGCCAAATATATATATATATATATATATATATATATATATATATATATATATATATATATATATATATATATATATATATATATATATACCGGTCCTCATTCTGCGTTGTAACTAGGCAGTGACCTGTGCTGTAACATCTACTCATATTACCATCATCTTGGAATTATTGCCAAAGCCTGGAGATGACACTCTGAGCGATTCGAAGTTGCTAGGATACTTCCAGCTGGCTACGTCCACATTCCAGTCATCCAATAATTCTACCATGTAAATAATCATCCAAATGTATCCTTTGTGCCATAACTATGCGGTTATTGAACTGAAAGGCTTTTAAAGCGCGTGTGAACAATTTTACGCCTTTGCCACTTTTCCTTATATACCCCTCTCTTACATTCTCGTCATTGTGACGTACTACCCACGCCATCTGGTGGTTTCCTGTATTTTGCATATTCTGCTTCAAGATGTGTGTCATAACTCTACAGGTGAAATTTTTATTTTAGAGTTTAATTTCTGTGTGATTCTGAATAATCCTTAATTTATGGACATGAGTATATATATATATATATATATATATATATATATATATATATATATATATATATATATATATATATATATATATATATATATATATATATATATAGTCTAATTCTCCACAGAAAAGATATAAACATTCACCAATCACATTATAATAAAACACAGACACAGTAAATAGAACATACAGTGAAGGACACTAGATTAAAAATTATAGAATGGATGCTGCAGTATTATAAACATTGCTGACTAAGGACAGCTAATATATAAATTATATAAAAGTGGGGTTGAACATGTTTTTGGCCAGCCAACCTTCCCCCTTTATGTAAATAATACTGAGCAAAAACCTATTGAAAGTAATGCATAGAAATATGTAAATCCTTTACAAAATAGAGGTAAATTATCTACAAATTTCACGTGAAAATGCAGAGCCCGTGCTAAATCTGAGTGCAATAAATAAGTTATTGCCAGATTTTGGACCCTAATGCATATTCAAAGAATGTGAATGGCTGAAATGTAGCACTTAACAAAAGTATAAAAAGAATAGAAAACAAAAATTAATAAAAGAGTTACGAAAAACCATAACTTTAGAGACACTAGAGTATATATGAATTAAATAATAATATTTGACTTTAGCTAATAATAGAATACAAAGGTAACTATAACTATGAACTGTGTAAACTTATAGTATTAAACTATAATAATTCTAAGAATTTTTAATCTTTACAATATTGAATAGCTTTATTTATATAACTATTAATAAAATGAATTGGGTATTTTTGATTTAAGCAATATTTAGTAAAATGTTTATAGTTATTTATTATTTCTGATTTTTTTGACACTAGAAATTTATCGTTGTATATAATTAATAATAATATTTTTAAATATAGAAATATGTGCATTACTCTCCCAATGCGGAACTTTTATTACATTGAAATTAAAATCTTCCATTTATTATAAATATTAGAAACTATTACAATATCTTTTAAATTGATATGTATGTCAAGAAAATTCGCTTCATTGTTGTTCCTATTTGTCTGTATTAAATTAAGATATTGTGGATAAAAATTAGTATTAGGTATAAAATTAACTTGCTTGCCAAAAATGATTATATCATCTATATAACGATAAATGTAATATTTAGAATTATTAACATAACTAATTTCAAAATAATGTAAGTATAAATTGGCAAGACAGTTGCTTGCAGGGCCACCTTGTGGCAAACCTTTAATCTGCAGATAATAGTTACCCTTATGATAAATACAGTTCTCTTTACGTACAAACCTAAGTAGTGAACCAAATCTATCAAAATTAATATTATTAAATAAATTATCTTTATTTAAATTTACGAGTACATTAATCAAATCAACAATATTAATAAAGTTAAAAAGATCTTCAAAATCTAAACTATAGATTGAATAAATATTTTTATCTTTCATTTTTTCAATAAGAGATTTACTATTTTTAAGTATGGTTGTGGATTTAAGACTATTTATTGTATCTTGTAATATTTCATGGAGAATTTTGCCTGTTTTGCTGATATATGTATTAAATCCATTTGTAACTGTCCTAAATTTGGCTAGTCTTTATGAAACTTGGGAGTACGAAATATATGTGGAAATTTAAAATTATTATTAATTTGAATTCTTAATTGTATATGAAAAGCCAAAATTCGATTATTTATTTCTCTGTCAGAAACAGATGACTTAATAAAAGCTGTATTATTATCAAAATAATTGTTAATCATTAAATTATAATAGTATTTACATATGAAGGCAAAATTACCTGGCACTTTATCAACATAAACTATAATGAATTTATTTTGTAATTTTTTTACCTGATTTTTATTTTAATAAAAAATATTTTATTATCTGTACCAAAGTTATATTTATTAATCTGCCGTGTAATATTATCTTTGAATTCTGTGAATGCCTGTATAGGAATACTATACTTAATAGCTATTTTGTATATAAATTCCTCAATATCCTTATATAACAGTTTTTTTATAATTTTATTATTATTCGAATTCATTAATCTAAAACCAGTACCTTTATGCATCATGTTTCTAGAATTGTTGTCTTTTACAATATTGAGGTCACCAGTAACAATACGCTTGTGATGTTTATCTATGAATTCTTTAAAGTCTTTAGATTTACATATGAAATTTTCCTGCTTTATAAGAACATTATTTTTAAAAATTGATCTACCTATTTTTTTTATTGTATTTAAAAGCATTTTTAATATTAATACTTTGTATTGGGAAAAATATGACATGTGTTTTTTAAAAATACCAGAAAAATCAATATTATCATATGATTTAATCATATATAAAAGTGTACAATACTCTATTTGGTAATATTTATTTACATTAACTTTTATTTTATGTTTACGCTTTAAAAATTTGTATATGTATATACACTGGTGTGCAAAAATTAAGGACGAGACGGTTTTTTCAATATAACTTTGTATAAAAGCGTTCAAATCAACACATTTAATACCGTAAGATCCCCAATACGTAAGGACATGTGTAATATGTAAGCAACACTTACTAAAAGAGAAATCAGAGGGATAAAAAGAAGCTTGATTGAAAAAGTAGCATGGAGCGCAATGCGACTGAAGGCCGAAACATCCCTGTGATGGGTGTCCAGGAAGAAACATCCGGTCTTTAGTAGGGGATATGATCTCCCCTGACTGCTAGGCAGGTTTCACAGCGTCTGCCCATGCTGAGAATGAGGGTGTCAATGAGTTGTTGAGGCTTTGCTGCCCATTCGTCTTGCAGCGCCAATCGAAGCTCCCGAATCGTTACTGGGGGTAAGGTACGAGCTGCCAAGCGTCTGACTAGAAAGTCCCATACATGCTCGAGGGGATTGAGATCCGGAGATCGTGCCGGCCAATCCATACGTTCAATATCCTCACTCTCTAAGAGCTGTTCGGCAGCTACTGTGCGATGACATGGTGCATTGTCGTCCATGAAAAGGAACTGCAGACCCATAGTGCCTCTAAAAAGACGCACATATGGAAGAAGAATCTCGTTACAATAATGGGTCCCGTTGACTGAACCTGCGTCGAAGATGTGAAGGGCTGTACGACTACCAAGCATGATGCCTCCCCAACGGAGAACACCGCGACCTCCATACCTGTCCCTTACAATGATGTTCGAGGGATGATTGCGGCTTCCCCGCTCTCTCCAGATGAGTATGCGATGAGAATCGCTACTCAAACTGAATCTGCTCTCATCTGTAAAGAGTACTCGTCCCCATTCATTGTCTCTCCAATTCCGGTGTTCCCGGCACCACAGAGAACGCCTTCTCCAATGGGCAGGCGTTAAAGGTACACACCGTACAGGGCGTCGTGCAAACAGACCACCACCGTGCAGTCTTCTGGCCACGGTAAAACGCGATATCGGTCGTCCAGTCGCCTGTGTTGTGTGTCTAGCGATTTCTCCCGCTGTCTGCCGCCTGTTTCTTCTGGCCTGTAAGACAATGTACCGGTCATCTGCGGGTGTGGTTCCTCGTGGACGACCACTACTGAACCCCGGGATAGCTGTTCCTGTAGTTTGAAATTGTCTCCAAAGTTGTGAAACGATGCTGTGAGCAATTCCGAACTCTGCAGCCACACTTGTCACACTGCGGCCTTCCTCCAACTTTCCAATGATTCGACCTCGGGTAAAAACATCCAGATGTCGTCTAACAGATTGATTATTCGCCATTTCTCGGTGAGGCAGCAACTCGGTGTGATTTTAACTGCTATACGGCGTGCAATCTCTTTGCCAGAAATACTGATCTTACACCGACAACATGCTTTATACTACTCAGACACTCCCCCAATACGTCTACCTGCATATCTGCGCATGTGCTACCTTACATCACCTTACTTAATCTCCTGATTGGTCTTTCTGTCCGCTCTGCCTCTTCGTTCAGCTAATATGCTAATTTTTCGACTTCGTCCTTAATTTTTGCACACCAATGTATATATATACTGCTGGTCACCGTAAATACAACGCCCTGAAGGAAGCATGCAAAAAGCATGAAATTTACACCATGCATTAGCGGAGGTGAGATATACAAATGGTTAGAATTTCAGCGCAGATACACATGACGCGCGCCTGTGTTGCCACCTCAAAGCGCTATTTAAGGCTTGGAGATTTTGGCAATTTCAAGTTCGGCAATTGTGTTTTTCTTGTGTTTTTTTTAAGAAAACGATCAGTTATGTCTCGTAGAAAACAGCGATCAGCTTTTGATCAAGTATACGAGTTCGACAGATGAAGGATAGTGGCCCACCAAGATTGTGGATTTTCTTTCAGGCAAATCGGTAGTCGTGTTAGACGAAACCAAACAACTGTAAAGCGGATGTGTGACCGTTGGATGCAGAAGGGTAAGACGGACCGACATGGTCGATCGCATTCACCTCATTGCACCACTTCACGTGAGAACAGGCACATTGTGTGCAAGGCAGTGACGGATCGCTCAGACACATCACGAACCGTAGCACAACGCATTGAGTCTATAACGCATCATTCAGTGTCTGCTTGTACCATTCGACGCCATTTACAGCAGAGTTGTCTGTACGCAAGACGTCCATTGCTTGGTCTACCCTTGACGCAGAACCACAGGCGTCTCTGCTGCCAATGGTGCGATGAAAGAAGGATGTGGGTGGCAGGATGGAATGAAGTTGTCTTTGCTGACGAATCACGCATCTGTCTGCAACACCACGATGGTCGGATTCGAGTCTGGAGACACCGTAGAGAGAGGATGCTGAACAGCTGCGTTATGCACCGCTACACTGATCCTGCACCAGGTATTATGGTATGACGCGGTATTGTATATTACTCTCGCACACCTCTAGTACGCATTGTCAGTACTTTAAACAGCCAGCGCTACATATCCGAGGTTATGGAGTCAGTTGTCCTTCCTTACCTTCAGGGCTTGACCACAGCCATATTTCAACAGAATAATTTGTTACCACACGTGACACGCATTGTCCAAAGGTTTTCGTCAATCACCAGATTGAATTACTTCCCTGGCCTGCTCGCTGTCCAGATCGTTCGCCGATAGAAAACATGTGGTCCATGGTTGCTCAGCGACTGACCCAGATTACTCCCCCAGCTGCCACAATAGATCAACTTTGGCAACGTGGGGAAGCTGCTTGATCTGCTGTACCACAAGAACACATCCAAAGTCTCTTTTAATTGATACCGAGGCGTGTGGCAGCGGTGATCTCCAAAAATGGCGGATACTGATTCTGGCAAGAACCACACTTCACAGAAGTCTATAAAATTAATCATGACTTAATATATATATATATATATATATATATATATTATAGACTTATAATATATATATATATATATATATATATATATATATATATATATATATATATATTTAAGTCTGTTTTCAATCATACCTTTGAATCCAGAATGAAACTTTCAACTAAGAAATCAAAGCTCCAATGTAAAGATTATTCGCTTACTTTGCTCTACTTATTGAAACAAAGATATATACATATATATATGTATATATATATATATATATATATATATATATATATATATATATATATATATATATATACATATTTAAAATCGGATTGTTTCTCTGATTTCGTATAGACTGAATGCAGTTTATGGAAGATAATGAAAATCTTCATTTGTAAACTCAATCGTTCAAAATAAAAAAAAAAATTCAGAACTAATAATTTTCCCGGATGATTTCTTTCAGGTCTAAAATTTTGAATTAACCTTAAAATTTTGTTTTTGATTGCAATTAATGTAATATGGATAAAAACGTACACTAAGCAATAATAAATACAGTTTTAACCATCACTGGTACTCATTAAACTTGTTGTTAATTTAGTATTATTATATTAATCATCAAACACATTGAGAAATACTGATACATTTATAAATGTATTATAAGAGGGTAATTATGAAAATTTTGAAATACGCACGGAAGAGAAGTTACAAAAAATAAAGGTTTAAGTTAAAAATAACAAGTATTTTAACACAGAACATGATTTTTTACTGACTTTCTTTCATTAATTAAGGGTAGAATAAATTTTAGACAGAAGAGAAAAAGGAGTTGACGCGCGAGAATATTATCGTGCTATAATTTTCTTTAATTTTAATGCAGGATTAAATCAAAACGAATGCATTCAAAAGCTGCAATAGCATTGGGTGATGAATCTCCTAGCCATGCTACTGTATTTAGATTGCTTAGATAATTCTGCAGAGGTCGCAATTCTTTTTCAGGATGAAGAACTCACAGGAAAGCCGCAGTCGGAGGTAATCCCGGATAATGTGTCTGTCATACGTAAAACGTTAATGGATGATAACCGCTGTACCTACCAAATGTTACAGAAGGAACTTAACATTGGATCCGCAGCTATACAGAAAATTATTCATTAAGAAATACATATGAAAAAAGTAGTTTGTCGTTGAAGCACATGTCACACAATCAGTAAAGAAACCCTTAAATTGCTAAATGATGGAGGCCACCGCATCCGTTCTAAAACTTAACGGTTGATGAAACGTACATACCGTATTATGACGATCCAACACGTCAAGAAAGCAAAGTACGGGTCTTTGAAAATCATCCCACGGCAACATGGTGAAAAGACAAAGGTCAATGGGAAAAGTAATGTATGCGGTTTTCTTCAGAAGTAAGGGGTTGGTCAAAACCATCAAGTTAGAAGGACAGAAGACAGTAACAGCAAACTGGTGTACCACTAAATGTCTTCCAGAATTTCTCCAGGAAGTGAATGCTTGGGCAGTGCTTCTCAAACTTTATGTACTTGCGACCCAATTTTCAATCATAATTTTCATCGCATCTCCCTCCATACAACAACAAAGTATTAAATTCAATATTAATATACTTTGACGTAAAGCTACAGTACGACTTTAATTATAAACCGTACAAATTATCAAGGTTAGTATATAATTTTATGACATGCCCATAGGGTCATTGGCAATTTTTAAACTTCTTAACTTAGTACTGTTAAATTAAATATGAAACATATCGTGCAGTACTGATACATTTATAAGTGTATTATATCAATGTAAATGTGTATTTTTTATTATGTCAGAATGTATTTCGTTTCGCTTCCTTTTCAGTAATTTAATAATTTTTTAAATGATCTTTTGTTTTCGCCTTTCCGATATACTCGCGCCCCCCTTGTAGTGTTATCATGCCCCCTTAGGGGGACGCGCCCCACAGTTTGAGAAACACTGTGTTAGGAGGACTAATGCTTCACCATGACAATGCATCTCTCCTAACAGCCGGATTTAACAGAAATATACAAAATGAATAGAGCATTCACCTTATTCTCCGGATCTAGCTTTGCGTGAATTTTGGCTATTTTTTAATCTAAGAAGGGAAGGGCCCGACTAAAGAAGTTCATTTGGGGAGGAGAATTTGTGTAATAATTGTACTCTTCTCAGGTTTTCAATCCTCTATGTAATTCCGCTGAATGGCTAGTCACTTCGGAGAAAAGACCCTTCGAAATTCATGCTTATTTTTTGTATAGTTAAATTCTAATTAGCGTCAGAGATGCAGTAGCATATATGATAAAGTATCTGTTTACCGCGTGGATGGCCAAGGTTTGTGTCGCACGATGAATTTTTTCTTTTATTTTTTAAATTCATTTAATTATTTTTATGATTAAACAAATTTATTTAAAAAGGGTTTATTTAATATCAAACGATATTTTAGATAGATATTCTGTTTTTAAAAAACGTAAATTAATTACACTGTAATGGTATAAGTATTTATATTATATTTTATATATATAACTATTAATATGTGATATTTTACATAAAAAATTAGTTACACATAGTTTTATTATATGAAACATAATATATAATAAATAAAATATTGTACATAATATTATAATAATGTATGAAATGAATTATAATATAATTAATACAATAAAAATAATATATATCTTATATTATATATTATTCATTTAATAATTTCATAATTATATAAAATATTTAATAAGTATTTTAAATAAGTTTATTTAATTGTAAAAATAATTAAATTAACTTAAAAATAAAATAAAAAAACCGATCTCGCAATTTGAACATTGGCCGACCGTGTAGTAAATATTTACTCTACCATGAATACCACTGCATCTCTTGCGCTAAATAAAACTTAATTCTATAATATCTAAATATGAATTTCGAAGACTATTTACTACTAATTGACTAGAAATTCGACGGAATTACATTGAGAGTTGAACAATGTAATTCAATTTTACAAAGTCTCGTCTCCAAATGAATTAGTTGTACCCTCTCTTTGTAAAAAAAAGAACGTTGTTTTCATCCAGAAGAAGAGATTGATGTGTAGCTATAATTTTCAGCAATTCCAAGAAATGAATGGTTTGAGGCATTTAATTTGTAGAAAATTCATCCACAAAAGACTAATCCACAAAAGACAAGCAGACTAATTTGAACACTCCTAAAATTTTGAAAGTATAATTAAAAAAAAATCAAACTAGGTATATATCAAAAAATTTCAGAAGTACCCTCGTATCAGTGTAAATGTGTATTTTATCTCTTATTATGTCAGAATGTATTTTGTTTTTCTTTCTTTCAGTAAATTAATAAATTTTCAAATAATGTTTGTTTTCGACTCTTCGATAAGCTCGGCCCCCCATGTTGGGGTATGTCACCCCCTGGTGGAGGAGGGCACTCCACAGAAGGAGTGAGTAAAGATTAACGTCGAACTGTTAATCTGCTCGAGGGCTTTTGGCGAAAGTCCTCGTAATTTTGAAACATGGTCAAGTGACGAGGACGACAGCTGAGATGACACGCTTCTTTCCTAACTACCACAATACACCAACGGGAAGACGTTTGAGCCCTCGACAGATTCAACGTGCATCGCTACCCTACACGGTGAGTCTTCAGCGGCACTAGTCTTGAACTCATGACACGCCCACCACGAGTCCGATATCTTAACCCAGTGTTTCTCAAAGTGTGGGGCGCGCCCCTGGGGGGCGCGATGACTAGAAGGGGGCGCGAGCATATCGAAAATTTCAAGATTTTTTTAAAAAAATGACCGGACAGAGAAGTAAAACAAAATACTTTCTTCCATGATAAAAAAAATACACAACAGCACTGATATAATTTATGCTTACCATCTGCCGTTTTCCGTCATCAAATAGCTATCTTTGATCCCAAAACCAAATTAAAGAAAAAAAAACATTTTGTTTAATTTGCTGTATTTCCTTAATGAGAGATTTTTTGTTACGTTTTAACATAAAATATTACTCGTTAAAGAAAAACGAAACCCAGACTCTGAGAAAAATTCTTAGAAGATAAACAATTCATCACTGTTATTATTATTGAAATACTGTACATTAGTTGTAGAAAAAGAAAACGAAGACTTGATTCACTTTTCTGCCAGGCTGCATAATACATTTGTTAATCATTTGATTGACCTTCAAACTTACTAGTATGGTTATTTATATCATCCGTATTTTTTTCTGAATACACTTTTAAACCGGGAGCGGTGGCATCTATGATCTCTATTGAAGGAAGTTGAAACTGATCAAGCAAAAGAAAAACCTGCTGAAAGAATACAGATTATTCATGATTGAGAAACGCCATGAACATGAAACGAAAGGAAAATTTTCAAATGCTTCCTAAAGAACTCCATCAACCTAAAATATGAAGCCAGAAGTGTACCACAAGGTTCAGTTCGCCTTGTCAAAAAGACACAAGAAAGAAAAAGTTCAACTTGCTATTTGTTGATCACCAAATGTGTCACGAGTTCGAGCCCAGTACGACTAAAGACCCGCCGTGTAGAGGAGAGATGCACGTTAAATCTGTCAAGAGCTCAAACGTCCTCTTGTTGTAGTGGTGTGGTAGTTAAAGAGGACATCTCAAGTATCGTCCTCGTCACTTAACCATGGTTCAAAATTATATATACGAGGTCCGTCTCCAAAAGCCCTCGTGTAGCTGTGCAACGTTAATATTTACTCATTCGACCATGAAAGCTTATTAAAACTACAATAACTTGGAATAAAATATGACAGCTTTGCCAGCAAATAACATTTCTGTAATGTTAATGAAAAGTGTCTCTGATTTGCGTCCTTTATTAAGGTCTTGCACTTTTGAATCATTTTAGTTCAGTTTTATGGATTTTTCTCAAATCATCAAAGAAAAATTGAAGAATTCTTGAAAGCAGGAAAGTATACTTTCTCTTAATTAAATTATTCACTGGAATTCCGATTTGTATCGTTTACAGATAAAATAATTATAAACAAATGATTGGGGTGACTGAGTCCCACTACCATTAGAGTTAGTATCGAGTGCGCGCCTGCTCCTGGGTTAAAACATTTTGAAATCTTCTCGCTTTAAATATTAAAAAGTAACACAATTATTCTTCATCGGAATTTTATATTCTTTTTCATTATTTAACATTAATTCTAAATGCTAATTCTGTGAGGTTTAAAATACAATGATTTTAAAAGTTAATTATAGCATTGATCTAAAAAAATCAGTTTACATTTTTGTATACCATGTCGTAAACAGTTTTACTCTAGTTCAGCTATTATTCAATAATAATGTTTTATTTTTTAAAAAATGAACTCGTGCGAAGAGTGTTTCAGCCAGTATACGTTTAATGTATCAGTACTGAAGAAGGTATTTTATAAATAATTTCTTAATACTAAATTAAGAACAAGTTTGATAATTATTAGGGACTTTCATGGGCTTGTCTTGTAGAGCAAAGTTTTTCAAAGGAAGGTTTAATATCAGAAAATTGACACTTAGCTGAGATCTATGTTTTGTCTTCAAAGCAGCCACCACAGAAAATCCGGTTTAACAAGGGTTTGTTGAAATGGTAATAGTATACGAAAAGTGCTTTTGTTTTCAGTACAGAGAATTCATCATTCTACACAAAATTCAAAAGCATTTATTACAAAATTGCCTTTTAAATTTTCACTGGATGTGAAAATGTATGAATATTTCTTCATCGGAAGTTGAGAGCCCTTCTGAAGTATCTTGAAAAATTCCTAATCCACTCGTTACTTGCTACCAAGTTGTCCTTCCAGAAAATTTTTAAAATTCTTTGCCAAAGAAACAACTTTCACATGTTGTTCTTTAGATTTGTAAGTTTTAACACATAACGAGCTGCTTTTTTCCCCATCATTTACTTCAGCAGTGGTAAATCCAAAATTTAAGTATTTTTGAGAATAATTTGCCTTGATTTAATTTTCGGAACCATGCTCGTTTTGTCTTGTTGATCCTTCATTATCTAATGTTTGCACGACTTAAAAATGTATGTATGATTTTGTTTTAATCTTAAATACTTAATTACCGTGAATTACAATTAACGTGTAAATTTAAAAAATGTACATTCAGATTCTGTAGCTATAGATATGTAAAGACTGCATTTGTATCTTCTGCAAACGTACCTTGTTATGCCAAAATGTGATGGATATTTATTTTTCTAATGACATTTGTAAATATCACTTTTTTTTTGCGATCTGTTCAGAAAAATAACATAATAATAACAATAAGTAATATATATATATATATATATATTTAAATAATAAAATAAATTACTTAAAAGTTACATTACACAAATTTAATATACTTGTCGTATTAATTTGTACGCTTTATAATAATTAAGATTGTATTGTAACTCTGGCGTCTCTCTCTCAAAGTGCATTTTTATTGCAGTCAATAATTAAGGGGGCGCGACAAAAATTATGATTGAAAATTGGGTCGCCAGTATTGAAAGTTTAAACACTGTGAACCAAAGTTACCAAGGCCACTGTGTCCCACATAAATGCTGAAGCAGGTGGTATATCGTACCACGCCGTAGCAAATCTATCCACGTTGGTTAAATGTTAATAATGACTTGAATTATTGAAGTAACTTAGGCTTCCCTTCATCTTATTTAAACAATTTCTTACAAAAAGTATCGGGAGATCAATCTGAAAGGGGCCTATATTCTTAGAAGTACACCAGTTCTTTTTTCCAGTGACTGATATGTTTCTTACACAAAGCTCAATAAAATTTAAATGTTCTTAGAAAATTTTAACTGTGATGGCAAATCCTTTTTCTATCATCATAACGCCCAAGTATACTTACTGTAAACAAATTCTTGAGTATATCGGATGAAACGATGTGTAACATTTCTAAATTAGATTGTTTTAAAAAAAATAAAATTACGAATTTACATATAAATTTTATTTATAGTCATAGTATTTCGTAACATTTCCTTTAAATATTTTGGTGACTGCCAATCTTGTTTTGCTTCGCCCTTGGGTTGAAAACAAAATAATTTATTTGTCGTAAAGCATTATTACAATAATGCCCATCATTTTTTTGTCGATCAAATATACATAATGTTATATAATCGGCATAAGATCGGGATTTAAGGAATTTGTATCTTCGGCATATTCGAAATTTTTCAGCTTACAATTTTTTATTTCATTCTATTCAGTTCTGTTAGATATGTAAAGACAATAAAATAAGTTCTGGAGTTACAGGTGCAAATACGTTGATAAATCTCAGTAAACAATAAATAAATAAAAACAATTCAAAATTTAATATAAGTTAGGAAAGAATAAAGAATAGAGAGTTTAGTTTCATTTATTCACATTAATTAGTAATATTATGCAGTATGAGGTTTTTATTAGCATAAGAGTAAGTAAAGCATAAGTAATTTTTTATTTGTTTTATTTTTATTGCAACGAATCTATTATTTTACTTAAATATAAGTCTTTATAAATACCTATTATTTTAATAAAAGGATAAAATAAATTTCTTTCGTGTTATCCTCTTTCAAGCGTAATTACGAAATTAAACTTTTGTTTTGGTTTTAAGCTTAAAAAAGGAGTTTAGCAAGTTTGAAAATCAAACTTGCTTATGAAATAAATGTTTTCGTTACTCTCAAGCTTCTGTTATTATCAATAAAATATCCTCTTTTTATGTGATGAATATTGAATAAAAGCTTTAAATGTTAAATTTTCTAAGGAAAGGAAAATATTATGGTATTCAGTTTCGGTAGAAAATACACTGGTTTTAAAGTGTAGATCACAATTTTATATGTAAAGATTATTTAATTAAAATGTTGTATTTAAATGACATTACCACAAACTTTTTTATGAATTTTATTGCCGTATATTTCCTGTATTGGCAATTTTTTGGAACTGCTCAAAGTTTAAAGGAAAAGTTTCGACTTGTATGTAGTTCCACTAATCTCGGAAAAGACATAGAGTATGAAAACGTGTTTTTAAGAATTTTCCGTTAGCCATGTGCAAGCGATTTAAACCTTTCGGAATTCTGGGTATTGTGGAACTTTTTCTCTAAAAAAAAAGGAAAAAGTCACAGAAATCCTTCTAAATTAGCTTCAGAATCCCGTGTTCCGAATAGTTTTTAAAATTCCCATTCACTCATTGGGATGTATGAATGCGTATCTGCGTTATGCTGTGAGTTTTTTTTTGTAGAAGAAGGAATATGGATCAACTCTCACATGTCGTACAGAGATTTCTCTTCTCAAACATTTTCCAAATGAAAAAAAAATGGCAAAGAAATTTTTTTTACAGAGATAGTGTGCAAAGAAACACTAGAATACAAACATAAACATACGTTAGCTTCAGATAGGGTTACCAGAAATGAAATATAATCGTTGTCTGTCGTCTGACGTTTTACTATACAACAAATTTGTAAGAGGCGTGCGCCTCTCTCTCGAGCACCTAGTTGTGTGGGGGAAGGGAAGAAACACTCGACAAGATCAAATTTATTTATTTCCACACAAAGAACAGACAAAATTTCAATAGTAATAGAAAAAGAATGTCACATTGTTAACCGTAAAAATGGAACAGTGACAATACAACGCGAGAGATTGAATACTAACAAACTTGATCCTTATCTTAATTAAAGATCTAACTTATCCGATTTATTCTAATCTTAATTCAATCTTAGTGAACAAACGTCACTTTAAAGCTTCCTACTAATAAGAATCAAATCACTATATTTCTAATATTATACCTTTCAGTAACAATCTCACCTGGCTCAAGTATATATTTTCTCCTTCTCTCATTACAAGCTAGAAAACCTTGCCTATTTATAGTAAGTTAATTCACATATCACGATTCTCTTCTTCTGAAGGGCTGGTTGTGAATAACGCGAATTGATAGCCCAAAGATTTCCCAAGAGGATTAGGTGGAAAAATTGATACGGAATCATTCTACCTGTTTAATAATACTTTTTGACGATATGTTTGAAAACTTATATGTATTTCTTTTCGGTTCGGTTTACTTGCAAGTTTCGAATCGGTGAATTTTTGAAGAAAAAATGCACTTTCGGTTTATACACGGATAGACACATATTCAGAAATATATATGGTATGTTTCTTGTTTTGAGTAGAAAACATATTCTACACACACACACATTCTACACGTAGCTCTGTCGAGATTCAAAGTTCTCATGTTTGTGTGGAAGCATTTAGGAAGGAGTGACTGCTTGGATGAAATCTTCGTCACATGATCTAGACAAAATTACAACATCTGCAGTCATTATTAATCATTAATCCGTAGCATCAATCATTAATTTTGTTGTACTTTCAAAATGTGTGATTTTATTAAACAATCAATCAAATGTAAGAAAAATTTTAATATTGTTAGTTTTTGTAGCAATTTAAATTTTGTATGCAAACCTTTTCATTGCTTTCAAATACACTTTCGAAGGAAAATATTTGGAAATAGAAAATTGTATTTAGTTACAAAACATCATTTGTAAGCGCGTATTTATTGCAATAAGAGAGGGGGTTTTTAACCATAAAAAGTATTCTTTAATCATTTCTTTGTAATTAGTTTTTATGTTAACTATCTATAAAAGTTTTGTAGAGATTAAAATTAATTTTATGTTTCTCATTTATTTTAGACAAAATAAATTTGGAAATTTTCTTACCTTTTCAGAATTTTTTTATAGTTGCTGTGTGAAGAAATTGAATTGCATGCATCGTATTTTTGTTGCTTTCAAAATAATGTATATTTTTTTAACTCAACATTTAGTGTCTAGACTTTAAACTAATTTTTAGTTATAAAAACAAATCCTGAAATTGAAATAAAAGTTCAATTAGATATTTTAATCAAAAGCGAAATATTTTTTCCCATAAGATAACGTAGATTTGATTTTCAATGTATATAATCAATTTATCATTTGAATTGACAAAAAAAGCTTTTTTGAATTCACTTTAACGAAATGTATTATTTCTAGCACAATTTAATACAAAAGTAAGGACTAATGTCAAATTTTTTATCAAGATGTAAATCATAAAATATTGACATCTTCGATGGTTGTTGGATATGTTGTATAAACTATTATTCTACCGTTTATAAAATAAATCAAAATTTAAAACATCCGAGACAATTATGACTTTCTTCTTAAAAGGGAAATTAGTTTAGCACATTGTCATCGAAAAGAAAATATAATTCAATTAATTTAGTTAAAAATATGTATGGTTACAGTAGCATATATTTTGATTTTTTTTGTATCAAGAGAATATTGCACGTTTCTGTATAATACGCATTACTGGTCATTTGGTATATATTGATGTGACGTGATTTTAAACTTCTTTAATTACTAAAATTTTAAACCCAGTTTCCTAATTTCACGTCACATCATAACCATAGTTAAAATAAACTAGAATACAGAAATTAACAGTAAAATAAACAAAATTCAATAATTTAACAGAACGAACTTTTTTACGTTTAAGATAACATTTATTTAAAGCACACGCATATAGAAATTTACTTTTGCCACCAGAAGATCAAAATAATTAACTTAGCTTGAGAGGGGAAGGGTGCTGGGGGATGGACATGGTTGACGCCCGGAATATCGGAGTACGGTTCTTCTGTAGCTCATGGATCGGCTCTCTGTCTAAATTCGGGTGCGTGCCGTTTTTATTCAGCACCTCGTCACCCAAAATTCCTAGAGCTGGACTCTTTGTCTTGTCCAGTATAATTTCTCAGATTGATCCCGAGGCCGGCTCAGTGTTACACCACCTCAAATATTTATGAGTTTAGTGAACTTTTTAACGCGGGAACTTTTTTGACACACCCCACCAAAAGGAATTTCACCACATCCGGTCAGGGGAGACTCCTATAAAAATTCCAAGTCGTTTCAGGGGCGAATTCTAAACAGGAACAAATATGGCCTCCCATCAATATTTTTCCCATATACAGGTCAAGTTCAAATGATGGACCTCATTTTAAAAAATAATATTTTTGAAACCACTACTTATATTACAATAAGTGATGCATGAATGCAAAGAGAAATATATCATATTTTTTTCCGTCAATGATCAACAGCTCATTCAAAATCACTATGCTTGAAAAACATGACGACAATGACAGAGAAAAGTCTTTGCGTATTTTGGGGGGGTTTTTTCAGTTATTTCGGTGCAATGTGCATGTGCATTTAGAAATCACAACTAAAATGAAACAGCAACCAACAGTAACATCCTGCGATGGTATCATCAACTTAAGAAAACCGGATTGCTTTTGTAAAAAGAAAAGCAGCGGCCGGCTAAGAGTCTCGGAAGAAGCAATGGAGTGGATGAGTCAAGGTTTTGTTCGAAGTTCAGGGAAATGTTCGGGAATTGCCGCCGATGCTGCGCGTGATGCTGTGATCTGGAATGCGCCAGAAAATGGCATGGGAAATTTTACAAAAACAAATTGTTTTTCAAGTCATGCCATTTGTGATTGACACAACAAATAACACAGGACGATAAGTAAGCTTTTGTGCAACGTTACGAACCATTGATAGAGTGATGCTACACTATGTATGGAACGAACTAGATTACAGATTGGACGTATGACGTGGAACAAGAAGACCACACAACGAGCATTTGTAAAAGAGAAAAAGCTTGGTGTATTTCTCTTTAGATTCACGCATCACTTATTGTAATATGTGCAGTAATTTCGACAATATGAATTTTTTAAAATTGGATCCATCATTTGTAGCATCCCTCTGCATAACATTGAGCGTTATACAACAGTATAAATGCGCGTTAAACGGGTATTTTACTGAGTAATTTTTTTTATTAAAATTCTTAAATTTTCAGGATTTAATGTTGAATAAAGGACTAAACGCAATTGCTGGCATTTAAATTTGTACGGTAAAAATGCTTCAGATTTTTTGTCCCTGTTTTCAAGATCAGTTAACGTTATTGCTCTGTCCCCTCCCCCTTAAATTTTCCACCAAAGTTGTATATATATTCAGTTTAGGGATTTTTAAACTGTGGGGCATGCAGTGTAGGGGGCGCAAGCATATCGAAAATTCGAAATTAAATGATTTAAAATAATTATCAATTTACTAAGAGGAAGCAAAGCAAAATACGTTCTAACACAAAAAATACCCATTCACACTAATATAATATACTTATAAATGTATCAGTACTGCACAAAGTATTTGATAACTAATTCATTCATACTAAATTTAAAAAAAACAATGACCCCATAGGCATGTAATAAAAATATATACAAAATTTAATACTTATATTGATAATTTGTGAGGTTTGTAATTAAAATCTTATCGTAGCTTTAGCACAAAGTTCATTAATATTGAATTGAATACGTTGTTATAGTATGAGGGAAGCTCGAAGAAAGTTTTATTGAAAAAGAAGCACTGATTTAGTTGCAAAACGAAATCATGGATCAAAATGTGAAAGCATATTTGCCATTGTTCTTTAATGCACTTAATAGCCGATAGTTGCATAGTTCATTAAATATATTCTCAAGATGAAACTGTAGTATTAGCAGTTATTAAATCGTATCGAAATTTCGTTCCTTCTGACAAGTTAATTCGCACATTTTTACGACCCTCAAATGAATGAATAGGTGTATTTCCAGAGCATTGTATTTTAGCATTTTGATGTTTTGTGAGAGAGAGAGAGAGAGAACGAAGATTAATTCCTACTCTAGAAGCATTCAAATCTCCTTTCATTGAATCATTAAACTGGATAAATGCTTTCGTATGGATTTGTGCACAGTGTAAATATTGCCGTGATATGAGAAAGGTGGTTAAAATAAGTTACATAGTCAGTGTCAAATTTGTCGAGTAAAGTATTCGATAATGGTTTTATTCTGGCAATTTCTTAAATGATTCTACGGGTCAATTTTTGGCAACCGTAAGAATAATTTGGCAACCTATTGTAAAATAAGGTTAAATTTGCTAAAATCAACAACGCATGCACTTTGTTTCTTTAAAGGGACAAAGTAAGATTCAAGTGACAAAAATAGGTAACGGGTCTATTCGCGTTCCTCCTACTAATAATCTTTTTGGGGAATAATGGGTGCCTAAATATTATTCTACTGAAGACTTTTTTTTCGAAGAAGACGTGATAATTAAAATCAAAATTTGTATTTAAAGATTATAACTTTCAAGCTCGAGGAAAGCGAGAGGTTAGAAGATAAATAAGCTAGCAGGTAGTGATTAACGTAAAGCGAGACTAGAGCGCTTCGTAGATTATTTGATTATTATTAAGGTTGACGATTTGGTGAATTAGTTTTTAAATTGAATTCGGTTGGTTTGAATTAGATTACTTTAGAAATTATCTTCAGACATAAGAAGGTGTATTGCCTGTGTGGACATGCTAAGTGTAAGTAATCCGATTTATTAATTATTATTTCTTCCAACTATCTTGTCTACCTCGCTATTGCAATTGCTCGCTACTTATCAATTGGTGCATTTCTAAAATTGCATTGTTGATATTAGTTATGCTGAGAATTGTTATATTAGAGTTTGTATTGACTCTATGTGGCTAATCTTCCTTCTGAACCTATTGCACTGATGGATAGGATAGCCCATCCATCCAAAGTGACAAATACGTTTTAGTTCTCATCAAGACAGTCATATTGGAGGATACTGGCAAGAGGTAATTGGTAGCAAGCAATTTTATCAAATTTAAAGATTTCGTAAGCATGGAGGGACTTTATGTAACAAGGCAATGACTGCCGAATTAATAAAAGCAAGTTTAGCCAAATTTTAACTGTATTTTTCTGTACTATTAATATTAAAAAATCTAAGCATAGTAAC
This sequence comes from Trichonephila clavipes, assembly GCA_019973935.1. Lineage (NCBI taxonomy): Eukaryota > Metazoa > Arthropoda > Arachnida > Araneae > Nephilidae > Trichonephila > Trichonephila clavipes. The sequence goes on from BMAU01019922.1 coordinate 538,616, forward strand.
TGTACTTATATACTACTTCGTATATTACCTCTTAAGTGTATAAGAAAGGTTTAATTTATTTTAGATTAATGTGTACACTAAAATATGATAGAATTTCCCATAAATTTGATTATTACATTATTCTAATTAGTCAGTTTTAAAAGATCAGTTAATTTGCAAGTATTTTATCATTTAGTAAATAGATCTGCATGCGGTTCTTCAGAAATATCGTAGATATGTGGTCATGTGTATAGATTTGAAGTATGGTAATTTGTTTAAAATATTTACATTGAAAGATTTTAATCATAACATATAATTTATTACCAAATTTTTAACAACCCTTATATATCCCGCCACACACACTTATATATATATATACATTCTACTACTAAATATGAAGGTAATCCAGACTAATCTTATCTTATTTTAAGATACATTTCGTTGAGTTGTTCGTAATTTAATTGTTAAGCTTCAAGAATAGCAGTTTATTTAGTTCAAAACCTTCACTCATTAGAATAATAGAAAAAATTATTGCTGGCGTCTCATTAAAAAGAGAAAAATAGTTTGAATAATTTTTTTAAATGACAACGGTAGTTATTCAGAAACTTTTACCTACAATTATGTTTTTTTTTAGGTTTAAGAAGGAAAAATTTTAAAAACTTAAGTTTTTATAATGTCACATAAAAAGTACTATGGATTTCAGAAAGCCTCTGAAAAAAAATGGATGTCCTTAAAATAATAATAAACCAACTTTAAAATAAGTTATATACATAAACTGAAACATCTATTAAAATAAAATAAAAAACACCGTAAATATTTATGGTATTTTAGTGAAAAATAAAATGTTATAACTAGTTTTAATTTCTTTTTGTCTTATGCTTAAAACTATTTTAATGAGATATGTAACATTTCTCGTGATTTAGGTATTTAGGTTCATTCCTTTTATTTTTGTAATCTGTTTTTAAAATTATTTATTCGTAATACTTAGCTTCAAAACCTTTCAAATAAAAAAAATATTGAAAACCTATAACTTACTCAAACCATTAACTATTAACCTATCCAAAACTAACTTAAACCATTAATTACAGCAACATTTATGCATAAATTTAAATACAAAATAATAAGATATAATTATGTGTATTTATTGATGTGAGAATATAAAAAATGACTTAGATGAACTTCAGATTTTTTATAAAATGAAATGCATTCTCAACTATCATGCATGCATAAATTTTCATTTAAAAAAGAAAAGAGTAAAATAATGTGCTTTGTTTCTCTTTATGATGAATTGAACTCGTATTTATTTTGTATAAAGACGGAAAAGTCAGAGTATTTTTCCTCGGTCCCGAATTATGTTAATCCCTTTTTATACATCATACTCATTAACACTCGTGTCTTTGATCCAGTGTACCCTGTTTGGAATTTAAACTTCAAACATATTTATTAAAAAAACTTATCACTTTTGATGATTATTATGAACAGATATTTTGATTCTGTTCTGAATTCATGTACGTGTTAAAACTATTTTCTACCATTGTATGATTCCGTCAACACCAAAGTGTCTTGCTCTTAATTCCAAAATCTTCTGGCCTTAAGAATGTTTAAAATACAAAATACTGAACTACCTTCAATTATATTATATATTAAACTTTTATACATAATGCTCTATGCATTATGCTTGATAAAACAATTATTTTATGTAATCAAAAGTTTAGTTCTTCGTTATTTAGAGGTGAACCAGCTGGTATACCCGTTCTTCGCACGGGTGAATTGAAATATTAAACAATACAGATTAAAGGATAAATAAGTTTTTAATTAGTTAATTTTACGTGGATTGCAAATTAAAGAAGGAAAAAAAAGCTTTTTACCTATCTACAAAAAAAAAACATATTTGTTAATCTTTAAATCTGTAGATTTAATAGCTGATAAAAGGGGCGGGGGATTTTTATTTTTATTTATAACGCCACCTAACTGTCATTAGGTTCGATTTTGGAAAACACCTTCCTAAGTTGATCTCTGCTCAGCAAAAGTAACACATTGTTACAAATTTTGCGTAATGAATGCTTAAATTAGTGCAAATAATTAACATCTGGATGTGTTATAATTTAATAATACTTTCTTTTGTATTTATTGTATGTTAAAAGTGTTATATTCGTAAGCAACGCCGTTCCTTAAATTATAATGACAATTCAATGGAAATGTAGCGAAATGTTGGCGATATAGCCAATTTGGCATCATTTTTGGCGACCATGTTGGCAACTGGGTTATTGATTGAACATTGTAAAAATGGATATGTTGTAGCACCACCTGGTGGAGCAATAGAACAAAGAAGATAGCACAAAATCTTTCTCCACAAAAAATATATATACGTGCCAATTTCCATTGTGATTGGTTGAGTGGTGTTGGAGTAGAGCAAGGTCATATAGTATGCCAACATCCATTTTTATATAGTGAGAGGAAGTATTTTACATGTTCAGGTATTTTTATCTAGTTTTGGGTTTTTCCATTTGCACTTGTAAATGCTTTATTTTAAAAATAATTATCTTAATTTTCATTACATTTAAGAATGCTTATAATTTTGAAATAAAAATTTTGTTATACACACTAGATTTAAGGAATATTTTAAAAGCAAAATATTTTATAAACTGTGTTTTCAAATTTCCATACAAGTGGAGAGTTTTTTTTGTTTTGTTTTTTTTGTCTGATAGTGTGAGAGAGTCACAACTCTTTTACATTTAGTTAAGATTATAAAGTAGAGAATATCATTTTTTTTAATTAAAAGGTACGGAAACCTTAAAGAATTACTTTTATTACTACATAAGTAACACAACTCAACATTACTGATACATTATTAAGTTCTTTGTATACTACAATTATTTAATCATATTGTTGTTTGTCGTTGTTAAAAAATGTCTCTTCATTGGCCGCTATAGAACTATATTTTCATTTAAAAATTCTCTATTACTACAAATTATTAAATAATTGTATTTAACAATTCAAACCACCGCAGACTACATTGAGAGATTTAAAATATGTTTACAGAACTGTATTTGAAATAATTCATCCAAAAAGTCCAAAGCAATAGTGATAAAATGTGCAAACTATTTGAAGTTCTCGCAATTGCATTCGAGTCGTAAAAGTGGGGAATGGGTTGTCTAGGTTCTCCTTTTGTTGTAGGCAAATAGAGGGACGTGAACGAGAAGCAGTTTCTCAAAAGCGTGGATATTGAAGCTGAAAAGTTCAATTGTAAATCTAAGAAGCCTACTTGGAAAAGACTCCGTTCGGATGGGTGAGAGCTTTTGTTTGGTATTTATAGAGATTTATTCCAGAGAGAAAGTGGGTAACGATGGATAGTTTCAAACTTAAATTTGGACGTCGAAAAATTAGAAGGTTCTCGAGTTTCAGTCTTAAGAGCAGTTCGTGGCACTTGTCATGTACGTAACAGAATAGAGAACTTTACTAATTATGTGAAACAAAACTTTAATTCGTGTTCATACACTACTTTTATTTATTGACCCTTGAAAATATCTTACATAGTACAAGATGCTCTTAAATAATTTTCGTAACATGTGTAAATGAATAAGTTTAAAAAAGGAAAAATAAATAAGCTATAAATTATATCGATGAATTTTGGAAATATTTTAATTTCTTCCTCTTGTTTGGAAGTAGCAAGCATTAATGCAAACTCTCTTCGGATTTCAATTTGATCTGCAATAGTTGAATGACTTAAATTCGAATCTTTTTATGTGTCTGTCATACTCGGGACATCACTATAGTAATCCCATACCAACTCAAAAAAGAAAAACATGTTTGTTTGAATTAATTCGAACATTAAAGAACGTATTCTTGTTTAAAGATTTTCTTGCATCTTTTTGTCTCGGTAATGATGCTGTTTTTTTTTTCTTAAAGCATAGGTACCTTTATTTTAAATTGCAATAAATCTCTGCAGCTTAAACGAATTTGATGTAATGTAACTTTCTTACTAAAATGTGACGAGACAACATAAAAAGACAATCATTGTTGTCAAAAACAAAATAATATGAATCAGATCAAAAATGACATTTCTAAATTAGGCTACTGAAAACATAGGCATGGTTAAAGTTTTTTCTCTATTTCTTCTCCAAAAATGTGGAAGGATTTTCAGCTACTATGGGCTTATGCTACATATAAAAGAAATTGTTTGTCAAGAGGTATTATTCTAAGAACACATTTTAGGGTTGTTGTTTTTTGTCTGTGAAAGTAAAATTTTATTAGATGGTGTTTTCTCAAGAAGTTGCCACCTCGGGGATACACATAATTATTCAACTTATATTTTATTTCCTTTCATAATTTGATATTTGTGTTATCAATACGTGAGACTTTTAAGCCAATTGTCGATTCTTTTTGCTGCATGCAATTCGAGATACGTTATTGTATATCATGTGTATTTCCTCCTTTAAAAACATTTTTATTTCTTATAAAAGGTATTTGTAAAAAGAAAAATATTTCGTTCTTTATTTTGGAAATATTTCTATCGCAAAGGAATTTGAGGGACTGTTAAGGAATCATATTTTGATACATTTTCAATCATGCATGCTTTGGAAATTTTTAAAATTTATTTTTATCTTTTGATAGTATCAATTTGTAATGAAGGACAATTTTAGATAATATCCTGATTTAATTCGTACCCTTTTGAGACAAATGCAAATATGGCGCCAAATTGCGCCAGCAGCTTGCTTTTCTCTGCATTTGGCTCCAATTTAATGCGACGGCAATAGTTCATAGTTAAATAGAGATGTGAGCTAAAATAATATCCAATTACAAATAAAGAATATTAGAAGTTTCAGACTAAGTAAAATAATTACCATCCAATGTATTGTAGGGTATAATATATTAAATACAAATTGATCTCAAAACGTACGTTTCTCAGTGCATGTGATATGTATAAGATATAATTTTGTATATCCATGCCTTATATTGAAACTATAAACTTAAGTAGTCAAAAATAAATATTAATTTTTTAGCAATGTGTTTAATTGTAGCATTAAAATCGAAGAAAGGATTGATAAATAGCATAAAATCAATTTTATTGCTATTAAAATTTTTAATTAGTTCAATATCACTCAATCTCTTTAGTAAAATTTCATATTTAGTTAGCTTTGTCCTTAATGATTAATACGTTATACTTTTAATTAGATGATACGGTACTTCGTATTATACATTCGACAATTTTTTTTAAATCAAAAGACGTCGCCAAATGCCGCAATATTCAACTAATTGTGGAAATCGTTTCGCTCACGTTAGAACACATTAATAACGGCATTTTTGGCGACATTTTTTGTATTGACACCCTTTCATTTGGCAAAATTTGGTCGACGGTATAATGCGTAAGCACCAAGATGAGCTATATTGAGAATTCCGCCCTTCAACAAGAGATTCGACTCTACACAAAATTTAAATTTATTTAGAACTTGAAAGTTGTCATTGAAGTTTTTCTCTTCCGATTACTTTTAGTTGTAGGCAATTTGAAGCCAGTGATGATAAATTCTTTCTAACAGAAACACTAAAACTTAAAAATTTTATATTTCTAAATAACCTTTACAGAAAATCAATATATTTTCTCAAACACTTAGTGTCTTCTGGCAGTTACTTTTGAGGTTTGCTTTTCTTGTTTCGTTTTTTTTCTGTTGTAAGTATAGAATTCTTCAATTCTATGAAATTGTAAAGTGTGTCGTCATAGAACATGCATATTTCGTTTTAAAATTGATTCTAAACTAAAGAAAAACAAGAACTGCATTTTTTTAAGCTAAATGTTGTACACATTATCATTAGTAAATTTTTCATTTCTCTCTTTACTACGTAACTGCGCATCAAATGAACTTGGTCAAACTCTCATAAAGTATTCATCTTGATTTTAATAGTGAACTTACATGGACATGCAAAAATAATTTTACGAGAATCATTTTCTAACTCTAATGAATATTGAGCACCATATTCGATTTTAATTACACAAAAAATAATACATTTGTAAAATAATTTTGTAATAATTTTAAAATTTTTAATTAAATAATTTACTCAATAATTATGAGTCATCTAATAGGTTATATTTGTCAGTAAATGTAGTGACTAAATTTAGGAAAAAAAATGTTAACAGTACACGAAATGTTTATTAAAGGAATTACAGTAAAAATTTCATGAATTAAGAGAATTAATTTTACAATATTTTTCCAAGTAATTCGATCGTTACATGATCATTATAAATTGCAATATATTTATATCTCTGAGCGTTTTCCAGTTTAAAAATAAATTGATTTTTTGTTAAAGTTAGGAAAAGATAGAAGTAATGTTTTCTTTTTCTGTAGTTCACAGAAATCCTTGTTTTGTATAAGACAGTAATTTGAGACGTATATTAGTGAATACTTTTGGAAGCAAAATAAAATGTTTGGAAAACAAAATCGTTGTATGCACTACCGGCTAAATTATAATATAACTGCATAAAAATAATTTTTGAATTTGATATTTTCAATGTATATTTGGAGATGAATTTTTAAATAAGTTGAAGGATATTTTTTTTTCAAAATTTGGACCAACATATTTTTCTCATAAATAAAATAAATAATTATTCTAAAATATTGATCTCTTAAAAATAAAGTAAATCGCTTTTTTCTGAATTAGACTATATCTAATTATGGAAAAAATAAAATAAATTGCTTAGAATATTATTTTTATACACAAAGATTTATTTATAGATTTTTATAGATATGAAATTATAATTCGCGCATTGCAATTTGATTATTCAAACTTTTTATATAATATGCTTTATTATGATTATTGTGCTTCAACTACACGCATGTATTTGTTTAAAGAAACATTTTGTTCATGGTAAAACATTTGAAGAATTGTTTTCATCAAATTTAAGCAAGGCGTTATGTATTTATTTCTTAATAAAAATTTTGCGTTCTTATTCTTTACAAACTATTAACATTTTCTTTATATTTTCTGCTCATTTTCTTGTAATACAGCTTTAAAAGTAAAACAATTTGTTTACTGTAAAAAAAAAGTTGAACAACTTACGTGTTTAAATATTTTGACTATATAGTTGTGGTGTTTTTATTGTTTTATTTTAGCAGCACTACTGATTCCCACATAAACACATGTTATTGGTTTTCATGGACTTTATGCTTAGAACAGATGTGTTTAGTTAAAATAACTCTAATTTGAAGTAGAATTTTTTTCTGTGAGTAATATTAAAAGAAAAAATGGCAAAAAATTATCACATATGATTGATAACGTTTGATGCTTTTTTTTTCTGTATTTCTCGTCAATTAATTGTGGTTCAAATTACAAGGTTTGTTGCCAATAGCCCTAGTTATATTTTATTAATCAGAAATCAACCAATCTACTAACTCTCTCTCACACACACATTTAGTATTTTAAATTTTTTTTATACTCTATGCATTTTCAACGAAACTCATATTTTTTTCATTGATCTACACTTTGTCATTTAAAATAAATTTTTAAAAATATTTTATGAGAGATAACTTATTAAAGATACAGAAATACCTGGACTTACACAAGCCCGGAGTTACGCGAATTTAAAATCGCGTCAATTCGTCTTTTGTTTGAGAGCTACACAACTAGATTACCCACTCCTGGCTTCCTACTTAGCTGAGGAACATCTTTGGATGCAACGCGTGGAACCAGCACTTAGCCATAAAAATAATTTTATGCTATTTATTTCGTTATGTCACTGAAGAAGTTGTTGATCTTGCCTGGCAAATAAATTTAGAAGTGGATAGTTATGGCGTTCAAGAACTGCCCCACATTCAGTTCCCCACTGAGGTTCCCACATTCAGAAGCTGTCGATTGATGAGCTCATAGAAATGTATCAACAAGAGTAAGACATTGAAAAACTTGAATCTACAAATTCCATTCAGTCAGAAGGAATAGCGGCTGGGAATTTGACAAAAGGCATCGGTTCAATTGAAAAAGGGTTACAAATTCTTGAAAATATAGATTCTAAAGAAGTGCGCATTTTTTCTACAAAACAAGGAATAAAACAATTACAGTCGAACCTCCATATAACGAACCTCCATATTGCGAATACTTCTATATAGAGAACTTTTTCCTGGAACCAAGATCAATTTACGGTTTCCCTTCGTAAAATAACCTCCCAATAGCGAAGTGCATTTTCTATGTAACGAAATTTTCCTCTTATGTTTCAATTTTTTTTCCTCTCTATTTTTGAAGTATTTCTGGACATTTCGAGTTATTCTCTCTTTCAACACATTTTATGGTGGTCCTAAACCTTGATCTGGTTTTACTGGGTGCCTAACTCACCGAGTGCAATCGAATTAGGGGCATTTCATCCAAAACGGGCAACCTTCAACCCCCACTGTCCAGTTCATTGGAAAAACCTTCGATGTTTCCTTTCACTTTCAGTAAAGTCTCATTTCCTCGAACTAGTCTCCGTACATTTGTAGTATTGAACAGTCGTACTAGTAACTTAGTTTCTTGTGGCTCGAAAATGTCGAAACGTAAGGGCTTTAGCATCAAAGAAAAAAATTTAATTTTCCAGGAAGTGGACAAAGACGTCAACGAACATTTTGCAATTTTTCTTTCTTTCTTTCTTTCTTTCTTTCTTATTTTTTTTATAGTTAAGATATATAAAATAAGTATATATTAAGGTACAAAAAGGTGTGGATAAATTCTTTTTTTTTAATATATAGTATTTATGAATTTAAAATTTATTTTATGTAGTTTATATAGAAAACTGAAAGATGAATTTCTATACAATGAATTTTCCATATAAGAGTGCTTCTCAAACTGTGGGGGGGGGGGCGTGATAAGCCTAGAAGGGTGGTGCGAGCATATTGAAAAGTCGAAAAAACAAAAGATTATTTTAAAAAATTATTAATTTATTGAAAGTAAACAAAATACACATTCTGACATAATAAAAAATAAATAAACAACATTTCCACTGATGTAATACACTTATAAATGTAATAGTACTGCACAATGCATTTTATAGTTAATTTGACAATACTAAATTAAGAATACGTTTAATAATTACCAGTGATCCCACAGGCCTTTCATGTATAAAATTATGTGGGAACATTAACGCTTATCTTGATAATTTGTACGGTTTCTAATTAATCCCCTAACTGCCGATTAAAAGTTTCGCGATTCGCTCCACAATGCCATTATTTTGCACGTGTACAAACGTATATGGGGTATTGAGGGGGGGAGGAGGAGACAGGGAATAAATAAAAAAAGTCCTCTGAAATAAGTAAATCCTTCGCAAACCTTGTCATGCTCATTTTACTGCATTCCAAAGCCTTCGAAATAACTTTATAGATAGCAGTGAACAGAATAGATCTTTTTGAGAAAAGACGTATACATACGACCAGGGAAATGAACACACTGACTGAATGAGACGTTTATATACGCCAGAAGCACTTAATATGTTAAAGTTGTACAGTAGCTTTAGCGTTAAAGTCTCGTATTATCGAATTCAATACATTGTTATTGTATGGAGGGGGGTGGGTGATGAAAATTATAATTAAATATTGGGTCGCAAGTATTGAAAGTTTGAGAAACACTTACATATAACGAACTTCTTTTGGGGATTTAGCTACTTCGTTATATTGAGATCTGACTGTATTACCATCCTAATAGAAAAAAAAAATTAGTACGAGGAAAAAAAATTTTTGAGTGCTGGACTAATTTGTTAGATTTTATGAAATTTTCTGCATAGAATTAACTTCTGTTTGCAATTTTGTATTTGTATAATACAAGATTTAGTTGATTTTTTTTCTAAAATATTATTTTCTTTTCTCTTCAGCCCCAACTATGAATATTTTATTTGTATTTATATATGCGAAGTTATACCCTGAGACTCAGTTATCACTCAGTCCCAACTATCGCGTAAGTTCGGGGTATTACTATATACTGCGTGCTGCGTACTTAAACTAATATTATATCTTTATATATAAAAACCTTCTGTGCGTGTGTTTGTCACTAAACTCCTCCTAAACGGCTGGACCGATTTCGATGAAATTTTTTGTGTGGGTTCAAGTAAATTCGAGAATGGTTTAGATTCACAATTCGGTCCGATATCGCAATTAGTTAAAAGGATATTAATTAAAAACATTCAAAAATTACAGCTCAACATTCACCTGCAATGTTGTAACAACGCTATTGTTATAAAAAAAATTTCCTTTCGACTGAATGCTTTAACACGGGAGGAAAAAAAACTTTTCAAATGTTGACATATATAAGTCGCCAAAAGGGTCGCTAAGTCGCCAACGTGGCTTTTATTTGTACATTTTTAAATAATTAGCTTTAATCAATTAGTTTTTATTAATTATGATTAAATTATTGTATTGTCATCCAAAATAATCATGTATATTACATTTCAGCTCAATTGAGCGCTTTAAAATGTATTTTATTAACGATTGAAAATTTCACCAAGATAAATAAATAAATAAACAAACAAATAAAATATGTATAGAGAACATGAGCTAATAGTAGGAATTGAAAAAGACGTAAGTTGGAGTCGAAAATTGATTTTCATCCAAACTGGCTAAACCCGGTCTTTATTGTTACGAAAATTCAGACGATTCACGCTTTTTAACGTTTTTAATTAATATCTTTTCAAATAATCTTTATATATGTAATTATTCTGTGTGTGTGTGTATGTAACTGAACTCCTCCTAAACGGCTGGACCGATTTTGATGAAAGTTTTTGTCTGTTCCAGTGGATTCGAGAATGGTTTAGATTTATAATTCACTTTAGAAATGTTTATTTAATTAATTTTTTATTTATAAATTGTTGATCTTGGAATGTTTTACATTGGATCCGGCAGACTGCTCTACGATAGCAATATCGAATATTCAAAAATCTTTTATTTTGGATTTAAAATGTGTGTACAGGACAACGTCTGTCGGGTCCTCTAGTTTATTTATAAATATACTCAAATGTAACATTGCAAATATCAATTATTTTTATATTATAAATTAAAGTGATATATTAAGTCATTATTGATATAAATTATAAATCTAATTTTACGTCGTATTAATAACTTTCATATAAGCACCATTTTATACAGAATAATAATTTAAGTTTTCCACTTGGCGTTAATTTTTTGTTAGGTCCTTATAACCAAATAACAATAAATATTTTGTCTTAAGTTATACAGATTTGTAGGTTTTAGAATGATTTCCTTTTTCTTAGCAACAAATAATCACACAAATTCTATTTTCTATAATTCAGTTATTCACTTTTTTTTTCTTTACAACTATGATATCTGTCACAAAACTCTTAATACTGATATTCAGAAAATTATAAACAATAATAATTAGTGAATTGTAAGTAGTAGTAATCAGTAAATTGTAAATAGTAATAAACAGTGAAGCATTAGTTGTAATAATTAGTGAAGTATAAGTAGTTATATATAATTAGTAAACTGTGCACCTCATACATCACAAATAGAGAATTTGAATATAAATTGGAAATAAATTATTTGTCTGGTTAATCACTACTTAAAATAATTATATTGAATATAGTAAGCATAAATCATTATTAATCCTTGGATAATTGTTAATTTTCTTTTATTTTTCTTATGATTATGCAACGAAGCATAATATTTATCTACTAATAAAAACAAATTTAGTTTATTCCTGTTTTTTTGGGGGGGAGGGGGCTATAACTTATGATATGGTTCACAAAATACTCCTTAATTTGATTGTAGAGTTTCAAGAAATAAATGAAACCAAATTAGTTCCAAAAATTTTCCATTGTTCCTTTGAATCAGAAATAATTGTTTCAGACACCTTGTTAAGTTAATTTAACTAATAAGGCTTAAAATGTATCATCCGATTTTTCCTTAAGGTATCCGACTACCCTAAAACCATGATTTTTTTCAAAGTTGGCAAATTTTTTTATGACTTTATTTTATAGACCATTTTATTAACTTAATAACAATACCAAGTACTTTATTTTCCCTTCACTAGAACAAAAACTACAAGCGTTTTAGTAAAAGCAAATGTCATAGCTTTACACAAGCTGTCAAACTTTAAAATGCGTTTTACTCGAAATGTGTTTTTTTCGAAAAACTCAAACGGGGACCGCGATTGCTCAAAAAGTTTTGAAAATAATTAGCTGAAATTTTAGGATTTTGTCCTTAAAATATACTAAATACATATAAAAATCACAAAAAGATCCTTTTTTTTCAAAAAAAAGTTGTCGCAAGTAGTCGGATACCTTAAAGTATAATATATGAGATTTAAATGGTAAAAAAAAATATCCATTTTGACAGTGAAAAGTATTGAGACAAGATTTTTTAGAATTTAGAAAGTTCAAAAGTTTTGAAGATTAGAGTTGTTCAACGGTTCTAGTGTTTTGTGTTTCTGCATAATTTAGTATAATAGAAAATTACTTCTGTGTTATACCGTCGACCAATTTCACACAATTAAATTACATGCCCAATTCAAAATATGACGCCAAATGCTGGCATAAATATTATTTATGTGTTTGAACATATTAATGGAATATTTTCTACCGTTAGCTGTGTATTTTGGCAATTCGATGACGTCTTATGAATTGACGAAATTTGTTAACGGAATAATACGTAAATACTAAAAAGTCTATATAGTCCCTAAAATTTGTCAAAAAAATGTGGCACACTTAACTATAATGAAATTTTAAAAGTTTTAAGTTAATAAATGATACTGATTCAAAAGAAACTAGTCGTGTTTATTGACTAATTAGTTTAATCAGTTAGCATAGTTAATTACAAATTTTTCTGTGTGATATCTATTCATTTCTCTTATCTGATTTCGGATCTTTGAAACACACGTGTAATTTAAAATCTAATGAAAAGTTTATGAATTCTGAGTGTTTAGTAAACGCGATCAATGTTAAATAAAATTAAATAAATTTTGATAATTTAAAATTTCCAAAAAATGTTTACATTGATCAATCAATAATATTTTTCAAATTTTAAAAATGTAAAGTAGTTTTAAAATAATATCATTGAAAAAGAATAGCTTATAGAATACAGTCGAGGGGAAATATGATTAATTGTAACGTATTAAGCTTTTTAGTATAGTTTCGTATTCCGAAACTCCTAACCCCTAATTTTTACACATTTGTTCAATACAGAAAAAATATTCTTAAACTAATTTAATTCCCATCCTTTTTCTAAAATAAAGGACCATATATTAGTTTATAAACTTTACTTTCATATCTATTAATCACACAAACTTTTAAGCAAAAGGAAAACCATTCTCATAGAAATTTAGTATATGGTCCCTTTATAATTTTTTTTTCTCAAATATTTCCAGAACTAAGGACATATTTGAATTAAATTTGAACGCAGATTATATATATATATATATATATATATATATATATATATATATATATATATATATATTTAAATCTCTATCTACTATATTTTGCAAAAAACATAAGCTCCAGTACATTCTATTTTAAAAGTTATCTCTTTTATTTTCAGTCTACCATTGCATTATTACCATAATCAAAATATTATATTGTAAAGGAAAGTGTACAATGAGTTTGCCTCTAAAACTCAGAAATGAGTCCCGGTACGATCAAGGCAGTTATATGGTGTGGTATATAGCCCTATATCTCGCATCCATAAAGAATGTTCCCGTTTCTACTTACGAGGGGCGTTGTGAAGGCTTAAGTAAAAGTAGAAACTAATTTTTTATACCATGTATTGCCTAACTTTGTTTTAAACTAGCATGTTTCATTCGTGTTTTGCAATGTTTTTATTTTAAGATATGGTCTGATTTGGTGGTGGAACTCCCCACCAAATTTTATTTCCTTTAATTACTTTATAACGGTTTTGTGTGATTTGAAATTTTAACTTTTTAAAATTATTGTCCTTATTTTTATATATTTTATAAAACATTTTAAGTTTTTTTTTACAAATGTTTGGCGCAGAATAGCCAAAATTGGCTCTTGCGCCATAAAACCTTAAATTCACTCACTCACTCACGCGAAGGATTAAGAGGTGTTACTCCCGTTTTTAAACTGCTAGATCTACAGACTTGAAATTTAGCAGGCGCGTTCTTTTGACGGAGTAAAGATCCTCTAAAAAGTGGTTTTTTACGAAAATCGACCCACAAGAGTATTGCAAGGGCTTAAGGGGCATTACTGATAAATAATCCAGGTTTTTGAACTATTAGATCTGCAGACTTGAAATTTAGCAGACTCGTTTCTTTCATGTTGTAGAGATCCGCTACAAAAGGAGTTTTACGAAAGGACGTTATAGGCAAATAACACGTGTAATTAAAAAAAATATTTTACATTTTTTTATACATTGTTTTGTACCAGATTTTACTCTTCTTAGAATTTTGCAGTTATATCAAGATTTTTTATTATTTTTAAAAATTAACCCGTACGAAGAACGGCTAAATCACTTAGTTTAATTTTAATTGAATCTTTAACACTGATGCCAGTTCCCACTTGGGAAATTGATTGATATAATAAAATACACAATTACAAATTAATTTTTTGATTTCCTGATTATATAAAATGAAAAATGAACTAGATATAATATGTAATATGCAATAATAAACAAAAGTTATGTATAGACGTTGGATTTACTCCGTAATAATTTTTCTTTTAATTAATATGAAAGAAAAAAATCCCCGCATAACAGAAAGCCTCAAGAAATTTTCCACAGTTAATTTATTGATCCTTTATTTAGTTCTGCAGTGTGGTGATTTTTTAACTTTTAACTAATAATTTATTTTCTCTATTCAATGATTTTAATTCAAATAGAATTTTATTTTGTGTTTTCCTTTCAAATTACTTAATGCATGAAGGATTATAAATTATGATTTGTATAAGATTTCAGTCCATTCAAAAACTTACATGACTAGTTATTTATTTCATTATAAAACTTCTAAACTTTTAATTACTTTCTAAATAAAGGTCTAAAATTTCAATACAAAGCTCTGTTGAAAAATCTTGGGTTTCTCGACAATGTAGCAAAAATTATGGAAAATTTTATTTTGGTTTAATTATCTTGATAAGAATCTATTTTTTTCTCTCATGCATATTTATAGAGCATTCTCAACATAATACGTTTTTAGTAGAATCGTGCTCTCTGGCTACTTGAATTAAGTGTAAAAAAGCTTCGTCTGGGGAGATTTTATAAGTATCAAATACTTTTTGTTGTTCTTGGAGCCCGTGTAGTATTACATTTTGTAACACTAACTTCTGAAATAGTTCTTTTTTCTTTCTTTTTTGGAGTTAAACTAACCAATATCAATATCTACAAAATATTTTACGCAAAACATTTTTAAAGCTTACAAAAATGTAAGAATTTCCGAAATGATTACATTTTATTTCTTTTTTCCTGAAAAAAATGCCGTATTCTTCTAATAAGTTTATGGGAATTTACAATAAATTCTAACAATGCATTGTACATTCTCCATCAATAGCTTTATAAGAAGGAAAGATCAATAATGTACACATGAATGGTAAAATAAAAGTGATATGTTTAATCCTTAACCTCTTAAGTTACACCGGCGTATATTAACGTATAGCGCCGTTCCTTTTCTTCATGCTGCTATTAGTAAAACTATTCCGAAGGATTTAAAATGTAATATATGACTCTTGACAGTGTTTGCGAAGGATTTACCTTAAAATCCGGAATGTACCGATAACTTTTAATACAAAAAATAAGATCGAATTTGACGTGTGAACCTTATACGCCAGGTGTAAAAATGAGAGCTTTAAAAATAAATGAAGATGAGTAAAGAGGAAAAAAAACTAAGCATTCTACATAGATAGAAATATTGTTTCTTTAAAATAAATGACATACCTAATTAATTTAAAGGGTTAAAATTCCAGAGGTATATTATTTTTTTTTCTAAAGCTTGGAATAATACCTCAAATAAATCATATAAAACCTCAGAACATTGTACATGCACATTTCAAGTTTCTTCGCAAAAAGAGAATGCGCGTTATACGGTGAATACACCTAAAAACTAAAAATTTTAGCTTGGAAGTATAAATGAGCTTTACAAAGTGTTGCGCGTTTTTCCGCGGATGTTACTGTACTTATTTCGGAAAAAAATTGCCGATTTGTGCCTCTTTTCCCGCCTAATACATCGCAGACGCGTCCCTATGCGGAAAACAATGGCACTAGAGAGCACATGACGTAACTCTTAATTGGCAGTCAAGTGGTTAAGAGATTCTTTTGTAAAAAAAATTGTTCGATTATAAAAAAATGGGGCCTCGGTAGCCTGTTGGCTATGATCACTAACTCGTGACCAGCGTGTGTGTGTTGATGGCTCTTGTCCTATTACCACTGATGACCAGTCGTGTAAAAGTAATGGTACACATTAAGATGAGTTGGAAACCTATCTCTCTATATATACTGACAATGTGAAATTGGATGTTTTCGATGTACCTTTTCTCAAAATCTTTTTCATGTACATGCTTGAAATTTTTTAAACAATTAAAGTACACCATGCTCATTACACTGAAATGAGTTTTTAGCTAATTTTGAATTTTTTAATAATTTATGAAATATTTTATCAAAAATTGCGAAACTTGACCCATTTTTCACATTAAAAATTTGTTAACAATAAATTTTTGAGTTTTTTTTTCAAAAAGCTCATTTTAGTATATATTAGACATCATTATAAATATGTCACATAAAAAATTTACATACCAGCGAACAGTAGTTTCTCAGAAAAGGTATATCGAACATAAAACTTTACATTTTGAGATAAATTGATTTTAATGAATACAGTGAGACTTCTAATCTGCTACGAAATAAAAAAATAAAAGGCTCAATTTACAATAAAAGATACATGTTTTGGTTTATATCAGACGTTCAACTTTTAAGCAAAAACGAAGTACTTTGCGTACATTTTTCGCCATTCAAATAGGCGTGGCCCAGTTACAACGATTATTTAAAAATAGGTTTTAAGGGCTTCTTATTACTCTAGAGGTTAAAGTAAGGTATTTTAAGAAAGGTTAAAATCTATACAATTTGTAAATGTAAAAGTCTCAAATTGTCAAAAAAATATAAGATTTTAGCTTTCCAACACCTCTTAAATATGTGGAAGCTCACAACCCTCACTGACTATGGTTAAAGTTTACGATATCCGTTACCAATGGCTCTATATATCTTCAAAATGTTATGTCAAAAAAGGAACAATCAATCGATATTTATAAAACATGGCACTTTCTGTTAGAATTCACAAAAATATTTTAATAGCGTTTTAAATTGTAATATAACGAACGAAATTCGCAATAAATAAAAAAAAAGCTCCTCTCCCCCTCCAATAATAAATAAATAAATCGTCACATTTATTCTAGATGTTACATATAATATCAAACATAAAAAATTTCATTTTTCAAGTCATTTAAATCTTATTTCATTTTTTAAAATGTGTTAACATTTTGAATTTTATTTAGTTCACAGCATGGAAATAATACACGCATATTTCCCAAAATTTCTAATTTTATGCTTTAATAATTATCGAAAACAATAATTAACTCGATAGTTAAAAAAAAGAGATTTTTGCGTACTTTTCATTTTTGCCGGCGTAAATCCCGCCAATTTGGCGTTATTAGTGAACGCACATAATGTACACATACAAAATATTAATAAATATCAATTTTCATAATTTTTCATCCATTTTTGATATATTATGAAAAGGACGTTACTGATAAGAAAAGACTACGACTTGCTTTGAAAATCTGATGGAAAATGGTTACCAAGCGAGAATATTCTATCCGGCGTCAATTGTACCATTTTTGGCAATTTTATCGCTAGCATCGGAGAAACGGAAAAGTACCGATTTTGTAACATTGATGTTGTCACAAGTAAATGAATTGAAATTTTTCATTTTGATAGAAATAGGCAATCGGAAATCTTAAATAAGTAAATTATATTTGTGTATACTCTCAGAACAAAATACTATTATGAAGTATTTGATAAATTTTATTCTAATTTCGTTAATTCGTAACTAAACTAAGGGACATTGAAAATAGCGACCCAAGAAGGAAGGTAAGTACAATCGCGAAACTTTGCAAATAAGTACAGTGTAATGTGATAAGCAAATGATCCAAATTTTGTGCCATTACGCATGCTCATACACACCGAGGTGGCGCTACAATCAGGAAGAGGGTGCTATATAAGCCAGCTCAAATTCGAAGATTCATAAACGTGACGATTACCCGCCGATTGTAGGAAGACTTTGGTAAGCGAAACAGGCCAGGTAAACGTGCTAGAAGACATTTCTCACAGTTAAGCGAGTTCGAGAGAGGCCTGATCATCGGGATGAAAACTGCAGGCTGGTCGACGCACCATGTTGCTGGCCAGGTGGATCGTTTGTAGCGTGCCGTTAGAAATTGTTCGGAGCAGTGGACATGAGAAGGTACCCACACGCGGAAAACCGGATCTGGAGTGACCAGGAAGACCACGAGGAGAGAGGATCGAAGGATCGTGCGGCAAGCACTTGTGAACTCCACAGTGACTCGATGAACGATACGAGCAGACGTAGGCGTAGCAATTGTTCCACAAACAATTTCTAGACACCTTGCAGAAGCAAATTTTAAATCCAAGCGCCCTTTTCGTGCACTCCCTTTAACACCGGAACATCGGCAACTGCGTCTACAGTGGTGCCAAGCCAGATCCATGTGTAATGTCACAGATTGGCAAAAGGTTGTGTTTAGTGATGAGTCCTGGTTTGTTTTGGGGACAGATGATAACCGTGTAAGGGTATGGAGGCACCCTGGTGAGCGGTACAATTCCCCCCACACTGTTCTACGTCACACTGCCCGCACAGCTGGTGTAATGGTCTGGGGGCATGGCCTATGATAACCGCTCCACTTTAATTGTGATGCGTGGAACCTTAACGGGCCAACGTTACGTTGATGATATTCTTCGACCCCATGTAGGACCTTTCCTAAATGGTCTCCCAGGGACAATTTTCCAGCAAGATAATGCTCGTCCGCATACAGCACAAGTTGCTCAAGACTCCCTACGTTTATTTCAGACACTTCCATGGCCGGCCCGCTCACCTTGATTTGTCCCCTGTAGAGCACGTGTGGGATCAGCTAAAACGGCAGATGCCATCGTGTCACTCTGTACATGATTTAGAGTTGGCTGTTCTAGATTTGTGGGCCCAACTGCCTCAGGACAACATAAGGTGTCTAATCAACTCAATGCCGGACCGTGTGGTGGCATGTATTGCAGCTGGAGGTGGTCCAACGCGCTATTGAAGTTGCCCAGTATTTGTGTCGTTGCCACACCCTGTATTCGTTTAATTGTCTTGTTTTTGAGATTAAGTGAATCTCTCATCTGTGTCATTATGTGTATTCAATTTCATTTCAATCGGATGCTTTCTTCTTGGGTCGCTATTTTCAATGTTCCTGAGTGTATTTTAAATGTATCTCATATTTTATTGATCATGTTTGGTAAAATTGATAACATCATCAATAAATTAAAAAATTATGCTGACACAAAATTTTAAGTATTTATATTGTTTAAGTAAAATATTTTATTCGGAACCTAATGCAAATTAATATTGTGTGTGTTTTCTATACTTCATGATATATTTTCTTTATTAATTTTTTTTATATTATTAGCTTACATTTCATTCGTATTTTTGTTTAATTTTCATTTTACACAATAATTCAAAACCCTCTTTTTGAAGATGAATCGTCATATGCTTTCAGGTCATAAACATAAACTTACAAACGCGTAATATATTAATGAGATGCAATAACATTTGAGATTTTTTGAATAAAATTCTCAACCCAAATGCGACCTTCGCCCGCTAATGAAACTTAATCCAGACTACTCGAGCGTTTCTTCTTGGCGCTTGAGTTTTAAGATATGTTTCGTCGAGCAATTTAATTATCCAACTTCAAGGAGTACAGTTAAATTAGTCCAAAAACTTTCCACTGTTCTCTCCTTAAATGAGGATGATATTTATGGCTGGGTTCTTCCGAAATTGGGAGAAGTGTCTGGATAATTTTTCAAAGTAACAGTGGTTCTCAATCGAAAAAGTTTGAAAAATTTTTAATTCGAAAATATTGGGACGATATTTTTTTAAAAAATTTAAGAAGACTTATGTAAAAAAAAGTGTACTAGAGTGAGAACAAATACGAGTTTTCTATAAATATGAGCAGAGTAAATAATTCTTAGATAATGTTATTAATGTACTTTTAATCTATGGCATCAGAAAAGAAAATCCTCAAATTTCTAAGCATATTTACGATAATTAAATTCGTATAACTGGAAGATAAATGGATTTATTGATTGATTGAATATTAACGTCTCACTGTTCAACTACACGAGAGGTTTTGGCGACGGACCACGTAATTTAAAACCAGGGTCAAGTGACGTAGACGACACCTGAGCTGGCACCTCCCTCTCCTAACTACCACACCACACCAACGGGAGGACGTTTAAGCTCTAGTCAGATTCAACGTGCATCGCTGCCCTACACGGCGGGTCTTTAGTGGTACTGGGCTCGAACTCGTGACAAGGCAAGCCACGATTAGATAACTATACCACTCGGCAACCGCGGGCACGGAAGACAAATGACACTTAACAATAAGACTTAAAAAAACACCTATAAAAATAAATAAATTAATTAATATAAAGGGGAATAAATTTGTGTCCTTAATATACTTGTGGACATGGTCATGACTTTAAATTCTGAGTTTTTGAATCGTGGGTTCCAAACTGGTGCATCTAAAGACAGATAAACGTTAAATCTATTGAGAGCAAAAAAAAGTCCTCACATTGACGTGGTGTGGTAGTTAGGATAAGGGTTGCCACCTCCGGTATAGTCCATGTCACTTGACCATGGTTCAAAACGACAAGGTCTGTCGCCAAAAGCCATCGCGTAGCTGAACAGTGCGACGTTAATACTCACTCAGTAGTAGAATACTCTTATTGAATATGCATGTATTATCAATTACTACATAATCCGGAGTCTTACGTGTACCGATGGAAAATGCACACCAATACTTTTTAAACTGTATTTTTTTAACTTTTAGGTATATTTTCCGTATAACGTGCATTTTTTTCACGAAGAAGTTTGTAATGTATCTGTACAATGCTCTTATCATTCGAAGTATAGATACAGTGTGTGCGTGAATAATAAATACAGAATGAAATGGAATGCAATATGAAATACAGAATTAATGAATAAGTAAAAAGGTATTTAAAAAATTAAGTATATCTAACAATACAGTATTGTGTGATGCTCCCCTTGGATCTATCTCACTTTGAGAACGAGAATAATTTTGAGTCAAAAAAGAACCAGTAGCCATTTTTATAAATAACTTTCTTTATTTGGTTATCTTTCCCAAATAGAATCAAAGACTTTTAATAACAAATAAATCAAAATAGCTTTATAAGGTTTAAGTGGAATTTCCTTTATATTAACTTAAATATTTAATGATCCAATTAATTAACAATTAGAATATCGATCACGCAGAGATTACCGCAATAAGAGATACCAGAATTATATTCAATAATGTTCCTACTGAACATTTAACTTTAATCTTCCTCCTAATGTAAAACTTTAATGAGACTTTAATTATAAATCAATACTTACCACACTGAATCTCAGCTCTTCCTGTGCCTAATTTATCCACCTAGAAATCTTCAATAATAAATCTCTAACTTCACTATTATAACTTCCTGCTTCAATCTCTCTGTCCTACTGTCTCACTTTACTATTCCGTTTGACTTAAATAATTTATCTAATCTGCATATAATAAGGTATCCCTGTCCTCTTTTTGGAGTTGATTGGAAATAGGTAGGGAATTAAATTTCCCTAAAAAAGACGTCTCAGAAGGTTAGTGATAAAGTTCCGTATAGATTTGTCACAATTGTTATTTAGATATGTGCACAGAATTGTACTATTTTTTACTCCAATCCTTTCCTTATTTTTAAGACTATCATTTTTATATTCGGCATACAACACGCACCCTTGACATTTCGATCTTAATTTTGTATTATAAGAGCAAGTTAGTAAATGATAACTTAATTCCTCATTATTAACTGTTGCATCTAGGTTCTTAAAGTGTGTTCATAATTGCACAGAATGCTCTGGAATTTGTACTTAATATTTCATCGGATATTTAAAGAAATCGAATTAAATCATTTTCTTCTGGTTTTAAATACACTGCTGACCACCGTAAATGCAACACCAAGAAAGACAAGAGGTAGCACAACAAAATTTATTTTGTAGGTAACATGTAGGCTATATATAAGTGTCAAATTATTAAATTTATAGACTTCTGTGAAGTGCAGCTCCTGCCAGAATCAGTAGCCAGAGTAGCCGCCATTTTTTGGAGATCATCGCGGCCACACGCCTCGGCATTGATTCAAAGAGACTTTGGATGGGTTCTTGGTGCACAATGAACCAAGTAACTTCCAAACGTTGTCAAAGTTGATATGGTGTGGCAACTTGGGGTGTAATCTGGGTCAATCGTTGAGCAACCATGGACCACATGATTTCTATCGGCGAAAGATCCGGAGAGCAAGCCGGTCAGGGAAGAAATTCAATCTGGTGATTGACGAAGAACATTTGGACAATGCGTGCCAAGTGTGGTCAGAAATTATTCTATTGAAATATGGCTGTGGTCAAGACCTGAAGGTAAGGAAGGACAGCTGACTTCAGCACCTCGGAGATGTAGCGCTGGCTGTTTAAAGTACTGGCAGTGTGTACTAGAGGAGTGCGAGAGTGAAATCCAACACCACCCCATACCATAATACCCGGGGAAGGACCGGTGTGGTGGTGCATAACGCAGCTGTTCAGCATCCTCTCTCCACTGTGTCTCCAGAATCGAATCCGAACATCATGATGTTGCAGACAGATGCGTGATTCGTTAGTAAAGACAACTTCATTCCATTCTGCCACCTACGTCCTTCTTTCATCGCATCATTGGCGGCGGAGACATCTGTGGTTCTCCGTCAAGGGTAGACCAAGCAATTGACGTCTTGCGGACAGGTAACTCTGCTGTAAACGGCGTCGAATGGTACGCGCAGACAACGAATGATGCGTTACAGACTCAATTAGTTATGTTACGGTTCGTGATGTGACTGAGCGATCCGTCACTGCCATTCGCACAATTTGCTGTCTTCACGTGAAGTGGTGTACTGAGGTGGAGGCGATCGGCCACGTCGGTCCGTCGTACCCTCGTGCATCCAACGGTCACATATCCGCATTACAGTTTTTTTGGTTTCGTCCAACACGACTAGCGACACGATTTCTTTGAAAGATAATCCACAATCTTTGTAGGCGACTATCCTTCCTCTTTTGAACTCGGATACTTGATCAAAAGCTGATCGCTGTTTTCTACGAGACATAACTGATCGTTTTTGAAAAAAAACATAAGAAAAACACAATTGCCGAATTTGAAATCGTCGAAATCTCCAATCCTTAAATAGCGCTTTGAGGTGACGCCACAGGCGCTCGTGATGTGTGTCTGTGCTGAAATTCTAATCATTTGCACACACACACACACACACACACATATCTCACCTCCACTAATGCATGTTGTAAATTTCAAGTTATTTGCATGCTTCTTTCAGGGTGTTGCAATTACGGTGGCCAGCAGTGTTTATAAGACTGTTTTGAAAAAAAAAATAGAAGAGTTTTTTCTGCCCTTATGTATGATCAAAATTCTTAGCTCATCAAATAAGCAGTATATAGTTTTTGTAAATCTTTTTTGTATATATATAAATCATGTTTTTTTAAACATTTTAAATATTTAACCTGTAGTTATATCTGCCGAAAAGATAAACAAAATGTATGCATATTATTTTAATTTTTATGAGAATAATAAATGTGAAAGTACGTACTGAGTTTTGCTTAAAGTGTAGTTTGGGTACTTAGGTTGTCTTATTGTTGTTTAAAGCCGAGAGAAAACTTTATACCGAAAGTTTGTTTTGATATATTTATCCTGTGCATCTATAAAAACTGTTTTTATATTTAAATTTTTACTTTGAACTTTTTCTTATAATGATTCAAAAAATGTTACTTAACCTCTTAACTGGTTTGCCCGTACACCGCATCGGCTACCAAAATCTGGCAACATCTATTTTGCCTATACGCTGTACGGGCACTTTCTTTTATCTTTGATTTGCAAACATTTTTAATTCCTATAATAATATTATTAGCGCTAGTGTGTTTTTAAGAGATACAGTTCGTCTATGGCAGTGAAATGCTTCTCATGCGGAATTTTCTTTGTGGTGAAGGCGGGAATTTTTCTTTGAATAACAATAATTTAAATTCTTAAAAATATTTGATAAGGAACAGAAGCAAATGTCAACCGTTTGAAAAAGTGGTACGATCGTAAAATTTTTTTGGTTAGTATGAGAGAAGTTTGCTTAAGGTGTATGAAACATTCTTCATAGCGTGCAGTGTGTGCAGAGTGTATTTATAAGAAAACAATCATTTAGGGGGTTTTGTGTTCTACAATTATAAAATAAAATATAGTATTAAGAGTATAAAATTGAAAATTAATTTAAAATTCTGTTTTTGTATTCTGTTCAGCATTGGGCTTAATTATGCGCAATAAAAAATGTGTCTTTTTTCGGAACATTTTGGGCAAAAGAATTGACCGCTTAATGGGTTAAATTGTAATTTTTTATAGACTGAGGAGAAATTCGACGAAATCTGATTTTACTATAAATTAAGAATAAATCTTTCAAAAACTCTAAAGCTACTCACATGCAGGAATAGACCAATTAACTATTAAGTCTTACGACCGAGAGAAATCAATTAGGTTTTATTTTGATAATACATACCCAACATCAGATTAATAGCATATTTTACACAAATGCAACGCTTCCTATTTGATTATTACATCATTTGGATAGGAATGGGAGCTAAATCCTGGATATTTGCAGAGGTAGCATTACGGTAGTGTTTGATCCCCATACGGAAGTATAGTAATTATTGACACTGATAAGGCAACTAGAATATATACACAGTTTCCTCCCCAGTTTGTATAGAAATCACTGGATATCTGTTGAGCAAATGCGTACCTTATATATCTTTGTTTATCTTAACTGATGTTACAAAAGGAAGTTACGATAAAGGTAGGGAAATTTTGGGAACATATAATTATAAATAAAACAAAGAACAACTTCTGAAGGAAATTTAGGCCACAATATTAACCTGAGTGTTTTATATAAATATAGATATAAATAAATGCATATTGAGTCATTCATGCTTATGATAAACATTCTGCGTTAGTTTATATTGAAGTAAAGTTGTTGGTATAATTAACCCCTTTAACGGTCAATTTTTTTTGCCCACGATGTTTCAAAAAAAGGCACATTTTTTTGTTGCATTAGGTAAGCATAATATTTAACAGAATGTGAAAATGATGGAAGAGAATTTTATTTTCAATTATTACAGTGTTCACACTATTTTTTATTTTGTAATTGTGGAACACAAAAACCCTTTAGTGTTTGCCTTTCATTAGTACACGTTGAATGCTATGAAGAATGTTCCATATATCTTAAAAAAATTTCTCTGATACTGACAAAAAAAAAAAACCGTTTCATGTACGTACTTTTTTTCCCCAAACGTTTGAGGATTCTGGAAGCAAGGTGTAGTACAAAGTGTCACTGCATTGGCGTCAGAAATATAATTTCGGCTTTGTGTGTGTGTTTAAATATAATATCCTCCCATTTTAATTTTTTCTAAAGCATCTAATTGCATATTTTCTTGCCAATACCTGTCCATTATCAAATATTTTAAAGAATATAAATTTCTGCATATTTCTTTAGTAAAATATTATCATTATGGAACTTTGTAATTAGTGAAAATTTTTATTTTTCTTCCTTTTTCATTCAAAAAAACTATTTTTTTAAAATTATATATAACAAAAATTAAAAAAAAAATAGGTTCAGTATATGCACTGATATCCTGTAGAAAAGTATAAAAAATTTGGAACCATATAGTGCAATAGTTTTTTAAAGTATACCTAAAGACAAAAAAGAAACAACGGTTTTACATATTAAAAATCTGATTAAAATGTTTTACTGCCTATTTTTGTGTACCTAATAAAAAATTTTTACATATTCTTTAGACTTGAAAAAATAATTTTAAATTTAAATATTTTTTTTCTGTTGTGATAGCTGAAACGAACATAATTTTATCAAACATATTTTCATTTATAGGTGCCATGTTTTATAAAAATATATTTCTTGAATATACAAATTTTTTACATACATATATAAAACAAAATACAAGGCATAGTTATGCAATTTTTTTTTCAAAAAAAAATATTCTTAATAACTTCTCTGAAAGCTTGAAACTTTTTGAAATCGCATTTTTTTTTCTTTTTTCCGATGTAAAGCACGTTTTTTTAAAGGAACTATATATTAAAATAAGGATAAATATTGTTCCTTTCAAATAAAAACAGATTATAATGACTTACATACATCAAATACAAGAGGAACTACCTTTTAAAATGTGTCTAAGAACACGTAGTCGTTTTTTTTTTTTTTTTTTTTTTTTTTTTTTTTTTTTTACATTTTTAGGAATTTTATTTTTCATGTTTTAAAGGTATTTTATCAGCGAACATGTAAGTGTGGAAAATTTTTAGATTCAGAAAAACATGCACTAATTTTTAAGACTAAAATTGAAAAATTATTTTTTTGAATGCGTATGATGTCTTGGTACATTAAGAGGAAAATATTCAATACATATTTTAAAGCTGAAGTTATACTTTGTGAAGAATAAAGAGTAGCATATTAATCAAATTGGTGGTTGTAAACACGTTTGACATAGATAAATGCTGCCAAACTTCGAAAACAGATGTTTCGAAAAGTTTTAATAAAAATTTAAAAAATCATGGATATTTTCAATTTTTCTCATAAATTACGTAATTCTTTTCTATTTGAATAAAGCATTTGAATATTTGAGAAAGATAATAGAAATGCGCTGTTGATTAATGCTTGTTTCATTTCCATCCTTTGCTCTTAATCATTGTCTCTTTCAAAGCGAAGCAATCCGTGCCAAAAGTTAATAAATTCTATTTTTACTGTGAAAAGTAGCTTTAAACGTTGCTATTGTTAGATTTGATTGAATCTTGTTTTAATTCAATTCAATTGAGAATTCTGTGATTATAAAGGCACTTGACACGAAAAAGGTTGAAATTTATTGGGGGAACATAAAAAAAATGCATTTTTTTAAAGATATCTTCCATTTATATTTATATCAGCAAATTTTATTTTCAAAATTTAGAAATTATTTTTTGCGTTTTTCGAAACTGGAATAAACACGTAATTTTTTTATACCATAATAAATAAAAGTATTTAAATCGGGAGTTTTTTATTTATAACATTAGTAAAGAAAATGGGGGGAAAAAACCCTTAGATTTTCCAGTACAATTTTATTCTATGAAAAAACAGTGCTAAAAAAATATCAAAATAATCAATACCCTTTTTGACCTTTGATAAAGTATAAATTTGTGAAATTTTGTTAGTTTTTCAGACAAAATTGTGATTAGAGCGATAGGCTAAATTCATGACAGTCATATGGTAAATGCAATCATGTGTTCTCCACTGAATTCGAAACTGACATTAGACTTGTATATAGCTTGTTTTACTTTAAAACTTTTAAGGAGAGGGAATGACTAAGGAAATTCATTTGGGGTCGAGACTTGTTGTAATAGTAGTACTTCTTTAGAGTGTTCAACCCTCAATGTAATTCCGCCGAATAACCAGTCAATTCGGAAAAAAGTATTCGAAACTCATGCTTGGCTTTTATACAATTAAATTTTAATTTTCTTCTACGATTTCGTAGTTTGGTTGATATATCATCTGGATACTATGCGTGAGGTCTGGGTTTGATTCATCGTTCAATTTTTTTTCATTCCATTTAATTATTTTTAAAATTAAATAAATTTATTTATGAATGGTTTATTAAATATTAAATGATATTTTATAGAATTATTTCGTTTTTATAAAATGAAAAAAGGACTGTATTTACATATATGAATATTTATATTAAATTTAATATATAAATATATTTTTATATTAATAAATAATATTTGTAATAAAATACATAAAATAAATATTAAATGATATTATGCATAAAAATTAGTTACAAATAGTTTTATAATGTGAAATAAAATATACTATACATAAAATACTATATCTAATATAAACTAATTTATATAAAGTATATTATTAAATTAATTATTTTATAATTAATATAATAAAAATATGTCTTTTTATATATTATTAATTTAATTATTTTATAATTTTATAAAACATTTAATAAGTCCTTTTAAATAAATTAAATTTTTTAAAGTTTATCTAAATTATTTTAAAAAATTAATAATTATTTCAATAATAAATAATAAATTTAATATTCAATTAATAGTAATTTTAATTATAAATTAATAATCATTTCAATAATAAATTAATAATAATATCAATAATAAATTAATAATTTTGAAAATAAATTAATACTTTCAATAATAAATTAATAATTTTAATAATAAATTAATAATTTTAATAATAAGACTAATTTATAATAATTTTTATTAATTCTTATTAATAAATTTTAATTTAAAATTAATTAACAATTCTTATTAATTAATATTTAATATTAAATATTTTAATTATTAATTATTTTAAATAATTTGAAATAATGCTTATTTTAATGAATAATTATTTATTAATTATAATTAATTCATTAATAATAATTTTTAAAAAGTTAATAATAAATTATTTAAATAATGATTATTTTAATGGATAATTATTTTAAATATATTTATTAATAGTACTTTTTAAAAAATTAATAATAAATAATTTAAATAATAAATTTATTTAATTGTTTTTACTTTATAAAATACAAAATAATTACATAAAATATCATTTAATATTTAATAAACCTTTCATAAATAAGTTGCTTTAATTTTAAAAAAATTAAATGAAATGAAAAAAAATGACCGATGAATCGAACCCAGATCTCGCGCATAGTATACAGACGATATATCAACCAAGCTATGAAATCGTTGGAGGAAATTAAAATTTAATTGTATAAAAGCTAAGCATGAACTTCGAGGGCTTTTTTCTCCGAATTGACTGGTCATTCGGTGGAAGTACATTGAGAGTAGAACACCCTAAAAGAGTATTACTATTACACCAAGTCTAGACCCCAAATAAATTTCCTTAGTCTTGCTCTCTCCTTGTTAGATAAAATTTCAAATTTCCTAATTTGGCAAAGTTGATTAAGTCTGAAGATTCTTCAAAAAATTTTTCAAAATAAAAAATTAAAAACCACAGATTTCATGTGTGTTTGTAAATGTATTTTGCTTATCTATCTGTTATAATTGTTGAAAAATAAATATTTTTTGCAAGTTTCTTTAAAAAGTCCAAGTCGGAATCATTGGAGTGCGTTAACTGAGTAACTCTGGACAAGTGATTACGTTTATCTTGTGACTATGACGCAAGGCAGATTAATGAAATGATTAATTAAAAACGCGTGATTGCATTTGTGTAATTGGGGCGTCACATGAATTTATCTCTGTGGATATAAATTTCAGAATTGCTGATACTTGCATGCGTTTGATATTTTCACTTTCAAGACATTATTTTATAAATTGTAAACTCTATAACGTTGCATTTTCTACTTGAATAGATACTGTGGACTAGTAGCAATTTGGAACAGATAAAATAAGTTTCCCGATTTTTCAGCTATGTTCCCCTACCAACATAACGTGCTGAGAAAATGGGAAGATACATGTGTCAAAAAGACAGTATGCCTATCCTTTACAAAATACCATAGTCGTAAGGCTGCTCTTCTTTACTGATGTTTTGAGGGTCGTCACGTGTTCCACGTTCTCTCCAACTAGGTTGGAATACGAATAACTCTGTA
Source organism: Trichonephila clavipes (assembly GCA_019973935.1). NCBI lineage: Eukaryota > Metazoa > Arthropoda > Arachnida > Araneae > Nephilidae > Trichonephila > Trichonephila clavipes. The sequence continues at coordinate 568,505 of BMAU01019922.1, forward strand.
AACTGAATAGTGTTTTATTAGATCAATCATATCGTTCTACTGATTGCCTGTTCAATTCCATACCCACTCAGGAACATTGAAAATAGCGACCCAAGAAGGAAGCTAAGTACAATCACGAAACTTTGCAAATAAGTACAGCGTAATGTGATATGCAAATGATCCAAGTTCTGTGCCAATACGCAGGCTCATACACGCCGAGGTGGTGCTACAATTAGGAAGAGGGTGCTATATAAGCCAGCGCGAATTCGAAGATTCATAAACGTGACGATTACCCGCCGATTGTAGGCAGACTCTGGTAAGCGAAACATGCCAGGTAAACGTGCTAGAAGCATTTATCACAGTTAAGCGAGTTTGAGAGAGGACTGATCATCGGGATGAAAACTGACGCGCCGTGTTGCTGGTCAGGTGGATCGTTCGGAGTGTGCCGTTAGAAATTGTTAGGAGCAGTGGACACGAGAAGGTACCCACGCGCAGGAAACCGGGTCTGGAGTGACCAGGAAGACTACGAGGAGAGAGGTTCGAAGGATCGTGCGGCAAGCACTTGTGAACCCCACAGTGACTCGATCAACGATACGAGCAGACGTAGGCGTAGCAATTGTTCCACAAACAATTTCCAGACACCTTGCAGAAGCAAATTTTAAATCCAAGCGCCCTTTTCGTGCACTCCCTGTAACACCGGAACATCGGCAACTGCGTCTACAGTGGTGCCCAGGCCAGTTCCCTGTGGAATGTCACAGATTGCCAAAAGGTTGTGTATAGTGATGAGTCCCATTTTGTTTTGGGGACAGATGATATTCGTGTACGGGTGTGGAGGCGCCATGGTGAGCGGTACAATTCCCCCCACATTGTTCTACGTCACACTGCCCGCACTGGTGGTGTAATGGTCTGGGCGCCATAGGTAATGATATCCGGTCCACTTTAATTGTGATGCGTGGAACCTTAACGGGCCAATGTTACGTTGATGATATTCTTCGACCCCATTTAGGACCTTTCCTAAATGGTCTCCCAGGGCAAGCATGCAGCAAGAGTTGCTCAAGACTTCCTACGTCATTTTCAAACTCTTCCCCCGATTTGACCCCTGTAGAGCACGTGTGGGATCAGCTAAAACAGCATATGTCATCGTGTCACTCTGTACATGATTTAGAGTTGGCTGTTCAAGATTTGTGGGCGCATCAGACTCAGGACAACATAAGGTGTCTAATCAACTCAATGCCGGACCGTGTGGAGGCATGTATTGCAGCTGGAGGTGGTCCAACGCGCTATTGAAGTTGCTCAGCATTTGTGTCTTTGCACAACCTGTATTCGTTTAATTGTCATATTTTTGAGATCAAGTGAATTTCTCATCTGTGTCATTATGTGTATTAAATTTCATTTTAATCCAATGGTTTTTTCTTGGGTCGCTATTTTCAATGTTCCTGAGTGTAATTGGTATACAAATCAACTTAAAACAGCAGAATTTCATTCATAAGAGCCACTCTCCACGAGTCTTTTCTTAATGCATCCGTCAACCCAAAAATTGTGAAATTTGCCAAAAATTGTGACTAATTTGTTTTATGATTTTATTTTATAGGGCACTTATTAGATTTATAAAAATAACAAGTTTATTATTTTCAATTCGTAGAACAAAAACTACAAGTGTTTCAGCAAAAGCAGATGCCATTACCTTAAAAATAACGTCATACATTAAAATGCGATTTACTCGAAATGTGTTTTTTTGAAAATGCTCAAATTGCGATAGCGATTGCTCAAAAAGTGTTGAAAATAATGAACTGAAACTTTTTTATGCATGTTTTGTGTAAAAATAGAAGTGTTTTAGTCTTCAAATTTATCATTTACGGTTTTATTACAAAATTTACAGTTCCTTATGTGAATATAATCACTATTTTTTAAAGCAATTTCATATAATAACTAAGATAAATGCTCTAGTTTTTGTAAAAATTAAAATACCTCTTTACCTGATGCTCATTTCAAAAATGAGTAGCAAAACAACACATCAAAATCGAAAAATAGAAAATTTGTTCATAAACTTTTTGTACAAATTGGGCCCCGTTTATGTGATTTTTTGTCAATTTTTACACAATTTTTCCCATTTTATTAAAAATAGTTCATTTTTATTTTCTTAACTGAAGCATATGTTTCTTAAAATTCAATAAATAAGTTTAAAAATTACAAAAAAAAATCTCCATGTATGCAATTTTTTTTAAAAAAAGGACGTTATCGCAAGTAGTCAGATACCTTAACTGTTTGTAAGGAAATCATTGTTTCCCGGTTGCATTAAACTCTGTAGATCTCTGCCTGGATATCACATCACCCAGATACTTTGACGTCGAATACTTTGTGCGGATATGGGCAGAAATCGGTGATGTCTGTTGTTTCACTCGATAGACCCATTACAGTATGTCCATGAATTTCTTCCAAAGGTTTGTTACTGTTTCCACTCTTTGGAAAGTGCATAATATGCAACATTTGTAACATTAGGCACTTTTTTTGTGATTTTTTCCTGCTTTCTAACATTTAAATGATTCTGCTTTTTAAAGAAGTAAATCTGTACTCTTTGACTTACCTTCGATGCTTTTACAACTGTTCAAATACGTACAAGCTAAATTATTGTTTGTATATATGTCCTCGCTTCACACTCCAACACTGTTCAATCGATCACTATGATCACTGTATATGGATTTTTTTGTGGAGAAGGGTTTTGTGCTATCCTCTTTGTTGCAGCTTCCTACTAGGTGGCGCTTCAACATATCAACTTCTGCACCATTCAACAAAATCACCAAGCTGCCAATATGGTCATCAAAAATGTTGCCAACTTGGCAGTATCGCCAACATTTTGTTATGTTTCCATTGAACCGCAATGATAATGTAAGGAACGGCATTACTTGTGAATATTACAATTTTAACCTAAAATACAACGAAAAGAAATATTAATGTAAATAATACACATCCATATATAAATTATTTGCACTATTTTAAGCGTTAATTACACAATATTTTCAATAATGTCTTACTTTTACTGATCAGAGATCAGCTTAGGGAGGTGTTTTCAAAAATCGACCCACAAGGGAGTTTCGGGAGCGTTATAAATAAAAAAAATCTCCTTTTTATCAGCTGTTACACTTACAGACTTAAAGTTTAACAAATATGATTTTTTTGTTCGGCTGAGATATGCAGAGAGCTTTTTTTTTTTTGTTTAATCTGCAATTCACGTAAAATTAATTCATTAAAATCTTCTTTTTCTTTAATTTGTATTGTTTAATTTTTAGATTCACGCGTGCGAAGAACGGATATACCAGTTAGTTACTGATAAAAATTTGATAGTAGGGAATCATTGAAGATCAGCAGATACACGTGTGCATAATTTTACATGTGTTTTGTTTCGATTTACACTTTCATTTATGTAATTTTCCAAATTTTTCAGAACTTCAAAATACTAAAATAGAAAAAAAACCTCTCTAAATTAACTGAAACAATTTTTATTATTTTTAAGCCCTTATAGGTGAGTTTGTACCTGGATCTCTTTTTTTTAAACATAATTCTAAAAAAAATAAAATGTAAAAATATAAAAGAAATTAAAAATCATTGACATATTTATGTTATAATAGTTATAATATTCATTTAATTTCAGTTATTATTCATTCAGATGATTTTGAATTGTAAATGTATTTTAAATTATATATATATATATATATATAAGTAAGATAATATTTACTCATCTGAAAAATTCACTATTATACAAAATATTTCATTAGTTTGTTAACCAATGTTTGAGTTTTGAATATCTCAATCGTTATTAAAGCATTTACATATTATATATCGCTAAAAGTTAGACTATTTTATTTAATACTAACTACATACAATTTCCAATGGCTTATATTAGAATAGAAGCTATTGCCTATATGCTTGTTAGAGTTTCAGCATTTTAAACATACAATGCAGTAATATTCAAATGCAGACATGTCCAGATATAAAACACACATTTAATATAATAGCTCTATGTTTTAGAGTTCATTTTCTAACTTAATTCAGAAAAGTTCCTCAGACAAGTTCAAAGCAGTTACGGTGAAGTGTGAGGAATATTTTAAGCCTTAACAATTGCAGTTAGCCATTAAAGTTGGGAATGCGTAGTCTAGACCCTCCTTTGTTTTAGGTAAACAAAAAAAAAACGATCGAAGAATTCTTATGTAAGAGCGTGGATTTCGAAGTTGAAAAGTCCAATACTAAACTCTAAGAGTTGGGCTTGGGAAAAAGATTTAGTTCTAAATTATTGCTGAACTGGCCTAGATTGGAAGTAGGCAATGACGAGAAGGTTGAAGTAATAGATCTCAACTGAAATAATTTGGGAAGTAAGTTTGCCTCTTAAAGTCATTTCGTGACTTCTTCGCCTTTTAATTCGTCTTCTTTATGATGATGGGAAATAATTCGTAATGACATGGTTCGGTTTCTAGCTACAATTTTGAAATCTGAGGTACCACAGATCGTTATATGAAAGTGAAAGTACTTTCAGAAGAATATATTAACACATGAACACTTGTTAAAGTTGAAGTGTTGTCCGTATATATATATATATATATATATATATATATATATATATATATATATATATATATATATATGTTTTGTGGAAGCTGTCATTTAGAAAACATAAGACAAAAGAAAATAGTGAACTATTGACCACTTTAATTATCTTTGGAAAGTAAATCTTCTTTATCATGTCCAGAAGAATTTGGTAAAGAAAAATATAATATAGTTCAATAATAATATAAAGTTTATTCAAATGAAACCTGGTCAGTGCGACTACCTTTGTATTATACATAAGGTCGCACCCCGTAATTGCGTATATTGGGGCACCATCTATCGGTAGAAATACTGACGCATGAGCAATGTTTGATGTTTCATAGCGAAAGTGTGGTCTCACATCGAATAAAAGGGGATCACACGCAAGTTATCGTCTACTACTGAACATGCAGGCGAGTAAGAAAGAACAATGCGGAGGGAGTTGGAGGCCGTAAAATGCATCGACGGATGAAAGCTGTGTACGATGAGTACACTCTGTGTCGTTCAATTGTTGTGAAATGGCGCAACAGATTCCTTGAGAGATGCGAGTTACTTGAAGACGATCTCAACCTGGACAGGCTCATCGTGTCATCACACCGGAAGTGAACTCTTTTGACTTGGGCAACTTGGACAACCGCAGAATCACCGCGGATGAGATTCATCGGTTACTGGGTATTAGCGTAGGCACCAATCTCACCATAATGCATCAACACGAACTTTCGAAAAATTTGTGCGCAGTGTGTTCCCCATCAACTGGCCGCCGAATAGCGCAATTCTCGAAAGGCGCTATCTTTGAGTCATCTGAAACGTTATCATGAGGAGGAATACGGCTTTCTGTCTCAAGATAGGATTGACCGACTAGTGTCGCAATGGAATAAATGTGCCAACAGTTTTGTCGACTATTTCTGAGTTGTGTACTGTGTATAATTACATTTCTGAGTTAATAAAATCGTTACCATTACTTTCCACTAGTGATCGGGTTTCATTTGAATGTCCCTTATAATAAATTCGGCGTTTCTCAAACTGTAAGGCACACACACCCTCTAGGGCAGGGATGGCGAACCCAAGGCACGCGTGCCATTGATAGCACGCGGCACCATTGTTTGGGCACTCCACCGATCAAAACGGTTTGCATTTTAATTCAAAATAGCAAAGTTCAACCTCAAATATTACGAGCAACGTGAGTGATCCGTCGCAGATATCAACCAGATTTTCTCAGTTCAAAGAATTATCGGAAACGCTCAAGTTTCTTATATAATTTGATGTGACTTCATTTAATAAACTGAATTTGTCTCAATTTTACTGGTTTTAAATTGAAGAGTTTAAAATACAACTGATTGATTTTCAGTCTAGTTCAATATGAATTCAAAAATTTATTGAAACAAGGAAAAAATTAGAATTGATTGAAACAGAAAGATTAACAAGCAATATAAGTAAAAATGCCAAATAACGAAATTTTGGAAACATTAAATTCGATTCCAGATACATTTAACTGTTTGAAGAGGCAGGCTCATGCTATTTTAACCATATTTTCCTCGATCTATGCCTACGAGTCATTATTTTCAGGGATGAATAATATTAAAGACTCGCTTAGAAACCGTTTTACAGATGACTCTAATTCAACATGCATTCTACTAAAAGTAACATCTTACAGTCCTATTATAAGTTACTTGCCATTTAATCTGAAACAACAGAAGTCACTCTAATGTTACTTTAATTCGAATCACACGTATAGGTAAAACATTTACTACTATAGAGTGCAAAATGTATTTTTTCGTTATTAAAAAGTTTTGAGTTGTTAGTATTTAGTTTTATTATTTTCTCAATAATCACGAGTCGAATTTGACGGCCCGTCTATACCCCCTTAAACAATTCTTAAAGAAAAAATGGCACGTTGATCGAAAAAGATTCGCCACCCCAACTCTAGGGGTGGAGTGATAACCATACGAGGGAAGGGCGAGCATATCAAAAAGTCGCAAATAAAATATTTGAAAAATCAATTTATTGAAATGAAACAAAACGAAATACATTTTAACGTAACTAAAAAAACACACACATTTACAATGATATAATCTATATTTATAAAAGAAGGAGTTTGTGTATTTTGGCTGTTTCAGGAAACTGAGAAGCCTAGACGTATGAAATTTGAGGTGTAGGAAATATGGGCCATGATGGCTTGCTCTTTAAAGACATTTTTTTCAAAATTTGTTTTAGATTTTATTTAAAATTCTAATTTAAAGCGATTTCCAAGCTAACTGACGCATGTTGTCTCATTATGTCACATTGTGAAGGTCCCCTTGGACCTACCTCACTTTGAGAACGAGAATAAGTAGGAGTCAGATAAGATCCAGTAGCCATTTTTATAAATAACTTTCTTTATTTGGCTATCTTATCCAAATAGAATCAAAGACTTATTAACAAATATATCTAAATTGTATTATGAGGTTTTAAAGGGAATATCATTTAAATTAACTTAAATATTTAATGATCCAATTAATTAACGATTAGAATATCGATCACGCAGAGATTATCACTATAAGAGATCCCAGATTTATATTTAATAATGTTCCTATTGAACATTTAACCTTAATCTCACTCCTAAAACTTTAATGAGAATTTAATCAATATTTACCACACATGCAGTTCAGCTCAGCCTTTTCGTGAGATTTTATCCTCCTAGAAATCTCCAATAATATCTTTCTAATTTCACTATTATAACTTCTTACTTCAATCTCTCTCTCCTACTGCTCTAACTTTACGATTCCGTTTGACTTAAATACTTTATCTAATCTGCATAACAAGGAATCCTGTCCTCTTTTTGGAGCTGATTGGAAATTGGTTGGGAATTAAATTTCCCTAAAAAGGACGACTCAGAAGGTTAGTGATAAAGTTCCGTATAGATTTGTCACAACATCTGACTGTCATATGTAAGATTATTAATTATATTGGATGGACTAAGTAATGTTTCATGTAGTTTTTTTTTGGGGGGGGGATATTACACACACACACACACACACACATATATATATATATATATATATATATATTATAATTATATTAATTTATAGTTGTAATTATAGAGAGCAACAAAAAGACAAGACTATTTTTAATGACATTTGTACTTTTAGAAATAGATGATGGAGGAGATAAATGTTTAATTTAATTAAATATTATTTTGCAATGAGTTCCAATTTCAAGACAAGTATAAGGAAAAATAACGCTATAGCTATTCTATATTAATTAAAATTAATTTATTTAAATCATCAATAACTTAAAAGTAAATTATAAAATATTAATACTTATCTTGCGAATTTGTGTGGTTTATAATTAAGGTCATATTTTAGCTGTAGCATCAAAGTACATTATTATTATACTCAATACATTGTTATTGTAGGGGGGGGGACATGCTAAGAATTATGATTGATAGTTTGGTCGCATCGAAATTTGAAAAGCAATGAATTAATGAATAAAATAATAGATTGAAAGCTATTATCCTCCCTAAGGACCCTGTTTTAAGGTATCCGACTACGTTCGGAACCGTGATTTTCAAAAGCGCATAAATGTATAGTTTTAATGATATTTAGTGTCACTTAGATTAGAATATATGCATAAATTTTTTATGGACATTTTAACAAAAAAAAATTATTTAAATACAATATTTTGGCAAAACATTTACTTAGAATAATCTTTTTTCCAACTGTTCTCCTTTTGTGAAAAATGCTTCTATTAGAATAATATTTTGCCTGTGTATAGCTCAGATCTCTCTACAGAAGCCCAGCTAGAATTTTTGAAAATATAACTTAGAAGTGGGTTTATTCATATTTTACGGCAACAGAGGGGAGAAATTTTAAGAAAAAAACGCGAATAATTATTTCAATTGGTGGTAGTTCTAGTTGAGCCTCTGTAGAGAGGTCTGAGCTATATATACAGGCAAAATATTATTATAATAGAACCATTTTTCACAAAAGGAGAACATTTGGGAAAAAAAAGATTATTCTAAGTTAATTTTTTGCCAAAATAATATATTTAAATAAATTTTTTTGTCAAAATGTCCTTAAAACAATTTTATGCATGTATTCTAATCTAAGTGACACTAAATATCATGAAAATTATCCATTTATGGGCTTTTATAAAACCACGGTTCCGAACGTAGTCGGATACCTTAAGTGTTATATTCTGAATTCATAAGTTCAGTGTCTGATATTAGTCAAAATAAAGAAAAAATTATCAATATGTGTGTATATATATATATATATATATATGATGGAATTTTATTAATATATGTATGCTGGGAATTGATTTTGAATGAATTAAGATATTTTGCTAGTGAATTTTATTAGCATTGGTTTGTTTTAGTCGTAGAATATAGGAGAAGGCTTAATATTTTTAGAGTCACATTTAATTTACATAAAATGAGGCCTCGAAGTACAGCAAAACAAATACACACGCGGATAATTAGGATGTTTCACAAAAGCATTCTTTTTCGCTTTAGAGATCTCAGCTTTTATTGGTTTTGTTGAACGGAAGCTTTTAGAATCGTATGATTTCTGGTTCAGACTTTCGTGATTGGTCTGAATTCATGGTCGATCAATATTGTGTCTTGTTTTAAAAACACAAGCATGGCAGATTTTAGGAGATAAAGATGTGTTTACTTACCGTTAATAGGGTATCTAAAATTAATTATTAAGCGAAATCTTGGAGGGCTCGAGACTATTATGAAATAAAATTTCCTGAGAGAGATTTTATGTGAAGTATTACATACATTGTTACGAGTTTTGTGTAATGAACTTTTAAGATAGTGTAAATGATTTATATTTGGATGAGTTAATACGTTTATATTACTCCATGCTGTCTTTATTTTATTTTAAAATTGTCATATTCACACGCAAATCCGTCCCTTACATATGAATATTGATTCAGTTAAAACTTGATAAATTCTTGGTGATAGTGTCAAATTCGTATAATTTTTGGCTACCACGTTGGCGATAATTTTTTGGCAGTTTCGCGACTCTGGATCTTTCTAGAAGCTAGCTAGTGGATAGATCTTTTAATATCACAGCCTATAAATTGGGAGTCGCTCACCGAAACTGAATTAGGATTGTTTTGACTAGCGATTAGTTAGTGTTGATTTGACCGTAAAGAGTCGATCAGCGATTACTTCGGCTACTATGTGGGACGAGTGAGTGCTTGTGAATAATCTTTAAACATACTCGTACTTGTATATTAGACATTGATAGTTGTATCTGAGTGCCACAAAAGATCTGAAGGCCTTCTGAGATTCACTCAGCGAATTTGAGTGCCATATCTAGTTCAAGGATTATTTTTCGACAATAAATTTACATCGCTACTGAAGAACTGTCTTGCTCTTTGCGATTGATTTGCATAAAATTTTGGAACCCCAATCATCGTAATTTATTTTTGTATATGTGTGTGTGCAATGATATTTCACGGCTTTTTATTAAAATGTTTTTGTCGTAGCAAGAAAAAAATCGAGAGGTAAACTCAACCTTATTTTTACGTACTTTAAGCATCAGGGGACTGAATAAGGCGTTCTCTTTTCCTAGAGCCAAGCAACAAAAGAGACAGCATTATTCCTTTCTATATTAAAAAAAAGAAACACACAGAGAATAATATGAATGCTATAATCATGGGTTTATTGAAGGAAAATAGTTGTTATTTTATAAACTATTGACCCATGGAAGAATGTCATCAAAACGTTTAAGATTATGCAAGCTGACGAAGACAGACCTGGCTGGTGACAAACTGTAATGCTTGGAAAGAATAAGATGGATTTTAGGAAATCTTTGGGGGCCAGGTTTCTCTGAATAAATACTTGCGTAATATATGTAATCATTTTTCTATGATTAGGATATGAATCAAAACAGTGTTTAATCTTTTGAGCGTGGGAAATAAAATGAGACTTCCGTTTCGGAAAATATGGTATTCATAATTAAAAAAAACGTGGAAAAAAACAGATAAGTTTAGACTTTAATATTAAGGTGTTACATATATTATATTTTTCACAATCAAAATTAATAGTAATTAAAAAGTTTGACCTCATTTCATATAAAAAAATAGAAATTTAGATAATTTTATTTCGTTAACATATACAGATACACAAACACACGTACAAACGCACAAAAGCACATAAATTATCAAATAAAAGTAACATATATGACTACATAATTATTTACACGAGTTCACACACACGATAATTTTCACCTAGAATATTTTGAGCTGTTTCACCTAATAAATCGTTATAATTTAATTTACTTATAACAATATTGTAATTATTTTAATATATAATAAATAACTTATTTTGATTATTTTATTTAATGAACAGCAGATATATCTTTAGACATATACTTTTGCTAAATGTTTTTGAAAAAAAAATTAAATTTTCAGAAAGATCTATTTTAACTAAATCAAAAATCAAAATAAACTCTTCGCTTTCGTATTCATGAATTCACTAAAAAAAAATTTAACTCTTTTGCGAATGCAATGATATGTCACCTTTGATTTCATTAAAACTCTTCAACTCCTGCAGGCTTCGACGATAAAAACGGATATCCGATGGAAAATTTCGTCGTAATAAATCTAAAGAATAGGTGAGAGCGAATAATAAATACAATAATAAAAATTCCGAGCGCTTTCGATAATACTTTTGATCTATAACATATTCATTCCCACATTTCTTCGAAGAAGTTCTTTAATTCTGACTTTAGCAGAAAATATTTCTTTTATTCTGAAGAATTTTCCAAACACTTGATTTTCTTTCTTGATTCTTTTCTACCCTCCACCACTCTTACGCAAAAGACTTTCCTTTATTTGATTTCAGTTTCTTATTATATTTGAGTTCGAGATTATTTTATTTCCTTTGGCAATAGAAGCGAACTCCGTTAGTTTTCTTGTGAAGCCTCTTTTCATCTTTTCGTGAAATTTAAATCTCTGCATTGTTGTAACTTCCCCTTCAACACCATTTCTTCTGTTTTTTTAATCAATTTTCAGACTTAATCAAGGATATTTTTCCCTCTTTTTTTCCCTTCCAAATGTGTTCAATTTTCTATACGAAGACTCTTGTAAATGCACTTTTCACTTTCTTTGATATGGTGGTATTAGATTAAGACGGCGAACTCCTGCACTAACCCGCTTTCAGATGTTTTTTTTTTTTAATGCGTTTATTTTTCGACTTTTCTGCGATCAAGTTTTGGATCTAAGAATTTAAAGAAAAATAAATTAATTTTCGGGAATTTACTTAAGGTAAAATTATGTTTGATATTTTAATAATTCCTCGGTTATAGCAATAATTAAATAACAAAATATTGATAATAAGTGTAGTTGGACTAAAAGTTGTACTCATGATAACAATTTTAATGGCTTTTTACATTATATATTTTTAAGGATTGTACTACTTAGCTTTCTTTGGGCGAAAATGGACTACTGACTCAATGTGTGTCGTGTGATTAAGGACTCACACATACAGTACTGTGCAAATGAATTGGAATTGTCCTTTACTAGTCTAAACTGGTTTGACCAGGTGATCATGATTTGTTGAAATTTTTTTCCTTCAGTTGCTGAAAGAAGTAGTTGCTTGTGTGAATTGTATCCTTCTGGAGTGTATTTAAAAAGTGGATACCACACCCAGGAAAAGGACTAGAATTGTTACACTTAGTCAGCATACTTCTATGACTCTGAGTCATAGTAATTGTTCGTGAGTGTCACAAGTTTAAATAATATGACGGACCAAGTCTTTCCGACTAAAATTTTAATAAAACCAAAAAGGTAACATAAGTTATTGTGGGTTTCGATGTAAACAAATTATTATCCACGTCAGCAATACTGAAATCTTTCAGCTTCTCCGACCATATATAGTCCGGTTGGCAGGTGCGCACGCAGGCATCTTCACACATGCGTCATACTCGCAGTCATCATTACGCAGGCGTCAACATCCCGCCCGGCCTTGCTATGTCCACATGCAAGAACTTAACAATTTGTATCTTAACAAAAAATAAGCAATAAATTTTAAACATGAATTAATACTAATAAATATTAAGTGAATATCAAATTTCAGCAGAGAATTAGCTTAAGTTCTCAAATAATAAAATACATAATAATACATAGTAAGTAATTTGATACACGAGATAATTCTAACAATAAATTCCAAGTTAATAATATCATAAATAACCATACACATTTAATTTTCAATAGGCAGTATGCTCAACCTATTGATAGACCTTTTATAAATACCTTTACCAGTTTTAATATCTACAACTCTAACTTTCTTATCTTTCCCCATGTATATTTTAACAACACGTCCCAATAACCTTTTACAAGGAGGACGATTTTCTTCTCTTATTAAAACCATATCTCCCAATTTGAGATTTTCTTTATTAACAACCCATTTCTTTCGTTGTTGCAGACTATTTAAATATGAAAGGCTCCACCTTTTCCAGATCGTTTGAATTAATTTAGTTATTCTCTGCCAAACATTTAAACAATTTGATTCGCATTGCAACAGAGACGGTTCCACTAAAGCTGTGATCGGTCTCCCGATTAAAAAGTGAGCTGGGGTTAAAACCTCCAAATCATCTACGTCAGATGAAAGTGGTGCAAGAGGTCGAGAGTTCAAAATTGCTTCAATTTGCGTTATTAAAGTCAATAATTCTTCATAACTAAATTTTGAGTTTCCTGTAACGCGTTTAAAATGATATTTTAAAGATTTTATATTAGCCTCCCATAGACCTCCCCAGTTTGGGCTTCTAGGGGGAATAAATGACCATTCAATGCCTTCTTCTGCGAAAACGCAAATAAAGACTCTTCTCTGTCTCCTACTAATTTAGACAAAACTTTTATTTCTCGATTAGCGCCTATCATGTTAGTACCATTATCCGAAAATATTTTATGACACTTACCCCTTCTTGAAATAAATCTTTTTAATGCAGCAATTAAAGCTTGCGAAGTTAAGTCACTGATTATCTCTAAGTGAATGGCCTTTGTTACAAGGCAAATAAATATACAAACATAAACTTTAATTTCAGGACCTTTCCTCTGATATTTATTTTTGATAAAGAAGAGTCCACACAAATCAATTCCAGTTGAATTAAAGACCTTATCGGGAGTTATTCTTTCTTTTGGCAAATCGCCCATTTTTTGAGAACAAATTTTAGGATTAAATTTAAAGCAAATTACACAGTTATGCACAACTTTTCTGCAAATATTTCGCCCGTGAAATGGCCAATATTTAAGTCTAACCTGATAAAGTAAATGTTGGGGCCCAAGATGAAAATATTTCTAATGGTAGTATTTAACAATAATTATAGTTAGTTTACTTTTCGCAGGAAGCAATATAGGATGTTTACTCGAATAAGGAAGTCTAGAGTGTTTCAGTCTTCCACCTACTCGAATGATTCCCTTATCATCTAAAAATGGGGATAAATTTAAAATCTTACTTTTATTACAAATGTCATCACCATTTTGCATAGCTCTAATTTCCTTATAGAATGAGCTAAGCTGAACTTGTTTCATTAAATAAATTTCTGCTTCCTCCATCTCATCTGAAATAAGAGGTCCCGTTTTCTTGTTAGTTGGATTTCTAATGTTAAATAGAAACCTGTAAAGAAAACTTAACATTCGAACTATAGTTAGAAACCTATTACTACGAGAAAGTAAATGATCAAAAAATGTTTGATTAAAGTTTAAAGTCAATACAGTATGTTCTTTAGAGTCCTTTGATTTTAGTTCAGGCAAATAATCTACTTCATTCAGTTCCGGGCACTTAGAAACAGTTTTGGGGAGTTCGTCAGTTCTTAGGAAGGCTGGACCAGTCCACCACTTGTTGTTGGAAATAAGTGTATCAACACTAAGTCCCCTAGACAAGAAATCTGAGGGATTGTCTTGTCCTGAGCAATGAAACCAAGAATTAGGATCAGTTAGCTTGGAGATCTCCTGCACTCTGTTAGCCACGAATTGTTTCCATCTTTTAGAAGAGCCTTTAATCCAGAATAGGACTATTTTGGAGTCTGTCCAGTGGAATACTTTGCACTCCTTTTTCTTGCGGACGATTTCTTAAACCCTTGAACTCAATCGAGCTGCTACTAAAGCTCCCAGGAGCTCAAGTCGAGGCAAAGTAACTGCTTTCAGGGGTGCCACCCTCGTTTTGAAGTGATGAGATTTACGAGCACTTCATTTTGTTTCTTACTTTCACGTAAGCTGCTGCACCATAAGCGAGTTTAGAGGCATCGCAGAATATGTGAATTTCAATGAGGTCACTTACCTCATCATTCGTTGAATCAAGAACTAACTCTGGAATTCTAAGATTATCTAATAGGGGCAGTTCTTTACACCAAATTAACCACTTTTCCTTTAACTTTGGGGTAAAATTTCATCCCAAGTTATTTTTTTATCCAGAGTTCTTGTATGAGACATTTTATTCTTATAGTAAAGGGTGAGAGCAATCCCAGGGGATCAAATATCTTCCCTATTGTTTGTAACATAAATCTTTTAGTATTTTCGTTTATCGAAACGAATTCCAGCAAACCTTTAGTATCCAACGTCAGACAGTCATCTAGAGTTTGCCAAGCCATGCCTAACACTTTTGTTTTGTTTGTTCCTAACCTGATGGATGCATCCATAGGATGTGTGTCGAAACCTTCAGCCGCCCACTGAGCCATTAAAACGGTATCATTGCTGATCCATTTTCGCATCTCCATTCCTGCTTCTTTCATAATATTCTTAGCGTGGCGAGACATGAAAAGAGCTTCCTCTCGAATATCCTGTCCCGTAATCCAATCATCCACATACATGAAAGAATCTAAATGTTGTACAGTTATGGGATGAATTTCGTTATATTTCTCAATGTGATATTTGATTGTTGCTGCTAGTAGAAATGGACTAGAATTAACTCTAAATATATATATCACCCTGTTAAATCTATAAACTTGCAAAGTGAGCTTTTCCCCAATACGTGGATTACTATCTGTCCATAAAAACCGTACAAAATCTTTATGTTTATTCGCCAAGCAAATTTGAAGAAAAGCCTGACGAATATCCTATGATATTGCAACTCGATTTAGCCTGAAATTAATTAAAACATCTAAAAGATTAGGATTCAAATTAGGTCCAGCCCACAAGTAATCGTTCAGTGATAGTTCGTTAGCTTGGTGTGAAGCTGCATCAAAAACAATACGAGTAGAAGTAGTAACACGACCCTCCTTTTTTATCGGTTGGTGTGGTAAGTAATACATTGGTTTGTGTACATTAATTTCAGTATCATTGACTTTTTCTATGATTCCTTGATTCAAATAATCTTGAATCGTTTCTTTGTATTGAGTGTAAAGGGTTTTATCTCTTCGTAACCTTCGCCATAAACTCTGGAAACGTTGCTTTGCCACAGAAATGTTATTCGACAATTCGTTCCAATGTTTACGAAAAGGTAATTCAACCACATACCGATTATTATTATATTGTACAGTTTCCTTAAAAATATTCATAGCTTGGTCATCTTTCCGATAGCAAGGGTCATCTTTTATGCCAAAGGATTCGAGCTCAAAAAACAGCTTTAATGTATCATCAACCGAATCATTATCTTTAAGAAAGTAACATGAAAAGTTATTAGTATTGGTTCCCTGGAGTCGTCCTCCAGCAATCCATCCAAATTCAGTTTCCTAAACAACAATTCTTTATTTACTTTATATACGTTATCTTTAATTATTCTAAAGAAAATATCCGCATTCTTTAAAGCGTGAATTTCCTTAGCTTCGTAAAAATAGGGATCTGATAATTCTAAAAATTCAGGAATTTTTATTTCCGAAACATCTAACGTAACACTTGGTGTCAACCCGGTAATTTTTTTCAGTCACAAAAAATTCTCGTGTTCTCTAAAAAAGTACCACTTTTATTAGAAATTAAAGTATTAGTTTTCCCTTTAAGTTTTTGTTTTAATGAATTGAGTCCTGAAACTGAGGAATTTATTTTTTCTATTGCAATACCAAGAAAATCACACATTTTCTGGATATAATATTAATGTTAGATGCTGAGTCAAAAATGACGGGACATTTTAGTTCTCGGCCTTCATTATTTCGTAAGAAAACGCTACCAGTCGATATTAACACGTTCTTTCTATGTTGAGAAGCAGTGCTACTCAAAACTTTGTCTGTGTGGAAGAACCCACCACATTCGATTCCCGGTCCTCCGTGTTAGTTAGTACTGGAAGTTCGGCAGAGGGAATAACCCATTTTCTTCGGTCATCTATTGCCGCAGTACAGAGGGAGCGAGAATGTTTTTTGCCACATGGGCACACATACGTCGAAGTACATTGCATCCTTTTGTGGTTCTTTCGCAAACACAGTTCACATAACTTATGCAGACGGACTAAATCTAATCGTTTTTCGGGGTTCAATTCTAGAAACTTTTTGCATCGAAATATCGGATGTAAAGTTTTATCCTTACAAACTATGCAACTCTTGTTTTCAACAGATTGATTCATTAAAAGGTTGGTTTTTGTCTTAAAGGATAAGTTAGGTTTTCTTAATATCGTTTTTGTTTCGACAATACAATTTTTATCTACGGATAAAAGAATGGTTTCGCGTTGTTCTAAAAATGTAATAAATTCATCAAATGTGGGAACATCTTTTGCTTTTAAACTCAGTTCGAAATTTTTTCGTGATTCATTATCCAATTTCTTTAGCATAATATTTAATAAAAATACATTAAATAAATTATTTTGCTCATAGTTTAGTAATTTTAGAGCCCGTAAGTTTTTTTTTTTTTAATGCAATCAATCATTTCACAAATTTCTTTCGGATTCTCACGTTCTATCTTCTTAAAATTTAATATTTGTTGCACATGAATATCGACAATCAATCTTTTGTTATCATATCGGGATTCGAGTGCTTCATACAATGAAGAAAATATATCGAAAGTGGAGGCAAATTCTTTAACTTCATTTGATAGACAGGAATTCAAATAATACAATTTCTGTGACTGAGTCAGTTGTTCGCTTGTTGCAATTAAATCGTCAAATTGGGATTTAAAGTTACTAAATTGTTCATATTTTCCCGAAAAGG
Organism: Trichonephila clavipes; assembly: GCA_019973935.1. Lineage (NCBI taxonomy): Eukaryota > Metazoa > Arthropoda > Arachnida > Araneae > Nephilidae > Trichonephila > Trichonephila clavipes. Next base: position 586,126 of record BMAU01019922.1, read on the forward strand.
TGGGAAGTATTATAGGTGGAATTTTTGTTTGAGCAAAAGTTCCGTTTTCGTATTTGTTTTTTTCAACTGCAGTCACAGTCAATGATACATTAATTGAGTTAATCAATTTTTTAACTCTTACCTCCAAATCGTCCAGACGTGTTTCACATTTGTATAAATCTTCTTCGAATTCCGCTTCTTCTGTTGGTTTTGCGGTTTCTAATCCAAAAAGTAGCTCCTTCAGTTCTTCAATTTTCCTCTGGAGTTGGTCAATTTTCTTGAGTTTGACCTCCAGCTCGGTTATGTCAACATGTTCGGACACGTTGTCCATGAAGGTCGCAATTCTAGTAATACTTCCTTTTAAGGAAGTTTTAGCTTTGTTTAGTTTTAAAATATCCATCGCGCTTTAGTTCGTGACTCACGGGCCGACAGGACCAAAAAATGCTCGTGAGTGTCACGAGTTTAAATAATATGACGGACCAAGTCTTTCCGACTAAAATTTTAATAAAACCAAAAAGGTAACATAAGTTATTGTGGGTTCCGATGTAAACAAGTTATTACCCACGTCAGCAATACTGAAATCTTTCAGCTTCTCCGACCATATATAGTCCGGTTGGCAGGTGCGCACGCAGGCATCTTCACACATACGTCATACTTGCAGTCATCATTATGCAGGCGTCAACAGTAATGAAGCAGTTGGAGTTGGAAAATCCAGTGTTTCTAGGATTATTAATCATAAATGAAATCTCCAAAATGAAAGAGTAAACTTGGAGGCAAACGCAAAACCACACTTCGAAAAATTTATCATCCGTAATAGTACAATGCATCCACATAAAACAAGTAGAGATCTCCAGAGAGAATTATCACCTACTGGTGTGAGCGTGGATTCATCGACAGTTCGATGAAGCTGGGAGATGTGCAAGAAAACCAATCGAAAAACAGTTATTAACACCTGCAATGAAGAAAAAACGTTTGGATTGGGCCAGGAAAAATTAGTTCTGAACTGCACAAGATTGGGAAAAGTTTGTACTCAGCGACGAAAAGCATTTGTTGTGCAAGGATTTCCCCAAGATTTTCAGGCGAAGTTGTGAAGAACCCTTCAGGAAACAGCATCTTATTCAAACAGTTAAGCACCCTCAGAAACAGATTTTTGGGGTTTATTTTACTTCTGGGGTACCTGACGACTTAGTACTAGTTGAAGGGACGATGAACTCTGAACAATACGTTTCTATAATAGAAAAAAAATATGCCTATGTTGCAGATGTTCACTGGTGGTGTTGGTATCTTTCATCAAGATCTTGTTCCATGCAATAATTCTAAGCTAGTTACGAATTTTGTTTGAAAAACAGAAAATAATGGTTTGCGATTGGCCTGGTAATTCTCTTGATGCAAATCCCATCGACAATTTGCTGAGCATTGTAAAGAGACGTGTGAGTAAAATGGACTGCGCAACAAAGTAAACAATGATCGAGTATGCTAAAAGCGTTTGGTTTCATGATGACGAGATCAAAATTTATGTTATAGTTAGCCCGCGCTCACTCGCGCCTGTTTTTGCTACCGTCATTACTCGCGGAGTGTAGAGAACACCCCAAACTTTTAACGCGTGTATTTAATTATGAAAATAAAATTAAGTCATTATGATACATGTTTATAAAGTGCAAGATGTTTTTTGTATTATACAAATATAAATTATTAAATTTATTGCATATAAATTAGAGTAACATTAATTTATAAACTAAACACATACACAATTTTCATTTTAAAACACATAATTTTATATTTTTTCATAAACCAGTAAAACGCATATACCAACGATGAATATACTTTATATTTAACGAGATAATGATTGTAGAATGTAGACAAAAAATATTTTAATCATTTTCCAAACATTCAGAGTAGACTGTAAACATATGCTCAACTTCTCGTGGGAGTTCTCAGCTCCCCAGATAGACTTTTGAAGGTCATTGCATTCCAATCGTTCGAGAAAGAGGGATTGCATCAGGCCTGAAGGTTCAATGACTTAAAATGTGCAGCTACAGAAAAAATCGTGGCTCTACGCATTCTTTTTAGAATCCTAGGAGGATTTTCTTGTTGCTGGGGTGTACAGAACACCCCACGCGAGTTATTGCGAGTTAAGTGGAATTCATGCCATACCGTGTACGGGTGCTCATTCGAGATAGAGGAGGACATATTTTCCTTAAAATTGCTATACCGCACATGTAAGTTAAACAATACTAAATAAACAACATTTGTGAACATTTTTGTGTTTGTCCCAATTAATTTACACATAAAAATATATGTTTATATTAGATTTGGATCTATTACAAATACTTATTGAAGTGAAGTTTTAAACCAGATTGAGACGTATTATTATTGTTTTTCATGTATACAAAAGTAGATATAATAATAATAATTCATTTACCAAATAATATTTAATTTATTTAACTAGTTATATTTTTGTTTCTCTACTCTTTCGCTTAGTTTTTGCATGTCGATCTCAACGCGAGTACTTGTGCATCGTAATTGATGATGCAGGTTTTCGTTCGTTTAGTTTGAACGCGATTTATGTTTAACAATTTTTTTTGAAAAAAAAATACGTAAACAGAAGTATCGGGATAAAATAGAAACAGTTATGCTAAAAAAACATTAAAAAAATATATTGAACAAAATAGTCGTATTTTGTAATGAATCTCGCGGGCCACATGCGGCCCCCGGGCTGCTAGTTGGCTACCCTTCTTCTTGTGCAAAGTGTCTTGTTAAATCAATATTCGGTAGACTGGAAAATTAAATAGAGCTTATATTTTTTTTAAACCCCTATTTTACTGAACTGAATTTCAGTAATGTTAAGCAATCGCATTCGAAAACAATACTTTTAACAAGCTCAAAACCATTACGTAACGAAGTATTTTGGTATATTTACTTAGATAGAGAAGAGTAGAAACAAATTTTCTTGTAACCTGCACCGAATAGGAATTTTCGTAAATAGTACCTAATTGTGAGTGTTTATAGCATTCTTCCTATAAGTTTGTGACGTCACCAAACACAGCAGGCACGCAATTTAATAATTGCGGTTTTCCCTCAAAACTGTGCATTTCAACCCCTCCCCCGGGCACTTTTATTATAAATCCTCCCTAGCTAATTTTCCTGAAATTACTGTCACGTATTTTGCCACATTTAACTCTTAAACGGAGGTGTTTATGATGAGCTTTATATGCATCGCCATTACTGGCCACTCCTTTTTTTCAGTACAAGACCATGCTTTGGGTTATTTCTCTCTTCACGTATATCTTGGTTGTGGTTAAAAACACAAATGACAATGTACGTATAACATTTAAATTTCAGAACTTCAAAAATTCTAAATAATGATGTTGAAAATGCATTCAAATGACGAGGAATGTTATTTTCCGATTTTATTTGGTTTTTAAAAAAAATATATTTTTTCATAAATAATTAAAAAATGAATGAAATATTACTATTTTATCACAACATAATGTATATAGAGAGAGTTCAAGACTCGTTCCATCCATTTTACCATCGTAATGTATTTAATGGTAATGTTCTTAAAAATTAATGGACCATGCATATCATACCACATCGACACCAATTTCTCCAAATCGAAGGTATCGCCAAATGCTGCGATGTGCAGCCAATAGTGGAAACCGTTCCAGCTCTTTTTCGAATACAGTCATAATGACGATGGCAATATTCGGTGACATTTTTTTATTTGGTGAAGTGTTTGCACTTGGCTAAATACTGTATAGTATGTAAATACCAAATTAATATTTTCACTTTTGCGATTTAAAATCATAATCAAAACGGAGAAGCCAATTTGGACAGTATATTATTTTCCAAATACGCTCCTCTGGCATCGTAAGTATTTAAAAAACAGTTACATATAACTTAATCAAAAAATTTCAATGCATCCTTTAATCACTTTTCTAACAATCGGGTAACGAATAACAGAATATTACTAAATTTATAATTCTATTATTGCAGTACTTGGCAAACTTTTAGTATTTCCGACCCACTTTTCAATCATAATTTTCATCGTGTCTCCTCCACCTAACAGTTACAATGTGTTGAATGCAATAAGTATGTACTTTGGCGCTAAAGCTACAATATGACCCTAATTATAAATCGTACAAATTATCAGGATAAGTATTAAATTTTGTATATGTGTTACTTTTAAGTAATAGAATAAGTATTGCTACCTTTCATTTCTAATTTTTAAATTGGAACAGATTGCAACAAACATGCAACGTGTGTTTATTTTATATTGTGTCAGAATGCATTTTGTTTTGTTTCCTTCCAGTAAACTAATGATTTTCAAAATAATCTTGTTTTTGGCGTTTAGATATGTTCGCTCTTCCTGCGAAGGGCTATCACGTCTCACAATTTCAGAATCACTGTATTACTAGCTTGCATGATTATTTTTTATGCAAGAAGATGCAATAGCTATTTTTTGACTCACTGCCTGAAGGATTTAGTTATCAGAAAGATTAAGTATCCTTTTTTTTTAAATCAGTGCATTACAGTATAATTATTTCATAGTACGTATATTTTAAACGATGCATTGAAAAATGAGGGATTTATATTATTTTACCCCTAGTTAAGATTCTGTAAATAGTCAACTAGTCGTTTGATACAATACTTAATTATTTAGACATTTAAACATTGCTTTCTCATCAATGATTTGTGGTTGCGGTAGCCGAGTTTTATAGGTATCGGATCGTGGCTTGCCTTGTCACGAGTTCGAGCCCAGTACCACTAAAGACCCGCCGTGTAGGGCAGCGATGCACGTTAAATCTGTCAAGAGCTGAAACGTCCTCCCGTTGGTGTGGTGTGGTAGTTAGGAGAGGGGGTGCCAGCTCAGGTGTCGTCCTCGTCACTTGACTATGGTTCAAAATAACGAGGTCCTTTTTCAAACGCCCTCATGTGTAGTTGAACAGTGCGACGTTAACATTCACTCACTTACTCATCCATGATTTTAACATAGTATACTTCATCGGGACGTCTTCATTGCGCTTCCTATTTGCCTTCATTGAGTTAACAAACCTATACTTATATTTTCACAACTTTTGTTATATGCTTCTTTAAGTTTGTGATTTAATTTCAAGAGGGAAAGTATGAATGTACAAGTGGATATTATTCTAACATAAGAAGATAAGAATTTCTAGATCCTTACCCAGAGCAATCAAAGTGACCTGCTTTGGACCAGCCATTGGTCATAACTATTTACAAAGTGTCCAGTATGGAATGGGAATGATAGATTCAGATTTCTGCCCACTTTGTTGCCATGGCATATCCGTGACTGGGGATAACCTGAATATATGCCCCTGCAGTCCTAAACTTTTTCTTTTAACGTTATTCACTATGTTTTTGATGACTATTTTTATTGTCTTTCGTTGTATTGGGCTGCTCGTTGACTTTTAGCCGAAAGGACGGAGACGAGCATTGAAGGAAAAAAAGAACTATATTATTCGTATAATTTTACAGTTAGAGTGCATGCGACTCTTACTAAGACAGTGAAATGATTTTTTGAAATTCAATAATGCGAGTTTTCATCATCCTTCAAGTAGTTTCAGTAGGAATTAGAATCGTATTTTTTCTTTCCGTTCAATTGAAGATTCCAAAAGAAAATCCAAGCACAATAAATGCTCTCAGTCTATAGTGGCTCAAAATTTATTGAGGAGTTATAGCCACACATACACAACACAAATAAATATAAAAGAAACTAACTATATACATTTGATTAATTAGCACTACTCTCGTCTATCCTCGAGAAATCACCGTCCATCCCCTTTTTCGCCATTCTCAGTTCCCCACACTTCCTTTATCGTCCTCACTATATTTCTCTCTTTCTGATCTGTTGTTTATGCTTTTCCTTGCTCCTCCTGCAATGTCGTTGACCTTTTTTTTTCTTCTTTCCGTTTTCTCTCCCCCCCCCCTTAGAGGGCCACGCTACCTATACAGTTTTTAAACGGCAGGGTGAATCTAACAGTAGGTTATTAATAACGATTGATTAAGGCTATGAAATTTACACAAAATAATATTCGTCACAAAAATATATTGTTAATTATAAGATATGTCCAGTAAATTATTTGCATACTATTGTGTTTTTGCCGGTGAAAAATTTAAATATTCTGTTTTGTGTGCCCTGCCCCTCTTGTATTTTTTAATTAAGTAAGGATATCCTACAAGAGTAAAGAAAATATATCTACTAATAAACATATTCAGCTATCTATTTTTTATTTTATTTCTTTGAAAATAAAATATATATTAATTAAAAAGAGCAATACATTACATACAAAATGCATTTCGTATTGTTTTCTTACAATAAAGCCTTGTTCGGGAAATTTGAATAAGAAAACTGCTTTCTTCATATATAAAATTTGTAATTGTTTTCAAGCCTGAAAATTTTGAACTAGTTTTCAGATATAAACCGAACATTTGAACTAGTTTTTAGAAAACACTTTTAAGTAAATCTCATTATGGGGTCTTCTTTTAAAGTTGTTGTAGCATTTATTTTTACTGATAATTAGGTTAAAAATATTTGACTGACAATTATGAGCTACATCGCCGAAGCTCTTACATTGCTTTAGATTTTGAAGTTAATAAAAATTCAAATTAATTATGAGAGGCACATGAGGGAGTATATTTCTCCTTTTAATTCTTGTAAAATATACTTTTACATATTAAATATTAACCAAAATTGAGAATAAGTTAATTTTTTAAAAATAATTTTGATAACTTCCCTTTTAAATAAAAATATTTGACTTTATATCCTGGTTTTTTAAGCGATTTATTTTGAGTTTTGTTTTTATTTAATTATTATTTCTGTCACATTTACGCCAAGGATATCCTATTTAAATAATTTATTTCGGAAAATACAATTTTTGCTTTAATCTGTTTGAATGTTTGAAACACTCTCAACAAAAAAATTGGCAGTTTTGTCACATATCAAGAAATATTTTTTATGTTGTGTAAAAAAAGTACCATTAGTACTTTTATAAATGCAAACGAGTATTTTCTCAAACAACTTTCAGTTTTTTTAAATACAAAATTCAGAAACTACAAGAAAAGTAGCGTGTTCCAAGCCAAGAAAAAGCAGTAGCTTCCACCCCATTAATTTAAATACTTTACCGCATCTACTGAAATTTTTTTCTCTTCCATTAGAAATTAATGTTTTTCTGCTTGCGAGATTATATGTCATTCATATTTTACAAGCCCCACATTTAATATTTATGCTTTCATTACATTCAAAACGAAAATTGTCATTTTGATTCATATTTCCAGGTACTTAACAATGAAGCATTTGCCAAGGAAATGAAGCATTTGTCACCCGCAAAATAAAGACAAAGAAGTCCTTGCGTTGTTTGTAAGGAAAAAGGTATATATATATAGGTCCTTATACATATTTTTAAAACTTGGCTCTAAGTTAGAGAACCATAGGTGTAATGTGCATTAGCATCTTGAAAGTGTGAGACGTTAATTTTAGCATTTTATTTTTCAACTGTTGGTAATTATTCACGGTGATTCGTGTCATTTGCAGAAAAGTCAACCTTTTAAGGAATGTATTAAGCACTTTTTATAAAAAGTACAGGAACAAAATGGGGCATTAAGGGATTTTTACAGAAATTCAGGGTACATACTTTTCACTGTGTATTTTTTTTCAAAGTGCTTTTAGGGGGGGGGTGATTTTTAAATCTAATTTCGAACTACAAAAATAGTATTAAAGCAGGATTTGAATGTTTTTTTCTCTCAGGAAAATAAATCAAAATTGTTACTACAGTAAAACATACTTTATATTATATAAGGATAAATAAGTGATTGCAATTCAATACGATATCAATGTTGTTTGATTCCTAATCCTGCTGATACATGTGAACTGAAATAAGATTCAGTTTTAAAATATTCAAACAAATATGGTCAATTCTTAATTTTTAACTTATGTTCCACTATCTCTTAAACTCTGCTGCATCTAAACACATTAAATATGCTAAATTTGCACCTTTAAACCATATATAAGCTTTGTCCCGTACAGTACCTTCAAGGTCATATGCCATGGGCGATTCGTGCAACACTATTTAAGGTATCCGACTACGTTTGGAACTGTGATTTTGCAAAAGCGCATAAATGGATAATTTTCATGATATTTAGTGTCACTTAGATTAGAATACATATATACAACTGTTTTAAGGTCAGTTTGACAAAAAAATTTATTTAAATACAATATTTTGGCAAAAAATTAACTTTGAATATTTTTTTTTTCAAAATGTTCTTTCTTTTTATTATAATAATATTTTGCCTCTCTACAGAGGCTCAAACTAGAATTTTTGAAAGATATAACTTGGAAGTGATTTTATCCATATTTTACGACAACAGTGGGGAGCAATTTTAAGAAACAAAACGCCTATAATTATTTCAATGGGTTGTAACTCTGAACATAATGTGAAGTTTTCAAAAAAAAAAATCATAGTTGAATCTCTGTAAAGAGGTCTGGACTATATACAGGTGAAATATTATCATAATAGAAGCATTTTCACAAAAGGAGAACATTTTGAAAAAAGATAATTCTAAGTGAATTTTCTGCCAAAATATTGTATTTAAGTAATTTTTTTGTCCAAATAGCCTTAAAACAATTTTATAAATGTAGTCTAATCTAAGTGACATTAAATATATTGAAAATTATTCATTCATGCGCATTTTTAAAATCACGGTTTCGAACGTAGTCGGATACCTTAAATAATTCGTTTTTCAATAATTCGTGTTTTCATTCCCTGGTCTGCTGCTCCATAAAATCTGTTTTAGTAGAGGGATGGTGAGAATACATGTTGCTATCCTCAATTTTTATGACTTAGTAAACTTCTATTGTGTGATGTTTCTGTTTAAACTTCTTCACATTACAGAAAAGAAAGGATTCCGTTTACGCCTTTAAAACATCAAAAAAAGTAATCAGTTAATAATGTGGTAAAAATATTTGATCAGATTTTAATGAACCTCCGGAAAGAGGTTTGCCTGGGATGTCCTACGATAAAAACAAATTGCAGCATAATAAATGAGGAAGATGCCCCAAATAAATGCACCCGTATACAAACAAATTGTGTTCAGTGATATACATTATTGAATTATGCATTCTACATTTTTGTAGGCAAATGGAAAAAAAAACTGATCTTTCTTTATTGTGAAAATAAAATATCGAAATAAAATGGTATTTTTCTAAAAATCAATTTAAATTTTTCATGAAACAGAAAAGAACATAATTTAAAGAAACTGAACAAAATTTAACTTGTTATTCTATGTTTTAAGAAACCGGTTTTAGAAATCACAACACGTATATGTAGTGTGCATTAAGATTTAGATGTTTATTAATAGTTAAGAGGGGAGTTAAAATCAAAGTTTTTTTGCTTATTTTGCAGTCATTTATTGAAGAGAGATTATTGATTTATGTAAATTAAAGGCTTAAAGGTCCTCAATTGGTAAATAAAAAGTTCGTAATGCTTATGTTTTATTTTTCGAATAACGTACTAAACCTATCTCATAAAAATGCTTTAATCTGATAATTTTTTTAAATATTTTGCAATTGTTCATTTACATGTTAAAGTAATATACCTATTAAATATTCTTCGTGATTTTTTTCAACAGTCCGGGACCTACTTAAAAAACAGTTTTAAGCAGAAAAAATTATTTAAAATGATTCATAATAAGTAATGATTCATTGCTCCGCATGATTAAAGTTTAATCATTTTTCAGAATACTAATCATTTCTATTAGAATCCAGGTCTTGTATTTTTTGTAAGAATAAACATATATTGAGTATTATCTGTAGTATTTTAACATTAATACTTCCAACTTTTTTTTTAAACAGCCGGTTTTAGAATAACACGGTACATGAATTAAATGATTTTTTGTTTTTACTCAATTTTTTTTCTAGTACAATTTTTTTAAAAAAATAGGGATTCATTTCCTTAGGATGAGGAAGATTTGATCAATTTTTTATGACAGTTTATGATAAAAATTGAAATCGATAATGACGAATTCGAAGTTCAGCTATTAACTAGTTTAATTGTGAAGGCTTGAAATTTGCTACAAATAAGGAACAACATTTTCTTATTCATAATCCAGACATAAAACGTGCATTAAAATTTATGCATAATCACAGCATGTAGCATGTTATCAAGTATTATGCAAGAAATTTGAGAAACCAAAAATCAGCCACTAATAACAGACTTGTTATTAAAAAAAGAAAGAAAAAACACATACCAACCGTGGATGTTTATAACGAACGAAACTCTTCATTTGAATCAAAAGCGACAGTTGTACCAAACATATCTAACACGGATTCTGATAATAGCATTTTTGATCCAGTTGGTAATAAACGTGCACGATTGTAATGAAGTGGTGATGAATAGTTGTTAGAAGTTTCAACCTGAATTTTTACATGCTATATGTACTTAAAGGCTGAATTTTCACTTTTGCACAAGTTTTAATTTTTATTCATTTTTTTTTTGTAATACAAATGAATTGTTTTTGTTTCATAAATATCAAACATGGATTTTATAATTATTTTTGTGTCTACTGTTTTTTCTTTCGGAAGACATTTAGAGCTTTTTCAAACACGTTGTGAAACACATCCCTCCATTTATCCTATGCCGTATGGTATTTTTTGCACAGTTTTCTAATGAATGTATCTACCTGTGTAAAACAAAAGAGTTGGGTGTATTTGAAGCTGCTAACCGTCTTAGGTCGCCCTCCTTTCTGAACCACTGTTGTGGTCAAATATGGAGGTTTACTATCCCCTTCGCTTCGAGGCGATGCCACTCATTTTCTCAAAGAGTAGGTGTTACCTAAACAATTACAATAATGCACCTCGTCGCTGCAATTACATCGAAAAACTCTGCCCAGTTTTATTTATGGATTCGATGCTCTTCTTGCTGAGTTTTGTGGACATTTAAGCCGAGAATAATCCTAAGTACTAAAGGGTGAGCCTTAAGAGCTGATGGATTTGGGTGTGGTTGGAATTTTCTGAGGTAATTTGCACGTGCCGAACGAAATGATTTGCCTCTTAATTTCGACATTGCCATCGAAAAAGCCCTAATTATCCATGCCTTAGAGGATAAACAGTGGAACTGCTTCAGAAGAATCTATAGACATATGTATATATTCATTAAAACAAAAAAATGTATATATTTCTGTGTTTTTGTGGGTAGTTCAATTATTAATTTAGCAGGGCCCTAAATGGTTAGTAGTAATGACTGAAATTTCAATTTCGTCATTTGTGTTTGTTAATGAAATCTTTTCTTGTTGCATTTCCTATTTCTGGTACGTGTACTTTATATTTAAAAGATGTGATTAGATTTAGATTCCCAGGAAGTTTTTTATTCTTTTTTCACAATTGAAGGAAAATTTCGTGTATGTGTATATCGTAATGATGTAACTTGTAATTGCTTTTATGTAAGAGGCACTAAAGTAACTATTGCATAAAACGAGCGTGCGTTGTGTTTTTAGGCAAAAATAAAAATTTATTCTGTGAAAATATAAAACAATCAATCATATAAGTATGGAAATATTTGATAAAAGTAAAAAAAAAATCTTAATATTCTCTCTTCGAAAAATGCTTCCTTAAAGCTGCAGCATCCTAGTGCGAGGACTGATTCTACAACATGCGAGTATTACAAAAAAATAGAAAAGAAAAAGGATTACACATTTTTTTTCTTTGGAGATATTAACCTCTTCAAGAAAAATATCTTTAAAGCGAAGGGAAAAAAGACATAATTAGTGTTTTCTTTTTATATTAATAAGAATTCAAGAAGCAAAAAAAAAAAAAATTGATGGAAACAAAAACATTTCACACAAAAAAAAATAATAATAAACCCACATTTATAGCCGCTGTACGTTAATAGTATTTTTATGAGTGAAATGATTTCATACATTTTCGGCATACTGGCTGAAGAATGATGTATGACGAGCTATTTTTATTTCACGGGGACGTAAAAAAGATGGTGGATTTTCGACAAATACGTTATCCCTTTTTCACAAACCAAACTGCAGAACGTTGTGGTTGCTTCGTACCTATATCAACTGGACTTTTAGCATCACTTTCCGAAACACGAATTCCTTTTTTTTTTTCTTTTTGGATGAGGAAATTGAACAGTTTTAACAGAATCCAAACAGTTTTTTTAATTCTAAATGGACTGTATAAGTCACTTTCCGTATGAGATAATATTTCCAAATCTTCAATGTCTAAACTGTCTTTATTTACCCTTTTTGTAATAATTTGGATTTTTGTTAAATTTTCCTTTTCCATTTTCGATGCAATTTGGTCACATAAAGTCATAATAATTTTTGATTATGCTATGCGCTTACATGAAATATTTAATTATATGTGTTTACGATTGTATTTAACTAAAAACAACACCTCAAGTGTTAATTGTACACACTTGTGTACGTTGTGGAGTTTCTGGTAAAATAAAAAAAAACCAGGAAATATCTTTGTTACCTTTCTACAAATCATTAAAATTTAATATATTTAATGATACGGTATTATTTTTATCAAATATTAAAAATATGTTCAAATAATCCAACAATACTGACTGACGAAAATTCACTCCATGCTTTTTTCGTATATATAATGGTACATCGAAAATAAACATTAAAAATGCAACCAAATCAAAATATTTTTCCTTCTCTTGTTGAGGGCTCTATAAAGAATAAACCGTTATGAAATTTTTGTTCTATTTATTATTGACAGTAATTATAATTACAGAATACTGAAAGCGTTCATATATGTGATCAAGGGAGTGAAGAGGTTACGGATTAAAAAATCACAGTAATTCACTACACGAGTCATTGAATTTTTAAAAAAAATCTGATCAAGTAATTCCAATGAATGACTATTTAATAAAAACTTTGACCATTGTTTACACTAACTTAAATATATAAACAGTGTTCAAGAGAATTCAGAACACACACACACACACACAAGTAACATATAAAAAAAATTAAGTTAATTCCTACTTAGATCTACAAAGAAAAAGTTTATTTTAGCTACATTTTATTAAATAGTTACAATTAATATAAATATGTATATACATAGAACATAATCATAATATTAAGTGGTAATTAATTTTTATTAATTATCATTAAAGTATCGTATTGTCATCCATAACAATCGTGAATATAAAATTTCAGTTCAACTGAATGCTTTAAAACCTGAGAAAAAAAAACCTTTTCAAGTTTTGACACAAGTCGTCAAAAGAGTTACTAAGTCGCCAAAATGATGCCTACGTGGCTGTCTTTGTAATTTTTAAATAATTAGTTTTAACCAATTAATTTTTATTAATTATAATTAAATTATTATATTGTCATCCAAAATAATCATATATATAAAATTTCAGCTCAATTGAGCGCTTTTATATGTATTTTATCAATGATTGAAAATTCCACCAAGATAAATAAATAAATAAATATATAGAGAGTGTGAGCTAATAGTAGGAATTGAAAAAGTATAAGAAATCGATGGAACTGCTTGTTAAAAAAATGTGTGTGTTTTTAAATTATATTTTATGCATAATGCGATACCTTTATTTTAAGAGGATTCTTTATTTAAAAGGTCCGCGGTACATGAATTTTTGAAAAATTATTGATTTTAACTTATTTATTTTTTTAAAAGTTCAAACGTTTCTGCATAAAATGATATATGGTATATAGAAATACGATAATTAGAAGTATTTATTTATTTATTTTTTTAAAGGAAGCCACTCTCAATGACAAATTACAAATTCTTTCTTTAAAGCCTGTTTTCTCAAACTGCACTATTTTCCCCTCTATGTACCTTTTTAATTCTTGGATGCTCAAATTTTCAACGAGCATACTTTCAACATGTTTACGCATTTTAATGGAGGGAATAAGATATATCTACTGAACTGTTTCAGATAATGTATTTTTAAACTAAATTTTAAATACAAAAATTTGACATTTTTTTTAAAAAAATCATTATTTAAATTTTTAACAAAAAAAAAAACCAACCTTCGATCTATTGATAGTACATATAAACTACTGTGAAAAGTTCATCTATTAGTAGCAAGAAGTTTCTGAGAAAAAGTACATAAACTTACGTAATTTAACATGGGCTCCTATGGAAGTGCAGAACCCCCTAACTGAAAACTAGTATTTTTTTAAACCTTTAATTCCATCATCCAATACATCCCCTTGTATGATTGTAAATTCCTTTTTAATAGCTTCTAAATTCGTCAATGAGTAGTTTGACGTTATTGAACCGAAATGAGCGTAGAGAAACTCACTTATATATCTTTATATTTAAAATGAAAAAAAATAAATAAAAAAAAGAAATCTCACCTTTTGAATGTAACATTCAATGAGAAACAAAATCTGTTGAAATGAAACTATATCGGAACATTAGCACTGCATTTTCGATGAATATGAATAACCAAATTCATTATATTCTACAATAATTTCCATGTAATTCATTTGACGTAAAAAAACAACCACATGATGATAACTGCATCACCTATAATGAATGAAGAACCTGTGTGGAATTGATCTAATATGTAACAACCACAATTTAGTGCAATAGAAAAAACATTATTAATGCATATATTTTGCTTTTACCTTCTGGTGTTAATTAATAAACTTTTTAATTATGATTCGAAATTCTACTGATTTCAAAATTTTCCAGGAAGGTGTGCCCATTAAAGAAGTATTGATTGTCTCTCGATAAAATCTTTTATAACAATCATGAGGAAGATCGATATTTTGAATTAAATATACTAGAGAGGAATTGCATTTACTACTGTTGTGACTATTACGTTAATTTTGTTTTGAAAATGACACTTTAATATTCATTTTTAGTTCCAAACGCCACGAGTTAGCTAACCAAAAATTTCAATATCTCTTGTCACTTTTTTTAAAAAACAGAAAATTCTTTTTTTTTTTAAGTCTTACTGCTATTTTTATTCTCAATCTGAGAATCTTTTAAATTTATTTGGGTAGTAAAAGATGTGTCTTTTATGGGTTTAATATCTGAAAGAATTTTTAAGAAATACATATTTGTATATCGTCATTCTAAATGTTACATTATAATGCTACATATTTCATTATAAATGTTACATTATAATGTTACATATTTCATTATAAATGTTACATTATAATGTTACATATTTCATTATAAATGTTACATTATAATGTTACATATTTCATTATAAGTTTTACATTATAATGTTACATATTTCATTATAAATGTTACATAAACAAAGCCAAAAATCATTATGGAAGTGATAATTCAGTGAAATTTTTTCTAGAGGGATTTTAATTCGTAATGGTCTGGAGCCCTACAACACTTTTCGCGTGATAAATAATTTTTATTTTACCCGCCTTAAGGAAACTGATCACGACTTTATCTCTCAAACTTGCTATGGCAGTGCTAAGGAACAGCGCTGTTGACGTCACTGTTAAGGATGGATCTCTCTTGGGAGAGAGAGAGAAATGTTGCGTTTGGAGGACATTGGGGGGATCGTAGGTGTGAGACCTGATAGGTCACCGTAGGTCTGAGAAGGTCCAAAGGAATCTGGAAGTCAATCGGTGAGAGAGTCCGTTGGAGTGTGTTGTGGCGTCGTAGACTGTTGAAGCCTGCAGCAGAGAGTCCCTTTATAGGTAGAATACGTCACGCCCTTCCAAACTCCACTTGATGCAGAACAGCTTCTGTTTAGACGTAACCGGAATTACTATTCGGCTATTGGTCTTTGTCACCCCTCACTCGGAGTTCTTTGAAGCCGGAGGTTGGTGTGGGAACGCCGGTCACTTCTCTTTCAGTTGGATAAAGCGATGCCAAAGGAAGACTTGCAGTGAACATAACCATCCAATATCGGATAATTTCCCTCTTAAAACAACATGGCCGTATAAACGTGCCCTAACAGGTAATTGATCCCTTAGTGGAAATCACCCCTAACTAAAAGGATAGCGTTTCTAAAACGGGATGATGAAATTATGTAACATCCACGCATGTGGGCCAATCACGAAAGGTTTTACCACTTATCATACGATTTTAATAGTTTAAGGTATCGACCACCATAAAATCATGATTATTTTTAAAAAAATCGACAAATTTTTATTATTATTTTATTTTATAGGCTATCTTATGAGCTTCATAAAAATACCAAGGTTTTTATTTTCCATTGACTAGAACAAACACCACAGGTGTTATAGTAAAAGCACATGCCATAACTTTACATAAGATGTCAAACTTTAAAATGCATTTTACTCGAAATGTGTTTTTTTTTCAAAAAAGTCAAAAGGGAACAGTGAATGCTCAAAGTTTTTTGAAAATAATTTGCTGAAATTTTGTGTGTACGTTTTGTATAACAGCAGAAGTGTTTTAACCTTCAGATTTATCAATCACTGTTTTATTCCAAAATTTACAGTTATTTATGTGAATAGAAATACTGTTTTTTTAAAGCAATTTCATATAACAGCTAAGAAAAAGTTTTTTAGATTTTGAAAAATTTAAATATCTCTTATCCTGATGTAGTAGGCCTCTGACCACCCCCCACACCTAAAAAAAGAGTATTTTCCCTTTAAATAGGTGTAAAAGAGGGAGACACTGGAGACAAAACGTACTGTCCTCTGTATGGTGCTCAAAGCTACGGCTAACGACAAGCGTCACTTAGCCATTTGCCATGATGAATTTCGTGGGCCTCTATCTGATCTTTGCCGATCAGGTGGCATTAGGAACAAGGCTGCTTTTGTGAAAATTATGTAAGCCAGTGTAGTATCTTGCTTTTTGTTTTGCTACTTGTTTTATGTTTGTGTATTTTTTAAATAGCTAAATAAATGGGGATTTAAAAGTACCAAGCCCATTTATCCCTCAACAACTGTAATAAATTAATTGATTCCATCCAACAAAATAACTCAAGTCAAGCCAATTTATTCTACACATGAAATTCAAAATCCAAAATGTGTGCAGTTAATTTTTAAATAGTTACTTTAAAAAAATTCCATGAATTTCTAAAAACACTTAAATAAATTTGATTTGATAACTGTTTGCAGAATTATAAGTTAGAGCTAATAATTTAATTAGCATTTTAGACTGTAATAAGTATGTTTTTTGAAATTGTGAAATGAAACGTTATGTGTAACATGAAATATTTCCATTTTAAACATATTTGTATATGAGAGAAAGACGAGATTTTTGTCGAACGAAAATAAATCATACCTAGAATCGTAACATGAGGCTTTGCATATGTTATGATTCCAGCTAAGAGCAAAAATATTTTTTTCTGCCACATTATGCAGTCTGTATAGATATATTTGTTTCAGCGTCTAGACATATTTCTCTCTTATTCTTTGTAATATTTTCGTGAGTTTACAAAGTATAACAATTGTTTTGGCTAACTTTTTACGAAGAAATTTATAATCGTTTAAATTGCGTGATACTCGTATTTGTTGAAAGTAAACACTTTCTGAAATTTTGATGATATTTCTAAACTATCTCCTCCCTCTAGAATTAAAATATTCAAAAGATCCTTAGACATATTGCTACATTTTAGTTAGTTCTACGAAGTATCGTTTTGTTATAATGCAGTTTAAATTTTAAATTAAATTTTAACTCTATTAATAGTCAGTGCTGCGACTTTTTTCTTAGACTTCAATGTTCAAGTTGGGTCCTAGTTGGAGATTTGTTGCTATAAAAACAAGTGAAATCAAATAAGAAGACTTCTGATTGTAAAATGAAATTAAACTTGAAGTTGTGAGGTGTTCACCCGTGGGAGATACCTTACTCCTAAATTATCTTCTGGACCTAGAGGTGTGGGAGTGAATGAAGAACCAGGCGTTGCCATGATCTTAAAATGTCTTTATTAATATCTTAACTTAAACACTAACAATGATAATATTTATATCATAACTTAGCAGATCTGAGGTGAGAAAACACGCAATACGCATTACCAAATAAGCGCGATCTTAACCACTATATTTAACATTCCCGTCTATTCCTAATCTCTTTTTATATCACAGTTACTAATAGATACTAGAATGATCCTACCTTATTCTCTTGTTTAACCGCAATCCTCTCGGATCCTAAATATCTCTTGTTTATCTCGCATGGAATTGCATCCACCTTAACTTGACCGTTCTGTCACGGATAGCTTCACACTCAATGACGGCTTTCATCTCTTCCGTCAGTTCACGCGCTTAAACCAGACTAGTATAATCACTTCCCAATAGGTCATACGATTACGTTAAAGTTCTGCTATTTAAAAGGTTTCTAATTTGCCTGTTCACGTTTCGCTTCTGGATTTGTTTGGAAAGAATTTGCATTTTTCTCCTCCAAATAACCCAAGAGGAGTTTTTAGTAGAAAACGCGATGAGCCCGTCACAAAGTTCTTTTTGTATTCTAATGTGAAGTTAAGGGAAGGAGGTTCTAAGCTTAGGCAACCTCGCCATTGTTTAACTGTGACTCATGAACGTCTGTGCAGAGAAACTGATGCACGGGATGAAATTAGTGAAATGGGTAAAAGAGTTACCTGAGTCGGAAACTATGAGGCGTGTTCAAATGAAAGAGGTTAGAAGTTTCCCATGCGAGCAGTTTTCAATGTATTTTCGCGAAAGATACGCGATAGTGAAGGTCTATGTACCACGCACACGAGAGTGCAAACAGATTTGTTATAACTGTATTCTTAAGGACGTAGCAGTCAGCTAAAAATGCCTGGCATGGATGCAACTGCATAGAAAACGGATCAGCAAGCTGTAAAACAGTTTTTAACACTGGAAAGGTGTAAACCGGAATGGGCCTGAACTTACAACATTTGCTGAGCTACAGGGATGACAAAAGGACTCTGTGCAGCAGATAGTGGTAGAGGATAAAACCTGGGGTCACCACTTCCAGCCGTCAGCATGCAATAGAAGCATCCCATACTCGCATAGGCTCTAAAAATTCAAAGCTCAGCAGTCAGTCGAAAAGGAGATGTTGACGACCTAATGGGTCAACGATTTCTTTCCGACGATAGCGTAAAGTCTGCAGCTCTGAACTGGATCCATGATCAACCGACATCGTTCTTTGCGACCGGAATTTTAAAACCTTCGTAAGCAATGAGACGCCTGCCTAAATGCCATGGGGATTTCTTTAAGAAAACTTTGTATGCATTTCACTCATTCAATATTGTTGTTTCTATCTCTGTAGCTGTCTCGTTTTTGACCCTATGGATCTAATGGAAACATACATCGAATCATTTTCATTTGAATGCCATTTATAGTTAAGAATTTTTACTCGTCTCTCAAATCTGAATCAAAATTACTAAATATGCCATCAACAAACCCTCGTGTTGCTATGGACTTTCTTATCCTGTTGAAACATTGCCATAGTTTACCTGTGAGACCCATTTCCGGAAGATTTATTCTAAGCCTTAAGGTGACTGCCTAACTTCGGACCCAATCTTATTATAAAAACAAATTTTTGAAACAAATTGAGTGTTTTTGGAAGAAAAATCAAAAGAGAAATATGTAAATACATAAAAAAATTTTAATAAATATTGTACTTTTAAACAAATTGGTTGTTTTCAAGGAAATTTCACTCAATTTTTACTAAAACGGGTAATACTGTATAAAAATTTCTAAAGGAAATATCGTAATTTTCTTTAAACCCAATATACATATTATGGTGCTCTTCAAAATGAAACAAAATCTAAAGGAAATATTAAAATACAACAAAAAAAATTACATTATACATAATAATATTAAAATTTTGATATTTTTTAAGTTTTCTTTCTTTATAAAAACTACCTTAAATGAAAAAATATTTAACCTAGAACAAAACTGATAGTCCAATTTATGATATATATATAAATAACATAATAAACATTCCCACAAAATTTCAAAACGTTATCTGGTTAGGTTCTTAAGATATCATGTATCTGGTAAAGGGTTTCTTTCAAAAACATAATTTAGAGAAAAACTCATATAAAGTTTTATCTTACTGCCCTTTTGCATAGAGTGATGTTTTATAAAATCACTATAACTTTATTTCTATTTCGAGTAAAGGAAAGAGAAAAACTGTTTTGGAAAGAAAAATGTTCAAACTATAAAATTTTGAAATAAACAAATGCTTTATGTAGACAAAAAAGGACATTTTCAAAGTAGGCAATCATTTTTAGGTATCCGACTACGTTCGGAACCGTGATTATATAAAAGCGCATAAATGGATAATTTTCATATTTAGTGTCACTCAGATTAGAATACATGCATAAAACTGTTTTAAGGACATTTCGACAAAAAAATTTATTTAAATATAATATTTTTTCGAAAAAATTAACTTAGAATAATCTTTTTTCCAAATGTTCTCCTTTTGTGAAAAATGGTGTTCTATCATAATAATATTTTGCCTGTATATAGCTCAGACTTCTCTACAGAGGTTCAACTAGAATTTTTCAAAAATTCACATTATTTTCAGAGTTACCACCAATTGAAATAATTACTCACATTTTTTTTCTTAAAATTGCTCCCCTCTGTTGTCGTAAAATATGAATTGAACCCACTTCTAAGTTATATAATTCAAATATTCTAGTTTAGCCTCTGTAGAAAGATCTGAGCTATATACAGGCAAAATATTGTTATAATAGAAGCATTTTTCACAAAAGAACATTTGGTAAAAAACGATTATTTTAAGTTAATTTTTTGCCAAAATATTATATTTAATTAAATTGTTTTGTCAAAATGTCCTTAAACCACTTTTATGCATATATTCTAATCTAAGTGACACTAAATATCATGAAAATTATCCGTTTATGCGTTTTTGAAAATCAAGGTTCAGAACGTAGTCGGATACCTTAAGAAATATTTTTATGAAGTTCATAATGTATATGATTAGTAATTATTATCCAAAAGAGCATCTTTTAGTTCATTTCTTTTCCCTTTATTTGTCTTATTTTAATCTTCTTTAAAACAGTGTAACGATTCCTTACAAAATTGGATTGGAAAAGAACAGTCTTTTCCTTGTAAAATCTTAGATTTAAATTATATAAATATCTTATAGAATCAGTAAGAAAAGCTAAACATTGAAGCCTGTCTTCATTCTTGAGACGCAAGCACTGACTGTGGGCAGTTCATTGTTTTAAGACATGCTCGCTAAATTCCAGAATCTGAAGAATGCACTTTCCTTGAAAAATCAACGCACACAATAATGAAGGAGTGTTGTCTTTATATACATTATCTTGTATTGTCTGAACAACCAATACATTGCGATGTCTTGTTTTGTCTCAATGAAACAGTAAAAAATACTATTATTATGTTTTCCAATTTTTTTAATCTCTCAATAAGTTTTCGCGTGCCACTCTTGCAACTCAACAGTGCCACATTGTGACACGTGTGCCGAGGTTTGGTCACTCCTGTCCAAAGTATTCGACGCTGTTTCGCAACACATTGTCAAGGTAACAATCAAATGCCCCAAAGTTTAGACTTGTTACACGTGATACTCATCACATGTAGCTGACCATTTAGAGAAAAGTAACAGTAGACACCAGTTAAAAATTATGCTATTTTTCCTGTAATTTAGTACATTAACACTATTTATGAATAATCCTTAAAATAAATTCTAAAGTCAGTGACTTTCATGTTTTGTTTTCTTTTATTAATGGTAAACTTAACCTTCCTACCCTGTATAGGTCAATTCGAACCATTTCAAACAGTGATCTTCCGGTATTCTTCTCCGACATTTTTTTTTTAATTCTGATATTCGAAATTTCATACATTCCTCAAAAATATGCATTCCTTTCGAACGTAATAATTCCGGAATCGTATTATTAATGTTGCATTATAATGTTACATATTTCATTATAAATGTTACATTATAATGTTACACATTTCATTATAAATGTTACATTATAATGTTACATATTTCATTATAAATATTACATTATAATGTTACATATTTCATTATAATGTTACATATTTCATTATAAATGTTACATTATAATGTTACATATTTCATTATAAATGTTACATTATAATGTTACATATTTCATTATAAATGTTACATTATAATGTTACACATTTCATTATAAATGTTACATTATAATGTTACATATTTCATTATAAATGTTACATTATAATGTTACATATTTCATTAAAAATGTTACATAAACGAACGGAAAAAAGTAATGTTTTTCATCTGCAGGAGTTGAATCGATCTATATCAGGGCTTCTCAAACTTTCTCAATATGCACGACCCACTATTCAATCATCGTTTTCATCGCCCCCCCTTTATACAATAACAATGTATTTTATTCAATAATACTATGCTTTGACATTAAAGATACAATACGACTTTAACCTCTTATGTGCCCCCGACGTTTATAAACGTCTCGCTCATCCAAAGCATTATTTCTGGACGTATATATACGTTTTTTCTATGCAGGGCTATTCATAAAATTATTCCGAAGGCTTTGGAATGCAGTAAAATGATCCTGACAGTGTTTGTGAAGGATTTACTTATTTCAGAGGATTTGCTTATTTATTCCTTTTCTCTCCTCCTCCACCCCCTGACAAAACATGAAAATACTCTCATCTACGTGGAAAACGGTGGCATTAGGAAGCGAATTGCGTAACTTTAAATCAGCAGTCAAGGAATGAAGTATAAATTGAGCAAATTATCAAGATAATATAAGCCCATGGGGTCACTGATAATTATAAAATTTGTTCTTAACACAGTATTAATAAATTAATAATAAAATATGCTTTGTACAGTACACTGATACCATTTATAAGTGTATTACATCAGTGTAAATGTGAATATTATTTTTTATTATATCACAAAGTATTTTGTTTCTTTACTTTCCGTAAATTAATAATTTTTTAAATAACCTTTTGTTTTCGACTTTTCAATAGGCTCGCGCCCCCCTCGTAAAGTTATCACGCCCCCCAAGGGGGCGCGCCCCACAGATTGAGAAACGCTGATCTATATTATTAACATGAATACAAATGTACGCAAAACTAATTTATGAATTTTGTATAGTTGTAGCTCTAGGATGAAAAAACAATATATTTATTTTATATTTCTTTCTTCTAATATTTCTTTCCCTTTCTTTATTTATTTTTATATTATACAAACATTTTTATTACAAATAATACATAGCGACGCAAAAGTAAAAAAAAAATGTTCTTGTTTTTTTCAAAAAACTGTTCAAGCATTTAACTATCTCACAGTGAAAGAAATGGTTGAAGGGGTACATGAAACAGATAATTAAATTATCGGTTTTCAAAGTAATTAGATCTGGATCATTGCCATTTCCAAAAGTCCCTCAATAGAGTGATCCACGTCTTGTTTTTAATAGCATTCTTTAGAGATTTCCTTAGACCCTTACTATAATAGACCTAAGACCTAATTTGATAGTCACAAAGTGATTCATTGCGTATTGTTAAGCGAATAGATTAAATTTGCGCTTTTAATAATGAAAATAAAATTCATCTTGTTCAAATCTTGTACAAAGAAAAGTTCAAGACACAAAGAAAAATAAATTAAAATTCATTAGTCTGTATGGCTTTCAAAAGCAATACGCTTCATTGTGGAGCTGGATCAATAAAGAATTGTATGCAGTAGGAAACGTGCAGGAAAGTATTCTGCACGAATTTTTTGATGTACTTATTAAAAGATACATCTATATCGTGAAAAGGTATTGGTTGAATTGCATATACAGATTATACAGGGTTTACATAAATGGTTCATTCATTTTGAAAAAACTATAATTTCAAAAGTATTTACACGCACACATAGGAAAGATATATGAAAAGAACACACAAAATCATCGTGTAACACGTCCAGTAGATAATCGAGCAGATAGCATTTTGTAGCATAATCCTGTCAACTATATGCACTGATGCGTCTTTTAAATTCTACTAAAGATTGCGGTAGTGGGGATACGTAAACAATGTCCTTAACTCCTTAATTGCCACAGGCGTATATATCTGTCTTTCTTAACGAGAACATTGTGTGAAACGGACGTATATATCCATCTCCCTCAACCAGTGTGTTCAGTGACACTAGACATATATATCCGTCTCGCTCAACCAGTGTGTTCAGTCCCCCGGACGTATATATAGGCCCTACCGAAATACGATTCTTATCTTTGAGTACTGCTATCAGTAAATCAAAGAAAAATTTACTTATTTGTGCCTTTTCTTCCCCCTAAACATCTGTGACGGACTCACGCGTTTTTTCATTGACATGTCCTTTTGGGTTCTTTACGACCAGAATAAAAGGCAATTCTTTTCCAACCAACTCGAGAAGTAGAACGTGAATGAAAGACGCAAATTAGGAAGTTTTTAAATAACAGAAGTTTAGAATAAGCGGTGTGTCATTTGGGGAGTGTTACGATAGTCCGTGTTGCAAGTGTGAAGAGTATTTCGAGAAGTTAAGTGACAGTCAAGAGAGGTTACCCGTGACAGAGAGCCTTTAGTCAAGGTATATACAATTCCACACCAGTGAATCTCAACTTCAGTTAGGATCTGGTAGATTGATGCTTCGTTGGACATTAAGATAAGAGTGACCATTTTAATATTCGGATCTGTGTTTACATTGAAATTGAACTTAGGCGAGTTAGTTATTGATATTGGTCCGGGTTACGTTATTTGGGTATTATATATTCTGTGTTTCGCCACCGTATATTCTCTCGCATATCATATTATTACCTAATCTGTTATTGGTTGAAGTTAAGATCTTAATAAAGTAATATTAAGATTATGGCAGCGTCTGGTTCTTCATTTAATCCTACACCTGTAGTTCATGCTGATAATCTAGGAGAAGGGTACCCAAGGGATTCACCCTTACACATCGCATACGCATGCCTATGTGAAAAACGGTAAAAAGGGAGAAGTAATCGCATAACTTTTAATCAGATGCTAAGGAGTTAATGTAACCTCGCAAGAAAAAGTTGCAGAACGTTGAATCAGGGGATCCAGGCAGCCAAGAGAACAAAGTTGGGTCATTCTCGTCAAAATACCTAATCCTGCGATGCAAAAGTTCATATTTTAGGTAATCATGAACTGAGATGTGCCAATGATTGAGAGCACATCTTGTTGAAAGTCAAAATTTGTGAGATCAGCTCCAATTTACGGAAACAGATACCATTGCTACATGTCCAAGTAACATTTACCGTTCACAGTTTACTCAAGGTAGAAAAATGGTCCATACATCTTTGCCTGTGATACTGCACAGAGAGCATTAACCTTTGATGAATCTCTTTCTATTGCCATGCGGGACATGGATTTTTCATGTTGAAGAATGCATAATAGAGTCATGATGAGTTTTGGATTGCTTCCATATACCTTTCAAGTTTGTACGTGAGATACTTTTGAAAATATAGCCTTTTCAAAACGAATGAAAAGCCCTGAGGATTGCCCTGTACTATTTGTTAATGAAAACTTTGTTGCAGCCTGATGATCGCGGATGAAAGAGGGTTCGGGGAAGAAACAGACATGATCTTAAAAATACCTACTTTTATTCCATCTTTTACACTTTATGAATGATATACAACTTTATAGATTAACTCTTGGAACAATCTAAAATCTTAACACTTAATCTGATTTATAATATAATTGAAAACCACTTAACTTCAGTTGAAGCTCCTTAGAACAATCCTTCTCGAACCCCGATAGCTTGGTTAGCTCCAATGTTATTTACTTCCACAACTCATGGTGAATTCTTAAGCGAATATTAAATTTAGGTCACGCAACCTCCCAGTCGCAGTTCATATCGTATTCTTAGATTTCACAATTAACGACCAATAAATAACGGTTAACTTCACATATCCAACGTGAGGGTTTAAATTGAAGTTGAATTTGCATAAAATCAAGACATTATTTCAAGTGGTTGTTAAACTAAAATCACATCTAAAGAACAGTTTCCTCAAGAGATTTAGTTGCAGAACCCTTAACAGTACCCGTTACAACTCTACCATGTACAATTCCAGTTGTTGAATGAGTGCTTACTCACAAAATAAATTATCTTTTAACCATCCTAGTATATTTTAGAAAAATGTTAAAAATGAAAATTATTTATCATTTTTAAGAGAAATGATATAGTGTTATTTTGAAATATAATAAAAGGATTTTTCTTCTCTTTGAGTATAACAACACTCATTTCTACTCTTATATTCTATTTGAAGAGCATGGTACATCTAAACACGTCTTCTATGTCGTTATTGCTCTCCAAACATCCATTCCGAATAACAAATCCGGGCATATATTATCATTATCTCTTACATTACATCCAAATCTACAGTTTTCTTTATTTGTATGTGCAAAATCCTTCACAAAGTTTTATGTTTTGATCATTTCATTAATAACTATACAAGCTGAGATCTGACTCTGTAGAAAGTTATTTTGCACGACTCTTCACCCTCTAACTCCTTACCCTTTCGTAAGAAGAGAATGTCTTACTTTACGACATTTTGAAATGATTTCGAAATGCGAAGGATTCTGCGACTGTCGCGAAAGTTTCAAATGACAGTAATTTATTTCCTGATCAATGGCAGTCTGTGACGTAAATAGAATTTATAAGTCATGAGTATATCCCAATGCATTTCATATTAAATATTTGCAAGGCGTTTGTGTATTGTGGGTGCAGATTTTATTTATTTATAGGATTAAGTTCATTTTACTAAATTTATTTATTTGTAATTAATTTATTATAAAATACGTTTTTTTGTTATAAAATGCTTATACAAATTCCGAAGAATATTCCTAGTACTTATTAAGGCTCTTTTTTTTAAAAAAAAATAACAAACTTCTAGCCATCTAATTACATAACACATCACTCAATAAGTCCCTAGCTTAACTAATAAAAACACAAGTTTAAGGCGGAATTGAACTGCATTTTTCAAGACACTCCCCTTGAAGAGTGATTCATTCAACCAAATAATCTTTTAATTTTTTAATACCTTTTTCGTAGAACGATTTGTTTCTGCTCTTAAAATAGGCTACAAATTCGGCAATTACTTCTTGATTTGAGTCAAACCTTTTTCTTTGGGACATTATTTTAAGGTCTGCAACAAACCAATGGTCACTGGGAGCCAGATATGAACTGTACGGTGGGTGGTAAAGTAGTTTGAAGCTAAATTCGTTCAGTTTGACCATCCTTAGAAGTACCTGTTAATAAGCCTGCATATCAAGATATCTGTAATGCAATAATTGTAAAACATTAATGTCCTTTAACCATTTAGTCAAATTATTTGCAATTTGAAAATTATTTGTTACTAATTTTGTGTATTTTAATGCAAAAAAACAGTATCGCGGTACATCCTTATGTTGGTACAGGTGGAGATCTCGATTATTGTTTTGGTTACTTGAAAATGAACGCTGCAGGGTTGGAGAATCTATCAAACCAGACACAAAATGATTACAAACTAGCGTTTGAAATAATTTGCTTTAATTTATTTAAATGCTAGTAGAGTGATCGATATGCATACAAAACAATCTATTGCTTGAAATTAATGAGTGCTTATCCAAAATGTGATGAAACCTCTGAAATTTGTCAGAGACAAAGCCTCCCAGATCTTCTAACTAATTCAAAGAACTACACAAATATAGTTCAGAATCTAGTTAATGTGAAAATATTGCCCACAACATCTACTATTCTCTATAATTTTCTTTACTAATGATTACTTATATACTGTTTTGCACAGTGGCGTAACGTATCCCGCCGAATCAGGGGGGGCGGATTCTAGAGGGACAAATGTTTATTGTTTTGAAATCCTATGAAAGATCCGACTTGGGGTCCAAAACCTGAGGGAGGCCCTTATATTTTCCGTCGCCACTGATACTGAACTAACATCCACTGGATTGTATGTGCTGCTATAGCAAAAAGTGCGGATTAGGCTGGATAGAAGAAAACCTGAATAAAAAAAAAAAAGGATTTACCCCCCCCCCATCAACATTGATTTTAGATATATGAACAACCTCGATTGCTTATAATTATATGTATATAATACGTGAAGCCCAGTGGCTGAGTGAAAGTGCATTACGCTTCCAAGACAAAGCTTCATTATTTAAAACCCCGAACAGCGCAAGGTCGTCTCAGACTTTCATCCCTTCAGTGGGTCGATAAATGAGTTCCAAGCTTGTTTGGGAGTTTAACACTGGTGGTTTTGCGCCAGACTTGACCACCTGACCTGAACATACATCTCAGGACCCAAGATTACCTATATCAGGGGCGGTTCTAGGGCTGGACAAACCAGACCCTTGCCCGGGGTGACAAAATTTAAGGGTGTGGGAACCCTCCTAAGTTCCACCCTGGACACTAAGATTAATTTGAGGCAAAGAATGACCAGACGTCATTTGTATAATAATAACTTATATTTATTCACTTGATTCAAATATCAAAAATTCTAATGACAAATAGTAATCTATATGTCTACGTCAAACAAAAGGAATTTACCTTTGATATTAAATTAATTTACAAAATACGAAATTAATCAATAACTACACTACCAAAAGGGTTTACCGGAATAGGAGATCTGAGAAATACACGCAACTTAAATTAGTAGCTTTCATTAATTTAAACTAATGCTTGTGTGTGTGTGGTAAGCGGTATTAAACTAGAATATATCACCTGGTAGTACTTATGATCTCTTCAGGTATATTAACCTCCTAAGGTTCCTTCTCTGAATACTAACAGCAATGCTCCACTATTGTAATCCAATTGAATCCTATAAACTTTGTCACTTCTGCTGCTGGCTCAGTAGCCTTCTTCAGCGCTAACTTACAACGCTCTCCTTAAATACCCTATCTATTTTATCTATCCCATTTTCTCCTTTTAGAGTTGATTCGAAATATACGCGAATTTACAATCCCCAAAGACGCCTAAGAATATTAGTGGAAAGGTGCCGTACAGATTCGTTGCAAGGGCGGCATTTGGATCGAATTTTAAAAATATTTTTTTTGTTACAAAAAAAATTGATATATTTTCTGAATTAATTTTGGGCATGAATTTGGCATTTAATTTAACGTTTCTTATTTCCCTATTTTGTAATATGTATGTTTAATGTCGACTTTCTTTTATGTTGAAACTGGATGGTTTCGAGGTGGGAGTATATGTTAAATCAAGAAATTTGATATGTTTACAAATTTTTCACTAGTAACTTTGTCCTCATCCGTGAGTGGGATCACAAAGGACATTCCTTTCACCCATATGATGCCCGGTGTCAGCTATCCAAAATGGGTTGGAGGTAATAAGGGTTTTTGGTAGATAGAGAGCCACAGGAAATGTTTTATTTTAGTCTTGAGTGTGTTTACTATGCGTTAAAATAAACGCTTGCAAACTCCACCATCAGTAGAGAATTGACCTGCTGAAATGGGATATTTCTTCTCTTACATTTTACTCGTTTGAAATCACAATTAATTATGTCCTTAATTTCGAATTATGTTGTATTTCTTAAGATTTTACATATAATATATTGCTATAGAGACAAGGGGGGGGGGCGTTTTCCATTTTTGTTCGGGGCTGCTAGACTGCTAGAGCTGGCCTTGCCTATACTGATATGGGTACAGTTGACCTTGGTCCACATGAGCTGTTGCACCAATGAATTAAGGTATAAGACAACTTACGACAACTTTTTTTGGAAAAAGATGGAGATATGGATATTTTTTGTGGTTTTTAGATTTATTTAGTAAATTTTAAGAAGAAAAGACTAAAATTTAGAAGAGAAAAATAAATTACTACAACCAAAATGGGAAAAAAAAATCTGTAAAATTTAACAAAAATTACATTAATGGGGCCCGCTCTGACCAAATAGTAAATGATCAAATTCTCAATTTTGATGTACTACTTTGCTATTTCTTTTTGAAATGATCTTCAGGATAAGAGATATTTGAATTTTTTTCAAAAACTAGAGCACTTTACCTTAGTTATTATATGAATTTGCTTAAAAAACAGTGATTATATTCACATAAAGAACTGTAATTTTGGTAATAAAACAGTGATTGATAAATCTGAAGGTTAAAACACTTTTACTGTTATACAGAACACACACAAAAAATTTCTGCAAATTATTTAAAAAACTTTTTGAGCAATCTCTGCCCCCGTTTGAGCTTTTCAAAAAAAGACACATTTCGAGTAAAACGCATTGTTAAGTTTAACATCTTATGTAAAATGGTGGCATCTGCTTTTACTAAAACACTTGTTATTTTTGTGCTGGTGAATGGAAAATAAAAACCTTGGTAAGCTACTAAAATGGCCTATAAAATAGAATCATAAAAAAAAAGAAAAATGTCAATTTTTTTAAAAGAAATCACGATTTTAGGGTAGTCGGATACCTTAAGTTATATAGTACATATAATTTAATTTAGTATTTATTGTTAATAATTTATCTTGCTAAGTAATGTTAATCTTTTATTCAACAATTAATCTTTTACTGGTTTACCGAATGAGTTAACATTAATGATACAAATTGGTATTTTAAAGTTGAAAGATATAAATTAAGTTGTTAGAAAAATGACTTATGTACTAACACTAGTGATATTGATTTTTATAAGAAACAAAAGTAAAGTCGCGTTGCATTCTTTTTTCTCTATTTAATTTTATTGTCTTGTTAATTATTTTATTCAGCAGTAACCTTATTGCACGTCACTTAATTTTTTTTCATTTTGGAATTGTGTGTTTTGATATATCGGCCACATATCAAAATTCACTATTTATTGAAATTTTCCTTATCTAAATTTAAAATTAATTTAATAACTTGAAGCTTATTTTTGGATATTATGCAGTGGACAAGGGAGAATACAATCGTTATAATTTTGTATATGTCTTGCAACATTAAGAAGACAAATGTGTTTAGTTTGGTATGTACACCTCTTATTGTTTTCATATTAGCATCCCTGAAGATCTGTGATTTGATAACTCCGATTTCTCAGAGAAATATGTTCAAAAATAAGTAGTGTGATACAGTTTATATTAGTGAATGTGTGATGTAAGAGTGAGTCAAGAATTTTGTCTATGAAACGAATACTTAGAAGGTTACGGAGAAATTCAAAATATTGTATGCGATATTGTTAAGTTACAGTGAATATTGTGAAATTGTACATAAATACTAAAAATGATGATAGAAGAGAGTTCACATTTCCAACTCACAATTATTTAAAGAGCTGTTTTATTCTTACAACTCTTATATTCTTTTATTCCTATATATATATTCTTATAATTTTTATATTTTTATATTCTTATATTTTATAACGCATATGAAATAAAATACTGTTTATTGTGTTGAATAGTGCATATAAGTTGTTGTACACCATTTTCATATTATTTATAATTTCTTTGTATTAGTGTCCATATTTTTTTTATCTTTTTAAAAAATGTATTTCATCTATGCAAAATTTTGTGTAACACTATAAGGTATTACTACGATGGCGCCAGAGTAGATTTTTATACATAATTATTATTTTAACATTTGTATATTATGTATTTTTATATTTACTATCTAATTTTTTGATATGTGATAATTTTCCAATATAAAAAAAATTGAATACAATATCTGCTAGCTATAATACGAATCTATTATTATGAAGGAATAGGAGGAAACGCGAACTCTTATTCTGGAAGTCGAATAGATTTGAACAAGTTAATCTTCAGTATATATGTACGGAAATTCATTTTTATTAATTAATATTTTGGAAGCGTCATTAGTGCGTTTTTTGTTATAGTTTCTTTTATTTTAGAGCATTTTGTGTGTGTGTGTGTGATTTCTGTTTCCCTATTACTTAAATATTTCTACTATGTGTAATATGCATTTCCAAATGATGCTATGTATTGTTTTGTTTTTGTTGAAAATTGATTAAGTTTGTAAAGAGAGAAAAACCATGCCATGACTCCTTTTTAAAACTGGAGGGGGAGGAATGTAAGGACAATTAAATTAGATTAAAAATTAAATTCCCTATCTAGCACTTAGCTCATATTTTTCATTTCATCTTCTATAATCAAACTAATCACCCATTTATTTCTTCGGAACATATGACTTAGCCAATAAGCATGTCTAATTCCAGATGGTTAGATTTAATAGCCCTATATGTCAGTATTCACTTTCAAGTAGAATCATAAAATCCCCGATACTTACCCCATCGGAGTCTTAAGTGCTAACCCACTTAAAACACACCGTGGTGTGTTTTTTTCCTCCCTGCTCTTAGCGTCAAAAGAGATGTACTAATTCTAGAATAAAGACCTTTTTAAAAACTAAGTCTGATTATGACTCAAAACATGTTATATATATATATATTTAAATATGAGGAATTGCAAATTTCATCTAAAATAAAAAAAGTTTGGTTCCTATGATATAGATAAATTTCATTGCATATGTGCAGATCAAACATCATATATGGATCTAAGAGTTTCAAGTGGTATATTTGTGCTTAAGGAGACTTCTGCTTTTCCCGGATGTTAGATGCAAATGTAAAGGTGTTGAAAACTTTCGCTGCAAAAAGGTTTCTTGTGTAAGATGGTAGCTGTGTACTTTTCCAAGAAAAAAAATAAAAGATTTTTGTCTATCTTTTAGCGAACCCTATATTTGTTGGGTAAAAGTTCTCCGTTTAACTTGAAATAGTGATGAGCGGATATATAACAAATATATATATAGTTAAAACTTTTACTAATAATTTTCAAGTTTTTTCTCACAGTTCAAATGGTACATATTTACAATAAACTGTTTATTATTTGAATTTACTTTGTTTTTAGATTTTATTGTTTCATTGAATGTAAACACAGACACTTAATGATATGTCTCTAGAATGAAAATATTTTGCTCCGAAAGATCTAAATTTTACGCTTGGTTTTAAAATTTTTTTTAATCATTTTTGATGAAAAAAGAGAAACAATTTTCTTAAGCTATTGCCAACGGAATTTAATTATATTTCCATCTGTACAAGAATGCTGTCATTTGTCACGTTACCTCAGTCTGTTACCTCTTCCTCTTGTTGGTTGAGGTGTAGATCAAGCTCATTAATTCGATTCCCGAAATAGAGGGGATCTTAACTCAACTAGCGTAATGAAGCCATCGATTTGAACTCAAAATTATTATTATTATATATATACACCAGAATTTACAATAAATAACCTTTTTTTACGCAATATGAATCAATTGATAGTTTGTGAAATGAGAGGTATCCTCTCAGATTCTCCATGACCTCGTATTGTACAAGTGGCAATGTAGATTTGATTCCGGCAATAATTAATGTTGTAATATCGTCCTCTAGCATCTGCTCTTTTATAAAATTATCTATATTTTATGTCTCATCCCACTGACTACACTGATTATCATAAATTAAGGAAAAATCGCACAAATAGCGATAACTCTCCCAAAAATAGGCCAATCTCAATGAAATATGAATATGCTAGTAAGTAAAAGGAGCGTTCTGAAGAATATAACATTATGCTAAACATTGGCGATGCAGTTGGAATATATCCTTTGCGAGGAGCAAAAAATGGATGTCTCAGAGCAAGGCAGCAAGTGTAGTTGTGTGTCTGAGATAAGAAATCTGGTACAGAGAGATTGTATCAATGACCCCCAAGCATCATTTGACCCAAGAACTGCGATGACAAGTTATTGGTAGATTTAGACAGGACAAAGTCATATAGAAGTTGGCTAGATGGCTGAATGTGTGTCCGTCTGTGATCCATAGACTTAGGCAACAATTCCTAATTCCGGATTCGGCCGGAAACATTTCAGCGCATGCAGGGGCCAGCACGATCACTGAACCTTAAAACTATCAAACATGTTTGGGACGCTCTAGGATGACGTGTGATTATTCTTAATCCACTTTTAGAACCCTAGCTACGATTTTAAGCTCTCACTTCCTACACAAGTAATAGAGCGCATATTTGAAAGCATTCGACATCGTTGAATGCGCTGTATTGCTATTCGGTGGTATCGTACCCCATATTATGGGTACTTTTCCTATACCAAACTGACACACGCGATTTGTTCATTTGCTAATTTCTATAACAGCATAATTATCTGGTGATTTCTTTTAATGCTGTTTTATAACTTCCTATGTGTCTTGTATAATGTTTATAAGTTTCCTTAACTTCTGCGCGTACTTTTTGAGTTACTATCATTATTGTGATTTTTCCTTAATTTATTCTAACCAGTTTTATATACTATTCGATAGTGATGTTCATATTCGACGCGGTGTTGTTCAAGATTAAAGAGTCAACTTCGCTGGATGGAAGAAAACTCGAATTAGAGAGAGGATACACCCAGCGGAAAGCCCATCGTTAAGCCTTCTACAAATGCAAATACTAGGCGAATAACTTAAAATAAATAAAATTCATGAATCACTTGTGTTGTTTGATAAGTGAGCAACAGATATATTTCATTTTTGATAAATATATGAATGTTCCTTTAGATCATTTAAGCTGACGTCTTCAAGTATAAGTCAACTTATCAGTACAGCACTACACTGGATTTATGGGATAGGTGGGACTAAGTAATAACGAATAACGAATTCACGTCAGTCAGAGTATGATATTGCATCTAAATTATTTTTACGTAGGGTCGGAGATGAAAAGAAAAATAACAATTTAGAAAAAAAAATCAATAAAATCTTAGGTAACACAAATACAAAAACGCAAACCAAAGGTGATGCAAAACGTTTTATAAAAATCTACCGGCTCAATTTTTTTTCTCATGTAAAATTTCCTCATAGCATGCCAATAATTTTTTTATTCCTTGTTTGTTGAAAAACAACGCTCATTGTTGGAGTCTTACTTGATAATAATTTTGTGTGGAATGAAAATATATTAAGAGATGTTCGAGTCCATTTAAACTAAAGTGTAAAGAGAAAACATATTTCATCTAAAATTTCTTTTTATATGAAATGCACCAAAACAATAAAAAAAGACTAATAAAAATGCGTTTCCATAAAAGAACGTTACGAATTACGAATTTGCGTTTTATATATAACTCAATATATTTAACTTTTTAAATGGTTTGAGTATTAAAAATCTATTACTCAAGAAAAATCTATTTTGTTTCATCGTTATTTTTTTATTGCTGTTCCTAAGAGTATAAACTTAAAAGTATAGTTTTAGTTTTCTCCAGGGAGACATCGACTATATATAAAATGCTTGTACAGAAATTCATATTTCTTTTTAAAAGTTTTTATTTAGTTTCACCTATCCATTTGTCTGTCGGTCTGTAATCAAATCTTGCAAGTTAAATTTGATCCACTTCTTTGTTTCCGATTGAGCTGAAATTTTGCATACACGTTTAGTTTGGATGACAATGCATGTTTAGACCATTTATATTCCAATTTGCAATTAGTGAAAAACTTTTCACCCCTGTTAGATTTTTATTCTGCCTAGCATCTTATCGGATTGAGCTTAAAGAAGTTCCAATTTTTCGACATGTTTTAAAAACCCATCTTAATTTTTCTATCAAACTGAGACGAAAATAATTACATTATATGGAAAATCATTTATTTTGCCATTATACGGTGTAATTATTTAAAAAAATATATTGATATTTTCTATTTTTTACGATGTTTTCTAAAATAAGTCAAAATCTATGCATTCATAAGTGTGATTTCTAAATCGTTTTGTATGAATTTTTTTTCGTCTTAATGAATCGATATTCTGCACTAAAAAAGTTCAAGCTTTTTTCTTTTAGAATCAATTATTTAAATAAATGAACCGAAAACTTTTTTTTTACGAGTTTTCAAAAAATACTTAATTTTTTAATAAAACATTTAAAAACTTCGTCATTTTTAAAGATTATCGCACTAAACTTTTTTTTTACATTTGTAGAATAGAATTATTCAAATTCTGCACTAAGATTTAAAAAAGTTGGTTTTAATTTACGGATTTAAAAGTTTTTGTGTTTTGCGTTTTTAATATAGTATTATAGTAAAAAAAGGAGTTTTATTATTTTGATTAATTTTGATTTGTCCAATATTGTTTTGATCTTATAGTGTTTATCCCTGTTTCCCAGTATCCGCTTGTTGCGGGTCGCGTAAAATTTGTATCATATGTACGTGGCCCGCCGGAAAAAAAGATTGAATACCCCTGAGTTAGCATGTTCAAAATTAACCGGCAAACGGCTTTGCAACAATGATGCGCTAAATGAAATGAATAGACTGAAAAACCTGCCCAGCGATAACTAAGAAGTTAAAAATAAATTAAAAGTAAAAAAAAACTTTTTTAAAAACAAGCTTTTATTTAAATGCTCTAAAAAGAATAAAATAATAAAAAAATTTTTTGCTATCAACTTATAACGTCATTACACAATTTATGATATAAAAGCTTGTCGCGAGATTTACCTGTGTAGATAAACAAGCAAATTAAATAACTTAAACTGATTGATTTTAATTGTTAAAATTTTCAAACTAAGTAAATACGAGTGCTTAAATCTCACGACAAGCTTTTATTTCATAAATTGTGTAATGACGTTATAAGTTGATAGGAAAAACAAAATTAAAAGAAAAGTTTATTTTATTCTTTTTAGAGCATTTAAATAAAAAAGCTTGTTCTTAAAAAAAAATTTTACTTTTAATTTATTGTTCTAAAAGAAAAATTCAACGGCACTCAATATTTGCAGAACAATATCAAGAAAATAATTTCATATATTCTATGAATATATTTGAATACATTTCGTATATGTTATTTACATTAATATTTATATATTTATTCCATCCACTTAGATGTCTGGTATGTGCCTATTTCGAATTCCTGAAAAATGGTTCAGTAAAAAGATGTAGCTACACTCTTCCGAAAACTACTTAAAAAATTTAAAACAATACAGCCAATCAGGGAACTACAAAAATCCCCCAACGACACAATTAGAGAACACAAGAAATGTTTTTTTCCGTAATAAAAATGGTACTGTAAATAAATTATTACAATGCACTATAAAGGGCTGCAAACAAAACATTATTACCAAGAAATATTAGAATATCAAAATATTTTAGATTATAATTTACGAATAATGCTCCTGTGAAGGCAACAAAAAAGCTTATGCTTCTACAATCGTTGTTAATTTATCAGTCTACATAAAAATTTCTTTTTTCTTTAATAATTTTGTATTTCTACGTAATAAAAATACCAAGAGGTTGCCAAAAAAATATTCCTTGCATTTTACGTTACTCGTATATGAAAGAAGGTTTTTACTTGGTTAAAGTGATTTTTCCATAAGTAAATAAACAAGACGTTAATGATTAAAATAAATCCAATAAATCCTGTGCAAATAATCTCGTCATCCAAAAGAAGTGCGCAGTAATCAATACAGGAAAGTCATATACTGCTTCAGACTTGTAATATATATATATATATATATATATATATATATATATATATATATATATGAGTGTGTGTGTGTGCAATAATTCCCTCTAGTATCCTTTTTATTAACTCTTTATACTAATATTTAAAATAACTTTAACTCTTTGGTTTAAAATTAAAATTGTAATCCTAATCGTAACCGGCTAGCCCGAAATCCCTGTGTCCTGCCCATTCTATCCAATCTGAACAACTATTACGAAATAATCACGCGCCTCTACTGCTGGTATAAAAGCAAAAATCTTGTGTAATCGCTCTCTTTTTTATCATGTAATCGGCCGGCTGCAGCGCGTTCTGTGTTTGTCTTTGTCTGTGTTTGTTTCTTGTTATGTGTAATGCCGTTCCTACTTGATCTATATATGTTTCCAGATGTGAATAAACTACAGTAATGATTTACACGAGTGCCTCTTCGATAATGTAGTACTCGACATTGCTTCATGTAACACAAAAAATCACACCACCGGCCAAGCCCTATCCTTGGTTCGCTACAGAAATAACATCCACTCGCGCCGTCTTACAATTATTTTTACCACTCTACAGAACTATTATGGAATTATTTCATATATATATATATATATATATATATATATATATGCATAATTCTCTAAAACTTTCTCTCGGGACAATTTAATTTAAAATGGTCTTGAGTCCTCTAAGACTTCACTTGATAATTAATTTTAATTGCCCAACCAACGGGAGGTAACCTCAACTTTATCTCGCAAAAAGTTGAAACGTTATCGTTTTTAAAACAGGATGATGCAATCTTCCATCACCCGCGTATTTGAACCAATCAGGAAAACCATTACTGGGAATCATTTGATCTTAACAGCTTCCGGTTAACCAAGACTACAAAAGGTTTAAATCATGTGTGCGAAAATAAGACTGATTTGGTGACTGTCTTAACTATTCGCGTGTCTGTATATTTCTGCTTGTGTTATTCTTTGTACGTTGCCGCTTTGTCCGTTTATTCGTTAGTAAAATGTGGATGTTTAAATTATAATAGCCTTCCCATAAATTTCAGCATCACAACAACCTGAAAAATGATCACCTTTACATCAAAATGCCTTATATCAAGTCCGAAATTACTACATACATATGTGTGAGTGTGAGTAACAATTTCTCAAATATGAAATTAAATATAAGTATACATTTTTCCTTTAACTTTTCATTACGAATGCAACTTTTATAAACACTAGTTTTATATCCCGCATTAAGACATTCGCCAAGGTAGAGAACCGCGATTTTTCAAAAGCGTACAAACGAATTTTTTTTAATATTTAGTGTATTTTTTATTAGCATACACATATAAAATTATTTTAAGAATATTATTACAGTAAAAAGTTATTGAAAGGCAATTTTTGGTAAAAAAATGAACATAGATTACTTATTTTCAGAACATTCTCCTTTTATAAAAAATTCCTTCTGTAGTAATAATATTTTGCCTATATATAGCTTAGACTTCTCTGCAGAATAAGTACTAGGATTCTTGAAATATATAATTTAGAAGTGGGTTTAACCTTTTATTTTAATACATCAGAGTGGGAAAATTTTAGCAAAAATTTAAAAAAAACCACCGGTTATGATTTAAATTGGTACTAACTCTGAAAATTATAGGAATTTTTCATAAATCCTAGTTTAGACTAAGTCTTAGCTATATATATAAGCAGAATATTAATATTATTGAAGTACTTTACATAAAAGGAAAATGTTTTCTAAAAAAAATGTAATTCTAAGTTGTTTTTTTGCCAACATATTGCATTTTAATAATTTTTTATTGTAATAATATTTTTAAAAGAATTTTATACATGTATTTAATCTAAGTGACATCAAATGTTACAAATAAAAATATTTATTTGTATGTTTTTAACAAAATTATGGTTTTGAACGTAATAGGATATCTTAAAAATATTAAGCTGTGTAATAGATTCACTAACAGTTCCTATATCCTCAAGATACTAAAAAGACTTTCACTTTCTCGTCAGATCCACTTCCAGTGGATCCCGTATCATGTCAACGTTGTTGGAAATGAAATTGCGGACAGCTTAACCAGGGCTAGTGCAGGTGAAACTACAACACCTGCCGCTCCTCTTAATTAATTAGAACTATTTTCAAAGTAGAAAGCAAAAAGCAAGGCCATTTGGATGATCCCACCGGTGCATCCATAGTATCGGAGCAAATGCCCTGGAGGCTCTTTGGTTCGGGGCAGCAGTAGACGAGATCAAACTGCACTTACTCGCTTCCTTAGTGGTCATTTGACGTCATTGACTTTTGTCGATGGCATTAAACATTTCAAAATTTGCACTTCTGCTCAGGCCTCCCCTGGCCCCATCTTATCTTGTTTGGGGCTTACCAGGCAGGACTTGGTTCAAGATCCCCTATTGGCTTTGGCTTTGGACTCCTTCAGGGTGATTCAACACAGTTCCTATATAAAATATATTGTGTAGTACTGATACATTTATAAGTGTATTATATCAGTGTAAAAGAGTATTTTATTTTTTACTGTGTCACAATGTATTTTGTTTGTTTATAATTTTCAGTAAATTAATAGTTTTTTTAAATAATCTTTTATTTTCGACTTTTCATTAGGTTCACGTGCATTCGTTGTATTATCGCGCCCCATTAGAGAAACGCTGCATATATTTCCTCCCAGATATTCAAATATTTTATGCATTTGTACAATAATACTTTGAAAATAAATTATTTTATGCATTTTCAAAGCGTAAAAAACATTTGTAACTTACAATGTTGTTAATAACTAAAAAGAAAATAAGTGTTTTTTTTAAAGTTAAAGGGATATCATTCTCTTAAATTGTTTTTATGATAAGAAATATGTAATGTGCTTTTTAGTATGTTATGTACAAAAAATTATGTACATAACTAGGGCGAGCAAATGGATGAAAACAACCTCTATCCAACAGAATATTTTTTTATTATTTTTGAGCACTCGTTGATAAATTTTAAAACATTTCAATCCTACGTCTTCTAAAAAGGCGTTACAATAAAAGAAATGCTAGCTTTCAGTAGTCTTAAGCAAGTTCCCGTTGGCGCTTATAAAAATATGACGTTATATATATCTGCTCCATTTGCGTTCCTTTCCACGACACCCTTCCAGGGGGTCGTCTGGGGTGGAGAAGAATCGATACTGCTCCTTTGAACTCTTTTCATCCTACCGCCAGGTTTTATTTCAGCTTCGTGTTTCGATTCGTGAAATCTTACATATAAAAGTTTAGGTAAATGTTTTTTTCCCCTTAGAATTCCGATTACGATGGATATCTGAGGATTTAGATCGATATATCGAACCAGCCAATTGGGTACCGTGTAAGCGAGCTATTTTAGTAGAACAATTCTCCTTGCGATCAGATGGGAACAATGATATCGGGAGGAAGTAATAATGAAAAAAATCGATTTTTGATTTGTTTGGGCATGGTAGAAATTGGTTGATTTGATTTGTGATTAAATTCGATCTTTGCATTTGGTTGGGGAAAAAATGAATGCTTGAAAAGAGAACGACGTCTGAAATCGAAAACAGTGTATAAAATGCAGCAATGTTTTTAAGTTTCGACGGCAATTATCAAAAATTAATACGCCGTATGACTTTTTCCAATATAAGTATTCATTTTTTCTGTAATTTCCTTTCATATCTAGTGTTAACACAAGAACGTCCGGTATTTTTTTTTCTCGATTACCCTAAATGGCCACCGGGTTCATTTCGTCACAGCGATATAATTTACATAAAATAATTGTTATAATTAAATAATTGCAGGCCTACTGTTCGGTAGGAATTAGTTTTAAGATATTTTA
This sequence comes from Trichonephila clavipes, assembly GCA_019973935.1. Taxonomy (NCBI): domain Eukaryota; kingdom Metazoa; phylum Arthropoda; class Arachnida; order Araneae; family Nephilidae; genus Trichonephila; species Trichonephila clavipes. The sequence continues at coordinate 627,227 of BMAU01019922.1, forward strand.
ATATTATTTCATTCCATTTCTATATATTATGACCCTTTATATCCTACAAACTGACGTTGATTTTATATTTCACGAAGCGTGTTGAACCACTGCTTTGTCGCAAAACATTTAGGGTCACGAGGAACTTTACTAATATGCAGTACCCATTCTATGCCACCCCTAGCGACATATAAATTAGGATTTACTGGAATTTCATCAATTTCATCTACACTTTCTTCAGATTCTTCGCAATCACTTTTACTCAGCCTTATGTCTTCATCGGAATCTGAATTAGAACAAAACAACTCATCATCATCCGATTCCTTCTCAGAAAGCTCTCGCAACGAATTAGCAATTTCATAAGGGCTTAGATCTTTTCTATGTATGAGCCATCGTTTCAGGGTGTCTACTCAGCACTGACTTTGAAAATCGAATGAAAATTTTATAAGCAGATAAGCAAATATTATGTTACGAAACACTTAAACACAACAATTCTGTGATAATTGATTCATTTCCACTGCAAATCCAATAACACTGCATTCAAGGTTAAATAAATGTGTGATAGGACTTTGGGAAGTTTGTTTTGCTAATAGTATCTACTTAGTGATCTATATTTTGTTGAAGGACAATTATTCATAATGATAGATTGTCTTGGTTCCCAAATGACACCAGCGGACGTTCTAGGTATATTTAGTTGTAAAATCACCCTATAACTAACCTAGAACCACAAAGCGTTTTCTGAGTAATCATCAGGAATAAATTAAAAGTAAAAAAAAAAAAACTTTTTGGAAAACAAGCTTTTATTTAAACGCTCTAAAAGGAATAAAACAAACTAATTGCGATGTCGGAATAGGAATGGTCAAAACATGTATTGTTATCCAAACTAAAGAGGTATACAAAATTTCAGCTCAATCAGTTGAAAACATCAGCTTCAAAATTGAATTACAAGATTCCACCCTAATTTTTTTCAATTAATATCTTTTTAACTAATTGCGATATCGAAATAGGAATGGTCAAAACATATATTGTCATCCAAACTAAACGTGTATACAAAATTTCAGCTCAATCGGAAACCGGGAAGTAGATCAAATTTAACTTGCAAGATTTGATTACACATTGACAGACAGACAACGGGACGGGTGAAACTAAATAAAAACTTGTAAAAATAATTAAAAGTCACGAACAATTTTCAAATCCCCTGCAAAAATCCGGAAAGGAGAACAAACTGACAGACTCCGGTGTCCAAACGATATCGACGGACGTTCTAATGTAAAAAGTCTCAGGGGTGTTAAATTTCTCTATAGCTCTGAAAATATAAACAATTTTCAAACAGATATACTTCTTTTAAATTTAAATTAAATAATTCGAAACTTTTGCACATTATTTATAAAGGAACGGGGCTTCAGAAAAGTAAAAGTTGTTTAAAATATAATAAAAATTTTAAAAATCATAAGCATATGAAACTTCAATAATAAATATTAATTATTTTTTGCGTTGCGCACGCTATTTTCTAAAATAGTAGCCTCTGATGTATAAAACTTTATAGAATTATAAAATGCATCATGCTCCTTAAACCCTACAGAATTGTAGTATTATATATATTTTGTATTTCAAAATATTTGTAAAATATTGCAATTTCTTAAATATTTTTAAAAATGTATTTTTTTATTTATTAATATATGTAAGTTATTATTCTATTTATATAAAATAGCTACATTGTAATAAGAATGCATTTAACTTTATAAATCATCTTATAGCTAGTAATTAAAGCTACTATTTTAGAAAATAGCACGCGCGACGTAAAACTAAATAAATATTTCTTTTAGAAAAGTTTCTTATTTTCATATGCTTATAATTTTCTTAAATTATGATTATATTTTAAACATTTTATAATTTTCTGAAACCTCCTTCCTTTTTAAATAAAGTGTAAAAGATTCGAATTATTTAATTTAAATTTAAGAGAATTATACCCGTTTGAAAATTGTTTATTTTTTCAGACCTCTAGAGAAATTTAACACCCTTCAAACCCACCCCAAAGTATTAATTCCTGTTTTTTGACAGATTTATTCTTGATTCCCTAGAAAAGGAATACCTTGTTATCTTACACGTGTCTTAATCAGAGACCAAACGTTTCGCTAAAACCATGGACCTTTATTTGATCATTTGACTATAACATTCCTTTTATACTTCCCAATATAATGATTTTACTGAGAGTAATATAGACATTTTCTGTCTTTGTCGATTTGCACTTATGTATATATTATGAGCTCAAAATGACCGTATTCTTCATATTTAAAATACTTTAAACAAATTTGTTTTCGACTAGAATCTTCGTCACAACTACTATTTCCTGAACGATAGAGACGGCTCGGAATCATATAGAAATTCAGTGGTGCAATGTACGGTGCAAGAAAGTAGGGAAAAAGAAAAGAAACATCAACACATTAAAGCAGAGATACTCAACTTGTGACCCACCAAACCTTTTAAAGTCGCATGTCATGGCTCATTGCTCAGAGAAATTTATTTATTTAAGACTATTGTGCTAAAAATTTGGCGAGAAGTTTTTTGTCAAAAAATCAAATATACCAATTTTGCTTTTTGCTGCCGGTATCGTACGGGTACGAATTTATATTCGTTTTATATTTTGGAACGGTTACGGTTAGTGATAACAGACAAAATTGAAGTAGCAACAATTTTATAGGTGGAACTAGTTTTTAACTATCTTTCATATCTTGCAATTGAAAAATATTCGAGGAAAATATATCGTTTTAAGACGATTGGGAGGTTGACTATTTTGTAGGAAAAAAACAAACATGGATCGGTAATTGTTTGATTTGTCACGAAGGTGATGTATTTAAAAAATACCAATAAACAGGAACTATTTCAATGACATTTCTTCTCGAAGATCTTTTTCAAGAGGTAATAAATAAGGTTCACTGAATAATCTTTGCAACAGCAACAAAGTATTTTGTCTGTAGTAATAATACAGTGGTAACAAATACATCCTATGAAGGTTGTTATATTATTGGCAATCATATGAAGCCGTTTACTGATGCAGAAATTGTGAAGGAGTGTTTCTTAAATGCTTCTAATTTAGTGTTAGTGACACAAATAAGAAATATAAAAAATAATAATTAAGAAAAGCAATACAGTAGTTATATTTTGATCAATTTTCCACATTTTAGATTTCCAATGTTATCTTGGTCTTAAAGGATATTTCTCCCCCTCATTTGTCCTCATGTTGCTGCCCGCGTGAAATATCTAACACATGTATACGGCTCAGAAGGAAAAAAAAGTTTAGTACCCCTGCAATAAGGTGACAGAAAACATTTTATAAAAAGGTTATTCTGCAATAGATGTTCGAAACTGCATGCACTTCTTTTTCTGGGGACACATAAAGTGTTTGGCGTACGATACGCCCCTGCCTTCATTTAAAGGCCTCAAACCTGAAATATCATCAGCTGAATAGGTACGTGGCATGCCAGGAATATTCCTAAATGTAAATAATTTCTTGCAGCGTCATTGTCAGGCTACCAGTCGACTTCTGGTCGTAATTTCTATCACCTGTTTTAGTATAGCTTTTCAATAATTTTTGTCTCTTTAGTGTGTTGCCTTTTCTCTTCTTTTTCTTTGCGTTTTTGCACCATAGCTCGTAACTATTTAATTTGCTATTCCGTATTCTTATGTGCTTCCCAGACGTCTTTGTACCTCCTACACACACTGCAAGTTTGCTGGTCTAGTAGCAAATCACCCAATATACAGCTTAATAACTGAATTTTATTACATAATGATATTGCTAAGAATTTTATGTAAAGGGTGTTTTTTTAGAGGTATAGAACTTTAAATTGCATTAAAACAACGATGTATTATTCGATTGACATGAATCTTTTTTATTCGAAAGATAATCTTGTGGCATTACATTTTAAATATGATTTCTGGCACAGGACTGCCACGGCTGGCTCGGATGTAGTCCAATCTGGACGTCCAATTTTCGACGACTTTTCCAAACATTTGTGGCCGTCTATCGGCAATAACACGGCAAATGTTGTCTTCCAAATGGTCAAGCGTTTGTGGCTTATCCGCATAGACCGATGACTTTACATAGCCCGACAGAAAATAGTCTAGCGGTGTTAAATCACAAGATCTTGGAGGCCAATTCACAGGTCCAAAACGTGAAATTAGGCGGTCACCAAAAGTGTCTTTCAATAAATTGATTGTGGCACGAGCTGTGTGACATGTTGCGCCGTCTTGTTGGAACCACAGCTCCTGGACATCATGATTGTTCAATTCAGGAATGAAAAGTTAGTAATCATGGCTCTATACCGATCACCATTGTCTGTAACGTTGTGGCCTTCATCGTTTTTGAAGAAGTACGGACCAATGATTCCACCAGCCCATAAAGCGCACCAAACAGTCAGTTTTTCTGGATGTAACGGTGTTTCGACATACACTTGTGGATTAGCTTCACTCCAAATGCGGCAGTTTTGTTTGTTGACGTAGCCATTCAACCAGAAGTGCGCTTCATCGCTAAACAAAACTGTTGGAAAATGTCATCGAAAATTGGACGTCCAGATTGGACTACATTCGAGCCAGGCGTGGCAGTCATATGCCAGAAATCATATTTAAAATGTAATGCCACAAGATTATCTCTCGAATAAAAAAAATTCATGTCAATCGAATAATACATCGTTGTTTTATTACAATTAAAGTTCTATACCTCTAAAAAAACACCCTTTACATTAGTGTAAATAGTTTATATTTTGATGTGTAATGCCATTATCTTAATCTAAATTAGTTTTAATTTACATTAAGATTGTAATATTCAAAAGCAACGCCGTCCCTTACGTTATAATGATGATTCAATGAGGACTTGGCTAAATCTTGGCAATAGAGTCAAGTTAGCGTCATTTTGGTGACCAATTTGGCTAATATGGTGACTTGGCGATCATATTGGTGACCATTTTTAGCGAGTTTGGGACCCTCTGGATTCTTCTAGAAATTAGTAGAGAAATACACTAAATTCAAGATCTATGACGCAAGCGGGTCTTTCTCGAATTATTCACGAGGGCTATAAATAGAAAGATGCTGGCCAAAATTCAGTCAGTCAGGGTTTGACTAGCGATCAGTTAGTATGGCTTTGATTGTTGAAGCTATTAGTGATTACTTCGACTGTTGAACGAGAGTTTGCTTGTGGATAATTTTTCAAATACGTGTATTTAAGGCACCGATAGTTGTTTCTGAGTGCCTTTGAAGGTGTGAAGACCTTCTGAGATTTATTCTACGAATATTTCTGCTGAATCCCGTATTTTAAGGATAGGATTTTCGACAATAAATTCTCATCGATCTTAAGGAACTGTCCTCTTATTTGCGACTGTTTAGCATAAAACCCTCAAACCCCGATCAACGTAACAATATTTGTTTTCAAGTTCTGGAAGACTTAAACAATAAATTAGAATACTTAGACTTAATATTAAAAAAGATAGCTTCAAAACATAATTTTTTAAAAGCAGTAAGTAATTCTTTTTAAATGTAAAAATATTTGATGCATTTTTAAAATATTTAAAGAAATTATGAAGACAGCAGCTTCTTTGAATCTCAAGACTTAATGCATTGTATGGCCAATATAAGCTTTTATAGAAATCATTAAGCAATATAAGCTACATTTAGAATGACATTACTAAAAAAAATAAGATATATATTGGATTTAAAACACATTTGTCGAAACACTAAACATACTTTTAATGTCTGATCTGTATTAAATCATAGAAATAAATATTCATATTTGAAATTTAAAAAGAAACAATTTTACTCACATTTTTTCGAGAAATACACAAAACAAAAATGGCTAAATCTATACGAAGGGGGATATATCTACACCATTCTTTGCTGCTTTTTTTCTAGGATTAAGTACACGCAGATTTCTGAAACTGAATTTTATCTTTATGTAAATGTGATATAATTTTACATAAATCATTTATATTATTTGCATTTCCATGATAATGGTAAAATCGAACTTAATAATAAAACTCTTGAAGATAAAATATACCAGTTAAAGCTTGAAGATTTATTTTATTTCAATCTAATGTCTCTTAACTATTATTGTACCCTGAAGGGGATTCTTACAGATAAAAGGAATGTTATCAGCGGAAACAATACTTTTTCTAACTATTTCTCAAAGCAACAAAAGTGATAGGTTCAAAAAGGCTGAGGTCCATAGGGTAAAATAAGAAGGAAAAAAATCGATTATTCAAGATATCTATCAATTTATTTGTTGTTTTTTTTTAGTTGTCACAAGAGGTAAGAGAACCTTTCCATTAAATTCTCTAATAATTAAGGACGATACAATTAAAGGAATATTAACATTTTTTATGATTTTATTTTAAAGGCATCTTATTAACTTTATAAAAATATCATTTTTTATTTTTGCATTCACAAGAACGAAAACTACGAGCATTTTATTAAAGGCAGTCACCATAACTTTACATAAGATGTCAAACTTTAAAATGCGTTCTACTCGAAATGTGTTTTTTTTCCCGAAAAGTTCAAACGGCGACAACGATTGCTCAAAAAGTTTTTCAAATAATTTGCTGAAATAATTTGTGTGTGTTCTGTATAACAGTAAAAGTGTTTTGACCTTCAGATTTATCAATCACTGTTTTATTATGAAATTTACAGTTCTTTATGTGAATATAATCACTGTTTGTTTAAGCGATTTCATATAATAACTAAGGTAAAGTGCTCTAGTTTTTGAAAAAATTCAAATATCTCTTATCCTGAAGATCATTTCAAAAAGAAATAGCAAAGTAGAGTACATCAAAATTGAGAATTTGTTCATTTACTATTTGTACAGAATGGGCCCCACTTATGTAATTTTTTGTCAATTTTTACCCATTTTAGTAGTAATAATATATTTTTCTCTTCTTAATTTTAGCATATTTCTCTTATAATGTACTAAATAATTCTAAACGCCACAAAATCTCTCTATTCATTTAAAAGAAGGTTACCGCAAGAAGTCGGATACCTTAAGGGGGTACCAAATAAGTGTCTTTTTAGTTTATAATTTCAGATAAAAAATATTCTTATACATACATGTTTTGGAATTTTCAAAAATAAAATTTGGCCAAAATAAAATAACTTCAGACATAGCGCGTGCTTTTAAATATTTTGCAACGGGCTGTGTATGCGATTTTTACTGATTCTCTCGCGTAAATTATTTTTAAAACGTTATATGATTTTAAAACATCTTTTTGGTAAGGAACTGCGATTTTTGTTAATCAGGATAGCTATTTTAATTTAAGTGAATATTGATTGTTGTTATACGGAAATAAAGTTAGATGGCCGAGGTTCAATACAAAAGGTTCTGTCGTGTTCTTCATGGACTAGCAGCATTGGCGTGTATAATTCGTTGAAAAGTATATCTATATACTGAATATTTAGCTTGGGTAAAATTCAGATATGTATTAGATAGTCATAATAAAGTACATATTTAGGAAAATATCTCATCCTTTGGCGGACATTCACTTTTTACTGACCAAGATAATTTAGATTTAGAAGTTAATGTGTTGCAAATTTGGGTTTTATATTGTTCACTTAAATACTATGAAAATAACTTTTGGTTGCACGAAAAAAATATATAAATTATGGTAAGAAAAGTAAAACAAAAATGGAAGAAGTTCATACTCAAAACTAATAGTCTGTGTTTCATTCATTTAATTTTTAAACTGTTAAAGAGTAGCAGTTTTGTATTATTTTTTAAAACCAACTATATGTCGCGTCTCGTTTTTTGAGTCTCGTATTTTAAAGATTTTTAAAATACTTATTTCTTAATTAAATATATGTTTCTTATTCTTTATAAAATATACACTCTTGGACAAAAAAAAATTAGCGCACCATGAAGGAATCGTCAAAATAAAACGAAATTTTACATATGTAATGACTACTTTGATATAAGTAAATGATTAGAAAAAACAAAAATTGATCATTTATTTCTGAGAAAAAAGCAAAAGAAGAGGAATGATTTAATACCCTGTTGAACCCCCTTTAGAGCGAATGCATGATGTGATACGATCGGGCATTGAGGCATACAAGTTTTATATGATGTCTTGAGACATTTTATTCCATATTTGCTGTAACTTTGCCTCTATTCGTTGAAACTCGTGGGATGCTCAACTCGCCATCCCAAATGATCCCGAATGATCCATCCAATCGAGTATATAGAGCAGATGTGCTCGATTGGAGACAAATCTGGGAAACAGGCAGGCCAAGGAAGGGTAGTAACAGTACGGAGACAGTCTTGTGACACGCTTGCCGTCTGAGGCCGAGCATTGTCTTGTTGAAAAATGGCTCCTGGGAGCCGTTGCATGAGTGTCAAATCATGTGGTTGCAGGATGTCATGGACATACCGCTGGGCTGTCATTTGTCCCACAGATCAATACTAGGGGAGATTGTGTATTGTTGACAAGGACACTCCATACCATCACACAAGCTGTGGGAGTGGTGTGTCACTGTAAAGCAAAGACAGAATTGAGGCGTTCACCATGGGGTCTCTACGCACGAATACGATTGTCATCACTGCAGAGATTGAATCTGGATTCGTCGCTAAAGACAACCTGGTTCCATTTCGCTGCAGTCCACTTTCAACTTTGTTGTTACTAAAGCCACCTGTCTGACGATATCAGATCAAGGTCCGTGAAGTACATCGCGGATAAGGGCTAAATTTTTACGCCTGTCGTTAGCCTTAGCTTTGAGCACCATTCAGGTGACAGTAGGATTTTGCTCGGTTCCTCCCTAATTTTGAGGGAGCAAACCCTGGGAGTGGCCAGGGCCTCCCACATCTCTTCCATTTCCACCAACCTCACGAAAGAACTTGCATCTCGACGAATATATAAAGTACCCTCATGCCGCAAAGGCGCTATATATTTACAAACATCCTTGTTTTCTCCGGGATTCTAACCCAGGCCCTACGGCACCACAATCAGCGTCGCCAACCACTTTACTGGATGGGGACTAATAGCTGCATAGCTAAATTTCTACGTCCAACAGAAATTATTCAATACCCGGGGCAAATCTTAGCAGGTATGTAGCTAGTGCGAGGGTGGCCGAAAAAAGGGGAACTATTTGCTGCCAAACACTAGCAGCATTTAGTTTTATCAATCAAGCAAAGTTTTTTACCAATTTTTCAAAATATAACACGTTATTTCGAATAAATATCCTGCATTTTAAACAGTTATTGAAAAATCCACGTAAATAAGTTCTGATGTCCCGATAACCTAGCATGGTTTAAGAAAAATAGAATGTTAGCACACACTGTGTGTTAGCACATATTCTATTAAGGTATCCGAATACATTCTGAACCGTGATTTAAAAAAAAGCGCATAAATGGATCATTATCATATTTAGTGTCATTTAGATTAAGATACATGTATAAAATTGTTTTAAGGACGTTTTGACAAAAAAAAAAAATTTAAAATACAATATTTCGGCAAAAAATTAACTTAGAATAACCTTTTTTCAAAATGTTCTCCTTTTGTAAGAAATGCTTCTATTACAATACTATTTTGCCTGTATATAGCTTAGACATCTGTACAGAGGCTCAACTATTATATTTGAAAAAAAATCACATTATTTTTAGAGTTACAACCAATTGAAATAATTATCGACGTTTTTTTCTTCAAATCTCTCCCCTCTCTTGTCGTAAAACAGGGATAAACCCACTTCTAAGTTATATATTTCAAAAATTCTATGCTAATTTTTTTGTCAAAATATTGTACTTAAATAATTTTTTATTCTAATGCCATTTTTAAAGCAATTTTATATACATGTTCTAATCTAAGCTACACTAAATATAAATATTATCCATTCATACGCTTTTGCAAAATCATGATTCCGAACGTAGTCGAATACCTTAATGTCTGCCCTTAATGTGCAACCTTCATTTGGTAGAAGAAATTCGAGGAAAGGCAGGCCATACCGCAAGCAAATGTTTTTTTTTTTTTCTGTTTATCAGTGGTACTGTCGGAGCACTGTGGATCGATACGTAACAAAGACGCCTCAGAAATTAATTAAGCGAGAGTTGTTTTACGAAAATACCTAATATGGTTAATACTACTTAAAACAAAGGAGTGTTTAAATTCAATATGCATTCAGGGAAATTAAAAGTGTTTTTAATCTAATTATAACTTTACAATTTAGAGAAACAAAATTTAGCAAAGAAGTTATTTTTGTGTATCTATTTACATTTTTAATAATGATTCGCTTTTTACTCTCATGTAGATAGATGAAATTATAACATCAACCTTAAGTATTAGTCAAAATATGAAACATGAGAGGCGGCATATTAGGTTTTTACATGCGTGCGGCCGACACCCTAGAATAAATTCTGTCTATATTACGTGTCTTTCTTTGAAGGGGTGACATAATCCATAAAGAGACACAAATAGGAGAAACCACAGACCCTTTCAATCCTTAAGCCAGCAATACAATTTAAGAACAACACAATATTGTCTAGAGCACTTTAACACAACCATCATCATGTGAGCAGCCCTCCCTGACTAGCAATGTAGGGCAGCGGCAACTGTATTATCTTAAATTACTTTAACTCTTCATTGCTTTTTTTTCATTTCATGCTGTTTTTTTCCTTTTTTAAAAAAATCAGAATCTAACACTGAGCTAAGAATATAAATGCATATTTAATTTATAATTAAGACTTTATATGAAGCATTAGTATATGCAGAGTGATTCGTGACCATACAGACGAACTTTCAGGGTGTATAGAGGGTACAACAGCGCTTTTCAAACTGAGGGGTGTGCCCCCTTGGAGGGCGTGACAAATATACAAGGAGGGGGCGAGCATATTAAAAAGTCGAAAACAAAAGATTTTTTTTTAAAAAAAATATTAATTTGCTGAAAGTAAACAAACAAAATTAATTCTGACATAATAAAAAATAAAATACACGTTTTCACTGATACATTACACTTTTGAATGCATCAATGCTACACAATGTATTTTATAATTAATTTAACAATACTAAGTAAAGAACAAGTTTAATAATGACCAGTAACCCCATGGGATTGGCATAGAGAAATTTATATACAAAAATTAACACATCTTGATAATTTGTACGGTTTATAAAATAACTCCCCTTAAACTGCCGATTTAAAATTACGTGATTCCCTTCCCATTGCCAAAGTTTTCCATGTAGGAGCGCGTGTTTGGGGGCGGGGGAGAAAGAAGCAAATAATATGAAATAAGTAAATCATTCGCAAACATTGTCAAGCTTTGGAATGTTTTTGGAATAATTTTATTTATAGCAGTGCACATAAATATCATACTTCGGAAAGACGTATGTATACGTCCGGGGATATTAACAATTTGGCTGAGCGAGATGTTTATATATGCCTTTGGCACTTAAGAGGTTAAAGTCGTATCGTAGTTTTAGCATCACGGTTAATACGTTGCTATTGTATGAGGGGGACGCGATGTAAATTATGATTGGATATTGGGTCGCGAATATTGAAGCTTTGAGAAACATTGGGGTACAAAGACGATTTGGAATCACTTAGGGGTGAAGGGCCATAAATGCGGTAGTTGCGAGCTACGATACAAAGAAGAAGAGGAAAAGAACAAAAATATTAGCGCATTAATTGGACAATGTGCAAGATTTTTTTAAACAGTTGTACTACGACAGGTGTACCAAATTATGACCAGAAGTCGTCTGGAAGGTCTGACAGCGACTCTGCATGGAATACCGCGTGTTCTGAAATATTTCTCCCGGGAATCTTGTAACTAGTACATGGAACTGAGCCGAAAGTTTCATGAGCCCAAATCCTGCTGGAAGTCGTCATTTGCGATCCGTTTCCCAAGATAGTAGGATAAACTTGTATTTAAACGAAGAACTCCTCAACATGCTGATTGTGTATGAATCTGCGGATTATAACGGGCACATCACTCGGTGTTTGCACCAGGAACGTTATCTAAACTGGCGTGTGCCACATAACAAGACCATCGCAAGTGTGAACAGGAAGTTACATGGGATTGGTTTTCTTACCGAGTTAAATGGTTCTTTTCAGTTTACGAGACTCCCAGTTCCTGCAGTTAAAGAACTCATTGCTCGAATATATGGAGCTGATAGGAGGATACGTGTGGGTCGGAAATCTTCCAGAACCTAAAGAATGCCTTGTAGCACCACCGCCACACCTCTTAGACGGTTTCTGGTCGTAATTTCGAAACACTTGTTATAGTACAACATTTCAATAAAATATTTTCTGTCCTATTAATGTGTTGTGATTTCTGTTCTTTTTCTTTGCTTATTTGTACCATAGCTTGCAACTCTGCCATTTTGTGGTACTGCATTCCTATATGATTACGAGTCGTCTCTGTACCCTCTATATCTCCAGCAGGTTTGTCAATCTGGTAGAGAATCACCCCCTGTATAATGTTTAACGACATTTATTTTAATTCCCCATAGTTTTAAAATTAATTGGAAAATTTCATCAGAATATGTATGTAGGAAAAAAGTTTACTGCATATGAAAAAAAAAACAATTATTTTAAATTACATTTTATTAGCTCGAGTGAATCTGTAAGGAACTCTGCAACAGTATATTAATCACTTTAATAATTTTTATAATTTTAATTAGACTTTTATAAAAGCTATCCTGTATATGTGAGGCGAAAGTATTTAAATAGAAATTAAGCGCAAATTTAATCAGAAATAATTGAGAGAATTTTTATAGCAATATATATACATTGACTAACTTCTTTTAAAATCTCGCAAATTCTTAAAAAATACAATTTTTGTACTTTAAAAAAACATTTACTTAATAATTTATATAAATAAAAACACAAGATGATGTATAGATGACTAAAAAAAAAGGAAACTAATTATTTTTTCATTATATCTATGGATAACTTAATTAAACATACTCTATAGAATTTTTTTAGATTTCTTGTATTATTTACTTTGAAAAATTATTAATTTATAAAAAATAATGCATTAAAAATTGTTTTCTAGCTTTTATAAAAAAAAAAAAATATATCATACATCCTTCACTTTTTTTCACGCGGATAAACAAGAACGCGTCTTCAATATATTATAAAACAAATTAATTTTTTTAAAAATTTTATGTATATTTTTAACATTTCCTGGAGAAAAAAACGATGCGAATTAAATGCAAAATTTTTTTTAATCGGTTTGCTTTTTAAATCCGCGTTAATAAATACTTCTACATGGTTACACTGGACGTTTTAAATGAGTTCTTGTTCTGTATCTATAAACCAGCATATATGATCACAAATCTGATAAATACGATTATATTTTCAATTGCGTAAATGATAATTTAAATATTTTTCATAGAATTTTTTTTATTTTTTCAGTGCATCAAAAGAAGAGAAATTTTTAATTAATTTATTTATTTTTTTCTGGTTTTTGAAAAAAGATAAACAAGAAATTACATTCAAACTATTTATTAAGAATGTAATCTGTTAAGAATTATTATTAATGGATTTATGTTTAACTGCCGTACAGTATTTTTTACTTTGTGTTATGCGTACTGATTTATTTCCTTACAGCATATCTTTAATTATTTTTGCTCAAATAACGGGAACTGAGATTTAGGATTATGAAATTGATATTTATGAATGAAATTATATATATATATATACTGCTCAAAATAATTAAAGGATATTGCGGTTTTAGGTGGATATTGTGACTGGGAAACTTTTTAGCTGATTGATACATGGTCGACAGACGTAGTAGGTTATATGAGAATAAATTACACATGTTTGGCAGGAAAAAAATGCATTTTATTGCGCATTTGTGTACAAAAGGAAAAAAAACACAATTTGTGAATATGAGAAAAAAAGAAATAAGAAAAGGTGTTTTCTTCAAAGGAAATCGTTTTCAGTAGGGGGTATGGTTTCCACGGATGTCCAGCAACGTTGAGCACCTTTGAGGCATGGAGTCAATGAGGCTATTAATCGCGAGTTGAGGTATTCTGTCCCACTCTTCCACAAGAGCTCTTTCCAGTTCTTGGAGAGTTTTGGGGGGTGGTTGGTGGCCAGCAATTCGTCTCCCTAGAGCGCCCAAACGTGCTCTATTGGATTCATGTCTGAAGAACACGCTGACTATTCCATTCGTACGATTCCTTCCTCGAAAAAGAAATCCTCCAACAGGTTAGCACGATGTGGCCTGCAGTTATCATCCATTAAAATGAAGTCATCTCCGATTGCTGCAGCGTAAGGGACTACAATAGGTCTGAGGATCTCATCCCTATATCGGCGAGCAGTCAGAGGTCCATCTCGAATGATGTGGAGGTCTGTGCGCCCGTCAATGGAGATGCCACCATACACCAACACTCCCCCACCGCCAAATCTGACGCTTTCGTGCACAAACGCAGGTTTATTCCTACTGCCACGGTCCCTCCAGATGAAAATACGCCTATTATCCGGATGAACAGAAAAACGGGACTCATCAGAAAAAAGAACATTGCTCCATTCATTTCTCCTCCAGTTCACATGCTCTGTCACCCACTCCCTGCGGTCGCAAGGATGCCTTGATGTTAGTCTGACACATACCATCGGTCGGCGAGTATACAGACCTACACCATGGAGCCGGTTTCGGACAGTCTGAGTTGAAACCGTGGTGCCAGTAGCCAAACTAAGGTGTTGTTGGAGAAGAGTAGCGTTCATATTTCAGTGTCTCCGAGCCGTTAACACTAAATAACGATCTTCATTGGGCGTTTGGGCGTTCTTGCCCGTCTACGACCTTGTCCTGATCTTCGGCCTGCACTTCCAGTCTCCAAAAAACGGTTCCAGATCCTGGAAATCACACTTTGTGACACTCCAATGGCTTGCGCTACTTCGGCTTGAGTTTGGCCTCCTTCTAACCTACCAACAACTCTCCAAGCTTCTGAATTGGTTAAATGACTTCGCTGAGACATCGTACTCATCGAAACAAAGCCGTCACTGAATGCCGATCATCCTTGTATTCATTTCAGTTGAAAGTCAAATTTCATTCGCTGCCGCTGAAGCGACGTTTTTGACGTCAAACTCAAAATTAGCATACTCCCCAGTTTCAAAATCAGAAAAATATGCATTTGTAATTATCTTCTTCCATTTTCGGCAAAAAAAATTTCGCTTATATCTTTATTTTATATAAAACTTACAATATACTTTAATTGTTTTGAGCAGTGTATATACATGATGAATCCCCAGCCCTTCAAGTGTCAGTCGGGGTGAACTTCCAACAAAGACAACTCAACCCACCTCCCGCATAAGAACTTTGACTTCAGCTTTCACCGGACTTAAAGAAGACACGTGTCACTCGCTGCTGATCAACGCTGAAAGAGGTCTCGTTATGTCATGGCTTGGAGTGCAAACTGCTTTACTGAACATTGACATAAATTATAATATTATAAACGGCTACACGTCGCATATCTCCTGTCAATCCAAGAATTTCTCCAATACATCATATATATATATATATATATATATATATATATATATATATATATATATATATATATATATATATATATATATATATATATATATATATACATATATATATATATATATATATATATATATATATATATATATATATATATATATATATACATATATATATATATATATACATATACACACACACACACACACACATATATATATATCTTTCCTTCCTTTTTCAGTGGCTCGACAGCCCAGTGTGGGCCTTGGGCCTTCTCAAGAAGCCTTTTTCAGACCAGCTTTCTTCCAGCTATATTTCTCCAATTTTTAGTTCTCCAAACTAGGAGGCCGATTTTTAGGCCGTAAATCCATCTTACATTTGACCTGCTTTCTCTTCGGGTGCGAACTGGTTGGGCATTGAAGACTTTTTCACTTTTCTTCGCTAATTCTGAAAACATGACCCGCCCGTTTAATTCATTGCATTTTGATGAAGTTAACGATGTCAAATTCTTTACATGAATGATAGAGTTTTAAATTTGATCTTTTTCGTCTTGTGCCAATTTCTTGAATTCCTCAAAAAATATCTCTTAAAAAATTTAATTCAACCAAAAGATTTTAATTTTTCTACTAAAACAATGAAGCCCATTTGATGCTCCCACGCCACAAGTCCTGGGTTCAAATGCCGAGTTGGGTAAAGTCGACTGCCTTCCATCCCTTCAGTGCGTTTTGTAAAGCGATTAAAAATGTAGCAAATTGTACTCACACGCACTCTCGGACACATACACATATAAGAGAAAGAAACTCCTTTATCATAAGGTCTCCAGAAGTAATAGACCGAAAAACTTGAAATTTTACATGCGTGCTTCTTTTGCGGAGATGAAATCTGCTAAGAAATGTTTTTCTAAAATCGACTCCGAACAAGGGGCCTGTTGGGATAATATATATGGATAAAAATTTGGGGTTTTTGAAATGTTAGAAATAGAGATTTGAAATTTGGCAAACCAGCTTCTATTGTTATGTAGAGATCCACTAAGAAATCGGTTTACAGAAATTGTCTGACGAAAGCATGATAAAAGATAATATTTGCATGTTTGTTTTAGATAATATTTATGAAATTACCAACAAATGAAAATTGTAGAATTTTAGTTCGTTATTTTATTTGGTAAATTTTCTACCCCATACAGTTAAATGTAGGGTGTATTCAAAACTATTCAAAATATTCATTAAATTTTAAACTCATTGAAGCTTTTTTTTTTAAATCTGTTTATCTCGACTGCTATATTTTTCAGTTCACCTGTGTGAAGTACGTGTGTAAATGTTAGTCATAAATAAGGCTGAAACGTAATGAAATTTTCTCCATTAAAACAATAAAAATTCATTTTTCATAATATCATAAATATATACGATTTTGTACAAAAAAACGCTATTTTTTCAAACAATTAAATATGAAAAAATGAATGAAAATTGACAAAAATAAAATACACTGCTAGAACTATTTTGTTTGTTCAGATGCTTGAATAAAATTCTCTATGGAACATGTTTTTAAAAATACTTTAATTCTTGATTTCAAGCATACACATTTAAATTCAAAACTGTATTGAGGGCTCTTACGTACGAAAAAAAAATTGAAAATCGCTGCTATTAGATGAAGATTTATGTGTTAGTGAATTTGAATATGAAGTTTCTTAAAATTTTATTTATATAACGTTTATATATTAGATAAATACTTACGCGCATGATTTAATGAAAAATTACACACGTGTGTGTGTGTGTGTGTGTGATGATGTGTGTGTGTGATTATATATTTATATATGAAGAGATAGAGAGAGAGCTTGAAATAGAGAGCTCGCGAGAGCGAAAGAGTGTTAAAGCAGCGCTTCTCAAACTTTCAGTATACGTGACCCACTATTCAATCATCATTTCCATTGCGCCCCCTCCATACAATAACAATGCATTGAAATCAGTATCGCTATACTTAGACACTAAAGCTACAATATATACGACTTTAACATCTTATGTGGTGCCACCGACGTATATAAACGTTCCGTGCAGCCAAATCATTAATTTTCTGGACGTATATATACATCTTTCCGGAATACAATCTTTTCTGTGCGGTGCTATTCATAAAATTATTCCGAAGGCTGTGGAAGGCAGTGCAGGATCTTGACAGTGTTTACGAAGGGGATTTACTTATTTCAGAGTATTTGCTTATTTATTTCTTTTCTCCTCCCCCTAAAAAAATCATCAAAATACGCTCGTCTGCGTGATAAACGGTGGCGCAACTTTTAATCGGCAGTTAAGGAATTAATTATAAACCGTACAAATTATCAAGATAAGTGTATATACAAGTCTATGGGGTCACTGAAAATTATCAAACTTAGTGATGTTAAGTTAATTATGAAACACAATGCGCAGTAGTGATACATTTAGAGTGCAATTGTGTGTGTGTACGTTTTTTTTAATGTCATAATATATTTTGCTTTGCTTTCTTTCAGTAAATTAATAATTTTTTAAATAACCTTTTGCTTCCGACTTTTCTATATGCTTGTGCCCCCCTTGTAGAGTTATCCCCCCAAGGGAGGCGCGTCCCACAGTTTGAGAAACGCTGTGTTAGAGGGAAAACAATATGAGAACTAGTGAAGGAGGGAGAGAAAAGTGAGAGAGAGATAGTGGGTGGGAAAGAGAGTGAGTGATAAAGAGAGAAAGTGCTAGAGAGAGAGTTGGAGATAATGACAGAGAGTGAATAATAAAGAGAGAGAGATTGAATGATTAAGAGAGAGAGAGTGAGTGATAAAGAGAAAGTGAGTGATAGAGAGAGAGTGAGTGATAGAGAAAGAATGAGTGATAAAGAGAAAGATTGATTTATAAAGAGAGAGGGAGAGCAGAAGAGATAGAGAGAGAAGGAGAGCTGAAGAGAGAGAGAATGTGAGATAGAGAGATAGAGAGGGAGTGATAGAAAGAGAGGGAGAGATGAAGAGATAGAAATAATGACAGAGAGAGGGAGTGATAGAAAAAGAGAGAGATGAAGAGATAGAAAGAATGAGAGAGAGAGGGAGAGATGAAGAGATAGAAAGAATGAGAGAGAGGGAGAGATGAAGAGATAGAAATAATGACAGAGAGAGGGAGTGATAGAAAGAGAGGGAGAGATGAAGAGATAGAAATAAGAGAGAGAGGGAGAGATAAAGAGATAGAAAGAATGAGAGAGAGAGAGGAAGAACTGAAGAGAGAGAGAATGTGAGATAGAGAGAGAGGGGAGTGATAGAAAGAGAGAGAGATAAAGAGATAGAATGAGAGAGAGAGGGAGAACTGAAGAGAGAGATAATGTGAGATAGAGAGAGAGAGGGAGTGATAGAAAGAGAGGGAGAGATGAAGAGATAGAAAGAATGAGAGAGAGAGAAGGAGTGGTCGAGAGAGAGGGAGTGGTAGAGAGAGAGGGAGTGACAGAGAGAGAGAGAGAGAGAGAGGGAGAAAGTAAAAATTAGGGATGGAGAGAAGGAAAATGTGTGTGATAGAAATTAATTAATTAATATTACTTTTGCTTCCTGAAATTTAAATGGGAGAAAGAAAAATTTTATAAACGAATTAATCACCGCTCCCTTAATTAATCATTTAATTAATTTTTCCTTATTGTATTTTAGGCACTTATATTCATGTTTGCTATGTAGATGTCAACTTACAGCTGTGTTGAGCAGATCATACCAAAGTATTTTTTTAAAAAATATATAAAATTATTTCCGTACTACTATAACACCAATACACAAATGCATTACGTTATTCAATATTTGTTTATATTTTTCCCCAGAAGACTTTTGGTCTCTTCGACAAGATTAGTTTTCAGTTTCACAAAAGAAACTGGAAAAAAAAGATCCCGGATCATACAATCCATCATGCAACTCAATCAATGCTAATTCATCTTTGAAACTAATCATTTCCCATTCTGTTGCAGACACATAGATTCTTCACTTTTCAGAGGTAGACGAAGAAAAAGACGAAGAAATAAAAGAAATCTTTAGCGTTTCTTAAAATGAAACCGAGAACAATTTATTTGATATTACAAAAAAAAAAATTCCCGAGAAACATAAATCGATTCTAAATCGAACTCAATTTAGTTACATCATTTGTTATGATGGCAGAATAGGATGGTTATTAATGGTTTGCGATTAATCGTAATTACATGCAAGAACGGAACAGGAATATTTCTTAATACAAGCTATATGTGGTGAGAAGGCTGCGTTTTGACTATTAGGGATATTGGGTTCGATAAAAATAAATTAATCTGACTGTTTGAATTGAAAGAAAACTGCTCTGGGGAAGTTGTTTTGTGATAAATTTGAAAACTAGGTACATTTTCTACTAGAAGAACAGGAATATATTTATCTTTTAAATAAACATGTTTCTGGTTTCCTTACATGTATTTCTTTATCTTTAAACATAAAGGATTTTTGCAAAAATCAATTACAAAACATGCTTTAAGATCAATCTATTACAAATTTTTTTGAGTGTCTGGATTCAAAAAACGCTGTTATGAAGATGGATAGCTGTTGACAAATTGCAATGATTGATGATTTGAGAGAAAAGAGTGTTAAATGATAAATAAATGTATTTGTTTACTTAAGGATTTATGGAAAGACACGGGAATTTTTTAGTATTATAGTACGGTTATAATAGTTGTGATTCTTTAAGAAGAACTTATAAATTGCATTGATTGACTTTATTAGTCAATTTATTATAGCCTTGATTAAGTTCTAGCTGTTTCCTAACAGATGGCACTACCAGGGTTATGTACAGTAAGACCCCCCTCCCCCCCCCCCGCTTAACGCGGGGTATACACTCCATCAAAGTAGAAGCCTAATATGAAACAACGTAAAACGAGGTTACCTCATCGTGTAAATAATGGCATTATGGAAAGATGGGTAGAAAATTCGTCAGGTATTTCACCATTAAATTTATTATTTATGTTTTTATAACAATAAAACAAAAACTCATTTCTCTCAAATATAGAAACATAATAAGCGAATATACACATAAAAATAAATAAAATCCTAAGTCAGTATGTTTATATTTTCAATGAAAAATTCTTCCTGCTTTTTCCATTATAACAGATTAGATAACAATATAATTCCATTATAATAGATTATAACAGATCGTCAATCCATATAAAAGGAGTTTTTCCATTTCTGCTATTCCATTATTTCTAGAACGCGTAATTCTAGTTGCAGAGCTTGTCGTAGTTGCAGTTGCAGATGACAGTATTTTTTCTTTATTCTTAAGAATGGTCCTTATTGTTGAAGTTGCCAAATACAATGCCGCACCAATTTGAGGTTGACGTTCACCAGTATCTAATCTTCCAGTCACATTCATTTTAGTCACTAGAGAAATGCTTTTTCTCTTGTTGTGCTTTATTTTCGTGTTTTTTATCATAACCCATGATATAAAAACTAAAACTCAAAATATTCATCACTGTAGAAATCGTTATATTATATAAATTTATACTTACAATAACGTCAACAAATGTTTGAAACGATAAAAATAGGTTTGTATAATACTGCAGGAGAGAAGAAGCACAGATAAACTGCTTCAAATATCGGGAAGCCTAACGCTGCGCGCTATTTGGTGGAATCCCACAATTCAAATAAAAGAGCGTTAAAACGAAACAGCGTAAAACGGGGTCTTACTGTACATGTAAATTCATACGGTAACGCAGGAAAACACTGTATGTAACCTTGAGCTTCAGTGTAAGTTAGTTCTCTATAGTGTAAACCACCTTTTTGGGGGGGTTGGGGGTTCTGAAATGCCTAGTTTTGTACCAATTAAAGTATATTTGTAGAAAATTTTATTGTACTATTTTATGCACAAGAAATCTGCAGCTGTAGCACATAGGACTGTTGCTGAAACTTAGGTGACAGTGCTCCATCAAAAACGACATTCAGAGACTGGTTCTGACACTTCAGAAATAAATGATTTTGAACGTGAGGATAAATAATGCTCTGGAGCATCGAAAAAGATTGAAGACAAAGAATTGGAGGAAGGAATTTCTTGATCAAGACCCATGTCTGCCGCTAGTTGAACTTGGAAATTTTTATAAGTAGTCCAGAAGCAAGGATATTGGGTGCCGTATGAGTTGATGCCGAATTATGTCTAACAAAGTTTTCTTACGTGGTAACTACTGCTGTGCAGCGGCAGAAAAAAAAGAAGGAACAGGTTGGAGCGTAGGAACTTCTTGTTTTGAAGAAGGTAATAAAATACTCTACATGTTCCATTCAACTTTATTGTTATTTTAAACCTACCACACAGCATTGGAACTTTAAATTTACTCAGTTTTAAATGCAATATCTGTAAAATGTCTATCTTCATTATCAATGCACTGATGCAGTCAATTTCGAAAAAATTGAAACCCTTTTTAAGCATATAGACCTTGATATTGTCAATTTTGATTCCGATGTTGTTCCGTAGGTCTTACAGCATCTTGGAGCAATCATTATAAACCAGGTAAGCCCACAGAAGAGATAAGCCCACAGAAAGCAATCAGGAGGACATAAATCAGATGAATGCGCAGACCAGTTTGCGTATCCTCGCAGTGAGATCTGTCATTCGGGGAAGGCTGTTCTTAAAACAACCATGGAAACCCTGGAGATGTGGGCTGTTGCCTCATCTTGTTGTCACCACACGTTGTCAATAGCCCTTTCTTGGAGAGCGGGATAAGAAGAACTGTTGGATCATTGTCCCGTATCAATTTGAATTGACAAATGAACTCGTTCCACATTTTCAGTTATTTCAACGGTCTTCGGAGGTCCGTTCCTTTCTTTGGAGGCATTTTCCATTACTCGGAAGGAATCCATCAACATTAAAACACATATCATATCAGAAACACGACCACATGGAGGAATATCGAAGTAACGACGAAAGGTGCGTTGCTCTGCAATCACCAACCAACCGTTAGAGAAATACATATCCATGGCAAAAGCGTGCTGTTGGCTCGACCACAAAATATTTGAGACTGAGTTGGGACAGAACATCAATATCCTTTTAAACTCCTTCCACCAAGTTTCATCCCCATGCCCCTGTCCTGTATACCAACATCTCTGCAGCATGTTCAAAACATGAAGTTCCCGCGGCCAATCCTGTAGTTCGCCTTATCATGACTGTAAAAAGTAGACACAGTATGATACTCCAAAATGTAGAAAATCGTATCGTAAGCCCGGACGTGCATCAATATCATCCTCAAAACCAAATACCCATCGTTCGAAGTTTCTCCTCTGCATTTGTTGGGATCAGCAGGGTGTAATTTATAATGACCTACTCAAACTGAATGACACTATTATGGTAGATTGCTAAAGATTTTTCTACTGATCCGGTACTAAATGATAAACTTCCACTGTATGAGCAGAGACACTACAAAGTGATTTTGTTACATGGCTAAGTTCGAGCACATGTTGCAAAACTAGTGAAAACTTCGCTTGAAATGCTTAAATTAGAAGTTCTATCTCACGTATTGTACATAGCCCCTACTGATTAAGACTTATTCAGTTGGATGGCATATGACTTGGCTGAGAGGCACTTCAATTCTTATAAAGATACCAAATACTCATGAAGATACCCATGGGTTGACTCTTGGATAGCGCCAAAAGACGTATCTTTTTTCCGACACTGGAATCCTATACATCCAAAGAGATGGAGGAAGTGTTCTCTAGTAATAGGCAATACTTTCTGTGAAATGTTCTTTTTCTTGTATTTTAAATAAAGCTTTTATTTTTTCAAAAAACAGCGATAACTTATTGAAGGTTCTAATAAGTAATTAATATATACCATTATGAACTAAATGTGTTTGTTATAGGTGAAGTAGTTTTTGAAGGGCATTGAATTCCATAGATATGTTTAGTACAATCAAATCCTGCCTTGATGAAAATGATAGCAAATGAATAAAAAAAGTACCTTTCAATGTTATATTACTCTCTCTTTCTGGAGGCTTAAATTCCTCATTCATTTTAAAAATGAAACTTCAAAATGACGTAATGTACTTCAGTCTTCTAAATCTATTATTTGCCAGAATATAATAAAATGCTTAAATACTAACTGTGGTACCAAAGGTTCAATACAAATATATTTCATTGCTTACGATCGTATTGAATAGGGTAGCGCGCTTCTGAGGTACCAAGGATCAAGATTAATAAAATTATAGTGTGCTAAAACTAAGCACTTAACCCTTTATCGACATCATTATGATTTGCTGCAGTTTTTTTTTTTCATGGGATATTTTATTTGAATCACTACATTCAAATTAAGTGATATACACAAACAAAATACTCAACTTTGGGAAATTTAATCCGTTCGAGCTAATTAATTAATTAAAGATATTCAACTGTCAAATTAATTATATACACTGTTCACTTAAAATAAATAGTCAAATCGTTTTAGTTTAAATCTAAGGTCTTAATTTTCATGCAAAAAAAAATAAGACACATAGATTTTGAAATTAACTATTTTTTTGGGACCAAAATGATAATCCTCGCAATCCGGTGAAACGCCGTCAGCTGAAAACACAATTTCTCCTATAAAACTGTTCGACTTTCCCTCTAAAATACTCATCATAGATCCCGAGCTGCCATATATCTTGGAAGAGTGGATTTCAAAGAATATTTCTGCGAAATATCGTCAGAATACTCGTACAAATGGATATTCTACGTAATTTTAAAGTGAGTGGTACTTATTAATACCGTCGGTCAATAAAGGGTTAATATATCTGATGTCAAATTAAAACTGTGTTAATATATTGATAAAAGAAAATAATTGTTAATGAGATATTTTTTTGGTAGGAAGAAGGTCCAATAATTGCTTATGTTTATCCTATCTGTATGGCTTAAGCGTTCGATGTGTTCACTTAAATGACATAAAAAAGAAGTAGAAATTTTTGTTTATAGTTTCTTGATTAGATAGATAATATAGATGAATCAAGATGATTCGCTTAGAATATCACTGTATAAAGAATAAGATCATCCAGATCCAAGATCAAAATTTATTTTTCCTTTTGTTTATTGCACTTAGTAGCTTATATATTATCAAAGTATGGCATCAAGCTATAGTGGTATCTGTTTTGTAGTATATCATAAGTGTCGATATTTGAAAAACTCTAAAGCAAGGGTGGGCAGACTTTTCCAGGGTACATTATGCTTTTAATATGTTTTAGGTGTGGAGATTCACCCATTGTCTAAGGTATGGCCGTTCTGTATTAAAATTCTACGTTTTACTTCTATATGTTGTTGTTGCTGCACGCCCCCATTGGTCAGCAGTGCTAGACCAGGTTCATGACTTCGTCCACTTTCAGAAAGTCCAACACCAGCGAGGGAACGTCTTCTAAATACTGCTTGGTGAGCCCTAGGCACTCGAGGATGTGAGCAGGCGTGACCGACTCAGAAGAACAGTTTGTGAACATTTCAAAGCTCTTGCGTCCTTCGGAAAATTTCATTGATTTGATATGGCTACTTCGAAAGCGAGTAAGAAGAGTTTGATCCTGCCTTGTAAAACCGTGAGCCAGAGAACCTCCTGGACTATATACTTGTTTTCTGTACCCATGTTTGAAAATATGACAGATTACCATTTTTGCTACAAAAACACAAGGAACACAAAATTGTTATGTTGAATGCTCGAACAACTATGATAGACTGCTATACCGTGGAGCAGAGAACGTATTGAATGCAGTGAGCAGAGAATATACGTGAAACAATGAATTTGAATTCGATGCATGCAATTGCATTTGTTCGCTGCCGATTCTTAATCATTACGGGGCATGACATGAACTCGAGAACCCAATCCCATGGAGTGTGGGATGATGTTTCAATTACCAATCCCGTGCTGCCGCGGAAAGTATTGATGATTAATATTTATATTCTCCCCTTCATTCGGCACGTGGGGGGAAATTCATTTCTAAGGCAGCCTCACATTGATAGTTTTTTTTCTCTACAGCGGCATTTACGTGTTAAGTGACATTGTTCACTTCCAATGAAGGCCCATCTGTGTGCCTACACATTCATCGAATGATTTGCTTAAATAAACCCAGATGCATCGATTGCGAAAAGACGATTTTACAGATTAGCTGGCTTCGGTGTTTCATAAATATGTTTCTTTTAGTATGCGAGTCTTAGGTTTTAGTAAATCTGGTCACCGGTCCAACGCGATCAACTTAATGTCCATTCCAGTCCTAAAGCAAGGACAAATCTTAAAGTATTTTAACAATAGAACGTACGGGATTTCGATAATCTTTAAACGTCCACTGGTGTCGTTTCGAAACCGTGGTATAAAATGTATAAAATAAGTGTAATATCTAAACAATTGCAGGAATACTGTTTAGCAGGGGGATTAGTTTTAAAACTTTTTAATACTTTTTCCTATAATTAACATATTTTATGACCCTTTCTATCAAAAAAATCTGATATTGACATTATGTTTCGCGAATCTTGTTGGAATGCTGCTTTGTCGCAAAACATTTAGAGGTCGCAATTCCACCAGAGACATTACTATTATGCGGCATCCATTCTCTGCTATGTATAGTCGTGTATATATATATATATATCAGGATTTAATGGAATATTATCAATTATATCATTACTTTGTTCAGATTCTTCGCAGTTCATTTTCTTATGTCTTCATCGGAATCATTACTACCATCTTATGTCTTTTCTTATGTCTTCATTACTACCATCCGATTCTATCTCAGAAGTTTCTCGCAATAAATTAGCAATTTCATCATGGCTTAGACGTTTACTACGAGATATCGTTTCAAGGAGTCTGCTCTGCTCAAGGTTCAAAAATCGAATTAAATTGTTGTTTTTATGAACAGATAAGCAAATGCTGTCAGGAAACAGACACAGCGATTTTAGTATAACTACATCATTTCGGTTGTGTACCCAATAAAAAGGCATTGAAGGAAAAATTATTGTACGATATTACTTCTGGAAGTTTGTTTTATTAATGATAATGTTGAACGGCAGCTATTTATGATAATAAAGTGCCGTGGTGTTAAAATGACAGCCGTGGACGTTTTAGGTATATTTAGTTGTAAAATTTCTCCTAATTAACGTAGAACCACAAAACATTTACTGTGTAATTAACATGGAGAACAATTAAAAGTCATTAAAAAATTTCAAATTCCCTGCAAAAATGCGGAAAAGAGAACAATGTCAAATTAACTGGTGATCATTGAACCGGCGTCAAATTGAAACCGATGTACGCTCTAGTGTTAACACATGTGCACATTAAAAACTCATATGAATCAAGTTCTTTAAGGCAGTGCTTCTCAAACTTTCAATACTGGCGCCCCCTTTTCAATCACAATTCTTATCGCCCCCTTATACATTAATAATGTACTGAATGCAATAATAATGCACTTTGACGCTAAAGCAACAATCTTTATTATAAACCGTACAAATTCATGACATGAGTATTAAATTTCGTACATGTTACTTTTGAGCAAAAAAAAAATTAAGTGATAGGATAATTATATTATGTTATTTTTCCTTTCTCTAATTTTTAAATGGGAACATATTGAAAAATGCGGTGGTTGCTTAGAAGACAAAATATAGATATCAGCTAAATGTAGAAAAAGAACTCAGAGGGTCAATTTCTAATCATAAGCATTCCTTTGAAAAACTTTGCTCTGTAAGACAAGCCCATGGAAGTCGCTAATACTTATTAAACTTGTTCTTAATTTAGCATTAATTAATTAGTTATGAAATACTCTGTGCAGCACTGATACATTAAAAGTATACCGGTCGAAGTACCCGCTCTTTGCACAAGTTCATTTATAAGAAAATAAAACATTATTGATATAATCGCTTAATTGTAAGGACAGTAAAGCCAAGTGTGCGACAATGTTTACAAAAATGTAAAATGATTTTTTTAAAATGATTGCTCAAATTATAATTAGTTTTAAGCAAACTGTAATTTTAAGTCTCAAAGAATTAGCATTTAGAATTGATGTTGAATAATGAACAATAAAAAAATTCTGATGAAGAATAATTGTATTATTTTTAATATTTAAAGTGAAAAGACTTCAACATGTTTTAAACCTGGAGCATTCGCGCACTCGATATACTAATGGACGAGCGGGGTTATTTGGGTCACCCCAATCCTTTTTTTATAATTATTTTTATAGTACACAATAAATATCGGAATTCCAGTGAATAATTTAATTAAGAAAACATATACTCACTCTTGCTTTCAAGGACACAGAAAACATTTCGGAAAAAAAGTTATCACACCGGGAACTCAGACAAAACAAGTACGTTAAGATCGTAAAAAAAACGTCTGTCACTCCCAAAAAAGAGGGAGATATGTGACAAATATATTTTAGTTCACGTTAAGATTGTCAAACAGGAGGGTAGTGTGTCAGGGCCATTGGTAACAATTAAACGATTTTGCCAGAATTACCGATTTCGTGCACTGTGTGCTCGGCGTGACCGCTCCCGGATTAAAAGTGTAATTATTACAATATGGATGTTCGAAAAAAATTATGTAAAACTTTTTTCATTCTGCTTGGCTTAGTAATCCTTCAAACTTCCCTAAATGAATAAAACAAATACATAAGAGCAGGGACGTAGCTAACCGTACAAGTAAGCTCGAAGGTCAAACCGCAGCAAATACATTCTGCTGCCTACAGCTGATGTCAATAATGATGAACTTTTTATCTTCATAAAATGTTTTTTGATTATGGCTCTGGATTTTGTCTTTCCTCTAAAAGAGTAGCATTTTCGCTTTGAAAAGAAAAAGTAATAAAAAAATCTCTCATCATGGGATTACAGCAAATCAAATAAAACGTTTTTTATTTGGTTATAGTATCAAAAAAAAGCTAAAAAATGAGGTTTTGAAGTAAAAGCTTTTATTTTTGATGATGTAAAACCGCAGATAATATATATATATATATATATATATATATATATATATATATATATATATTATTTCCGTGTAAATGTGTATAGTTTTTATTATGTCACAATTTTTTTTATTTTACTTCATTCTAGTAAATAAATTTTTTTTAAACTTTCATTTCGATATGCTCGCGCCCCCCTTGTAGGTGTATCGCGCCCCCCCAGGGGGGCGCGCCCCACAGTTTGAGAAACACTGCTTTAAGATATCCGATTACGTTCGGAACCGTGATTTAAAAAAAAAGCTCATAAATGGATGTTTTTCATGATATTTAGTTTCACTTAGATTAGAATACATGTATAAAATTGTTTTCAGGACATTTTGACAAAAAAATTATTTAAATAAAATATTTTGGCAAAAAAGTAACTTAGAATAACCTTTATTCAAAATTTCCTCCTTTTGTGAAAAATGCTTCTATTATAATAATATTTTGCCTGTATATAGCTCAGACCTCTGTACAGAGGCTGAACTATAATTTTTGAAAAATTCACATTATTTTCAGAGTTACAACCAATTGAAATAAATATCAGCCTTTTGTTCTTAAAATTTCTCCCCTCTGTTGTCGTAAAACATGGATAAACTCAGTTCTAAGATATATATTTCAGAAATTCCAGTTAAGCCTCTGTAGAGAGGTCTGAGCTATATACAGGCAAAGTATTATTTTAATACAATCATTTTTCGCAAAAGGAGAATTTTTTCAACATGGGTCATTCTATAATCATTTTTTGTCAAAATATTGTACTTAAATAATTTTTTTCGTCATACTATACTTAAAACAATTTTATATACATTTTCTAATCTAAGTTGCACTAAATATCATAAATATTATTCATTTATACGCTTTTGCAAAATCACGGTTCCGAACGTAGTCCGATACCTTAACATTTTATTTATCATTCGATTTCAAATAAAGAACATGGTATCAAACTAAATGCATTTTCCAATAAAAAACTCAAACTTATTAAAAGTTTTGTTTTCGTACTTTTGGGCATCTGATCACTACGAGTAAATTTAAGCTATTCAAACACTGTTATAGAAATTACTTTAAAATTAAAAAGAATGCTTGTTGAAAGATTACATAAAATCATTAACAGATTATATCCTTTCCTTTACAAATTTAAATTTCCTTCAGCATTCCATTTTAAATTTTTATGAATCACGTTATAATAAGTGTTTAATAACATTTTCGTTATTATTCACAAATCTTTCGTATTTATGAAGCTTTCTTTTGCAGAAATACTTCAAAATAAATATCTTCTTCTCAAAAGTTTTTGAAATTATTTGTAAACATTATAATGCACATTTAAAAATGGCTTTAAAATCATTCATAATTTATGTTTTTTTAAAGTACGTGCTTTATGCAAACTGAAAACTGCAGGTGATATTTTCAAAAAAATTATATGTATGAAATTATTTTTAAACTACATAAAATGTTTTGATGTAATCATAAATTTATATAAATGTAAATTTGTCAATAATATAACAACGGCATAGATTCAATTGTAAAACTGCATATATTTAAAACTAATTTATATTCTCTCAATATATTTCGAATTGCTTTTAAACTTTATTAACTTAGTTGAAATTATCTTTGAAAAATAAAAGTATTAAGTATGTAATAATGTATTATTTGAAATATATAAAGCAAATCTGCATGATTCCTTATTTCCATTTCTTCCAAGACGTAATATTTTATTAAGTTGATGATATCTATCTTTTAATTTACAACTGCAAATTTAAGAAATGAATTTTAATAATAGCACAATAAAATATTCAATTCTTTTTCAATTAATGAGGCCCGTATAAAAGATTTTTATTTATTACTTTTGTTAAAAAATAAAATGCACCCCAATTTATTTCCGTTATTGATATGTTGTTACAGTGAAATAACTTATTTGATGTAAAAATATTTTAATCTAATAAAACAAATATTAAATGAGACTGCAGTTAAAAGTGACTAGAGAGGAACAAAAGAAAAAATGATAGTTTAAAAAAACTAAAAAACACGTCTTTACAGTTTGTCGAACTAAGCAATTGCTGACCCATCCTCCCCCTTTTCACATAAAGAATACTTTTTTTTGTTGTATTTGTATTAAGCATGATCATTTTCGCTTTAGGTCTGTAACTCAATCTTTTAGTCACCAAGTATGGCAATGGTATCTAGAATGAGTCGCTAAATCTGGAAATGGGAAATCGTTAATCCCCTGATTATTCTTATAAGGGAAATTGAAAAAAAATATTGAATTATTGCATTGTCATCAGTCCTTGACAAGTGTGCAAAATGTTGAATTAATCTGACCTTTAAAAGTGGGTAAATGTCGAGTTCAAAGATCCCGTTACATACCAGTGAAGCTTATAAAATGGTGTTAAAAAAGCCCGAATCCCAGTTCAAAATTATTGGAATGGATGAAAATTTAAAATTTTACAAATTACATATTCCAGAAAAAGAGATTTCTGAATATAATATTATCCAGATTAAAATATTACCTGGATTAAAATATTTTACAGGAAAAAGATGATTTCAGCGACTAAGTAGTAATTTGAACGAACATTTTGAAATACAAGTCATATAATTTATCTTCCTTACTATATTTTAAAACACACAAACAATTAAAATGTGTGTGTCTGTTATTTAACTTCACTCAATCTTAATATTCTTCAATAACATCATTACTATTTTTATTTATTAATCATTGTAATAGAGAAACACCTTTAATATAAATTATAAATATATATAAATACATACATTAGATACATATATTATATATATTACACTCACTTCTTATTTTATTTTATTATACTACATATATTTTTTATTTATACATAAACTTTTCATTTGTATTAGACTTAAGTTATACGTTTCCTGTGTATTTAATATTTTAAATAATTCTCGTGAATAATTACTCTATATTTATTTGTTAATTTTTTGTATCCTGTCTCTTCCCTATCCATGTGGCAAATTTGCAGCTTATAGAATTTTTAAACAAGAAGCGCTATCACGCAAGTCAAACCATGGATTTTTCCCTGTCGAGAAATTTCTGAAGAATTCAAATAAACATCCAGGGTCCGTCTACTGGATAATAGGCCCGTGACGCATGGTGAGGTCAGCGCAGGGGTAGAAAACACTTTTCGCGTTCCCGCGAACACTTTTAAACAGCTGGTGTTGAGAAGTGTCGCTTGGTGCCTATTAGCAGATCGTTCACGCCTGAATGTGCCCTCTCTCTGCAATATTGAATGGTTGTAGTGAAAAAGGTCTAAGTCACCACTGATTCTTTTTTCTTTGCTGTCAATATCGGTGATATAGTTTTACTGCAAGGTTCACGACCAATGCAGATAATTCAATACCAGAATATGAGGGATGTCAAAGTTCAGAAAGAATGTTTATATTCAGTTTTATTGTGATAGGCATATTTTTATAAAACGTTTAAAATTATCATATCAAATCAATATTCCTATTGATTGATTAGTCGGATAAATAGTATATTTGTACATAATGAATAAATAAATATATTGATCGAGTTTTTATATAAGCAATTAAGTTCTTTATCTTTGTAACACAGTAGCAATTAATTTTAATGTCGTAATCAATGAGAATGCTTTAGTTTTGAAATTTATAACACTTTTTATAGGTCATGATTTTCTTTAAAAAAAACTTTTCTTTTATAATATATATAAAATTAAATAAATCATCGAAAGCATATGAGGGGTGTGGCTATTAAATAACGAGACTACACTATTAAATATTTTATTGTAATTTCACACGCATATACACATTCAATATGCACCTTTTCTCTATCCCTACTACACTTCATGCGAATCTTTCTCTGTTTGAAACACACACACAGTGCTGGAAGTCTTCTTATGTCAGCTCCTATAGGACGCGTGCATCTTCCTCTTTCACAACTTCAACAGACTCAAATATTGTTCCTTTTAATACAGATTTCATCTTAAGAAACTTAATATCTTAGGAAACTCATCTTAGAATTTACATGGTGCAATATCCAACGAATAGAACGGGTGGTTTAACACAGCCGTATTTGACAAGAAACATATTTATCCCCTTAGTTCTCGCTCCCGTCAGTATCACGGGGTGATATTTCCCTCTCTATTCCTCGTGCCCGTGATATTTCCAGGCTGGAGTGTTCGAAAATAACGCGTTGAAAATATTAAAACTATATGTTTCTTATGCCCGCAATCATGTTTATTTCTCACCAGAAGGCAGTACCAAATTATTAGTAGCGTGTTTAGAGATAGTTATTTTACTTTAAATTAGATGTTAGCATAATCAAACATATCTATATTAGCAATAAGTTTTTGTAACCTTACTCATTACTTAGCTGATTACTTCTGCTCTTCGTGAATACATGTGGATTGCATTCTGTGATATATATATCTACACTGGTGTGCAAAAATTAAGGACGAAGTCGAAAAATTAGCATATCAGCTGAACTAAGAGGCAGAGTGGACAGAAAGACCAATCAGGAGATTAAGTAAGGTGATGTACGGTAGCACATGCGCAGATATGCAGGTAGACGTAATGGGGGAGTGTCTGAGTAGTATAAAGCATGATGTCGGTGTAAGATCAGTATTTCTGGCAAAGAGATTGCACGCCGTATAGCAGTTAAAATCACACCGAGTTGCTGCCTCAGCGAGAAATGGCGAATAATCAATCTGTTAGACGACATCTGGATGCTTTTACCCGAAGTCGAATCATTGGGAAGTTGGAGGAAGGCCGCAGTGTGACAAGTGTGGCTGCAGAGTTCGGAATTGCTCACAGCATCGTTTCACGACTTTGGATACAATTTCAAACTACAAGAACATCTTGTAGTTTCAGTAGTGGTCGTCCACGAGGAACAACACCCGCAGATGACCGGTACATTGTCTTACAGGGCAGAAGAAACAGGCGGCAGACAGCGGGTGAAATCGCTAGACACACGACACAGGCGACTGGACGACCGATATCGCGTTTTACCGTGGCCAGAAGACTGCACGGTGGTGGTCTGTTTGCACGACGCCCTGTACGGTGTGTACCTTTAACGCCTGCCCATCGGAGAAGGTGTTCTCTGTGATACCGGGAACACCGGAATTGGAGAGACAATGAATGGGGACGAGTACTCTTTACAGATGAGAGCAGATTTAGTTTGAGTAGCGATTCTCATCGCATACTCATCTGGATAGAGCGGGAAAGCCGCAATCATCCCTCGAACATCATTGAAAGGGACAGGTATGGAGGTCGCGGTGTTCTCGTTTGTGGAGGCATCATGCTTGGTAGTCGTACAGACCTTCACATCTTTGACGCAGGTTCAGTCAACGGGACCCGTTGTTGTAACGAGATTCTTCTTCCATAAGTGCGTCTTTTTAGAGGCGCTATGGGTCTGCAGTTCCTTTTCATTTACGACAATGCACCATGTAATCACACAGTAGCTGCCGAAAAGCTCTTACAGAGTGAGGATATTGAACGTATGGATTGGCCGGCACGATCTCCGGATCTCATTCCCATCGAGCATGTATGCATATGCTTGGCAGCTCGTACCTTACCCCCAGTAACGATTCGGGAGCTTCGATTGGCGCTGCAGGATGAATGGGCAGCAATGCCTCAACAACTCATTGACACCCTCATTCTCAGCATGGGCAGAAGCTGTGAAATCTGCCTAGCAGTCAGGGGAGATCATATCCCCTACTAAAGACCGGATTTTTCTTGCTGGACACCCATCACAGGGATGTTTCGGCCTTCAGTCGCATTGCGCTCCATGCTACTTTTTCAATAAAGCTTCTTTTTATCCCTCTGATTTCTCTTTTAGTAAGTGTTGCTTACATATTACACATGTCCTTACGTATTGGGGATCTTACGGTATTAAATGTGTTGATTTGGAAAGCTTTTGTACAAAGTTATATTGAAAAAACCGTCTTGTCCTTAATTTTTGCACACCAGTGTATATATAGTAACATATCGTATACATTATAGAGTTAGTTTGGAAGGGAATCAGATTTTACTTTAAATATATAGAGATCTGACAGTGATTCTGAACTAACTGATTGCTTTGAAAGTACGGTTAGTGAACCTGAGAGCATTGATGATGGTTCTCTACTGACTCATTACTAATGTGCTTTTAGATTGCATTTTAGATTGCATAAGTCTAATAAAATTCTCCTTTAACGTTTAAAACATGCTTTTCTCTTAATTTTTATTTTTTGCTGAAAAACCAACTTTCTGTCATAATAACCGTAAATGTGGGCTTTTACTTAAAAAAATAATTTTTTTTTGTATTTCAAGCTAAAAATTTACTAAAAATTTATATATATATTGAACATACACTTAGTTTTATATAATTCTCTTGAATAAAAAAATAGGCACTTCTATGACCGACTTCAAAATAATCCGACCGTTAAGGGGTTATGGACAATGCGGATTGAGCTGGGGAGTTGTCTTGGTGTGGAGTCCATGACTTGTCCTTTAACAATTTGAGTCATTATTCCTTATGTAATTCAGCAAGAACAAGAAGGTAGTATAGCTATACTTAATAGTTTTACTTTCAGGAAACCAGTGAAGGTACACAATGATGATGATGATGTTGTATCCATGGCGGGACCTAATCAGGCAGTACCATGCACCCAAATGACTCTTCTGACAATCTGTTCAATATTATCCACATAGAGGTGTGTTGACGAAAATAGGACACCCATTTCTTGTAAGGCAGCAAGAATAACTGGACAGTCACAAATATGAGCAGGTGTTTGCTCTATACCGTAACAATTATCTCACAATTCCCCTATAAGTTATCTCACCATCCCTATCAAACTTCATTCCTCTGTGATGTACTTAGAATAAAATATTAATAGGTAATAATGATGGTGCTTGTGTGCGGGTGTTGTTCAAATATAATGCTGGAATTCAAGTTGATCTTCTCCTGGATTTATTGATAATATTCTATAAACTTAAATAAAGAAAAACTTACTAATTTAAATTACCTAGTTAAAATATATTAGAGTGAAAGTAATCAAAATAAAAATCCTAGAAAACAAAGACACACGTAGTATTGCTGAAGCCAAGATCAAGATTTTAAACAGAATATATTCGAAATAAACAACAGAACCCAGACGCACTGAAGCCAAGTTCAAGATTTACACTCAGGTAGGATCTGTTACATCTGAGTTTTGTTGAGATAGACCACTTGAATCTGAGCATGTTGACAGCTACACTCTACCCACTCAGTGGGTCATACAATCCACCTGTTCTTATCCTAGCAATATTCTTTGTTATAAGGCGGTCTTCACTTATATTGCAGATATCATGCTTTACAGCAACTGAATTCTCTCTCAATTTGAAATTTGGGACAACATTCTTATGAACCTAATCTCATGAATAATTGAAAAAATCAATCATCATTGCTTTGAATTTTGATTTGCTCATCAGAGCATTTTTGGCTCGAAATGAAGATGGGCTCTTCCAGTGCATGGACTGGCGCTTCATTTCAGGCTCATGAGTAAAAAAAAATACGATTCGTTACACATTATTATCTTTTTCTTTAACTTTGGGTCATTTTCAAAGGCATTCAATGTGTTAGTGCAAACATTTTTGTTAGCTTCTTGTTGTTCAAGCGTGAAAATTGTAGGCTCCACTCTGGCAGGCACTTTTTGCATGTTAAAATTACTATGTAAAATTTGCTGTACTGATTCTTCGTCAATTCCTACAATCTCAATAACCACCCGATTACTCAACCGACTGTCAAATCGAACTAGATTACCAATTTTTTTTACGCTGTAATCTATGTTTGGAAGTGCGATCCGAACACGAATCATTTTCTGCGTCATATCGGCCATTTTGAAAACGCATAAGCCACTCAAAAATACGTGAAGGCAATAAACTTTCATTCTCATGCCAAACTTTTAATAAATTATACATTTAAGTATTTGTTTTGAAGTTTCATGTGAAGTTTCCCAACAGTTCTTTGCTCTTCTGTTACACTTATCACTGAAGCAAAAAACTAACTCTAATGCGAACGAAGACTCCAAATACGGAATTTTTTACAGAAACGAAAGACATTATTTATGAAAGTGTGACGAATTTGTACGGAACCTTTTCACTAATCTTCTTATGTGTCTTTTGGGGAATATAAACTCGCGTTTATTTCCAATCAACTCCAAAAAGATGAACGGGATATGTTAAATAGAAAAAGTATTTAAGTCGAGCATTGTAAGCTAGCAAGGTACATGATGGAAGGCTATTGAGCCAGCAAATTTAAACGCATTTTTAGAAGATTCAAGGAGATTAGATTCTTGAAGACGTCGTGCGGCTAGAAATACCAGAAAGCTGATATAAGCCAGCGGTAAATATAATTTACGTACGCTTAAAATAAGCGTCAGTTTAAGCGACTTAGTTAAAGTTAATGAAAGTTATAAGAATTCAGTACGTGTATTTCTCGGATCTCCTATTTCAGTAGACCTTACTTGATCTTGATCTTAATTATAAATTAATTGCATTATTAGTAATTTAATTTAATATAAAGGTAAATCCCTTTAAGTGAGGTAACATAATAGTAATATATGTTATCAGAGATTTTTTTGAGAAAATTATAATAATAAATAAATATTATTATTATTCAAAATGGCTCTTGGTGGTTCTTTTGCCTCAAATTAATCTTGGTGTTCAAGGTGAGACCCAGGGGGTCACCACAAAGAGAAGACGGGACTCTGAAAAGATGTTTGTCACAGGCGTTTGGTGCATTCTTACTTTTCTGCAGAAGCTTCAGTCTCGGAATGTAATAGCCACAACTCGTAATTATTTAAAGGGTACATTTCCTTGTCTTTTAAACAACTTATGAAAACATAATTAATTTTAAAAACAGCTGCAACCCAGGCACGTCTTAAGGCATAGGACAACTGTTTCCCCGCCCAGGGCCTTGCCATCAGTGGGTACTTCGTTTCGTTCTCGATTCAATCTTAATGAAATACCATGATTCGGATAGTTTTATTGTGGTCAAATACACTGCTCAAAACAATTAAAGGATATTGTAAGTTTTATATAAAATAAAGATATAAGCGAAATTTTCTTTGCCGAAAATGAAAGAAGAGAATCACAAATGCAAATTTTTCTGATTTTCAAACTGTGGAGTATACTAATTTTGAGTTCGACGTCAAAAACGTGACTTCAGCAGCAGCGAATGAAATTTGACGTTCAACTGAAATGGAGACAAGGATGATCGGCATTCAGTGACTGCTTTGTTTCGATGAGTACGATGTCTCAGCGAAGTCATTTAACCGATTCAGAAGCTTGGAGAGTTGTTGGTAGGTTAGAAGGGGGCCAAACTCAAGCCGAAGTAGCGCAAGCCATTGGAGTGTCACAAAGTGTGATTTCCAGGATCTGGAAACGTTTTTTGGAGACTGGAAGTGCAGGCCGAAGACCAGGACAAGGTCGTAGACGGGCAACAACACCCAATGAAGATCGTTATTTAGTGTAAACGGCTCCGAGACACCGAAATATGAACGCTACTCTTCTCCAACAACACCTTCGCTCGGCTACTGGCACCACGGTTTCAACTCAGAATGTCCAAAACCGGCTCCATGGTGTAGGTCTGTATCCTCGCCGACCGATGGTATGTGTTAGACTAACATCAAGGCATCGTCGCGACCGCAGGGAGTGGGCAACAGAGCATGTGAACTGGAGGAGAAATGAATGGAGCAATGTTCTTTTTTCTGACGAGTCCCATTTTTCTGTTCATCCGGACAATAGGCGTATTTTTATCTGGAGGGACCGTGGAAGTAGGAATAATCCGGCGTTAGTGCACGAAAGCGTCAGATTTGGCGGTGGGGGAGTGTTGTTGTATGGTGGCATCTCCATCGACGGGTGCACAGACCTCTACATCATTCGAGATGTACCTCTGAATGCTCGCCGATATAGGAATGAGATCCTCAGACCTATTGTAGTCCCTTACGCTGCAGCAATCGGAGATAACTTCAGTTTAATGGACGATAACTGCAGGCCACATCGTGCTAACCTAGTGGAGGATTTCTTTTTCGAGGAAGGAATCGTACGAATGGAATGACCAACGTGTTCTCCAGCATTGAATCCAATAGAGCACGTTTGAGACGATCTAGGAAGACAAGTTGCTGGCCGCCAACCACCTGCACATACTCTCCAAGAACTGGAAAGAGCTCTTCTGGAAGAGTGGGGCAAAATACCCCAACTCGTGATTAATAGCCTCATTGACTCCATGCCTCAAAGGTGCTCAACGTTGCTGGCCGTCCGTGGAAAACATACCGCCTACTGAAAATGATTTCCTTTGAAGAAAACACATTTTCTTATTCTTTTTTTCTCATATGCACAAATTGTGTTTTTTTTTCCTTTTGTACACAAATGCGCAATATAATGCATTTTTTTCTGCCAAACATGTGTAATTTATTCTCATATAACCTACTACGTCTGTCGACCATGTATCAATCAGCTAAAATGTTTCCCAGCCACAAGATCCACCTAAAACCGCAATATCCTTTAATTATTTTGAGCAGTGTATTTCCGTACATATTCTCCGAAAAACAGGTTATTTCAAATTGCATGTCAACTAGCAAAAGTGGTAAGATTATATTGTTATGTGGTGACCGTTCTCCATGTCTAGGGCTAGGCTTTATACTATAAACAATCATTCAACTCATTTAGTCGACTTGCAGCCATTGGTAGAGCTGGTTTGGGCATAGGTTTTAGAGATTGTAAGTGGTGCGCATTTACTTTTAAAGACTTCAGGCAGGGCCTACTTTTGCATAGGGGCCCATGGCCTGAAAAAATCTTCCCTGGGACCAGGGTTTCAAGGAGTCTTAAAACGTTCCTGTTGCAACCTGCAGATTATTTTTAATAGTTACTAAAAAAAAAGAAATTAATAATTTTAGTAAAATCTTCAGCCTAAAGATTACTTTTAATATTTTCTGTGAAATAGATAGTAATTAATTTATATATATAAAAGAGAAAAGCGACTCACACACACACTCATTAACTCACTCCCTCATCACGATATTTCTGAAACTATTAGACCTAGAGACTTAAAATTTGGTAGGCATGTTCTTTTCATGAAGTGGACATCCGCTAAGAACGGAATTTAATTAAATCGACCCCTTATGGGCTTTGCAGGAGCATAAGGGGGCGCTAATGATAAATGTTCCCATTTTTAAGCTATTCTACCAACGGATTTCAAATTTGGTAGGAAGATTCCTTTCATTGAGAAGAAATCCACTGCAAAATTAATATTGTAAAAACCTACCCCCAAAGGGGCGTTGCGAAGGCATAACCCTTTAACGGGCCTACAGCTAAAATACAATTTTCTGTTATAAAGTACTTGATAAATGTAATGTTCTCGTCCTCTATATGAACATTATATTTAGTCACAAAAAATATCTAATTCAAGGTTTTTGTCCTGGGTGGTGGGTAGACGTTATACCCAATGCGCAATTAGGTCATTTTACTTACTTTTCAGGACAGAAATAATGAATCATATAACAATAATTTTTTTTATGAAAAATTAACATTTATGAGTAATAACTATTTTAATAACAATTAAATACAAAATATAAGTGTCATCTACTAACATATAATACTTGTACGACATATAATACTTACTTAGAAAATATATAGAATACTTAAATTATACATGTAACTTGGTATTTATCCACATTTTATATTTTATTTAATTTTAGTATGGAAAGTTAGAAATAAAGTAATATTTTTGAGAATTTAAATTTTAGTTATTTCCCAAATTTGATGAGCTATTTACTCTGGAACTTAATAATATGCAAACGTTTTCTCCGAGCAGGAAAGCTGTAATGAAAGATTTTCTAACCCTTGAACCTAGTGCAACATATTGTAAACAAAGTTTGTTTATATTTCCCACCTCCAACATTCTTAAGTGATTCTAAATGCTCTCTCTCGAGTACACGAAAAGAGAAAATTTCTAGATCATTTTTCTTTTCTAGATGGGCAGTGGATAGAGCCTCTATCCACATATTAAAGGTTTCCAAAAACTAAAATAAACCCTTTTTTTAATTGTACAATTGCTTAATTCATTCAGATGAGGGAAAAGTAAATTTAAGACATGTCGAAATTTTTTTTCAAATATCAGAAATTTTATTTATAGTAATCAAAATACAATTTATAGATTTACATCGAGAAAATTTGTTTTTAACTACCCATCAGAGAACATGAAGTGTAAAATAAGGTATCGAGCTGCCACACATCCGTATTAATTTCGTTCAATTAATGCATATGGATAGATTAAATATCCAACAACCGCTTGGAGAAAAGTTTTCTTAATATGTGGCTAGACGTATTAGCCACTGCCCACTAAAGGACTAAGGGGCGTTTTAGTTTAAAAATTCCCCTTTTTGATCTACTAGACCAGTGCTTCTCAAACTTTCAATACTGGCGCCCCCCTTTTCAATCACAATTTTTATCGCGCCCCCCTTATACATTAATAATGTACTGAATGTAATAATAATGCACTTTGACGCTAAAGCTACTATACGCGATCTTAATTATAAACCATACAAATTAATAGCATAAGTATTACAGTTTGTGTGTATACTACTTTTTTGCAAAATAAATAAAGTAAGACAGTGCTTCTCAAACTTTCACTACTGGTGACCCAATTTTCAATCATAATTTTCATCGCCACCCCCCTCCCTCAATAATAATGTACTGAATGCAATAATAATGCACTTTGAGTATTAAATTTTGTATACGTTACTTTTATATAATATATATTTTAAGCAAATTACTTTTAAGTAATAATTATAATGTTATGTTATTTTTCCTTTCTCATTTTTTTAAATTGGGACAGATTGCAAAATGACATTTAATTAAAAATTTATTTCGTCCATCATGCATTTCTAAAAGTACAAATGTCATTAGAACAAGTATAATATAAAAAATAAATTTTAAGTCAATTCCTACTTAGGCCAACAAAGAAAAACTTATTTTAGTTACTTTCTATTAAATAGTTTCAATTAATACAAATATGTAATACATATGACAGAATCACAATGTTAAGCGACAAAAGAGAAAGCGATTTTCCTTGCAATTTTTCCTTTTCTTTTCTATATATGGGGTATTGGAATATTCTTTTTTCGTTACTATTTATTCATTAATTAAATTTAATTAGTGTAAGAAAATAGTAAAGTAAAGAAGAAATCACACACATTCTTAGAAATTAGGCCATCTCGGATGGAATTCGAACTACCGTCCTTAAGATTAGAAGCCCAGCGCGCTATCCATTGCGTTACAGGGGACAGCACGAAAAGTTTTCCTTTCTATAAATGCTTTTGGACTATAATTTTTGTTTGTTACTATTTATTCATTTTTTAATTTAATTAATGAATTAAAATTTGAAAGAACTGTATTAACATGAAGTGTCACCCATTACAAGATTTAAAAATGTATTTGAACTTGAAGGAATGAATAGAAAGTATTTAATCAACGATTGAAAATTTGAACAAGATATATATGTGGGAGACAACAAGGGGTCCAATATGCTTCTCTTATGGTTTATTTAACATTAAACAAAAATTAATTAAAAAAGTAGATAAGTTTTTACAGATAAGATTGACGATGATTTTCAGAAGGTAACGCCTGCTCGCGCACCTCTCGCATTCTCCTTTCTCTCTCTTTTCCCTGCTCTAATGTCCAAAAGTTTTTGTTCTGGTTTTGATTTGCTGCGCCTGCGCGCGAAGACTGCCTTGATTTTGGCTGCATGCCACAACGGCCATTCTGACCGTACGCTGTCCGCAGCGGTATTTCCATGGAGACCAGAGGAGAATCTGAAACATACAAAAAAAAAAACGGAACAGACAAGGACTATACGACAAATATATAGAAATTAAACATATTATGATTTTTCTGAACTAGACAGTTTCTCCATCATGTGAAGGCATCTCTTCGACATCCGGAAGGTTCCACAGGAAAACATTGTGTTTCACCGGCATAAGAACATCTTTTTCAACAAGTTGATCTTTGGTTGAACGCATCGATATTTTCCTCTGTAGAGTTCTGGACGTCTGTTCAAAACGATTTCTCTTTTTCCTTCGTTTCCACTGCCAGGGCTGGAAGATCCTTCGGAGCAACACAAACCGATGATGTTTACTCTTCATAGGTAAAGGGTTAGGTGAGCGGGAGATAAATTCCACGGAACTCGTCTTCATGGCACAATTGGCTTTCTTACACAATACTATATCAGAACAATAATCAAAAACACTCTCTTTTATACCTTGTCGTAACCAATCATCAATTTGATTGTTTACCTGTAATTTCTCAGAACAAGATAAACGTCTGGCTCTCTGACACACAGGAATATCATTTTTCAATTTAATACACATTTTTAACTTAGTACTCTTAATGTTATTACATTTATAATCCTTAATTAGAGAACTCAAATCATTCCTAGTATTAAAGTTCTTAACATATGGCAAATCATAACTAGAGTTTTCTATCACATTTGAAACAGAAACATTTGGAAAAGAAATAGCACTTGAATAAGCATAAGCATGAGCACCTATAAAGAGGATTCACTTTCATTCAATAAAACATCGCTCTTTGCGTG
The DNA here is from genome assembly GCA_019973935.1 of Trichonephila clavipes. Taxonomy (NCBI): domain Eukaryota; kingdom Metazoa; phylum Arthropoda; class Arachnida; order Araneae; family Nephilidae; genus Trichonephila; species Trichonephila clavipes. The sequence continues at coordinate 670,150 of BMAU01019922.1, forward strand.
GCCTAGTTTTTTTATTTCAGAATATATGCTGGGATGTATAATAAATTCTTCGGTCAAGGTCGGTGATATCGCCGTTCTCACACTTAAGCTAGTAGAGTGTTGATTAAGAGAAATATTTATGGGTTTAACTTCTACCATTCGCTTTTCGCCAAAACATGAACTTAATGTTATGATCTTTTCGGAAGGTGTTTGCACTCTAATTAGTGAGGAATTTAAAACTGGGATCTGGCAACCTGAATCAATCAATGCTGTTACGGGCTGATTTTCTACAAAAATGTTTACGTATTGTAATTGTTGTGCGAATTCATCGCTATTTTGTTTTTCGTTCTCGATTTTCAAAGTATTCACGTTTATTTTATTATGGATGTGATCATTAGATTCTTTAGGTTTAAAACGCTTCTCACAGTCTCTTGCGCAATGAGATGAATCACCGCATATATAGCAGTTTTATTTTCTCTTTCAAGATATTGGGGATAGTTCTCTTTAACCTTTGGTTTAAAGTTTTGTGATCTATTTTTAAAGGGGTCTTGGGTATATCCATAAGTAATAGGAATTTCTTTATGTGATCCGCTTCTAGATGAAATATAAATATCACACTCTTTAGCTAAATCAATAGGCCTAAACCAATCTTCTGCTTCTCGAATGCCAATATGAGTTGCAGTTTCCTTATTTAAAGTTTCATATAATTTATCAGAAATTATAAGATCACATAGAGATTCAAAGGAATTAACTTTTCTTAACGAACAATAATATTGGAAGTTTGCCGTCAATCTTGCAGCAAATTGGATGTATGTCTCGCCTGATGATTTTACAGCATTTTTAAATGAGTTTAAACACTCGCGAGGGGTTAATTGGAATTCTCTGAGTACTATAGATTTTAGTTTTTCATAGTCATTTAATTCCTCTTCTTTAATATACAGTAAGACGTTATGAGCTCTTTTGCCCAGAAGATTTATTAAAATTTCAGATTTATATTCGTCATTTATTTTCTTGGTTAAAAATGCGCGTTCTAATGATTGGAAGAACAGATTAAAATTTTCAGATCTGGTGGGAACAGGAAGAGATAAAGTTTTTATACTTTTTATCATATTTTCTATGTTAGTTTCGAACTGTTTTTCTTCGACTTTAGCTGCAGGATTTAAACTTAATGCTTTATTTTTAGCTAATTGTAGTTCGATTTCTTTTTCTAATTTTGCTAACTGAAGTTTCGCGAGCTCAATTTTTTGTTCTGAAGTTACCTCTCTTTCGTTTTGCGATACTCTCTCATCTATACAGTTTTGAATTAAAGTTTTAACGAAATCTGGATCACTTTCAAATGTACTACTGTTCTCAATTTTAGTCTTTAGTTTAACTATAGTGTCAGTACTTTCGACAATACCGTCTAGCTCTGAACTACTCTTATGAGATCCTCTTTAAGAGCGTTTTTATACATTTTAGAAATGGAAAGATCCTACCTTTTTTTTTCTGGCTCCCTTGTTGCTCGCACGTACGATGTATCCAATGAAGAAAAATTTCGATTCCACTGATTTCACCTCTTCGCAGGTAATATAGTTGAAATTGTGGTTCCGGCCTCTACACAGGCGGATTATTCACACTGAATTAGTTCCAACCTCTACACAGGCGGGATTTTCGTCGATGGGTTTTCCAACCTCTACACAGGCGGAATATTTGTCGATGGTTCGTTGAAAATAAACCTCTACACAGGTTATTTTGTTATTTGTTCCGACCTCTACACAGGTGGAATGAAGTTGAAGAATTCAACCTCTACACAGGTTGAACGAAGTTTCCGAAAAATGGCGGCGCGTCTCCTCCACGGACGGCTTTTTTTTCACGTTCCAAATTTTGATCAAAATCGAAATTTTTTTTTTCAATCGCCTCTACACAGGCGGAATTTTCATGCTGAGTTCAAACCTCTACACAGGTTGAACGAAGTTTTCGAAAAATGGCGGAGCGTCTCCTTCACGGACGCTGTTGTTCATTGTCCAGACTTTGGTTCAAAGTCGAAAGTTTATCGATCCCGGCCGAGCCCCCATAATTTGTGGGAGACAACAAGGGGTCCAATATGCTTCTCTTATGGTTTATTTAACATTAAACAAAAATTAATTAAAAAAGTAGATAAGTTTTTACAGATAAGATTGACGATGATTTTCAGAAGGTAACGCCTGCTCGCGCACCTCTCGCGTTCTCCTTTCTCTCTCTTTCCCTGCTCTAATGTCCAAAAGTTTTTGTTCTGGTTTTGATTTGCTGCGTCTGCGCGCGAAGACTGCCTTGATTTTGGCTGCATGCCACATATATGAGAGTGAACTTATAGTAGAAATTGAAAAATAGTCTACTTTATGTTGCGCTCTCTCATATCCATCACATCTGGCATTCTCGCGAGCGTCTGCGTGAGTCTGGCCAAACTATCGGACGTCTGCGCAAAACATGTAATAATGCTGTACCTCGTACAATTCCAATCAATCTTGGTCCATTCGATGCTTCTATAGCTACCAAATCTATCTTTAATGTACATTTTATAATTTGCACGTTAGTTGTAATTCACACTATTAAGTATTACTGCAGAAAATTGGAACAAAAAAAATCATGGATAAATTTTTAAGTCATAAGCGAACATTCGACGATAATAAAGCATCAACAAGTGCACAGACGAGCATAGTTTCGAAAATTAAATCAAGGGAATATTCTCAAGAATACTTGAATTTTGGTTTTACCATTACTGAAGTAAATGGAGAAGAAAAGCCCCTGTGTGTTATTTGCTCAAAAATATTGGCAGCAGACAGTATGAAACCTAATAAACTTAAAAGACATTTCGAAACGCTTCATGGTGAGTACATTAACAAACCTCGAGAGTTCTTTGAAGCAAAATTAAAATCATACGGAAAACAAAAAACATTTTTTAAAAAAACTTTGTCAGTGAATGAAAAAGCTTTACTTACTTCTTACAAAGTATCATATAAAATAGCCAGATGTAAAAAGCCTCACACTATTGCCGAAGAGCTTATTTTGCCTGCAGCAATTGAGATTGTAGAAACTATGTTTGGAGACAATTTTGCCAAAGAGTTGCAGTCCATACCCTTATCAAATGATACTGTTTCCCGTCGAATTGATGATATCGCTGAAGATGTAGAGCAACAGCTTTTCGGTAAGTTGCGTGATAAATTGTTTTCAATTCAGCTTGACGAGGCAACAGATAGCAATAAAGATGCTCATTTCATTGCGTATGTTCGATTTTGGGATGGTATGTCAGCGGTAAAAGAACTACTTTTTTGTAAACCAATAAAACTTAAAGCAACAGCAATAGCATTATTTGATATTTTAAATAATTTTATAAACGAGGCAAATATAGAGTGGAAAAATTGTGTCGGAATATGCACCGATGGTGCTCGTATAATGTCAGGAAGATTTAAAAGTATACAAGCACTTGTGAAACAAAAAACTCCACTGTGCATCTGGACACATTGTATGATCCACAGAGAAGCTCTGGCTTCCAAAGAAATTAGTCCTGGCCTGAATATTGTACTAATGACAGTTGTGACTGTAGTAAATTACATAAAAATGAGACCCCTAAAATCAAGAATCTTTTCTGGACTTTGCAAAGACATGGGCGCAGTTATTTTATTATTCATCGTTGTTATTTTATTGCGAAGCAAGATGGTTTTCAAGCGGAAAATTTTTGCAACGTGTTTATGAATTAAGAAATGAAATTGCCATTTTTCTAGAAGAGAAAAACCTACCGGAAGCTGAGAAATTTCGAGATGGTTTATTTCTGATGAAGTTGAGCTACTTAGTCGATATATTTGAGAAATTAAATATATTGAATCTTCAACTTCAAGGATCAAATGTACATATGTTTGACACTCGTGATAAAATTAATGCTTTTTGTAGAAAATTACAATTATGGAGCCGAAATTTAAAGCAAAAAAACCTAGAAATGCTTGAAAATGCGGATAAATGTGTAAAAACTTACAAAACTGATGAACAACATGTGGAAGTTGTTTATAAAACTATTGAATATCATTTAGCTATGTTAGCAAAAAATTTTAAAAAATATTTTTTTGCTGAGGACAACTTGATAGCAAGTTACGAATGAGTGAGAGATCCATTTCAAAATACCCCAGAAGGGCTCTCCATTACCGAAGAAGAAAGTTTCATAGATTTCACATCTAGTGGCGAAATTAAAGGAAAATGGAAGCCCATGGAAGTCACTAATAATAATTAAACTTGCTCTTAAGGGGACTTGGCACCCTTTGAGCAAACTTCTTTATTTACGTATTTAAAAATTATATTTTAACATTTTATACAATGTTTCTATTCAAGAAAATGTTACCAGATGAAAATTTTCATATATTATTCACACAATTTTAAAAATTTAAATTTTTTGAAGAAAATTGGGAAAATTTTAAAATCCTACTCCTTTTGTAAAAATTAATTTTTTGTCCTGAATTTTTTTATAATATTCTTATGGGTGTTCTTAACTTTAGGGATCGATTTTAGAATAATTTCATTCGTTTTCGAGAAAAAAAATAAAATGTTGATATACAAGCTAAAAATCAACGAAAAAGCCAACATGTCTTACATTTTATTTTTTTAAAAAAGTATTCAGTTTATAGCAAAAACGGATCCCCAATTTTATTACATGCTTTATTTTTAACACGCTGGAAAAAATTGAAGTGATTGGTAAATAATTGTCGAAGGAGTAGCATTTTGAATGCACTAAGGTTTCGAAAAACACAAACTCAGAAAAACCACTTTAAAGTTTATAATTCGGAAAAAAAAAAAATTATTATAAGCTTAATTAAACTTAAATTACCACTTTAAGATATTACTTATACGTTTTTCTTTAAAATAATTGCATTTTCATATGTTTTCAACCCACACATTTTTATAAATGATCAACTTTTAGAGTACTAATTGCACAAGAAAACTCAAGAAAAACTTCAAAAAATTTTTTTTTTTCTGTCACGACAGAAATTTTAGCTGTTTTTCTTTTAATATTAAAGTATTACATTTGTATGAAAAATATATCAGGAATAAGAACTGAAATTATAAAATTATTAATATAAAATGCCTTAATTTAAAAATTTAACATGCACACATTTCACAAGGAAGAAAAATTACATTATTGTATTGCCTCGGAAATATTCTGCTTTTAATACTACACATTCTTTTTATAGTTATTATTTCTATTTATAAAATAGATTTTTTGTATCATAACATATTTTTTAGCTTTTTTTTCTAAAAAGGGGGTGTGGCTGAATTACCTAATTTGTTTTCAAATGAAGTTTTATTCAACTTCTAACTTTCCGACATGCACAAGTGATATATCAATCGAAAGATAATAATGCAAAGAATAAGATTAAATGAAAATAAAAAAAACGATAGGTTTGTGATTTTTAGGGTACCAAGTCGCCTTAAATTAGTATTAATAAATTAGTTATAAAATACATTGTGCAGTACTGATACATTTATAAGTAGACTGGCTGAAGTACCCGTTCTGCGATTATTTTTTTAAAAAATAATGCATTTTTATTGATATAATAATTTAATTGTAAGAAGAGTAAACCCAAGTGCACAACAATGCATACAAAAATATAAAATGATTTTAGAATTAATATTAAATAAGGAAAACGCATGAAAAATTCCAATGAAGAATAATTGTGTTATTTTTAATATTTAAAGCGAGAAACCTTCAAAATGTTTTAACCCGGAAGCAGGCGCCCACTCCACATTAACCTTAATGGTCGCGCGATCACTTCACCAAGTCACCCCAATCCTTTTTTATAATTATTTTTTTCTGTGATCGATAAAAATCACAATTGCAGCGAATAATTTAACTAAGAGAAAATGTACTTACCTACTTTAAAGGACTTTTTTAATTTTTTCTTTGATGATTTGAGAAAAATCCAATAAAACTAATGAAACCGTTCCAAATGTGCGTGACCTTAATAAAGAACATAAATCACAGACACTTTTCACTAACAATACAAGAACGTTATTTGCAATCAAAACTGTCATATTTTGCTCACGTTATTGTAATTTTTCTATTCATTCTTTGATGATCTACAAATAGCATGTGTAACCTTTTCTTGCTTGTGTCTTTTTGACAAGGCGAAGTGTTACATTTATGGCTTCTTAGTTTTCTTGATATCTTAATTTTCTTGATAGAGTTCTTTAGGCAGCATTTGAAAATTACAATTCAACTCAAACATTTCATGTCTATCACTTTTGTCATATTTACTTTCGCTATCACGATTAATATGCATTATTTCATCAGGTTCTTCAATTGCTTGATCAGTTTCATCTTCCTTCAATAGAGAGATCACAGATGCCCATTTTTTTATATTCTGCTCATTTACATTTATAAACCATAATAAGTTGTACAACACAGCAATTAAAACCACAAAGTTAATCGTAGGGGAAAGTATAGCATATTCATAGAAACTATTTCTGAACTAAAGTGGTCGTGAAGGGAACTCGATCAAAACAAGTACCTTGATTGTAAAAAACCTTTTGCCACTCTCAAAAAAGAGGCATAAATGTGACAAATTCATTTTAGTTTCCATTAAGACTGTCATATCGGAGGATACTGTCAAGAAATTGTTAACGAATAAACAGTTTTACCAGAATTTGGAGTGATTCAGCGCCTCATGCGACCGCTCCCATGAAAAAAATGTATTCGATACAAAAACATCGATGTCAGTTATAAAAAAATAATTATGTAAAACGTTTTTTATAATGCAATTTCAGATTACTCATAAAATACATCTTGGCCAATTAATCCTTCAAAGTGCTCAATATGCTTATCCATACATCGTAAAACTCATTTACGTGGGGGAAAAAGCAACAGAAAAATATTATTTACAACTTTCCCAAAAGAAAAGTAGACGGAGTTAAGCATACCAGTAAGTTTGAAGGTCAAAGAGATGATAAACAAAAGTACTATTCTAGAGGTTACAAGAAACGTAGTAAAAAATCTCTCATCGCGGGATTACAGCAAAGAAAACAAAATATCTTTTTTTATTTGGTTTTGGGATCAAAGATAGCTAATGAGCGTTTGAAGTGGAATCTTTTGAAAGTGGAAAACCAGATGATATATATAATTTATATCAGTGTAAATGTGTATTTTTTTATTTTGTCAGAAAGAATTTTGTTTTACTTCATTCCAAAAAATAATTTTTTAAGCCTTTTATATTTTCAAGATGCTCGCGCCCCCAGGGGGCGCGCCCCACAGTTTGAGAAGCACTGTACTAGACCTACAGTCTGGAAATTTGGTAGGGTAGTTTTTTTCATTGAGTAGAGATCCACTACAAAATACAGTTTGTTAACATTTACCTCCAACGAGCATCATAAATAAATATTCTTGTTTTTGAACTATTAGACCAAAGCCTTGAAATTGTGTGCACATGCTCTTTCCATGAAGCATACATCCTTTGCAAAAAAGGTGTTGCTGAGGAAGGAATCCACTAAGAATGTGTCTAACGGAAGTCGACTCTCAAAGGGGATTACGAGGCTTATTGATAAAACAATTATGTTTCTGAACTCTAAGATTTATTCCTAAAATTTGGTAAACATGTTTATTCTATTGAGCAGAAAACCACTAAAAATGAGTTTTGCGCAAATGCACTTTGGGAAGCGAGTTATGAAAGCTTAAAAGATAATTTTACTTCAATTTTAGAAATTATTTAGATGTCCTATCCATTTTAAATGAAGAGTCAATATTTATAAGAATGTTTTTCAATGCAATCGAACCCTTAACTTTAGTATCAATAATTTATAAATATATATATAACTCTCTCTATATATGTATATATTAAGAGGACGTATTCATGTACAACACTAGCACCTAGTACAGGAAGTACTCAGTGAAGGGGGTGGGTAATAGCTAGTAATTTATTATTGTAAAAATTATTTCCTATTAATCTTTTTCGTTTGAATACTAACTGGAGATTCATGCCAAAGTCGAATGATTTATGATACAGTGCTTTAAATGGAATGAAATAAACGATAAACAAGGAATAAAAAGTAATTTTCAGATTAGGTGGGGGGAGAAGTGTTGAAATTTTATGTTGCTCTTTAAGATTGATCGAATTGGTTTCCTTTCTCAAGTAATCAGTGAATGAGAAACAAAAGACGGACCATAAGCCTGATTGTAAGAAGTGTTACAAAAAAATGTCGTTTGTCCAGTGAAACAGATGGTGACTGATCATGATAAATAAAATGTTTAAAGTTTATTTTTGACTTATTTTTCTATTTTTATTGATCGCTTAAATGATATGGGGTGATATATTTGGGATAAACATTTTTATTTTTAACGGGTATTATATGACTTCTTCTACTAATCATTATGGTGGAAATATTCCTTCATTGTAGCTTCAGTTCAAAAGCCACTTTCCCTAGTGATGGCAATTTTATGTAAATGTAACTATTATTTAAGTATCTATCATTGATTTTATGAGGTTAATGGTTGAGCCTTGCTCAATAAAATGAAAATCCAAGTATTAGTAAAGGTGAACATCGACTATGTGTTCACGCACCTTGAAATTATTTGCCGACGTAGAATCCACCCGGAATTGGTGAAGTAAGCAACCATGGATCTGACCAAGCTATCAGGTTTCCAGTAGAACCATACCAGTATCTTCAAATCCAGATAAGTGAATTTAAATAACCTAGCACATCGGATTAAGGGTTAGGATTTCATATTGCTCTCAGAGTAAAGTTATAAAATTGTGTATTTCCTAAAGTGCTAAAAGTAGCTATTTTTAAAATCATGTCTGCTTCTTCCTCAAACCCTCTCACACCCGCGACCTTCGAGCCACGGCAAATTCCCTGATATTCCTTTTTCAGGAATATTGTTGTAAAATACAGAAATGATGATACTGCGATAATTTCCATCAATATTGTAAACGTACAACTGAATCTTGGACAAGATTTCTGTATCGAATATCAGTGCATATACAGGGTGATTACAAATGATGGACCCGATTTTAAAAATTCCTACTATCGAAACTACTCCACATACTACAACGGTGATACATGAATGCATAGAGATGTAGACCAAATGTTTTTTTCGGTTGCAATGTTCCTCCTTGTACACAGCATGCGTCCAGTCTGTAATCTAGCTCATTCTATACATTTTGTAGCATCACTTTATCAATGATTCTTGATGCTTGCATGTCATCCTTTGTTATTTGTAGTGTCAATTGCAGATGATACGGCTTGAAATTAAATTTTGTTCGAAAAATTGTCCATATTGCTTTTTGGGGCATTCCAAGTTCACAGGTGGCAACTTTCGTGGACTTCGAACAAAACTCTGCCCCCCTCCCCATTGCTTCTTCCGAGACGCCCGGCCGGCCTTTGCTTTTCTTTTTACACAAGCAACCTGTTTTTTTAAATCGATGATACCATCTCAGAATGTTTATGTTGGTTGGTGCTAATTTTTTGTGGCATTTTCTAAATGCATGTATTACCGAAGCAACTGAAAAAAAGGATGTGCATACTCTAATACGCAAAAACTATTATCTAATATTGTCTCCATGTTTGGATTCTATTGAACAATATTGAATTTATTGTTGATCTTTGGCGGAGGTATATTTCTCTTTGCATTCATGTATTACTTATTGTAAAAAATGTGGTAGTTTGGAAAATTAGGATTGTTTAAAATTGGTTTCATCATTTGTCCTCTCCTTGTACTTGAAATTAAGATTAAAAAAAGAATGTATAAAAATGCGAGGGAATGTTTGGAAATGTTTAATACGCGGTTTTCTATTTCAGTACAAATACTACTGACGTAAGAACGAAATGAAATATAAGATTCATTAAAAAATTGAACTTCCGTCTTGAGGGAGAGGATATGATGACACGTCTCCGTATGTTAAAATATGTGTATTTTAACTGTTTTTAAATATTAATTTTATTTCCAATTTTTATTATATACCTATTCGGCATTATGTATTTTTTCAAAAAATGATAACTCCGGGGAAACTGATAACTGTTTTTTTAATGTATTCATTTTGCTAACTTCCATTAAAAAATATACTCATAAAAATTGATACGTTTTTCCTTCTATGTCTTATTGGGGTAAAAAGCAAACCAACCAAAATAAGCAAATTTCTTGAATCGACATCGACAGGTGAGTGCTGATTAAAGATCGAAATTTAAATCGAGATGAAGTTTGGATATTTAGCTTTTTGCTTTTCACGCCACGTAATATCGAATTGCCTTGCTAATGTTACGTAATATTCTGTTTTTAATTTTTAAGTTTAAAGTTTATATAAATTTTTAGTTGTTTTTCAGTTATGTTTTAATATTTAATATTAACCCTTTTTGTTGTCTATAAACTCAAATTTCACATTGATGACCCGGACGTAAATTGAACACGCAACCTTTTAATTTGGAGAGAGTCTACTCAAATTCCACACTATCTATGATCTTATCGATAAACTTAAACTTTTTATAATTCGAAACTAAATTTATTAAATTAAAATACAATTTCCAGGGCTATATTATTTCTTTATCTTCACTTATCAAATCGTTCGCCTTTTGACAAGAAACATAATTATTGCTCCAAGAATACACAAATTAAATTAAAAACGAGTGTATTTTGAAATTGTAATGAATGAAATAGAGAAACTTTTTCATCTCTGTGTGTGTGTGTTATTGTATTTAGAGAATCGGACATTGTCATAAGCTAACACGATTTTAATAATTTTATTATAAACTCATTTTTAGCATTCCTTAACACTAAAACGTTCGGGATGTCGATTACCCTTAAACGTCCACCGGTGTCGTTTTGGCATCGCTTTATAAAATATATAAAGTAATTATAATAACTAATTAATCGCAGGACTAATGTTCAGTAGAGTATATTTTTAAGACTTTTTAATATGATTCCATGTAATTATCAAACAATATGACTCTTTACATCATAAAAAAACAAACGTTGAGATTATGTTTCGCGAAGCTTGTTGAACTTATGCTATATTGCAAAACACATTTCGAGTCTAAAATATGGTAGGAATATTACTATTATGCGCTACCATTCTGTGTCATCCCTAGAGACGTACATATCAGGGTTTACAAGAACATTATCAATTTAATCTGCACTCACTTCAGATTCTTCACAGTCACATTCATTCAATCTTATTATATCTTCATCGGATTTTAAATTAGAACAGCTCACCACCATCTGATTCATTCTCAGAAAGCTCTCGCAATAAATTAGCAATTTCATTAAGGCTGAGACCTTTGCTATGAGTCACTGTTTCAGAATTCCGGCTCTGTATATAAGGTTCGAAAATCTAATGGAATATTTTTTATCAGAATATAAGTAAATGCCACGTAACGAAGCACTTAGACACAGCGGTTTTAGTATAACTGACTTATTTCCATTGTGAAGTCAATAACATTGCGTCCAAGGTCAAATAGATGTGCGATATTACTTCCGGAAGTTTGTTTTATACTAATGGTATCTACTTAGTGAACTATCTTTTGCTGAATAACAGCTATTTATAATGATAAATTGACTTGGTGTTGAAACGACATCAGCGGACGTTCAAGGTATATTTCTTTGTAAAATTTGTCCTAATTAACCTGGAAACTCAAAACTTTTTCTACGTAAACACTATGAAAAAATGATTAAAAGACATGAACAATTTTCAAATTTCCTGCAAAAATGTGGAAAGGAGAATAAACTCTATAGGCCCCGGTACCCAATGGATGCTTTAGTGTTAATACTGTGTTCGGAAAAAATATATTTAGTTTAATTATTCATGCATTTAATTTGTTTTCAGTAACATTTACGCATTAATTAATAATCCCAGAAAAGAAGTATAATCAATTAGAGCTTATGCAAAATAAGAATAATTTCAGCTTTTGCAATAATTTAACACTTTACTGTAAATTAAAAGAGTTTTATGATCAAATATTTCACAACGAGCAGAATTATCAAATCACATTAAAGGAAAAAGACATCTCTTTTTGGATGTAACGCATCGAAATATCCTTATTCAATGTGATAACAACAGAAATTTTATTGAAGTTAGATAAAGCCGTAAATTTAATTTAATTTGATTTAATTTTAATTTACGTGGCCTTCTAAAGGAACAAGAGGGCTATTATAAAGTTGTAAAATCAAAGTATATTAATAGCTTTTCTCATTTTAAAGATAGATATAGAAGCAAAATTTTATACTGATAGTAAATTAAGGATTTTAATGAACACTTGACTATGCAAGTTGTTACGTAAGCTTCCTGTTATAAAAATGAGATGGATATCTAGATATTAAAACCGATTAATACAAATAGATGAAGACATTAATAATTCCATAGAAAATTAAAAAATCCGTTTCATATACCAGCTAAATTAATCTATTTTTCTTCTAAAATTAAATGAATAACGACTCAATAATTATTAGATTAATAAATCACTAAGCTATTTTGCGTGGATATATATAATTAAGATATTTTACCGAATAGAATAAAAAATAACTACATACTCCATTCCCAAATGAAATGAATAAACTTATTTGCTTAAAGCCGGAGTGTCCAACCCAAATGACCGTGCGGGCTACTTCGGAAAATTATTATAATCTCGCGGGACACACATAAAAATATGTACCTTTATATCAGATTTGGAAACAAAACAACATTTCTTGAAGTAAAAATTTAAAACAGAATGAATTATTATTATTGTTTTCATTATTTTTATTGTATACAGTCATAGATAATATAATGATGTTTAAATAATATGATAATTTCAATGATGGAATAATGTTTAAAATATAACAATTTCCATTTTCTTGAAAATTACGGTGTTCCTATTGAAATGATCTTCGGTTACTCATTGTTGAAATTTGATAGTGCTGTCATTCGCCAACGATTAAGTTCACATCTTCTATCCTAACCGTCCTGAATATTTTTTTGGAAACTTTAAAAAACATATCTGACTGCCTTTTGTTCTTTGGGCACTCCAAACAGAAAAGGAGGAGGAGAAACAAAAGTCGCACACACAGAGAATCATGTACCACCCATAGTAAAGGATATGCACATAATGCATTTCGAAATTTATTAAAAAAAGTAATTTACTATAGTAAAATCAACTGTAACTGCTTGATAAAATTTAGATCTATTTTATTCTAAAGGACAGTTCTATCATCAAAAAGGATTTATTTTAAAACAAGAACAGGTAACAGACAAATACATTGTATATATATATATATATATATATATATATATATATATATATATATATATATATATACACATATATATATCACATATTATATATCATATATATATCATATGTATATATATATATATATATATATATATATATATGATACGAATTGGCCAAGTGTGGTACTTGTCGAGTGGCTTCAAGTAAGCATCTTCAGATGACGTTCATCTTTTTATTCCCACACATAATGTAGGTGGACAATTCACAGATATTTGATAAGAACACAAAATCAGGCACAGTTACAAAAGCGACAAGCAGCAGCGACATTCCACAAGACGAACACCAAGATAAAGAGAACAATTACACAAGATTTTCGCTTTTATACCGGCAGTGACTATTATGTAACAATGGTTCTGATTGGATTGAATGGGCGGGACAGGGATTTCGGACTAACCGATTACTATTAAGATTACAATGTTATTTTTTAACCAAAGAATTAAAGTTTATTTAAATATTAGAACAAAGAGTTAACAAAAAGGATACTAGAGGGAATTATTACACTTCCCTTCTCCGTAAGACACGTGTGTGCACCAGGGCCCTCGACTCACACCCGTATGTTAGAGATATTAAAGTTAAAATTTTGAATAAAATTATTATTAATTTAAAACTTCCTGCATTAGCCGATAATGACATACATACCATGATCTCCAACACAGACATTAGGTATGAGATATGTAAAGATATACTTTGAGTACCTGTTTGACTTAGGTGCTCTCGGCAAAATGATGTCTTTAATTCTGTTCCACATCGTCAGATGTCAGGTACCTGCCTCTGGGGAGGAAACTGGGCGTCAAAATCACCTGTGGTGATTGGTATTCCACCTAAATGATGTCGTATTGAAAAGAGATACTTTCTCCTAGGGAATGTACTGGGTATCTAATGAAGAAACACATCAGTCCGCAGCCCTATTAGAAATAAGAAAAACTTTAGAAAATAGATATTTCTTGCAATATATTATACAAATATAAAGCTTTTCTGTAAGAGTTCGAAAAAATACTTGGAAAATTTAGAAATGCGATGTTATTACTTTTTTGTTACTGGTATGATTTTAAGTGAAATTTAATATAAAGTTTTAGATCACTTAACATTGTATGTAATTATAACGTATATATAAAATAAATAACACTTAAAGATATCCGACTACGTTCGGAACCTTGACTTTAAAAAAAGCACGTAAGTGGATAGTTTTTATAATATTTAGTGTCACTCACATTAGAATACATGCACAAAATTGTTTTAAGGAGATTTTGACAAAAATTATTTAAGTATAATATTTTGGTAAAAAATTAACTTAGAATAATCTTTTTTCCAAATGTTCTCCTTTTGTGAAAAATGGTTCTATTATAATAATGTTTTGCCTGTATATAGCTCAGACCTCTCTACAGAGGCCTAACTACACTGGTGTGCAACACTTAAGCAACAATGTAAAAATTAAGCAGATAACCATGAAATTGCAGAAAAGGAGGTCTGGAGATCAGTACAGTGAACACGTAAGTCAGTAGAAACGTCATGCTTATGCAAATATCATCAACGAAACGTCAGAAACGACGGGAGTGTACGCAAAACGCATGATGTCGGCGCGTGGGGTTCAACAATAAAATAAAATGAAGGACGCAGACGCAATTCAACATATTCGCTGCAAGTGCCAGTGAGTCAGTTCGTGAAATATGGCTAGAAGAAATCACCTGGACAACTTCACACGTGGAAGAATGATCGGAAAGGTGAAGGAGGGATTGTACCGTCACCAGTGTAGCTGCAGAGTTCGGAATCAACAAAAGTGTCGTTTCCCGCGCTTGGAAATCGTTCCAAACCACAGATACAGCTGTTAGAAAAGTTGGTGGTGGCCGCCCGAGGACGACAACTGCAGGGGATGACCGATATATCATCCTACAGGCGAAAAGAGGCTGACGGCAGTCAGCAAGCGTCATTGCTCAGCAACTCTACAGCAACGGGGCGACAAGTATCGTGGTTTACTGTGGCCAGACGCCTTCACAAAGGGCCATATTCGCCCGCCGTCCTGAACGCTGCCTCCCGTTGAAAGTTGACCACCGGCGCCACCGTTTACAGTGATGCAGAGAGCACAAAAACTGGACAACTGACAATGGAGTCATGTCCTCTTTACGGATGAGAGTCGGTTCAGTACCAGAAGCGATTCTCAACGTGTTTTGATTTGGAGAGAAAGAGGGACCCGGTTTTATACCAGTAACATCAAGGAAAGACACCATTACGGTGGTACTGGAGTTCTTGTCTGGGGAGGCATCATGCTGAACGGGCGAACTGAGCCCCACATTTTCGATTGAGGGTCTGTAATCAGGGATCGCTATTGTGAGGAGGTACTTCTTTCCCATGGGCGTCTGTTCTGAGGTGCCTTTGGCCCAGACTTCATTTTTATGGATGACAATGCACGGTCACATCGGATTAATGCTGTTGAGGAGCTGCTGGAAAGTGAAGATATCATTCGAATGAATTGGCCAGCGTACTCCCCAGATTTAAATCCCATCGAACGTGTTTGGGATGCTTGGGGAAACGTATTGCAGCACGCTTACATCATCCGGAGAACACCCAACAACTCAAACAGATGCTGATTGAAGAATGGGCACTCCTACCTCAAGAAATGTTGAACCAGCGGGTTCTGAGTATGCGGAGACGGTGCGAAGAAACCATTGCAGTGAGGGCAGGGCATATACCATACTAAGGAACATCTGCTTGTGGTTCTTCCTGTTGAATAGACCATCATGAGTCACGATACTATGCGTTCAATAAAGCTTGTTTTTGTTTGATTCTATACCGTATGCATTGTATTCCTTTTTCAGCGCCGATGCTTTCGTCATTCTTTACGTACATACTCTCCCTCATTTCTGAATTTCATGTCTCTCAGATGCTTTTTCGTGAAGTTATGGCAATAAACCAGCCTGTTGCTTATGTTTTGTACATCAGTGTAGAATGTTTGAAAAATTCACATTATTTTCAGAGTTACCACCAAATGAAATAATTATTGGCGTTTTTTTTCTTAAAATTGCTCCCCTCTGTTGTCGTAAAATATGAATAAACACACTTCTAAGATATATATTTCAAAAATTCCAGTTGAACCTCTGTAGAAAAGTCTGAGCTATATACAGGCAAAATATTAGTATAATAAAAAAAATTTAACAAAAGGTAAACATTTGGAAAAAAGATTAGTCTAAGTTAATTTTTTGCCAAAATATTGTATTTAAATAAATTTTTTTTGTCAAAATCTCCTAAAAACAATTTTATGCTTATATGCTAATTTAAGTGACACTAAATATCATGAAAATTATCCATTTATGCGCTTTACAGAATCACGGTTCCGAACGTAGTCGGATACCTTATGTAAAAAAGGTACATTCTTAAGAATTAATATTTTGGAAGAGAAATGTTTTGCTGACTAAGCATTTCGTCATAATTTCCAAAATGAAATTTGAAAAAAAAATACCTCTAAATGTAGTATACTGCTGCAAACATTTTTAAGTGGCATTCAAGAAAGTGGAGCTCAAATGCATATTTAAGAAATTCCGAATCTATCACTGAAGCTAATCTCAATTTTCAATGGCTTATCGATGAAAATACATGTTTTCACACGATACGGGGCAAATAAATGTTTTAGATCTTTCCATTTAATTTGTTTGTTTGAAAAAAAATGCTGAAAAATAATGTATTCATTATTTCGCTTTCTCACTGAATTTCCATACAGATATTTTTATAAATTTGCGATAAAACAGAAACAGATGTCAATACATTTCTCGTCTAAATAAATTATTCATTAGTTGAAGCCAAAAAATTCAAAACATTTTTTTAAAATAATTCTTTGATATAAATTTTCCTTTAAAAGGAAATGCTATTTCAGTAAATGTATTTGTGAGATTAATACAAAAATGAAATATTTCAAAAAGGTTTACGATTTAATATATTTGAAACAAAAAAAAAAATACGCGTGGTGTAACATTAACAAAATTACCAGGTAATCAGAATTAAAAAACAACCTTCAAATAATATACAGGGATGCTAACGGAAAATATTAAACGCCTTTGAAGTTGTTTTGTAATTATTTTTTGATATTGTGTAACTTAGGCAGATTACAAAATTCTGAAAAGAAAAATATTTACACATCGTCTATTTCAAAATGTACGATTGCTTTAAAAGAAGGAAAAAATATAGGATGTGTAAATTTTAAAGATCATCACATCAAAAAGACTAGCCTTAAAAGGCAATGTATTTAACAACTTTATCTTCGTATTAAAAAATAAGATTTATTTCGACGAAATGCACAATATGCATAATAAATTTCAGGTAACATATTTATTTCTTTTGAAAATGTCTCGTAATTTGAAAAATTGATCTCATCTCTTTATTTTCCTTACATATATTTTAAAAAATGATTTTGATAATGTTTGTGCAACATTTATTATACCTTTTATTTTCAAGCTATTTTGAATTTATTATTTATTAAATTATTGAGAAATTTTGTGAAGATCAACAACTGTACATACATGAGTAAAAATGAAATGGAAATAATGTATGAATTGTTTATTGATGTTTGTTTTTAAGAATACCAAGAGATCACACACATTCAGACAATCGGTTTTTCAATTTTAGTATTAACAAATAGTGCATATTTTTCTGAACCAAAAAATTTATAACACTTGTATATTTGTTGATAAAATAATATTAAAATATGAAAAAAAAAAACAATTGAGATAAAAATGTAAACGACCACGCTTCCTTTGAGACACTTTAAAAGATAATTCCTCTTGTATTCAATGTATGTAAACCACTAATTTGTATTTACTTGAAAGGAAAAAAAATATTTTTCTCTTTTTAGTGTTTTTAATATTTTTCTCATTTTTTTTTGTTTGAAAAACTAGTTTTATATGAAAAAAAATTGACTTTTTCAAAATTTCAAAGTTTTTTGAAATTTTTTAGAGAAATTGTACAATTATTTTATCAAAACACTATTTGACTATATTTTGTTCATGGTTTTATATATATAACTAAAATATGTTATATAATCTAGAAAGATTTTTATAAAAAAATAGTACCTAAATGAAAAAATATATTTGATAAAATTATGCCAATGCTCACACACACACAGTTATAACAAAGTAAAAAAAAATTCAAATTGTAATTGCTTTGAAATTCTGCAGAATATGGAAAGTGTGATTTTATGGTACATAAAAATAGGCAGGAAAAATATTGTGATAAAACTATGTGAAGACATTTGTACTTTCAGTGTTTTCACTTTTTCTCCAAAGCATAATTTTTTGCATTTAGGTACACTTTAAAAAAAATCTATTGCACTATATGGTTACAAATTTCATATTCTTTAAACGGGATATCTGTGCGTACAGTGAACCTAATTGTTCTAAGTTGTCATTTTTAAGGGTTGGTAAAACTGAATATATCAAAAATCAATAAGCTCAAATTTCGTCTTAAAGAAACTCTTGTAATTAATTAAACAAAATATTTTGTTGTCTTTGGCGTGCATATATATTTTATTTAATATTGAAAGTTATTATCATAAAATATTTTACATAGTGTATTACAGATAATTAAATTTTTTTGTAAACTTCTTATTGTTAGTGGGTCGTCAAATTTTAAAATTGTTAAACGTGTACCACAACAGTAAAAATGTTGAGAATGACTGACATATCAAATCGAAAGAGAAACGATTGGTACGAAAAAACTAGTTTAATCCCGCTTTTTCAGTCTTAAGTTGAAACGGCTTTTTGATTTTTCATGACTCATCCCTTAAATTTTGTTTCTATATCTTGTTTTTTTAACGTATTTGTTTTAATGTTTTGTTATTAGAAATAGAAATGACACACAAATTAAGTACCCACTCTGACAAAGAAATAAGAAATTAAAAGCGTTTCTGTTAAACAAGATTACATGTTTGCTTATTTTGAAACCATATAATATGCGATTTTAGGACCGCCATCTGTATGTGTTTTTATCTAAAGCTCTAACTATAATAGAATAAAATTACTTTTTAATGTTATCTTTCCAGCCGAGCATAAATATTTTAAATGGATTATTTAAAATTATGGAATGTGGAAATAACACACTGTACACGTTAGTCATATTGTCTTGTAGTTAAAAGTAAATTACGGATAGCTATAGTTATAGAAATGGTCATGTACTTCTGCTGTAAGAAGATGGATATTTAAAATGACGCATTCTTGTTAATTGCATTACCGCCATTTTATACATAGAATATCTATGTTGTGGTAATTTGAAATGTTCTTTAACGCTCTCACAAAAAGTATTTCTGAAAAATACCTACCTTTTGAGCATTATATATTGTTACATGAGTCAATTCAATATACACTGACAAACAAAATCCCACAACAAGAAACACTTGAGTTAGATAAACGAAATTTTATACAAGTGTTTACGCATCTGAAAGATGACTTTGATTCACACAAATTTCGTGCTCCGAGATTAAGTGCGACTCTGGTAGGGAAACTCAGAACTTTGAAATCAAGGTTGCTTTAAATGCGTGCTGGAAACTTCGTGAATGTTATTTGTCTGTGAAATTTGACGTCTTCGGTCAAATAATGCCTTTAAGAAGACGAAGAAGAGCCATTATCCACAGCTTACCGAGTTTGAACGAGGTCGTGTAATAGGTCTACTACGAGAAGGTGGATTTTCTTTCCGCGATATTGCACTAAGACTTGGCCGGAATGTATCATTATGCATGATTGTTGGGAGCAGTGGTCAAGGGATGGTAGTGCAACAAAAGGACCAGATTTCGTGCGGCCTCTTGGCACTACTGAGAGAGAAGACCACCGTATTCGGCGTACATCTGTATCGCATTGGACTGCGCCTGCGGAAGAAATTTGAGCTGCACTTGGTACCACAGTGACACAAGGACAAATCCAAGGACAAATCCTTCAAGGACAGATCCAAGCCAGGCACCCTGTAGCTTGTATTTTACTGACTCCAAGTCGTTGCCTTTTCCGATACCAGTGGTATCATGCCAGAGATTATTGGAGTATGGAGTGGAGATCTGTTGTGTTTTCTGATGAAAGCAGGTTCTGCCTTCGTGCCAGTGATGGCAGTGTGTTGGTCAGGAGGTCAGGAGAAGGCCTACAAGTAAACTGTCTGTGTCCTAGACACACTAAACCTGCACCTGGAGTAATGGTCTGGAGAGCAATTTCCTATATTATAGCAGAAGCACTCTCTTGATTATGCAAAACACACTCACAGCAAATTTGTACATCAGTCTGGTAGTTTAACCTATAGTACTGTCATTCACGAACATCATTCAAAGGAGAGTTTTCAAACAGAGTAAAATTCGCCATCACACTTTTTTTGTTATTCAATGTGCTCTATAGAGTACTGGAATGTTACCTTGGCCTACAAGATCACCAGATCTGTCTCCAATTGGGCATGTATGGGATATAATCTGAGGACAACTCCAGCATTACTCCAGCACTGATCAAAACTGTCTTGACTCAACAAGTACAGCAAGCATGGAACTCCATACTACAAAGTGACATTCGGCCCCTGTACAACACTTTGCTTGCACTCAAAATTTTGGAGGTTACACCGGCTATTAATGTAACAGAATTTCATACTTGAAATGCATTTTCTTGAGCTTAAATTAACCTGTGATCTTGAAAATTTAATCAGTTAAGCATGTTAACTAGACACTTGCATTGTCGAAGTTTCATTATACTACAATAATTTTTCTTTGGTGTTTGGATTTTTTTCCCCGTTATATAATTATTTAAAGGAATTTTCATTACTATGGTAATTTTAATAATTAAAAAATGGCATATTAGGGGAAATATTGCGAATATTATTAAATAAATCATATTGAATTAATTAAATTTTAAATTCAACTGAAAAAAAATTCAAATTGAAAAAACGAAGTGAGAAAATGAATTAAAATTTAAAGCTTCAAGCATTGTAAATATTTTATAAAAATAACAAAAGAAGTGTAATTACTACATTAGCATTAAATGCATTAAGTTTATTTTTGAATGTAATGCTTATTTAAAGGAGAATTTATTTAATATTTGAATAATTAAAAAAATGTAAATAAATTCATACATACTTTCTGGTATTAGAACTAATTAAATAAATTCCTTTTATTCTTAACATGGATCCGACTAATAAAGAATATGTATTAGATTAGATCTAATGTATGGTATAATTACAGATGAAATCTCTAATTTAGGAATGTGTTTGCTTTTCAAACGTAGGTATTAATCTGAACAATATTTAATTAACTCTATTTTTTGTTTGATAATTTCTTATATTTCATTTTTTTCTTCCAAAGGACTTGGTATAATTGAATGTAGTCAGTTCAATTGAGCGTGTTAAAACAAGGAATTAACATTAGTTTCTGTGAGAAATATTCTTGATACCAACAACTTACAAATCAATTATGCTATGTTCTATATGAATCATTTCGGAAAAGCTGAGATATACAATTTGTACTTTTAATTACCATTGCTGTTAAAAATAAGTTGGTTACACATAATTTTTATAAATTTTCTAATACTGAATGGTATGAGAATTATTTCCTTGTTATGTATTTAGTTTTATGCAACATTCAAATCTCGGATTTTGTCAAACATAGACAAATGTTTTCTGGTTACTTTTTTTTAAACCAAATTATTGGGTTTATAAGCCTGCCAAGTTTTTAATATTCCGTTTACTAGTACTAAAATTGCAATTGCTTTATTAAGAGTGAATAATAATATTTTAAGCATAAAATAACTGACATTAAAATGCGTATTACGCAAAATTAGTTTTTCTTAGAAAATTTTAAACGGGAATAAGGATGGATTATATATATATAATTATGGAGATAAATACTAACTGAAATTTTTCGAAAATGTGTTTTATGTGATATTAGATTTAGATTAAAAATTCACTGTGTTATTCACCCTATTACAAAATTTGCAATTATTTATATAAATAATATGGGTGTTTTTAAGCAATGTCATACTGTAACTAAGTTAAGCTGTTCTGTTTTTCGTGAGCATCTTAAATAGCTCAGAAAAAAAAAATAAAATCAATAATGTAAAATATCAATGGTAAAAAGTAAAAAAATTATTTCTTATAAATATTTTGTTCAGAGCAATTGGAGTTTTGTGCAATTTTTCATAAATTTTCTGCATATTTTTTATTTTCCTTTTTTTTAAAAATTAGAATAACTTTTCTTCACATTTTGTTTCTTTTCCTCGTATAATTTACTAAAAAAATGTCCTCGTGAATTTGAAGAAAAAATTGTTTTGCGTTAAAGTGGAATACTTTTTTAGTTTTTTATAAGTATTTTCTTAAATAACTTGCAAAATGATTTGAAATAATGCATATGTGAATTATTTTAGCAGTCACATACCATGTTTCTGTCATACAAATTTTAATTAAAGCATAATAATTTTTAAAGTCATAGAGTTCTGCAAAAGAAAAATTTTAATATTTTCAGTTCCTCTCTATTTTGTGACGTCTTGATTTTGTAGTAAACTTATATTATATATGTAAAACAGTACTACTTGATAATTTTACATGTGAGACAATATAGATTAATTAGAATTAATTTAGACGAGAATAAGCTAAAAGTCATCATAAAAAATATTAAGTTATTTTCCGGTATTAATCTTTCTTTTCTGTATTCAATATTAAAAGCTCTAACAATTCTTCACAAAAAAGGTTTGCTTGAAAAGAAGAACTTTATTTTCGAAAACATAATGAATATTTATGAACACGAGAAAAGCGATATAAAAGTACTTCAAATTCCATATAAATATTTAAACGAAGTACCTGAAAATAAATATAAATTTTTAAAATTTCAAAAAACATAAAAAAAAGTTCAATATTCTGCTCAGATATTGTTCCCTGGTTTGATAAAAAGTTTAAATATCCGCAACACACAAGTATCTCGAAATATGCACGGGTAAATTAACTGATCTGAACTCTGTAGCACGACAACCCATGAGGACCAAAGCGCACAGTGCCTATCTCAGTTTACATGACCTTAGGTACTGAGCTAAGGTATTGCTTTTGGGTTCGATAAAAGTTTTCTTAACACACAAGTACCTCGAAATATGCAAGGGTAAACTAACTGATCTGAACTCAGTGCCTCAACAGCCCATGAGGACCAAGGCCTACTGTGCCTATCTCAGTTTACGTGACCTTAGGTACTGAGCTAAGGTATTGCTTTTGGGTTCGATAAAAGTTTTCTTAACACACAAGTACCTCGAAATATGCAAGGGTAAACTAACTGATCTGAACTCAGTGCCTCAACAGCCCATGAGGACCAAGGCCTACTGTGCCTATCTCAGTTTACGTGACCTTAGGCACTGAGCTAAGGTTATTGCTTTTGGGTTTGATAAAAGTTTTCTTAACACAAAAGTACCTCTAAATATGCAAGGGTGAACTCAGTGCCTCAACAGCCCATGAGGACCAATGCCTACTGTGCCTATCTCAGTTTACGTGACCTTAGGCACTGGGCTAAGGTTATTGCTTTTGGGTTTGATAAAAGTTTTCTTAACACACAAGTACCTCTAAATATGCAAGGGTGAACTAACTGATCTGAACTCAGTGCCTCAACAGCCCATGAGGACCAAGGCCTACTGTGCCTATCTCAGTTTACGTGACCTTAGGCACTGAGCTAAGGTTATTGCTTTTGGGTTTGATAAAAGTTTTCTTAACACAAAAGTACCTCTAAATATGCAAGGGTGAACTAACTGATCTGAACTCAGTGCCTCAACAGCCCATGAGGACCAATGCCTACTGTGCCTATCTCAGTTTACATGACCTTAGGCACTGTGCTAAGGTATTGCTTTTGGGTTTGATAAAAGTTTTCTTAACACAAAAGTACCTCTAAATATGCAAGGGTGAACTAACTGATCTGAACTCAGTGCCTCAACAGCCCATGAGGACCAAGGCCTACTGTACCTATCTTAGTTTGCGTGACATTCGGCGTTGGGGTGCATGTTCAGATGTTTCGATCAAGTGGTCAGTCTGACGCGAAAACACCTAGCGTTCAGTTCCAAAACAAGCTTGGTACTCATTTATTGACCCACTGAAGGGATGAAAGGCTGAGTCGACCCTGCCCAGCCATTCAGCCACTGAGCTTCATAAATTAATTTTGATAGTTGATTTAATTATATTTAAAACATAATGTGGTCATGGTAATTCAGTCAACACAAATTACAGCGTAGTAATAACGTAGATAGTTGATAATCCTCCTAAGAATATCCTATTGATTGAATGATTGAGGTCTTACTCTGAAAAAAATACTTGGGTTATAGATAATAGCCCTCGTAAATAGAACCACGATCAAATAACTAGTACAACACTTGAGCTGGAGACTTACAATGCAGGGTGGCCGGGCTTACAGTATCCAAAAGTAATGGCTTAGCAGTACCGAACTACCCATTAGAATGTTGTTGTGTTGTGTTGTGTGGGTTCAACTATAATTAGATGCACATTTGATCGACTTCCTCCTTAAATATTATTTTTAATATATATCTACTTCACTGGTACAACACATTACAAATTACAGATACAATTTCATAGTTCCGTGTTATTTATATACAATCCTCCACTCAGTCACAGTTAAGTCTATAATTGGTTACAGTTAAATATACCACATCACTGGTTACAGTTAAATATACCACATCTCCTCCCTCCTTAAAGAACAAGTCTCTCCGGAGGCCGCCTGATTCTCCCGGAACGCCTAGGAAATGGCCTGTCTGGAACTGGTGGACTCCTCGTCTCGGAGTCAGTCTCTTTAGCTGAAGACTGTGATAGATCTGGAACCGCAACATCAGTTGATGGCACTCCTTGTACGGAAGATGAACCCAATTCCTTGTTCCGATCCTTAGAAATATCTTCCGCCGTTTCTGCATGCTGAATATTAGAGTTGTTTTCTCGAACCTCTGATGATGGAAATCTCTGGTGCATAAGTGGAATGATGTTTTCTTGCACTTTATCCCCCCACTGGACGGATCTGATCAACATGTCGTCTCACGAGGGTTCCTTGAACATCAATGATGTAGTGGAGTACGCCATCCTGGTTTACAATGGTACCAAACTTCCATCTAGTATTAGCTGCTCTGTAAACTCTCACAGCCACTCGATCTCCAACATCAAATTTCCTATCTCGGAATTCGAAATTATCTCTTCGTAATTTATCCTGAATTTTTGTTTTCAATTCAGGTAAAAGTAAATCTATCCTGGTTCTAATGTCTCTTTTTAAGAATAACATGGCTGGACTAAGTGTTGTAGTTACATTAGGAGCTTTTTCGGTATTGCATTAAAAATGTACTTAATTTCTGCTGTATAGTACCTTCGTATTTATGCATAGCTCTCAATGATTGCTTTAAAGTAGCAACATAACGTTCTGCTTGTCCATTACTAGAAGGCTTGAAAGGTACACTAGTTTTGTGCCTAACTCCATTTTTATGCATAAATCGCTGAAATTCATAGGATGTAAACTGAGATCCATTATCGCTGACAAGTACCCTAGGTAATCCGAATCTTGCAAAACTATCTCGAAGACATTCGATGGTTTTCTTGGTTGTGGTTACCTTCATAGGGTATACTTCTAACCATTTGGAATGAGCGTCAACGATCAGGAAAAACGTGTGTTCAAAAATTGGTCCAGCAAAATCTACATGAATACGTTCCCAGGGCATACTGGGATATTCCCAGTAATGAACTTTAGATTTTGGAGGATCAGCCTTATATCTAGCACAATCGACACAGTTTTTTGCGGCTTCTTCAATATCGTTATCTATATTTTTCCAATAGACGAACGATCTAGCTATAGCCTTCATTTTTACTATTCCTAAGTGTCCAGCATGTAATTCTTCCAGAACGTTCTTCCGAAATTTCCTTGGAATACAGACCCTTTGTCCGTACATAATACAACCATCCTCAATGGTATACTGGGCTTCCCTCCCTTGCAAATCTTTACCTTCCCTTAAGGCTCTTAAGAGTGGACCCAGCTCTATATCTTTACTCGTCTCCTGTCGTAACTCCTTAGAAGTAACCGGTAATGCTTCAATCTGTGACATCTGAAATATTGTGATGTCATCTTTAACTTCAAGCTCTTCGGATGTTTTTGGTAAACGAGAAAGAAAGTCTGCATTTCCGTGTTCAATCGTTTTACGGAATATTATATCAAACTCAAATGACTGCAAAATGAGCGCATAATGTAAAAGTCGGGTAGCTGCCAACACTGGTAAACCTCTTTTTGAACCAAAAATAGCTATCAAAGGTTTGTGATCTGTTATCAAAGTGAATCTTCTACCTTTCAAATATAGATAAAACTTTCTTACTGCCCAAACTATTGAAAGAGCTTCTTTATCAATTAGGGAGTATTTTTCTCGGACCCAGATAAAGTTCTTGATGCGAACGCAATCGGACGTTCAGAGCCATCTGGATATACGTGTGACAGAACACAACCAATGCCAACTGGAGATGCATCACTAGCTAAAGTTAAGGGTAGGCTAGGATCATAATGCACCAAAATTTTAGGTGAACAAATTTCCTTCTTTATTTGCTCAAAGGCAACCTGGCAATCCTTCGACCATAAAATCTAACATTTTTTTTTTTTTGTTAAATTATTAAGAGGATTAGCAATAGTAGCTAAATTTTCACAAAATTTCCCGTAAAAATTAACTAACCCTAAGAAACTTTTTACTTCATGAACATTTCGGGGTACAGGAGCATTTACAACGGCTGAGATCTTTTCGTCAGTTTTATGTAACCCTTTTGAATCGATTCTATGCCCAAGAAAATTTATTTCATTTTGGAAAAACTTACTTTTATTTAAATTAAGCTTTAGCCCGTGTTCTCTACATTTCTTAAAAATCCTCTAAAGCTGTAAAATGCGAAATTTCATCGCTCCCCTGTTATTCTAGCATCATCCATAAAGACCTTGACTCCATCCATACCCTGAAATAGTCCGTCAACATAGCTCTGCCAAATAGCAGGTGCCCCATTTAATCCATACATAAGTCTTTTACAAATATATAATCCCTTGTGGGTATTTATAGTCATTAATTTCTGACTGTCGGGATGTACTTTCATTTGCAAATATGCATGCTTAAAATCTAATTTTGTAAATTGTTTTCCCCCATTTAAACTACCAAAAATTTCATCCAATCTTGGTAAAGGATGCTGAGGAACAATTAAATTTGGATTCAGGGTTACTGAATAATCAGCACATAGTCTTATACTACCATCGGATTTAACAACAGGGACTACTGGGGTTGCCCATTCAGAGCTGTCGACTTTTTCTATGATACCCTCTTTTTCAAGTCTGTCAATTTCGTTTTCAACTCTACCTTTGAGAGCAAAGGGTACTGTTCGAACCCTACAAAATATAGGTTTTACTCCATGTCTGAGTTTTAATTTAGCCTCATAATTGTTTATTTCTCCTAATTTATCATCGAAAATATCCTTATACTCTCTTAGAAGGTTATTTTAATTTTGTTCAGTTTTTGCTCTAAAAGCTTTAATAGCCGGCCAATCTAAATGAATTTTATAGAGCCATTCCCGACCCAGAATAGTATCCAAGTTTTCTTTCACAATGTATAAGTTCAAGTTTACTTTTTGATTTTTATATTGTACCCTTACAGTAACATATCCTAATGGTATAATTGAATCTCCTTTATATGTTTTAAAAACTATATTTGTAGGTTTAATTCGTTTATTTGAAATTTTCCTGAAATTTCCAATACTCATTACACTAACCGCTCCCCCCGTATCCAATTCCATAGAACAACTTTTGTTTTCAATTTTTAAATTTATCATAATTGGAGGTCGTTTTGGTTCTTCCTCGTGTAATATATAATCCTGAATTTTTAATTCGTATAGTGGAATTCTATTTCTATCTTCAACTTCATTTAATAGAGTTACCTGTTTTTGTTTAACCGATTTCGCATTTGCCTTTTAGATGCGAAGCATGCCTGTTTAATGTGCCCAATTTTCCCACAGAAATTACATTTACTTGAAATAAATCTACAATTCTCTTTTGCATGGTTGGTACCTGTGCATCGTGAACAATATAATGTTTTCTTTCGGCTTTTTTGTAAAATTGGATTTTTATCCATGTGTTTTTTAAAAGTTTGCATTGAATTTATTGCTCGGCCCATAATATCATTTGTCCCTCTAAAAGCTTTTTCCATAGCCATTGCTATATTTAGCGTTTTCTCGAGATTAATATTATCTTCCTCAAATAATCGATCTAAAATCATTTTATCCCGCAACCCGCTTACAAATACGTCGCGTAACATAATATTTAACATATCTTTATCATAATCACAATTCATTGCTAGAGCCCGAAGCTCGGCAATGTATGTACTAATACCTTCCCCTGCAGTCTGTTTTCTGTTTAAAAATTTTCCATTTAAAAGGAATGACCTCGATTAAACAAACATATAGCTCAATCCCTATGAATTCGTTAAATTGGTGTCCAACTGTATATAAATTTTGGTGTTAATTTCTTCACAGATCAAAATAAGTGTTAAGGTATCCGACTAAGTTAGGAACCGGGATTTTAAAAAAGCGCATAAATGGATACTTTTCAGGATATTTAGTGCCACTCAGGTTAGAAAACATGCATAAAATTGTTTTAAGGGCATTTTGAAAAAAAATTATTTAAATATAATATTTTGGCAAAAAATTAAATTAGACTAATCTTTTTTTCTAAATCTTCTCCTTTAGTGAAACATGGCTCTATTATAACAATATTTTGCCTGTATATAGCTCAGACCTCTCTACAGAGGCTCAACTAGATTTTTTGAAAAATTCACATTATTTTCAGAGTCATCACCAATTGAAATAATTATTGGCGTTTTTTCCTTAAAATTGCTCCCCTCTGTTGTCGTAAAATATGAATAAATCCACTTCTTAGTTAAATATTTCAAAAATTCTAGTTGAGCCTGTTTAGAGAGGTCTGAGCTATATACAGGCTAAATATTGTTATAATAGAAGCATTTTTCACAAAAAGAGAAGATTTGGAAAAAAGAATATTCTAAGTTAATTTTTAGCCAAAATATTGTATTTGAATACATTTTTTTTGTCAAAATATCCTTAAAACTATTTTATGCATATATTCTAATCTAAGTGACACTAAATATCACGAGAATTATCTATTTATGCTCATTTGCAAAATACGGTTCCTAACGTAGTCGGATACCTTAAAACTAAGCTCTTCCCCATTGGGGCATAGATTTTGATGTTGGTGGATCGCTAATGAAGTATGCGGTATAATCAAGGTTTTACAAATAAATCCCCTGGAAACAATGTAAATTAAATTTTTCTCTGTTCTTTCAAATGTTTTTTTCTATAATCTTTGAGATTTTTTTTTCTACTTTTGTACTTTGAAACCATGAAGAATTACGAACAAATATGTATCTTATAGCGTTTATTTTAGAAAAAAAATTGTGTGAGTGATTATTGTAAAAAATAAAAAAAATAATAATATATGTTTAGTTTTTTTGGGGAAATTTCTGACAATCTAAGCTGAATACTATTTGAAATATTTAAAGAAAACAAATTTTAATCCAAAGAAATTACCTTAGAATTACAGTGAAAAATGATTGATTCAATAACGCTTAAGACGAAATAACGGCTTACACAAAATAATACAGTGGTCCCCCGACAACCTAATATGTATTTTCATGCATTTTTCTCTTAACACGAAACAAAAAAAAACGCTTAACAGGAAAATAATTTAGTTCTAGGAATGTACAAAATACTGAAAATACCAGCCGGATTGAAATGCCCTACTTTATCGTCGGAAGAACAGTAGATGATAATAAGAAGTGTACAGCCCCACAATTATGGCAAAAAAAGGCATCTAATTTCTTTTCTATTCAAAATCATTGGATTAAAATCATCCGCAACTATTATGTTTTTTGAGCTTTTATCAAACTCCTCCTCCCCCCTAAAACCCCTCATTGATGCGGACTTTAACTATAAAATTGAAGTCAATAATGCAGCTCCTGTTCCCATATCATGTGAAACGATGGACATTTTGAAAAATACAGTAGAACGTCGTTAACCGAACGTTTATTATACGGAGCGTCCGATATCTGGAACAGTTTTTTTTGTCAGTTACACGTAGTGAATATGAATATGTTTTCGAACAGTGCAATGCTCAATAGTTGTTTAATGTGAGGTCAAAAGTGACTTCCGTGCAGGAAGAATGCGACCCTGTCGACGATGAAACGGATGAAGACGAGGACAGCAACAACAGCGACGAAAGTAGCAAGTGTCCATCAAATGCTGACGCGTTTTCTGCATTAGAGACAGCTATGAAGTGGTACAAACAACAATCAGAGTGCTGTCCTACTCAACTACTGCTGTTCAAAAGAATCAGAGACCTTGCAGCGAAAAAACGAAGGTGCACAATGGAACAGCGAAAAATAAGTGATTGTTTTCCACAATAAAGGTAAAATTGCGATATTTTGCATATGTTTTGCTTTGTGATGATTTTCAATATTTGTATAGTGTCCTGTTTCATATACTGCATGGATCGCATTCGGCTTTCAGTTACCCGATCAATCACGTATTCGAATGATGCCCGGTCCCAATTGATTCAGATAAACGACGTTCTACTGTATGTTCCGTTATTTAGACCAGTGATCTGCAACCTTTTTATCGCTGCGGACCGGTCAACGTTTGATACTTTCACCGCGGTCCACTGAGGGTGGGAAACGTTGATTGTTTTGATTTAACAATTTTAATTTAGTTACATTCAAATATGCCTTCAGAATAAAATATAGTTACACCAAAAATTAATAAAAGTGATTCTTCATGGAATATAAAGTGATTTCCGTGGAAAGTTGCGCAAATCCGAGAGAAATGCACCACTTTAAATAAAATAGCAACAGTTTAATGTTCTTTGGGTAGCCCGGCACCATTTGATCCGCGGACCGGGGGGTGCGGATCACTGATTTAGACAACATTCCAGTGGTGAAATGAATAACAGAATGAACGACATCGAACAATTTCATGCTAATTTAATGCTAAAAAAGACAATGCAAAGAAAAGTATCAGATTATTTTCCAAAAAATTAATAAATGTTTTTTTTTTAAAAAAAAATCGAAAATTTTGTTTCCAAGTTCTTGTGAATGTTTCTGTGTCATTTATTCTTGTTAAACAATATATATACATCTATATATATCTACCTAAATAAAGTAAGCTATAATAAACCTAATTTTGTTAACGCATGATTTTTTATATATATATCCCTTAACCCGAAAAAATATTTCAAACCCCTCAAATTCGTGTTAAACGATTTTCACTGTATATAGAAAAAGACTAAGCTTGAAGACAACATTATCCAAATGACACGCAGTCTGTGGGATTGTTCCACTTTCCCCCATAACTCATACCCCAACAGGAAATGATGGCTTCTGTGAATGATGGGATAGACATGATTCACCCCTACACCGCAGTATAGGGGAGATCAAGAACACGTGTTTGATTCTTTTCACCCTGATCCTAAACAACATTACATCCGGATCTAATTCTCTTTAAAAGGGCAGAAAGCAATGGTGCAATAAACAGGGTTTCCCATGGGCGTTGCTGGTTCGTTGCGGATTGCACAGTATGTTAAGTTCACCTTAAAGACCTGTCTTTGCTTAGTCTTTGATGATACATCCGAGCAGATAAACTTTCAGACAAGAAAAAGAAAATATTACGAAATGTATTAAAATTTAGATAGATAACATTAAATTTTAAATATGTTGCTTAGTTTTACTTAAAAAATATGATTTTCTCTTGTAAACACTGCACATCTAATTCTCATTCTGCACAGTATTTTTTAAGGTACTCAAAAAATCGTCTAAATATACC
The DNA here is from genome assembly GCA_019973935.1 of Trichonephila clavipes. NCBI lineage: Eukaryota > Metazoa > Arthropoda > Arachnida > Araneae > Nephilidae > Trichonephila > Trichonephila clavipes. Next base: position 702,238 of record BMAU01019922.1, read on the forward strand.
GTGAAGAATATAAAATTTGAATACTAAAAACACTGGCGTAGCTATCTCTGAGGGGTCCCTGAATTCAAATTCCTTCCGGGCCCTTTTTTATATATGGGAGCCCTGTTAATGGGATTATAATTGCACATGTTAAGACCCCTGTAACTTGGGGGTCTCGTATTATTGATACGGTGGTAGCTACGCCCCTGAATAAAAAGGAAGATGAGTTCCACGTTATCTAAAATCAAGTTATATTATAATAAAGAACTCAAACAACTGTTTAAAAAATAGATGAGCTGCATAAGTAATTAGATACATGTACTTATATACATTTGTGTTTTAACGTGCGTATATTTAATATATATTATAAGGGTTTATGCATTGATAATTATATATTTATATATACATATTGTTTTTTGTTAATATTAAAGTCACAGATGTTTCAATTAATAACTATTGGCTACAGTGGCCTGCTGATCTTAGTCATAAACTCATGGCTGGCGTTTTATGAGTTGGAGGCCAAGGGCCACTTAAAACATGGTCTCTACTTAAACATTTATATTTTAAAAAGGCATGTGTTTGAATCTTAACGTTTACTCGCTGAGTATAACACATTTACATACTGTGTATTGATAATATTAAAATCATAGATGTTTCAATTAATAACTATTGGACATGGTGGCCAGCTGGTCTTGGCCATAAATTCAAGGCTGGCGTGTCCTGAGTTGCAACTTTAGTGCAACTTCAGACATATGCACTACTTACGCATTTGTATTTTAAAGTGCATGTATTTAATTCATAACGGAGAGACAAGGGAGAATAAATGTTAAAGATCAGCTTTTCTCGCGATTACACGGGATTGGCTATTGAGACATCCCACGCTTCCATGGGATTGTGTTCTCGAGTTAAATGTTGGGTGAGTGAGTGAATGTGGGGTTTTATGGCGCAAGAGCCAAAATTGGCTATACTGCGCCACACGTTTGTTAAAATATTAAAACTATGTTAAAAATACACAAGAAAAATACGATATAAAAATAATATTATATATGTGCATGCCTGCATGCACATATATAAAAAATAAAGGTAAAGTTAAAACATTTTAAAAAGTCAAATTAAATATAAAAAACCAATTTTCTTTATAAAAGCAAAGAGATTTTGGTGGGGAGATTCCCCCACCAAGTCAGATAAGGTTAAAATAGATGTATGAAAAAAGGTGATGCGATGATGGTTAAAAACTGGACAATCGATTAAAATGTGATGAACAGTGTAAGAGACATGGCATGAAGGACATTCAGGAGCACGTTCTCCAAATAACAAATGCCTGTGTGTGAAGCGAGTATGGCCAATGCGAAGACGAGTCAATTTGACATCAGTTCTTCGCATTGGCATCACAGGCCATGCTCCTATGACAGGTTTCACAGAGTGCAGTTTGTTATCCGACTGCTGACTCCATGATTCCTGCCAGATCTTAAAAATATGATGCATGATGACGCGCTTCATATCCGATAGCGGAACCGCTAGCGGCAGATGCGTCGTCGCCGACTTTGCCGCGCTGTCCGCTTGCTCGTTGCCTATGATTCCTACGTGACTTGGTAGCCAGCAAAACACGATATCGAAACCCTTGCTGTACATTCGACTCGTAATGTCGAGTATTGTACATACCACTGGATGGCAGCGATCGTGGTAGTTTTCAAGCGCTTCGAGTACACTCATGCTGTCAGTATAGATGCAGTATTTACGGGGCATAGTAGAGTCGATTAATTGAAGTGCACGGTAGATGGCGACAGCTTCGGCAGTGAAAATGCTGCAAGAAGTGTCGAGCCTATAACCGTGCATAATATCTTCAATCACGACTCCACAGCCAACGTAATCTGCACGTTTCGAACCATCAGTGTAGATGGCCGAATAACGACTATACTGACTGCGGTGGTAGGCGAAGACGCGTTGAAAGACGACAGGCGCTACAGTGGATTTACTGTAAGTGGCAAAAGGGTTGATATAATGGAACCGTGGCGTATTCCAAGGTTGGAATAGGAAAAGGTTCCTTTGCTGGATACGCACGTTAGGTAGGTCGAGTTCAGAAATATGAAGCTTCATCCTATCCATAAACGGCCGGATGTTAGACGGCCGTGCATCATAAAGTCTCTTCATGCTGGTACTCATATACACATTCTGCAGAGGATGTGAAGGCACGGACAAGATCTTAAAATAAAACGCAAGAGACAGCTTCCTCCGTCGAAGATCTAGAGGAAGCTGATGACAGTTAACATAGAGACTCTGCACCGGTGATGTGCGAAACGCACCCGAGCAGATTCTCAGTGCCATATGGTGGACGGGGTCAAGTTTTTGCAGAGTAGAGTTGCACGCTGATCCGTATGCAACACATCCGTAGTCGATGCGAGAGAGTACGATTGCCTGATACACTCGGAGTAATGATGGTCTATCCGCCCCCAAGAGGTGTTTGACAACACCTTCAAGAGGTTTAAAGACTTTTCACACTTCTTCCGCAAATGTAAAATATGCGGAAGGAAAGTGAGCCGGCGGTCGAAAATTACTCCGAGGAATCGTACGTCGGGAACTACGGGAATTTGTATATCACGGATGCGTATTTCGGGGTCGGGATGAATACCCCGTTTGCGGCAAAAGTGCACGCAGCAACTCTTGCTCGCCGAAATACTATGACCGTTGGTGTCGCACCACTTTAAAATGTTGTTGACGGCAGTTTGCAACTGTCGTTCAATCATGCGCATGTCCGAACCTTCACAACTGATCTGTAGATCGTCCACGTATAGTGAAGCCTGTATAGAAGGCGATAAAATATTTAAGATGGATGAAATATGACAAATAAAAAGGGTGACACTCAGAATGCTTCCCTGAGGAACTCCCTCAGCTTGCAAAAAAGAAGCAGAGAGAGTGTCACCCAAACGAACCTAAAAGTGCGGACATTTAAAAACTTTTGAATGAAAATAGGTAAATTTCCACGAAGACCAAAGTTAAAAAGAGTGCGGAGTATCCCATAGCGCCAAGTACGGTCATATGCCTTCTCGATATCAAAGAAAATAGAAACAAGATGATTCCTCCGGACAAAAGCGTTTCTAATTTTGCTTTCCAGCTGAATGATGTTATCGAGAGTGGACCTTCCTTTACGGAAGCCACTCTGAAACAGAGGAATGCATTTGTTCTTTTCTAACTCGTAAACGAAACGAGCGTTGACCATACGTTCCAGTGTCTTACAAAGGCAGCTCGTGAGTGCTATCGGTCGATAGCTGAGAGGGTTCTTAGGATCTTTTCCAGGTCTTAAAATGGGGATCACTATGGCTTCTTGCCATTGAGTAGGATACACCTGCTCCCTCCATATTCGGTTGAATAGGTAAAGGAGACTTACTAGTGAATCCTCGTTCAAATGGCGAAGCAATTCATAGGAAATTCCATCAGGACCTGGACTAGTATTGTGGGCCGATGATAAGGCTCTCTTCAATTCAAACATGTCAAAGTCACAGTTATATGGTAAAGGTTGTCGGCACCTGAAGTTGATAGGTGTCCGCTCTAAACGATTCTTAGTCGCCTGGAATGCAGGGCTATATGAATCGGAGCTGGACACACTAGCAAATGTTTTGCCAATCAAGTTGGCCACATCTAAAGGTGACGAATACAAAGCAGTAGAAGTTTCCAATATCGGAATGTTAAAATCCCGATAAAGGCCATTCGCTGCTTTGACCTTTCTCCATAACTGTTGACTGGTAGTTGACGATGTGATTGAAGACACATACTGGATCCAAGATTCTCTCTGGCATTGACGACGTATTCTACGAGCTAACGCTTTCGCACGTTTGAACGCTATGAGATTATCAGTGGTGGGGTACCTCCTGAAAATACCCCACGCCCTCCTTTGTTCCTTTTTGGCTTGTTGGCAGGAAGCGTTCCACCATGGTTTGCACAGCTTTCGAGGGGAATTGGATGTTTTGGGAATGGCTGCATCAGCAGCATTCCGAATAGCTTCAGTGACATTGAAAACAGCTTCATCAACTGCCCAGTTCTTAACCATTGTGCCTGAGATAATCGCTAACCGTGTGAATTGATCCCAGTCTGCGCGATGAAAATGATAAGTGGGGGGACGAAAACGTGTCCCCGCACCATTAACATGCGAGACTAGGAGAGGGAAATGATCGCTGTTGTGCAGATCGTTTGCAACCTCGAAATTCAACATCGGTAGCAGAGTTGGCGAACACATGGCTAGATCGAGGGAGTGAAATGTCCTCGTGGGTGCATGGAAATAAGTTTTCTCGTCGTTGTTCAGCAGACAGAGACAGTGATCCGAGATCAACTGTTCGATCTGTCGCCCACGAGAGTTTGTATCATCATGCCCCCACAGAGGGCTGTGTCCATTAAAGTCACCGAAAAAATAAAAGGAGCTGGCAATTGGCTGACTAATTGATTCAAATCCACTTGTGGCACAACATCGTTAGGTGGTAGATAAACACAGCAGACTGTGACTAAAGAATGGATGTGAATCCGTACAGCCACAGCCTGTAACGATGTGTGCAGTGTGACGACAGTACTGGGATACAGAATAGAGGTGAAGAGGCATACACCTCCGGTTGGAGATGTAGCGCCATCTACATCCCGTCGTACACAATTATAACCACGCACTTGCATTGTCATGGTACTCTTCAGAAATGTCTCCCTGAAGAGCAACACATGCGGGCTGGTACGTGGATATGATGGATTTGAGATCATCGAGTCTAGTCCTCAAACCACGGCAGTTCCAGGAAATGAAGGAGGTCATTATTGTGCCGCACTCGCTCCTCCTCTGGAGCTAGAAGTCGAAGGGCCCGATTGAATATCCATGAGATCTTCATCATCTTCGGAACAATCACCGGTCAAAGTATCGTCCTCTATTTTTCGGTGGAAGTCTCTGGATAATTTTTAGGGATCCTAGTTAAATGTGGTCTAAGATCCCTTTGACGAGCCCTTCGGCTCTTTGGTTTTCTCGGCGAATCGCTCTCTGTCCTTTGAATTAATTTTTTTTTAACCGGAGGTGGTGATTTGCTAATTGGCTTAGCAATCACCTTCGTTCTAGGGGGTGAATTGTTTTTGATGGAGCAATTACCTCCGGTTCAGTAGGTGTGGATGAATCCGAGCTGATATCTTTTTAGAGTCACACTGGATACACTTATCCGATGTGCTCTTACGGGTGGCACTAGCATAACTCTTACCAGAGACCGGCGTGCGTGCCAAAACAACACGCCGTGCCTCTGGGTAGGAAATTTTTTCTTTTATTTTGACAGCTGTGATCTCCTTTTCCGTTATCCAAGTAGGACAGGAGCGTGAATACGCCGGATGCTCACCTTTACAATTTAAACACTGCTCCTTCTTTTTACAATCTGCGCTGTCGTGGCCTGATTCCCCGCAACGAGGGCAGGTAGGCTGGCCCCGACAGACGTTCTTCGAGTGGCCGTATCGTTGGCACTGAAAGCAGCGCAGCGGATTTGGGATGTACGGTCGAACTGGGCATCTGATGTAGGCCATTTTAACGGTCTGTGGGAGGTCAGGTGTAGAAAAGGTCAGGATGAGGTGCTTTGTGTTCAGCACCTGTCCATCCCGCCTAATCGTGATACGCCTGACATCACAGACTTTTTGGGCCTTCATGTTTTCCTTGATTTCCTCAGTCGACACGTTTAAGAAATCCGCTGGCGAAATTACGCCACGCGAAAAATTTAAATTACTATGAGGAGCCACGGTAAGTTCTAAGTGAGCAAGCTTTTGTAGTTTTATAAGGGCTGTCGCTTGATTCGAAGATGACACTTCGAGGAACAAGTCCCCAGAGCGCATCTTACGAATCGACTTGACTTCCCCTATAGCGCCAGTTATAGCTTTCTCAATTAGGAAAGGTGAAACATTCGTAAAAGTAGCAGGAGTTTTAAGTATAAAAAAACGAAACGAATCAGAAAATTGTACGTTACGGTGCTCCAATGAAGGAGAATTACTGCTGGGTTCCATGAGTGTATTTTTGTGTTCATTCCAGTACGCCTCCACCCACCATGGAGCCCAACAAGGGGAGGCAGCCCGCCGGTCATCTGACATGCGTCAGGCACGGCACTTACCTCAGAGGTGGTACTGGAGTATAGTAGTACAGGTTCGGGATGTGATCCGCCAGTTCACCCAGGGCACCCCTAACTGCAATACTAACCTAAAGCAACCGTCTTTGGTATTCCAAAAGAACCCGTATTGGAATCCGCAGAACTAATCACCAGCCGATTGACAGGAGCGGGCTCACTCCTGCCTCCCGTCTACGGAGAAGCATGGGCCAAAGGGCACGCAACAGGAACCCCAGACTCCACTTTCCCCCGGTACGGGTCGCCGCACACGGCAAACATGCGGGTCAGACTCAAAAACCAGTCTTAACATTACGTAAAACGAAAAGTAAAATTCATGTGTTTTAAATACCCCAAAGAAATAAACCAAAATTAAAATAGTAGAAATAAGTAAAACTCAAAATATCCAAAATAAAATTAACCACAAAACAACCCCTAACTGAACTAAATATAACGTTAAATATTGACCTGTAACTGAAACACTAACCAAGCAAATATTTTTTTGGGTTTTTTTCTTTTCAAAATTCACTCGGGTACCTCGGGGACGTGGCCTCCCGTACTCACCCGAAAGTGAGCCCCTGAGGTGGAAAAGAAGAAAAGGGAAATTGGAATGGCAAGAAAAAGGGCCGAAAATAGAGAAGGTTCACTAGGGTTCCCCGGGTTCGTGAAGCCCGTGTTTACCATAGACAGTAAACCCCGCGGGAGAAGGAAAAGATCACTAGGGTACCTCGGGAGCGTGAAACCCGTACTCACCTAAAGAAGGTGAGCCCCTGAGGGGAGTTAAATGTTGGATTGAGTTGATCGAGTTGATGTTCCTCGATGGTGTGGGAATCGGCTTGGAACAAATGTAAGTGCATACGTTGCTTTCAGATTCATCGGTTCACGTATGTTCCCTGCTCGCTGCATTGAATACGTCCACGGTCTAGCAGTAGCTGATAGTTGTTAAAGCTAATAACTTGACAATTTGTGTTACTTATTTTTTTGTATAAAACAAAATAATCTGTCATATTATAAGAGAAGGGTATAAATTCGAAAACAAGTGCTAAGAAAAGAAAACATACAATTTTAATACAAAATACCTCCACCTACGCCACTGCGGGGGGACCATAGTGCCTTAAAACATCAGAAGTAGCTCTAACCCTGGACAAGTTGGCCCATCCCTGCTATGGGGAAATGCAGGATTCAGTGTGATTCAAATTTTAAATCAAGAAGTCGTGCTTCAATAATTCATCATGTAGTTGCGATATATTATTATCCTTTTATGTAATACAATCCATATATCATTCTACAATATTACTTAAAATAATTATACAGAGAAAAACGGAACCCTAATCTCATTACCATATGTTCCATATGTTATTCAACGATAACTCCGAAAACTATTACCAACACTTTTGCACTCATGGAAATTTTTATGCCTTCGATTTATGTGAAATAAATTATAAGATTTTAAACTTAACCATTTATTATTCTCGACCCAGCAGCTGTTCTGCCTTTCGAACAGTTTTTAATTTATCACAGAACGGCTTTTTATTTTAAGTCACTTGCATATCTATGTCGTCTTTCAGTCGCCATTTTTTCCCCCTTTGTCTCGCAAAATAAATGCAAAAGCACGCTCGCAGCATTACTCAAGTGTCGTTTGGGTGATAAGAAATACGGGAAATTTGGATGAAAGCATCTTTAAATGCGCTTTTGTATTTTACGGAATTACGTTATTTATGACATAAATCTGAGATAATAGTTAAGTAGAAGCACATATGCAGAGGAGATTTTTAAAAGTTATTTAAAACTTGCTAAAGCTCCAAAATGCCAAAATGCACGAATTTATTTTGAATGCAGTCGTTCTTAATTTCAGTTTTCCTATTTTAAAGCTTTAACTATATCAATCCGTTTCATTTAAAATTTTGTTTTAAGTTTTAATTTTAGCTCTGAGTTTTGAATCAAAAATTATTAATCCAACCGCAAACATAAGCTGTATATGCTTTATTGAATTATATTATTACTGATAAAACTAAAATATGTTCTTTAAGTGCTTAAAATATCCATCCATTGTTTTTAAGGGGCTACGTTCGAAACCCTGATATTTAAAATGCTTATAAAAAGAATAATTTTTTGCTTTTTAATGCAAATATAACCAGAATATACATAGAAACATTTTTAAGAATATCATTAAAAGGAAAATTGTTTAATATGCAATATTTTAACAAAAAAATTAAAAAAGAATGACATATAATCAAAACATTCCTATTTTATGGAAAATGCTTCTATAGTAATAAAATAATGCAAATGAAAAGCTAAGACTTCTCAATAGAATCTGAATTATAATTTTTACAAAATTCACATTATTTTTTTTTTCAAAGTTACTCTCAATTGCAATAACTTTTTTTTTGTTAAAATTTATCTTCTCTGATATGTTAAACTATGAATAAACTCCCATCTAAATTATATGTTTAGAAACCTTTAACACTTGTATTGAAGCTCTAGCTATATGTAGGAAAAATATTATTATTATAAAAACATTCCTCATGAATTGAAAATAAGCAATTTTTTTCTTCAATTTTTTGTGCCAAAAATTACATTTGAATCAGTGTTTCTCAAACTGTGGGATGTGCTCTCTAGGGGGACGTGATAACTCTACGAGAGGGAGACATATTGGAAAGTCGAAAACAAAAGATTATTTAAGAAAATTCTTAATTTATGGAAGGTAAACAAAAAAATACATTCTGTTATAAAAAATAAAATACGTATTTTTTTTTTTACATTGATATAATACGCTTATAAATGTATCAGTACCTCACTATGTTTTTATTATTAATTTAACAACAATAAGTTAAAATGAAGTTTAATAATTACCAGTGACCTCCCTGGGCTTGTCATATAAAAAATTATAACCTAATTATATACTATTTATGTACATGCAGTGATAAGATTTTAATATGCGATTTCCGGTTATTTTTATGAACATGCCTAAATTATCAAGTTCTTATTAACGATGCAATTTATTCAAACTTAATCAGTGTTTCAAGGAGGAAAAAAAGGACCATATTCACCTTTATGCTTTACTTATTACACGAATTTCTTTTTAAGCTAATTAAGCTATTAATATGTGAAAAAAATACACGAAACAACGCAATTCAAGAGAAAAAAATAATGAAATATGAGTTAACATTTTTTTCTATGATAGTTTTCATTATTAGAAATAAATAAAATAATGTAAGAGGAGTAAGAGATAGAGAGAGAGAGAAGAACGATATGCTTACATTTAATTTAAAAATCCAGATATGAGATTGAAAATTAATTATAAGCAGTGAGAAACAAATTTTTTACTATCTAAAATTGTTTTTGCATTTGCTGTTAAAATTCTACGAATTAAAGACATTAAAATCGTTACTTATAATATTTTTCAAAATTTAATAATCAAGTCCTGACAAATCTGATATTTAAATATTTTTAGTTTTCTTTCTCTATCTCATTTTGTAATTGCCTTTCATGTAATTCACGAAAAAAGAATTTGTAAAGATCGATCTTTTTCGCAATGTTCCAACCATTTTTTGAGATTTAGTAAAAAAATAAATTTAGAAATGGCAAGTAATTTTAAAAGCATCTAACTAATATTTTAAATATATTAGTTGTTTGTCAAGCAGTTTAATAAAGGAGGTAAAAAAAAAATCAAATAATTAACATTACGATGCTCAAACAGACACTTTTTGAATTAAAAATTATATATAGAATATTCGATTGCTTTTGGCCTTAAGGTATCCGACTACTTTTGGAACCGTGAATTTAAAGAAGTACATAAATGGATAATTTTCATGATATTTAGTGTCGCCTGTATATACTACACCAGGGTTATTTAACCATTTTACCCAGCGGGCGTCGTCCATATGATAGGTATTTCAAGCAGGCCTCAACACGAAGATAGTTGGGGGGAACAGACAAAGGCTAAAGTAAAATTGAACAAAGTAAAATTTATCAAAATATTATATAAAACTTATTTTCGGCTTTTATTTTAATGCTACATTAACTTTCTATTAATCATACACAAAAAACGTGCACTTTTATGCATAAGAAACTGATAACAAAATTGATAGATATGATTTCTTGATTGATAGAAATTTGCATTGTTTTTAAGTACCGTATTGACTAAAATCTAAGCCACGCTTTTTCACAATGTTACTGAAAATTGGCTGCGGCTTCGAATCAAAGGAAATAAAATTCATTGGATAGGTCAGTTAGAGAAATTATAGGTTCTTGTATGTATCCAAAAGTTCATAAAACTGATAAAATAGCTAATTATTCACATTCTATTAGTCCTCATTTTAATTTAATTTTAATTTCCTAAACTTGGGTATCCAAAAACCATTCTGCACTATTTTTCATTTTTCAGAAAAACTTGTTAAGAATTCGGGGTGTTACTAAGAGTTGATAGCGGCTTAGATTCGAATAATAATACAGAAATTGAATTTTTTAGTCCAATAGGCGATGACCGAGCACTCAGTAAACTCCGGTGGACCGCAGGTTGAATATCACTGGCCTAAATGCCCTTCCTCTATAAATTGTTTTTTGTGCAGAGAAAATTCCCTAATGCAGTGTTTCTCAAACTTTTAATACTTTCAACCCAATATTGAATCATGATTTTCATTACGCCCTCTTACTTCTCCATACAATAACAATGTATTGAAAATTCTAATTACACTAAACTTAGACGCTAAACCTACAATACGACTTAAACTTCTTAAGTGCCGCTGGCGTTAAGTAAAGGGTGTTTTTTTTAGAGGTATAGAACTTTAAATTGAAATAAAACAACGATGTAATTATTCGATTGACATGAATTTTTTTTATTCGAAAGATAATCTTGTGGCATTACATTATAAATATGATTTCTGGCATATGACTGCCACGGCTGGCTCGGATGTAGTCCAATCTGGACGTCGAATTTTCGATGACTTTTTCCAACATTTGTGGCCGTATATAGGCAATAACACGGCGAATGTTGTCTTCCAAACGGTCAAGCGTTTGTGGCTTATCCGCATAGACCAATGACTTTACATAGCCTCACAGAAAAGCGGTGTTAAATCACAAGATCTTGCAGGCCAAATCGCAAGTCCAAAACGTGAAATTAGGCGGTCACCCAACGTGTCTTTCAATCAATCGATTGTGGCACGAGCTGTGTGACATGTTGCGCCGTTTTGTTGGAACCACAGCTCCTGGACATCATGATTGTTCAATTCAGGAATGAAAAAGTTAGTAATCATGGCTCTATACCGATCACCATTGACAGTAACGTTGTGGCCTTCATCGTTTTTGAAGAAGGATTAACGGTGTTTCACCCGCTTGTGGATTAGCTTCATCCAAAATGCGGCGCACCAAACAGTCAGTTTTTCTGGATGTAACGGTGTTTCGACATACACTTGTGGATTAGCTTCACAGAATGTATTTTATTTGTTTTCCAAATGCGGCAGTTTTGTTTGTTGACGTAGCCATTCAACCAGAAGTGCCATTTTTCGCTTCATCGCTAAAAAAATAACTATACTATATTCAAATTTTTTTATTCGAAAGATAATCTTGTGGCATTACATTTTAAATATGATAAAGCAAGGCGTAGATTCGTCGAATGGGCCCAAAACGAGATTGCCGTTGTTCCCGATTTTCATAAGCGAATTTTGTTTAGCGATGAAGCTCACTTCTGGTTGAATGGCTACGTCAACAAACAAAACGGCTGCATTTGAGTGAAGCTAATCCACAAGTGTATGTCGAAACACCGTTACATCCAGAAAAACTGACTGTTTGGTGCGCTTTATGGGCTGGTGGAATCCTTCTTCAAAAACGATGAAGGCCACAACGTTATAGTCAATGGTGATCGGTATAGAGCCATGATTACTAACTTTTTCATTCCTGACTTTAACAATCATGATGTCCAGGAGCTGTGGTTCCAACAAGACGGCGCAACATGTCACACAGCTCGTGCCACAATCGATTTATTGAAATACACGTTTGGTGACCGCCTAATTTCACGTTTTGGAACTGTGAATTATCCTCCAAGATCTTGTGATTTAACACCACTAGACTATTTTCTGTGGGGCTATGTAAAGGCATTGGTCTATGCGGATAAGCCACAAACGTTTGACCATTTGGAAGACAACATTCTCCGTGTTATTGCCGATATACCGCCACAAATGTTGGAAAAAGTCATCGAAAATTGGACGTCCAGATTGGACTACATCCGAGCCAACCGTGGCAGTCCTATGCCAGAAATCATATTTAAAATGTAATGCCACAAGATTATTTTTCGAATAAAAAAAATTCATGTCAATCGAATAATACATCGTTGTTTTATTGCAATTTAAAGTTCTATACCTCTAAAAAAACACCCTTTATTAGGATTGTAAGATGTTACTTTTTGTAGAATACATGCTGAATTGGAGTCATCTGCAAAACGGTTGCTAAGCAATCCGTTATTTTTGATGTAGTTCACTTTTTTTGACAAGAGGGTTTGTGATTCGTTTCAAAATACCGTTTATGAGACAAGGTTTTGCATACCACTATTCCAGAATATAAAACGGACACCGCTTTGTCGCCTTTACTAATAGTGCCATGTTTCTCGGTTCAACAAATTTGTAATTATTTGCTACACAAATCATAAATACACACTATAGCAACAACAACAAAAAATAACAAAACAAAAACAATGCACCAGGAACGAGTCGTCCGATACATACAAAAATTGGTGGGTAGAAAGATTATGCCCAGAATAGAAAATTATAAATATTCAGAAAAATTGAATGGTTTATTTCAGTTGCATAATTACAAGGTAACCAACTCCATAAGGGGTTGACACAACTCTAGCCTGGATGCAAGTCTCACACGCCATGCTATAGAGTGGTAAAGCACCCTGATGGTCTTCTACAGTATTTCTTGACAAAATTTCCCCAATTGTCGGACCAGGTCGTGAGCATTCCCTGTTAGATGCAGTTGCCTTCCCATCATATCCTACACAATCTCGATTGGAGAGAGATGTGATGATTTAGATAGCCAAGGAAGTCTTTGACAAGCTGTAAGACAGTTCATAGAAAGAAGTGTGGTATGTGGTTTGGCATTATCTTGCTGAAAAATGAGACCAGGGAGCTGCTAAACGAACGGTAGCAAAACTGTTCTCAGAATGTTGCTGACGTACCGCTGTGCTGCACGTGTGCTCTAATGACGACTAAAAGGGTCCGTCTGTTTAAAGAAACGGCGACAATAACTCCTGGTTAAGGGCCTGTGTGGTGAGCAATAGTGAAAGCAGGATCGGCATGTTGCTCTGGATTTCTCCTGACACGTTCTCGCTGATCGTCAGGACACAGTTGAAAGCGGGATTCGTCGCTAAACATTATAAGTCCCCAGTCAGCATGATTCAAATCTGATCGAGCTAAACATCACTGTAATATTGCTCGACAACGTGCCAGAGTAAATGGCAGGAGGCGTAGCTGTCGGTACGAGCGTAAATTTTGCTCTATTAGCTGTCTGTGAATGGTCATGGTGGGCACTCGTATGCGTGGTGTCGTATGTCTGATGGTTGGTAACGATGAATCAGACACTGTGATAGCTGATCTGAAAATCAATCTGTCCTCCCGATCTTCTGTAGCTCTAGGTCGACCGCTACCAGCATGACGCTGAAATCTACCATTTGCTTCACATTCTTGCCAGAATCTTCTAATGGCCGCATCGCTTCGACCCATATGACGAGCAATTCTCCCATTTGCCCAATCTGCCTTTTTCAGTTCATTGATACGACCTCTTTCCAACTCTGACAGTTTCTCGCAATGAGCTCGAATCCTTTGGCGATGCATTTTTTTCAATCATCGAATAGTATCCTTAATCGCAATGCAACCAAAATTTTGACCATCAGACTAAGAATCGCTGCATATAGACACCTACTGAGTGAGCAGTTCCGATGCGCTGTAGCTGCCGCTATTCATTCATTGGACACCAAATTTTAATCAATTGATGTTCGATGCAAATGTTTTAACATACGAAATTTCATAACAATCGAGTAACTCCTTATTGGAGCGTCGCTTTTTTTGTTATTGAGTGTATAACACAGATAAACTTTAAAATACAGTGCTTTGACAATGCTATGCGTAGACAAACTTTACACATCATAAGCAATTGTAGTCTACGATGTAACTAAGACAGGGTTTCTCAAATTGAGGGGGGGGGGCGCAATAACCCTGTGAGGGGGCATGAAGATATTGAAAATAAAAGGTTTAAAAAATAAATTTTTGGCTTAAAGTAAAACAAAATGCTTTCTGACATAATAAAAAGTAAACATTTACACTGATAAAATTTATATATCTCATCTGGTGATCATCAAAAATAAAAGATTCCACTTCGAACGCTCATTAGCTATCTTTGATCCTATAACCGAATAAAAAAAATACATTTTGTTTGCTTTGCTGTAATTCCACGATGAGAGATTTTTTTTTACTACGTTTCTTTTAACCCTTAAAATACTATTTTTGATTATCATATATTTGACTTTCAAACTTATGTTATGTTTCACTCCGTCTTTTTTTTTTATTTAGGAATGTTGTGAATAATATTACTCTGTTGTATTTTCCTTGTGAATGAGTTTATGATATATGGATAAGCATATTGAGCAATTTGAAGGATTATTTGGCCAAGATGTATTTTTATGAGTTCTGAAAAATATCTGATTGCTGTGTTGTACTACTTATTATGGTTTATAAATGTAAATGAGGAGAAAATAAAAAAGGGCATTTGTGATCTCTATTGAAGGTAGTTCAAACTGATCAAGCAATTGAAGAACCTGATGAAATAATGCATATTAATTGTGATAGCGAAAGTAAATATGAGAAAAGAGATATATATATGAAACGTTTGAGTTGAATTGATATTTTCAAATGCTGCCTAATGAACTCTATCAGAAAACTATGAAGCCATAAATGTAAAAATTTACTTTGTTAAAAAGACACATGCAAGTAAAAATTCAACATGCTATTTGTAGGTCATCTAAGAACAGCAAAATTACAATAACGTGAGCAAAATATGACAGTTTTGCTGGCAAATAAGGTTCTTGTATTGTTAGTGAAAAGTGTCTGTGATTTATGTCCTTTATTAAGGACACACACATTTGCAATCGTTTCTTTAGTTTTATTGGATTTTTTCTCAAATAATCAAACAAAAATTGAAAAGTCCTTGAAAGTAGGTAAGCATATGTACTCTTAAATAAATTATTCACTGGAGATGTGATTTTTATCGTGTATAGTAAAAATAATTATAAAATAAATTATATTTTAAAAACAAACTAAAAAACACGTTTTTATAGTGAATCGAACTAAAAAGTAAAAAAAAAATAATAATATATATTATTTTAAAGTAACATATACAAAATTTAATACCTATCTTGTATAGTTTTTTTATTTATGATCGTATTGTAGCTTTAGCGCCAAAAAAGTGCATTATTGTTGCATTCGATACATTATTATTTGGCGGGGGGGGGTGCGATAAAAATTATGATTGAAAATTGGGTCGCATGTATTGAAAGTTTGAGAACTACTGAACTAAGGCAAGACAATGACAAACGAGTGGGCTCCCAAATTTGCCCCTCGACCAATCAGTCGCGTTTCTTAGTAATACTTCATAATGAACTTGGAAATTTTGAAATAAAATGCAATCCATTTTGATCACTGGCGTGCCAAAAATATTGCGTCAAGTGCCATTAAGGGCACGCGTGTCACTGGTTCGCCATCCCTGGCCGAGATATTTGCGTTGCTGTTTCTGGTAACATCTACGATAGATATTGGAGGACCAGAGAGCAGTTATAAGCTCTGAAATCTCACTAACAATCTGATTGTGTTTATGATTTCGTTTATCTTCTGTTTTTTTATTCTTTTTTTTAGTGTTCCTAATCGGTTGTTACTCCTTGTGTGTTTGCGCTGAGTGTTTTCACAACAGCGAATGACTTAGTCAAAAAGTGTTAATGCTAGAAAAAAAATGTTTTTCTTTTAGAAGAGAATAAAAGTATTGTAAATTTTAAAACGCGAAACACATTGCACAACTAATTTTTATGGGAAGAAGATTATTTTCTTTATTTAAGAAATTAACCCTTGCAAAGAATGGGTACTTCAGCTACTATCTATCTTTACATAGGAGAAATGTGACTCACTCAATCTTCTTCAATCTCTCGTTCCCGTAGCGTAAAATCCGGCGTATAACGCACACTTTTGAACACAAAAAATAAGATCGAAGCATAAGGGTGCACCTTATACGCCGGGTATAAAAACGATAGCTTGAAAAAATAACAAAACAGATGCGAGCATAAAAAAAAAAAGATTTCCTTCTACATGTACCGAAACACTGTTTATTTAAAAGAAGCGACTTAACTTTTAACTAAAAGAGTTTATGGTGTTAATTATTGCAGTATGATTAAAATATATTAATAAAGAAATAGATTTACATCCATTTCAGAGTGTAAAAATATTGAACATCTTTATTCCGCCCTTCGTCATTATATTTTTATTTCCCTTGCAGGCTCTGCAGTTCTATGACAAATCCTTAAGTTATCCGACTACGTTCGGAACCGTGACCTTCAAAAGCGCATAAATGGATAATATTCATGATATGTAGTGTCACTTAGATTAGAATATATGCATAAAATTGTTTTAAAGACATTGACAAAAAAATTTTATTTAAATACAATGTTTTGGCTAAAATTTAACTTAAAATAATTTTTTTTTACGAAATGTTCTCCTTTTGTGAAAAGTGCTTCTATTAGAACAATATCTTGCCTGCATATAGCTCAGACCTCTGTTCAGAGGCTCAACTAGAATTTTTCAAATATATAACTTAGAAGTGGGTTTATCCATGTTTTACGACAGCAGAGGGGAGCAATTTTAAGAAAAAAACGCGAATAATTATTTCAATTGGTTGTAACTCTGAAAATAATGTAAATTTTTTAAAAATTCTAGTTGAGCCTCTGTAGAAAGGTCTAAGCTATATACAGGCAAAACATTGTTCTAATAGAAGCATTTTTCACAAAAGGAGAACATTTGGGGGAAAAATTCCAAGTAATTTTTTGCCAAAATATTATATTTAAATAAAAAATGTTTGTGTCAAAATGTCCTTAAAACAATTTTATGTTTGTATTCTAATCTATGTGAGACTAAATATCATGAAAATTATCCATTTATGTGCTTTTTTAAAATCACGGTACCGATCGTAGTCGGACACCTTAAATCTATATGACATTTTTTTTTATTTCCAGATACAACAGGATGAAAGACTACTATTCTGAACTTAAAAATAAAGACCTAAATTATTTCTCTCTGAGAAATAGAACTAAATACATGACTTCCAACGAAGTTTTCGTTGAAAGAGTAATAACATATTCAAGCTCATCTGCTTTCCTTCACCCATCCACACCTGGTACTACAAGTTGCAGTTCTAGAAGTATACTATTTATTCAAAAGTCTTTGATAATACTTCGAATATATGACTAAAACATAAAAACAATGCATACAACTATTTCAGATTTCTTCATTAGAAAGCGGGTGCGCTTTATACGGCGAATATTCCTAAAAATTAAAAAAAATTCAACTTGAAAGTATAGGTGCGCGTTATACGCCGGATTTTACGGTGCATATGATCTTCAAAAGTATCGAACTTACAGTCTTGAAATTTGGCAGACAAATTACCATTAATTAGTAGAGATCCACTATGAACGGATTTTTCAAAAATCGACTTCTAAAGGAGATGGATGGGATATACATAAATACAATGCACCTTTTTGAACTACAGATATGAAAACTCAAAACTTGGAATTTTTTGTTGCGCAGATGTCTACTTAGAATGTGTATTTTGCAAACATCAAATCCCAAAAGGACTTACGAAGCTTTATGGATAAAATAATCGTTTTTGATTTATTAGATTTACAGACTTGAAATTTGATCATGCGCCTTTCCTCTGTTAAGGTATCCAACTATGTTCGGAACCGTGATTTTCAAAAGCACATAAATGGATAATTTTCATGTTATTTAGTATCACTTAGATTAGAATATACGCATAAAATTGATTTAAGGACATTTTGACAAAAAAATTTATTTAAATACAATATTTTGGCAAAAAATTAACTTGGAATAATATTTTTTCAAAAGTTCTCCTTTTGTGAAAAATGCTTCTATTAGAATAATATTATGCCTGTATATAGCTCAGACCTCTCTACAGAGGCCCAACTTGAATTTTTGAAATATATAACTGTGTAAAGTGGGTTTATCCATATTTTGCGACAACACAGGGAAGTAATTTTAAGAAAAAAATGCGAATAATTATTTCAATTGCTGGTAACTCTGAAAACGATGTGAATTTTTCAAAAATTCTTGTTGAGCCTCGGTAGAGAGGTCTGAGCTATAGACATGCATACTATTATTATAATAGAGCCATGTTTCACTAAAGGAGAAGATTTAGAAAAAAAAGATTAGTCTAATTTAATTTTTTGCCAAAATATTATATTTAAATTATTTTTTTTGTCAAAAATGTCCTTAAAACAATTTTATGTTTGTATTCTAATCTGAGTGACACTAAATATCATGACAATTATTTATTTATGCGCTTTTTTAAAATCACGATTCCGAACGTAGTCAGATACTTTAAAAAGAAATTCACTAAGAACGGGTTTTATGGAAATAGACCTCCAAGAAAAAAGTTTGCGTGGGTGTTATGAACTAAAATTTCTGTTTTTAAGATATTTAAGGAACCAACTTAAAATTTGACTGTGTGTACGTTTGTGTTGAGTAAAGCTGGGCTAAAAACGAGTTTAGAGGAAATTGAATCCTAAGAGAGATTACGGGAGCGAGGGCGTTATTTACAAAAACAAGTCCCGCTTTTAAACTATTAGGCTAACGTACTTGGAATTTGGCAAGCATGTTACTTTTAATTAGTGATTTGGTAAGAGAACGCGTTATGGGGGAAATAAACTTCAAGGGAGAAACTACAGGGGCGTGAATAATAAATATACTTCTGTTTCAGGAATTAAAGTTCAGGTCATTTTAACCCGTTTGGGATCATGATCACATATATGTGATCACGCGTTTCTCCTTCCAGGACCCACGGTATCTTACATGTGATGGCGCTTTCTCTTCTCTGAGGCCCTGGATCACACCGATGTGGTAAGAGTTTGGAACATTTTTACACTAATTGGCGGTTAAAGTCCGTTTTTTTTTTAAATACTGTTTCACAAAACTTTGAATTTCAATATGTACTTTCTTCTCCGAGATTTTTTAAAATTAGATCCCGGATATTTGTGAGTGTAACCAACTGCACATGCTAAGAGTTTTCGAGAGATTCGGGCATTTAAGCGTTTGTGATTTATTGCGCTCTGGATTTCTGTTTATATTTTGACTAAGTTAGAAAAAGAAGGAACGCTTATTAGTTTTTTGAGCCTTAGACATTTATAATTATAGTTTCAGTATTTATTTTATTTGTAATTCATATTTTCATTATTAAATTTTTATTCAAAAGACATTTAAAAAGCATATCTTTTTATAACAAACGCGATGACTCATTTTGAACGAAAAAGAATCTGTGTTCTTACTTTGTGACTCATTTTATGTTCGGTAAGAACATTCTCTTTCGTTGCCATCGCATTTAGAGTTGCCAAAACCATAAAAACAGAAAACATAATACTAAAGATATACTGACAGTAAAAAGCCTTTTAAGGAATAATTCAAAATAAAAAGTGACACATTAGCTGTTATTTAAAAGATTTGCATCAGTTAGAACCGCATTGATTGATATTTGCCAAATAGTACTTAGTAAATTTTGCGCCTATTTTATTTTAATCATCATTGCAAAAAGAGTACTTTTTTGTTAAAATAAAAAAAAAAATTCTTTACAATTCGAAATAACGTTTTTTTTTTCTTTTTTTAAATATAGAGAAAATGTTTGAACTGAATATTTTGATATTATCAACTATAATAAAAAATAAATTTTAACGCAAAAAGATTTTACATTAATTTTAAAATGAAATTAGGCTTAGCAGGAAAATTCACCCGGTCCTGTGCGTGCATATACTTTCGGAACACGCAAGCCTCGGGAAACGCTTCTTTCTCCTTTCGTCGTTGCTGAAGGGGTTAAATAAAAAAGTGTGAATGGTATAAGAATATTTCTCAATACAATCGAAATATTAATACTAGGACTTAGATGACAATTACCAAAAAAGAATTTCTGTCTTCAGAAATAGTCTGAAGAAAGAAAGAATTCAGAAATAGTCTTACAATTTCATGAAATATCCAGAGGCGCGACGAGTAATTTTTATAACAAAATTGTTTCCCTTTTGAAATGGTTATTACATAAAACAATATAAACATAAAATTTGGATTTGGTGTTCTTACTAAACGTATATTCTCGTTTCATTAGCTAATTGATTTAAATTTTAAAACATTTTTTAACAGTAATAACAAACAAAAGAGCTTATTGAGGTTAAAATAAAATTTATTGACGCTTCTAAATCCTTTCAAACATAAAACTTGCCTTATTCTATTTATACAGTCTACAACACGAATAATAATAGTAGGAAAAAAATATCTACTCATGAAACTTCTAAGTGCTCTTTGTTTTCATATCTCCGCCGCAGCAATAACAACAAAAAAGCAATATTTCTCTCTCTCTCTCACTAGTATATTCAAATTCCATCTCTACGGAACTGTCAGCTCTAGTCCCAGTTTCCTGTATTGCAAAGTCCCATCTCAGTAGTAAAGAGGAAAACCAAAACGAATAAAGAATTCGTATAAAAACGTGACTTAATACAAACTCTTTCTTCTTTCTTTTCTTCTTTGCAGCAAAAGGATGCATTCCCATTCAAAGGCGTGAGATAGCAAAAACACAGTAAAACCCAAACATGTAGCACAGTGAAGCTGCAGCTACTTTCTTCTCACAAAGATCAATAGATATTCCTCGCTATAAGTTGGAGCCTGTTTTTACTCTTCTCGTCCAACTTTCATGTTTATGGCACCTTTTTTTCCCTGTCCTCCACCCACTTCTCCTACACTCCCGGATCTTTCCCTGTGACGTATATGGGAAGTAAAAAACTCTCAAGTTTTTGTCAAGTGCTGAGCTAAGGGTTGCCATTTAAATTCTTGAGGAACATAGCCATGAAATGTATTGTACAGTGTGATAAATATTTTTTTTTAAAAAAAAGGTTCTTTTATATTCGTATTTAATATTTTTTGTGTTCTGCTATGAATTTACTTTTATGATTTCACCTTTTTTTTCATTCTACGCTTCTTCTGCCCCCCTCCCCATTTTTGCATTGCGAATAATAAATTGTTAAATTAAAAATCCCACTTTCCCCTTTTTTTTTCTGGATAACTTTTCCACTTTCATTAAAGTCATCCCATTAAAATTAGTTTTTACTGATAATAGAATAAATTGACATTTTTGATCAAAGAACAATGTACAATTAATTGTGTAATTTTATGAAAGTAGTTTAATTTAAATCTTTTAAGGTATCCGACTACGTTCGGAACCGGGATTTTTCAAAAGCGTATCAATAGATAATATTTATGATATTTTGTGTCAGTTAGATTAGAAAATGTATATAAAATTGTTTTAAGAATAGTATTACAATAAAAAATGATTTAAGTACAATTATTTGACAAAAAATGAACATAGAATGGCAAAATTTCAAAATATTCTTCTTTTGTGAAAAATGCTTCTATTATAATAATAGTTTGCCTGTATATAGCTCAGACCTCTGTACAAAGGCTCAAGTATAATTTTTGAAATATATAACTTAGAAGTGGGTATATCCATGTTTTATGACAACAGAGGGGAGCAATTTTAAGAACAAAACGCCGGTAATTCTTTCAATTGGTTGTAACTCTGAAAATAATGTGAACTTTTCAAAAATCATAGTTGAACCTCTGTACAGAGGTCTGAGCTATACACAGGCAATGTATTATTATAATAGAAGCATTTTTACAAAAGGAGAACATTTTGAAAAAAAGTTATTCTAAGTCGATCTTTTTCCGAAATATTGTATTTAAATAGTTTTTATGTCAAAATTACCTTTAAAACAATTTTATGCATGTATTCTAATCTAAGTGATACCAAATATCATGAAAATTATCCATTTATGCGCTTTTTTTAAAATCATGGTTCCGAACATAGTCGAATACCTTAAAGAGTTTTCTATAATAAATTAGAACGAATATGCAATTTTTTACAGACAATTTTAACGGCAATTATTGTTTTCAAAATAAACTAGGAGGGCTGACTACGTTTTAAGCAATACTTTTGGAAAAACATACAAAATATTAATTCTTTGATATTTGTTATATGTATATAAGTTGGATAAGAATATAGATGTAAAATTGCTTGAAGAATATTATTACAAGAAAAATTTATATAAATTCTATTTTTGACAACATATGAACCACTGGCTTATTTTGAAAAAGATTTCCATTTTGTGAAAAGTGCCTCATAATAATATTAATTTACTTTCAAATAGCTAAGACTTCTGTACGGGGATTGAACTAGGAATTTTGGAAAGTTCATATTATTTGAAAAGTTTTATATTATATTCGAATAATTAAAAAAATAATCAGTGTTTTTTATTACAATTTCTGTTCTCTGATATATTGAAATATGAAGAAATACACTTCTAAAATATGTATCTCATAAATCATAGTTCAGTCCTTGTATAGTAGCCCTATCTATATGTTGGCAAAGTATTATTATAGAGGCGTTTTTCATAAAAGGAAAATGTTTTGAAAATATGTTTTCTTTTCTCTATTTTTGCCAAAGCATTATACTTAAATATTTTTTTCTCGGATTAATACTCTTAAAACAAGTTGACATGTATATTCTAGTTTGACTGACGCTAAATATCAGAAATATTCCGTTTGTATATGAGCTCTTTCAAAATCACAGTTCTGAGTTAGTTACCAAGATAACTTCTTTCAAAGTAGTTTTATAGTATTTGCAAGTATGAATTTCAAAAATTAATTTTAGTACAATAATAACTTTGTAATCTATCACGCATTCTGTCTCTTTTCATTCTGAAATATTTAACTTCATTTAAAAATAGAAAAGCGTTGAAGAAAAACACATTCTAAGTTTCTTTTTAATTTTATTACATACTTTTTTAAATGTCTTAAACTATGGACTTTAAATTATTTTAAAATTTATTTATCTTTTGATATTATTTTCCATAAAATATGCTTAAACTTATACAGATTGCTCTTGTGAGCAATTGCTGGTACATAATTTATCAAATTGCACGAAAAAAAATGCACATTTTTTCCTCTTTAGCAGTTTGCATTTGCTGACACATTAATTGTTTGCTTTTATTGTTTTTATGATAATGATGCCTCAATTTCTAGGGATTTTTATATCATTTTTATTTTTATATTTTCCGTAGAAATGATATGTAAACTTTTTTAACAACACTGATTTTTTCAGCTGCACTACTTAGAAAAATTAGAGAGAATTTTCTTAGAGCTGTAATGTACCCTATATAAAAATGATAAATTTGATGTTGAAAATAGTAAAAAAAAAAAGTACTATTAATTTATTTCACAAATTTCTCATTCGGATCTAAAATTTGCTTTTTTTTTTCTCATTCGGGTAGAAAAGAAGTCATTACAATAATATATAATATAATATATATATATATATATATATATATATATATATATATATATATATATATATATATATATATATAAATATTCATATATATATATATATAAATATTCATATATATATATATAAATATTCATATCATATATATATATATATATATATATATAAATATTCATATATATATATATATAAATTAAATCAATTCCTACTTTGAATGATTGAATAGAAAGTCTTTTATTAACGATTGAAAATTTGAATAAGATATATAGGGAGAGGGTGAACTAATAGTAGAAATTGAAAAAATAGCATGATTTGTCGGTATTGTTGTAACATTGCAAACCCGGTTAGGCTAGTTTGGCTAAAAAACAGGTTTTCGACGCTAGCTTTTGTTTTTGTTTTAACAGGTACACTGTTACAACAATAGAGACGAATCTAAGTTGGCGTCAAAAAGCAGTAATTAATTAAATTAAATATAATTAATTAATTAATATTGGAAAAGAACTGTATTAACATCTAGTGTCATTCACAACATGATTTAAAAAAATATTTGAACTTGATTGGATGAATAGAAAATATTTTATTAACGATTGAAAATTTGAACAAGATAAATAAAGAGAGAGAGAGAGAGCTAATAGTAGGAATTGAAAAATAATGGAATAATTTATTTTATATGATTGTTTATTGACGCTTTTACTTTGAAGTAACGAAGTAGCTATCAGTGATTAGCCACGTAATTTTAAGCCTGAGTCAAGTAATGATGACGGCACCTGAGTAAGCATCCCACTCTCCAGATTACCACACCGTCCCAGTGTGAGGAATTTGTTTTGAAGATCTAGAGTTTTAACGCACACATTAGTCCCTTACACATGGCCTACTTAAGCATGCTTCAGAACTTTTTATTTTCAAATTCCTCCAAGTGTGAGAGCCATTTCCGCAGTGGCCCCATCTAGTGGCGATTTTCGCTTCCTAATTTTTGTCGCTTGACCTGATGTTAATTCAAGCTATTGTCGGATGATTATTACTTCCGTGAGCACCAATGCCAAATTTGTATTCAAGGCATCTTTTACATAACACATAACAGGCGTGCCTGAGATTTTAGTACCAAGAAAATCTATCAACTCCAACCGGGATCGAACCTGAAACCTTGGACTTAGAAAGAAGGTATGCTACCCCCATGCCACCAAGCCAATGGCATCATAACTTGATCCCACGATTAAGCAAAAGGGGGAAAAACTAGTCTCTATTTTGCGACTATGACCACGCCACTACCGCAGCCACCTCTAATAACTGGCCCACTATTTTCGATTTCAGTCAGTTTATAATACGTTTTCTCTAATATTTTGTTGAATGAATTAAGAATATATCACGCAAATTTACCACAGATTTTAATTGTCGAAATAAATCTTTTATAATTAACATTTCGAGAAGCTCTGGTATTTGTAATACTTTTCTCTACTGAAATAATTTGAAATTTCTTCAACTTTTTTTCCCCACTCTGATTTTCAACATTCCTACATTTTTATTGTAGTGCCTTACACACACAACAAAAATTGAAAATACTATGCACATTATAATCATAAAAGCATTAATATTTAACTTTTATTTTTGATGGATTTTAAAAATGAAAATTATAGCGGCCCATTTTACACTACAGTAGTTAAGTATCTTATTTTATGCTTATAAATAAATAACTTAAGCTTATTAAAATTAATAACGCATTCTGAGTAGTTAAGATAATATTGCGAAATATTTGTAAGTAGTTAGTAGAAGAGGAAGTGTACTTTACTTAAAAATGGAATTTAATAATTGTTAATTAAATTTTTCTAACGCGTATCCTAATACTAATAAAGGTTTTTAAAGACTCAATACCATTACTAATATATAAAACTATATGGGATGTTATAGAGAAAACAATATTTTTTAGTAATATCGTACATAACTCTCACGATAAATAATTATTATAATTAATATTTTAATAAGCCATGCATTAAATTATATAAGTAATTATTTTTTTTATTTTCTTGTCTTAGGTGTACAGTCATAATTTATCTGGCAGATTATTTATATTTTTAAACACTGCAGTAAAAATTTCTAAATAAAGAAATGTTTAGGAATAAAAATGTATTAAATTTTTACATAATTACTTTAGTTTTAAAATTTTTAAAAATATTTATTACGTAAAATATTAAAATTCAATAAAAATAATAATAAAGTTTATCTTTACATATAAAAATAAATATAATTTATTCGTTATAATACTCAGTTAAAGACATTCTAAATAAATAATTTTTCAGACTTTTGGTTCTTTTTGAGTACGACCATTTTAAATTATTTAAGTACGTGCGTAATATTGTAATCTGTCATGCAGCATAATGTACTAAATGGCAATCCTTTTTTTAGAAATAAAATAGCAACCTAAAAGTTAATTTTTGGGTTTTATTTTTTTTTATTTCCCCTTTACACATTAAATCATTAAAAAGGTTGAATTTCTACTCATTTTTTGACCTTCTAATAATAAAATAGTTTAAGAAAAATCTATGATTAGATTAAATAACAGCGTTGAACTCGAGGAAAGGGTTTACGGGTTCAACCCCTCCCCCCTTCCTATAGAATAACAAATTTTTAATTTTCACCATGGATATTACACCTATGTACTTACGTCTCCATATTTTTTTAGAATGTAATCCCCTTGCACCCCATTGCCCCTATTTGAAAAAATAATTCGAATACACAGGCAAATTAATATTAAGACTGGATGTTCTTAAGGTAGTCGACTACGTTTGGAACCGTGATTTTTCAAATGCGTTCAAGCGAATATTCTTTTTTTAAATATTTAGAATCAATTAGATTATAATACACGTATGAAATTGTTTTAAGAATATTATTACAAGAAAAAATGATTTAAATACAATATTTTGGCAAAAAAAAACATGGAATTATTTATTTTTCAAATGTTCTTCTTTTTATGGAAAATGCTTCTGTAATAATAATATTTTGCTTATGTATAGCTCAGACCTCTATGCTGAGCCTGGAGTAGGATTTTTGAAAAATACTAATTATAGGTGGATTTATCCATACTTTAATACATCAGAGTGGAGGAATTTTAACGGCAAAAAACACTGATAATTATTTTAATTGGAAGTAACTCTGAAAATAATATGAATTTTTCAAAAGCCGTAGTTCAGACCTTCCGGAGAAGTCTTAGTTATATATAAGCAAATTATTATTATTATAGAAGCATTTTTCTTAAAAGGGCAATATTTTGAAAAAAAGGTAATTCTAAGTTCATTTTTTGCCAAAATATTGTGGCGTTTAAAACATTTTTTTATTGCAATAATATTGTTAAAATTATTTTATAAGTGTGTTTTAATCTGAATGACATTAAATATAAAAAAATAATCGTTTGTACGCTTTTGAAAAATCACGGTTTCAAAGGTAGTCGGATATCTTAAGAAAAAAAAAATCTAAGATTACACTAAATATCAGCGGTGTACACGAGAGGAGGGTTTGAGGGTTTTCAACCCCTTTTCCCAAATACCAACGTTTTTTTTTAACTTTCACCATGGAGATTACTCTTATGCACTTTTTCATCTCCATGTTTTTTAGAATGTAGCCCCCTGCATGCCTTCATAAGAGAGATACGTGAACTCCATTTATAAATAATAATAAGCGATTTCCCCCTATTCGAGAAATAAATCAAATACACAGGCAAATTAATACTAAATTGAATGTTCTTAACCTCAAAATAGTTCTGATGCCGTTTTATTTTTTTTAAAAAAACTTTTATTAGCCTCACCTGTATATCACGGAATCTTGGAGCTCGATTTTCACCCACTACAAAATATCAGATTAATTTGAAATTTTGTACACTTGTCAATGACCAATGAGTATACAATAATTTAATAATTTTGTTCCATTGTCCTGATCAGGATTATCAGGATTAACGATTTCCCATTTACAGATTTGGAGACTGAAAAATTCAGTTACAACCCTTATGCGAAAACATAAATGGGTACTCGAGATTCTAAAAAGAAGTTGAATTTAAGATTAATTCATCAATGAATAAATAATAGTTAAAAAAACTAAAAAAAAAACCATGCATTTATTGTAGATAGAACTAAAAAATAAAAAATAAATGAAAGTTAAAAAAAAAAATTAAAAGTCCACTTCTATAGAAAATCGAACTAAAAAGTAAAATTATCCTTAATATAAGAATAAAATGATTGAAGAGATAATTATAGTGCCATTGTGGTAAAAGAGTGGAGTGTGCTTCCTACTACATTTTTACATTAACTCTGCATTTTGGTTTAGAACTAGTAGAAATTATAACAATTGATATCGAGCACCTCACGCTTTCGCACAATGCCATTAAATATAATTTTCTCTTTTAATCATTTTATTCTTGTATTAAGAATTATTTCTTGCGTTTTATCTCGATTAACTATAATAACGTGTTTTTTTTAATTTTTATTAAACTATAATTTATTTTGGAATCAGACTAGCCGTTTTCACTTGTGGCTAAAAATGGAAGAAGTTCTGTATTTCAAGCCTCACCTTTTTTAGCGCCAGTCAGAATTTTTTCCCTGATACGTAAACTAGCAAACAAATCATCCTATTTAGAAATAACAATACCAAAACATAAAAAAATAGCCTCTTCCGTCCCCTTGTAAGGGCATCCCCCAAAGTTCAAGGGGAGGGGGAGGGTAGTAGAATGAAATCCTAGGTTATACGGACCTTGAATCACATATATTATGCCTTTTGCTACTAAAGCAGACGAATGGGAATATTTATATAAATGTATGCGAATGTAGCATAACATGGAATAGGAAAAAAAAACCGATAAGGTGATAAAAATGAAGCTCGGTATCTTTGGCATACAGGAATAGGTCTTAAGTTGGGGAACGAAAGAGGAGTTGTTTTATGTGAAAGCATCAGAGATGGACTCGGTTAAACATAAGGATGCATAAGGGAGATGATTCAGCTGAAAAGCTCTACGCGTCGAAGAGTTAGAGCGCATTGGATATTTTCATGACGATAAATCTTCTAAGCAGTAAAATAGAATAAGTGAAGATGTTAAATGATTCTTCAGGGGTTGGATAAAAATTGATTCTTTAAGGGAAAAACTGATTTTTTCATGGGTTTTAAGGTATTAAAAAAATGTAAAGATTAATTGGGATAACAATATACACTTCAAATTATTTATAAGACTATTGTCTAAAACTAAAAATATTTTAAGGTTTCCACGCTCAAAGGTTATATGTTCAAAGTACTTTTTTTAAAAAATAGCAAACTAAAATATTTTAAATATTTTTTGGAGATCAATGCCAATAAGTCAGAATGCCTAAGCACACACACATACATCAATATTTAAAATAAATTAATCTAAATTTTGCAAAAATCACAATTATTACTGAAATTTTAGCAAGAAAAGAATTAAAAAAATTAATTTAAAAAGAATTTAAGAAAGGGTAACTGGGGGGTTTTCCATTTCCTATTCATTCTGGATTATTGAGTATCTAATGTATCTTGCAATTTATCTGAATGATGTAAGGGCCCTTATGAAAAAATAATGCATAATGTAATATATTTTATACAAAGAAAAATGCTAAAAGAAAAATGGAGTACAATAGAATAATGGAAGCGTAAATGTAATATTTGACATAATTTATAATATTGAATAATACATTAATAATAATTGAAATTCGTTGATAAACAGAATAATTTTAACATCAAATTCAAAAATTAATTTTCTTTTTACAAACTTTAGTATTCATATAAGTATAATCTACGTGCAGTAATTAACTACTCTACCTACTAACTCTATAACAGAAATTTCTTAAAATAATAAAGCATGTAGTCCTGTTTTTAGAACGTCTGTTCTATTACTAATAGAAGTAAAATGTTCGATGTTTATCTTTTTAGACTTTTTTCTTCAAATAAGAGTAAATAATTGGAAAAGGTGAGAATATATTACATTCATTCAACTCAGTTTAGTATGTGTCATTTAGATTTCTTATTTCTAATGGTTAAATTGAATCGTGTTCTCTTAAATAAAATCAAATTATGAAACAACAGAAATGAATCTGTTTCAAATTCTGTTATGCAAACAAACTTATAATAAACGAATTACGATACGAAAACGTTAATTTTTAAAAGAATACGATACCTTATGATTACTTAAAATTATTCAATTCAATCACAATAAATGTCGTGTTATTTGAATTATTCATTTAGAACGCGGTTGACAAAAAACATATTAAAATGCACAATAAGCCATTGGCAGAGGCTTATTTCCTTTTAAAAGAATTGTATAAAGTCACGCACAGGATTAATGCTCTTAGGAAAGAAACAGTTTTCTGATACATATAAAAGTAAATCGCTGAACAAAGTGATTGTAAATGAAATAAAATCACACCATTTTCAAATTCGTGCCATTTTTAAATAACTTATCCAGAAGTCAGAGTCTCAAATTGCTGTATAGGAATATTTTCATAGCTTATAAACGATCTTCGTGCTGAAAGGATTTTATATATTTACAGATGTAGCTACAACATAAAAGGGAAGGGTAAATAATAAATGTAAACTAAAAATTAATTTATAATTTATGTGTTTACCAGTGTCAACATCTAGCTAAGGGTATATTCCTGATGCATTAGGTGACCCAAAAGTCTGTTAACATTTAAGGTATCCGACTGCGTTCGGAAACGAGATTTTAAAAAAAACCACATAAATGGATAATTTTCATGATATTTAGTGTCACTTGGATTAGAATGCACGTATAAAATTATTTTAAGAACATTTTGACAAAAAAAAAATGCTTCGATTATAATATTATTTTGCCTGTATATAGCTCAGACTTCTTTATAGAGGCTTGACTATGATTTTTGAAAAATTCACATTGTTTTCAGAGTTACAACCCATTGACATAATTATCGGCGTTTTTTTTTCTTAAAATTTCTCCCCTCTGTTGTCGTAAAACATGGATACACCCATTTCTATATTATATATTTATTTAATTCTAGTTGAGCTTTTGTACAGAGGTCTGAGCTATATACAGGTAAAATATTATTATAATAGAAGCATTTTTCACAAAAGGAGAATATTTTGAAAATGGGTCATCCTATGTTCATTTTTTGTCAAAATATTGTACTTAAATTATCTTTTATTGTAATGCTATTCTTAAAACAATTTTATATACATTTTCTAATCTAAGTGACACTAAATGTCATAAATATTACCCATTTACACGCTTTTGCAAAATCACGAATAATGTAGGGAAAGAGGTAAAAATAGACAGACATGCTTGTAATGGCATGAGGTCTTAGAGAAAATAATAAAAGTGCTAAAAATGACCAAAAAAATAGTGTTTTATGTAAGAAAAGCAATAATTTCTTTAGCAATTGATTTTTAGAAATAATCAATGTTCTTTTTAACACATGTTCAAGATGTCAGACACCCTTCATTAACAATTCCTGAAGTCAAGGGACAATGTTGAGAAGAGCCCTGCGTAGTAAATCTGCAGGTATTGTGAGAAGTTGCCATCAGATGTTTTTGTTTTTCAGCATCCCTAATGTGATTGGACGTCTGTAAGAAATTTTCTAATTCATGTAACATCCCACAACACATAATCACACGTATTAAAATGTGGTAAACTGCGAGGACAACCAAATGGCTTAGGGGGCTATCCTCACCTAACGAAGTGCGCAAGAGATCGAAAGAGCTGATTATACTAGGACAGAACTCAAGACACCGGGTCTGTAGCCACGTAACATAACCAATAGACAAAAGTGATTACTTTTGTCATGTGGCCATTAATGGCTTTTGAAAATACCACAACAGTATTCCTCCAACATTGAAACGGTGGTTAGGCGAACGATTTTTTGTTATGACGAGCGTGAGTAGTGTTTGAGTTGTTGCAGTTAATTTGTGGTGTTGCGTCAAGTGAGTCTGGAGACTTAGTTTACTGCGTCAAATGAATCTGACAACTTTGGTTGCTGCGTCAAGTGGGTCTGACAAATCTGGTTGCTTCGTCAAGTGGATCTAATGAATTTGGTTTCTGTTTTTGCGGGGAGATGATACCACGACAACTTCGGGAAGATTGTGTTTTTTTATTTCAGTCAAGGATTCAGTTCCAATTTGGAGGTGAATATGCGAGGAGATAACCGTGTCGTCAGGTCCGTAGCCGCTTAACATAACCACTAGACAAAAATGATCACTCTTGTCCAGAGGCTGTTACTGGCTTATGAAGATACCACCACAGATCTTTCACACCCTTCTCATTGCTGCTCAAGCTGTACCCTGCTTAAAGCTACAAGAATAGAATCCTCTTTCTGATAGTGTAGCTTTACTATCCATGCTTTTTTTTTTGTAAACACAATATGTCGCAATTGCTGGTGAATCTGTTTCCTCTATGACTACAGATTATTTTATACACGATATTCATTTGGTGGCCCTGACGTTTCCATCACCATTGTTGGTCATTTTTTGCGCTTTTGGTGATTTACTAAGACCCCTTGTCTTTTTAGTATTTGAATCAAATTTTACTTATCTTTCTTCATTATTCCGTTAATTTTTGAATTTTCAAATATTAACGGGTTTTTCGGTCACCTGGTTATTAGTCCATTATTATTAAATTAAGACTCATTTCACTGCGTTATATTAGTTAATTATGTTTATTTTACAATGCACTGCTACGCAGATCGTTTATGCTTAAGGTAGAAAGGTCCAGTATCTTTTCAATTTCTGCCATTAATTCACTCTCTCCCTATATATATATATATATATATATATGTATATCTTGTTAAAATTTTCAATCCCTGATAAAATACATTCTATTCATCCCCTCAGTTTTGAAATTGTAGTGGATGACACTTGATATTAATACAGTTTTTCAAATATGTTAATTAATTATTTTAATTCAATTAATTAACTACACTTAAAGAGATGTATTTCTGTCAATTTTATTTATCTAGATGTCAGCACCTTTGATTAAAACAGCTTTTGTTAAATTTGTGATGAAGATTTAACTGAACCTAAATAATTATATGTTAGTTAGACGTCAGCGCACTTCTTTTACACTGGTATTAAGAAAAAATCTTACTTATTATATTCGATTTTTATTAAAAAATGTAATTTCAAATTTAATGTGATTAAAAAGTTTTTAATGTTAATTTAAAAGGAGTTTTGCTACAATATTGTGATTCTGTCATATGTATATGCATATTTATGTTAATTGTAATTATTTAATAAAAAGTAACTAAAACAAAATAAAAAATCCTTGATCTGAGTAGGAGTTGACCTAAGAAAGACTTTTTTGTGTATCACTTGTATTTATTATTATGCCATTGCTTGGTATATAATCTCTCATATACAGGGCAGTTTCGTATAAGTAACATACATGTTCTTCCGTTAAACTTTCTAAAACTAGGAAATATTTTTCTTCTCTTTTTAAAAAAAAACAATATATGCATATAAATATACTATATTATAATTTTAAAACATAACACAAATGATGAACTAACTATTCACATTCGTAATCACAATTTCACAAAAGCAAATGAAACACACAGTCACTGTCAAATCTTGAATCCAATGCTGATTCACTACATTTTTATTTTTTGACTGGAAAGAATCTTCTAGAAATTTCTACAACTCTCTAGTGAAGAAAATTAATTCTTGATCTTTCTAGAGTTTTCTGAATACATTTTTTTTGTTTCCAATTTTGGTCTCCTGGCGACTAAATATGTCACCGTACTCCGTCTATAACATCTTTTAGGCTTAGAAGAAAACTAAGTTCAAGTCTGCCAGATGAATATTATTAGTAAATTTGCTAAAAGTTCTCAAAACGCATTTAAAATCATATCCATTCAATCGAGTAAGATAAAAATCCGTGAGCACATTTCGCTTCTGAATAAATATTACCCGAGGATTCTAAGATAAAATGGGTTTTCACAGTTACTTCCTTGCATAAAACTTTTTTTCTTTTCTTTTATTTAAATTATTAACTGAACAATACCTTTTATTGTTTAATAAATTATAGTGTAATTATTCTTAAACTTTTAGAATTTGCTAGCAAGATTTCAAATTGCATTCGGACTTATTCTGTTCAGGAGTAATTAAGGATTCCTTCAGTTCCATTCTATTACAGGTTTAATGGTTTAAGAATAATGTAAAATATTAATAGTTTCTAAATCTAATAACATGCATTTTAGTTTTCCCTCTTTGCTTTAAAATATTTCTAAGATACTCCTACAATATTGATTTTTATACATTAAAATGGGTCTTGCACATTCAAAGAAGAAATGAAACCAAAATGAAAAAAAAATTGTCCTTATTTCAATACAAAACAAGTCATACGTTTCTAGAGCCTTATTTATTGTATTATTATTACTGAGATATATTGTCAGCGTTTCTCAAATTGTGGGGTGCATCCCCTTGGTAGGGGGGCGTTTTAACCCAGCGTAGGGGGTTCAAGCATATCGAAAAGTCGAAAATAAATTATTATTTAGAAAAATTATCGTTTAACTGAAAAGAGGCATAGCAAAATATACTCTGACAAGTTTACATTTACATAAAAAAAAACCTTTATAAATCAATCAATACTGTACATTGTAGTTCATGATTGATTTATCTATACAAAGCTAGGAACATGTTTAATAATTACTAGTGACTCTTCCACGGACTTGTTAAATACAAAATTTAATACTTTTCTTAATAATGTGTACGGTTTATAATTAAAATCATATAGTAGCTTTAGCGTTATAGCACATTTTTGTTCCACTTAATACATCGCTATTGTTTTTTTTCTCATGGGCTCAATAGTATTCTGACTTTGCTCCATAGTCTTTGCAGACAAGACAAGTCCCAAAACGTGAGGGCCAAATTTGGACACTCGAATGACTTGTTTTCAATTCAAGTTCTCGTCGGATGCTTGATATTTACCACGATTTAAGTTTTCCCAGAGTACCATAGCCAAATTGATACTCAAGGGATATTTTACATGCCACTTATTCTTATGTCATGCGTGCCTACGATTTTTACATCCAGAAAATCTATCGAAACTAGCCAAGATCGAACCCGCGATCTTAGACTTACGAAGAGTGCACGCTACCTCAAAACCACCGAACCCGACACATTGTTATTGTACGGAGGGGGACGCGATGAAAATTGAGAACAATAATTGGGTTGCCAACATTGATAATTTGAGAAGCATTGAATTAAATTTCTTGATGAATTGCTGCTAAAATCTTTTTCTCCAGTTTTAGAAATCTATAAATCATAAAAAAATTTACTTAATAATCCTGAATCACGAGTTTTATTTCTGTTAAATTTTCAAATTTGTTGATTTTCCATTTACATGAATAAAATGCTACTATTATTACCTATGTGTCTCAAAGTATCCGCACATTGCTTCAGTCCTAGTAGAGCCCACACCCTTGGCGCGAATTATTTTGGTTGGCGATAATTGTGCCATCTTGGTAACCCTACTTTGATACACTAGGTATGGAAAACCTAACTATTTCTAGAATTTTAGTATTTTATCGGCGGGCATTTCGAATTTCATTTTGTTTTGGGGAACCGGGCTGGAATGCTTGCGTGTGTGAAGGAATATATCTTAGAATTTTTTACTTTGTTGAATGCGAAATGTTAGAAAGAATTGATTGAATAGTGTATGAAGGAAGGATTGATTGCTTAGAGTTATGAATGCCCTAAATGTAACAATTGGCATGATGTAACATGGTCGACAATAAAACGCTTTCTTCGAAATTGCACTAGCCACGGCGAAGATATTTTCGACCATTACCTCGCAGAATAAAAATGGCGGCGCTCACACGATCATTCACTTAGCGATGAGACCTTCAAGACTTTTTAAAAATCTGTTGTTATGCTTTACTTTCCATTCGGAAAAGATCAGAAGTAAGAAAGTAAGAGTGCTGTATTTATATATATTTTTTATCTTAAATGTTTTATTTCTGTATTGTTTACATATTTTTTTCATTACGCATCCACCTTATCTCTCTGTATTCACTTGCCGCCATTATGGGTTTCGCTTGCCGCCATCTCGTTCTGGCTTGGCGCGTTTTTAATTTTGTCGCCTAGGGTTTGGGTTCTCCTAGGATTTTACCCGCACATTTATTGATGTATAGCATTTGAAAATTTGACGGGAACTAGAAATTATTATATTGTACCCATGGCTATTTACAAACTTTTGCTCTTTAGAAAATCCATAGAGGCAAAATGAAGAAACAGAATTCTTGGAAAGAAACATTTTTAAGAGTTTTCCTGAAAAAAAAGTATAGAAATTAAATTTAAAGATAAAAAAATATATAAGCAGTTTTTTTTTAAATTTTATCTTAGAGATTAAAAGTTTAAGATAAGAACAATTTTGAAAAAAAAAATTATTTCAGCTTCGTAGCATATTTAATTTCCTTTAGAAGAATTATATGATTTTAAGATTATTTTAGGAATCATATCTTTTTTTAAAAGAACGTAGCTAATTTTGCACGGTAGAAATATGTAAGTTATTAATTTTACTTACTTTAAGGGAACCAATATATCGCACACATTCAAAAATGCAAATTAGCGTTAACAAATGTTTAACTTTTTCACTTTTTCTTCAAAGTATAATTTTTTGCTTTTAGGTACGCTTAAAAAAAACTACTACACTTTATTTTTCCAAATGTGTTATATTTCTATGCATGACACCTGTACATATAGTGAACCTGTTTCTTTCAGTCGAAATAGACAAAGTGTTTTAAAAGTATTTTTATGTGTAGGAAAGAGGGGACAAATTGAAATTTTTAAAATTATAAAGTTTAACAATTTTTTTACAGATACTACCTTAATATTTTACTAAAAAATAGGTTCACTATCTTTTGTGTATTATTTAATATATGTTCAAAAATATTTTGCATATTTAGAAAATACTTTTTTAAAAATGGGTACCTAAACACAAATAAACATGTATTATGAGATCTCGAAAATATGTCCAAATTAAATTAAACAGAAAAAAAAAATTAAGTAAAAGATTATTTTTGTATTTCTACAGAATGATTAAAATATCTTGATTATAAAGGGTGTTTTTTAGAGGTATAGAACTTTAAATTGCAATAAAACAACGATGTAGAATTCGATTGACATGAATTTTTTTATTCGAAA
Source organism: Trichonephila clavipes (assembly GCA_019973935.1). Taxonomy (NCBI): domain Eukaryota; kingdom Metazoa; phylum Arthropoda; class Arachnida; order Araneae; family Nephilidae; genus Trichonephila; species Trichonephila clavipes. The sequence continues at coordinate 739,113 of BMAU01019922.1, forward strand.
GATAATCTTGTGGCATTACATTTTAAATATGATTTCTGGCATAGGACTGCCTCGGCTGGCTTGGATGTAGTCCAATCTGGACGTCCAATTTTCGATGACTTTTTCCAACATTTGTGGCTGTATATCGGCAATAACACGGCGAATGTTGTCTTCCAAATAGTCAAGCGTTTGTGACTTATCCGCATAGACCAATGACTTTACATAGCCCCACAAAAATAGTCTAGAAGAGTTAAATCACAAGATCTTGGAGACCAATTCACAGGTCCAAAACGTGAAATTAGGCGGTCACCAAACGTGTCTTTTAATAAATCGATTGTGGTACGAGCTGTGTGACATGTTGCGCCGTTTTGTTGGAACCACAGCTCCTGGACATCATGATTGTTCAATACAGGAATGAAAAAGTTAGTAATCATGGCTCTATACCGATCACCATTGACTGTAACGTTGTGGCCTTCATCGTTTTTGAAGAAGTACGGACCAATGATTCCACCAGCCCATAAAGTGCACCAAACAGTCAGTTTTTCTGTATGTAACGGTGTTTTGACATTCACTTGTGGATTAGCTTCACTCCAAATGCTTTAGTTTTGTTTGTTGACGTAGCCATTCAACCAGAAGTGCGCTTCATCGCTAAACAAAATTCGCTTATGAAAATCGGGAACAACGGCAATCTCGTTTTGGGCCCATTTGACGAATCTACGCCTGGCTTGATCATACTTTAAATGTAATGCCACAAGATTATCTTTCGAATAAAAAAAATTCATGTCAATCGAATAATACATCGCTGTTTTATTGCAATTTAAAGTTCTATACCTCTAAAAAACACCCTATATATAAGATCACAAAAAATTTAAGCTCTATTGGAAATTTTTAAAGATATATGCCCCATTAGCAAAGAGTCTTTATTTTTGGCATTTTACTCTTTCTAGCATGGCCTGGTACTCTGAATGTATTAAAATAAGCAATACTTGAAATGTAAATAAAATTTAATGAATAAATTTAGAGCTTATTTTAAGTAATGACGCATAAACAGATATGCTTTGTATTGTAAAAAGATATATGTTCTAAACAGTAGCGCACACAGGAATTTTTCAGCGGGGGGAGGGATCCAGGGTCGAAAGTCCACCATTTTTGTATCATGCTCCTTTTGATTTTGTCTATTTTCCGGAACAAAATCAGTAAGAAACTAATTATTGAATAAATAATTAGCAATAATTAATAAAACTAATTATTAGTAACAAATTTTTAATTAAATTTTACGTACTATATACTTAGAATTATAATCATTCATAAAAAAATCAAGGTCTTTGTGGGAGGTCTGGACACCTAGGCTATCTCTTTGTGTGCGCCACTGGTTCTACATGAAATTAATAATACGAAAATATGTTTGAACTGATGTGACTTAAAATTCGTAAGATGTATGTTATTCTACCAGTAAAATGATTATGCCACAAGTCATAGAATAAATATATGGAATGCAGTTAAAAGATTTTCTTGTTTGGCTTGATTCTTAAGATCCTCCAACTGAATTTCTGTGCGATCTCCAAATTTGATAAGGTTGGGTTTTTTTTATCTAATGATATTGAAAAATTTCGGATATCCTTAAATAAAGTCTGGAATCGTTCATAACTTTCATGGCAAATTTCCAAACTCCATTATGAAGATCACATCTGAGTTGAGGAGGAGGTTGTCCAAGACTGAAAAATGAAGGCGCCTGTTGATTTATTTTGTCACACGAACAATCCACAATTGTCTTGTGTAATTAAAGAAATATCAAATAATTTATTTTCGCTTATATATAACTAGTTTAAATCACTTTGAAGAATTATGGCTGAGATAAAAAAAATAACCTTGCAGCAATTTCGTAATATTCTATTTGTGAGTTAACAGATTAGGCTTGAATGTCATATTTATGAATAAACATGCAATTTAAAAAATAACCAGAAGCTAATACATCTGCGCATTATTTATGAAAAATTTGAAGCCTTTGATGCATAAAACTCTGTAGAATAATAAAATATGTCATACTTTTTAAACCCTATCCCTAATTTTAGTACTATAAATCTTTCTTAATTTCAAAATATTTTGAAACTATTGAACTTTTTTAAAATTTTAATGTAATTTTTTTTTAATTTTTTAAAAAAACATAATTTTTTTATTTATATAAAAACAGCTATAGTGTAATTAGGATACATTTAACTTTAAAATCAACTTATTGCTAGTAATTAGAGCTACTATTTCAGAAAATATCATGCGCAACGTAAAACGTAATTACTATTTCTTACGAAATTGTTTCATATGTTTATATGCTTATAATTTGTAAAATTATGATTATATATTAAACATTTTACACTTTTTGAAGCCTTATTCTTTTGTAAATAATGTGTAAGAGATTCGAATATTTTAATCTTAATTTCAAAGAATTATATCTATTTGAAAATTGTTTATATTTTCAGCCCTCGAGAGAAAGTTGACACCCCTGAGACGTCTTAATAAATTATCTATCAAGCAATCAACGTATTTTTAACTCATTTTTAGCTACTCATTCCTCTCTTTATAACTTTCAATCCGTTTTATACTTTTTATTTCGTAACACACTGGTAGGATTATCATTACTCTTAATACGCCTAGCACTTTTGTTAGACAAGCCCAGTTTTGAAACCACAAAGTATTTCTCAAATTAAATTCCCATTTGTAGAAATGAAATAATTTACTATATTTAATATTCAGTCTAATTGAAAATGCTCGAAATAAAATAAATAACCACACTATAAGTTTCAACCCTAGATTTATATCCTTTCCGCCGTATACTTAACGAACATATGAAAACAAAAGACTTCTTGAGTACTAATTGAAACATTTATTTCCGTCATTTATCTATGAGATGAATGGACTGTCAGGATTTTAATATCTGGTTCCACGAATATTTTATAGTGACATAAATTAATTAAATTAAATCATGCGCCGTTGCTTTGTCGCTGCAAGGCGTTTCGTACAAATTAATAGAACGGATTGTTTTAGTGTAATATGAATTAGAAAATGCAGCATTCGAAGATTATTCAAAGGATGTATCCGAAAATAAATTTTCCTTGTATGGATAATTTCAAATGATTTTCGTCGTGAATCTCTCAAGTTCTAAATTTCCATTTCTAATTTTAGAGAAATATTTGTAATTAATTAATATACATATCGAAAGTCCCCAAAACCGTTTCTTTAGAAGCTTATTGAATACATGGTGTGTATCAATTAGTAGTTAATTAATTATTCATTAACTTTGAGCATAATACGTCAAAACCGGCTATAACTGTTATGAAATGTATTAAATTTAAAGAGCATGAATAAATTATGTTTAACAATGATAATGATATGATACGTAAAGGAATAAATTCTTTTTCAGGCCGAATTGTTTATAACATATGTACCAAGTGAGAAATGTCTTATTTTAGATATTACCGGTTGATACAAAATTAGTGTGACCAATTTTAAAAGCATGTAACCATTTATGGGGATTTTCTATCGTTTCACTAATGATTTTATTTTAAAAATGAAACATTTAAATTACTAATCTAACCATTTTTATTAATGGGAGTAAATTATAGTACCAAAATGGGATCCTCTAACCCGGAACAAAATTTTAAGACTTTTGAAGGATGGTTGATGAAATTCAGTTATAAATAAAACATTTTAAAATAAAAAATATGTTTTTTTATGTATTACTATTTAAACTTTGAAACGAAATAAAATTTAGATGGTAATCAAAAGTTCCAAGGGGAAAATGTGAACACAAAAGGAATTCTTTATTTAAAAAAAAGAAAAGAAGTTGAAAAGAAGTATCGCTATATAGAAAATCTTCTGCCTCAAATAACTTTGGCAAACAAACTACAGGCATCTCAATCAACAATTCGTCGTCAGATAAAGAAAACTGGCTATAAAGAGGTGGATAAACCAGTCCATCGTCAAACGTCAGGAAAGACCGCAGCAAAACGAAGAAAACGCTCTTGGCCTCTGTATTTAATATTACGCAAAGGTAGATACAAAACATGAATAACTTCAGATAAAGCACTGTTTCATCTGTCTTCCGCAACCGAAACGAAAATACAACATATTTCACGCGAAAAGCGTTGGAAAGACGAAGCTGTTTAGGAATATGCAAGACATCCGCCAGGTGTTATGGTATGAAAGGAAATATTCTTTCAAGGTTTAACAAAATTATTTTTTGTGTAGAACTAAAGGCTAAAATTGATGCTACATACTATCAGCAAAAAGTTTGGAAGCACATGACCAAAAAAAGTAAACATCTTTACTTTCGAGGAATGTTTTATTTTCCACCAAGGTTCTGCACCAAGTAATACTACAAAATCAACTATAAAGTTGCTGAAAAATAAAAAATGAAATTTTTTTTCTTCATTATTAGAAATATCTAGAATCACCCTGTCTATGTTTTTAGTGAATATTTTTATAAGTTTTTTTATAAGGATACTTAAAATAAAATTAAATAGATGTAAAGTAAGAACTCTTCGGGGCTTCAAAAAGTAGTCATATAGGAAGTAAGAAAAATTCCCCCCAAAATATTCGAGAAAGCTCTTTTGGCTTGATTAAACATTTATTTAAAGAGTACTATGCTTAAGGAGGCCACACTGAAAATTTCAAGTAAATAGCTTTATTCAAAAAAAGTGTATGGTGCTCTTAAAACGGCCACATTATTTTTGAATCAACCAGTAATGTATGAAAAGGACATTAGCCCATTTTTGTCAGATATTTTATCAATCCATTTTAAAAGTTCATACTAGGTCTATTTCGAGATTATTTCAACCAGCCAAGCACAGATGTTAATGAGTGTTAAATTTGTTGAGACTCGAAATTCTCACGCTGGCGAGTTGGAAGCCTGGAGAGTGGGATGTCAGTTCAGGTGTCATTCTCATCACTTGAACATGACTTAAAATTAAGAGGTCTGTCACTTATATACTCATATTGCTTTGCAGTGGGACGTTGATAAACAATCACTCAATCATCGACTTTATAAAAAAAAAGAAAAGAAAAGAAAAAAATTAAACTTGTGTTAAATTTCAATTTTATATAGCAAGCCTGATTGAACAGACCATGAAGTTATATTAAAAAATTAACTGTCTTAAATCTCTTACTTAATGTATGTATCAAATTCTGGAGAAACATGCTATGGACAGCTTAAATCCTCACTTTGATTGATGTATTATTCTAAATTGACACAAATTCTCTAGCGTAACGTACACCCACGCGACCCTCACATCCGGAGGGGGCTGGACGCTAGGGAGCCCAAAGTCTGGTTGACACCAAGTAGGTACTTAACCAAATTTTAAAGGCAAACCCTGACTTTGCAAGGAGGCTTTAAAATTATCCTTTACGCGACTGTAGAAACTGAGGGACTTCGACACAAATCATTCATAATCCATTACGTTTAGAAAATTCAATATCCTTATCTATTCTTACAACATTAATTTTTACGTTTATAATTTTATTAATTGATTGCATAATAGAAGCCCAGTGGCGGAGTGGTAGTATATCGCGCTTCCACGCTACAAGTCTCGGGTTCCAATCTCGGTTTGGGCAAGGTCGACTCAGCCTTTCAGTGTGTAGATAAAGGAGTACCAATTTTGCTTGAGAGTCTTCGCTTCTGACTCAGGACTTGAGTGAAACATCTGCACATGCACCCCAGGGCCTAAAGCCACATAAACTATAATAAGCAAAGTAACCCTTGCCCCTCAAGGGGCTATTGAGCACTAAGTTCAGTTTAATTAACACCATTTAGGATTGCTGTTTTTTTCCGTGGAAAGATAGAGATGGTATTATTAAGTAATTAACTATCAATTTAATTTTAGAAGATGCAAGTGTGGAAATTCATCTTTTTTAAATAATGATTCTTCTAAAATTTTAACAAGATATAAAGATTTCTTTAGCAAACTGTTTTGTAACTTAACCCATTCGATCGAGACCCACGAAAATCATTGTGGCCGGGAGCTGGGGGGAGGGGGCTAGATTACGTCTGCCGTTAGCAGTAGCTTTCAGCTCCCGTGCAGGTGATAGCAAGATTTTGCTCTATTTCACCACAATTTTGAGCAAGAACATCCGGAGGTGTTCAGCACCCCAGCGAATAAGGTCACGTGAACTGAGGTAGGCACAGTAGGACTTGTTCCTCATGGGCTGTTGCGCCACAGAGTTCAGTACAGATTGTTCATACTGATGCTTATTAGCTGTCGAAGCATGCACAATAATAAAGTTGTTCTTAGAGTTTTAATCCCTCCATAATCCCTCTGGGGAATTTATAAGGGAAAACCTGTTTCCCTCTCAGATACGCGATAATGTTTTTTAAAGGTATTTCTACAATATAAAACTTTATTTAAATACAATTTCATACAAAAAAAAACTTAAGAAATGACATGCAGTCGAACCTCCATATTACGAACTTCTATATTGCGAATATTTCTATTTAGAGAACTTTTTCCTGGAACCAAGAACATTTCGCGATTTTCTTTGTAAAATAACCTCTCAAAAGCGAAGTGCATTTTCTATACAACGAACTTGTTCTCTTGCGATACAATTTTTTGCTCCCTATTTTTAAGGTATTTCTGGACATTTCAAGTTATTCTCTCTTTCAACACACTTTATGGAGGGGTCATAAATCTTGATATGATTTTATAAGATGCCTAACTCACCGAGATCAATAAAATTTTGGGCAATTCATCCAAGAAGTGCAACTTTTATCCCCCATTGTCCAAGTCACTGTAAACATCTTCGATATCCCATCTCAACCTCAGTGAAGTTGTCTCGTGTGATCGTGTCCTTGAACTGGTCTCCATTCATTTGTGGTGTTGATCAGTAGTACTGATAGCTTCGCTTCTTGTAGCTCGGTAATGTTAAAGCGTAAGTGCTTGAGCATAAAAAAAATAAAAAATAAAGGCTTCAAGAAACTTTTCTTGCAATTTTTTTTGTGATAGGTAAGGTATATAAAATAAATATATATATTAATTTACAAAAAGGTATGAATAATTACTTTTTTAATATATAGTGTTCATAAATTTAAAATTTGTTTAGTGTTGTTTATAAAAAAAATGAATGATGAACCTCTATATATCGAGTTTTTCCATATAACGACCTTTTTTTGGGGATTTAACGGCTTCGTTATATATAGATCCGACTGTATTTTCAAAACATTTTCCTTTTATGAAACTTACTACTACCTATATTTAACTGATATAGCTTAGAAATCCATACAAAACATGAACTAGGATTTTTGTAATGTATAATTTTGAGGTGAACTTATTCACGTTTTAATACAAGGGTGGCCAATCCGCGGCACGTGTGTCACAAAGCGACACGGTGAAGTTGTTACAGTAGCACGCAAAGACTTATTAAAAATTTTAAAAAAATTGAAAAGGTAATAAATAATTATTTTTTACAATTTTATTGAACTGGAGTTGTCTCAGACAAAAGAACCTCAAAATTTGGATCAAAATATGTTTGTGATTAAAAGTTTTCTGAAATGAACATAATAAAATAAATATCCCTCTCACAAAACTAGTTGCCGTGCTTTTATAATAGCCTAACTTTGTAGGTATATGTAAAAGCTCGTCCAAATTTAGATGACTTTGTTAAATAAGTAGTAATTCAAAATACGCATTAAATACATATTGAACGTTTAGTAATTACTGTCGGACCTCTATATAACGAAGTCACTAAATCACGAAAAAAAGTTCGTTATATGGAAAATTCGTTATATAGAAGTTCATCTTTCAGTTTTCCTTATAAACCACATAAAACAAATTTTAAAAATTCATAACACTATACATGAAAATTAATTATTCAAACATTTTTGTAAATTAATATATACTTATTTTATATTATCCTGTAAAAAGAAGAAAAGAAAGACAATTTACAAGAAAAGTTTCTTGACGCCTTCACCCACTTCCTGAAAAATTAAATCTTTTCTTTGATGCTCAGGTTCTTACGTTTTGACATTTTCGAGATACAAGAAAGGAAGTTACCAGTACGACTGATCAGTACTACAAATGAACGGTGACTATTTCAAGGACACGAGACTTTATTGAGGTTGAAAGGGGATATCGAAAATGTTTCCAGTGGACTGGACAATGAGGTTACAGGTTGCACTTCTTGGATGGAATGGCCAAAATTCTATTGCTCTATCGGCACTTAATAAAACCAATTCACGATTAATAAACACCACAAATTGCGCTAAAAGCGAGAATAACTTGAAATATTCTAAAATACTTCAAACATAGAGAGAACAAAATTGAATCACAAGAGAAAAAGTTCGTTATATAGAATTGGAGATTATTTTACGAAGAAAATTGCGAAATGTTCTTGGTTCCAGGAAAGAGTTCGCTATAGAGAAAAATTCGCAATATAGAGGTTCGTTATATGCAGGTTCGACTGTAATTTGAATTAAGTGATTCAAGTTACTCATTTTTAGTTTATACCTACCCTAATTAGTTGAACTTGTAAAAAGTTTATTAAAGACAAAATCTAAATTTGTACTTTCGTCTTATTTATTATATTATTTTTAAATTTCGACGCTAAAACATTATTGCATAAAAATTGTGTTATTTTCATAAAAATCCCATAATAAGCTTTATAAGTATCATATTTTTTTACTTTTACGCATTTGTATGCTGAAAAGGTTAAGACTAGCACGTATAATTATTGCTTATCAAACAGGGGCACACTTTCCCAAAACGGTTGGCCAACCCCGCTTAAATATATCAGAGATGGAAAATTTTAACAAAGAACACCAGGTATTATTTCAATCGATAATAATTCAGTAAAAAAGAGAATTTTTAAAAACTCGTTGCTCAGGATTAGTACAGAAGTATTAATTATATGTAGACAAAATATTATGCAAGGATTATCCATGAAAACGGAATGTTTTAAGAGTATGCCATTCATTCTTCATTTTTTTTACCAAAAAGTGGCATTTTAATATTATTTTCTAGCAATAATATATTTATTGAACAATTTTAAATGCATATTATAATTTTACTCTAATTATCCAAACATTATTCATTTATACGCATTTTCAAAATCCAGATTTTAAACATAGTCTGATACCTAGACGTATAGAGCTGAGGCTGGGGAGTAACAAACAATAGGTAACGTAATTCCTTACTTTTTGATCTTGTCGATTTGAATGATTCATATTTTGATGTTTGATAAGATCGCGATAAGTTTGTGCCAACTCTCAAACTCATTGTGCAATCCGTATGGGGAATCTAGTATCCTCATTCATTCCTTATTAGAATCATATTTACATATTTAAAATTTTACCATTTGAAGAGTGTATGTTTTGTCATAATAATGCGAATTATTTTTCGAACCATGTAGAACAATTTAGTTTGTAATCAAAATTAGGTAGATAATTAGGACCACCCTCTAAAGTAAAGTTTTGGTCCCCAAGCCGATTCTTGCAAAGGATTGAAAAACCGTACGGACTGGCTTTAATCAGCTCTTAGGAACCCCCAACGATGCAGGGTTGCATGGGTGAACGTTACATCACTGTGGTTAATTGTTTTTTTAATTAACGCTTATAATAACACTATATTGTCCAAGGAAGTCATTTTGACTGCTTTTTAATTTCAATTAGAAAAGCAATTGCATATATAATACACAACTTCTTAGAATTTTTCAGAATATATTTTTTTTCCAAGTCAAGTAAATTTTTTATTGTTAATATTTACTAATAACTTGTTATATGACTGTAAATAATATAAAAAAAATATTAAAAATTATTTTTAAACAAATTTTTGTACACATTAATCATTCGTTCACAATGCAGTCATTTGGATTGCTTTGTGCAATATAGATACATACTAAATTTCAGTCTTTCTAGTTTTAAGAGCCTTATAATTTCCTCTTTATGGTACGTTTCAATTTACACTTTTTGAAAAAAAATGCAGTTATAAGTATTATGAAATATTTAAAGCTCAAAGAAGAAAAAAAACATCGATTAATTTTCCTATCGACGATTTTAAATATTTTATTTTATACTCAACCCCTATTTGCTTTGACTCTTTTTCTGGAAGAGGTACAGTGTTGAATAGAACAATGAATATCATTTTATACCCGTCTATTTTTCCCTTCGGGCCTTTTTTTGCTTGGTTTCCCAGATTTCTACAAAGGAAGATGGGGAAATTGATTTTACATTTTTTATTGTTTGTTTTTAGTAGTTCCGAGCTTATTAAATGGAAACTTATACTTTCTGGGCATGCCTCCCCACACCCCCTAACCAATCTCATGAACAGTCGTTTGCAAAAAGCATGTCTCTCATTCCAAAATGTTTGATTTATTATTGTGTATACATGTACACTTGTTGTTTTCTGTACAAGTTTCTGTTTCTTTATTGATGTGTGAGAAAGTACGTTTTATTAAAACTGGATGTGTATTCTGATGATGATATTGTTTGTGCAATCAAATGTGCACGCGGGATAAAAATGAAAATTTCAAATAATGATAAAAGGGAAATCGATTTATGTTCTGTGTTATTACTGACTGACTCCTTTCGGAGCAGTTGGAATTGATGATGGTTGCCGGTTCAATCGGTTTTTAAATTACAGATGAATAAATGCAAGTATTATTTGAAAAAAAGAAATTTTTAGAAGTTGATTTTAATTTTTTGTTGGGACATGGTACGATTTATATATAAAAAAAAATCTTTGAGATTTAATGGTTTTCTAAAATCTTTTGTTTGCGTTCGATGTATATGTAATATGTGAAAATGTTTTGGGGCTCAGAATACCACAAACATCTATACATTTAAAGTATCCAACTACCCTAAAATTATGAATTTTTCAAAAATTCACAATTTTTTTTTACTTTAATTTGTAGGCTATCTTATTAGCTTAATAAAAATATCAAGTTTTATTTTTTTATTTTCCATTCACTAGAACAAAAACTACAAGTGTTTTAGTAAAAGCAGATGCCATAACTACACAAGATGTCAAACTTTAAAATGCGTTTTACTCGAAATGTGTTTTTTTTAAAAGTTCAAACGGGGACAACGATTGCGCAAAAAGTTTTGAAAATAATTTGCTTAATTTTTTTTTATGTTCTGTATAACGGTAGAAGTATTTTGACCTTCAGATTTATCAATCACAGTTTTATTTCAAAATTCAAGGTCCTTTACGTGAATATAATCCCTATTTTTTTAAGCAGTTTCATAAATCACCAAGATAAAGTGCTCTAGTTTTTTGTAGGTATTAAAATATATCTTATCTTGAAGACCATTTCAAACATAAATAAGAAAGTAACACATCAAAATTGAAAATATGGGAATTTGTTCATAAAATTTTTGTACAGAGCGGGCCCCGTTTATTTAATTTACTGTACATTTTCAACGGTTTTTTCCCCATTTTAATAATAATAAGTTTTCTTCCCTGTCTTCACACACAATTTTTTCCTTAAAATATACTAAATAAATTTAAAAATCACAAAAAAAGTCCCCATACCTCCCTCATTTAAAAAAAAGTGGTGGTGGGACTAATCCCCATCTAGTCTAGTGAAACTAGTCCAGATCCATGAGTCCATAAATCTGTACAATGTCTAAGAACAGCAGGGAGGATGCAACAGCCTCCTTACAGGAAAACCCCAGACATTGCAGAAGGTCCCGAGAAGAAAAAGGACTGATGTTACATTTGGGGCAAATTGGGAAGCTTCTTTTGCCACACTCAAAATTCATGCACCTCAGGTGACCAGTCGAAAATCGTGAGAATGCCGTTTGTTATGATCTGGAACCTTTGAATGATATGACGGATCCAGGGTGTCTTTGAAAGTACCGTGGGTGTACAGGAAGGACTACCCAGGTTCTACATATTAATTCTTTAGCCCTGGAGTAGATCTCAGTCGATGTAAGGACCATGTGGTCTTCCGGATTCACAGGATTGCTGGTAGCCGCCTTCGCAAGGTCGTCCGCAACTTCGTTCCCGAGAAGTCCTACATGAGAGGGGAACCACTGTAGATGAATATAAAAGAAAAAGTTCTCGCAAGTAGTCGAATACCATAATTTTTTAACACCTTAAAGTGACATGGGAGTATATATATGTCTCGCTCAATAGATGCGTTTAACGCCCCGGAAATATATGTACGTCTTTCAAAAATGAAAATCTATTCTTTGCGGAGCTATCAGTAAAACTATTCCGACGGATTTCAAACACAATAAAATGACCTTGTGTGTATGCTAAAGATTTACTTGTTTCAGATAATGATTGGCTTACTTATGCCGTTTCTTCACCCCCTAATACGCGGCATACGTGTGCCTATGTGAAAAATGGTGGAACTAGGCAGCGAATCGCATATCTTTTAATTAGCAGTTAAAGGGTTAAAAATGGCCGGCGGGGGGGTGGAGTTTGCTTGGCATTGACTCAATTGGGGCTCAAAATCTCATGTTGTCATGATGTGGAAGTTAGGTGTGTGGGGTACCAGCTCAGGTGTCATCCTCGTCCCTCGACCGGATTCAAAATTACGAGTTCCGTCTCTAATAGCCTCCATGTTGGTTCTTATTGCGACTATAATAAACTGTCACTCTCTCTTGATATTCAGTGTGATAGTTTTGATCTTTCAGTATGTTTTTTTTTATTAAGAATTTCTTTATTTTCATGGCATAAAATTTTATCTGTAACCTAGATAAAATTAACCTTTAAACTAGATAGCTTTTCATTTCCTACTATTAGCTCCCACTCTCTCTATGTATATTTATTTATTTATCTAAATGGAATTTTCATTCGTTAATAAAAATAAATTTTAAAGCGTTAAATTGAGCTGAAGTTTTATATATATGATTATTTTGGATGGCAATAAAATAACTTAATTATAATTAATTAAAAAATATTGATTAAAACTAGTTATTCAGATAATTACAAATACAGCCTCGTTGACATCCTTTTTGGTGACATAGCGACCCTTTAGGCGTTTTGTGTCAAAGCTTGAAAATTTTTGTTCTCACGTTTTAAAGCTCTCAGTTGAACTGAAATTTTATATACACGATTTTTTGGATGCCAATACAATAATTTAATGAAAATTACTTCCCACTTAATGCTGTGGTTCTGTCCTAAGTATATACATATTTATATTAATTGTAACTATTGAATAAAAGTTGCTAAAATAGAATTTTCTTTGTTGATCTAAGTAGGAATTGACTCAATTTTTGTTATATTGCTTGTTTTATACAAATTCATGTATGGATGAAAAATTTCTCTTGCATGCTTCTGTCTTGTGAATCATACCAGACAATAATTCGTGGCTCGTTTAATCAGACGCACAAAAATTAATTTTCAGCTATCTAAACTAACCAACTATATTAAACTTGAGATTTAATTAAATATCAGCAATTCATCAAGGAATTCGTACGCTTGATTTATTGCATATATATCACGGGAGAATGCTTGAGATGAATGCACTGCTCTAATTTCGGCGCGTTTTCATTAAATAAAACTTAATTAATAATTTCCATATATATCGCACGCTCACTTCCATGAAAAGTGGCAAATACTAATTAAGCATATATAGTTCTCACGATAATAAGTATTATAATTATCTTTTTACAATATATATATATATATATATATATATATATATATATATATATATATATAAACAAGCAATATAAAAAATTAAGTCAATTCCTACTTAGGTCAACGAAGAAAGTTTTATTTCAGTTAATTAAATTTAGTTAATGTATTAATATTTGAAAACAACTGTATTAACATCAGGTGTCATTCACAATAAGTGTAAAAAAAATGCATTTGAAGCCACGAAAAATTCGTTAGAAAAACTTACTGGCACCATCTGTTGCACCTAGATCTAACTTCGTCAGATATAATGCTGAATAAATTGAAAATTAAATAATAAAATTTAGTTAACGAATTAATATTTGAAAAAAATGTCATCCTCTACAAGTTTAAAAATATGTATTTGAACTTCAATGAATGAAAAAAAGTATTTTATGAAAGATTGAAAAATTTAAACAAGATACATACATATATATATATATATATATATATATATATATATATATATATATATATATATATATATATATATATATATATATATATAGGGAGATATATATATATATAGGGAGAGGGTGAACTATAATACTAGGAACTGAAAAAGCACGCTAAATTTAATTCCTCTTCTTTCTGATTATGAATGAGAGAGAATTTTATTAAAGTCGCAAAATAAAGCAGCGTGAGAGCAATTGGCAACGGACCTCGTAATTTTAAACCTCAGTCAAATGACGAGGATGACATATGAGCTTGTGCCATCCTTACCTAAATACCTCACCGCAGCAACAAAAGGAATTTGAGCCTCAACAGATTTAACATGCAGCATCCCTGTCACAAAAAATCAATGTTTTTTGCTAGATCAAAACTAAAAAGTGCTCTATAATTCTTATGATAAGAAAAAAGGAAAATTTTACTTATCTGTTCTCCTTACGTAAAGAATATCGAATGAGGATCGGGTCTCTAAATATTTTTATAAACAACGTCGTACAAAAAATAGTTATCCAAAAAAAGTAGTCTATAGTTCTTCATTCAAATGCTTTAATTGGACGTAATACTATAACTATAGGAATAGACAGAACATAGCATTAATAAAATCTACAATACATTTAACAGCCTAAAATACTACATCGAATTTCGAGTAATATTTTCCACTATTAAAACAAACCAAAACATAGCACGTAGTTGTATGCGCATGCGTATTCAGAGTTCAGTCATTGTTGGTGTAGTAGAGTGTTGCCAGAAACAAAAATCCACTTTACACTGTGGGTCTTCAATAGCGGTAGGATTGGAACCCACGACTTTTCTGTTTCGAGTTTGTGACCATAATTACTAAGTTACCGCGACCATTTTCGGTTTTTGGGATTAAAATTAATTTTGAGATTCAAAATTAAGTAAATTGTTAGATACTATAGTAGAATTGACTATTGGATTAAATAGGTATTCATATACAGGGTGATTCGCTACTAAACTGACAAACTTCTAGGGTGGGTAAGGGGAACAGAGACCACATATGAATGCATGGTCGTTAATGTCGTTGTGGCGAGCTATGGCGCAAAGAAGCAGGCATAAAGAACAGGACCGCAGCACATTAATGGGGCAGAAAACAGTTTATTGAAAAGTCGTATTACAACATGTGTTCAAAATTACGTCCAGAAGTCATCTGGCAGGAATTATAACTGCGCTGCACGGAATTTATTAGGTTCTTGAAGATTCTAGGCATATCGCGTATCCTCCGAACAGTTGCAGTTATTCAAGCAATCAAATCTTCCCCTGTGTGAGCAAAGGGGCTTCTCATGTACTAATTTCTTTATATGACAAGATCCAGATTCAAGTCATTTTTTAACACACTTGCAAAGGTTGAGTGATGTGTAACACGCTTGTTCAGGTAACGTTCTTGGTGCAACCGCAGAGTGGCATGTCATTACAATCCACAGCTCCATACATGATCAGAATGTTGACCAGCTTTTCATTTGAATATTAGTTCGTACTGTCGCCCAGCTAGTATGGTGGCTATGACCCTCGGCTTATAATTGAGTGGGTTCGAATACCGAGTAAGGCATGGTTGTATCTTCTTCGGGAAAGAAGTCGGTCTTTTACCTGTAATGGATTCCCGTCTCGAAAGGAAAGCAGCGCACCACTTCTTGTTATATGCTGGGATCATCATCATCTGCAATAAATGTGTATATTCATCTGCTGTATTGTATGATTTCTGTTCTTCTTCATTTGTATTGCATATGTTGCCAGGATAAAAAACACTCAACAACAACACAAGTTCGTACTAATGCATCGGGAAACAGATCACAAATGACGACTTCCAGCGGGATCTTTTTTCACAAAACTTTCCGTTCAGTGGCATCTACAGCAAGACTGTTCGGACGAATCTTCCAGAATATAAAAGAATTCCATATGGAGCCGCTGTCAGAACTGTATGAACTTAAACACCTCTTGTAGTACAACCTTTCAATAAAATTTACCATAGCTCACAACTACCGCATTTACGACCCTGCATTCTTACGTGATTCTGAGTCATCTCTATTCCCCTTACACTTCCTGCAAGTTTGCCGTTCTGGTAGTGAATCACCCAGTACATTATTTAAAATGAAGGGAAAATGTAAAATATATATATACTTAGAAAGTAAGAATAAAGAAAAATATTCAAGAGAGTTCCAAACAGGGAGTGTTTTAATAAAAATATTTCTAATCGATATATAAAATAAATCAAAACAATAGCCAAGAATCCTCAGAATTCCGCTTAAATTTTCATTTTTATAATCCTGAAAATGTTAGTTCAATATTCGTCATTTCAAACTTATAAAAAAAACTGACTATTTTTAGAGAGCTTTACAGCGACACTAAGAATTGTACCGCGTGCCAAATTTAGCACACGTGCCTTAAGTTGCCGACCTCTGCGTTAAAGCAATATTTTAAGTTTTGAAGGCAATTCCATCTCCATGAAAGACAAAATAAACGATTTTTTAATGATTTCTTAAAACAAAATCAAGAATTTATTTATGGTGAAATAAAATCAATCTAACAGCAAAAGAGAAAAAAAGAACATCGGTAAAAAAAATCGCAGCTTCAATTTTTTGACCAAACGAAAAAAAAACATTGAAGTGAATGCACCTCGCTGAGGCTAAAATTAAACTTTTGTTATTATTTAAATTCCATGTGCTATTTTTGAATGGATTATGTTCATATTTTTTTAATGTAATGAGTTATTATAAAAAAATGTGTTTTACACAAATAATATAGAATATCAAATGTATATTTTGTTCTGTTATTATGGCTGTGTATTTAAACTGCAGTGTTCTTCTGCAAAATATCGAGTATTGTTTTAAGGTATCCGAGCACGTTTGGAGTACTTTTTTAGAAAAATACTATACTAAAACATTATAAATGCTTTCCTAAGGATCAATACCAATAAATACTACCATTTACTCCAACAATGTTTAGAAAAAATTTCCTAAATTTTTTACAAAAATCACATTTACAATTGAAATTTTAGCAATATTTTTGAAAAACTTCAAAGCAATTAGAGAAAAACAGTAATAAACTTATGTAAGTAAAAGTATTATGAAAACAAATTAAATGTATTTATCTAGAACATGGATTAAAATTTAAATAATTTGTTAAATTTTAAAAAAATAGAGCTGATTATTAGAAATGCGACGTTCTTTGTGACACCATTATTTAAATAACAGGTTATGACTCAAAAAGTATTCATACAATAAAAAATCTTTCAGGAAATTATCTATAAAATAATATAAATACCAGCTTCCGAAAGTTTTATATAAATACATTTATAACATTTTGAGTTATCAAACTCACCATCATAGATTTTAAAAAATTTAAACGCCAACATCCAGTTTTTCTAATTTTATAAAATTGATTGTAAATTGTCCTCTGAGTAGCGTAGAAACAAAAAAAGTATGCTTTGTAAATCCAAAAGATAGCTTTGTTCAATAAAATAAGAAAAACAAAATTATGTGTTTTGACCGAATTTCCTCACTTTAACATATTTGGATACCTTAATTATTACTAGTCATAATTGTTGCGTTTTGAAAACCTTTTTATAATTATATAGACTCTGTTAAACATATATGTATTTGTTAAAATGATTTAAATGTATGTATTTCCAAAAAATTAAATTAGTTCACAATCCTAATACTTAAATGAACAATTAATAATGTATATATATTTTGACACAAGTTATATAAAATATACTTAGCATGTCTGAGTATTTCGATATACTTAAAGTGAATTCCGGATAAGAACTAATAATGAAAATTGACTTCATTGTAATATTTTCAAAAGATTTCTTCACTTTAAATTATTAATTGTACAGATTGATTTAACTAGCCTGGACATACTGAGTCTTCTTGATGATCTTTCTTCAGGACGTAGTATACATTTTCAGTGGATTCCTTCGCATGTTGGCATAGAGAGTAACGAAAGAGCTGGCTTTTTGGCTAGGACTGCTGCTGTGGAGGGAGGGAGTCCAAGAGGAAATCTCACATTTTCTGAGACTTTCACAATTTCCAAATTGGAGCTCAACCGACAAATGAAAACTCCACCCAGTCAGGCATGGTACTTTGCTAAATGTCCGAGCGGGTCCTTTAGACTCAGTAGTAGACCTCTCCAATCTACTTATTCTAGATTTTTGAGTGGACACACAAGAGCTCTCAGGTTCTCTAATGGACAAAAGACTTTTCCGGAATGCCACTGGTGTTCTTCCGGAGAGGCCTCACCTAATCATATTTTACTTTGTTTGGGTTTTAAAAAGGACGAGGTCCTTTGCGACCCACTGCTGTTTTAGATTTTTTACAGATTTTCGGATTCATGGGGATTATCTAGCCCTGCTGGGCAGTACCGAGATTAGTAAAAAAAAACAACATTAATTTAAGATATTCCACATTATGCAGAATGATTTTAATCAATAGAATGTTCAAAATAAACAGAAATAGGATTAATCAGTTGCAAATTTAAACAAATATGGGCACTTAAGAAATTTTAACCACAACTATCTCGCTAACTCCATTAATAACTTGCCAAAGGACAGCCCCGTTTTCCGAAGTCTCATACGTACTGAATTGGCAACTATGTGCTTCATTTCATGTAATGTCGCCATTAGAATTTATTAATAGATTTGAATTTTAATATAAAAATGCTATACTTTATCTCTTTGTATTATAAATCAAGTATGAATTTCACATTAGCTTTGCTTTCAAGTTTATATACAAATAGACAAACACATATATTCACTTACTATTTGGCATTTTCTTTATGGAAAATTCCAAAGATTTTTTCATATGTAATTTTTATCATGCGATTTCAATGTGCTCACCATTAGTTGCGTGAAGCACATCGAGTATGTTGTTGGTTCTAATGCAACCTATCTGACGTAGTCAGGTCAAAGACCCTAAAATTCATCTCGCGAAAAGCTAGATGTACGCCTTTCGTTAGCCGTAGCTCTGAGCACCGTAAAGGTGACAGATCTTTTTCCCTTGGTTTTACACCAATTTTGAGGGAGAACCCCCTGGAGGTGTTCAATGGCTTCTCACCTGTCTTACCCTTCCACGAACCTCACGAAAGGTCGTGAAAGTCGATGGTTATTTAGAGTACCCCCAAGTCACAAAGGCACTATACCAGCTGTGGCTAACTTTTTTGGGAGGTATGCCACTATCTAATAAAACAAAATTATACGTGCTACTTTTAATTCTTACAAATATTAAACAAAAAAATAAGGTAAAAAGTTTACTTTTTAGCTTTTTATGGGATTTTCACGCAAATAGCACATTTTTAATGTAAATCTGTGCGTGGTAACTTAAGAAATATATAATAAAAAGACAGAAATACTGCTTAGGTTTCATTGTTGATAAACATTTTACAGGGTCAATCAGTTAAAGTATCCGACTACGTTCGGAGCCGTGATTTTAAAAAAGCGCATAAATAAATAATTTTCATCATATTTAGTGTCACTTAGAATAGAACACATGCATAAAATTGTTTTAAGAACATTTTGAGGAAAAAAATTATTTAAATACAATATTTCGGCAAAAAATCAGCTTAGAATAACCTTTTTTCAAAATGCTCTCATTTTGTGAAAAATGTTTCTATTACAATAATATTTTGTCTGTATATAGCTCAGACCTCTGTACAGAGGCTCAACTATGATTTTTGAAAAATTCTTATTATTTTCAAAAATAAAACCAATTGGCGTTTTTTTCTTAAAATATCTCCCCTGTGTTGTCGTAAAACATGAATAATCCCACTTCTAAGTTATATATTTCAAAAATTCTAGTTGTACCTCTGTACATAGGTCTGAGCTATAGCCAGGCAAAATATTATTATAATAGAAGCATTTTTCACAAAAAGAGAGTATTTTTAAAATGGGTCATTCTATGATAATTTTTAGTCAAAATATTGTACTTAAATAAGTTTTTATTCTAATACTATTCTTAAAACAATTTTATATACATTTTCTAATCTAAGTGACACTAAATATCATAAATATTATCCATCTATACGCTATTGCAAAATTATCGTTCCGAACGTAGTCAGATACCTGAAGTTAAACATAAAAAAATTAGTAGTATATAAAACAATCGATATTCTAAAAATTATTATTTAATCATCAGTCTACTTCATTAATGTTGCTTTTGAAACTGTACCTTTTCCTTCCAATCCTGTATATTAAGATTAGATCTTGAAGATGTTAACAAAACTAAGTTGTTTTTTGTGCATATCAGCTAGTTTTGACAGACATTTTGTTTTTATGTTCGTAACAGAAAATATGTATTCACAAACATGTGATCCAACTTTTGAATGGGGGGTCTGAAATAACTGAATTTCAATAAAATTGTGAAGATTTTGTATGTATTATTATTTCTTCAAATTTTCAATAAAGCTTCACGTGCCGCTGTTATACCTGCCTCGTGGCGCACAATGGCTTGCGTTGCCACGGGATATGGTCACCACTGCACTACATAGTGGTTAGAGCACCGGACACCACACCGGAGGGCCCGGGTTCGACGCCCAATGTCACCAAATACTCTCCGAGTACACACGGAGTACGCGATCGTTAAATCAGTGGGTCCGAAAGTCTTGTGGGCTGAATCACGAGTGCAGGGGTCTGGAGAATATTTACCTCCCCTTCAGTTCCATGGCAAAATTGGGGAGTTGGAGATAGGTGGTGTCGCCATCTATCGTCCCTTTGGGAAATTTCGTCGAGCTAATTCTTACTGTCACCTGTATGGTGACTTGTATTATGTATTATGTATATTATGTATTGACTATGTATTACTTTTAGCCCTTGCCACAATTAATTTCATTGGCCTCGTTCTGACTACGTCCAACAGGTCGCATTAGCCACAACAACAACACATATTTACATACATCCATGACTTCTCCGGGATTCGAGCCCACATCCAACGGCGCAGCAGTCAGTGTCACTAACCACTGTTCCGGATGGGTGGCTAACATCGAGTCTATCTAAGTAAAGTCATCTCAGCTTCTGCTGGGGTGGCCAGATTGTGTTCTTAAGAAAATGTGCTACGTATCGTCATAAATCTTTCTATGTCACTTATAAATTGCAGATCTTCAAGCTATGCTTGAATTATAGATAGTTTAAAATTTACGTTGCCCATGTGTTGCTTATTTAGGGTATCCGACTGTGCCTGTATATAGCTCAGGTCTCTCTACAGAGACTCAGCTAAATGTTTTGAAAAATTCGCATTATTTTCAGAGGTACTACCAATTGAAATAATTATTCGCGTTTTTTTCTTAAAATTTCCCCCTACTGTTGTCGTAAAACATGTATAAACCCACTTCTAAGTTATATATTTCAAATATTCTAGTTCAGCCTCTGAACAGAGGTCAGAGCTATATTGAGTCAAATTATTATTCTAATAGAAGCCTTTTTCACAAATGGAGAACATTTGGAAAAAAAAGATTATTTTAAATTAATTTTTTACCAAGATATTGTATTAAAATTTTTTTTGCAAAATGTCCTTAAAACATTTTTATGCATATATTCTAATCTAAGTGACACTAAATATCATGAAAAATATTCATTTATGTGCTTTTGAAAATCTTGGTTCCGAACGTAGTTGGATACCTTAAATTGGATGAATCATTGATAAATTCTCGCAGTGAAGCCGTTTTAGAACAATAATTTTGCACAGCGGGAACGGTGTACCATCTAGTTTACTTTTCAGTAAACATCTTTTTGTATGGGTTTTTGAAACCAAAAGGGAGCTTATTTTTCGTTCATTTTTAGGCATCCTACTTTTCTGACGTTCTAAATATTAACTGCCGTTAAAAAATGATACGATTTGCTTCCCAGTGTGACTATTTATCTCATTGGCATGCGTAAGCGGTGTATTGGGATGAACGGGTGGGTAGGCACAAATAAGCAAATTTTTCCTCAAACAAATAAATTCTTCACACACTGTCAAGGTCATATCCTTTCTTGCCAAAGCCTTCGAAATAGTTTTAAAAATAGCAGTTCTTAAAGAAAAGAATCGTACGGTTTTATGGTATCGTATTTATGTTGGGCGTATATATACGTCAGGGCACTCAACGTACTGTTTGAGTGAGACGGATATATACGCCGACTTCAGGTAAGGGATTAAAGACCTTGTTTAAACATCCCCACTACTGGAATCTTAGTCGAGTTTAAAGAACGCATAGCACTGGCTGCAGCGCACACACGCACACACACACACAAATGTAAGAAACATATTTTGGAAGGATCGATATAAACGTGCAGGACACACAACGCACCGTTTGAACAAGACGCATATATGCGCCGGTGACACTTAAAGGGTTAATGATACACATATACAGATTTGAATTTAGAATTTTTAGAACATTATTCACAGGACAATATTTTGTTTTTGTTTTTGTAATATCACTTTACTGCGTAATGTCAGTATCGACATCGGGATTTATACAGATACCCTCTTAAACATTATTAATCGTATCGATATATTTTCACTATCCTTAATATTTTTTAAATAATACCGATATACATTAAACAGCAATACACATACAGTGACTTCAAAATAATTTTTGTCTTCTGAAATAAATTTTATTCTATTCATCCATAATATTTGAAGAAAAAATTATCGTCCTCATTAAAATCGATTTTCATTATCGATATATGGAAAGAAAAACATAATCAGAACTTTCTTCTGATGATATCTCTAGCCTCTCAATTTTTTGATATTTCAATGGAGCTTTTCTTATTCAGCAGACTATTTGGAAACTGATTTCGTTTTTTTTTTTTTTTAAACGTAACATAATCATATCAGAGTTATAGATAAGAGTTTCAAATTTAATTAAATCCGTTCCGTTGCATAACATCTAATATCCCCTGGAGAACTGTTATTTGAGATAGATATTAAAAGAAATGTAGATAAAGCAATACAGATATCTTAAAATATACTGAAAGAAAACTGTTCCTTCAAATTAGACATTTCAAGGGATATTTTTCAGTAGTGACTTCACAAAATTCCTTGAGAAAATGTTTTCAGTTTTTCACGAAGTATAAAAATTCCAAATATTTGCTCAAGATAAATTAGAAGTACACTGGTGTCCAAAAGTTAAGCATATTGATAATTATGTGAATAAATAAGGAACTGTAATCCAGAATGGCGGGAAGCGGGATATGCGAGTGTAAAATGGTTATAAAATAAGGAAGCAAATCAAAAGAATGATAATAATTAATTTTATTATCTAAAGTAGCAGTTTGAAAGAAAACTGAGCAAAGCAAGGATTCACACTTTAAAGAAAAAATGAAAGAAAACATTAAACATTAATACTGATGCTGCAGTTTAATAAGGTGTGTGGTCCCCTCTGACAGCCAGGCACGCTGCTCAGCGATTTACCATACTTGCTATAAGATGATGAATGAGTTGTGGGCTCAAACGGTTCCAAGCTTCTTGGAGAGCTCTCTTCAGTTCTATAATGGAACTTGGTAGGTGCGAAAGAGTTGTAATTTGTCTCCCGAGCATACCCATACATGCTCGATAGGATTTAAATCAGGGGATTTCGCAGGCCACCACATGCGGTTCAAGGAAGTCATCAATCAGCGTCGATCGGTGACATGGCGCATTATTATCCATGAATAGGAAGTCAGGACCGACAGCATCTCGAGAAAAGCGAACATAAGGCTCAAGAACTTTGTCTCTGAATCTTTGAGCAGTCACAGACCCCGTGTAAAAGAAATTGCGGTCTATGCGCCCGTACATCATAATGCCTGCCCATGCCATTGCTACCCTTGATGGGAAATGATGTCTTTCCGTCATGGTTCTTGGTTCAAAATGGGTTCCACATTATCTCCATATCGTCACCCGCCGAGAATCACTACTCAGACTAAACCGAGACTTGTCACTGAACATCACATTGGCCCACTCTCCCACACTCCATTGTTGATGTTTCAAACTCCAGTTCAAACGAGCGCGTTAATGCGCAGACGTGAGGGGAATGCAAATTGCTGGTCTTCTGGCATACAGGCCAGCATGATTGAGTCTCCTGTAAACAGTTTGTCTCGAAATTCTTATACATGTGGTGACTGCTCTGGCAATACTGCCCCTCTGACGTCGCGAACTTATTACCAGATATCTGTCTTGGCGAGGGGTTATGACTCTTGGTCGACCTGATACTGGTTGTCGGGTAACATCTCCCGTTCTTTGAAACCTCTGCCACAGTCTTGTGATCACAGACTGGTACACATTCAGAATTCGAGGCACTTCGGTTTGTAATCGTGAGGATTTCAGCATTCCAACGATTCTTCTTTTCGTAAACATGTCCAATTGTCGTTTTTGTGTCATCATTCACCTTGTTTGATGATTAACAACGTTGCTTCGCACAACAGTTGCATGAAATTTGTCTGAACTGCCTATGCTGCGGGAATCGGTTCCTCCGCGTTCCGACATGCGCCGTTGTTTTGCGCAGGACGTAGTCTACTGAAACGCTTTGCATAAACCCAATGTTTCTTCTTCACCCAATTAATATCCGCAAGAAATTTGGAATAATTTTATGAATATTTACTCCATGTTTTTCGCATTTTTCTATTTATGCTTAACTTTTGGTCACCAATGTACATGGGTATTTGAAGTTACGGAGCAGATATGCATGCAATAAAAATAATATTTTATTTAAGGGGACTTGGCACCTTTCAAAAAACCTAAAAAATCGATTAAAATATCGATTTTTCAATTTTTAGTTTAAAATGTAGTTTGATACCTTTGGTACAATTGAGGGAAGTTTTGAAACGATCTGATTATTTTAAACGCAGTAAATGCATTTAAATATTTTGACAGCTCTGTCAGCAGTTTAAATGCCACGCCCACCTCAATGTTTACATTTTTTTACTTGAGAATAAATCAATTATTTTACATTAAAAACTACAGAGAAGCAGAGGAATCCGTTAAGCTGTGACTGTAACTATCAGCAAAGTTGTTTATTTACATTAGCTTTGCCATTTTCGCTTGCTGTGTGATTTTTAGTTTCATTAGTTTTTAACTTCATAGAAACCTAAAACAGCATTTTTTAATGCTACTTCAATCATAATTTTTAATGCTACTTCAATCATACATTCATTCATTTTATTATTTCTTATCTCAATTATGCCTCTTAGAAAACGTTCAGTACGTGCTTTGCAAATGAATGAAAAGCGATGGTGTAAAGCGAAAGTTGATTGTGAAGTGAACAAAATTCAGTTTTTTCAAATGTACGCCTGAAAAAATTGAACATTGTGGTAAAAAAGGATACCTCTGCTATTGAAATTATATATTGGTGGACTTTAACAAGTTAACAATCTTCTTCGAAGTGCAAAGTGCCAATATTGTGAAAAACAAACTTTGAAACTGGAGCTTCGTTGGGATTTTCATACAATTTAAAACTATTGTGTAGCAATTGTGATGAAAACAAAAGTGTTGTAAACACATCTCTAAAGTCTGTTCAGACCAGCCATGATGTGAATTTGAGAATAACTCAAGCTTTTTCACATATTGGGAAAGGTTATTCAGCTATAGAAAATTTTGTATGGTAATGAATATAGATCCTTTTTCATCAACTACATATGGGAAGTGTGCGAGACGGCTGGATAATGCATATACTCTGGCATCTGAAAACATATTTGCGGAAATCCACCGAGAAATTAAAAATGTGTACGAGAATGGAGCTGAAATCACAGACTTAAGTGTTAGTTTTGATGGAACGTGGCTAACCTCATGGTCACACCTCACTTATCGGTGTAGGATGTGTTATAGATATGCTCACCGGATATGTTGTTGACTTTGAAGTGATGAGTAAGGTGTGTCGTCATTGCTCTGTGGCAAAAAAATATTAGGCCAGTCAAGTGCTGAATTCAGCATATGGTATGAAGGACATAAAAGCGAATGTGATATAAATCACTTGGGCTCATCTACATCAATGGAAATGGAATGCATTAACCTTGTGGAAAAGATCCACATCACTTGATTCCGTTATATTACAGTATTATCCGATGGTGATTGTAAAACGTTTAACTACTTGTGCGAGAAAAAGTGTATGGACCTGACATTGTGATAAAAAAGGAAGAATGTATTAATCATGTTAGTAAGCGGTTAGGAACAGCTTTGAGATCTACTGTAAAAGACTGTCGTGCTCAAGGTATTTCTTTAGGTGGTAAAGCTCATGGTAGTTTGAAAGAAGCCACGATTAAAAAATTAACTACTTACTACCAAAAGGCTATTTTGAGAAACAAAGGGATGTGAATGCTATGAAAACAGCAATATATGCTACATTGTTGCATAGCATTTCTACAGATGCTAAACCTCAACATTCGAAGTGTCCTGCAGGAGAAAAACTCATGGTGTTTCTACCAATCTGCGATTGCTAATGGGGAAAAACCTAACAATCATAAATTAAATGTAGGAACACCAATAAATGAAAAGTTTCTTACAAAAATTCTACCGATTTATCAAAGACTTGCATCTAATGAATTGTTAGAAAGATGCATTCGATGTGGAACACAAAATACAAACGAAAGTTTGCATAGCATGATTTGGGCAAAGTGTCCGAAAGAAATTTCGTAAACAAAACACGTGTTAAGCGGGCAGTGTCTGCGAATACAATAAGGGTACAGTACACACCATTGTAGAAACACAGAAAGCATTAGGTGTAGCTACCGGAGGTTCAACGAAACAACTTGCTACTATCTTAGATTGTCGAAAACAAAAATTTAGAAAACGTCGTCAAAATGCCAGTAATAAGCTGGCTCTTAAACTTATTAAAAAGCAATACATAAAAAGAGTTATTAGCTAGGAGGAGAGAAGGAATGACTTATGGCGCAGGCCAATTTTAAAAACAAACCTGTTTTTGAAAAAATAATACATTTTAGCATAAATTTGTTTTACTTTATTTTATTTTAGATATTGATTTAAGTAAAAATTATTTTTATAAAAGCTTTTAAATTTTCTATTGTACATTTCATGTATTTTTATTACATTTATTTCATGTATTTCATTTATTTTTTAATATATTTCATAGATGTTTCTTGTAAAAATAAGTCACAATGATATTTCCTATTTTTCGTAATTTTGGGCTCACAGACAGGCACTTTAAAAAAGCTTATATTTTTGTTTAATATTTTGAAATTGAATTGTATTATGTTTTATTTTAAAGGTATATATTTATACAACATATTGAAAATTATTACAAAAATTTAAACATTGTTTTGATATATATTTGCTGATTGGTATTCTTAAAAATGCATTTTCTCAGTTCGAGTTTTTTCATGAAATCATGGTCTTTAAAAGTACAAAACTTCTACAGATATTTATCAAACAACTTGAATTTTGGTGTGTATCTTTATTACAATGTGCTTAATTAAATTAGGGATCCATTTTTTAATATTTTGAATAAAAAAATTTTATAAAAGAAAATATAGCAGAAGTCATGTTTTTTAGCTTTTTTCCATTAATGTTTACATTTTATTTTTTTTTTTTTTTCCAAAACTAATTTGTTTGTTGCAAAATCGATCCCTAAAGTTATTACTCATAGTCTAATAAATCCCAAAAAATTTTGTGTCAAAATAATGATAATTGTAAAAGAAGAAGAATTTTGAAAATCGGTAAAAATTTTTTAAAAACTTTAAATTTTAAATTTTTTAAAATTTAGGAATTTTTTTCATGGTTAAATTTCTTAGTTTAGTAGTAACTGTTAATAATATACAAAAAAAAATATTTTAAAACCCTTAAATAAAAAAATTGAAAAAAGGTGCCGAGTCCCCTTAAAATCCTAATATCTCAAAAGGGAAAAATTTGATTCAAAAAAGGAACATATTTTAAAAAAGGAGTATGTATGTTTCAAAGATTTGCACATGTATTAATTACATTGAAGTATCACTGAATTAGGAATACCTACCTAATAACGAGTTGGGCCACCTTTGGTCTTGATAACGGCTGCCACACGATGAGTAAAAAATTCAATAAGTTTCTGGAAACGTTCCATGGGAATTACTTGTCAAACATTGACTGAAGATGTCCATAATTCAGTAAGATTCGTTGATGCTGTGTGATTGCTTTTCATGCCTTATTCTAAAACATATCAAATGTGCTCAATATAATTTAATTGTGGGCTTCTAGGGGGCCAATTTATGACACAACAGTCAGACGAATGACCATCCAACCAGCCAGTAGCTAACCGCCAACCGGGACTTGTGAGAGGTACAATTGTCTTGCTGGAAAAATCCATTACCACACACACACACACATGTGCAGAAAAAAGAACTACTTAAACAGTTGATCACCCAACAACTCTACGTACCGAATTGCATTGAGGGAGGTTGGTACACGCAGTAAAGATCCCAAAAGGGGTTATGAAAAAACACCCTTGACCATTATTGAGCCACCATGTCCTTTACAGTTCCAATCTGTCATGCAGAATCCATGCCTTCATGAGACTGACGCCTTATTCACAGCCTCTCGTCGGTGTTAAGTGATCGGAATCTAGGCTCATCACTCCATGTTACTTGTTTCCAACCCTATACACTCCAGTATCTGTGCTCTCTTGTCCAGGGCAAGACGTGCAGCCCTATGGCGTACATTGAGCAATGGTACTCTCGTAGGTCAACGGCTCCCGGAGTCCATACGGTGAAGCGAGCGTTACACTGTCCATTTGCTGACTGTACCACTGGCACCGTTATTCAAGTGGGTGGTAATTTGAGCATATGATGTTTGGCTTCGCTGGCTACGTACAATACGCCTGAGCCGTCTCTCCCCACGCACCGTCAAGGCAAATTTTCCCTTGCAGCTTGCCCAATCGCTAGTTTTTTGTCTATCATCCACATATTCTTGGTATACTGTTGACACTGTCAACCTTGAAAATCCTAGCTGTCTGACGATTTCGAAAATTGAATGGCCCATGCGTGAAAATTTATTGACTTACGATTTGTCCGTGATCAAAGGCGTCTAAGTCAGGCAGTTTATTCATACTGGCAATTCCAACAGCTAATTCAGAACCACTACAGTACGTGCTATACATGCAATTACCCCAGCGACCTCACTTGAGGAAAAATGATGCGCAGCGCTACACAATTTGCATAGCCCTTGCTATCCCTAATTCGGTGGCACTTCAGTGTACGTGTAACTGCATGTTTTAGTGAGAAATTATATATAAAAAAAATTATTCAAAAATAATATGTGTTTAAATGACAAGAGAAAATTTATAGTTTGAAAACTGTTTACTTAGTACTCACCATATTAATTATGAAAAAAAGCATGCTTACACTAAAGTAAAAAAAACAATAAAATAAATGCGCACACAAAAAACTGGTGACTTCATGTGTGCAATCAATTATTTTTTCATGCATTTCAACTAGCTAATTTAGAACATTGAAGAGAAGGGGGAAATTCTCATAAGGTTGTGTAACGGGCTGAATTCATTAAAAGTTTTTAACTGTCATTTTCTTAGAGAAAAACGAGACATACAAATTTGAAGTACTATATAAAAGGATTTTAAGTGCAGCTAGAAACGAATGGCAATTATTCTGTTGGACCACATCGCCGATCTTATATTTAATGCAGTTAATTATTGGGAGGAACTCTCTTCTTAGTGTACTGTTTTAAAATATTGGGAACGATTGGGAAGTTTACAGCAGTGGTCTATACGTTTGGGGTACATGCATATTATACCGTTGACCAATTTCCTCAAATCCAAAAACGTCACCAAATGTAACAATATACAGCGAATAGTGCCCCAAACGTCTCCGTGCACGTAGCATAACGTCCCGTGCACTTAGCATAATAATAAACATTTGGCGATGCAGTTTTGGTTGACTGTTCGTTTGGCAAAATTGATCGATGGCCTAATGCCCAAGTACCCAAATAAGTGATGTTTAGCTCTTTTTGGTATTGTATAGGTAACGGTAACGGTTATACATTTACGTGGATCTTTATTGAAAGCTATGTTATCCCCTCATTAGAATTAGTTGAAAAAAGAATTGTTTTTGAAGTTACATAAACATAGACAGGAGTCCACATTGAGTGCAGCGCAGCAATGCTGGTGGAAGGGTGAATGGGAAACCACTCTCCCAGTTGATTCCGCTTCGGTTTCGCTTTCGAAGGAGAGTCAAGAGGTAATGACGTCAAATTCCCATGACAAACAATCCCGTCTTTCAATCAGCTGCCACATCTCGATGGAACGAGGAGAGAAGGGATGAATTTATTTAGTAGAAAATATTAAAGATAATATTATTTTTAAGTACGCTACACGTTATCTCTTAAATAACTGCTTATTTAAAAGAAAAGTTTAAATAACTACTTGGAGAAAAGTAAAGAATGTTAGAGAAGTTTCAAATCAGATCATGAGTGGGGGGGAAGTTCCCCCACTAAACACGTGCAAGAACTTGTATGGTGGAGGAGGGAAATAATTAGAGTGAATGAAATCTTGCTTAAAACAACTGGTGTTAAATAACAATAAAAAAGTTGAAGTATAGTTAAACTTCCTCGTAAACTATAGCCAATTCATAAAACACTATATTTGCGATACAATTGTGTCTGTTATTTGTGAAATGGTTTCTACGCCTATTTACATCTCAAGTCCGAGTCAAAATCTTATCAATGCAGAATCCTTAGAGCTAGTTTTGCAGATCTAGAGACTTTAAGGGGGTAAAATGTATTTTTAAATAATCGTTGAATTTGAGCCATGCCTATTTTAATGGCGAAAAATGTAAACAAAGTACTTTGTTTTTGTTTAAAAGTGTAACGTCTGATATAAACCAAAACATGTATCGTTTATTTTAAATTGAGCCTTTTATTTTTTCTTATTTCCTAGTCGATTAGATGTCTCACTATATACATTAAAATCAATTTATCTCAAAATATAAATTTTAATGTGCGATGTACCTTTTCTGAGAAATTACTGTTCACATGTATGTAAATGTTTTGTGAAATATTTATAAGGATATTTAATATATACTGAAATGAGCTTTTTGTCGCAATGTTTGATAAAATATTTCATAACTTACTAAAAAATTCAAAATTAGCTAGAAGCTCATTTTAGTATAATGAGAGAGGTGTACTTTAATTGTATGAAAAATTTCAATCATGTACATTTAACAAATTTTGAGAAAAACTACATCGAAAACAGCCAATTTAACATTGTTAGTATAGAGAGAGAGAGGTTTCCAGCTACTCTTAATCTTAAGGTGACCTTCAAACATATCAGATATAAAAAAGAACAATTTGGAAAGTAAATATAGACAGAAGTATACTGAAGGTATTTAAAATAATATTGAAGAAGCTTGCTTGTTAAAAAATGTATATTTGCTTTTAGGCTAGACCATGAATTTAATTAGCCCTGAATATAACACACAAAACCGATAAATTAATGAAATTTACTCATAGACTATCTCATAAAGCTAGGAGGATAATTTTTATAAATTAGAATGAAATCTAATTTACAATGGTTAATAGTCTTACAAAAAAGGAAATGTAATTCCAGTTCTATGTATATATGTAAGCATATTCCACATCGAATCATTCAAATATATGTGAACAAAGTATACGAAATAGTAATACATATTTCATTCCGTTTTATCAAAGCAAATTTAAATTTCTGTACATTTTTCTGCGAGAAATGAAACATATATTATGTAGCTTAATTATTTCCAATTGTAATTTTCTCATTAGAAGATGTGAAAAGATGTTTAATTAATAAGCACTTTAATTTCAAAATTATTTTCTTTAAACAAGCTTTTGATATTTCTTATGTGAAAGTGTAAGCTTATAATACGACTAGTAAACAAATACATAGAGAATTTGTGATGTCAATAATGTCTGGCATCGATTTAAAAAAAAACATGGTACATGCTTATGTGAAATATTCTTAATCGAAAGAATTGTATAATTGGATTCTTTAATAATATAATTAAATTTCTGAGAAATAGTCGATTGAAATTATAGAGTATGAAAAATATGTATTGATTTTGGATCCTCACCTTCAATAAATAACACGAGTACAGCAAGTTAAACAGTGGCGTAACGAATTATATTAGCCCCCGCAAAGTCGGGTTTGGGGCTTTAAGCTGTATCTTACAAAGCATAGGTACTTGGCGGCATTCAAATACGGCTTGAGGCAAGTTAGGTTTTCAGCTCCCTAGACCCCCCCTTCCGATGCGAGGTTTGCGGGGGTCTTCGCTACGCCACTAAGTTAAGGTACCTGACTACGCGTTCAGAAACGGGATTTTGCAAAAACTCATAAATGGATAATATTTATGATATTTAGTGTCACTTAGATTAGAAAACGTATATAAATTTGTTTTAAGAATATTATTACAAAAAAAAATTATTTAAGTACAATATTTTGACAAAAAATAAACATATAGAAAGACAATTTTCAAAACATTCTCCTTTTATGAAAAATGCTTCTATTATAACAATATTTTGCCTGTATATATCTACGACCTATGTACAGAGGCTGAATTAGAATTTTTGAGGAAAAAATGCCGGTAATTATTTTATTTGGTGGTAACTCTGAAGATAATGTGATATTTTCAAAAATCATAGTTCAGACTCTCTTTAGAAGCCTTTACTTTATATATAAGCAGAATATTATTATTATAGAATCATTTTTTATAAAAGGGAAAAACCTTTTGTAAAAAAGTTATTCTAAGTTAATTTTTTGTCAAAATATTGTATTTAAATCATTTTTATCTCATCATAATGTCCTTAAAACTATTTTATACATGTATTCTAATCAAGTGACAGTAAATATCATGAAAGTTATCCATTTATGCGCTTTTTTAAAATCACGGTTCCGAACGTAGTCGGATATCTTAAATAAGGAACTAAACAGAAAAAAACCAGCATTTGAAACAATGTATACAATTACAGTATATTGAAGTTTTAATAATTTTCCAATATGATAAATACCAAACACCTGATTTCTATACCAAAAGACCCTAAACGTCCTGTGCCAATGCACCTCTTTTTAAATAAAAAAAATTTGACCGTTAACCTCTGAGGGAAATAACTCTATTTCACAGAGCTCAATAGAAAAATTTTTATAAAAAAAACGTAACTTTGATGTTCTGAATCGTAAATTTTGACGTAAAAATTAAATACATAGGGGTTTAATTAAATACAGCATTGAGGGTTGAGCAAACTACCCGTATGAGTTAAAATCCATCGGAAGATAATGAAAACGATCTCAACATTTGTGATACCCCTCCCCCCATGCCTGGGGGTACCATCTCTTCATCTACGTGACCTAGGTTTGTGGGAGGAAATGATCTATCTCCCAAGTTAACCATATTAAATCCAATTTGTTATTGTCTAAATATATTGAACAACACAAGTCTTTCTATATAAACGCAATCAGGAGTGATATAATGCATTTCTAAATTATATGTAATAAGCGTCTGGAATCCTAACCATTTATCTTTAAGCAAATTAATCCTATGAATCTTTATTTTCCTTAAATCTTTAAATCGCTAAAGCCCATTCTATAATTACGCTTCTAAGTTTAATGGCTTACCATTAGCTCACAGCGCTCAACTTCCTTTCTCCTTCTTCCCCGCGATTACAAAACCTTCACTATATATCTACTAAGTAAATATCATGGTTTCTTCTTGAGAGGATTAGCTGTGAATTAGCTCAATGCTGGCCCCAAAGATTCCCAAGAGGATTAATAGGAAAAACGCGGTAAAGCCCCGTCACTCATTCAAACGGGACAGGTAGATTGCACTGACATGACAAAATCTCCCAATCAGTTAGAAGTTTACTACGTTGACAGAAACATTATCCACGATTAAAATAATAAGTATGACATGTTTAAAGAATGATTCTCCACTTGAAATTCATTAAAAATTGGTAGAAGTGTATGGTACAAGTGTTACGTTCTAAAGATAGGTGTGGTTATTACTGCACAACATTTGACAAAGGCAGAACATATGTGCGGGTTGAAGAAAAAGCCTTTTCGGTGGAAGATCTTGTACCACCCTCCTTACATTCCTCATCTCGCATCACATGATTTCCATCCCTTTGGACCTTTAAAAAAAGGGGAGGTTAGTATATCAGAGCCAATGATGTGGTTCCATCATCAGCCATCTTGAGGTAATTTAACAACCTTGGCACTAATGCACACGATGCTGATGTTTTGTATTGGTGTACTGAAGAAACTACTGCCTCTATAAGTATAGTGACTATGTAGAGCAGTACTCGTTATTTTCATATGTACATGCTCCTTCCCACATTGTATAAATGAAACATTGTGATATCTGGAAATACATTTATTCAAATTATTGATTTTGCTCTAATATATAAAAAGTTCTTTTTTTTTCAATGAAATACAAAACTGAGGGAATGAAATTCATAGAATAGAATAATACGTAGTATTATTTTTTATGTTAGATATTATAAAAAAGGTATTATACTTGTACACTTGATTATTTTATCGATAAACATGGATGTGTCGAATTAATTATTGCAATATAAATTGATAAAATAAGTCATTGAAAAATATTACTAAGCACAGTTTTTAAATGAATTGTGAGAAAGAATTTATGTAGCTTTCACATCTCGTGCAAGAACATATGTATCTGAATATTTTATGCATGCAAAGTTAAAGTCATTACTGCTTTGTAACAAAATAAAATACGCGTGAAATTTTTGTTTATAATAGACTTCATTCGAAACTTATTTACTTAGTTATAAATGAAGTGAAATGCAATCGAAGGATTCTGAAAAGTATATTCATGTACAATGATGAATTAATCATGAAGAAGGCGACAAAAAATTCAGAATGTTCAAAAGAAATTTGAGATTAAATGATTCTTAGAATTGATTTGGAAAATTATTAAAACTAATAAATTATGTATTGATTAATAGCATACTTTGCTTTAATTCAGTTATAATACGTATTAAGAATAAGATGATATGCGTTTTTTTTTATTTACAGAAAATTTATAAGAAAAATTCATTAAAATGTAATTTTTTTTATGAATTAGATTTTAGTTTTTTTTACATTCTCTGCCTTACGATAAATTATAAAATTTAATTTAAATTTGAATTAATATTTTTTTGCCATTATTAAATGCTTCTGCTTTTAAATTATGCTAATACATACGCAGGTAACAAAAAAAGGTTTACAAAACCTATTAAAATATTTATCCTTGAAATAGAAAATTTTAAATTAAAAAAAACATTATGATAATAAAATTATTTCTTATATTAAAGTGTTATACTTTAGTGAGCACATAAAAGTTTTAACACTTTAACACCTTTACATGAGGTATGTATTTTAAATATGTATTCTTTCGATATAAAAAGAAATTGAAACACACAATCATTTCTCCCACCTTTACCTTTTATTTGAAAAATGATGTTTATATATAATTTACTTTTTAATATAATTTTCCCCCGTATAAGGCACTTTCATTTAATTAGCTTTTGAATTTGTCCTCAAAGAATTGTGCTGTCTAATATGATACTATTATATGTATTGTCTGTCTTTATCGTCGTCTTTATTGCTTTTACCTCCAGTCTCCCCGTTTTTACATTCAACACAAAAAAAAGGATAATTAATGTTATGTGTCTGAATTTCCAATGTCATCTTAAGCAAAAATTACGCACAGTCAAAACAACCTGCAACAATTTGACTTCAAATCTGATCTGCTTTGATGTGAACAGTCACACTCTAGACGTTTGATTTTATGTAACTCATTAATTTTCGAACCCAGCTTTAGCTCAACTTCCAATAGTATTAGTGTTTTCCCACAATATCTTTCAGAACCATTTTTTTTAAATTTAAGGAAATTCATTAGGTAACTATGAAAATGTACATTGTTCGTTGTCTTGAACTTTATATCGACTTTCTGTATCAAGCCATCATTGACGATATAGGACCACCCACTCAGCACCTTATCATTCACATTTAAAACACCATCTTCTCTTATCTTCTTTTGATTTTCAATTACGATTTCCATCGCCAAAAGCTGTAGTATAGCTTCAGAATGCGACATTCATTAAAATCAAATAAAATTAAAAGCCTTTGACTTTCGGATGAATCTCTCGTATCCCATTCTGTGCGAGCATTGCTCCTCCCTTTTAACTTTAAAGATCTTCTAGTACCTTTTGGGCTGCCAATCAGCGCTATTATTCTCCCCATCCAACAACCAATCAAAAAGTTGTTTATATGTTCTCCAACTTACTCCTATCACATGAACTTTAGCCGTTATTTTTACTCCAATGGGCACGCCCATTGGTCCTTCTCCTCTCGACCAATCACAAATCAGCTACTCGTCAGTAAGAAATAATCCACTCTTTCACTGTTTATCTTCTTAGAGCGCATGCTCCAAGCAAGACCCGCATCGCGGTTGATAATTTTTAAAAGCGGTATGCCCATAAAAAATACTCTTCGTATTTAACAAAATTCACGATTCCAATTTAAATTGTTACAAGTTCATAATTTCTGTTGAATTTAACAAATGTAATGGAACTAACTTTCTTTTATAAGGGGCGAGTTAGAACTCTTCTCTTCTGCTGATTCTTCTTTTGTAGTCACTTTATTCTGGTGTGCGCAAAAAAAAGCTCCAGATATAAAAGGGGGCAAAAAATAGAAAAACGGCTGTGGTCACACAGGCGTATTTTTACGCAATCGTAGATCAATATAAAAAACAGAGCTAGGTGCTTGACTTAACGCTACAATAAGGTCACTGTTTGAGTAGAAACTCCCAAAGTGCTTTTTTTCCCCGTGCTGCCATCCGCGGTAACAAAAAACGGTATTTTCTTTGGGGATTGATCGAGAAAGTTAGCAAAGAATTATTGCCCAGTTTTGAGTGTTTATTAAGATGTATAGTGCCAAATAATTAAATGTAAGGAATACTTTAGATGAACGGCTTAGTAATATATTCTCTAAGAACTATTTATTTAAATTCAGTCTCTGCTTTACAGTTTTAACTTGAGAAATTCTTTTGTGAATAAAATTTGACACGCTTGAGCATTTGTGTTTTCAGCAATATTAGATTTCAACATAATTTTTATCCTTTTCTAATTACTCTTCATAAATTGTTGGTAAGAAAGTTGCACCAATTTTCAGTTTTATTAAGGAAATAAAATGTATATTTATCGACACTTATATTTCATTTTGGCTGAACTACTTTTTCATTTCCTTTTTTTTTAGCAGATTATAATATTGAAAATTTTGGTTCCCGTAATACTAATGTCTTATATCTTGCCTTTTAAAATCGTAAGGACTCAGAGAAATCATTGATTAAGTGAAAAACTACCTGAGAATGGAGAATAGTTATACAAGGAAAGATACTAAATTGTTAAAACGTGTAATGATGTAAGATTGTTTGTTTTGTTAATCCTGTCTTAAAAAAGTTTCCATTTTGAAAACAATTTTAACATTCTTATTTTACTTAAATTGGATTTACATGTAAATGAATTTGTGTTTTTAAAATATATATAACTGTGTGCTTCCCCTAATATTTTTACATTCTTAATTATTCAATCGATATTAATCTAAATAGGGGGGGGCATTATAAACATTTAAAAAATATCAAAATTTTGACAAAATGTTATCACTTATGTTAATACAATGAATAAGAAATTTTGAAATGAAATATTATTGGCTAAGATCTGTATGTCTCTATACCTATGAAATAATTAGACTATTTCGTCGCAGGAAATTTTAAGCAAAAAATAAACATGAAAAATAAAAGAATTCCCAAATTAGAAATATAAATTTACTCTAAAAATCATTGATTTCTTCATATTTATTAAACTTTACAAGGAAAGGTAATTTTTATAACACCTTCCGATTTTTTGCCACTATAATGAAAAGATCCAGCATTTTTCTATTTCAATATTTTGAGAAATTTTCGGACAGTCTACTTAAAAAAAGAAAAATAAATATCTATGGGAATAAGCTTTAAGTCCTTATGATAATTTACTTTGATTTCACAAATTAATTTTCGTGACGAGTTTAAAATGTTTAAATGTACAAACGTTTCGAAAAGTTATTGCAAAATAAATGTTGCGTACGAAAAGTCATGAATTTCGTTTATACAATTTATAGCCAAAGAAATAAAAAAAGACATCCGTATAGTACACCAAAGTCTATATTAAAGTTTTGGTAGTCATATATAAATTTTAATAAAATGAAAA
The DNA here is from genome assembly GCA_019973935.1 of Trichonephila clavipes. NCBI lineage: Eukaryota > Metazoa > Arthropoda > Arachnida > Araneae > Nephilidae > Trichonephila > Trichonephila clavipes. The sequence goes on from BMAU01019922.1 coordinate 777,319, forward strand.
AATAATATAGTAAATTAATTCGAGAATATATATAAGATATTTTAAAAATTGTGCACAGTTCTTATTTTGGATAATATAGAAAATTTCGTATTTTGTTTGCTTCTTCGCCTAAAGGTTATTGTAACCGGAAAGACCATCTGTAGAATGCAAGAGATAACATTAGTAAGTGAATAAAGCCTTGGCGAGAAATTTGGCAGCCAAATATTACTAAATTGCCAATTTTGGTAGTACAAATAGAGGTTTCTAGTGTGATTAATTTTTTGATGAAAAAAACTTTAGAAGTTCCCAGAAGTTATTTCCGGCTTACATAAAAAAGGTGTAGGAAAGCAACATTGGACTCAATTTGTTAATAGTGACTGTATATTTTATTTATCTTAATGTGAAATTGCAATTACGCGTATTTGAATTGTTGAGTTTAATATTTTTTTTCTTACTTTTTGGATCTGTTGCATTTTATTTATAGGAGTTATTGAACATATCTACTGTAATTACTAGAAAGTTCCAGAATAAATTATGATTTATGTCGAAAAGCGTGCCCTGATGTGAGACATTTATGCATTTAAACGACGATAAACTAATTTACATGCCCCATTATGTCAATGTGTAAGGACGCCCCCCTCTCCTTGATTATCAGAGTGAGCTAGAGGTGTAGGAATAAATGAAGAACTAGAAGCTGCCATGATCTAAATATGACTTTATTAAGATTTTAAACTTAAACCTCTAGCAGATTAGATAACAATATGATATGTGAGAGAATCTACGGTGGCTAAACACACAATATATATAATACCGAAATAACGTAACCCGGACCACTATCAGTAACTAACTCACCAAAGCTTAATTCCAATGATATCACAGATCCGAATATTAAATAGTCACTCCTACCTTAATGTCGAATGAAGTAGTGATCAATCTTATCCTAGTTGCAGTTGTGGTTCACTGGAGTGCAATGGTATGCATCTTGACCTAAGGGCTCTCTGTCACTTAAACTCTCAAAACCTATTCATACTTGAATCACGGACTATCATATCATTCCCCAAATGCTACCTCGCTTACTCTAAACCAGTGCTTCTCAATCTTTTAGTATTTGCGATCCAATATTCAATCATAGTTTTCATCGCCCTCCCCCCTTCCATACAATTACAATGCATTGAATTCAATAATATTATACTTTAACGCTAAGACTGCAATACGACTTTAACTTCTTGGCGTATATAAACGTCTTGCTCACCAAAGCGTTAATTTTCCCGGACGTATATATACCTATTTTCGAAGTACGATCTTTTCTTTTCACTGTCATTTATAAAATTATCTCGAAGTCTTTGGAATGCAACTAAAAGGCCTTGAAAGTGTTTTCAAAGAATTTACTATTTAAGAGGATTTTCTGATTGGTTCCTTTTCTCCCCTTTCCCTCCAATACATCACATGCACACGCCTGCGTGGAAAACGGTAGAGTTGGGGAGTGAGTAACTTATTTTTTAATCAGCAGTAATGGGATTAATTATAAACCGCTCAAACTATCAAGAGAAGTGTTAATTTTTGTATATAATTTTATTTATGACAAGCCCATGAGATCAATGGTAATTATTAAACTCATTCTTAACTTAGTATTCCTAAATTAATTTTAAAGTATAGTATGCAGTACTAATACACTTATAAGTGTATTATATCAGTTAAATATGTACTTATTTCTTATTATGTCAGAATGCATTTTGCTTGTTTGCTGAGTAAATTAATAATTTTTTTTAAATAATATTTTGTTTTCGACTTTTCAATATGCTCCCACCCCCTCATAGAGTTTTCACGCCCCCCCCTAGGGGGCGCGCCACACAGCTTGAGAAACGCTGCTCTAAGTTTCTGTTATCTAAAAGCTTCCTAATTTGCATCTTTTCACCATGCTTCACTTCTTGGATGGGTTGGAAAAGATTTGCCATTCTTTTTGGCCCCAAAGAACCCAAAAGGACATGGTAATGAAAATACGCGTGAGCCCGTCACAACTGTATATATGGTATAACTACATATTATAACTAGCCATTGCTCGCTCTTGCTTCTTTAGGTATTTCATGATTTCTAGGTGACGATTAAAACAGTCAGATCTTTATATAACGAAGTCGCTAAATCCCAGAAAAAAGTTCGTTATATAGAAGTACATCTTTTAATATACTTTATCAACCACATAAAACAAATTTTAAATTCAGGAACACTAATGGTAAAAAAATAATTATTCACACCCTTTTTAAATTAATATATGTTTGTTTTATAAATCTTACCCATCAAAAAAGAAAGAAAAGAAAAAACTACACGGAAAACAAGAAGAAAAAATCTCGAAGAATTCACTACACTTTCAATATTAAAAAAATAATTTTTTGCAAGACTTAAATGAATTTGAAGGACGTTTTATAATTTTAAGCGTACAAGTAATATTAAACATACATTATTTTATAATTAGAACATGGGGAAAACTCCACTCAAGGTGAATGAGGATACCGAAGATGTTTCTAGTGAACTGGGCAATGGGGGTTAAGGGTTGCACTGCTTGGATGAAACGTTTAGAATTCCATTGCTCTCGGTGAGTTCGGATCTAATAAAACCTGTTCAATATTTATGACCCCCATAAAATGTGCTAAAGAGAGAATAACTTGACATTTTTTTTTCAGAAATACTTTAAAAAAGGGTGAACAAAAATATAATCACAAAAGAAAAAGTTCGTTATATAGAAAATGTACTTCTCTATAGAGAGGTTATTTTACGAAGAAAATCGTGAAATGTTCAAGGTTCGAGAAAAAGTTCGCCTTACAGAAAAATTCGCAATATAGAGGTTCGTTATATAGAGGTTCCACTGTAATTCTTTTTAAGGTATTGATGTGTAAGTCATAGCATTAAGTTTTTGTTTGTATTGAAAAGTATTGTTATATATAGCTGTCGCATTTTGATTTATAAAGGACAGGGCTTGAATTTTAAAAATGGAACTATATTTATAGAAGGGAATTGGGTACTATGGGATAGTCGGGTTACTTGGAATACCGAGTTTTTAGCTTTGATTGTAGCTGCTAATGCGTGGAACATTGAGAACTGAAGAAAGACTCTCATGATGCATTGCAGAGATAGTTGACTACTTATTGTTGCCATACCACTCGCTACAGAGAAAAGTGTGTCTTTGCGATTTTTAAGAATTTATCCTAGTTCGTTTTCGAACACACTTTACCCTACTAGCACACTTCTGACTTTTGTACACTGTGAATTTTGTAAATAGATTTGAAGCAGAAATGATTTTCCTCTATTTTTAAAAATATCACCTATTTTCTTTCTTTTAACACGAAACGAAAATCACTTAACGTGAAAAGTTTTCCCTTCTAGGGAGAAGGGTATTGAAACTGAGCCGACACTAAATGAAACGTTTGAGAAACTTTCTAAATTACTGAGAACTGTCCAATTGTGTCGTTGTATTATATTATTTCACAATGACTATGAAACAAAAAGAGTAATGTTAAGTATACAGTTACAAAAATTATATTAGAAAGTTTCAGCTGTCACATGTGTTTTAGGAATACAATACAACCAATATGAATCAAACCTTTAAAAATATCGATGATTTTTCGATTTATTAAAGTCTGTAAATATAATGAACATATCCAATGTATACAGTGAAATACCTTTAACGCGAAAACCCTTAAGATGAACTATCAGTTAACACTAAATAATAAAACAGTCCCAACAAACTGTGATAACACGTGGGCTGGGGGTATCATCTCTTCATCATTCACGTGACCTATGTTTGATGGAATGAAAGATTGACCACTAATACCATCCATAATTTTAAAAAAATAAGTTTATTATGATCTCAATTTATATTTAGCCAAAACAACACTTGTCTAGGAGACTTATGATCAGGAGTAATGAGACCCAAAATGTAATCTAACAAATAGCGCAATAAACCACCTAATCTATATTTATAGATAATTTCTTAACTTACTAGAATCCGCTCTAGTCCTAAAGCTTGATCTAAATTATCTTACCGCTATTCCACGGCGAGCCGCTACAGTTCTTATATTATCAATCTATTCTTCGATCCAACTTGATATGGCTAAGGGATAATCTTCTGGTCTCGGACCCACCTAGAAATCAACTTCACTGGCACTATTAGATAGACTCATAGAACTCTCAAAACTCTCTTATACTCTTCTCCTAGACCTTGACCTAGAGCTTCAATATATATACTTCCTAATGCGTTCTCTTCTTGGGCTGGTTGGAAAGAATTGCCATTCTGGTCCCAGAGATATCCCAAGAGGAATATTAATATAAGTACCGATAAAGCCAAGGCACAAAACTACTATGTGTTTTCATGCATTTTTCTCTTAACACAAATAGAAAATTGGTTAACACGAAAAGATCCCCCGACCTCCTGGGAATAAACAAAATACCCAAAACTACAGCCGTATTGGGCTGTTATATTGTGTCATCGGAAGAATTCATTGCAGTAGATGATGATAATGGGTGTGTACAGCTTTAATTATGGCAGAAAAATACATTTTGGAATTTGTTCAAAGCTCAAAAAATATCATTGATGCAGATTCCGTCGATGAAAATGAAATGAATATAGTGCATCTCTCCTGTTCCAAGATCATCCGAAATGAAGAACATTATGAAAAGTGAGTACAGTTACTTAGACTCACATTCCAATGTTAAAATGAATATCAGAATGAATGACATTGAACAATTTGATTCTAAATAAAGTAACGCAGCGAATGATATCAGATTATTTTCTCATTAAACTCAACAAATGTTATCTTTTCAAAAGAGCTTTAAAATTTAGTATTAAGCTTCATTAAGTTATTGTGAAAGTGTTTGTGTCTTTGGTTTTATCTAATATATGCATACACACTAGTACATATCTATGTAAATAATATGTACTCTAATAAACTTAATTGTGCTTTTTTTTTCAATATCCTGTAACACGAAAAAGTTCTTCAGTCCCCCTCTGTTTCGTGTTAAGCGATGTTCACTGTATAAATATTCATTTCAATATATTTTGTCACATTTAATGAATAATTAATGTAATGATAGCTTTTTTTAAACCACAAACTTAGTAAGTGTTAATGGCTATGATATGAATTGCAAATTTAATGTATGTAATGAATTATATATATGGTTATAGGTATGAATTGTGTTAAGACAAAATATGCAATTTTTTTTCCGCATATCCATAGCAGCAATGCATTCCGAATAGAAAGAAACGTTCTCCTTCAGGTAAACCAGCCGGAACACATAACTCAAAAAAATTCTGAAAGTTATTCCTTATTCACTAAAACCAAAAATTATTTTTTCTTACAGTCATAACAAATACCCATAAAAATAATTTTATGGGCCTTGGCGTAAGAAGTATCAAAGATTTATTTAAACTTTTTCATTTTCCACCATCTCAAATGTTGTTAAGAAATTGCTTATAACGATTTTGGAAGCGGCCATTCCAAAGTTTAATATTTCTGCTATCATCGGAAATAAATATAAATCAAAATGGCGAATTAAAGGAGAAGCGAAGGAAAACGCAAGAAAGAAAAATTAAAATTCCCCTTTATTTATTTAGATTTTATTTATCTTTTTTCTCCTTTTTATTTGCTAATAGTTTCCTGCGTGTGAAGAGAACGACCATTTAGAAAAAAAGAATAAAATTAAAACCACTGATTAATTTTTTTCCATCTCATTACCCATAAAGAAATAAAAAAGAAACAAAAAAATAAAAATAATAATAAAAAAAAAGAATTATTAAATTCGTTCACATGTTTCCGATTTTGGGTTGGGAAATTTTTATTTTGCGAAAATAAATTCTTTTCTGTGAAATAAACGAAAAAAATGTGCTTAAAACAGTTTCTGAAATTATTTTTAATATTTATTTTTTTGTTATTTCTTATTGCTAAATAAAATTTAAAAAAAAGTTTTTCGCGTTCTCCGTTTTCATGGTCCCTTTTTATTGTATTTTTTAATATTTTTTTAAGATATTTGATGCAAAGTTAGTACTGTAACGAGATAGGATGAGTCATAAAAAATGTATACGAATTTAATGCCGACAGATATAATTTTTGAAAAAAATGGGATGGTTTGAATAGAATTTTCCTCTATGGAGTACTACTATCTACTGTTACCAAATAAAGATATAATCATAAAATATATTCTGAATTTTTATATCATGATTTATTTTGACTATTTTCCCATTTACAAAATTCTTTCGAAAATAAAGAAAGATAGTGCTTTGCAGTTAGTTTGTGGGGAAATATGTGTAGTATCATCACAATTTCATACATTCTAAACTACTAAGTCTTACTTCACATTGCAATTGCTAAGTATTTTTCTTTCTGAATGATTTTTATTTTTAAAACTTGACAAATTTTGAAAAAATTGTATTTTAAAAATTTGTCTACACAAAGCATTCAAAATACTCTAGAAAAAACTTTAAAATTCTAAATTGTGCTATAAAAAACAAAATATTTATCATAATCTTTGTTCTAGGCTTAGTTGCATTTAAATCTATACTATTAATAATATTACCGGTAAAAGATATAATTGTGTTCTGTAAGTGTAAGGTGTTATAGCCCTTGACTAGTCGATTTTTTAAAAATCTATGAACTAAGTTTTTTTTTGACAAATAAAACAACATATTGGATTTAATTGAATATATGTCTTAAATATTATTTGATAAATTTATCCTTTAGCCGAATAAACATTTCAAGCGATATATTTAATTATGTATAAAAATAATTCGTTTATGAAACTGAAAATATGCTTCCTTTTTTTGTAATTTACCATTAGTTCTTCAGCATTAATATTTTTAAACATTTTAGAATCATTAATATTTTTTTGAATTCGAATATTTAAAGGATGATTTTTATTTACCTATAGACTTATGTTACATATGTATTAATATTTTCTTCTTTCAAAATTAAGATGTATGCGGTAAATACTAAGCCTCTTTGATATTGATTAAAAATAAAAAAAGTGTTCATCGTGAAGTGTTGCTGTTCACATAAAATGTGTCCAAGTTCTAACTAATCATATCAATATAGTGTGGGGGGCAGGCATCTAATATGTGTCGTCTTCGTCTCTTGTCTTTGATTCGAAACTAGAGGTGCATCCTCAACACAATCATTGTATCGCTTCGTACACAACATTCAATTAACATTCAGTCAACATTCAATTAATTAGAGCGACAAGAAACAATTAGTAGAAGCAGAATTAAGACAATCTGGTCCAGGAATGTATCAGGTTTGATACAATGTAAAAAAAATCTACGCTCCTCACTAAAAATTTCCTCTTAATATTCGATGACGTATGCTTTATTTGATTTTGAATGAAAATATAAAACACTGGATTCGTAATTTTTTTTTCAAATTTTACACTCCTCTTTGAGTAATACATATCAAATTGCTTCAAAGATTCTTGTGGTAAAGTTGCCATGTTTCGCCAAATGGCTTGTTACTGATGTTGCTGGTTCAGTGAAGGTAGTGGTACATTTTAAGACTCTCTGAGGCCCTGGACTCAAAGAAATCCGAAGAATTATTGAGGCTCTGAAACCCTATACAAAAGTGGGTCATACCTGAGATCTTTAAAAGTAGATAGTATATAGCATGCATTGCCAAATACTCGTTCTAACGGTAATTTGAAATAAATAAATGTACACGACTCACAATTTCAAACACATAGGCACACACCGGCTCGACCGATGCCGGCGTTTTGATTTAATGAGTCGAATGATTGTTTATGGTATAAGGTCTAGGGTAAAACATGGACTACGTTCATCACATAATAATACAGTCTTACAAATTTTGCCAGTAGTCATTCAGTTTGAAATTCTTTGCTTTTCGAAAATTATCAGGTGTATGCGTAAGTTTTTTCCCGGTTTTTTCGTAAAGAAAAATCGTAATTCTTAAGATAAATTTAGTTTTTTATTCAACATATAGGTCATCATCTTCAACACGTTCCGCACTTCTTTAAGGTAATTTATGAAAACCATGCCAGGAAAAATGTTTGTCTTTTGTGGCAAACCATTCGTCGAGCCATTTTCTAAATTCTTCTAAATTGTTAAGTGCTGCTCTGCGAGCGTGTAAGTGTCAAATTAATACGTTGCACACTTTTCGCTGACGCCATCTCTTAGTTAAACCGTAAAATACTTATGCATGTACCTGGTACATGCGGGATTAATATTTGACCATTACAATTATCCGGATCATGATCTAATAAAGACAGAGTCCAGTGCAAAAACGAGACACCCACCGAGGGTGAGGCCCTGGTGTACATCCCGAAATTACAACAACATTGGATGCTGTGAGAGGATTCCTTCCACTGCAGAGCATCAATTGACGCACGTTGCGACAAATGTTTTAATGCGTCGATGACGACTATGCTGAAGAACAGCGCATAGCGTATTTTGCTTTGTCAATATAGTTTATGTGTTTAAAACACTGAAGATTCACTTTTGGAAAGTCCCTCGTATATAATATGCTAATCATACTCATATCTTGTTAAATTAAAATTACTTTGGGAAAATACATAGTAAATTTTTTTATTCGACTAGAACTGATCACACACTGAGCAGAGCTGAAGGCATAAGGGCTTACAAATATCAAATTTAAATAAACATACGAAATATTTAACATTTGAATAAAAAAATTATAAAACCAAAAAATTGCAATTTAAAAATGAATGTATTTTAAATTATCGTTTAGATTTTGATATAACAGCTTAGTGAAATTACTTTAAAGGATGCCTTAACTCTAAAAATATTATTGTTTTTTTTATAAAGATTTTTTTATTCAATGGTACGCTTCAAAGACGAAAGCTTTTCTAGTACTTTTTCTGTTTCAATAGGATTAAACTAAGCAGTAATTTAAACGTTAAATTAGATTAAGGGATTAGAACTGAATTTAAGTGGTTTTTGTTGCTATATTTATTTTTTCCCTTTTAAACACTAGTTTATTTATGGAAAAGAGAGGGAAAACATTTTTTGAAAAAAATAATAAATTATGCGTGAATGGGTTTAAAATTATTTTCATGCGATATACATTTTTATAATAAGATTCCTTGAATACATTTCCTGCTTCCATTTTATTTTAAATTCTTACTTAAATGTTATAGGTTTCACTGAATAGGTATGCTTAGGGGAATGTATAAATTAAATTCTCCATGTGTTTTGATTATATTTAACTTATAGTTCATTTTTATTTTCTTCCGTTTTATTCAAAGAAGAAAGGAATATCGGTAACTATCGTTTTATTATTTATTTATTTATTTATAATATGAGTATTGCTATTCACAAAGAATGGTTATTATAAGGAGAATTTCTTAGCTGCCAATCTCAATTTTCATCTCTATTTGGTTTAAATTCTTAGTTCTGAGTTTAGAATATATTCATGTTTTTAATACGTAATTTAATCGACAAACTCATTTGCATTTTAAGCTTTGTAAAAAATATTGTTAATGTTTCGGGGTAAGCCTGTTCTTATGAATAGCTTTGCACTACGCTTCTGTTATTAAAACCAAAATAATTCCCGAAAATATTGATATATGTAGCTGAAGTTGTAGTAAAATTATCGTTTGGTTCTAAATGAAAATGTGGGAACTATAAAAATGATATACGGGGCTTGTCTGGAAGCTAAGTAGTGTTTTGGTTAAATTCGCATAAGAAATCTTTTTTCAAAACAAAATTCATTTTTACATGAACGAGCATGCCGAAAACTATTTTTTATACAGAGTTACCACCATTGTTCGGCATTTTTCACAGTGGGAAATCAATTTGTATATAAAAACGGGCCACCTGTGCTTTTTAAATTTGTGGAAACTCATCACGAAGCAATCTTATTGTGAACCTTCTTTTTCCACGAATTTTCTCATTCATTTTTTCTACCAAACCATGATTAACAACATAAAAACGCCCACTCAGTGCTTCGTCATGAAAATTGGTTCACTCATCATTGAATTGTCGAACCGCCTTTTCATCATTTCGTCATTAATTACATTTTAACGATGGATCTCTATAAGTTGACGACATTTCAACTGGTCTTCAAAAATTGGATTACAGAACGCACTTCATAATCGATGGAATCGGCAATCGTTTTAAACATTTTTAGCGCTCACTAGTATGTGTAAAAACGACGCAATATAGTCAGTTGCAATAGCGTGAATGGACTGACAATCAAACATGTACACAGTTTGTAACGGGTTCTATTCAAGCTTCTTTTAATTCTCTTGGGGAAAATAGTCTTCTTAACTGTGCTTTTTTAGTTGAAAGCTGATTTCCGTAGAGAGGACGATTTCATGCAAATGCAAAGTTCTATTTAAGTGTCAATCGTTGAGTAGGTGAGGAAATGGTTAAAAGTTGATCCTAAGCTGAAAGCATAGTGTGGTCTCACTTCGTAATATTAAATTTAAATGGAAAGATTCATAGAAAGGTGGAAGGCGTCCACCTTACAGCTAAAGCATTAGCGAGTTGGAAACAGAAGAGATTAATTAAGATAAGTGATTATATATACCTAACAGGTTTAAAAAAATTATTGCTTCTCGGGTTTAGTTATTATAGTGCATTCTCATACATTCCCTAAAGTAGAAAAGGCTGAATAAAAGCAGTAAAACTTAAGATGACGTCCATTTCTTACTTGACCCCTGTCACTCCCACAACCGATGAGTCGCGGCACTGTGGTTGCGGTAGATATCAACGGTACTTTGTCTCCAGACAAGCCTCGTATATACATACGTATAATTTTAATAAACATTTTGAGAGACAGAAAAGACTAAGAAGTCAAAGGTTCTATATATGGAGATTTTGGAAAAATAAACAAGTGGCTGCTGCAGTAATAGTAATGTTGCCGATTGAAGACAGGTTTATAATAAATTTGGGCTTAACTAGTTTTATTAGTAACTAACTAACCATTCTTTTTTTCAATTCTTACTATTTAACACACACTATCCCTATATATATATATATATATATCTTGTTCAAATTTTCAATCGTTAATAAAATAATTTTTTATACATAGACTCAAGTTCATACACATTTTTTTAAAACTTGTACTGGATGAGGATACTTGATATTAATCAATTTTTTCAAATATTAATTCATTAATTAAATTTTATTTTCCAATTTTAAATTTATTCTACGTTATATTTGATGAAATAACAACTACCTGCAACATATGGTGTTACCAAAGTAGAAATTGACAATAAAAAAGTTTTATATTACTTGTCTATTAGAAATACTGAAAACACTAGAGTACTGATAAATATTACGGATATAAGTTATAAATCGATTAGAAATAATAAGGTAGAAATAGCAAAAAATACTTATATATACTAATAAAGAAAATAATATTAAGAAAATGTTATTTTATTGGTTTTTATATTCCTTAATAATAGACCATTGCATGATATTTTTGTTTTAGGAAAGTTTTCAATACTTTTTGAGGAACAGTAATCAAATTGTTAGGTAGGGTAATTCCAGTGTTAATTTGTTTTAATACAAAAAAATTAAGTTAAATTTTCTGATAAAATTAAATATTCAGCTTAATAATTTATCTATTTAATATTTATTATTTTTGCTAGTTTTTTAATTAATTATTATGATTCATTTTTTTATTTGTTTGTTGAAGTTTTCAGCAGTCAGTAATTTCATTCAACAAAAATTCCATGTATTCGATAATTGTGAAGCCAATTAGTAAATTATTTGTTATTTTATGCCATACAGTTTATCTAAATGGTATTTTTTTTAAAAGAAAGATCACCATGAAATTATCTTCTACTAAATTTTTTCTTTTTAATTATTTACCTTGAATTGCAATTATAAAAAATTGTTTTGTTAATTAATATAAGATACAAGTTATTACCATTAATTTAAATAATTCTAGTGACACAAAATTCATTGAAAGCTGAAGCATTATATTTAATATACATGATAACTATTTTATAAATAATAAATATAAAGTGCATTTAGTAACGGCTTCTAAAAAACTATTTTTTCAATGGATTTTTTACAGAGCTTTTGACTGCAAATGCTTTGCTTCTCTGGTATTATTGCAAAACATCGCATAAATTTATTTTTAATAAATTTAAAAAAAACACGCACACAAGATCGTAGATAGTATTTACAAGCTTCCGATATTAAGTGCAAATCTAAAATTAAATACTATTGGAAATTAGGACTCTCAAAGAAACGAACTGAAATACAAATATTTAAAAGAATATATTCCTTTTTTATCTATATTTACAAATTAGTGAGAAAAAATGCAATTACTATAGAAAAAAAAGAAAACTAACATAATATTTTATAAGAGCACTTAATGTAAAATCAAAACACAAAAGAAGGGGAGGAAAAAAACGAATAATTTATTTTCCTGTGTCCAGAGTGGAAACAGCAGCTAGAAATCAATTTTTAATTTCTCGCTCCAATTAATTGAAGCAGCGCAAAAATAAGGGGGAAGGTCTTTCATTTGTATTTAAGTAGAAATAAAAAATAAAATAGAAAAAAAAATGGATGGGAAAAATTAACATTCTTACAGGGCTTGAAATAAGTACTTTTTTAATGAAAAATAAAAAAAAAAATAGGAGGAAAAAAACCACTAGCCTCTGTACTTGTGAACAAAACTAAAGTTATCAATTGTGAGTTTTTTTTCTCCATTTTGAAAAAAAATTCCCTCTTACATTTGAAATAAATGAGACCCTTGTAAAGCATCGTAAGAATTCGAATTTGGTTATTTATCAGTGCTTTTTTCCTATGAAAGTGTTGGTGTAGAAAGGTAGATTTTTTTTGTAATATTTCTTTTATAGAGTTCTTTTTCCATAACTTGCGTTGGAAGAATTCATTAAAATCAATTGCAGAACCTTTTATAGGAGAATTTTTTTAAGTTCAATATTTCAACACGACTTAAAGAAAATATAAATTTAAAGTGTTCTCACAAGTGTTTTTTTTATTTACTATTGTTAATATTTTTTTAATATATTAGTTTATTTTTTTGTAAACAAAATGGAATAATGTTTTAAGTGTTTACAAATAATTTCGTACCTTGAATTTCCTAGTATTTCGAAATACTTGAGCTACTATTATTGATAACTTTAAAGTGTTTTCTTCGAAAGCATTTACATTAATTTTGAAAAAAAAATGATGTATAAAGCTTAAAAAATTAAAGTTCGATTTTCAAAGTATATCAAATTTTTAAAGCTACTCAAATAATATATAAAACTATATTATCTGATATAAGTTAATCCAAGCCTTGATAGTACTTAAAAATATTTTTCAGAGACCTTTTTATAATAAACCTGTATAAAAGAGGGAGGAATGAAAGCACATAATCTTAAAAAAAGAATATATTGCATAAGTGCAAAATATTTGTGTACTATTCAATACGCGCCCAATTCGCTGGGTAGTTCATGATATGAACGACTAAATGTAGATTTATGTTTTTGATATCCAAGTCCTACCAATTAGATTTCTATTCTGTTAAACAAATAATTACAGCCTTCATATCTAGATTTAAAAAGTACAGGGCTTGAATTTCGAAATTTAACATGAAACTGTGGGGACTGAAATATTTTTTCGTGTGAAAAATATTTCATGTTAAGGGATTTTGCAAAAAAGAAAAAGAAAAAAATAACATATATTCAAAATTTAAGTTTATTAGGGTACATTTTATTTACATAGATGTGTATAAATGCACGTATTTAACATAAATCAGTGAAACAAAAACATTCAAGAGAACTTAATAAAATTTAATACATGTCTTTTGAAAACCAAAACATTTATTGAATTTTTTAGAAAATAATCTGATATCTGTCTTTGTATTGTCTTTTTTAGCATCAAATTATCATCAAATTGCTCGATGTCATCCATTTTTCTCATTCCTTCCCCCATTGAAATGTGCATCTAAATAATTGCCCATACTTTTAATGATGTTCCTCATTTCGGAAGACGTGAGAGCAGGAGCATTATTCATTTAATTTTGATCTCTGGAATCTGCATCAATGATATTTTTTTTAGCTTTAAACGTACTCCAAAATACTTTTGTATGTCATAATTAGAGATGTACACAGACTATCATCATCTATTGCAACGAATTTTCCTGATGTATACCATCAGGAGAAGTAGGACAATACAATAATTCAGAAGCTTTTTCAAATTTCATTAAGTGTCTTTAGTATTTGTTCCTTTCTAGTAGAGAAATTGTCTCGTCTTAAGAGAAAAGTAATGCATGAAAATGCATAGTAGTTTGTCGGGACCGTTGTATGATTTCGTGTTAACCGATGTCTCGTATTAAGTGTTTTCGCGTTAAACGTATTTTACTGTATATTTATTTTTTTTTTCACCACTGCACTCATTCCACTTAGGAGTCTATTTCCGTAAAAACCCAAGTTTAACGATCTGTATACAATAAAAAAGCACGATGAAAAACATCAAATTAGTTAATGAAAAACAAAAATAAATTTATTTTAAAAATATGTTTTTAAGGTATCCGACTACGTTCAGAGCTGAGAATTTAAAAAGGCGCATGAAGGAATAAATTTTATGATATTTAGTGTCACTTAGATTAGAATACATGTATAAAATTGTTTTAAGGGCATTTTGGCAAAAAAAATTTATTTAAGTACCACATTTCGGCAAAAATTAACTTAGAATAACTTTTCTTCAAAATGTTCTCCTTTTGTAAAAATGCTTCTACTAGAATAATATTTTCTCTGTATGTAGCTCAGACCTCTGTACAGAGGCTCAACAAAGAATTTTGAAAAATTCCTATTATTTTCAGAGTTACAACTAATTGAAAGAATTACCGGCGTTTTGTTCTTAAAAATTCCCCACCTCTGTTGTCGTAAAACATGGATAAACCTACTTCTAAGTTATATATTTCAAAAATTTTAGTTGAGCCTCTGTACAAAGGGCTGACCTATATGCAGGCAAAATATTATTATAATAGAAGCATTTTTCACAAAAGAAGAATATTTTGAAAATGGGTCATTCTATGTTCATTTTTTTGTCAAAATATTGTATTTAAATAATTTCTTTATTGTAATACTAATCTTAAAACAACTTTATATACATTTTCTAATCTAACTGACCCTAAATATCATAAATATTATCCAGTTATACGCTTTGCAAAATCACAGTTCCGAACGTAGTCTATACCTTAAGGGAGTTTCTTCCAAAAAGGTTCAAAGCATCCTGAAACGCCTCATATAATTTTATTTTTGGTAGAGTTTATTTGTAAGCACAGATGTACTTGTAAAATCTACATCTTATTAATTGTTTATCTTTTTCTGAATTCCTAATCAAAATATTGAAAAAATTTGGAAAATTTCCAAAACAAGCCACTTTTTATATATGATTAGTATAACACATTTGCAGATTTATCACCACTGACTGGGATACTGAATAGTACAAAAGTTTCAATACTGAAATTTCAGAACTGATTTAGGAAGATATTTATTAGGTGACACTAAATCAGCTGATATGTAACATAGGAACCAAGCCCCCTCCAAAAAAACATATGAGATAGAAACGGAGTTCAGAAATACAAGCTTTCTTACTTCATGTAGAAACAACGAGTTTATGTTATGATATACATTCTACAAAACTTTACATTTAGTAAGCAGTTTCATAAATTTATGTTACGATTTCATGTTTCGAAAACTAATTTATAGCTGTGATGTAGTGTTATGTAAAAAATATGTATACGCATGTACTCAATATAATATGTAGGGACAATACATGTTTTAGAATGTATGCATAATACAATGTCTACTGGAATGTAAATGTAATATATGTTACAAATAGTATGTTTTGTTGAATTACAACACGTAAAATACTTTTTACTGAGCAAATTTTTTTTAAATAAATTATCTTAAAAAATAGTTTGTGAATACTTTATACTTACTGGAATTCTAATCCAAGTTTTATATGTCTGTATATATATACAAAAATAAATTTGATATTTTTTAACAAGAAACCTAGAGTTAATGTAATGGATTATTTGTATTTCAACATGCGCTTTTACCTAAATTTATTACTAAAAATGAGTTACTGTATAACACATATTCGCTGCTACATTATCCTTTTGCTAGGCTAACAATAGCAAAATACTTCTTTTCCGCATTAGAATTTTTCGTGTTAAGACCTTTGTTATGGATCTCGATTTTGAATAAAAAGAGGAACATGCTTATGTACAGCCGTCAAGAAAGAGTAAGACCTTCTAAATATAAATTTCACAATCCTCATTGAAAATAAATGGTAAAATCCTAGCCTGTCATATTGCGGTTTCTGGTGCCATTTTTTTCGCCAAATGGCGCTAAAAACATCTGTTTCAAAAAATGACGTCATGGAAGAAAACGAAGAAAAATCGGGGGTTGGGGATCTTAGGTGGTGATCAAAATCCCTAAGAAAATGGGGCTTCCATAATGGCGTCAGGGCCAGAAACGAAGGAAAGGGGGAGGGTGATGGTCTCAGCTCCTGTTCAAAAATCCTAAAAAACGGTGTTTCCGTTATGGCGTCAGGGACGCTGAAAACACATGTATTTACACAAAAGCATGGAGGGCAAAAAGAGCGTTTCTACGAGATAAAGGCAGTAAAATAAAGGAAAAACAGCATTTTAAATTGTAAAAAATCACTTACCACTGTGTTTTTAATTTTTAAGTCATTCACTTCAAACTCATTCATACTCTTGCCAAACCAATACCTGGTTAATCGCAAGATCACAGAAATACTCAATCTATTATCACTAAACCACGTACCTTTTCTTACACTCCGCCAAACAAAGTGGGGATTCTCTTTCGACTGTATTCGACAACGCCATTCAAAACCATCAATCGTACCATTTTGTTCAACCAAACGCATATCCTTTTTACACTTCGGACTCTCATATCCGGAGGGAATTAATCCTTCTTTCATAACCCAATCTAAAACAGCCTTATTCCCTTGTTCTCCAAGCAGAACAAAAAATCCTGTGGTTGCCTCAGTTTAAAGCAATTTTATTTCGCAAGCCATTCTAACAACCGGTGCAAAATCAAGCCAAAAGAAGGAACACGTGGGGAAGAAAGTAAAAGCAGGGGGGAACTCGACGTGTTGCAGCAGGGTCAAGGGTGAAAATGGACGATGTTGACCGGTTTTAGGGTTGCCATATTTTAGCCACCGGACTGGACAATCCGGAAGGGTTGCCATATTGTAAACTTTATCACCAAATTTTTTGGCGCCAAAGATTTTGTTGCCAAGCAGTGTGCTTGACTAGGATCCACCCAAATAGGTAAAAGTAAAAAATTAATGTTATTTCTGTATATATTGAAAAGCTTTTCGTGATGCTGTAATTAATTTATTACGTTATATCACACCAATGCCAACGTTCGAGATAACTCGCCAAGTTGACAACCACGATTTCAAACGTGTTGGACACGCTGAATCGGCTACCATGTCCCTATTGGCCCTTGCCTCCGAAGCCACTCCTCCTCCCCACCAACACAGGAAGTCAAAACCAGTCAAGTTTCAGTACAGGATAGAGGGTTGCGTCCGTAGCACAGATCCCTCCTGGAAACGAAGCAATGGCCATCATGTGCATCGATTCATATTATGTCTCCAATACGGTTGCGACAGTATATTATTGAAAGCTTTAGCAGAAAAATATGCCAATACTGGAATGGTTGCGAGAAAAGAAAGACGAAGACTTATTAACACACACACACACAATCAACGGAATTAAGTACTCAACTTTCCAGGAAGCTGCTAGATTGATTGATTGATTGAATATTAACGTCACACTGTTCAGCTACACGAGGGCTTTTGGCGACGGACCACGTAATTTTGAACCATGGTCAAGTGACGTGGACGACACCTGAGCTGGCACCCCCTTCTCCTAACTCCCACACCACACCAACGGGAGGACGTTTCAGCTCTCGACAGATTTAACGTGCATCGCTGCCCTACACGGCGGGTCTTTAGTGGTACTGGGCTCGAACCCGTGACAAAGCAAGCCACGGTCCGATACCTATACCACTCGGCTACCGCGGCCACAGGAAGCTGCTAGAGCTGCAGGTTTATCAATGAATGACTTTAAGAATGAAGTGTTGGACGATGCATTTCCAGTGATGAATTTAACCGAAGATGAGAGCCAAGAACAAATTTTGAAAAAAAAAAAGAATAATTGAATAGAACTGCATAATACATGCAAATTACAATTTTACAATTTGAGCAACGGGTATGAACATAGTTGTATAATTTGTATAATGGGATATGTCCACCGTTAGGTGGACAGGAGTAGCCCCCTAGTTAGCTTGAAATAAAATAAATGTATTAAAATTCTCCAGACACACACACACACTCAATTCATGACCATGACTAATGGAGTACTTTTATCAAAAATATAGGTACATTACGCTATATAGTATGAATTAAACAAGAAAAAATTAAAACCTTTTTTAAATTTATTTGAAGATCTTATGATAACGATAATTAAGAAATAAAGCACATGATATCTTTAATGTTTCCAGTCACTAAAAATTTTCTTTTTTTTAAATATTTTATTTAATAATTTTAAGTGGGCGTGGGGTAGAATTGTGGTTATGGCCACGGCTCGTGTCTGGCGTGCCCCAAGTTTAAGCCCAAAGGCCATTGAAGAATAGGAATATAAAGGGATGAGATACTTCATATATGTCGAGGCTCAAAATTCTCTCATTGGTGTGGTGCGGAAGTTCCGAGAGGAGGGTGTCATCCTGGTCACTTGAGCTTTGTTTAAAATTACGAAGTCCGTTGCCATTGCCTCTCGTGTTGCTTTATAGCGCTGCGTTTATAAGCACTCACTCAGTATTTTAAAAAGCTCAAAATAGCCAGATGCTATTAATAATGCTGGATATCATAAAATATTTGTAAGTAACATCTTTGGTAATGGAATGTAAATCTTAAAGAGTTATCTAATCCCCCCCTTTAAGACTTCTCCTATTTAGTTTAAAGTTTATTTTTAGAAATAATGTAGCTATCATATAAATCCAATCAGACTCTTAGAAATATTGACTATCTACAATTTAATTAAAATTCGCGACCCGTTACAATTTAGTTGTAATGTTAGAAATTTATTCAATTGTGTAAATAACTGAAAGATTCATGTTACATTGTAATTTTGAAGAAATTAATTGTAATTGATTCTGGTAGCATGTCTATTTTGTAACATCCTGTAATGGGCTTAAGTAGCATTGCAACTTTTACTCCATATCCTGCGTCTTAAGAAAATGGCATTTTTTCTCTAAAGTACCACCTTTTCTCTTAAAAAAACGTCGTTAATTTTATTCCAATGAGTATTTTAATTGCATTTTAGCTAATTACATTGCAATTTGTCAGATGTGATGTGAAACTTTAAGTCCAGATCTAATTCTGTTAATTGATTAATTTACTAATGGAATTTTAATTTCTTCAACTGTAGCAATTACCTGCGGTAATCTAGAACGAATTACACTATTTTTACAAAATACAGACCTTTTTTTTTGTGTGTGTGTGATGCTGAAAAAAGTATATTTTGCCACCATACATGATGAATATTGAGTATAACTAAAACAAAAATTGTATTACAATTTAAAATATCCTTTAATACTTTTTAAACTATTTGATAAGATTTTGGCAATTATAATGATATCAATGCCCAGTCTCGAAATGTAAAATGTTATTTAAAAATGTCAATGAAGAAGTTTATTCCCTTATTGAACATATCAATTGAAGTCAATTATTATTATTCCTGAAATTTAGAAAAATGAAATTACTTTGAAAAATTATCAACATTTTATGTCATTTACCCTAATAAATTCTTTTTTAAAATAAGATAATCATTTTAAATTTGTAGAATTGGAGAAGATTCAATAAAACAAAGCTGATTAAAAACTTCTCATTTTTTATTGGTAAAACAATTGCTTAGAAAATACAGCACCTTAAAAGGGAAAAAATTAATATTTTCTGCAATCAAGTTGTTTCAATATTTGCAATAGCCTGTGTTGTTATGGCTCAGGGTAGAGAGAGAGAGAGATTCATTTGCAATAATTTCATTATTGTTAAAGAACATTTTTTGATTAATATGATTATAGAATTAGATACTTTATTAAGGAAATTTTTCTCGAGTTGTCATAATATGAAATATCATGGAAATATTTAAAATGTATTCCTTTAATTATTACATCTTCGAAAATTTTATTTCTTGGGAATTACGAAAAATGTAACATGGCTTTTTCAATGACTGAATGACTGAAATATTAATATCGCACTGTTTAGCTACACGAGGGCTTTGGCGACGGAGCTTGTAATTTTGAACCAAGAACAAATAATAAGGATGAACACCTGGCTGGCACCTCCTTTCCTAATTTCCACACTACACCAACTCGACGATGTTTGAGCCTCGACACCAGTTCCCTCTGCACGGCGGGTTTTCGTCGGTACAAGCCTTGCATGCATGGCACGCCAGTCACAAATCCGTTTCTTTAACCACTGGGCTACCGCTTCCGCATTGTTTTCTCAATCACAATTACATGAATTTTTAATCCATTGTTTTATGTTTTATAAATTATAACATATATATTCAATTTTTAAATAATAATTATAAAAGGTATATATATTATAAAAGTATAGATTTTATTTTACGAATTAGTCTAAGATTAATATAAAGCGATTTAATGTTTAGAAATATTTATTAAAGATGTGCAATTTTTAAAGTATTGAAAAAAATACTTGCATTTTTTAATCAGTAAACGTAATTGAATAATGCATATCTTTCAAATAGTTTACACTGCACATTATCCATTAATGGTTTACATTTAATTACATGCAGCAAGGGTGAAGTGTTGCGAGAGACATTTTTTTTTCTGTAAATGGTTACGTATTGATATTTCTACCTTTGCAAACCTAGTACATTCCCCAGGAGCTGGTATCACTGTTAAGTGCGGCATCACATTTAGGCGATACCAATTAACGCAAGTAATTTTAACATCCAGTTTCTTTCACAGTGGAAGACACCTGAGCTCTGCCGAAGTACTTAGTGATTTAATTTTGCCGTGAACATCCAAGCCAAACGGGCATTCAAGGGATCATGTCATAAATACGACATGGCTGCTGTCGAATTTCTGCATCAAGAAAATCCACCAACTTGGGTCGGGGTCGAACCCCCATTTTTAGGTACAGAAGACCAGCGACAAACCAACTAAGCCACCCAGCCAGCTATACACAAAAAGGGTGGAGTGTTGCGAGAGACATTTTTTTCTGTAATTGGTTACGTATTGATATTTCTACCTTTGCAAACCTAGTACATTCCCCAGGAGCTGGTATCACTGTTAAGTGCGGCATCACATTTAGGCGATACCAATTAACGCAAGTAATTTTAACATCCAGTTTCTTTCACAGTGGAAGACACCTGAGCTCTGCCGAAGTACTTAGTGATTTAATTTTGCCGTGAGCATCCAAGCCAAACGGGCATTCAAGGGATCATGTCATAAATACGACATGGCTGCTGTCGAATTTCTGCATCAAGAAAAATCCACCAACTTGGGTCGGGGTCGAACCCCCATTTTTAGGTACAGAAGACCAGCGACAAACCAACTAAGCCACCCAGCCAGCTATACACAACAAGGGTGGAGTGTTGCGAGAGACATTTTTTTTTCTGTAATTGGTTACGTATTGATATTTCTACCTTTGCACAAACCTAGTACATTCCCCAGGAGCTGGTATCACTGTTAAGTGCGGCATCACATTTAGGCGATACCAATTAACGCAAGTAATTTTAACATCCAGTTTCTTTCACAGTGGAAGACACCTGAGCTCTGCCGAAGTACTTAGTGATTTAATTTTGCCGTGAGCATCCAAGCCAAACGGGCATTCAAGGGATCATGTCATAAATACGACATGGCTGCTGTCGATTTTCTCAAAAAATCCACCAACTTGGGTCGGGGTCGAACCCCCATTATTAGGTACAGAAGACCAGCAACAAACCAACTAAGCCACCCAGCCAGCTATACACAACAAGGGTGGAGTGTTGCGGAAGACAAATAATAGCCGCAAAGATTTTTTTTTGCGGCCTTCCAAGAAAACCAGATATTCAGAAAATGCTCTCTAAATTTGGGTAGGCATGCATTTCTTAGCAAACTTTTTCCTGTTTGTAGATCAACAAGATTAAGATATCCGAACACGTTGAAAATGACGAAATTCGGTCAAGACAGATATTTTTGTTTTCTCTTTTATCGAATAGAGCCATCTTTTGGCTTTACAAAACATACTTTGTTTTGTTTCTGCTCTATCTAGAGGCCAAGCTACAATCAATTTTATTAAGTTAGAAAAACTGGAAGTGGGTCTTTGGTCTACCAGAGAAGTGGCCATTTAAATAACTCGAAATCTATCATGGCGAGTCTCATTACTCAAAATATTACAAATGCTTTTCTATAAAACTTTTTGAACCTGTTATTTATGCTATTTTCAGGAGAATGTACTAAGATATTGCTTATTGTATGAATATTTTTTGAGTTAGGGCTAGTTATTTAAATAATGGTCTCATAAAGAATGTGATTTTTCTTATAATGTTTACTCAATCAACTCTAAAATTTTCAAATTTTAATAAAACATTAAAATTTTAGTACATTCTCTAGATAAATGCATCTAAAATGTTTTGGTAATATTTTTACTAATATAAAGTTATTACTTTTTTCTTTAATTGCTTTGAAGTTTTACCAAAATGTTGTTAAAATTTCACTTATAGTTGTGATTTCTGTAAAATTTAGGCAACTTATTTTAAATATTGTTAGTTAAATATTAGTATTTATCGGTATTGAGTCCTAAAAAAGTCTTTATAATGTTTACATATGTTATTTTGTTAAAAAGTGCCCCGAGCGTGTTCGGATGTCTTAAATACAGACGCAAGTTGGCTAAGTTAACTTGCTGGCTATAATGAAAATTTCAGACAGCAATCTCAATAATAATTTCAGAAAAGTTATAAGAAAAGTATAATAGGGTAAATTTGTTTACTTAAACTATTTTAAAATTAAATGCGCTCGCCGCTGTAGATAATACGAAATTAGCTCATTAAATAAATTGACTTAAACGGACATTATCTTTTTTAGTTATATTTGTTGATTTTTAAAGTAAAGATTTACATTATTTGAATAATTGCACTCGTTAAACAAATTGCACTCATGAGTTAACTTTACAAAAGTTAACTCATGAAAGCAATTCTTTTAAAAAAAGGTGAGTTTCTCCGGAATCATCCTCTTCCACATTGTGACTGACCCTTGAGCCAAAACATTTGCCAACCCTGATATACAGGAATTAATTGCTTAAATTTAGAGTGATTTATGTAAGGAAGGAAAAACAATATAATAATTGAATAATCGTTAATAATTACAACAAATGTATTGCTCTAACTCTTTATAAGGCCATGGGATGTATACTTCCTGTCAACATTAATTTTTAACCTTTTGTTAGGCAAGCGAATCTTTCATATGCATAGTAAAAATAATTTCAGTGCTGCGTCCTTACGCTGGGTTCTAATGCTTCGTTCCTTCTTCTACCTGTCTTTTGTCATTCGACCTAGGATTCAGTGTCAAGGACGAGGGTGATTTCTTCATATCTCAAACGACAAGGGCCACATGAATCTGATAGATGTAGCGTGCCCAACAACGTCGGTTATTATGACATCGTAGCGTTTCCTTAATTTTTTTTTCCTGTAGAAAAGTGTAGTTTTCAGATTTAAACGAAAATAGTTCGAAGCATGTATTTTGTAGCTTATGTATGATAGTTTTTTGCTTTTGCTTTTGCTTTTTGCTAGGAGCTTAGATGCATCTGAGAGATGCTACGCTCCGAGCTAATGATTGTATTTTTTTCAATCCTCACTGTAGCTCAAATAAACTCCCAAAATATCTAGATGGGAATCAAACTAACTCAGATCCTCACGCGCATATCTAGGAAAACTAGGTCACGAACTGTAAAAAGAGAACCCGTGAAAACAGTCTGAGTGTAATATTCACATGCCTCGTTCATTTTGATCCAGGATTCAAGAAATATGTGATATACAACACCCCATTCAATAAAAAAACCCAAAATAAACAACACCAGAAACATGGAAGGGAAGCTATTGTTCCCTCTTGTCAGGACACCAAGGAAGTATAATTAAAATTTTATAATGTATTATACGAAAACTCCATGTGCCTTAAACATGGCAAGATGATTTGTAAATATTGCAACAAGACATCTTAAAATGAAAACAGTAATAAATAACCATATCTGTTTGATGTGTTTTCGTTTAAATATTTGAATTTCTGATTATATTTCACTAATAAAATGATTAAATCATCTTAAAACATAACTATGAGATGATTTATCTAAGTCTATGCCTATAGATGGAACTTTTTGAACCGTCCCTAACGGAGGCTTAGAAGTCGATGCAAAGCTATTTTCTCACTTTTATAGTTTGCGCTCTTTAAACTAACTGAACAACTGATTTTTAAATTTTTAAGTCGTATACGTAACGAAACAGCAAAAAAAAATGTTCAAGATGACGTAAGATTGACTAAAGTACTTTACTGTAGTACTTTTACAGGACTTTACAAAATGCATGTAAGGCTTGCCGTTTAAGGCTCAACTGAAGTACATAAGACGAAAACAAGATAAATTTGCTCAACTTGCAATATACCGCTATATGTAAATCCTTTTATTCTGAAATTTCTTGGAAAGTATATATAAACTCTAAAACTTTTGAATGTAAAATATATTTAATTTGTAATTCCTTTTGTTGGTTTCAGTAATTGTAAATATCATGTAATGTGATATAAAAAGGTATGCGAAAAACATAAGACGTTTTATCTTTGAGTAGCACCTAGTGTTCGTGGGAAACACTCTTCTCTCAAAAATTATATTAAAATTCAAATTAAATTTAGATTATAAGCTAAATAAAATTATTTTATAAATAAATTTTAATCCCAAACAATGTAGCATAATATTACTAAAAAGGGTTAAATTCACATCAGTAATAAAAAGTTTTAAAATATTTTATTTCTGTTTTTAAAAAAAGTAAGGGTACTTTCAACGTAATATTTTTCAATATTATTTTTTAAAATATACATTTATGAATCTTGAATATATATCCCTTTCAAACACAAATAGTTAGAAATTAAATCCTTTTAGTAACCAAAAAAATACACGCATTTTATTGTGCTATAATTTGGAAAATGTAAGCCATTTTCATATATGTCACTTTTAATTTCCTTCCTATAATGTCTCTATTGCTTCTATTTAACTATGCTTTTATTAGATTATGGTAAAAGGAATTGGATTTTCGTGCCAAATAATAGAAACACGACTCGTAATGCTTAAAAACACTTAAGATATTCTTTGATGCATTTCAGGTAAAAATATAGTATTTTAAGTACTTTTACTCTTAGGGAGAAATTATCCTTATAAGAGAAAGAAAATTCTGGCAATCAAATTATGTTCCTGGAATCGGTTGATGTATTACAGGCTTTTGATTTCAATAAAACAAAAAGAATTGTAGAATGTGTTAATATCACTGAAAATACCAATCGACCAGAGGTTTCTAAACATTTTATCTCATAACACCTTACCATGTTTTTTTGGTTTGGGATAGAACCATGCCTACCTAATATTGAATTTTGGCAAATTTATCAACTTAAATGTCTTTTTGACAGCTAATATAGAACTATTTTAAAATATTTATATTTCTAACTGTTGTGAAGTAAAGGGATTAAAACACATGTTTATTAATTAAATAAAAATTTAATTAATATATAAAATAACTGAGATACAAACATATGCTTTTAATGGGAATGATGGATCTGGTGCTCCAATAACAAATTTTCTATATTCTGAATCAATCTTGTCAAGTTAAACTTCAAATCTCCTGTGTTATTAATGCCCAGTCTATATGTCTGTCTCTCTCTTTGAGATTGTGAACCACGTAGAGAAACCTTCTTAATAGAAAAGTCTATTAAAAACTCTTACTCAGGATATTCCATAGTTCGTTATAAATAACAGGTATAACACTGCAATGATGGTTCTTGTTTTATTGACACTTATGCTGTCACCTTGTAACTGGAAATAAACCCATTAAATTTAGTAAATAAATCTGTTAAATATATAGTTAAGACCTGTTTTCCACTTAATTATATTTTCTTTTAAATTTAGTCACGATCTGGTTTATTGCGACCCACTATTGCAGACACTCATTTACAACTTATTGGACCCTAAATTATTTTTACGCTGACGTGGGCCTTTTGCAGGTTGTCATAGACCCCTGGGGCTATATAGACCACTTTAGAAATATCTGCATTATAACACAAAGTTTACATAGGCGGTAATGTTTTAAGAAATGCTTTTTACAAAGTATTTATTAGAATATGTACTGGAATAATTGGCCCTATCTTGAATGTTTATCGATTGAACTTTATCCTTCCTTTTTTTCAGGTTAGTGATTAGTTGATGCTGAACATTTATGTATTCATTATACTTATAGATATGCAAATGCCACCAGTGCCACCTATGCTAAAGAAACAAAAAAGAATTAAAATTTTAGTCTATGAAAAATTCGACGCAGGATTCAGTCATAATATATATGAATGGAGAGGTGAGTGTATTCATTCCATTCCATAAAAGAACGATATTGTAAGGAATAAGATTTGTAATGTGAGAAATTTTATCTTTTGTTTTTTTTTTATTTCAAATCTAAGCAGATTTTGGATAGCAGTTTATTTTGTCACTAAACTTCTTTGAAGTGTAACACATGATCAATTAGGCTTGGGAATCGTCAGAAAAGTGAAACTTAATTATATTAATTACTTTTTTTTGAAAACTTATTTAAAATTTTTTTCTCCCCGTGCAGATTTATAATAATACATTACTCACTTTATTTCCCCTAATACTTAAGGTTATCCATGTAAATATCATTTACTAGTATATGCATGTGTTCATGTCACCACGTAATTCTTATATTACTTAATACATAGAATGTGGGTCGCAATAACTATATGATTCTGAAATATTGTAATTTATTTTATAGTTAAATGTGATCACTATAATTTCTGTAAATTTATTTTAATATTTCAGTGAACAATATGTTTGCTACTAATTATGTATGTAATAAAATTTGAATCATTTAAAAACATTTTGTGTAAAACAATAATATTTTACTCTTTTGAATACAGCGTATCCATTCTCAAGTCAAACAATTTTATGAATTTAGTTAAATCTCAAATGGGGTTTAGGTCTTTTAAGAAAGAATATTGGCATGAATTCATTCTCGAAAATATCCTTAACGTATCCGACTACATTCGGAACCACGATTTTTCAAAAGTGTATAACTGGATAATATTTATGATATTTAGTGTCCCTTAGATTAGAAAATGTATATAAAATTGTTTTAAGAATATTATTATACAATAAAAAAAATATTTAAATACAATATTTTAACAAAAAATGAACATAGAATAACCCATTTTCAAAATTTTCTCCTTTTGTAAAAAATGCTTCTATTATAATAATATTTTGTCTGCATATAGCTCAGATCTCTGTACGGAAGCAGAACTAGAATTTTTGAACTTAGAAGTGGATTTATCCATATTTTACTGCAACAGAAGAGAGAAAGTTTAAGAAAAAAACGTCGATAATTATTTCAATTGATTGTAACTCTGAAAATAATGTGAATTTTTCAAAATTCCTAGTTCAGACTCTCTTAAGAAGCCTTTACTTTATATAAGCAAATTATTATTTTAAAAGCATTTCTTATAAAAGGAGAACATTTTGAAAAAAAAGGTTATTCTACGTTACTTTTTTGCCAAAATATTGCATTTAAGTAATTTTTTTTGGTCAAAATATTCTTAAAAAAATTTTATACATGTATTCCAATGTAAGTGACACTAAATATCATGAAAATTATCTATTTACGCGCTTTTTTAACATCATGTTTCCGAACGTAGTCTGATAACTTAAGGTATCCGACAATACAAATTTAAAATACAATACTTTGGCAAAAATTAATTTATAATACTATTTTTTCCAAATATTCTCCTTTTGTGAAAAATGCTTCAATCATAATATTTTGTCTGTATATAGCTCAGACCTCTGTTCAGAGGCTCATCTAGAATTTTTGAAATATATAACTTAGAAGTGGATTTATTTGTGTTTTACAACAGAGGGGAGCAATTTTAAGAAAAAAAACGCGAATAATTATTTCAATTGTTGGTGACTCTGAAAATGTGAATTTTTCAAAAATTCTAGTTGAGCCTCTGTAGAGAGGTCTGAGCTATATGCAGGCAAAATATTATTATAATAGAAGCATTTTGCACAAAAGGAGAACATTTTGAAAAAAGGTTATTCTAAGTTAATTTTTTTCCAAAATAGTGCATTTTTTTGTCAAAATGTTCTTAAAACAATTTTATGCATGTATTCTAATCTAAGTGGATACTAAATATCATGACAATTTTCCATTTATGCGCTTTTTAAAATCCCGGTTCCTAACTTAGTCGGATACCTTAACACTTATTTTGATCTGTGAAGAAATTAACGCCAAAATTTATATACAGTTGGACACCAATTTAACGAATTCATAGGGATTGAGCTATATGTTTGTTTAATCGAGGTCATTCCTTTTAAATGGGTCCAAACAAAATACACATTTTTTGCACGCACTTTTTGGAAATTCTATAATAATCAACTACACAAAAAGTATCCATAGTTAGGAATATTACGCTTTTTATTAAACTGGTTAAACATATTATTAATGAATTATTACTCACCCATTAATTGGAAATTTTAAAATATCGACTAACAGATATTGGGAAATCTTTTTGATTCCTATCTCAAAAGAGCTTTTTTTTCCGGCTTAATGCAAAGTAGGAATTATTATGTCATTTATATCCCGTTGCATAAGGTATATTTTCACAGTTTCCAAACAGCGTAAAAAGATAGAAAATTCAATTATTTTTCTAAGAGTATCGGTATCATTTTCTATATCAGATTCGTTATTCATTCAGTCCGACAAATCAACAATTTCCTGAATTTCAGTAGGGCAGATTGTAATGGCCTCCCCTTGGGGAAGCCTACTCCTTATCTACTCGAGTTAAATCTAGGGAAGAAAAAGATTGATGACTCAAACTAGCAGTGAGAAATCCAATTTATTATTATCAAATATAATAATCCAAGACAAGCAAACTACGAAGGATGGGGCAAAAATTGTAGCAACTATTTTTTTTTTCTTGAAAATACCAAACCGGTTGGAAAATGCGACATATACAGACGAAAGGAAAAGGTGTTAACTAAAGAGTGTTTTTTTTTTCAGGTATAGAAGTTTAAGTTAGCATTACTTTCCAAGATGGCGATCGATTTAACAGCTGTCCAGTGATTTATTCTCAGTTTGGTTTGGCAATTCATCAAAACGATCATCAAGCCAGGCGTAAATTCGCCGAATGGGCCCAAAACGAGATTGCCGTTGTTCCCGATTTTCATCAGCGAATTTTGTTCAGCGATGAAGCGCACTTCTGGTTGAATAGCTACGTCAACAAACAAAACTGCCGCATTTGGAGTGAAGC
Organism: Trichonephila clavipes; assembly: GCA_019973935.1. Taxonomy (NCBI): domain Eukaryota; kingdom Metazoa; phylum Arthropoda; class Arachnida; order Araneae; family Nephilidae; genus Trichonephila; species Trichonephila clavipes. The sequence goes on from BMAU01019922.1 coordinate 806,884, forward strand.
TAATCCACAAGTGTATGTCGAAACACCGTTACATCCAGAAAAACTGACTGTTTGGTGCGCTTTATGGGCTGGTGGAATCATTGGTCCGTACTTCTTCAAAAACGATGAAGGCCACAACGTTACAGTCAATGGTGATCGGTATAGAGCCATGATTACTAACTTTTTCACTCCTGAATAGAACAATCATGATGTCCAGGAGCTGTGGTTCCAACAAGACGGCGCAACATGTCACACAGCTCGTGCCACAATCGATTTATTGAAAGACACGTTTGGTGACCGCCTAATTTCACGTTTTGGACCTGTGAATTGGCCTCCAAGATCTTGTGATTTAACACCGCTAGACTATTTTCTGTGGGGCTATGGAAAGTTATTGGTCTATGCGGATAAGCCACAAACACTTGACTATTTGGAAGACAACATTCGCCGTGTTATTGCCGATATACGGCCACAAATGTTGGAAAAAGTCATCGAAAATTGGACGTCCAGATTGGACGACATCTAAGCCAGCCGTGGCAGTCACATGCCAGAAATCATATTTAAAATGTAATGCCACAAGATTATTTTTCGAATAAATAAAATTATGTCAATCGAATAATACATCGTTGTTTTATTGCAATTTAAAGTTCTATACCTCTTAAAAAAACACCCTTAACATGTGTTGACACTGAATAGCCCTGACATATCGTAACACACTAATTTTTCACGGTAGTATACAGGGCAGTATGGCATTCATGGTGCAAAAGAATGACAACACAGTACACATTAAGTTGACATGATAAACCTAGGCCTAAAGACCCCCAATGTAGTCGCCTGCCACTGTCACCTCACGCTGGCAATGATGAGGGAGGCACTGAATACCATCATCCTCAGCATTTGCCGCATTATATGTGAATCGGGTCACCTGCTGACATACATTAGCAATGTCCTTTCGTGTTGCAAACCGCCTACCACGTATTTGTTCCTTAATCTTGGGAATGAGATCAAAGTCACGGGGGAAATTTTGGGAGAGTACAGTGGGTGCTCAAATTGACTGCCTTTCCAGCACTTGGCTGCGCTATTACCAGATTTCTGTTGTTCTGCATACACACTATGCCTGCAGAACTTCCACACGACACATGTACATTTGTGATTCATTCACATATCTGCAAGAAAAAAAATAGTTGCCATGACTTATGCCCCAAACCTCGTATAAAGGGAAACTCTAGAGTGATATAAAGATTGCTCTAACCCGGTCTGAATAAGCGCACGCAATTCTAATAGCTAAACTTTACACAACCTTATATTAAGAATCCTAACTTCCATAATTTATTTTAATAGTTAAAGCCCGTTCTATAATCACGCGTCGAAATTCGGATCCTTTCCGTAACAGCACTGCCTTCAGTGACTCAGCTGCTTTTCCTTCATATTTACGATTATTAAACTTCCACAATATATATACTAGCTAATCTGCATATCGTGGTTTCTTCTTGAGAGGGATGGCTGTGAAATAACTCGATTGCTGGCTCCAAAGATTCCCCGAGAGGACTAATAGAAATTCACGTAAAGCCCCGTCACAAGATAGGCAGACCGTCATCAAATGTAACATAATCGTTAAAATCTTAAAATATTTCTCTGCGTTGTAGTGTTGGATGAGGTAAGAAAGAAGTTTCCTGTCCTATTCAAAACTCCATGATATTTCATCTGCATCTGTAATATCTAATAACACACACTCTGCACCTTTTACCGTTGAAATTAGCAATTCGCATGGGAAAAAACTTTTTTTTTCTGTTACGCACAAAAAGGATGTCATTAAAAAAAAAAAGAAAGATGCAATTTTTTTTAAACACAAACTAATAAAATAGATTTTCGGCTCTTGAAACCGTTCGCTAATTTAGGGTTTATTTTTCGTGAAAAGGGCTTCTTTTTAAACAAAAAAAACCCGTTTAATTGTGAAATTCGTTAAAAATGAGTTCGTTAAATGGGTGTTTGACTGTAATTTCATTTAGGGAAAATTGTTTGAATTTATAACATCTGAAAAACAATGAGTAATAAAAATTGTGTAATGCAATCGAACCTCTATATTACGAATTTTTCGATACAGAAAACTGTTTACTGGAACCAAGAACATTTCACGATTTTCTTCGTAAAATAACCTCTCAATAGAGATGGGCATTTCCTATCTAACGGACTTTTTCTCTTACTATTCAAGTGTTTTTTTCTTCTTATATTTGAAGTATTTCTGGACATTTCAAGTTATTCTCTGTTTTAACACATTTTATGGTGGTCATAAATCTTGCACTTTGGTTCTTAACTCGTAGAGAGCAATTTAATTCTGGTGGTTTCCTCTGAGCAACCTTTAACCTCCATTTGTCCAGTTCACTAGAAACATCTTATATATACCCTTTCACCCTCAGTGGAAGAAAATGTTGTCCCGTGTCCTTGAACTAGCCCTTGAAAAATAAAATATGAATTTCTAGTTAGAAAATAATGTATGTTTAAAATTACTTGTATGCTTTAAATTACAAAATGTCCTTAAAATTCATTCATTTTAATATAATTTTTTTTTATAAATGTTGAACATACAGTATGTTACTCGATATTCTTTTTTCTTGCTTTCCTTGCAGTTTTTCTTTTTTTTTCATTTTTTTCATGATGATTAAGATATGTGAAATAAATAGATATTAATTTACAAAAATGTAGGAATAATTACTTTTTTAACATATAGTGTTTATGAATTTATAGTGTTCATGAAGTATATTGAAAGATGAAACTCTGTATAACGAATTTTCCATATAACGAAGTTTTTTTCGAGATTTAGCAACTTCGCTATTTAAACACGTGTACTAGTATATCAAATAGTTTAAAAAGTTTTTTCATTTTGAAGCAATGTGTATTTTTCTGAATCTAAGAATGCATAACACTTATATGTTAGCTAATATAATAACCCTAAAATATGGAAAATAAAGTTGATAAAAATGCAAGCACATCTTAAAAGATTGATTTTCTTCTGTACGGTTCATGCAAATTATTATTTTCTTTTACATTTGAAAGGAACAAACATGTTTTTCTCTATATACTGTCTAATTTTTTTGTTTTGTTTTTGTAATATTGTAGTTGCTCATGCGAAAAAATGTGAGATTTTTTGTTATGATTTAAAAGTGTTACGACATTTTAAAAAATCTTATACATTTACTATTTATTAAAAAACTGTTTAACTTTATTTCATCCATTGTTTTACGTATGTGTGTAAATATTTTATATATTCAATAAATATTTTCATAAAAAAGTGTTACCTGAATGAAAATATATGTTAAAAATTATCTTTATGTTCAGTCAAAACAAAGGAAAAACTTTTAAACTGAAATTTAATTTTGTTACTCTAGAGAATGATTAAAGTATCATTACTGGTACATAAAAAATAGGCAGGCAAGTATTAATCAAGTATATAATGTGTGGAAACAATGCTTATTTTTCGTTTTTTCCACTTTTTCTCAAAAGCATAACTTTTCTTCATTTGGGTGCAATTAAAAAAATTTATTGTACTATGTGGTTCCAAACATTTGAGACTTCTGTACATTTTTTTTTGTCTATGCATATATTAAACCTATTTTCTTCCCTACATTTTATCTCATATTTCTAAAATATAATGCTGTGTATAAAAAGGCAAAAAAAACTAGATATTTTCGAAATTACAAAATTTTATTTATTTATTTATTTCGAAAAATCATGCAGATATTTTACTAAAAACGTAGGTTTACTATATTTTGTGCATTGCTTTAGATATTTGTGAAAAGTATTTTGCATTTAAAGAGATATTTTTTTAAAAAAAGATGATACCAAACATATGTTATAATTCTTCGTTAAATAAAACAGAAAAAAATGATAAACATTTGTAAATAGTTCTTATAATTGTAATTTACAAGTTTTCTTTTAACCATACATCAATTTAGCTATAATGCTCTCCTCTACTTTTGATACGTAATTAATTCTTCTTTAGTTCAGCTATTCTCAAATCAAGATTCCTTTGAATAAAGATTTAGAATTGTTAAACTTCAATATTTAATCGACCCCTTTTTTAAAAAAACAATCCTTTTGAAGTGCAATAGCACAACACAGAACCGTTAAGTTGATCTTGCATTAAAACAAGTGGGAACATGCATCATTGAGTAGTGATACAGACAAAAGAATAAAAGAAAGAAAAAGAAATGGTACTACAATGTTCTGCTCTCTTTTTCAAGCAATGATTTCATCACGTGACTGAGATAACCAATGAGATCTTCGAAAAACGTTTCTGTATACTTCGTTGGTACAATTTATTTTTCTAGCGTGCAAACTTACAAAAGTCATTTTTGAGAACGTAAAAACTTCGAATGGCTTATTTAAACATTAGATTATTCCAAAGCTTTGCTAGATTTCCATGGCAAAATCTTCAGAATTTATTTTCAGCCATTATATTGTCTGTTTATGCGAATGATTTGCAAATAAAATTTGGATTTCACGGCCATTTATTGAGTTACATTTTTTTCGAAATTTGAGGATATTTCTCCTTTCCTTCAGTATCTTTCTACACGTTCTAACATGTGATATGAATATTTGTTATTCGGTTGTCTTTTGAGGGTTAAAGAGCTAAAAAAGAATCTTTCAGATGAAGAAACAAATATTTGAATCTCTCTTTGAATTAAACTCCCATTGTAATAAGTGGTTTGGAAATATTTTTATATAAATCATCAAGTTGTAAAAATTGCATACCCTGCAATTTCAGTGAAAAAATGAAAGAAAAATTCCCCTCTACATTACAGATAAATCAAATAAAATTTTGTTTTTCCCTCTTAAAAAGAATGGGCAATTATCTAAAATTCATGTTAAATTGCCTCAAGATTGCAATATGTTTTCTTGTTATACACATGATATATTTCTAAAAAGAAACATTTTTGAATGAATAAATCCTATGTATAGCATTCTCATAGCATTACGATGGTATTATTTTAAATATTTGTTAAAATTTATTTTTTTACAATTTTTTTAAAATATGATTGTGCTTGCTGCTATGATTATTATACTTTGCTTATTAAAATAGAATACTTTGTCTTTTTCTGAAGAAAAAAAATAATAATTTGCAGGGTTTTTTTTAGAAAACTTTATATAGAATAATTTTTAAAAATATTCTACTTTATGGGGATTTCTTACAATTGAATAAGGTTGAAATGTCTCGAAAAAAGGTTTACTTTATGTATAACCAAGGGATTTTTTTCTTAAAAAGAACATTTTTTTTATTTTATTAAAGAAGAATGGAAGATGACAGAAAATAATAATAATGAAAAAAATCATGAGCAAAACGAAATATAATTTGTAAAGAATATGTTTGTTTCAAAGTTATCACTAGGGAATTTAAATTAGTTACTATTGACAATTTAAAATAATACACCGGAGTGACAAACACATTTTCGGGGATTTTTCAATAATTGCTGAGTGAAATCAAAGAAAATTTTGTATGAAAATATAATAAGCACTATTTATATAATGATGAGAAAAAATATTGATATTCGTCTATGATTGTTTCTGATGGCAGTCCAAACATAATGTAGAAAGGTATCCGAACACGTTGATATGATCAACTTCGGTCAAAGCACATATATTTGTTTTTTATTTTATTGTATATAGCTGTCTTTGGCTTTACAAAGCATGCTTCTTCTTCATACGTTACCTTACCTAGAAAACAAGTTATAACCAATTTTGCAAAATTTTAAATACAGGAAGTGGGTATTTAATCTACCCTAAGTGGCATTTTTAAATTGTTCGAAATCTATCATGGGGCAAGTCTTATAATCCAAAATGTTATAAATGCATTTCTATGAAACCTGTTGAACCCGATATTTATATTATTTTCTTGTGAATGTACTAAGATATTTATTATTGTTTCAATATTTTATGAATTATGGCCTGTTATTTAAGCAATAGTCTCATAAAGAACATAAAAAAACATTTCTTATAACAGTTATTCAATTAGGTCTCAAAATTTTTTAATTAAAAAAATACATTAAAATTTTAGTACATTCGCTAGATAAATGCATTTAATTTGTTTTAGTAGTACTTTTAATTATATGTTTATTATACATTTTTTTCTCTAATTGCTTTGAATTTTTTGAAAAATATTGCTAAAAATTCACTTAGAATTGTGATTCTTTTAAACTATGATAACTTTTTTTTAAATACTACTAGTTAAATGTTAATATTTATTTGTATTGATTCCTAAAAACGCATTTATAACGCTTTAGTGGGCTATTTTTTTAAAAGTACTCCAAACGTGTTTGGTTACCTTAAATGGAGCTTGATTGCTTTTGATATCAATACAGTTCTCACAATGAAATCTCATGTCGTTTATGAATATGTTTTCGAGGACAAAAAATAAATCTGACTCCTTTTCTTTATTGCACTTCTTGACTAAAAATATTCTGTGAGTGGCAAGCGGCTCTGCTGAGGTCGTCCCAGGCATGACGTAAGAGATTCAAGCCTGGATATCTGGATAGACACTCTTTCCGCTTAATATCCTCGGTCTCAATGTATTTATAAACAAGCTAAGCCCTATTTCGCCGGGAATTATTGTCCATAAAAATGAATGCCTTGTCAGCTGATCATTAGAAAAAAATCTCGCATATATCCCATACCTGCAGTTCAGAGCAATCAGGATATCTTACGAAAGACGTGCAATTCTCAGCTTCTAGCTAAAGCCTCATCAAACCAGACCATTGTTCTGCTACATTCACTACTTTTATGATGTTGAAAGAATGGTAGTGGACTCTTGTTCCCTTCATATGTGAACACGTTGAGAATTAATGTTCAGATTGAAGCTTGACTCCTTATTAAAGAGAACGGAGGTTTTCTGTGATGAAGGATGTTTCCTGTACCATGTCATGTGGAGTCTTCTATGACCTAATGGAAAGTAGCCTTCTATAGCATAAAAGCTTGCCTCATTTTGGTAAACATTATGATTTATAAAATTGAAGTGCTAGAAGCAGCATATAGCTCATTTGCTGTTTGAGTAGATGGCATCCCTTTGTTTCGCTTTGTATTTGAAGTCAATTAGCCCTTATCCAGGCTTATGGCGGCGTTTGAGTGATCCATAACTGATCCTATAGATGTTGTCCCAGTTTTCTGAAATTGAATCCCTAATCTGAAAATACATTCTGGAACTCATTGAAACATCTTACTTACGTCCCCTTGAGATTTACTTACCACCCCTTGAGATTTACTTATCAAAAACCTCCGAACTGTGCTTCATCTTTATCCATCACACAGAAGATGCAAGTGTATTTCGTAAATAGCAATAAGCATTTAGCAATACGAGCATAAACAAACTCTTAGAGTAGTGTTGGAAAAATCTGTAAGACGGATCATATCCACGCCTTTCATTAGTCCAATGAGGAAAATATTTCTTAACTGTTGTATGTTTATGAAATCAGTTCCCGTGCAGAAACCATGATTTATGTAAATTTGAGGGCTATTTAAACTCTTGCGAAGTGAGTGTAGGAATTAGTCGTTAGGCTGCTATTAAAGTTAGATTAGTAAAGTTATTATCTGAATTCTTTGGAGTGCTGGAAGAGAATCTTTAGTCGGGGATATCCAGCTATACCAGGAGAAATCTGTGTGGTGCAGTTACATCAGATCACAAACATATAAGTGGCATAATTATTTGTCTCAAAAATTTAGAATAGTGATTAAACTAACTGGTTCCTCGGTTTGTAACATTTCTTGTAGGTAAATTGATAGATGAAATAAAGCTGTTTATTTTACAATAATGGCTGATCATTCAGTGTCCCAAACTTTACCAAAATAGCATAGTCGTGGCATTGCAAAATTTCCAAAAAATGGAAGATAGGTATTAAGTTTGTTTTAGTAAGAGAAATAAAAGAAAAATATATATCTTTCTTGTTAAGTTGAGCAATTTTCATTAACCACAGGGTTCAGTAGTTTTTGAAAAATCTTTTTTCCTTAACTTTTATGAACCAGCTTATTACCGGGTGTTTCAAAAGTCACGCACATCAGCCTTTGTCGTTGAGTTTTAAAGACAGAAGAATTAGATTAATAAACAGAATAAAGAACAAACAATGGTTAAACGGTTATCTTTCTTGACAGGTTTCCGACATGGTAAAATCACAATAAATGTTCAAAAGGAAGTCTGTTTTCCTGGACACACAGTCGAACTATTCTTACCAGATTAATTGATACTTTACGAAGGGTGTGAGATTTAATGTCCAATATTGCATGAAGGATTTTACTCTTAAGGTATCCGACTACTTTCGGAAAAAGTGATTTTAAAAAGGCGCATTAATGTATAATTTTCATGATATTTAGTCTCACTTAGATTAGAATACATGTATAAAATTGTTTAAGGATATTTTTACAAAAAAAAGTTATTTAAATACAATATCTCGGCTAAAAATTAACTTAGAATATCCTTTTTCAAAATGTTCTCCTTTGGTGAAAAATGCTTCTATTACAATAATATTTTGCTTGTGTATAGATCAAACCTCTGTACAGAGACTCAATTATGAATTGTGAAAAATTCACATTATTTTCAGAGTTACAATCATTTGAAATAACTATCCACGTTTTTTCTTAAAATTTCTCCCCTCTGTTGTCGTAAAACACGGATAAACCAACTTCTAAGTTATATATTTCAAAAATTCTAGTTGAGTCTCTGAACAGAGGTATGAGCTATATACAGGCAAAATATTTTTATAATAGAAACATTTTTCACAAAAGGAGAACATTTTGAAAAAAGTTTATTTTAAGTTAATTTTTAGCCGATATATTGTACTTAAAATTTTTTTTATTGTATTACTATTCTCGAAAAAGTTTTATATGCATTTTCTAATCTAAGTGACTCTGAATATCATAAATATTATCCATTTATACGTTTTTGAAAAATCACGGTTCCGAACGTAGTCGAATACCTTAAGTTCATCAAGCGTTGGGGGTTATTCCTGAAGGTGAGAATTTTCAGATATCCCCATGTTCCTAATTCCAGGAAACATGGTGGCCAAAGTCCTTTGGAAATGACACAATCATCGAAAATTTCAGTTAGAACTTCGATACTGTCTCGCAATATGTGATACGGTGAGCCCCCCGGCTTGTTGCAACATAGATACAGTTCATTACTACTTAGCAAGGATATGAATTCCACAATGATGTTTATGTAGACGGACAGTCTTTTCAGTGGACTTCTTTGTAAAGTGGTCTCCACATCTGCCACTTTCGTTTTCACTATGGATGCTCTACCCAATTTCTTCCGGTCTGCAACCGATCGATCCTGTGTCACGGAGCCGTTGCCATAAACGTGTTATGGTTGATGCATTTGTTGCTGCTTCGCCTAGATACTTCTGCTAAAATGTATATATCATAGGCAATGAGATTTTGTAGCGAAATAAAATTCCACGATGGCTATTCTTTGCTCTTGGAAAAAATTCATGCACCTGCCGTTGTGCTCAGTTGAATATAACTGAGAAGTGTTTTGCAACTAATACATGATACGTTCAAAACTTCCTATGATGGGTCCCCTGCTGCCATCTAGTGACAAAAATCTCAACCAACATTTTTGGATTTTAAACAACAAAGATTATCATCTGGATGTGCATGACTTTTGAAACACCCGGTGTAATAAATGAAGTATCTAATATCGCTCACTTAAATCTCAGAAATAGAGTAATAAAATGATCCTTATTGACTCAATCTTTTTTGTATTAGTTAAAGTGAAATACTTTTCATTATATGTAAATATTATTTGGACATCAAAAATAATAAGTAATTCATGCTATGTTACATTTTAATTCATTGTTTCTAAATTTAACTACTTCATTTAATTAGCTGCATTGTACGAAGATTCTATGTCACGTATACTTAAAATGCCTTTCAAAGAAAAACTAGAGTGTTTTAGCTCTCTAATTGGATTACGGCAGTGTTTCTCAAACTGTGGGGCGCGACAACTCTACAAGGGGGGCGCGAGCCTATTGAAAAGTCGAAAACAAAAGATTATTTAAAAAAATTATTAATTTACTGAAGGTAAACAAACAAAATACATTCTGACATAATAAAAAATAAAATACACTTTTACACTGATACTTTACACTTATAAATATATCAGTGCTACTCAATGCATTTTATAATTAATTTAAGAATTCTAAGCCAAGAACAAGTTTATTAATTACCAGTGACCCCATGGGTTTGTCATATATATAATTTATAACAAAAAAATTAACACTTATCTTGATAATTTTTGTACGGTTTATACTTAAACCTTGACTGTCGATCACAAGTTTCGCGATTTGCATCCCAATGCCAACCGTTTTCCACGTAGGCCCACATTTGTGATGTACTGGGGGAGGAATAAAGGAGCAAAAATAATTTGGAATAAGTAAATCCTTCGCACACATTGTCAAGGTCATTTTATTGCATTCCAAAGTCTTGGAATAATTTTACGGATAGCAGTGCACAGAAAAAATCGTTCTTCGGAAAGACGCATATATACGTCTGGAGAAATAAAGGCCTTGGCTTAGCGCGACGTTTACACACACGGGGACGTTTATATTGAGAGGTTAAAGACGTATCGTAGTTTTAGCGTCAAAGTATAGTATTATTGAATTCAGTACATTGTTATTGTATGGGGGGGGCGCGATGGAAATAATGACTGAATATTGGGTCGCGAGTATTGCAACTTTGAGAAGCACTGGATTCCGGAATAAAAGTGTTTCGAAGAGGGTTTTAAAATATTTCTCCACTTTTGAAAGAACCGTTCTACAATTTTATGCGTATTAATATATGTGTTATAGTCTTTAAGCTTACCAGAACAATAAAGCATAAATGCAATTGATTGAAAAGTATTTTCGTTTTATACTAACATGTCTAACAAATATAAAAAGTAGAAAGTGATTATTGCTCGATTTTTTACAGTCATATTTCCAGTACTTTATATCTCGGGCGTTTATGTTGCCAAAATCACATTTAGCAATGTCAAGGCGCGTATTATTTAATCAAGGAAATAATTCTTTTTGGGAGTAATTGATACAGCCATTACCAAATGCATGTATTTAAACCCGAAGAAAAACGGTTCAAATCAGCCTGCCGCAAATAACCAATAAGGTCACCATGGTTGAAGCCTAACAACAAATCACTGCATAATAATGACTTGGAAAATTATCACAAGATGACATCACATGCTAGCATTACTGGTTGAATATTTCTTCCCAAGCAGAATTCAACTTAAACATTCCTTCATAAATCCCAACTAAAAACATACAATAACTCGCCATCTTCAAGTGGAGACTGTCCAGGACGACAATAGGAAAACTTCCAAACAACGTTCAAAACAATAAGAATGCATATTATTTGCAGTAACACATAGAAAAACAACTTTCTTTAAACATCGCTCTTTTCGCATCCAACTTCCTTTAAATTTTCACAACAAAAAGACTTTCTGGTGTAGGACGAGTGGAGTGTATGCCATTTCTTTTTTCCCATGTATTACAAGTACCAAGCGAAGAGTAAAAATAGACACTTATAATAACAATCCGAAGAGGAAATTGATTCGCATCTCCAAAAGTACCAGAATATGTAACATAATTTTTCTTTTTTACATCAAATTTTTACTATGGAATTGTTTTAAAATACTTAACTTAAAAGTATTGGAATTATTTAGTAATATTCTAAGGCAAAAATAAAATGATTCGAGGCATGCATATACTCACTTATAGAAGTACGTTAATTTTTAAATTTATTTATAAATTTGAAGCTTGTACATGCATTTGCTCAAAATGTGTACGAACACATTTTATGTGAACAGGTCAAGTACAAATAACATTTTTTGTTATGTTTCAAAAATATTTTTTGAAGGTAAAGTAAATTTATAGAATTCAAATAATTATTTAAACTTTATTTGACTTACTTAAAAAAACTCATTTAAACATAGCTGATTTTTTTTCATTATTTACGTTCTCAAGAAATAAAACAAGGCTTAAAACTACCAATTTCAGTAATGTTTTTATTTTCTTGGTTGTTTGCCAAGAAAATAATGGGTCGTACCTTATTTTTCAATGGCTATAATATATTATAGTACGAAAAGTAAATTTCCTTTGAACTTAATGCATCTTTATGCAAGTGCAGTAATTTAGAAGAAAATAAAAACAGATAGAATTTTTCATTAATGGATTTAAAATAATTCAGAAGAGTCATTCTGAATTTACAAGGACAAATAATGTAATTTAATTCTTACAAACAAATTATTATAATTAAATTATAATTTATATTTCATTTCCTTCTGCTTTTTTAGTTGACAATATTTCTCGAGCAAAAAATTTTATTTACAAAACTTTAAAAAGATTTGGATACAGGCGAATTGTTAAAAATTAGAAATGGACGAAATTCATATGATGTGATACTCACATGATAACTACAATTCCGTTTTTACAGCCAATCAGTTCAAGTGCTTCACTGTTGCCAGTTTTAACTTTTTGCTGAATCTTTCTTTTAAAAAGTCGTATATTTTTCAACAATAATAACGCACTTAAGTAAGCAAAATGTATTGTATTTAAAAGTACTCACATAATCTAAAAATTTTCTTTTAATCTTAAAAACTTTTTGATAAAATATTTTTCTTCATGCTTGAAAATCTATCAACCCATATCTAAAATTTAAAATTTTATCTAACTTTTACAAACAGAACAAAAAGTACAATTAGTTTGAAGTCTGTTTTGAATTCAGTGGAGAACACGTGTTTTTTCTATATCATGTGACCGTCAAGAATTAGGACCATCGAAAGAAAATTATTGTATTATAATTTTCCTCTTCGGGATTCTAATTTCAATTTAAGTTATAAAAACAAAAAAATTATGTGAGTGTGTGGTATAATTTTTAATTACACCACCTTTTTGCATTTAATATGATTTTTTTTTTTCTTTCGAACGGTTTTGGATCAATAGCATCCAGGAAAAATTTATGTGAAACTTTTTTTTAACATTGCGATGTTCGCGGAATTTCAATTAGTACAGCATAACAACAACTCATCTCCGCCTTTGGTATTTATTATTTCCGAGTTCGGCGTCTTTACGAAAAACTAAGAAACCCTTCGGTCGATTATTCCTGCCATCCTTTAATGAGTTCATCTTCGAATTTAATTGAATTCGATCAAGCAAATGTTATTCCGAGCCCTGCAAGACTTCTCATCTAATTATACACGAATATTTTGTGTATTTTGTGTTGTTGGTTTCTAAACTTCGTGCTATAACATCATGCACTTCATCATTTGTAGCCTTTTTCACCGTTCACCGGTAATTGATGTCCCATTTTTCAAACGTTTCTACAACTTTGTGCGTAGAAGATGACTCTGCTTTATTGTTTATTGCCATCTACATTACTTACGCACCATTGCGCCATCGATTTGAAGAAGGGCTTTTAATCAATGGGAAAATAATTCCTTGATGTTCAACATGAAGAAGACACCTAATTTTTCCACTTTTAACAAAATTTTCACACTGAAATGTTTTTCTAGTCTAATTTTTCAATTCCTACTTTTAGTCCACTATTTCCCTATATATATCTTGCTCAAATTTTCAATCGTTAATAAAATACTTTCTATTCATCCATTCAATGTAGCACGTTGGACTTCTAATCCAAAGCTCGTGGGTACGAATCCTGCAAGGGATGGCCTAATTTCTGAGAATTTGATTTATTAATGAATAAATAGTACAAACAAAAATAATAGTCAACACCATATGTAGGAAGAAAAATGGAAAATTGCTTTCTATTTTGACACTTATATAATATTGTGGTTCTTGTATGAATATACATATTTATATATATATTGATTGTAAAAATTTTAATAAAATTAAGTAAAATATCATTTTTCTTTGTTGACCTAAGTAGGAATTGACTTTAAGCAAGTAATATATATATATATATATATATATATATATATATATATATATATATATATATATATATATATGCGCTGTAGTTTCAATCTTTTTCGCCATTTCTCGTAGGATCTCTTTCAAGTAGGTGGTGTTTTCGTGGACAGGATTTTTGAGTTAAGGATTTTTGTTTTACAAGTAAGTTTTTCCTAATATTTTCTATTAAAAAAGTTTATTATTCCTCTCCTTGATAGATTCATTATTGTTCTCTTTTCTCAATTTATTTTTACGTTTTTATTAGGTTTTACAACCACGTGCTGTATTAGGCTTAACTTTTCAATTTTTTTTTTCTATTATGTCGAAAATTTCTGTTGTACAGGGAAGGTGGATCCATAAAGCATTGCTAACCCTAATTCAGTGAGAGCTTTAGAAATCATAATAGGTCTCCAGTTTAGTCCTATGACTTTTTGTATCTACTTTTGTTGTGTTTGCTGAATTCCAATTTCTTACTTATTTAGTACTGTGGGTTCTATATATATATATGCATTACTTGATTATTATTACATAGAACAAAAAATATTTATAAGCATCGAAAAAATGGGGTGGAGTACCACCTGCCCACCTGACGGCTGACCATCCTCCATTGTACAAATTAAACAATTGTTCATACTCATTGCTCAAATTGTAAAATTGTAATTTATATGATTTATGTTGTTCTATATATTTTTTTCAATATGTTGTAAGCAGGAAATAATAAATTTCAAGTCTTTATCTCAGCATTTTAATTTATATACTCCAATTTAGTGCCTCTTAAAAAACAATGCTCCAAATCACCTTCTTTTCTAAGACTCTTCAAGCTTAAGGTTTACAATTTTACGGCTGGTTCCATATTTTTCCATCAGTTCGGGATGTAAATTTTCAACTACTCTCTTATTTTTTAAAAAAAATCTTTCGTTTGTGCACTGTTCTAATTTGTTCTTTTTTTCACTAAATTCGCTCTTGGTTCTTGGTCCCTTTTCTGTTAAATTTAACTTTTTCAGACCCATTTTTACTGACTATACCTTATTTATAAATTAATTTATTATATCATCACAAAAAACCTTTTTCCATAGATATAGAGCATGTTTTGTGAAATTAAAATTTGATGCTCTTGTGTAATTATTGTTTTATCTTAAATAAAGTAAGAAACGTATATCTGGATGTTAAATACGCGTTAAAACTACTTTCTGTTGTGTTTATTTTATAATAAAAACCGTGTTTCTTACATTACATCGGCATTTCCGAGGAAACTTGGCAAATTATTGGCGATGTAACCCAATTGGCATCATAATTTGTATTTCAGGTTGTTATCATTTTTACGACGTGGTGGCTCTTTTTGGCGGCTACTATATTGAAGCTTCTGTAAATTACTGGAGAAATCTATAATATTGCAATCTATGACGTATGCGGATTCTTCCAGGAAGTTCTAGAAGGTAGGGGGGGGACCCCCTATGCAATTCGATCTTGGCGTTACTCCTCTTCAGTTAAATTCAATTTTTTACGACCCCTTTTTACCAACTATACCTTATGTATAAATAATTTTTTTACATCATCATGAACAATTTTTATTATATATATGTAGAAAGATTAAGACAGATTAATTGCGAAGAATTTTATCAATTAGTTTGAAAGCGTTTTTATTTCACGTTTAGATTCTGTAAATGGTTTTACAAATCTCTTGGTGTTTTTTTAAGCCAGTGTTTCCACCCCTTAAAAATTGACAATCACCATTCTTCTTACCTTTCTAAAATGGTCACTGGAGATCACATAGCAATTATCGTTCTTTTTTATTTCACACACATGTACCTTTTGCATTATAAATGTTCATGGTGGATGCTTTTATTGAGATGAATTAGAACCGCCCGTGACTCCATAAATATTCGTTCTAACCAGTTGAGTCAGAAAAGGTTTCTTTTCAAATCCAGTTAACGGACAGTTTTATTTTATTTTCGCTATTTTAAATGGCTAGGATAGATACTTCTCTTTTGATTCCTCAGTTTAATTGTACTTTTCTTAACCTTCTCTAAAATATCGGTTGAGCCTCGGAAAAAAGTCAGAGACATCATTAGAAACAACTCGGTTTTGGAATATTTTAAAAATCAGTGTGGGGATGATTTTTATTCGAAATTCCATTTTAAAAGTAAGAAGTACAACAATTTTCATAAAAATAGTTTTTGAACAGCATTTTTTAACATAATGCAACTAACTGTCCGATACTCAAAAAGCTCATTATTATAATTACTATTCAGATAGTAATATTTGAAACACTCCAGAACATTAACAATAATGTTGTGTATATAAGCATTTCTCAAAATTATTATCATTGAATGTATTTATGTATTTATCAATTTACTTCTCTTTCTCATTTATATATATATATATATATATATATATATATATATATATATATATATATATATATATATATATATATATATATATATATATATATATATATATATATAAAAAATAAAACACATTCTTTTCAATGTTTGTATGTTGCAATAACTGTGTAAGAAATTCTTTTTTGTTTTACGATAAAAAATGCTGTTTCTTTCCGAAGTATGTTTTGTCATTAAATTGATTCATTCAGGCTTTGTAATAACAACATTTGGTTTTTATTACTGAAGAAAATAACTTATTTTACATTATTATTGCTTTGAACCAATAAGAGACACTTGAACAGAGATTCCCAAACTTTTTTTGTTTCATGGACGCCTTGCCATATTTCTCGGTTTGAGATAGACTCCTTAATTTATATTGGATTTCGCAAATTTATTAACTTAAATATCTTTTTGTGTGTGTGAATACTGGCACAACTACTACTTTGAGAGAATTAAATTTCCAACTGTAATGAAGAGTGTAGTGTTTTAAATTTAAAAAGCGCATGTTAATTAAATTACAATTTTTTAATACATAAAATAACTGTTATATAAAATAACTAAACAACAACCAAATGAGTTTAATGTGGGATGGATGAATCTGGTGATGCAATAACAAATTTTCAACATTCGGTATCACCTTTGTCAGGTTTAACCTTAATTCTCCTCTGTTAATAGTGTCTAGTTTCTTTTTCTTTTTTTTTGTTTTGTTTTGGAGACTGACAACCACGTTGAAACTCCTTCTCACTAGAAAAAGCAATTAAAATCTTCCTCGCGATATTTTATAATTCGGGGCAATTAACAGGTTTGCCTTTTAAAAGTCAAAATTGCCTTAGTTTCTAAACTTTGAGATATTCGTTAATGCTTATTACGATCAGTTCCTTTTTGTAATATGACATTGTTTTTTTTTTCAATGCAACCATATAAATCCAATCCCTAATGTTGAATTATCACAGCCAAAATATTCTCAAACATGGTTTCAAAACTGAATAAGAGCCATTTAAATATTGAACGTATGTTAAAACGTCCTGAGATGTTGTCTGTAACAAAATGAGAAAATTCGAGCCTTCCAGCATTATACTTATTTAGCTCAATACTGGAAAAAAACGCTGAAATGGTTCTTGTTTTAATAAAATTTATGCTGCCATCTTGAAAGTGCAAATTAACCTCCATAAATTTAGTAAATAGATTTGTTGAATTAGTAAAATTTGGTTTCCACTAGATTAAATTTTCATTTAAAATTAAAGTAATGATTTAGTTTAATGAGAGGCACTGTCATGCAAAGACACCCATTTATACCTCATGGACCCCCAAATTATTATTTTTTTTGCTGAAATGGACCCCTTGCGGGTTGTCATAGATCCTTGGTGGTCTATATAGACCCCTTTGGGAATCACTGCTCTCGAACAATAACGTGAAAATTTCGCTCTCATCAACTAAACGAATGGGCTAAATTCCAGATGGTCAAGTGATAAATGCAATCACGTGTTCTGCACTGAATTCAAATCTGACATTAAACTTGCACTTTTTGTTCTACTTGTAAGATTCGGATAAAATTTTAAATGTTAAATTTGAAAATTTGGCAAAGATGTTTAAGATATTAAGATCCCTCAAGAAGTTGTTCAAAATTAAAAAATTAAAATTTTTATAATATGCGTGCATTTTCCAATAAAGTGCATGTTGCTTACCTATGTACAGCATTATTATTGACAAATATGTACTTTTTAAACGAAGTTTCTGTAATAGGAAAAATAGTTGGCAACAGAAAAGAGCATACACTGATTGACTGGACATGCGTTTGCAGGTATCTTAAGATTGTGACATCACATGAAATTAGTCCAATGTGGATTTAACTTTAAATGTCTGTGCCATTTTTTAATTCTTATAACTTAACCGAGTTGAAGGTAGTACTAAGCAGAATGGCATTTAAAATCGAATGATGGATTCTAGTTTAACGAAGGGGCGGGTAAACCTTTTCAGGGTACAGACTATTTCTAACTTTTCAAGATATTGCGGTCTACGCAGTGGAATGGGTGTAGTGAGTTAAGAAAAAGAACTACAATATTTATTACAACTCAATACAAATTCGTAATGTGTACTTACCTACCTAATTGCAATTAACAAATGCTCTCTTAAGTCCATATTGAACGCAAGATACAAAAAAATAATAATAATATCATCAATTGATTCATTTGTTACGAAACAATTCAAAATACATTAAAAAACAAAACAGTTTCACCTCAATTAGTTTTTGTAGGCATAGTCAGTAGTCTGCATCCTGTCAGCAAATCTTGAATATTTATTGCATAATTACTAACGGCTGATCTTCAGGATGTCATCTTGTGACGGGCTCACGCGTCTTTTCATTAACATATCCCTTGGTTCCTTGAGGCCAGAATTAATGGCAACTCTTTTCCAACCAAACCCAAGAAGTGAATCGTGAAGGAAAGATGCAAATTAGGAAGCTTTTAAATATCAGAAGTTAGAGTAAGCTTGGTGGCAATTTGAGGAATGGCACGCTAATCAATGATTCAAGCGTGAAGAGGTTTTGAACAGATTAAGTGACAACTAACAGAAGTTATTCATGACAGAGAGTCATTAGGTCAAGGTGCATACCATTGCACTCCAGTAAATCCGGAACTTCCAGTAAGATTGAATTGATCTCGCGATCGACATAAAGGTAGAAGTGTCTATTTAATATTAGGATAGGTGATAGTATTGGAATTGAGTTTAGGGCTAGTTAATTATTGATAGTGGTCCGGGCTACGTTATTTCGGCATTATATATATATATATATATATATATATATATATATATATATATATATCACCGCAGATTCTCTCACATATATTATTATCTAATTTCTTAGAAGTTTAAGTTTTAATATCTTAATAAAGTCAAATTAAAATCATGGCAGCTTCTAGTTCTTCCGTTATTCATACCCCTCCAGCTCACGCTGATAATCAAGGAGAAGGGCACCCGATGAGGGCGCCCTTAGAACCTCAAAATGTCTCTGCGGTCCACCAATCGATCACAATCGACTTTATTCCCGCCCATGTTTTAATGTATTGGAATGTATACTCCTCTGTTTTGATACACAAATTTTAGCTGTTATTTATCGATCGCTAACATTTTTTAAATTATTATTTTTTCGCAGATACACACCAAAAAAAAATGTTCCATCCCTAATGAGTTGAAACAGCTGGTAGACAGCCTTGATGTAATATATTCGTAGTTATAGTGGTGGATTATACATAAGACAATTGTCAGAAAGCAATTTTTTTTAAAAAAGATGCGATGAGTTTTTAAAGTTAAAAATCTCTCTTTATCTAAGCTATATGCACTCCATGTTTTGGAAATACATGGAGGTTCTCAATTGTTTCCCTATAATTTTAAAAAGGAGAACTGGTGAAATGTTCCTATTATTCACTTTATTTATTTGTCAATGCTGATTCAGTTGATTCTTTATTAAATGATGCACAATGTATTCATGTATTTAAATACTTGAATAAATTGATACAACTTCTCACAGAATAGGCTATTTCGATTTAGATAAATTTGCATTATAACTTTAAAAACAGCGACAATTTTCTATCAACTATGTTATTTCCATACAAAATCATTCTAATTAATAATAATTTATATAAATGGTACTCGTACAAGATAAGAAAAAAATGGGTGTTCATATATGTTTTCTTTATAATTAATAGCGTAAATTTTTTCTTTTATTTAAGATCTTGAACTTTGAATTGTTGCTATAAAATCGTTGTAGATGACCTCCAAAATTTCATTGGTATGGTTAAATCTGAAAAATTTATTTTCCCTAATACTGAAATTTTTCATTCGTTATGACTCGGTGATAAATTTATTAACAATCCCCTACATCAGAAATATGTTTAGAAATGTATTATCACGGAAATAATCATACATGATATTATTTAGATAACTGACTTAAGGGTATCCGACTACGTTCGTAACCGTGATTTTAAAAAAGCGCATAAATGGAAAATTGTCATGATATTTAGTATCCCTTAGATTAGAATACATGCATAAAATTGTTTTAAGAACATTTTGACAAAAAAAAATGCACTATTTTGGAAAAAAATTAACTTAGAATAACCTTTTTTCAAAATGTTCTCCTTTTGTGCAAAATGCTTCTATTATAATAATATTTTGCCTGTATGTAGCTCAGACCCCTCTACAGAGGCTCAACTAGAATTTTTGAAAATTTCACATTATTTTCAGAGTTACCCACCAATTGAAATAATTATATTCGGGTGTTTTTTTTTAAATTTCTCCCTTCTGTTACCGTAAAACATGAATAAACCCACTTCTAAGTTATATATTTTAAAAATTCTAGTTGAGCCTCTGTACAGATGTCTGAGCTATATAGAGACAAAATATTATTATAATAGAAGCATTTTTTACAAAAGGAGAATATTTTGAAAACTGGTCATTCTATGTTCATTTTTTGTCAAAATATTATACTTAAATATTTTTTTTATTGTAATACTATTCTTAAAACAATTTTATA
The DNA here is from genome assembly GCA_019973935.1 of Trichonephila clavipes. NCBI lineage: Eukaryota > Metazoa > Arthropoda > Arachnida > Araneae > Nephilidae > Trichonephila > Trichonephila clavipes. The sequence continues at coordinate 827,718 of BMAU01019922.1, forward strand.
TACATTTTCTAATCTAAGTGACACTAAATATCATAAATATTGTCCATTTATACGCTTTTGCAATATCGCGGCCCTGAACGTAGATGGATACCGTAAAGCACAATATTATTATTCAAGTGAATAGACAAATTGACTTTTTAGAATAACATACAAAAATTAATCCACTATCGGTATTTCTAAGTAATTATCATTAAAATATTTCCTTCATTTATAAATTAACTAATTAATATTTTCATTTACAATATATTGCTTTAAATTTCACTCTCAACTCTTTGAAGACTAGTTTTACCTTAATTTAGATTTTTATTAGAAAATGTCCTTTTCATGAGTGTGCTCCATATTGCTTTATGTTTGGAATGCAAATGGGTCAACTATAGCATACATCATTAAATAAAAAAAGTATGATCATGCAAGTCCAGTCTATCACATATGCAATCAAAGAGGATGTCTCTAAAGTGGGTACGAGTATCTCAATGATATACTGGGGGGAGAGGTGAATACAAAGCAGTAGGTACCAGTATCACGTAAGTGTGAGGTTTTCTTTTTAGTTGCTGTGCCTGGTTTCACTATTGTTTGGAACGCTCAACAATACAAATTTACAGGATAGGGGAAGCTATGACTTTTAGGGAAAATATACCTGTGTAGTTACTTATCCCACCCAATCGATAGTAACATCAGTTCGGGGGTCACCCAGCCAGTATGTCGGATATGACCCTCGACTTGTAACCAAGTGGATTCAGGTTCGAATACCGAGTAAGACATGGTTGTATTTTCTTCGGGAAAAGAGCTCGGACTTTCACCTGTAATGGATTCCTGTCTCAAATGGAAAGCAGCGCACCTCTTCTTGTTATATGCTGGAATCATTATCTGTAATAAAAATGTCTGTATTATTCTGTTTGTGTTATATTTATCTGTTCTTCCACACTTGTATTTCATATGTATCCCAGGATAAAAAATACACGACAGCAATAACAATATCAGTTCGGGTCCCTCAAAAGCCATCGTTGTAGGAAGGGGGGAGATTACGTCTGTCATTTGGCCGCAGCTGTTTGAGTATCATGCTGGTGATAATACTATTTGGTTCCGTTCCACTTAAATTTTGAGGATTACACCCTGGGGGTCCTTACCACTGAACTCTTGAGAAGACTTTAGGCTTTCTTAATGTTTTAAGTGTTATGCCGCACAGGCACTGTACATTTATAAACATCCATGTCTCCTCCAGGATTCGAATTCAAGCCCTTGGGCGCACCAAACAGTTCAATTAATCAATATCCTGTTTGGGGGGGAATTTCCTCTGAATGTTTAGCAAGAAACAACATACCACTCAAGATTTATTCTAATTTAAAATAGAACTTTGTTATTAAATTTTTAATTATATACAGAAAAGTGTTCAAATTATTAATAGATAACTAATTTCATTTTTGCCTAAACACACATACACACACAAACATAATACACTGCAACTTATGATGATTTTCGTTTTAGGCATTCGTCATTAGAAAATTTGAAGATCTCTAGTCAAACAAACTTTTCCCACTACTTACGTGTCGATTCCTTTAAAAAAAGAGTTAAATAGTCCAAGCCTACCCAAATCGAATCAATAAATTTCCAATTTACAAATTCTTAATATTTTCGCATCCATTTCTTAATCTTCCTCTGCAAAAACGTTCTTAAATTTATGCACAGTCCCTTGCAATCGCCAAGAGATTTTAGAAAATACAGCTCGGAAAACAATTTTCTCCAGTGAAAGGTATGAAGACAGATAACTGAAATACATCATCGTGGGTATGCGTCTATTTGTCAAAACTGATTACACAAGACAATAAACTACACTAAAGTAGGGAACAATTCCTTTTTTTATTGTACACCGACACAATCCATTCTTTATAAAGAGGAATCGACTGCACTTTGCTACTTCAATGCTCAGATGTGTTTTCAGAGAACAAGACTCGGTGTATATGTTGTACGAGTCTTGGAGAGATTGTCCTTTAAACGAATTTTCAGGGTAAAACTATTAATGCGTTTTGTTATGTTCTCAAATGGTTTCTTCGTTTTTCCGTTATTATAAGAATTTTGAGTCATTGTTATTATTTTGTTACTGAGATTTTGGTTCGGATGATTTTAGATTTCCTGGACGTAAAATTTATGAGGATGTGCAAGATGGAATAAGTGCATTTTTTCTATTTTTGATAAAGATTTTTGAAAACTGTAACAAAAACACACATACACAGACACACACACACACACACACACATATATATATATATATTATATTTGTTGTAAAATGAAACCGCATCCACACGTGCGTAAAGTCTTTTTAAACCATGCCATTCAGTATTATCTACCTGAGATAATTTCAACAGGAGAGACACAGAGAGTAATGTAACAAAAAATAAATTAAAGAAATTCCTACTTCGTTAGAAAAACATACTGTAGCTATCACTTGCAGATAAATCTAACATCAAGTATTTTATTAATGACTGAACATTTAAACAATATATATATATTGTGACATCGTCGATTGTTGTGAATCCCCATCTTTCTATTCACGATAAGTTTAATAGTTTCACCAGCTGTTAAGGGACAAGTACGACGTCTTCGATTGTTGTGAACTCACACCCATCGATTGTCCCTGCATTTTTAAGATCCACCAGCTGTAAAATGACCAGTGCACGTGGCCATGGGGCCTTTGTTTACTGTCTGAACTCGGGGAGTGACGACATCCTTGACGGGTCGCCATATTGGTAAATGAGAGCCGGTGCCCCATTGACAATAGGCGAAGCCTGTCTTAAAATAATCATGTCATCTTTTCTGGTGTTGAGAGAAGGAGATACTAGAAACAGGTGGCGTGAGGGACAAGTGTGTCCAGATGGCGCCTTGGACCAGACAGCCCGGGTGTGTTTTGGTGTGTTATGCGCAAATAGGACGAGGGAGGCCGAGAGAGACTTTTGTGACCTGCCAATAAGACGGGGCGAGGGGCGTGTTTTGAACACACCCCTGGTGTTTAAAAGGGTTCTTTTTGAGGAGACGGGGGAAAAAAGAGAGAAGACTTGGCGTTTTGGAGGGTGCGGTGTTGAAGCCCCTGGCAGCGATAAAAGATTGTTTTATGGAGGGTGTTGGTGTGATCTCCTCGCAGCGATAAGAATTTTTTTGGGGGAGCGGTTGTGAAGCTCCTCCCGCGAAGAGACTGATTTTTTGAGGGAGCCCTAGTGAGGTGCCTTCCGCGAAACGAACTAGGAAAACCGCGAAGTCTGCGGAATCCATTTTTGGACCTGCAACTCTCCCGACTCGGTGGGGAAATCTGTGATGGTAGCTACCCATCTTAATTATAATTCTTTGTGATGTGATAACTTCAGATTAAGTGTTTAAAAGTTTAAAATAAATAGTTGTAACTCAGAGCTGTGCAAAGTCATTACAATATATATATATATATATATATATATATATATATATATATATATATATATATATATGTCGTCGTTGGCCTGTGTTAGGTATTTGGATATCAGGTCTCAGGAAAAATGTCTTCTGAATTAATTTTCATCTTGTTTAATTACAACCATAACGTAGGTAATCAATCAAGCTTATATTTCACATCTATTTAGTAAGAACACGAAAACAGACACATATAACAGAAGCGACAAGCAGCAGCGATATTTCACATGACGAACATCAAGACAAAGAGAGTGATCACAAAATTCTTTTGCTTTTTGTACCCAGCAGTGAAGACCAGGTGACTATTTTGTAATAAGAGCTATGATTGGTTAAAATGGGTGGGGCAAAGATTTCTGATACTAGTTGATTACGATTAAGATTAGGGCGTTAGTTTTGAACCAAAGAATTAAAGCGTGTTTAAATATTATTAAAATAGTTAATTAAAAGGATGCTAGAGGGAATTATTATGTATATATATATATATATATATATATATATATATATATATATATATATATATATATATATATATATATATGGATAGATAGATAGATATATAGTATAATAAATTAAAAATGAAGAAGTTCTAGAACCTACAGTGCTAAAGAAAGAAATTGGAATTCATAAGACACAGCAAAAGTAGATACAAAAAAGTCTTTGGTCTAAACTGGAGACCTATTATGATTTTAAAAGCTGTCGCTGAATTAGGCCAGCAATTTAGGGTTAGAAATGCTTTATGGATCCAACCTTCCCCATAAAGCAGAAATGTTCGACATAATAGAAAAAAATAGAGCCATGTTAAAAAGTTAAGCACTTTTCTACCACGTCGATGATGAACCTGACAATATAGTAAAATAAAATTAAGAAAAGAGAACAAAATAAATCTAGTAAGGAGAGGAAAATAAAAAAAATTAAATTAAAGTGAAAAAGCTCTTAAACCTACAATGTCAAAGAAGAAAGAAATTGGAGTTCACGAGACACAACAAATGTAGATGCAGAGAAAATCTTTGAACTAAACTGGAGACCTATTATGAATTCTAAAGCTGTCAATTAATTAGGCCAGTGATTTAGAGTTAAGCAATGCTTTATGAATCCACCTTCCCCGTACAGCAGAAATGTTTGAAATAATAGTGTATATATAGGAAAAGAGTGGATTAATAGCAGGAATTGAAGAATGTAGTGTGTTGTTAGCATAATTTTCGAAAGAAATTTTCATATTTTTAAAAACTACACCAGGGGAGGTCATTATTTTGGTTTAAGGACCACGTTGTGAGAGTGGAGGGTACCTGGGGACCCTACCTTTTTAAATTGACTTTATTCGTTAAAATTAAATTCGTATGTATGAAAAGGTATGAATTATACCAGAAAAATCAATAAATATAGGTATAACAAAATAGTAGCAGATATATTCAATGTGCTTATGGTGCTGATTTCACATCAACCATAGCTGTAAGAAAATTTAAATGTAGAATAAGTTTAATGAAACAAATGTACCCCTATTACATTTTTCTACAACTTCTTTTTAAAAAAAATCAGGAGTGAGATTGCCGTGCAAGTTCATGTCAGCTAACTTGCATCTATATTTACTCTTGTTGATCGTTATGCAAGAAAAATGTTTCCAAATATACAGAACATATTCTCTATATTTGTTTTTCTGATTGCCTTGAATGGCTGCAAAAACACTCTTTGCAGGCGGTTAGTATGTCCACCTTTATACTACACAAGGACTGATTATAATATTCTATTAAACTTTGTATTCCAGCTTTTAAATTTACAATGGTTTTATTTTGCTGCTAGAGATGATGTACAGAAATTGAAAAGAAATCTATAAGTTCTGCCAGTTTATATTTATTATACATTATTCTTACAAAATATATGTATGATTATCAATAAAGTTGATACATATGTTTACCAGTGATATAAGAAAGCACATTAATCATAAACTAAAAAACGAAAATCGGTTTATTTTTCATGACAGGTCTAACTGCTGAAATACCACTTTTGTTTTTAATTCCTCTTATTATTAATATTAGAGAGAATATGTTTTTAAAATAATTTTCTATCTCCTTTTAGATTTTTTTATCATATTTTAAGATACGAATAATCCATTTCAAAACATTACTGATACATATTCGTTAGCATTAAATATATTTAATTGGATGCCCCTATAAAAATACACTTCTCTAAATTTAAGAATAGTTCGTCATTTTATACTATACATCTCAAACCTGCATAAAAAACATTGTAATAAATTTCTTACGCAGTTTTGGGGATTGACAATAAAACGGAATAGAAAAAACATTAATAATATCTGTAGAAATTATTAAGACCTATACAATAGATGTGAATTATTTCATGCATGTAGTGGTTAATTCGTTAGGATCCAAATTATGTTGTTTGAGATTTCGGTTGCTATTAAAAAAGAAAGCTTATAACGAACCCTCACTACATTGATGTGTTATATCCTAGAACGAAGAGTCGTCTTTAATCATCAAATTTTTATTTCTTAGCTTTTCAATTACAATCAATTTTTGTTGTATCTGATGGGGAGGGAATCGACATCATTTTCTCAAATCGGATTAAACCACATTTTTTCAACCAATGGTTTTGCTCTATCTGTAACTGTGATTAATAACATGGCTGTAAAAGGTCACGTTAGGGAAACAACCACGCAAAATTGTGAAATTTGCTATCTCAATACTTAACGATAAGATGGAAGGTATCAACAGAGGTGTTTCTTAAAATGAAGATGCTCCGAGAGTAAAAAATTCCTCTTTGATTGCTATGCACAAAGAAAAACAAGTGTTGTACCATCTTGAAATCTCTACTGAATGGGCCAACCCCGACTCACAAAAATTGCATTATTTTTAACTAAACCAGAAAATTTGTTTATCCCACTTGTGACTGCGAGTAAAAGTACAGTTATTTAAGGTGATGTAAGGAAAGTAAATCGTAAAACTGTGAAATTTGTGGTCACAGTAGCTAATGACGTGGTGTAGTATGTCATTTTCCCACATTTTTGACAATGTGCTTGTCCTTACTTAACCATATGCTGGAGGATTTTTTAAGTATTTTTCGCAGAACATATATAACTTTACCTTTCCCCTCCTGTCCGATTATCATTAAGTTTCGAAACACCCTGTAGAATGACTATAAATTGTATTTGGCTTAATTAAGTATAAAATACTTGATAAGATGTCCCGTATTTAAACTCAAACTCAAACTGTGTGGCGCAATAGCCTATGAGGTCCAGGGCCTACTGTGATCCCAGTATATGTAACCATTGGGCGCTGAGGTGCATGAGCAGATGTCCCGATCAGGTGTTCAGTCTTAAGCAAGATCCCGAGTATTTAAGTCCCTAAGCAAGCTTAGAACTCATTTATCGACCTACTGCTGTAGAGATGAAAGGCTGAGTCAACCTTGCCCAGCCTGGGAATGGAACACATACCTGTAATGTGGAAACGTGATATGCTACCACTGGACCACTGGGCTTTGTCCCGTATTTAAACTATATGATTATTTAAGGTATTTATATATATATTACCTTTATGCTATAATTATCACACATTAAAATTTTCCTTTTCAAGTTGACATTTTTTATAACACTTATGGGAACAAAAACTCAAAATAAATCGAGGATGTAGTAACGCTTTTCAAGCTATTTTAATTTTAAAATACATCATTAACTTTTGAATTATAGCCGTACACAAATTAAAGAAATTATATAGTTATTAACATTTAAAATTGTGATATTTAAAACAAAGCTATTTCTCAAACAGTTTCTTGCCTATTGTAATCCAATAACTAATACATTTTACAGGCATATTAAGTATAGAAAATTTGTTATCACACACACAGTTTCTTTTCACTTCCATTATAGAAACAGTTATCAGAAATTCATTTCTCTTAAACTTCCTTTCTGAATTACAAAACACCTTATTTAAATATATAATATAACAGAGAACAACATTCTTAACGAATTGTGTGCATTTCGTAACTAACACTAACATGAATTAGAAGTAAAAGTAGAAGGTTTTAAACTCTAAAGTTGCCGCGAGTAAAATTCAACTTTGAAACTTCGTCGAAAATTAAACAGAATTTGCCCCAATAAATTGCCAAATCCCAGGAAAAATAAGCTGTGGGTTAACCCATAAGAATGCTGTGTAAATATACCGAAATGATAATACAAAAGTCGAATAAATTGCTCTGTAAACACAAGGCAAGGATGTTGTAACTTTGTTAGGGAAACGATTCTATTTAATCTTTTCAAATGTATAGGTTGAGTGATGATTTGTAAATTGTCTCATGTTAAAAAAAAAAGAAATTGATTCAGATATACCGTTGGATGTGCTGAAATAGATGGGTTTGAGATTTAGAGATGTAATTGATAAAGGAGAGTTATGATTTGTGCTTTTTGGGAGGGAATTTTCATAGTATGCATCAAGAGTGCAATAGGCGTAGAAGAAAGTTTATTGTTTGTTTTCTGCATACCATTGTTGTTATTTCGGTTTAACGTTTCAGTTCTTTACTAATAGTATCTTTACTTTAGTATCTTTTACTAATAGTATCTTTACTTTACTAATAGTATCTTTACTTCTTTACTTTAGTATCTTATTATTATTAACTATTTTATTTACAATGTAAAAGAAAGAAAACGATAAAACCGCTATCATTTATAGTTAAATGTGCCGAAGAGCGTGCTTCTATTTGGAAAAATTAATGCCATTTATATATATTCGATGAAAAGTAAAGTAAAGTCGGGTTTTTTTTTCTAAAGAATTTTTTTAAAAAATTTTTTATTTAAAATCTAATCTAGAAGTGTGATGTTCTTTGCAAATTACAACTGTTTGTCAGCATTCTGGCAACCCTATCTAACTTACTGGAAAAATAATTCTCTGTCTTGGAGGTAAAATATTACTCCAATGTGATTTGTACACCCTCAAAATTTATATGTTCATTTCTATAAAGAGAGTTTTGCAGCATCCTGAACAGATGATAATCAGATGGTGCCATATCAGCAGAATATGCTGACTAAAGTAGTCTCACAATCCAACCTTGCTACTTTTATTCCGTTTATTCTTTCAACATGTGGTCTAGCGTTATCATGATGAAGAATTACAAGTTTTCTTTCAGCCAAAGATTCAAAGCATCGAATTACGAATAGTAATGATCAACATCAACTGTTTCGTTTCCTTTTAGCAACTCATAGTGCACTATACCCTTGTGGTCCCAACAACAACACAACATACTCTTCTCCTGATGCATGCCAGCTTATATTGTGGACTGATGTAAACATTCTCATCCACTATCAACTATCCACTTTTCATCTCCATTGACAAATGTTCCCAAACGGTTCCCTTTTGTGAGGAGCAAGAATTGAAGGACATATCGAAACTTATGTTCATTAAATTTTTTGCGCTGAATTCCTGTGGCATCTAAGCACAAAGATTGGACACGAATTTAAAACTTTTTAATGTGATTTAAAGCAGTAGTTTGATGAACTCCATGTTTGAAGCCCATTTGTGTGAAAGTTAACGAGGATTTGTCCTAAATATACTGCGCAGCAGTTCATCATTGATGGCTAACCTGATACAGGTTCATTATTCAAAGAAAAATCTCCCGAGTGAAATTCACAAACCCTCTTTGTCATGTTCGAGTTGTAACTGTGTCCAATCCAAATATGAAACACAAAAGGTTTTTTAACTCTCTATTGCAGTGCTTCTCAAACTTTCAAAACTGGCGACCCACTTTTCAATCATAATTTTTATCGCGCCCCCCTTATACAATAATGTATTAAATGCAATAATAATGCACTTTGACGCTAAAGCTACAAAACGATCTTAATTATAAACCGTACAAATTAATAAGATAAGTATATTAAATTTTATATGTGTAACTTTTAAGTAATATATATTTTATTTTTCTTTCTCGAATTTTAAAATTGGAATAGATTGCAAAATGCGGTGGACTGCATTCAAGACAAAATATAGATCTCAGCCAAATATAGAAAATGTACTCAAAGTCAATTTCTAGTCGTAAACCTTCATTTGAAAAACTTTCCTCTTCAAGACAAGCCCATGGAAGTCGCTAATACTTATTAAACTTGCTCTTAATTTAGTATTAATTAATTAGTTATAAAATACTTTGTGCAGCACTGATACATTAAAAGTATACTGTCTGAAGTACCCGCTCTTCGAACGAGTTCTTTTTTTAAAAAACTAAAACATTTCTGATAAATAGCTGAATTGTCAGGAAAGTAAACCCAAATGTGCGATAATGTTTACGAAAATGTAAAATGATATTTTAAAATGAATGCTCATATTATAATTAGTTTTAAGTGAACTGTCATTTTAGATTTAGCATTTAGAACTAATGTTAAACAATGAAAAATAATATAAAATTCCGATGAAGAATAATAGTGTTATTTTTAATATTTAAAGCGAGAAGACTTCAAAATATGTCTGAAAGTATTTTGTTTTATTTCATTCCAGTAAATTAAGTATTTTTTTAAATATTTTATTTTCGATATGCTCGCGTCCCCCTCGTAGCGCCCCCCCAAGGGGACGCGCCCCACAGTTTGAGAAACACTGCTCTATTGCGTAGTTTTCTTTAGGGACATACAATCTCTTAATTGCACCTTTACTGCTTTCATTTTGACTGTTTAACAAGTTTAAAAAAACTCGCTAAAATACAAAAAAAAAAAAAAAAAAAATGTATAAATCATCAATTATATACTAACCCAGTGCTCCTCAAACTTTCAATATTTGCGAACCACTTTTCAATCATAGTTTTCATCGCCCCCCATACAATAACAATGTATTAAATTCAATAATAGTATACTTTAAAACTAAAGCTACAATACGACTTTTTAAGTGCCGCCGGAGTATCAAAACCTCTCGCTCAGTCAAAGCGTTAATTGCCCCAGACTTCTATGTACGTATTCCTGAAATACGATATTTTCTGTGCACTGCTATCTATACAATTATTCAGAAGGCTTTGAAATGCAATAAAAGGACCTTGGCAGTGTTTGTGAAGGATTTACTTTTTTCAGAGGATTTGCTTCTTTGTTCCTTTTCTTCCCCCCAATGCCCCACATACGCTAGCCTACGTGTAAAACGGTGGAATTAGGGAGCAAATCACGTATTTTTAAACGGTATTTAAGGAGTCAATTATAAACTGTACAAATTATCAAGAAAAATGTAAAATTTTTGCATAAAATTTTATATATGAAAAGCCGATGGGGTCACTGGTAATTATTAAACGTTCCTAACTTAGTATTGTTTACTTAATTGTAAAGTACATTGCACAGGGTTTTATATATGTTTAAATGTATTATATCAGTGTAAATGTGTATTTTATTTTTTATGTCAGAATATATTTTATTTGTTTACTTTCAGTAAGTTAATAATTTCGTTAAATATTTCTCTTCTTTTGTGACTTTTCAGTATGCTCGTGCCTCCTTCGTAGGATTACCACGCCCCCTAGAGGGAGCACCCCACAGTTTGAGGAACGCTGTACTATAACTGTTTAAACAGATTTCAGTCGGATCCGAATTCTTGCTAAGGAACGACACCGCATGAAGGGGCACGAAAGACACACGAAACTTTCCCTTATTAAATAATATGTCAATTAGGAGAGATAATTTATTCGAACAATTAATATCGAAAGGGCATATATATATATGGAGTTACTTATCATATTAAGAAAACAGTTTTTCGATTATTATTATCGTTTTGGAAAAAACGTAAAATAATATGATCGGATACCGTAGAAGAGAAAGATCCCGGTGTTTTTAAAGTAAATTATTTATTTTTTTCATATTTCGAAATTTAGTCACTATTATGCATTGGATTAATTTTTGCAATAGTTAATTAATTTAATGCTTTATTAAATAGTTTTTTGACAAAATTATACATTCCTATGTATTTTTAAAATTTTTGTCGAATAGAACGTAATTTCTAAGGCAAGATTGTTTTTTGAACTATTTTTGATTGAATAATAAATGGACAATTTTTTTTCACTTCTAAAAATTGCCTTCTGATAATTTATGTTAGCATGCGATTTTAGTTAGATAATTTTTTTTCTTTTTTTATGTGATATTTAACAAATAGCAGAAAAATATTTTCTTCTAACTGTATTTTTTTTTAAAAAAAGGGATATATATCTGCCTCATTTTGTATAAAATATCATTTTTAAACTTGTGTTATTCCTTTTTACTGAATTAAAACTGTCACATTTCCATAACATAAACATATTTTGTAAAAGAAAAAACAAAAAATAGCAAATCAATAACTGCAATATAAAAACAAATTTGTTTTTTGAAACAGTTTCCATAAAATTTAAGAAAAACATAGACTACAAGATAAAAGTTGCACAGGACTATTTTGTATAATTATGTTATACGGAATTGAATTTCTTCGTAACCATAATTACAAAAAATGGTTAAGAATTCGAAAATAAAAGAAAACAAAATTGACCCCCCACACACACAGATTCAAGGAATAGTGCTAAGAATCTATACATTTTTTCGCGTGTATGAAAAAAAGTTTCTCTTAATAAGTGTGGAAAATATTTTGATTTATAATAGAATATTTCTTCATGTTCAGTTTTTTTTTTAAAGTTTTGCTTTCCAAATATGCTGATAAGAAAATTATTAAAAGTTTCTGTGCCCAAAATATTTTCGAAAGATCTTCACAGAGCGAAGAGTAAGGGCAAAGTAGGAATGTTCATTAAAGCTCACTATAGAATTTGCCTTTTTATAGTATTTTAGTAAAACTGCGTGAATTCATCGTTTATTTAAAGTCAGTTTTGTACATTAAACTAAAAAAATATATATATATTTTCTGTAATACTCCAAATATTATTTCAAAATGATTTTATTTGTCTATGAGCTTGGAAAATATGTGGGATACCTTATGATTATTAAATTATTTTAATTTCTATTAGTTTTATCTGCAACTCCTTCCGAATCCATTACGAAAAATAACTATGTATAATATTATAATTTACACTTGTAAGATTTTACTTAATAAAACTAAACACAATTTATTTATTAAATCTGTACGAGTATCAAAGCCTCACCTTCATTGTGCTTTAAATTGTATACAAACTTATATGTAATTAATGTTGAAATTATCGAAAAATATTACATGCTAATTTAATAGTCAAAAACATTTAAATTTGCTAGTAAAATATTTTAAATGTAAAAGTATTATTTTCAAAAAGATTTAATGAATTTACTCGAATCTAAGCCACTCTATTTTTTCAGTGCTAGTTAATGTTACTGAAAAGAGGGTGTGATTTAGAATCGGGGGAAAATATTTGTTGGAGGGAGGGGTTCGCATTGAATTTCCCCTCTTTCAAAGGGAAGAATGTAACCATCCATTCTGACCACTTGCATCGACGACTTAACATATTCCGCAGTTTATTTCCAGTATTCAATCTATCCTAAACATAGTTGTCTGCTCGTATTTAGGAAATTCTTTTGGATGCTCTTTGTTTTAATCACCTAAACATCATAGATTTTGGTAATAGCATCAAGACCAGATCACTATGAAGCAGGTACAAAAAAGGAGGCTTCCGTCGCCAAAGGCCCTCATGTTGCTGAACACCGCGACGTTAATATTCACTAACTCACGAAAAAGGAGGAATTTATGTAAATGAAAACGGAAACAGATCAGTAGCCACTGAAAATTGGATACATATGAAACAAATATACGTCGATGGCGTAAACAATATTATAAAATTTTTGCTTGTAATATTCAACAGTCTTTAATATTTCTTTTCCATTCTTCTTTTTTACAAACACCTCATAACAAATGCATTGGGTGTAGGGGATTTGGAAACCGCTCTCTCTGTCTATACTGACAATGTTAAATTGGCTGTATATATATTCGATGTATCTTTTCTCAAAATCTGTCATATGTGTATGCTTGAAATTTTTCATACAATTAAATTCCGCCTTTCTCATTATACTGAAATGCGCTTTCAGCTAATTTTGCGTTTTTTGCTAATTTATGAAATATTTTATCAATCATTGCGAAATTTGACCCTTTTTCAAATAAAATATTTGTAAAAAATAAATTTTTGAGTTTTTTTACCAAAAGGTCATTTCAGCATACTTTAGCCATCATTATAAATATATCATAAAAAATTTGCATACCTGAGAACGGTAGTTTCTCAGAAAAAGTACATCGAAAATAAAAAATTACATTTTGAGATAAAATGATTTTAATGTATAGAGTGAGGCTTCTAATCGGCTAGTAAATAAAAAAAAAAAAATAAATGACTCAATTTACAATAAACTGTGCCTGTTTGGGTTTTATATCAGACGTTCAACATTTAAGCAACGGAGTACTTTGTTTACATCTTTCGCCATTCAAATAGGCGTGGCCCAGTTTCAAAGATTACTTAAAAATAGGTATTAAGGGCTTCTAACTACCCAAGAGGTTAAAGAAAGGTATTTTTAGAAAGGTTAAAATCTTTATACAATTTGAAAATGTAAAAATCTTTCCAACTGCTCTTAAGAAAAACGACATCAAGTGGAAAAATGACGACGTCGGCTCCACTTCCGTTGTGACGATGGTAGTGACGAGATATTTTTGAAACATGATACTGGTGTTTAGAGTAATTACAGGTATGTATTTGAAGGTGTTTGATTCTTGATATAATTGTTTCTCATTATTTTTTTTCTTAATTTCTGAAATATCGGAGATTGATGAACCTTTTGCACAAATTTTTTGTTTTTTCTTAAAAAACTTGTAAAGAATTGGGAGTTACGGCCTGTGTGTAATCGATGGCAAAATTCTTCTTCAAAGAAGAATTTGAAAAATTGAGGTGTGGCTTATAATTCATGATGGCTTAGATTCGATAAAATATGGTAATTAAAGTGATTTTTGTGCCTTATTAATGAAAAAAAAATACAACATTTCTAAGGAAATATCCTGCTTAAGTTATATTGTAATCCTAAGGATATGTAAGTTATATATTTTGTTTAATATTTCTTCGTACGAATCCCAAGAAATAAGGCATGATGCGAAATCATATATTATTTACTCTTTTTGTTATTCATGCTTCGTATATTTTTAACGCCTATACTCAGAGTATTTCTGAATAAAATTAACTTGAATTTATCTTTATATATTATTATTAAACATTATATTGCTAGTTATTATTCATCATTATTCATTGCTTGTTATTAAAACTTGTCGAGACCCAAATAGAGCTGTGAATCGTGTTTTTTGTATTTTATGTATCTTTTAGTGTATTAATATTTCTTTAAATAACATATATTTGTTTCTTGTATGTAACAGACTACTAAAAATTCCGTGTAATTTCATTCACTGTTTGATAGAGCAAGACATGTTTTTTGAATGCCATACATTTTGAAAATATTAACTAAAACGAAATAAATACTTTTTATAAAACAATGAAGCTGGAAATTGCGTATTTAAATATTTATTATTGTTGTATATTACATTAAAATTCCATGATCAAGTACTTAAAGAAGTAAATATATGGAGATATATAACACATATTGCCTACTCTCTTATAATATTTTTAAAAACATTATTCAGGTATATATTTTATAAATATATTATACATACAATGCCTGTGACTGTGTTTAATAGTTTTTCAGACAATTAAGAAAAATAAATTTCCCCATGGCCAAATTTGATTATCCCTTTTTCAAAATCTTAAGGTTTTTTTGTAAAACGAAATTTTAATTCCGATTTTCTATTTTTCTTATTCTTATTACTAAAATTATGTTTAGTAAAATTGTGCATAGACAGAGAGAAATGTATGTAAGCATTTGAAATAGTTTTTAAAAATGTAACAAACTTATGAATTTTTAAAGATTTGTCACAAAATTTTAAGTGAAGAATTTATAGGAAACTATATATATCTAGGAATATAGTAAATGAAAATAGTTTTTTTTTTTTGGGGGGGAATTTTGAAAAAGAAGTAGCGGAAAATATCAAAAAATAAGAAAACGTTACGCATTTTATAGAATCTATATATATATATATATATATATATATATATATATATGAGAAAAGTTAAATTATATAAATATTATGAATTCCGAAGTCTTTGTACAGTTATCTGAAATAAAATGTGTACTACAATATAAACTTAATCTTAACATCAAATGTTTTATTTAAAGAATGCCAATTTCATACTTAAAAAAATTGCCGGCTGTGTGGCGTGGTTGGTTGGCCGCTGGCCTTTTTCACCCAAGGTTACGGGCTTGACCCCGGTCCATGTCAGTAAATTTTTATGATGCAGAAAATCGACAGTGGCCAAATCGTATGATTATACGACATTTGAAGAATGCCTAGACTGTCTGTTTGGCTTAGGTGCTCTCGACAAAACTAAATCCTAGTACAGGTTTGCATCATTAGACCACAGGTGCAACCCTCTGGGGAGAAAATTGATCGTCAAAATTACTAGCGGTGGCTGTTATTTGCCTATATGGTGCCGTACTAAAAAAAGATAACAGCTACTGGGGAATGTACTAGGTCTGCAAAGGTGAATGCCCTTTAGAAATAAAAGAAATACTTAAAAACATTTTTCATGAAATATGGGATTGGAAAATGCAAATTTGTATTTTTATTTCAGTCATGCTTAGATGAAGTAAGAATCTTTTAACTATAATACTTCTGTTAACTTACATGAATGAGTTTCGTGAAAATAGCAGCCTTTTAATTTTTAATGTTATCCCTTTATGTGAAGATAATTAATTTAATTCAATCAAGGTTATGGCAAATGTGTTTCATAATCTTTGTATCCCTTCATCGAAATATAGCATATTTTAATGTGAAACTCTAGGGATAAAAATTCCTCATCAATTGTATGAATTCGCATCACAATTCCTTTTAAAGCAACACAATTGTTTGAGGTACAAGCAAGGTCTAAATCAGACGACTATCAACGCTACTTTACCTTTTCAATTGCACTTGATAATTAATTTCAGTATTTGGGAGATTTGTATAGAATATTATCACTCGGTTGAAATAAGCTGTGCATTATTGAATAAGGATATCGTGTAAATAAAGTCCAAATGAGAATGATAATATGAAAGCCAAATAAATCTAGCAATAAACGTAAGTTCGATCAAAACTAATGCGGTATTGTTACGGACCAAAGCCATTCATAATACTTCTCGATGATGGTTTTAGATTCTGGAGAAAAGCTCAATTGAGAAATATATTTCACATAATTAGAGTAATCCTGTAGAATAAACAATGGTGAATTGTTTATTTGTATCCAAATTGAAACAACGTCTTAGTGCCCCTGAATATCCGCCGAGAATAGAGTCATCCCATTGTTCAATGTTGCAAATTAGGCCGATGCTCTTTCTGTAAAATAGCTTTAATTTGAGTCTTCTTGCTGCAGTTACAAAGCGTTGAAAGGTCGATACACCAGCGAGGGAAAAACAGCGGCCTGCAGAGAGAGAGTCTGGTATACTTTGAATCGAGATTGCTATCCTGTGCGTGATCAAAGATTCATCTTCCGTTTTCACTATTATGAAAACAGAATTCCTTTATAAGGAAAACAAAATTCCTGGAAGTGTTTCTACAAAAAGATCGTCTTCATAGTTTGGCGGACGATGGCACAAATTCTCAGGATTTTAAAAAGGTGAGCCTAAATTATATTAATATTGTTATCCCATTACTGCTGCCTTTTCTTTTTTTTTTCGCTATTTTTTATAATAAATGTAATCATTTAAAAAAAAGTGCGGCTCTCTGTTATCAATCGGTTCCACAATGTGGCCCACGAGCCAAAACAAAGCATCCCCCTGTAATATACGTTACATATTTCAAGGCTCAAGTTCTTGAATTTACGTGATAGTGAAATTTGGTGAGAGGGCTGCCTGCTCAGATGACGTTGCCATCAATTGACTGAAGTTTAAATCGGGCCGTGGTTGCCTAGTGGTTACAGTAACGAACTCGTGACCAGCATTTCATTAGCCCTAACGCCACTGAATACTCACCATATTGAGAGGTGGATGCATGATGAACCTGTCCAGACTTAATGTGTTTGGGAGTGGTGCTATTTGTATCTAAATGGCCATGGTTATGTACTCATGACAGGCATTGTTTCAATCCCATCTTGAGTTCTGATGTCACTGAATGGAATAACCCTGCAGAAGGGATGATGCTCAATGAATCTATCTAAATTCAACACCTTAAGCGGTCATTTTTTTTTGCCCAAAATATTGAAATAAAATGGCCCATTTTTCATTGCATACAACTAAGCCTAATACTTAACAGAATGTGAAAATAGAAGAGTTTTATTGTAATTTTCAATTTTAAAGTTTTTGCACTATTTTTTATTTTATAATAGAGAAACACAGCAACTACTAAATGATTTCTTTATGTAAATACACTCTGCATGCTATGAGATATTCATATATCTTAAAATTATTTTTATCATACTTACAAAAAAAATTCAAACGATTCGGGATTTTGTGCATGTTTGCATATGTATATATATATATATATATATATATATATATATATATATATATATATATATATATATATATATATATATATACATGCACCATGTTAAATTTAGTATATATATTACCGGCTTTTTCTATTATTATTTTTTCATTTTCATTTCTTCTCAAACAGCTAATTGCACTTTTTACCTTGTCAATCCCTTTTCTTTATCGAATATTTTTAAGAGTTTAAATTCTTGCCTTCAATGAAAAATCCTCGCCTTTTACAAACTGATCGAATAATCTATGCGAAGATGTTTACCAAATAACACAACTTAAATCTTCCAAATATCCCTAACCTTGGGTTATCCCGTCTACTTTGGCCTCACGCGAATCAACTGTTGAGCATTGCACTCTTCGAAAGCGTATTCATATACAGTATATGTAGTTGAAAAAAAAAAAAAAAAAAACTCTCTGGTTCGGATATTTGACGTTCCAGATAATATACATTCAGATAAACGACGTTCTACTGTAACTGCCACCATTTTCCTCATAGGCTATTTATTGGGTGGGAGAAGGAAGGAAAAGGCTCAAATACGCAAATTTTTCTCTGAAATAAGTAAATCTTTCACAAACACTGTCAAAATCCTTTTATTGCATTCCGAAGCCTTCGGATTAGTGTCATGATAGTATTACTAAGAAAAGAATTGTATTTCGAAAAGTCGTATATATACGTTTGGGCCACTTAAAGCACTGGTTGAGTGAGACGGATATATATGGCACACACAGTTACAGGGTTCAATAAGCTGAATCAAAATTTTTAAAAAAAATTCGATCTTTATTGGAAAGAAATATTTGTAATTATTATTTTCTCTTAATATTGAAAAACCTAAAAGAGTTAAATATAATGTTTAAAGATAGTGATTGAGACAAACACATACAAAGCCTGTTTCACAAAACTAAGTATAACGTTTATTAATTCTCAATAGATTTCAGTTGTTTTTTTTCTTTTTACTTGCAAATAATTTCACAAAACACGTAACCGAGTGTATAAATTCCTGTCATTGTCTAAACGCTATTCTTCCATGGATTAATTAAATTTAACAATTTCATCCTTTTAGTTCAGCAACCCAAATAAACTTTCCGTTCACCGATAAGAGCTCTGTGTAAACACGTCTGAGTTGTAAAAGATAGTGCAAAGAAAAATACGTTGATCACACACAGCAAACATAAGTTAAGACAATGCTATTTAATTTTGTTACGGAAAACACACACGTAATTTAAATCTCATAGGTGCTTCTTGAAATAGATTGAGTATTTTGGGAATAAAAAAAGAATTTATAGGATTTGAATGAAATAATTTCTAAAGAAAATGTGTAGTTTCATCAAATAGTATTTGTTTATTCCTATGTGTAACTTATATCTACCGCAGCATCGAAACAATGTCTTTCTAAAGCTTGGTTTTCAGAAGGTTTCATACAATTTTTGTATTCCCTGATAATATTCATTGTTTACAAGTTGTTATTTCTGTTCATACTATTTCCAAAGATTTTGCAGATAACAAAGGTAACAATTAATCTTAGATCTTATAGTTTGTTAACTTAGTAATGGGGAGTTCAATTCAGAAGTATGGTTTATATTAGAGTATAAATTCTGCAATCAACTATTTTGAATCAAATTCCCGAGATATTTCTCAGTTTTGAGAATAAAACAGATGGATATTTGGTTTCCTGTAGGGAGCAAATTACTGAAATGCGAGTAAAATATAAAATGCAGTTTGTTTTTATATTAAAATTTTAAAACTTTTCTGAAATTTTTTGACATCTCTTATATTCTTTATCCTTGGGGGAAAATCTGTTTTTCCTCATATAGCTTATATTTTGTTCTACTGAATTAATGAATAGTACTTAATAAAAAAATTGTAATTGAAAAATGATTGTTTTAGCTTCGAAAACTATTTTATCAATGTAATATTTCTGATCTTTAAGTTAAAACTTACGAATTGATGCTGTTGCTGTTAAGAAAAATACGAGGCTTTGAATTAATGCGCTAAACTCGTGTCGGCAGCATTTAAAAAAATGAAGTATACTCCATTGAATTCAAAAATGACATTAGGCTTGCAACTGCTGTTCTATTTGTAAAATAGTGTTACATAGATCAGGGGCTCGAGGATTTTATGCAGATCAGTCACATAAAACAAGACAGTTCTTTAAGAGCGATGAGAATTTATTGTCCAAAATCCAATCCTTGAAATCAGGATTCAGAAGCAATAATCGCAGAATTAATCTCAGACGGATTTCACACCTTTAATGGCACTCAGACACAATTATAAGTGTCTAAAATACACGTATATAAAAGATTATTCACAAGCAATTATTCGTTCAACAGCCGAAGTAATCATTAATCGATTCAACTATCAGAGCAATACTAACTGATCGCTAGTCAAAATCAGACTGACTAACCTTCGGCCAGTATCTGTCCAGTTATACCTCTCGCGGATAATTCGAGAAAGACCCACTTGCGTCATAAATCTTGAAATTAGTGTATTTCTCTTCCAATTTCTAGAAGAATCCAGATGGTCTTGAACTCGCCCAAAATGGTTACCAAGGTCACCAACTTGGTTGCCAAAAAGGACGCCAATTTAGCTCTATCGCCTAGATTTCGCCAAGTTCTCATTAAATCACTATTATAACGTAAGGGACGGCTTTGGTTCTGAATATTACAATTTTAACGTAAATTAAATCGAATTTAGAGTACCTTAAAGGCATCACACATCCAAATACAAATTATTTACCCTATTTTACATAAAATTCGTAATAATATACATAAAATTTCATTTTTCATAAGTCTGCAAATATGTTCTATCAAGGTCTTAGGCCACTATAGAGGACGAAAAAAAGGTTGTTTGGAAATTTTTTAGAAATACTACAAAATAAATCGAAATTACAAAAACGGGAGATTATCATACGTATCAGTGACTGTTTAGGATAATTTTTTTTAAAGCGATTAATTTCAAAATGGCGGCTGGGCAGCGTTTTCGCGATGATGTCTCTGACTGACTATGACCACTCGACTACCATGGTCACAATGAAAGTTTTGAATTTCCTTTTATTAGACGCATAGTAAATGAAAATAAATTTAAGAAAAACATTTGTTACTCTATTTTCCACAAAAGTAAATTGTGAAACTGTCTATTGAAGCATAAACTCAAACTCAGTGGCGCAACAGCCCATGAAGCAACAGCTAATGTGCCCATCCTAGTATCATGGCCATTGGGTGCGTGAGGTGTATGAGCAGCTGATGAGTCTGAAGCGAGACTTCAACTGTTTAAGTCCCCAAGTAAATTTTTTTTTGGTACTCATTTATCAACCCACTGTAGTAGGGCTGAAAGGTTGAGTGTCTATTGAAGCATACTTTATGCAAATTTCTTGTTTTAATTAGAATTAAAAAGTTATATGTTTCATTCAAATTTATAAAACTGATTGGCTCATAGAGTTGAATAATCCGTATTTATATACAAACAAAAATTTTCCAATTAATTAAAACTACTTTAGTAAGCTAACATTCTACGACGAAAATATTTTTAGAATTATTCCCTTTTAAAAAGCAAAATATAAAATTTAAATATTGTAGTGTGAAGAAATCTTTATGGTTTTACCACTGACAAGTTTTTGAATTCAATAAAGAAATCACACATCGCTTTATATCGATTAATTTACACATCAAAGCAATGATATAATTCACATGAATAGCAGATATGTAACTCGCAGAGCAATTCCTAAGCATTTGGGGGAACTTTCCTTTAATAATTTAAATGGGTATGAATTATTTGAAGTGAAAGCGGACAACGAGACATATGCCAGGACAAATATATTAAATAATGCATATGTATCGAATAATTGTCCTGAATAATCCCCTATTTATAGAATGTTAAATCAAGGAAAATAATCCGTGGATTAACTTTTAGCAATTTCGCTTGAATAAATTCTTAATCAAGACGATAACACACGAAATTGGAATAAATTGCTCAATAAATATAAGTAACAGAAAACAGAAAGGGTATTGTAACTTTACAATGAGATAAAATTATTTTATGACTTCTAGAAGCATGAGAAGAGAAATATTATATTAAAGTATAAGTTATTTTGATTTTAGTGAAGTTTATCGATCTGACCCCGAAGAGAAACATAAGGTTCTTAAGTCTTAGCTTAAAAACTGGATTAAGTGGTTTGCTGTATTAGATTTATGAGACTATAGCAGATAGTGGTCCCCGGCGTTGAGGCCGCATGCGGCCTCCGTGAGTTTTTGTGCAGCCTGCATAAAAGTTAACCCTTGTATTAATTAATATTTCAATATATAGATTATACAACAATGTTCGAATCAATTGAATTAAATAAGAAGTGGCATGAACGTTTGTATGTATTTTCTACTGGATTTTTAAATAACTTTAGAAATTGTTGCTATGTCAGTTATATTGTTATGAATTTTATATAAAATAGTGTAAATAATTTGTATTTGGATATATAATGATTTTATCTCACTCTAAATTCTCGATTTAATTTACTTTAAAATTGTAATATTCACTAGCAACGCCGCCCCTTACGTTATAATGGTGATTCGATGGGAACATGGGGAAATCTTGGTGATAGAGCCAAGATGGTGTCATTTTTGGCGACAAATTTGGCGACATTGGAGACCATTTTTCGGTGAGTTCGGGACACTCTGGATTCTTCTAGAAATAGAGAAATACGCTAGTTAGAAGACGTATGATGCAAGCGGTTCTTTCTCGAATTATCCGAGAGGGATATAAACAGAGAAATGTTGGCGACAGTTTGACGTCTTTGGCGACGCTTTTGGCTATTTTGGTGATCATGTTGGTGAGTTCGGGACCCTGTGGATTCTTCTAGAAAATATTAAAGAAGTAGACTAATTTCAAGACCTATGACATAAACAGGTCTTTCTCGAATTATCCGCGATGGATATAAATAGAGGAATGTTGGTGACCATTTTGGCTACTTTAGTGATCACGTTGGCGAGTTCGAAACCCTCTGGATTCTTCTAGAAATTAGTAGAGAAATCCTCTAATTTCAAGATCTATGACGCAAGTGGGTCTTTCCCGAATTATCCGCGAGGAATATATCTAGAGAGATGCTCGCGCGCCGAAAATCAGTCAGTATGGTTTTGACTAGCGATCGTTATTATTGCTCTGATTGTTGAAGCGATTAGGGATTACTTTGGCTGTTGAACGAGCGATTGCTTGTGATTAATATTTTTATATACGTGTATTTTAGGCACCAATAGCAGTGTCTGAGTGCTGTTGAAGGTATGAAGACCTTCTGGGACATATTTTGTGAATATTACAGCTGAATCCTGTATTTAAATGATTGGAATTTTGACAATAAATTCTCATCGTTCTTAAAGAATTTTCTTGATCTTTGCGACTGATTGGCAAAAATCCTTGAATCCCTGATCTACATAGCAATATTTTCTCGGTCAGTTGTATGGTGCTATAAATGTTTAAAAATCTTAATTGATAACTTTAAGGTTTTTGTATAAGTTATATGACCATTCATGATAGGAAACATTAAAAAAAAAGTTCCATAAAAAAATTCCTGCTTGTTTTCAATTAAAAAAAAAGTTATTTTAAAGAGAGAGAGATCTAAAATTCATTATTTATTTCTTAACTTGAAAATAGTTTTAGTTATGAAAAATTTTCAAGAAATATTTTAACACCCAAGCGATATTTTTTTCATCATTTTTGATTTTTGTATTTTTTAAAACTATTTCCTTTACTAAAACAATGTGATTTTATTATTTTTAATTATTAGAAAATACAATAAAGTGTTTTCATTAATTTGAAATAAAAAAAAATTCAGAATAGTTTTACAAATAGTTTTAATTTTTCACAATAAGAAATTGGGAGGAATTATTTAATGAAATAAACTCAATTTTTTTGAAAAAAAATTAATCAAACCAAAAATATTTAAAATTTATTTAAATCAAATCCTTACACGTAATTTTACCTAATTTTATAATTATAATTTTTACAAAACTTAATACTTCTTGTATACTCCTGGCTAGTGTAAAGCATATATTAGAAAGTTTATATCTTAAATACTTTTCCATGCAGTTAAAGTAAAACGTATATAGTTTATAAATGTACATATTATTTAAAAATTCTTAGTTCAAAATTTTATGTATTGAAATGTTATACACAAGTAAAGTTCAGATTTAAAATTCCTCAAAGTTATGGTAGAAATATGTCATGCTATCAAATGTGGTAGTTTAAGTAGCATGTTTACAATATTCTAATTACATACGTGGGAAATTTGAATTTCTGATGCTCTCAAATTTAAAATCTATGTCTGAAGTTTTAAGGAAATATTTTATAATTTATGATTGGAAATTTATAATATTCACTCGAAATATTAATGTTCAATCATACTGCCATGCATTTCCATATTTATATTAACTCTATGCCTATTCTTCCAAATACCTAATATTTTGGGACAGTAATTCTTCTTTTAATATTTGTTCACCTAAAAATGAATTTTCCAAATTTAACGCCAGATATTGAGTATTGCAATTTTTTTCCTAAATTTTGTATTTTTAAATCTATCTAATAATTAAATTGAATTATTTGTTACTTTTTCATTAGAAATTCAGGAAAAATAAACTGAGATTTTAACGCTAAAAGTAACAAGCTGTAAGCGGCCCGCACCTCTCTCTCGAGTACCTGCATGTGAAGGGGGGAACCCCACACGATCCAATTAATCTATTTATTTACACACAAAGAACACAGTTTCAACTAATAATAGTAACATAATGTCTCAATATTAAACGTGAAAATGGAACAACGACAGTAAAACGTGAGTGATTAGGAGACTATCAAACTTGATCTTATCTTGATTAAGGATCTATATATAACCTATCATCCGATTTAATCTAATCTCAATTCAATCTTAGTGAACAATCGTCACTTTAAACTTTCCTCCTAATAAGAATAAAATCACTATAATTCTAATATTATACCTTCAGTAGCAATCTCACCAGGCTCGAGTAAATCTTCTCTCCTTTTCTCTCTCTCAAGCTAGAAAACCTCACCTATTTATAGTAAGTTAATTCACATATCACGATTATCTTCTTCCGAAAGGCTGGTTGTGAATAACGCGAATTGATAGCCCAAAGATTTCCCAAGAGGATTATTTAAAAAAAATGCAAATAGATCCGTCACAAAGTAAAAAATTTCATATGAAAACGTACATATAGAAGGTGATAGAATCACACATAAAACATACCTTGGTTGCAGAATACATTAAATTCGTTGTGTAAAACCGTTTCAAATGTTTTTAAGAAATTTTCCTGGATCCTGTAGGAGAAAACAAATTGCTTTCGATAAAGAATTACTTTCAAACAACTTGATAGAAGCAATATAACTCGAAAAGTTACGATATGCTGTTATGGTGGAGGACTTAACTTTCGACTTGAACGAACAGAGATTCCAAATAAAATCTATGAAAGAAATATTTTAATTTAAACACCGAATTTCATCATATTTATGTTTTGAAACTTTTTGATGTCATATGTGGCATTTAAAAGATGCCTTGATTATCCATTTGACTCTGATACTCAAGGCAATATTTAGCATCCAACAATACCGTAATTAAACTAATTCAAGTGTCTGAATTTGATAACGAAGCCATCACTAGATGGTGCTACCATGAAATGGCTGTCACATTTGGGGTCTTGCTAAAAAGCAGCCCCACTGAATAAAAACAAAACCTATAAAGAACATTGAAGAAAGATAACCATCGTCATTAAAGTAGGTTAGAAACTGTCAAACCAGGCCGTGATGCAGACCACTCATCTCCGGGGAACTGAAGATCGAACGTTAGAGAAAATTCGAGAAGTGTACCGGAATTCCCAACAAGTGTCGCGATGCGTGCAACGAGATCCTCAGCACTGTTAAAAGAAGTTTTAGTTCATTAAAGACATGACGTTCCACCATGAGAAGTAATCAAGGTAAGTGAGGTCTGGCGATCGAGATGGCTAATGTACTAGAGAAGCAATGCTTCGACTTACGGATTGCGTGCACGGGCCAGGGTCTTCTTAATATTTTTGCTGTTCTAAGAATGAAAAACATGTTCCTTACTCTTATTCTTGTCCTGACTTGTGTTTTGCGTCGTCACCAACCCGTGCTAAGAGAGCGTTTTCGACCCTGCATTGCTACATGATATCCTATCGTCTAGTTCAGGGGTTCTTGACCTTATTTCCCGTCTGGGTGCATCTAACAAACAGGAAATTGCTGGCGCGTTCAGTATAAAAAACTATAGCAGTTCTTAATATTTCCTTATTTTGTTACAATCATAAGCATTATAAATAATATTCTACTCTAAAACGGTAAAAAAAAAATTCAAAAAAGTTACATTTAATGCGATTTGTGGTTTTGCATATTATCCACTAATTTTTCAGTCAGTCGTATAAGATGATATTCCCATTAATATAGCATCTACAAGCTTGCTATCGTTAAATCGAGATCTGATTGTTGATTTAATTGAATTCATCGTTGAGAAAACAACGATTCCCATTAATAAGTGGAACCGAAACAGGATTTTAATGTAAAAAATAGAAAGACTTAATGTGCCACTTATTCAACATGAGAGTCTGCAGCGACAAGACAAAGCAGTATTATCAGTACCAGTTGTAACAAAACAGTATTACCATTACTAGTGGTAACAAAACATTGTTACCAGTACCAGTGCTAACAAAACAGTATTACCATTACTAGTGGTATCAAAACAGTATTATCATTACTAGTGGTAACAAAACAGTGTTACCAGTACCAGGGGTAATAAAACAGTATTACCATTACACGTGGCAACAAAACAGTATTACCGTTACTAGTGGCAACAAAAAATTGTTACCAGTACTAGTGGTAACAAAACAGTATTACCATTACTAGTTGTAATAAAACAGTGTTACGAGTACCAGTGGTAACAAAACAGTATTACCATTATTAGTGGTAACAAAACAGTATTACCAGTACCAGTGGCAACAAAACAGTATTATCATTAATAGTGGTATCAAAGCAGTGTTATCAGTACAGGGGTGACAAAACAGTATTACCATTACTAGTGGTAACAAAAAATTGTTACCAGTACCAGTGATAACAAAACAGTATTAACTTTAATAGTGGTAACAAAACAGTGTTACCCCTACCAGTTGTAACAAAACAATATTTCCATTACAATTGGTAACAAAGCAGTGGTACCAGTGGTAATAAAACAGTATTACTATTACCAGGGGTAACAAAACAGTATTACCATTACTAGTGGTAACCAAAAATTGTTACCAGTACCAGTGATAACAAAGCAGTATTACTTTTAATAGTGGTAACAAAACAGTGTTACCATTACCAGTTGTAACAAAACAACATTTCCATTACAATTCGTAACAAAGCAGTGGTACCAGTACCAGTGGTAACAAAACAGCATTATTATTACTAGTGGTAACAAAACAGTGTTGCCAGTACAATACTATTACAGCTTATATTTTGTTTCTAAAAGCATGATGAATATATCGCGGCCACGCAAAAAATCATGGTGGGTTGAGGGTTGGACACAATTGGTATTGATACAGTTGGTACAGTGAACAGTCAAGAGCACACAAAAATAGCTTCGTGGCCCAATAGGTGCCCGGGGGGCACGGGGTTAAGATCCCCTGGTGTAGGTGTACTCTTTCTGTCCTGGAAGTTTTCAACCGCTGTACTGATACACCCTGTAACAAAACAATTTACAGAATTTCAGAATTTACCTGCACAACAAAATAGTTTCAAAATTATAAAAATTATTTTTTTTTAGATTGCAACAAAGAATAATTTTTCAACTAAATCTTATTTCCCCGTCTCTGAAAGTGTTTACAAAATAGTTTAATTTATGCAAGGGAAAAATTTGTAAATACACGTAATTAAGAAAAACCACAGTTATAAGAAAACAAAGTAAATAGATCTTCAGAGACTTTTTATAAGTATGATGCTAAAATTGCATATATTTTCCAAACATTTTATCTGATTACCGGGAATTCTTAGAAGTTTTTGAATAAAAGGAATATTAATTCTGTTATTGTTTGAAAATCTTATTATTCCTCAACTTTATAGTCACTGAAATATTTATTTTAGATAAAGAGGAAAAAATTCAGAAGTTATTTTAAATACTTTTTCCCCAAGTGTTTTTCTAAGCGAAAATATGTACTCAAAAGAATACAATGAATTAAGGGAAAATTTATAAAGTAAATGTTTCACGATTCAATGCATTTACTATTTTCAAAGTCCATTTATGAAGGAAGAAAATACTATTTAGATAAACAATTTTAAAAGTATTAAAGGCTTAAGTTTCTTCGAAAAAAGACGTAACGTTAAAAAAAAGGAGAAATTAAGAAAAGTAAACACAGCTTAAAACGAGATAAACATTAAAAAAACTTTGAAAAAAGGCATGCATACTTGTATAATCATATCAAAACAGTTCATAGTTTTATTACTATGTTATTTTTTTTCCCTTTTGAACATCAACAGGCAGAAAAAAAACATTTGTCTTCGCATTTAAACTATTAAAATACTTTGTTCGTTGCATATGTATTCGAACCATGTTACCTAGAAAAGTAAATTGAGTTTTCGTTAAAAATCTTTTTCACTCTTCTTAAAACGGTTTCATATGTAAAATTTAACTGTGAATTTATTACAATATGCAAATTTAGAATTTGCCTTTTCGTATATGCTTGAAAGTATTCTGTATGAAGATTTTCGTGATAAATTTTCATAATTAGCTTCATCAGTCTTTTATAATCTGGCGTCATATATCCTCAGCTTTGCATAGTATTGTTCTGTAATTTTTTATTGATAAAGATATGTTCAGTAAGGTAAATTACAGTTAAATGGTGGGAAAAAAGTATTGTGTTTATCGAGAATCTTACCTATTCAGCCATGGGTACTTAAGTTTTATCGCAACCTATTTGCGACATTATATGAAACGAAGCACGTGATTGTCAATTCAGCGCATATCACACATTCGAAATTGAGGATGATAACTTGGCGAGTAACCTTGAAAGTTGGAATTTGTTGTGATAATACATAAGTACCCGGTAAAAGTATTCTATGGTATGGAAATTAGGAGTAAAATAATTTTAAAATTTTATCAATATATATTACAAAAACTGCGCGTGCCACTAAAACTCAGAAACCAATACCGGTACGATCAAATGAGTTATGTGGTGAGGTAGCCCTCTTTCTCCCATCAATGAAGAATATTCCCGTATTTAATTGAATGTACGCC
Organism: Trichonephila clavipes; assembly: GCA_019973935.1. Lineage (NCBI taxonomy): Eukaryota > Metazoa > Arthropoda > Arachnida > Araneae > Nephilidae > Trichonephila > Trichonephila clavipes. Next base: position 856,929 of record BMAU01019922.1, read on the forward strand.
CATGGGCGTTGTAAAGGCTTAAGGGGTATTACAGATAAGTAATCCTTTTTTGAACTATTAGACCTTATATTTGAAATTTTGTAGACACGTTCATTTAATGGTGTAAAGATCACTAAAGAATTTAGCGAAAAATGAACCACGAGGACGTTGCAAGGGCTAAAGGGGCGTTATAGATAAGCCACTCAAGGTAACCGACTACCCAAAAATCATGATTTTTTTAAACCTGACCATTTTTTATGACTTAATTTTACAAGCAATCTTATTAAATTTATAAAAATATTAAGTTTTTTTTTTTTATTTTCCCATCACTAGAACAAAAACTCCAAGTGTTTTAGTAAAAGCAGATGCCATAACTTTACATAAGATGACAAACTTTAAAATTCGTATTTCTCGCGATGTGTTTTTTTTTTTTGAAAAATTCAAACGGGGACAGCGATTGCTCAAAGCTTTTTTAAGGTAATTTGCTGAAATTGTGTCTGTATGTTATGACTATAACAGTGTGTAAAAGCGTTTTAACCTTATGTTTTATTACAAAATTTACAGTTCTTTATTTGAATATAATCTCTGTTTTTTAAGCAATTTCATATAAAGTGCTCTAGTTTTTGTAAAAATTGAAATACGTTTTATCCTAAAGGTCATTTCAAAAATGAATAGCAAAGTAATACTTCAAAATTGGAAAATTGAGAATTTGATCAATTATTATTTGTACAGAGCCGGCCCCGTTTATGTAATTTTTGTCAATTTTTATCCATTTTCCCCCATTTTAGTAGTAACTAGCTGCTAGAAGCAGCGTTGCACAGGCTCTTTTTCTATTTTTATACATTTTTCCTGCTCTTCACAAAATCAGCACTTATAATATTTTTTTTTAAAATATCTGTTGTGTTTTACCCTCCGCTTAGCACGGCGTTGCACGGGGTAATACCGAGTGTATAACTTAAAAAATGACCTTTTCCGATATTTTTTAACTTCTTTTCATTGTTTGACAGGTTTCTTTCCATACCCCGGCGTTGCACGAACATTTTTGAATGCATAACATATTGTCACGGAGAAATTCCCCTTCCCTCTTCGCGATCAGCCCTTTCTGATGTGCTTGTTTGATTTCTATATTAACGTCCTTACAATTCCCCTTTTCGAAATTTTATCCACATATTTTTATTGTCAGACACGTTTTCTTTATCTCTATAGCCCGGCGATACAGTGGCTTTTTTGAGTGTATATAACTTTTTCCCTCCCCCTTGACATATAAGATTTATCTTCAAATTTCAATTGATGACTTATAAAAAAACAATATTTCTTCAGTTAAAAAATTATAAATTAAAAACAATAAAAGAAACCGATTCTGATACTGATAGTAAAAAAAACTGTCACGGGTTTTTAATAATATATAGTTTTTTAAAATAATAAAATGTATTTCATATTTTCATTAATCAATCGTTACATACAGTTGTTAACTTAAAAATGTCTAACATAATGTATTTTGATCCAAAATAGCTAAAATGCCCGTTTTTCGCACGGTTTAAGTTTTAAAAACATAAAAAATTCATCTATTATAGCAGTTATGTATTTTAAGGAGGGTAAAACCTTAAAAAATATTTCTTTCAAAGGAATATTCACATAGTTAATAATTTTAAAACAATTGTGTAAGTTAGCCACAAAGTATATAATTATGTAACAAAGACAAATATTTCAATGTAAGAGAAAATTAGCATGATAGAAAGTAAATAATAATTTAACAAAAACAAATATTTCAGTGTAAGAGAGAAAATTAGCATGCTAAAGATTAAATAGATGTGAATGAATGCAAATATAAATAAAAATTATAACTGAAAAGTAATAGCAGTAGTAAGTTTCTGCTATGGGAACTATGGGTGAAATAACCTGCAATATATAAACCAAAAGGAAACATTAATGATGATAAACTGATTCACTAAATGCTATCATCATAAATGAGAAATATTAGGAAGCCTTCAAATGGAAAAAAATTCAATTAGTATTACATCAGGTATGGATGCAATATTCTGTAACACCTCTGCAATAAATCTAATACAGAGTATTAGATGTAATTCAATACTAAAAAAATGAATTAGTATGAAATAAAATCAAAATCAATCTACCTATATATATATATATATATATATATATATATATATATATATATATATATATATATATATATATATATATATATATATATATATGTATGTATAAAACGGATAAAACAGGTTCCGGTTGAAAAAGTTCAGAAAACAACAGTACTGAATGAAACAAATAATAAACCGTGTTGCTCAAAAACTAATTATTCAAACAATATTTTTTTGCAATATTTTTTTTTTTAAATTATAATTTGATTGCAAGGAGCAAACAAATAAGTACATACAATGATAAATAACTATAGTGATAACTGAAATATATATGCATTATTTATGGACAGTATAACGTAAAATATGCATATGATCTCCAAGAAAGTATGTGAGGAACAGATTATCACAGAAGCAACGTTAAACCATGATGGCATGAAACGTAAAATCACTTTAACACTGAATTTTAAAGAAATTCAAAAATAAAAATGAGAAAATTATTTGAAGGTGCATCTTTTTTCTGTGCAAACATTAAATAGTGACATGCAAAAAAACATGGTACGTTCCGGTTTCTCATAAATAGGAAGTATTGTCTTCACAATACTACCAATGTGTTAATAGCAATTAATTTGAGTTTAGTGTCACTTTCTTTTTGCTATACATAAAGCAATATTTTTCTACAATGAAGAAAACGTTGAATATGCCGATGAAGGAAGAACAGCAATAATCTTTATTTTCAACGACATAAAACGGGATAGATATATAAAACATGTAACATTTATATGTAAAAATATATACAATGCATGTGTATATATACTACAATGAACATGAAGAACAGATTATCAGAAGAAAAATTACTTCGTTGTTTCATAGTTTTTCGAACACATGTTTTTTTTTGTTTGGTTTTGTGAACAAATGGACATGACGGGAAAATAAAAGTAGGCGAGAGGTGAAGGTGTAATTTCATTGAATGTAAAAAATACCCTTGATATTTGTGTCATGAATTGGTAATAATGATATAAAATTCAATTTAAAAACTGACTTTTGAGCCTTTGTATCAAATATAAATACTGTACCTGCAATAATAAGCAAAATTCTCTCTAAAGTTACAAAAGTAAATTTAATTTCAAAATATTTTTCCATTGTTTTACTGATCATAAAATAATTTCGTATTACATAATTTTTCATTTACATACCACATATAAAAATATTTCTTGAATATGAAAAATATTTTACATACATATGTAAAATAATAAACAAAACATCAATTAATCATTCCTTATTTTTGAAAATATAATAAAACTGTTGAACTTAAAATTTTTTTTTTAATAAAAAGTTTAAAATGTGAAAAAAAATAAAATAGACATTTTTATCAATTTCATTTGTCATGTTTTACGTTTATTGTATAAATGCCCATATGAGTATCAGAATTTTTTGATTATGAAAAATATGCACTGTAATAGCCCATGCAACGCAAAGAAAGCTCAAGCTTTTACTGAAAAAAGTAGAGAAAGCCTGTACAAATGCTGGGTCATACAGCTAATTATAATATTAATTTAAATTAAAAGGTTATCTAAGACAGAAAAAGTAAGCTCTAATTTGGATAAAATTGCCATAAACAGTTTTGAGCATCAGCACAAGAAACACACAACAGAAAAACTTGCAATATTTGAAATTGAAAAAGAAATAAATTAAACACACACACAAATAAATATAAAAGTAACCTTACACATATATAGTAGACATTATAATATTAATTCAAACCAAACAGCTACCTTAAATAGATAAATTAAGGTCTGATTTTGATGAAACTACCATAAGCATCTGAGAAGAAAAAAATCAAGAAATCTTATACGTAAATAGAAATTTTAACTTAAATCACACCATTGACAATCTGTTAATTCCAATTAGTTTGAATTGCGGATCATTTTCTTTTAGTTTTTTCTAATTTTTTGTTACAATTGAGAAACATGCAATTTGCCAATAAAGGAAAAAGATACTTACGTATAAGCATCACTGCAGAAGAATTTGCACCACAATATCAAAACAGATTCTTGAGTGTTTTACATGAGAAAAAGAGACAGTCAAATTTTGATGAAAAAAGTGCCACTTTGGCTGCTGTTACTTTAATACGTACGTATCTGGAAAAGCAGTACCCTTTTTCTTTTTCAATGGGGAAAATGTTGTTACATACGTTTTATCGCACCAATGCCAACGTTCAAAATTTTGCATGTGTTATACGTGCTAAATTGTGGTAATCATGTGCTTTGTTTCATGTAACGTCGTCAATAGGTTGGGATAATGTGTAAGAACCGAAATGTTATAGGAAGATTTGTTACTTTTTTATTATTGGCAAATCTATTAATAACTCGCCAAGTTGGCACATGCGATTTCCTATGCGTCGTCTGCGATGAATTGGCAACTATGTGCTTCGTTTCAAATAATGCCGCCAATAGGCTGTGATAATACATAAGTACTTATTTTTTTTGACCAAATGATCATGGTATGCAGTTGGAAGAAGGCAAGAAGTACTGCTGAAATGTACCGATATCCAGGTGCTAACTTAGTTTTACGCTATATTTATTAATGAACTGGGTTTTGTGATATCAACATCAGATGGATTGTAGCCTAAGTACAACTGTAGAGTGATTGTAACACTAATGTTTGGTTTTGCCAGAATTGAAAACATGAGGTCCTTACAATTGTTAAGTACAAAAATTTGTACAAATGTTTTGCAAAGTCGACTCTTATAAAGTAAGTAACCAAAATGGAAGCAAAATTTTTCAGATACAGCTTAAAGGTTTAAAGAGAGAGTGACTACAGGCCTTCTTCATATAATTTGCAAAACTATGACAAATCATGAATATCAAATGAAATAGGATATCAGATGGTATGAAAATATCTTTATAAGTAGCTAGTACAGTAATTACGTCAGGCCTTGTGCAAGAAGGGTAGGTGCTCCCCCCCCCGTTATGCAATTACCATGTTGTATTACAAACCACAATAATATGTAAGAAATAATCAAGCACAAAAATAAAAGGATATTTAAATTTAATGAGCATTAAAATATAAAAAACAGCCTTGCGGAAAACAGATTCTATTATTATCTAAAATCGCAGCTTTTTTTAGAACAAAATCTTTTTTTAGAACAAAACAATATAATTTAATATGAAACTATATATATATATATATATATATAAATTTAAAACGTCTTATGTTTTGTTTAATTAATTATTTATCTTTGTGGTTAGTTTAATTGCAAAATAACTATCCAGATGGCGCCACGGTTTTATCCTTCATGCGCTGGCCGTTCCATCTTTTACGCCATTTTACGAAAGATCTCATCGCAGTAGGTTGTATTTTTCATCTAAGGATTTTTGTTTTACAAGTAAGTTTTTCCTAATATTTGCCATATAAATTCTTTTTTATTATTCCTCTCCTTTTTAGATTCATTATTGTTCCCTTTTCTCAGTTTCTTTTTACTATTTTATTAGTTTCTACATCCAGGTGTTGAATTAGGCTTAACTTTTCAACTTGGTTTTTTTTCCCCTATTATGTCGAAAATTTCTGATGTACGGGGAAGATTGGATCCACAAAGCATTGCTTAACCCTAATTCACTGGCTTAATTCAGCGACAACTTTAGAAATCATGATAGGTCTCCAGTTTAGAGAGAGAGAGAGTCCAATGACTATTTTATATCTACATTTGTTGTGTGTGCTGAATTCCAATTTCTTACTTCTTTAGCACTGTAGGTTCTAGTACTTCTTCACTTTTATTTTACTGTAATCTATATGTATATATATATATATATATATATATATATATATATATATATATATATGTATATATATGTATATATATTATATATATATGTATATATTATATATATGTATATGTATATATATATATGTATATATATATATATATATATATCCCCAACACACACATACAAAACATTGAGCAAAATTTGGTATCGCCCAAATTAAATTTTAAAAAAAAAAAATCTAAGGCGAATTTCGGAAAAAAAAAACTCTTTGCAGAGCATAGCATTATGACCCATAGTATTTATGTGCCAAGTTTTATACTTCTGGGTTGCTTAGTTTGGCCAGAAAAAGTGAATCATACAGTCAAACTCTCTTTTAAAAGTATACATGAACCACCAATCATTCATTAAATCTGTTGAAAGTAGCATGGGTTTAAATGTTTTGCTTAATTTGCAGTAGCGTAATTTTTCAAAGGTGAACATCAATATATTTTTCAAGTAAACTAAAAGTCTTACGAAGGATAGTACTTTTTAATAGATAAATTTTTCAATGAGTTTCAAAATTCTATTTTATGTTTCATTATATCTTAAGAAAACATACACAAAAACAACATTTAAATTTATTGCAAATAATTTATATTATAAACTTACTTAAAATAATGCTAAAGGAGTAAAAGCAATTAAATTTTTCGGTCTTCCACTTAAGACTATTTTATATTTTTTACAATAACTGAATTAAATTAGTTTAATATACATCGCTGTTTTGCTTATATTTTCTTTGATTATTCCGCACCATTCCTTGGATTAGATTTAATTTTGGGATCTCTGTTTCAGCTTAAAAATTTGCGATTTAGGTTGAAGGCTGTGTCACATTTATTATTCTTTTTTTCATGTTGACTATAATATGTATACATTTAATTAATTTTGTCTCGTTTCTTTTTCAGTTTAAGAATTTCTGATAACTTTAAGACCAGTCAGTAGAGTAATAACCTTTTGAATATCGATTTTGAGTTTTGATATTTCTAAAATATCCAAATCGGGACCTTTCTAATGACATAACATAGAAGACACTAGCAGAATTAGAAGTACTTTAAAATGATTTTTAAAAAATAATCACCTTATGAACCACACCCATTTTGATGGTAAGAAATGTAAACATTGTCTTTTTAAATTTGGGACAAAGTTGCAAAGCCTCAATTTATTTTTATTGATACGCATTAGATACATGTAAAATAACTGCTATTTTAACTGTGTTAGATATGCTAAAAAGTTTTGGAGCCAAATTTAGAAGCGCGGTTTGAATTTGAATGTTATATTTAATCTTTAGGGACTTACCTAAATTTAAGTCTGCTCTTCACTTTAAATTTAGTTTTAATTAGTTATTATTACTAATTATTTAAACTCGCTAAGGCTTACTAAAGAGTTAAAAATAGTTGAAGTTACAATAATGTGCTGCTGATTTTAGAAAAATTTGGATTGAAAATTATAGTACAAAGCTAAGATTTTTTTAATAAAATTCTCTGTTTTCTAAAATTTTTATTTTGAAAATTGTGTAAATTTACTGTGTATGCATGTTTAAAATTTATATTTTTAAAATTGTGTAAATTTACTATGTGTGTTTCTTAAATGCAATTGTGTATACTGAAGTGACATTTTTGAAATATTCTTAAAACATTTAAATATAAAGCAGTTATCATAACAAAAAAATGACAATTTTTAATAAATTGATAATAATTGTTCGGTGAACTAAAAGTTTGTCTTTGAAAAACTAACTATTATATTAAAAAAAATTCACTTCAGTATAAATTTAATGTCTGATTAATATAAATAAAAAATTGAGTCTTTATGTTTAATATTTTCTGAGAAAAAAGTATGAGATGATACATTAAATGTGTTGTTTAATTTCTTAGCGAGAAGCTTGTTACACACATACAAATACATAAATTTAATGTTTAAAAACATAAAAACAGTTTATTTTGTCTGTTTTAGAAATCATTTATCCTGTTAATAGTAACTTTTGAAGTTTAGAAGTTAGAAACTGACTGCAAGAATAAGACCTAATGATAATGTTACGAAAACATAAAAAAAATTTGAGAAACGTCGTGTATATCAGGTATTTTTAAACACCATCTCAAATTCATACCCAAACACTATATTGATTCATTTTCACATTATATTTATGATGCTTTGTTTTAAAATTTTATATTAGTAATGCTTGAAAGCTACAAATTCTTCAAAAATTGATATAAAATTTAGAAAATTGATATGTTACTAGAAAATATCTCGTTGAAAAAAAATGAAAAATGCTATTCTGGGTAATTTAAGCCTTTTTTTGTTAACTATTTTATGCAAAAAAAAAAAAAATTGCAAAGATGCTACTGTTTAATAAAAAGAAAGAAATACATGTAGTAATACATTATTTTTGTGACGAAGTTGCACTTTAAAGTAAAAATTCAGTTTTCTCAAAAATGAAGTATTTAAAATTTGATGTATCTTTTTCTTAAAATATAATGTATGAATGTTAATAATTTTTCCCCCTCGTATCACTGATATGTAACTATATATATCCATGTGATTTTTTTGAAAATTTTCCAAAAATATTTGATAGAAGTCCATATATCTCTCTCGTGACTAAAAATGTCAATTTTTTTAAAAATTCATAGTGATATTTTTATGTTACATCTTTCTGAAAAAACTAAGCAATATATTTTAAATATTTCACATCATTGCAAACATTAATATTTATTTATTTTTCAGACAAGTTTTTAAGATTTAATATTTAAAGGGTTTTCAATAATATATAACTAATTATAACTCAGAAATGTAATGCTTTTTGTCGTTGCGAGAAGCTTGTTACATCAGTGTTTCTCAAACTGTGGGGCGCGGCCCTAGGGGGCGCGATAACCTTACGAGGGGGGCGCGAGCATATCGAAAACAAAAGATTTAAATTATAATTAATTTAGTGAAAGGAATTAAAACAAAATACTTTCAGACATAATAAAAAATGCATTTTTACTCTGATATAAGTTATAGGCGATATTAAGTCATCAAAAATAAAAACTTATTCAAAACATAATTAGCTATCTTTGAACCTATAACCCAATAAAAAAGCATTTATTTGCTTTTCTGTAACTACATGATGAATGATTTTTTATTACGTTTTCTTTTTAAACCTAACATACTACTCTTTCAGAGAAAAAACAAATCCTAGACCCAGAATCGAAAAAAATTCGAAAAATAGAAAATTCATCACTGTGATTAGTTTTGAAATACTGTACAGTATAACTGTAATCTGTTTTTGCTGATAATCTGTTTGACCTTCTAAGTTATTGGTACAATTAGTTATGACCCCTCTCTTATGTGTTTGTTTCTTATTTAGCGAAGTTGTAAGTAATGTATATCCCTGTTGCGCTTTTTTTCATGCAAAAGAGTTTTATGATATTTTGAAAATCCCTGAGAGCACTTTGAAGGATTACTTGGCCAAGACTTATTTTTCTGAGTTTTCTCAAACATATAAAACATAACGAAAAACGTTTTACACAATGTTTTTAGCAGTAACATTTATATTATCGTAATTAATACACTTTTTCCCCGGAAGTGGGTGCGTGGGACCCACAGATCACATGAAATCGTATATTCTGGCAAAACTGTTTATTTGTTACCAAAGAAAAATTGAAAAGTCCTTGAAAGTAGGTAAGTTTACTTTCTCTTAATTAAATTATTCACTGGAATCACAATTTGTATCGTGTACAATAAAATAATTATTAAAAAAAGGATTGGGGTGACTCAATAATCCAGCTCGACCATATCGAGTGTGCGCCTGCTTCCTGGTTAATACATGTTGAAGTCTTTTCGCTTAAAATATTAAAAATAATACAATTATTCTTCATCAGAATTTTATATTATTGTCATTATTAAACATCAATTTTAAATGCTAATTCTGTGAGGCTTAAAATTGCAATTCTCTTAAAACTTATTATAATTTAAGCAACCATTTTAAAAAGATCATTTTACATTTTTATGAACATTGTCGAGCACTTGGCTTTGCCCTCCTTACAATTCAGCTATTATATCAATAATGTTTTATTTTCTTATAAATGAACTGGGGCAAAGAGCGGGTACTTCGGGCGGTATACTTTAAATGTATCAGTGCTGCACAGAGTATTTTATAACTCATTAACTAATACTAAATTAAGAACAAGTTTAATAAGTATTAGCGACTCCCATGGGATTGTCTTGCAAAGTAAAGTTTGTATAAGGAATGCTTATGATTAGAAATTGACTCTCTGAATTCTTTTTCTATATTTAGCTGATACCTATGCATATTTTGTCTTCTAAGCAGCCACCTCATTTTGCAATATGTTCAATTTAAAAATTAGAGAAAGGAAAAATAACATAATAATTATCCTATTTTTTAATTTTTTTTTTTGCTTAAAAGTAACGTATACAAAATTTAATACTTATGTTATTAATTTGTATGCTTTATAATTAAGATCGCGTATTGTAGCTATAGCGTCAAAAAGTGCATTATTATTGCATTAAGTACGTTATTAATGCATAAGGGGGCTCGATAAAAATTGTGATTGAAAAGGGGGGCATCAGTTTTGAAAGTTTGAGAAGCACTGAGCATAAAAATACACAAATTTCATGCTTTAAAACAAACGTAAAGACATAAAGACTTAAAAGCATAAAAACATATGGATTTTGACTTTTTTAAAAATCTTTTGTACAGTTCAAATCCATACAGAAACCTTTGGCAATGCAGTAAAATCACATATTCCGATACCATTACTTTTACTTATTGCTACATGTTTACATTTTATTTATGATTTTATAAGGTCAAATTTGATATTTGTAATGCATCGAAGATAAAAACGTCTGTACAAATTGTTACAAAATTTGAGAAAACTGATGCAAAATGCTAAAAAAAATCTCGTTAAACAGAACTGAAAAATCTAGATATGTATTATAAATGCGAAAGTTTGTGAGGAAGTTTGGGAGTTTTTCCCGCAAAAACAACTGAATGGATTTTAATGAAACTTAACAGTAATATAGCTTATGCATCAGAATAACACATAGGCTATAATTTATAAAGATATTGTGAGAAGTGTCGAAAATATAACAATATTTGTCAAGTAAATAGGAAAAAAATCTGCCATCTGCAAGCAATTCTGGCGTGCACTGCAAATAAGCCCACGTCTACGTATCTATCTTTTGTTTGTGAAAGAACCCTTTTTGTTTTGGCTACGCAAGGCGCTCGCATCTAATTAATTCCTGTGATCAGCAGAATCCCTATTTTTTTTTTTTCAAAGTAAACTAAGTTTTGAAGGGACGGGTTATATAAATCTCTGTTTATTTGAATGTTTTTTTACGATTTTATTATGCACATTTGGTAGTAAGAAATTGATCTTTTTTCGAAATAAATGCTTTTATCGGTTCTGGTACTTAAAGTAAATAAACTTTCTCTTTCACACTGCATCATTTGGACAAATTTTCAAAATTTGTTTGTGGTTAGTAGTTAATTATAACGCTATAATTTTAATTGAATAGACGGATATTGCATTTTTAAGTATAAAAATAATTATAACTACTGTACTGTATTTTTTGGAGTGAATGAGTATTAACGTCGCACTGTTCAGCAACACGAGGGCTTTTGGCTACAGACCGCGTAATTTTGAACCATGGTCAAGTGACGTGGACGACACCTGAGCTGGCATCCCCTTCTCACTACCACACCACGCCAACTTAGAAGAAATATTCTATAAATACTTAGCAGGAATATTCTTTGAAGTCAACTCTTCCAAGATATATGGTAGTACGGGCTCTATGATGAGTATTTTAGCGGTGAAGGATAATAGTTTTGCAGCAGATATGCGTTTTCAGCGGATTGCAAATATTATTATTTTTGTCCCGAAAAAATAGTTCATGTCAAAATTTAAGTGTCTTATGCTTTTGTATGTTAATGAAGACCTTAGAAAACGATTTGATTATTTATTTTAAGTGAACGGTGTATATAATTAATTTTACAGTGGAATATATTTAATTAATTTATTAGCTCTAACGGATTAAATTTCTCAAAGTGGAGTATTTCGTTTATGCATATCCCTTAATTTTCAATGTAGTGATCCAATATAAATATTGCATGAAAAAAACTGTAGTAAATCCTATTGTGGTAGATAAAGCATTAAGGTGTATCGCTTCCCTACACGGCGGGACTTACAAAGCTCTAATAAAGCTCGAACTATGAAAGTAGCTAGACATTTGCCACCTTGACTCTATCGTTTTCATTTCGCTGTGTTTTTCATTGAATCGCCATTATAGCCATTATAATATAAGAAACGGCGTTGCTTGCGTATAGTACAATTTTAACATTTATTAAATACAGCAGAAAGTAATATTAGTGTATTACACTTTCAGATATAAATTATTTACACTATTTTAAGCGTTCATTACGCAAAACTTTTTAAAATGTGTTACTTTTGCTTATCAGAGATCAGCTTAGGGAAGTATTTTAAAAAATCGACATCAAGAGTGTTACGGGGTGTTATAAATAAAAAAAATCCTTTTTATCAGCTATTAGATCCACATACTTAAAATTTAACAAAGGTGTGTTTTTTTTGTTGAGCTGAGATATGCAAAAAGCTTTTATTTTGTTTAATTTGCAATTCACTTAAAATTAACACATTAAAAACTTTTTTATCCCTCAATTTGTGTTGTTTAATTTTTCAGTTCACCCGTGTGAAGAATGGGTATATCAGCTAGTACTATATATGTATTTTCTGAACATTTTAAGACTGTTTTGTTTCCTGTTTTATGCTTAAAATCTTAAGAAGATGCTAATGTTTAATAAAATAGGGCAAATGCATGTGGTAATTCATTATTTTTGTGATTAAGCGCTTCTTTACACTAAAAATGCAATTTTCTCAAAATGACTGTTTTCAAAACGCGTGTAACTTTTTTTCAGAAACTACAAAATAAAAGCACATGTGTGTGTAGTTTTTACTGCACATAAATAATATGTAACTATTTATAATGGAGCCACTTTTTTGGAGATGTTTCCAATATATTTTGCTGAAAAGCAGTTATAGTAAAAAAATGACAATTTTAAAAAAATTTCAATGAGTTACTTTTACGATGAATTTTTTTTTAAAAAATAAACAATTTATTTTAAACATTTTAACCAGAGTACAAATAAAAAATCCTAATTAACATACAGATAAAATTTGAAGTTTTTATATTTAGCAGTTTCTAAGAAACAGGGATCTAAAAAAGTTCAATTGAACATTGTCGGTATAGGAGGTACCGAATACTCTTACTGATGCTTTCAAAAATTTTACATTCTTTATTTTAAAAATGGTACCTAATTAAATCTAAATAACAGAAATAATACAGAAAAATCAAATGTAAATATATAAATGTCAACATGAAAAAAGAATAAACATTTTTCTACCTTAAAACAAAATAGAAATTACAAAATGAACGCAATTGGGATTACACAAAAAATAAGAAATTTTAAGCTGAAAAAGAAATGACAAAATTAAATGGAAGCCATAAATGGTTCGGAATAATTGAATAAAATATATGCAAAACAAAAATGTATATCAAACTAATTTAGTTTAGTTATTGAAAATATAAAAAGTAGGCTTAGAGCTTGAAGAGCGATGCATCTTTCTCCTGGAACACAGTTTTAAAATAGAAACTATTGGAAATACCTAATACACAAAATAAAAAAAGAATAACTTAAAAAGAAAATGATGTAGCAGATTACTGCTTAAAAAATGTGGAAAAGTTGGTATCTCAAATTTTCGAGCGCAAATAATTCAAAAGAAAATACACAGTGTTGCCAAATGAACTAACATAAAATCCATTTGTTGAAAAAAAAATGAAAAATCGCTTAAAATTTTAATTTTTAAAAATCTAAAGCGAATTTCGGAAACATATCTTCGAAGTGCACATGATTAGGACCTAGAGTAATTATGTGCGAAGTCTAATAATTCTGGGTTGCTTAGTTTGGGCAGTACAGGAGAAACATACACGCGAATCTCTTCCTTTATTAGTATAGATAATTTATTTTTCCCTTCTTAATTTTAGGCTTCTTTTTTTCTTAAAATTTATTAAATAAATTTCTCCTCAAAAAATCTCCATATCTCCTTTAAAAAAAAAAAAAAAAAAAAGTTGCAACAAGTAGTCGGATACCTTAAAAAAGGGGTTTGGAACTATTTTAGACCTACATCCTTGAAACTTAGCTTACATGTTTGTTTCACAGAGTAGAGATACGCTTCAAAAGGGGATTTAGCTAAAACATACCTAAAAGGGTCGTTGCTAGGGCTTAACTGTGGAGGGGGTTACAGATAAATATTTCTTTGAACTATTAGACTTAAAAACGTGAAATTTTGTAGGCACGTTCCTTTTATGAAGTAAAGATCCAATACAAAAGAGGGTTTGTTAAAATTGATCCCAAAGAAACATCGGGGAGGGCTTAAGGGGCACTACAGGTAAATAATACTTGCACTCATCAAAAATTATTTTACGTTTTCACATCGTACGGATTTTACTCTCCTTACATAATTCAGCTATTATATTAATAATAATATACATTTTTTATTTTTAAAATATTAACCCGGGCAAAGCGCGGATACTTCAGCCAGTACTGTAGTAAAAGATTTGAATTTTCGAAAAAAAAGGGAGAGGAAAAAACAACATAATTTTGGTAAGATGATTAAACACTTTTTATTTGAAAAAGGGCTTAAAACTAGGAATTCAAGTTTAATTTCCGCAAAATTAAAAATAATTTTGTATATATTGGGAATTTTGAGTGACATTTTAGTGAAAAATTGCAGATACGGTAAGGCTTATATTGAAAATTCGTATTGACATATTTGAACAATATCTGCACAGTACATAAATAACATTATTTTCTGTGTTTAAAGCTATCAGATTTGTAATATTTTTTAAAGTTTTTGAAGTACGTCAGTTTTTTATGCAAAAACTCAGTTTTTTACAAAAAAACAAATGTTATTTTCTCACGAAAAGTGCAATAAATTACATAAATATATACACAGAGATTAAAGTATAGTCTAGACAGGGGATAAAACTAAATAAAACATTTTCGGAAAATTTTGATTCAATATCTTAAAGAAATTTTGTAGTGAACTTTACCTTGAAGCAAGAAATTGAAAAACATAGTTTCGCACAAAATGCATTTAAAGATTTTAATACAGTATAAAAAATGTTCTACTAATTGTACATTTTTTAAACTCGCCATATTTATAGGTCAATATCCTTTTCGATTCATGCTTAACTAATTTGGACTTTTTTTAAAAAAATTTTGATGTTTTCTGGAGATTTTTATAGACTATAACAATTGTCGTTTTTATTGAAATTTTGATGAAAAATTGCAGCAACACAAAATTCTAATAAATGTATTCAAATAATATTTATACAGTACGTGTATAATATCTTTATATGTGTCAGAAATCAAAAGATTTGTAATACTTTTGAAAGGTTTTTAAATATGACTAATTTTATGTAAAAACATGACTTTTTAAAAAATTAATGAAATGTTTTTTCATAAAAAAAGCATTAACTACATAAATATAAACACAGAGATTAGATTTTGATTCATAACACAGATATAACTAAATAAAACATGTTTTGAAAATTTCAATTCAATAACTTGAAAATAATTTGTGTAGGGATCTACTTCCGATTTGTGAACTCAATTTCCGGTTTACTAATTGTACTATAACTTTGCTTCTAGATATCGTAGAAACAAAATAGAGTGTTTGTGGAATCTTAAATGTATGGGCTATAAAATAAAAACATAAAAAAAATTTTGAAACTTTTCACCAAAACGGCGAATTTTGGGTATTCACATACATTAAAAATACCAATTTTTGGAACTACTGGATGTATTACAATAAGTGATACATGAATGTGAACAGAAATACACCAAGTTTTTCCTCCCACCAGTGATCCACAACACATTCAAGATAGCTGTGGTTGAAATCCACACATGCCGACAAAAGCAGAGAAGAGTCTTTGAAAACCCATACATGCTCAAACGCGCAAAGTTAATAAAAAACCCAATTGCATTTAGAAATCATGCAACGCGCACATAGAAATCGCTACGGAAAAGAAGTACCAACCAACTAGAGCATTCTGCTAGGGTATCATCAATTTATGAAATCATGTTTCTTGTGCAAAAAGAAAAGCAGAGACGGACCAAGAGTCTTGGAAAAAGCAGTGGAGAGGTTAAGGTATCCGACTCCGTTCGGAACCGTGATTTTAAATGGATAAATGGATAATTTTCATGATATTTAGTGTCACGTAGATTAGAATACATGTATAAAATTATTTTAAGGACATTTCGACAAAAAAGTAGGTGTAGGTGAAATTAGAATTTAGTAGTCGTTTTTTCAGTGCAATAAATTTTAAAAGGCACTAACTTGCCTGTTTTTCTTTAACAAACTTTTTTAACGTCACATGCGTGAGTGAAATGCGTTTTGAGAATTTGGATGAAGACACTCTCATCTAGGTTAACTAAAACCATTTTATTTATGAATTCACTACACATGAATACACACAAGAATACTTATAAGAAATGCACAAAAGACATTTTCACATGAATACACGCACGTATAACAAGAAAAAAAAGGTAATGTAGTAATATTTTCTGTAATATAGTGAAATAAACATGATACTATTTGATCACTTGATTCTGAACGTTCATCTTTTGAACAACTTCCTTGTCGTCCCAAAATATGTTTCATGTGAGAAAAAATATGTTCAAGGATACACAGTGAGACCTCGATTTCATGAATTCCTCGGAACCTAACATTTTGTCAGTTAATTCGGAGTTTTTTGTTACATTCGGGTCGAAAAAAAAATACAAATTTTTCGCATTTACCTTTTGAAAATTCTTTAAGCAATTACATAAAAAATATCTATATTTATGCTGACCAAAAGTCTTTTCCCTTTCCGAACAAAAAAAAGATTATTTTTTTCTCATGCAAACAAGTAAAAAAATACGTTTCTAGCTGCTGAAACAATTCGATAATTCGGGTTTATTACTCGTTAAGGGGACACAGTACGATTCAATTGATAAAAATCGGTCAAAAAATCAAAGGTTATTTTTTTTAGCCTAAAATATTTGTAATATATACTTTTCTATAACCTCACAAAATTTGGAAGCTCTAAACTTAAAAACGCAGAATTATGATAGCTATTACGTTCGTTTTTATTCACATCCCTACAGCAAATCAAAACTTCAAACTTACTTATCTTAGAAAGATAAAAAATAACCAGTTTGTCTTCAATTAAAATTCTAAGGCATTGTTTTATTGTGCTTAATGATTTGAATTTTTTTTACCTATTTGTTGATAGTACTTGTAACAAAAGTTGGAATGAATTTTAGAAACAAAACAATACTTATTTTCTTAAAAAAATAATTGAACTCAGAATTTATACATTTTTTTAAGGAATTTTCAGTAAGCATTCATAAAAAGAAGTATTGTACGAATACCAATCATGTATCGCAAAAACCATAGCAACTTTTGTTATACATGTAAAACAAATTTCATGCATGTACGTAAAGTTTTGTAGGATGAGTAGCATTTCTAAAATCACTTCACAAATTTTAAGTTTTTCCCTTAAGAAATCAAACGGTATGAAACGGAATCATTGTATGAAATTTTGAGCACAAAATCAGTTTTACATACTATACATACAAAGGAAGAAATCAAAAAAATTTTGAAAATCCTTGAATTGAAATTTTTTATGTAAATCATACCATGTCCCCTTAAATAAGGGTTATGTCTTCAATTTAATCGGGGACAGTGAAAAATTCGCTCAATCGGGAAATTCGTTAAATAAGGGTTTGTTAAATCGGAGTCTGGCTGTATGTAGAATCAAATGTGAAAAGCAGAGCACGTGCAATTTTCTTCAAACTATTGAATCACTGCAGCCATGACGCACAGAAATTTACAATAGCTGTCGATAGTTGTATTCCTGTTATATTTATAGTTCCGTAAATTTTGCTTTCCAAGGAAAAGTTTTTTTACGACAAGGTAATGGCTGATGATTCATTTTAAATTATTAAATCAGCTTTCTCAAATGGTGGGGCAATCCTGCCCATGGTGGTCTCTATAGCTCTATAAGGGGGCGAGGACATAGAAAAGACGAAAACAAGATATTATTTAAAAATATATATATAATAATTTACTGAAAGTAAACAAACAAAATACATTCTGTCATTATAAAAAAAATAAAATACTCATTTACACTTATAAATATATCAGTAATGTACAATATACTTTATAATTAATTTAACAATATTAAGTTAAGAACATCATAAATAATTAACAATGACCCCATGAACTTGTCATATATAAAATTATGTACAAAAATTAACACTTATCACTTATCTTCATAATTTGTACGGTTTATAATTAACCCCTTAACTGCCGATTAAAAGTTACGCGGTTCGCTCCCCAAAGCTACC
Organism: Trichonephila clavipes; assembly: GCA_019973935.1. Lineage (NCBI taxonomy): Eukaryota > Metazoa > Arthropoda > Arachnida > Araneae > Nephilidae > Trichonephila > Trichonephila clavipes. The sequence continues at coordinate 875,273 of BMAU01019922.1, forward strand.
GTTTTCCACGTAGGCGCACGTATGGGATGTGTTGGGGAAGGGGGAGAAAAGGAATAAAAAAATAAGCAAATCTTCTGAAATAAGTAAATCATTTTAATTTATTCCTAAGCATTCTGAATAATAAGTATGCATAGAACTGCTCATGAAAAATTGTACTTCGGAAAGACATGTATTTACCGCCATAGCAACTAAGGCTTTGGCTGAACAAGACGTTTAACAACACCGGTGTCACTTAAAAGGTTAAAGTCGTATTGTAGCTTTAGCGTCAAAGTATAGAATTATTGAATTAAATACATTGCTATTATATGGATGAAGGAAATGTGATGAATGTGATTGAATATTGGGTCGCAAAAAGTGAAACTTTGAGAAGCACTTTATTACACAATAAAGCGTGCCACGAGTGGCACGCGAGTCATTTAACATCTTTTCAATATAGGTGTAGATTTGGAAATTCTAAAAAAAATATTTCTTATCTACCCAATTGTTTAAACTTGTTTAAAGTCACTAGTAAAATATTTACATCAGTATTTCTCGCCTAAAAACTCTAAAAAGTCATTAATTTTGTACACTATGTTTGCAAATCCTACGCATTTTTATGAAAAAAAAAACCAAACATATTACTTTTTTCTGATATCATGTTTCGTCTAACGTAATTTGGAATAAAAAAAGTATAATGAGTATGTATTTAACGGAATATTTTTATCATAATATCTTGTTTGTCTTATTTAAACAATACAAAAATATCTCAATTGCAGTTGTATATGATTTCAAAATTAAATGCTATATATATTGCAAGAGATTTTCCATACATAAAAATGATTAAAATAAGTTGCAGTTTTGGGAAATTATCTATTTTATGTGTGTTTTTTTTATTCCAGCCTTTTTGAATGGTATTTTTGTTCAAGTTCAAATCATGAATAAGATAATACATGAGATTTATAAAATATGTATTACAGCAGACTTTTACTATGAAATAAGATTTTTAAAATGAATACTTTTACTTTAGAATATTGTTTATCTTAAATTTTCTTGAAATGAAACATAATTCGATTATTTTAAAAATTCATTGATAGTGTTTGCATGTAGCGCATTTTTGAAAAATATACGTTAATAAACAAATAATATAAGCTTGCGTTATGTTTCTTTGAAAACGATTCATATTAAACTATAAATTGATTTATAGTTATAGAATTATTTGAAACATTTAATTTATTTAGCAATTGTTTATTATTCCGAATATTATTCAACTGTACTCTAAGAATGAAATAAATAAAAGAGCAACAATAACATTTCGATTTCTCGAATGAATGAGTTTATTTATTATGAATTATCATGCATATAAATGAATAAGGGAAAGTTCCAAAATATTGCTAATTTGAAGTTAAAATTTTATAGAAGACTAAAGTAAACTAATAAATTTTGGGAATTGTAAATAACTTCCATTTCAAATAATACCGTAGGCAAAACGTATTTTCATCCGTTAATAAACTTTAGAGACCGCATAATTAGAGCTTTTTTGAAACAAATTTTTCTAGATAACAAGGTATTACATGTGAATACAAGTATAGAATTGTTTTAAGCTGCAAAAAGAGTGTATAATATGTATTTAAATAGTTATGAAGAATGAATTAGATCATAGTAAACGAGGGGTACAAGTTAATCAGCAAATAACAAGTAATCGACAAATAACAAGTAATCAACAAATAACAAGTAATCAACAAATAACAAGTAATCAAGAAATAACAAGTAATCAACAAATAACAAGTAATTAACAAATCAACAAGTAAGTAAACAAATTAATTGAAAAATAATGAAATAAAATTTTGAAACTAAAAAAAAATGTGAACCTATACTTATATATCCAATTCTTCTCAAACTTTCTATATTTGCGACCCCAAATTCAATCATAATTTTATCGCGTCCTCCTCCATCCATATAACAATGCATTCAATTCAACAATACTATACTTTGATGATAAATCTACAATACGACTTTAACCTGTTAAGTGCCACCAGCGCATATATATGTGTCGCTTAACCGGTGCGTTAAATGCCCCAGACGTACACATACGTCTTTCCGAAGTACGTTTTTTTTTTTGTGCACTGCTATCCATAAAATTATTCCAAAAGCTTTGGAATGCAATAAAAGGTCCTCTACAGTGTTTGCGAAGGTATTATGTACATCAGAGGATTTAAATTTTTCTCCCCCCCTACTCAACCAAGACATCACATACGTTCGCCTACGGGGAAAACGGAGACATAGGGGCCCGAATCACGTTTATTTTAATCGGCAGTTAAAGGAATATTTATAAACTGCAAAAATTATCAACAGGGTTTAGTTTTTGTATATAATTTTATACGTGACAAGCCCAAGGGGTCACTGGAAATTATTAAACTTGTTTTTAATATAGTATTGCTAAACTAATTATAAAATACATTGTGCAGTACTGATACATTTATAAGTGTTTTACATCAGTGTAAATGTTGGATTTGATTTCTTATTACGTTAGAATGTACTGTATGTACTTTCAGTAAATTAATAATTTTTTTTTAAATTATCTTTTTTTTTCAACTTTTTATATGTTGGCATCCCATCTTAAAATTATCGCAACCCCCCGGTGAGCGAGCTACACAGTTTGAGAATTGCTTTACTTATCTATCTAATTTCTTAATTCACCAGAGAATATAATTATGATTGGTATATCAATATATCGCGGGTGTAAGAGGGTTCGTGGAAGAAGCAGACATGATCTTAAAAACAGTTATTTTTATTCTGTCTTCAACACTTTATGAAAATGTACAACTTTATAGCTTAACTATGAGAGCAATCTGAAATCCTAACATTTATGTACAAGATTGTTGAAAATCCCTTTGCTTAATTTGGAACTCTTTGTGACGATCGTTTTCGAAACGCTATAGTTTGGTCAGCTTTAATGCTATTTACTTCCACAACTCTTGGTGAATTCTACGTCGAATATTTATTTCAAGATGCGTGACCTCTCTGTCTCAGTTCACCAAATCTTGTTCTTAGATTCACGCTAAATGATCAATCTCATTAACCATTAACCTCACAAACCCAACGTCAGGTTTTAAATATTTGTTACGTTTGCATTAAATTAAGTCATCTCTACGGAAAGCGGGTTTTAAACTAAACTCACAGCTAAAGAATTGCTTCCTCAAGAGGATTAGTAGAAGAACCTAATAGTGGTACCCGATACAAATATATTTCAAGGTGACATTGGAAACACAATACCAAGAATGAGTGTTTAGAAAATTCTGCTAGTTACAGGCTGGACGCAAATCATGCACAAATCTTCAGTATACATTGAGAAAGAAAGAATCTGCAGAATGGACAATGCTTTTTTGGTAGCGGCATTCTTGTATTTGAATTGATTAAATTTTAAAGCTAGCCATTACCCACCTACTTCTTGGGTTAAAAAGTTATATGACTATCACTGGCGTAGCTAGTCCCATGTGGGCCCTGTATCAAAGTTCCTTGGGGCCATTTTTTGGAAATGGGAACTTTATAAATGGGACCATTGCTAACATTTTACGACTTTCACTTACATATGTTGAGGCCCCAGTAGCTTGGAGGCCCCGTATAAATAATACGGTGGTAGCTATGTATATTGCTTTACAATTATTGAAATATAATTTCTAGATTATCTTTTCGATTGTATTGCTCTAGTCGCTTGTACTAAAAAAAACTGTACTTGAATATTTAAAACGGAAATATGTTTAACCTTTATTCCAACGTAAAACCCGTTGGAATCAATTTCTGCAACGCACGTTCTTATCCTGTCTCTCCTCAGAAAAAAAATCATGTCTGCTAAATTTAAAATTTATCAGTTTAATCATTCCAAAACTAAATAAAAACACCATTTCGGTGTCGATTTATGCAAAAGACGTTCTAAGCGTATCTTTGTTCAATAAAAGAATCGTGCTTAACGAATTTCAATTATAAATGTTCTAAAACGGATTTTTTTTACTTGTATACCTACCACCGTAACTCACCGCAAACCTTCGGTGGTTTCGATTTCTACGAATCTTGTTCTTTCAAGTATGTACGTGTTTTAGTTCCGAAAATCATACGGTGAGTGAAACAGTCTCTTTCCTCTTATATATATATATATATATATATATATATATATATATATATATATATATATATATATATATATATATATATATATATATACTATGGTTCACATGGTTAGAAATAGGCTTAACTTTTCAACATGGCTCTATTTTTTCTTTTTTTTTCTATTAAATCAAAAATTTCTGCTGTACGGGGAAGGTGGATATATATATATATATATATATATATTAATTATTTCAAAATGTATTAAACATTAAAAACACTCGCAAAATGATAAATATCTTCTACTTTAAATCCTCTATATCGGTTCAAAAGGAGTTATGTTCTACAGTGTCATCTTACTTCACTTAACCCACTTGGAGTAAAATAGCTTTAATTAAAATCATTAAATCACAGAAAAGTGGATAATTTAAGACATATAAATGTTATTACTTTATGCTTATGTTCGTAATCAAAATAAACAAGTGTCTATTGATTTATGCTGCACTCAATATCTCTGAATCAATACGAGCAGGGATGATATGATTTGAATGTAAGTGAAACAATGCTTACCACCTACAGACAGTATGTATTTCAGTACAAATATATTATATGCAGAAATTTGGAACATCTTAGGAGGACTTGATACCCTAAAAATGACCGACCTATTGTTTTTTATTTAATCTTATTTTTATTATTATCTTTCGATTGATATATCACTTGTGCAAGTCGGAAAGTTAAAAGTTGAATAAAATTTCATTTGAAAACAAATTTGGCAATTCGGACACGCCCCTTTTTTAAAAAAAAGGCTAAAAAAAACTCTATGATAAAAAGTCTATTTTGTAAAGAGAAATAATAATTATAAAAAAAGAATGTGTAACATATAAAGCAGAATATTTCCGAGGCAATACAATAATGTAATTTTTCTTCTTTGTGAAATGGTGTGCATGTAAAATTTTTAAATTAAGGCATTTTATATATTTATAATTTCATAATTTCAGTTCTTTTTCCTGAAATGTTTTTCATACAAATGTAATACTTCAATATTATGAGAAGAAAAAAACTAAATTTTTGTTGTGACAGAAAAAAAAAATTAACATTTTTCTTGAATATTCTTGTGTGTGCACAATTAATACCTTCTTAAAATTGATCATTTATTAAAATGTATGGGTTGAAAAACACGAAAATGCAATTATTTTAGAGAAAAAATATGTAACTAATATCTTAAAGTGGTATTTTAAGTTTTTTTAAGCTTATTATATTTTTTTTTCAAAATTATAAACTTTAAATTGGTTTTTTTCCGTTTGTGTTTTTCGAAACATTAGTGCATTCAAAATGCTACTCCTTCCACAACTATTTACTAATCACTTCCATTTTTTTGTTGCGTGTTGTATATAAAGCATGTAACAAAATTAGGGATCGATTTTGCTGTAAACTGAATAATTTTTGTAAAAAGAAATTAAAATGTAAGAGACATTGGCTTTTTCGTTGATTTTTAGCATGCATAAGAATGTTTTATTTTTTTCTCAAAAACGAATTAAGCTATTCTAAAATTGATCCCTAAAGTTGTTTATAACATCCATAAGAATATTACAGAAAAATTTCAGGTCAAAAAATTAATAATTACAAAAAGGAGTGGGATTTTAAAATTTTCCAAATCTTCAAAAAATTTAAATTTTTAAAATTGTGTGAATAAGATGTGAAAATTTTCATCTGGTATCATTTTATTGAATAGAAACATTACATAAAATACTAAAATATAATTTTTAAATACATAAAGAAAGAAAGTAGTTCAAAGGGTACACTCTTAATTGGTTGCATCTAACTTTACTGTAACGCCCTTGGATGGAAATTTCGCAATAAATTAGGTTGGGACAAGTCGTTTGAAATAAAAACTTGAAAGATTATAGCATAATTATTAATTTTTGGAAAAACAGAAAAGATGTGTACAGGGTTATTAATAAAGAAGTGTATACTTTCCATATGTTGTAAAACAATAACAATCAAAGACAAACACCACCTCAGCGAACCGTAAGTTAGATGTAATCTTAAAGTTTATGAATTGCTTCTGGCAATAGCACGCGTGGTGTGTGACTAGAAAACCCAAATGGTAGTGTTTGCAGTGGAAAAGGAGTTTTTTTGTTCTAGAATTTAACAAAATATGACGCAAGCCCCTTTTTTAGATATGTTAATTCCTTGGATGGTACCACAATTGCAGGATAACATTTACAACTTCATTTTCCAATTGGGCGGTGCTCCATTACATTGGTCAGCTAACGTGCGTGATTACCTCGATGAACATCTTCCCCTCCAAAGGATTGAACGAGTCGTGAATCACAACATGCCACTTACCCAATGGCCATCCAGAAGTCCTGACTACACTCTCCGTGATTTCTATCAGGGCAACACGTAAAGGACAAGGTATTCATCCCTCCTTTTCCTGCTGATCTAACAGAACTAAAACAGCGTATCACAACCGCTATCGATATGTTTGATTTAGATTCCTTAACTCGCGTTTGGGCGGAAAATTATTACCTGCTAAGTGTGCGTCGGGCGATTAACCCTTTTGCGACGGGTGGGTCCATAACATTCTGTTGCAAGTAACATGGAAATATCTTAATTTTTTTTTATTTATTGTGCATTGAAACTGCGTACTTATTTAGAAATTTCTCTGTATTTACCATATATTTTCATTGTTAGGCAATTTTTTATTCGCTGTCGGAACATAAATTATTTGAATGAGTACTCATCAAATTAAATTTTGACATACTGAATACCGAAAAATCCGGCGTATAACGCACACCCATACTCTCAAGCTGTAACTTTTCCTTTTGGATATATCCGTCGTATAACACGCCTCGTCTTTTTTAAGAACAAATCTGAAATGTATGTGGACAATGCTCTTATGATTTGATGTAATTTATTCGAGATATTATTCAAAGCTTGTCAAAAAAATAGCATACTTCTAGAACTACAACCCTTTAAATCAGTGATTCCCAAAGTGGTCCATATAGACCCCCGGGGGTCTATGATGACCTTGCAGGGGTCGAAGTCAGCAAAAGAATAACTTGAGGGTCAATGAGGGGGTCAACGTGGGGGTCTATCTGTGATAGTGGTCTCATTAAACTAGATCGTGACTTTAATTTTAAAAGAAAATTTAATCTAGTGTGGAAACAAAATTTTACTTATTTAACAGACTTATTTATTAAATTTAATGAGGTTAATTTTCACTTACAAGGTGAGAGCATTAATTTTTTTTAGAACAAGAAATATTTCAGGGCGTTTCTTTTCAGAGTTAATCGAAAGAAGTATACTACTTGAAATCTCTAACTTTCTTAATTTGTCACAGACAATCTGTCAGGATGTTTTAACCTACGTTCAACATTTAACTGCATTTTATTCAGATTTTGAAACCAGGCTTGAGAATGTTTTGACTATGGTATTACCATAGTAGGCAATTGATTTACATGTCACATTGGAAAAAAAACTGTATACTACAACATGAACTGATAGTAATATCCACCAATAAAGTTCTTAAAATTTAGAAACGAATGTCAGCAATTTTGGCTTTATAAAGGTAAACCTGTTATTTGCAACGAATTATGGAATATCGTGAGGAAGTTTTTAATTGCTTTTCCTAATGAGAAACAGTTTCAGCGTGGTTGCCAATATCCAAATTAAAAAAGGAAAGAAATAAATACTGGACATTATTAACAGGGGAGATTTAAGGTTAAACCTGACAAGATTGAGAAGAGATATTAAAAATTTGTTATTGTAGCGTCATATTCATCTCTCCCACTAAAATCATTTATTTGTTGTTTGGTTATTTTATTTAACAGTTATTTTATACATTTATTAACTTTTAATTTAGTTAATTGACATGTGCTTCTTAAATTTTAAGAACTATACTTCATTAGAAATTTAATTCTTTTAAAGCAATAGTTGTAGTACTAGCTGTTAAAAAGAAATTTAAGTTGATAAATTTAAGAAAATTCAATATTAATGAAGCAGGGGTCTACCCCAAACCGAAAATCACAGCAAGGGGTCTATGAGACAATAAAGTTTGGGAACCTCTGCTTAAAGTTCATATGACATGTCATTTCTTTTAAATAAACAGTATTTCGATCTATGTAAAAGTCTAATTTTTCTTATACTCGTCTTTTTCTTATTTTTAAAGATCTCATATTTTCATACCTGGTGTATAACACATGCACTTACATTTTGATTTCATTTTTGGGGTTAAATGTGCGCGTTATACCGGATTTTACGGAAATTATATCCTCTTTATTTTATTCCTCGGCAAAATTATAGGATCAACTGTTCAGAATATTCACATAAATAGACTTAAAAATAAACCTGATAAAATTCTTGTCAATACTTAGAACTAGCATATATCCTTCACACATCCATAAATGAGTTAGTGGTATTTTCGTTTTACAACTACCTTCACACTATTGGTTGGATCTCATAATTTCAAATCATAGCCATTTATATTCCTGAATAAATCATAAAAACTATGTATGAGTTTTCATTTAGTTATTATGAGATTTTTTTTTGTTAGAGCACGGTAATTACAGAAACGATGCAATTTTTCTCGTCCATCAAAATACTTTAAAATAAATATACCAAGTAGTTTAAAAAAATTGAAGCACTCGTTAAACTTAATTGTGAAATTTTCTATTGGTCATTCCTGAAGGAAAATGTTACTACAAAAAAGTAATATTTTAAAAATTAAAGTTTTAATATTTTTTTAAAAAAAATTAAAAACAAATTTAAAATTACATTTTTAATAATTTTTAATTTTTAAAAAAAATAAAATGAAAAACAAATTTAAAATTACCAAATCGTTAATTATGTGTACTAATTTATTACAGCACTTTTAAAGTATAAAAGGTTCATGTTTATAAAAATAACATTTCATTTGTCTTACAGTTAGTTTTTTAAAAAGGTAAATCAAAATTTTCTTCATTATTTGAAAAAAAATCACGTTTTTTTTTTTAAAAAGGGTATTGAAGAAGAATTAAAAACTCATTATAGAAAATATTTCTTCTTTATATTTGATGTTAAATTTATATCAAGCCATATTTCAACCAAAAATGAATATGCAATCACTCGTTTCAGAGGGAAAAAGTAGTAACACTCGAATCTAAAAGAAAGAGTTTATGCACAAAATACTTTTGATTTACGATCATCAACAATATTTCAAAGCCAAACATTCAAAGTCATTTCAAATAACTGTAAACACATACCATTCGGTAAGCGCTCAAAGAATATGCAGAAAACATCATGAAAAAATATTGCCGAGACATATGTATGCTTAGAAATAGGTTGCGCTAACACGATATTTTCAGCAAAAGTTGAGCGGACATGAATAATTCCTCATTGCGAATAATAGCTGTCAAATGCAATTCTTGAGATACTTCACAAACACCACAACACAGCTCCCGTAACAGTTCATCTTGTACGAATAAAATAGTAAAAATGATGCAGCTGAGTAATATTAATGGAGTTAATCGCAGAAGGCTCTCTCTCTCTCTCTTGCAATCTTTTCTTGCTACAGCTCTTTTATCGTTAAGAACTTCTCTCAAAACTTTCATAATATATGTCTTCATATGTTTAGAAAAAGAGAATGCGGTGTGGTATTTACGTTTTCTTTCTAAAACTACTTTATGGTTTAGGGTTACGTCATCGTGCACCCTATTCACGGTGACGACGTGTTTAATGTCCGACTACGTTAGGAACCGTGATTTTCAAAGCGCATAAATGGATAATTTTCATCATATTTAGTCTCACTTAAATTAGAATATATGCATAAAATTGTTTTAAGTACATTTTGACAAAAACAATTTATTTAAATACAATATTTTGGCAAAAAATTAACTTAGAATGATCTTTTTTCCAAATGTTCTCCTTGTGGGAAAAATGCTTCTATTACGATAATATTTTGCCATATATGTAGCTCAGACCTCTGTTCAGAAGCTCAACTAGAAATTTTGAAATATATAACTTAGAAGTGGGTTTATTCATATTTTACGACAACAGAGGAGGGGAGTGAGTTTGGAGTTTTTGGGCGCATGAGCCAAATCTGGCTATACTGCGCCAAACATAGTGAAAATCTGTGATCTAGACGGGAAACGAAAGAAAAGATAAATTGAATGACAAGAAGGAGGGTCGAAAATAGAGAAAGATCACTAGGGTGCCCCAGGTTCGTGAAATACGTGTATACCAAAGAGAGTAAACCCCTTGGGAAAAGGAAGAGATCACTAGGGTACCTCGGGATTGTGACACCCGTACTCACCTAAAGAAGGTGAGCCCCCTGAGGAGGACAACAGACGGGAGCAATTTTAAGAAAAAAACACGAATAGTTATTTCAATTGGTGGTAACTCTGAAAATAAAGTGAACTTTTCAAAAATTCTATTTGAGCCTCTGTAGATAGGTCTGAGCTATATACAGGCAAAATACTATTATAATAGAAGCATTTTTCACAAAAGGAGAACATTTTGAAAGAAGGTTATTCTAAATTAATTTTTTGCCAAAATATTGTATGTAAATAATTTTGTTTTTGCCAAAATGTCCTTAAAACAATTTTATACATGTATTCAAATCTAAATGACCCTAAGTATCATGAAAATAATCCACTTATGCGCTTTTTTAAAATCACTGTTCCGAACGTAGTCGGTACCTTAAGGTATCCGACTACATTCAAACCGGGATCATTTTAGTGGCATCTTCAATTTTGGAAGCAACTGGAAGTCTCAAGGAACCAGGTCTGGAGAGTAGAGAGGTTGGCGAACGATTGTAATTCCATGTTTGGTTAAGAAAGTGTGGATCAATTGGGATGAATGTGCAGGGGCGTTGTCATGATGCAAGTGCCAGTTGTTTGCCGTCCACATGTCTAGATTTTGCGCCGAACTGCGTCACGGAGTCGCCGAACATTTTGATAGTACTCCTTTGTCACTCTTTGTTCTTCCAGTGCGCATTCATGATGCAGAATTACACGGACATCAAAGAAAACAGTCAGCATCACCAGGATTTTGCTTCGCATCTGCCGCACTTTCTTCAGCCTTGGAGAATCGGGAAGCTTCCATTGCGTCGACTGTCTTTTTGTTTCTGGGTCGTACCCGTACACCCATGACTCATCTCTAGTTAACAAGGTATTCAGAAACCCTTAATCAGTGTTTTCGGTGTCCAGAAGGTCCTGTGCAACGTCAAAACGGGGTCTTATTGTTCCGGCGACAACAACTTTGGTACGAATTTCGCAGCTGCTCGCTTCATGTTCAAATCTTCACTCACTCCAACCTCTTCTGTCGAACGACGATCTGCCACTCTTCGCACCCTTTCAACATTAGCTACAATCAGAGCAGTTTTGGGCAAGCCACAACGCTGCTTACTATCCGCTGATGTGCGACCATCTTTGAATCGGTTGAACCACTCCTTAATTTGTGTTACACACGTCGCATCTTCTCCAAACACCTGCCTGCTGAATCTTGCGAATTGTTTGCCATTGGGAATCACCAAGCTTTTGACAGTATTTGATGCAGTATCTTAGTTCAGTTCCTTCAGTCATCTTGCGAGAAAACTAAATCCGACGAACACTAAGAACAGCAGCACCTTACTTGACGACCATCAGCCACAAGCGACTTACACAAGTGAGCGCAGTGAAAAAATTCACACATGCACATTAAGGTTCCTCCTTGCACCGTGCACTGTGGCACCGGCTTAGAATCTCTACTTTACGTGGGAAAAATTAAGATCGGGTACTTTTTAGACAGGCCTCGTACCTAGTAGACACGTCATCTTTGAAAATAAACCTTCAAACTGAAGGACAAAACATTGTCGACAAACGACCATAGTATTACAAATTACAATTCTCTTCTAGTATACATTATGCTTAACTTTAATGTTAAAGTTATATGTGTACTTGTAGGTTTAAATGTTTGATAACTTAACAGCAAAAACTTTTGAAAATCTCAAAACACACTTTTTTTCTGTTTTGTAGCTAGTGGTATGACAACAACAACTGGTCAACTCTCATTGCAATGCACCAAGAGTGTATTTCTTCTATAGTTTAAGGTTTTAAAACGCAAATTCTATGTAAATACCAACAAAATATATGATTTGTTCTATCCATAAAATTAATAATATAAATAGATGTATTGAGCCATAAAATACAGAAACGGGGTGTATTAAATGAAATTCGTAACTGACCAGTTAATAATATATATATAAAAGACAAGTCTCTCTCTTAGTAATAAAACATTTTAAATAAAACCAAATATTTTCCAAAAAATAAAACGAAATATATGTTTTCAGAAATAAAATCTATAAAAATGTTTTAAAACTTTTAATATGTTCACCAAATGATTTCATTTTATAGATTACCAATTTTCAACTCAAGAAATCACGTGATATTTCTTCCCTTCTACTTTTTTTCCCTTTCACATTTCTGTTTATTCGTTGACAGTAGTAGAAACATACTCGTGACAGATCTGAAAAAGTATTATCTCTTTGTGTCTGTCTCTGGGAATAGCTCTTTGCCAGAAAATGCAGCGAATATTTGAAGAAAAAAGTGATTACTGGCATAAAATCATTAAGGCACATCCTCGAAATTTAATTAATTTTTTTATTTTATAACTATCAAACTTCATAAACTCTTCATACGTGGGGCTTTGTACTATATTTTTGTAGACTTGGTAACAGGACCTTTAATTCTTGCTACTTCGACTTCCCTTAAGCTAAAATCCCTTCAAGTTCATCGAATGATTGATTAGCTACGAATCTGAAAGCCAGTTTAGTTTGGGAAATTTCGCAAACAGCTGGATATTTCCAGCAAAACCTTTGCTCAAAGTTTAGTAATGTTCAACTAACCCTTATAGTTATCCGGCACTTCACAATTCTCTTGTGAAATTTTGAATATGGTGCTTGTTACAAATTCAACTCGAATTCAGGAGTTTATTTTTATTTCTGCCAAATTCTAATTGATAGTTTTATCTATAAAATATACATTGTAAAATATAATATAGTTCACTTGATGAAAAATATTTTGCTTTTAAGCACAACACAGTTTACTAAATTACCTCATGAATAGCTATCTCAACTCTTGCCGAGGATACTTCGACTTAATTTATCAATATTTCTTTAATCAATTAAATAGTCTAAAGCACACATTTTATCTAATACTTTATTTATGTGTATCTTCATGGTAATCCAATAGCAATTATTAAATTGTTTGATTAAAGGTAAAAAGAGAAGAACACCAATTGTGTTATGTTACTTGTAAAAGATGTAAGATACATTAAATCAATATAAAATGTATCTTAGAAGATATTGCCCACAAATCTGTTAAATATGCTTAGTATCGTTAAAGTTTAAGTGTGTTATTTACTATTTTTTCTGTGCAATCGAAACAATTAGGGATAAATGTTTCAATATTTAATATTTTTTAAAAAAAGTTTAATGTTTTTAAATATATTAAATAATTACTAATACACTGTGAACATTAAATTACATAAATTAAAAATATTATGTTCCATTAATTAATAATATTTCCCCTGTAATTCTATTAAGGGAACTTGGTACCCTAAAAATCACAAACCTATCGTTTTTTTATTTTCATTTAATCTTATTCTTTGCATTATTATCTTTCAAATGATATATCACTTGTGCATGTCGGAAAGTTAGAAGTTGAATAAAACTTCATTTGAAAACAAATTAGGCAATTCAGCCACACCCCCTTTTAGAAAAAAAAAAAAAAAAAAAAGCTAAAAAATGCGTTATGATAAAAAGTCTATTTTATAAATAGAAATAATAACTATAAAAAGAATGTGTAGTATTAAAAGCAGAATATTTCCGAGGCAATACAATAATGTAATTTTTCTTCCTTGTGAAATGTGTGCATGTAAAATTTTTAAATTAAGGCATTTTATATTAATAATTTTATAATTTCAGTTCTTATTCCTGATATTTTTTCATACAAATGTAATACTTTAATATTATAAGAAGAAAAACAGCTAAAATTTCTGTCGTGACAGAAAAATATTTTTTAAAAAGTTTTTCTTGAGTTTTCTTGTGCAATTAGTACTCTCTAAAAGTTGATTATTTATAAAAATGTGTGGGTTGAAAACATATGAAAATGCAATTATTTTAAAGAAAAATGTATAAGTAATATCTTAAAGTGGTATTTTAAGTTTAATTAAGCTTATAATAATTATTTTTTCAGAATTATAAACTTTAAAGTGGTTTTTCTCAGTTTGTGTTTTTCGAAACCTTAGTGCATTCAAAATGCTACTCCTTCGACAATTATTTACCAATCACTTCAATTTTTTTCCTGCGTGTTAAAAATAAAGAATTTAATAAAATTAGGGATCCATTTTGCTATAAACTGAATACTTTAAAAAAAAAAAAAAATGTAAGACATGTTGGCTTTTTCGTTGAGTTTTAGACTGTATATCAACATTTTAATTTTTTTCTCGAAAACGAATGAAGTTATTCTAAAATCGATCACTAAAGTTGTTAAGAACATCCATAAGAATATTATAAAAAAATTTCAAGTCAAACAATTAATTTTTACAAAAGGAGTATAATTTTAAAATTTTCCCAATTTTCTTCAAAAAATTTAAAGTTTTAAAATTGTGTGAATAATATATGAAAATTTTCATCTGGTAACATTTTCTTGAATAGAAACATTGTATAAAATGTTAAAATATAATTTTTAAAAACGTAAATAAAGAAGTTTGCTCAAAGGGTGCCAAGTCTCCTTAAGCAAAATTCTGCATAAAATGTTTCGGACATTTAAAATACTACGTTTGAATGTTGATAAAACAGAGAGTTTCCAGATGTATGCTGGCAACTTCGATATTTATGAGCTACCTTCCTTCAAGCCTCCTTAGGGACTTATGCTCATCAAATAATTTAAAGATTGTAATTTCGAGGCATTCTAACGATTTTCCCTATCCCACGTAGTTTGATGTTTTTGGTAAGCTTGGTTGGCGTAGTTTCTGGATGTCCTAGCCATTTTGCCCTATTTTCCACCTTCTTGCTTGTCAATATATATATATTTACCTATTGATTTCATCTCAAATTATATTCAACTTATATTCTTCAGATATTGCTTAGAGCATGACTTTGGGATGACTGTTTTTAAAACACACGCATTTACATTTAACACAAAAATTGTGAGACATGATTTACTAAACATTTCTAACTATTTTTGCTAACTTTTTAAAGATAAATGGTGCTACAATTTTACTGTAAATGCGTAAAATATTTATTTATTTTGTAAAAACTTATATTCATAACTGTTCTACATGTCCTTATTACTAAAATTTAAAAAAAAAACTATTTTAAAAAAATATGATTTTTTAAAATTCTTTATTGGAACAAATCCTCTTGATTGAAATTTTGTCTGATGGCTTCAAAAATATATATTTATATATCTGGGAACTTTCTCTTTCTTTGTCTTTTTATTTTCATTCAGTATATCAACATATCTCAATTGTTTTTCTATTAACCCTTTATATACCGACGGTACTTATAAGTACAACCATTATTTTTGAAATACATAACTTTGAAGTGGGTTTATTCATATTTTACGACAACAGAGGGGAGCACTTTTAAGAAAAAAACGCTAAAAATTAATTCAATTGGTGGTAACTCTGAAAATAATGTGAATTTTTCAAAAATCATATTTGAGGCTCTGTAAAGCGGTCTGAGCTATATACAGGCAAAATATTATTATAATAGAACCATTTTTCACAAAAAGAGAACATTTGGAAAAAGATTATTCTAAGTTAATGTTTTGCCAAAATATTATATTTAAATAATTTTTTTTTCTCAAAATGTCCTTAAAACAATTTTATGCATGTATTCTAATCCTGAGTGACACTAAATTACCCATTTATGCGCTTTTTTTAAATCACGGTTCGGAACGTAGTCGGATACTTTAACCCTTTATCCGTCAACATCGTAATATTACGGATTTTAAGGATAGCATATTCAACTAATTGTAAATAATATGTTTTACAACTAGTTTTAAAAAATCAAATGTCAATTTTCTACGATAAAATGTCGATTCAGTGAATCGATTCAATGCTACATGTCGATTTAAAAAATCGATTTTTTGGGTGCCCGAGTTATCGATTCTTTGATTAATCGATCTCAGATCGCCATCCATACCTCAGAGCTATTTACGCTAGTGGAAACTTCTAGGATTACAGCTTTTTAAGGTCATAAGGCATGTCATTTCTTTTAAAGAAACAATATTTCATCATATGTAGAAGCCTACTTTTTTTCTATGTTCATTTTTTTTTTATTATTTTTAAAACTCTCATTTTTATACCCGACATATAACGCGCACCATTGAATTTCGCTCTTATGTTTTGTGCTAAAAGTGCACGTTATACGCCGGATTTTACGGTATGTAAAAATTTTAATTAAAATTCAAATAATATGTAACTATTTTTACTTATCATTCCATATTATCAATAGTTCAGTTTTAGTAAAAAAGGATTCCACGCATTCTTTTTGGACTTCCCGTAAGTTACAAATTCATTCATTTTGAAGCTCCAATGAATCGTGTCGAAGAAACGTAGTGGATAAAATTGGAATTGATTGAGATGCTAAAATCGTTTATTTCCGGAGCCATTTTCGCGAAGAGAATTTTCAAGATACTCGAAAAATTCTCATGAGCTTTCGAGTGGAAAACTTTGAACTTAGAGAGTTGTTATCATGTGTTACTGGAAGCATTATTTTTCAATAGTAGGAAAGAGGAAATTCAGATTTAAATTTAATCCTATTGCATCAATGTTCATCGTTTTGAACTAAAATACATATGAAAATAAATGAATGTTTTTGAACTCTGAGCGAAGGTTAAGTTCAGCTTGAAATATAAATAGGAAATTTAGAAAGCGTTTCGTTAAGTTGCAGAGTTAAAAATGTACTACATACACTATGTTTAGAAAAAATCAATAATTACAAAATATTCACATTCCAGAAAATTCATTAAACTAATATATATCTTTATATATAAAAATCTTCTCTGCGTGTGTTTGTCACTAAACTCCTCCTAAACGGCTGGACTGATTTCGATGAAATTTTTTATGTGGGTTCAAGTAAATTCGAGAATGGTTTAGATTCACAATTCGGTCCAATATCGCAAATAGTTAAAAAGATATTAATTAAAAACATTCAAAAAATGCAACTCAGCATTCACCTGCATTGTTGTAACAACGCTATTGTTATAAAATAAAATTTCCTTTTAACTGAATGCTTTAACAGGTGAGAAAAAAACCTTTTCAAATTTTGACATGAATCGCCAAAAGGGTCGCTAAGTCGCCAACGTGGCTGTATTTGTAATTTTTTTAAATAACTAGTTTTAAACAATTAATTTTTATTAATTGTAATTAAAAAATATAGTATTGTCATCCAAAATAAACATGTACATTACATTTCAGCTCAATTGAGTGCTTTAAAATGTATTTTATTAACGATTGAAAATTCCACCAAGATAAATAAATAAATAAACAAACAGACAAATAAAAATACGCTAATGCTTTTTTTTAAAAATATATGATATGTTCGTTCCCTTTTAATCAACCCATACATTGTTTAACAATGTTCAGATCATATACATTAATCTTTTTTTGAAACCCTTGATTAAAAGTACCTAAAAATCCAATGCATATAACGTGCACTTAAACTTTCAAGCTGCGTTTAGGAATTTTTACGTATGTTCGCCGTATAATGTGCACTTTTTTTTCAAAGGAACACTAAATATGCTTGTGCATTGCTCGTAGTACATATCTAATGTACTAAGGCTTTTGAAAAAAATAAGAGTACTTCTAGTACTGCAATCCTTTAAGTTCATTAAGGTATGTCATAGATTAAAAAACAATATTCCAATTTATGCAGAATTCTAATTTTTTTATACTCTGTTTTGTTTTTGACACTATTATTTTAATACATGGTATATAAACACGGTGCCGTAAATCTCCATCTTATTTTTTGTGTTAGAAGTGAGCGCTATACTCCAAATTTTATGGTACTTTAAGTAGTATGACTTCCTAAGATAGGGAAATTTGAGACAAGTTCAATACATTCATGGTTTTATTTATTTTATACTAGGTTTATTACTTCATATAAAAATAATGCAGATTATCACTAATTCATATACGTGTAAAATAAATATGGGAATATGTATTATATATTTTAATCTTCGAATATACAGCAGGTTTGTGAAATTTAGATAATTGCTTTTTCAATTATCAAAGCTTATTTGTGTAAAAGAATTATTTACTTCTTTGTTAAAACTATTTACAGTAGATTTCTAAGCACGCCGCCTAATACGGATTGAGTTTGCAATAATGCCAGGTTATCGAGAATGGGATTGAAAAAATAAAAGTACGAGTGTTTCCTAAGAAAATATTGCACTGCACTTGTACGTATTGTTTGTTTGAGGTAACTGGGATGTCTGCGAGAAGGAAAAATGAACTTTTTTTACACCAAATTTAAACGGTACTCACTTACTTAAATTAAAAGCAACGGAAGTAAAATTTTTAAGTTGAATTATTTGTACATTTATGCACCTGTTAATGTAAGAAAATTCCATTTCAAATTACAAATAAATCTGTATCAGCAATAATCAATCAACAACTATTTTTTTTATTTTCGAGGCATGTTCCTATCTTTATGTACACTTTGCATAAAACCCACTGCATATATAGCTATAAAATTTTACAGAGTTTTTGCAAACATAACAATCTATAAAGTGAATGAAATGAAATTTTAAAAAATTAATTTATAAAAATTTAAAAAAAATTAAATTTAGTGATACAAATTTCCTTTAAATTTTACGCAGAAATTGTGCTACATGTAAAATTTATGAATGTTTATTTAAAAACGAATTCATTTACTTTTTTGAAAATTTGTGGATCTTATAACATGCAAAATATCAGCAATATAGGTAAAGTAGATTTTGAGAAAAGTGTACCGGAATGAACAAAAAATGCATTTTGAGAAAATCGCAAATAAAGATATTTTTATCTATGATTTGTAAAATAATATTTTTAAATGTAATATAGTCACACCATAAGTAATTGGATTACTTTACATCATTTCTCAGTTTTAAAATTGTAAGTTTAAAAATCTAGATTATTTAGAAGTCTTTTTAATTTATCTTTCTTTACTTCATCAACACGTGTTGTGTCAACGATTCACACCTTCTTCCGTTTAAAATACCCAAAATTTATGTCTATAAGTTTTAGTATTTTTACTTCACTTTGAACATCATCATTGCAGGATATTACAGAATTCTCTCTCTCCTTATACCTATTTTTATTGTTTTAAAAATACACAAAGAAAATGTATTTGATTAATTTAAAAAGTTAATTTGATGCCTTATTTAAATGGAGCTCTGTTTTTAAAAAATTATAACGAAAGAATCTCTATTTTTACTCAAACATATGGATATTTATTTTAACGTAAAACCAATAGTTATAAACATATAGAGTTATTTATAAGTATTCAAATGTTAACAATAAGCAGTTAGGAAAAACGAAATGTTTGTTTTACAATCTGTGCATTTAATTTAAAATAATCCTGAAGATCCACTTTGTACTGAATACACTTGATTTATAAGTTAAGAGCTACACTGAGTATTTATTAACATAAAACTAAACATAATTAACATTTCAAAAACCGAAACAAAAATTTTTAATTTTGTAACTAACGATTTAAATTTTCCGTAATTTTTGCAGAAAAAAATGTAGAATTTTCAATAAACTTAAACATATAATACAGAAAAATTACATTCTTTGTACAGGAAAATTAGTTTTTTACAATACATATTATATACAAAATATATTTTGAGGAAAGTGTACCCGAATCATACTTACATCACAATTGCTTACAATTTTAAAATTCAATTTTCTAGGGTTCTATTTATCGCATTTTCATAAATAATGCATCTATGGATGCAGAAAAGTGCCCTCTATTTTTTAAATGTAAAATAAAAAAATGCAGACACACCTCAGAAAAATACTTTATGAAAGCATAAATCTCTCAATAATGAAAATTAAACAGCCGAGTTTGCAAAAAAAGGTTTCTTTTTTTAAAAGAAATGCGCAATGTTGTGTTATATAGTATAACATCCGTACTACACTCCATGTTTGGCTGCTTTATTACGAAGAAGACGAAGGAACATTTTGAGTCCATTACCGACGTAACTTGATGTTCAAAGTATTGAAGGGTGGTTTGGACAGCATTTAGTCTCTTACTATGCAATATTTCAATAATTTTTTACGGTGATCTCTCTCTCTCTCTCTCTCTCTCAACGTTATAATATCTTCATCAATTTCCAGTATTTTTTCATTTTTTATCTTCAAATGTTTTTTTTTTACTTGTAAGACTTTTTTAAAAAAATTTCTACTTACCAGATTTATTAAATTGGAGTAACGCATACACAAATATTAGGCAAACCTTCCCCTAAAAAATACACAGACAATCCAGAAGTTTGAGACAGAACAAAGAAAATGGCGGATTCTAAGCGAAAAAACAACAAATAATAGTTGTTATCATTTCCTTTGGGAATATGCAAAATATAAAACTCGATATAGTTTCCTGTTTATTATTTTAAGTCGAGAAGAGAGAGAAGCAATATAAAACTTGAGAGGAACTTCGAGTTTCCAAATACAGATAAACCTTGGGATATTTGTTTACTTTTCTTAAGAATTGCAATCCCATAAGTATATATTGATATATTCGACGGTTTCTGTTCGATTTGTTGGGGGAAATTCGTTTTCTTCTCTACAAATAATGCACAAAAGCACTTGAAAATACTATTGCATATGTTTTTGCTGAAGAATATAGGCATCCAAACGTATTTTTAATATTTTCGTTTTTTCACCGTTATCTATTTGTATATCAGTCTGCATATATATAAGATCGTTAAAATGTAAGGATTGTTCTCTGTTAACAGTTTAAGTAATTTTTTTACACTAGATGAGTAGAAACCCCCCTCAATATGAGTTTAGAGTATTAAGAAAGTGCGTGTTGGAATTACTACAGTTTTGTGAAATTCTTAAGAAATCTTTATTATTTACTGAAATTTATTATAAATTTGTGATGGACTTCAAAGCCTTCCCAGGAGTTTAAGTATTTTTTACATATAATTAATGATTTTGAAGGAGAAAAAACGATTTAAAATACTTTATTTAAAATTTATCTCTCTCTATATAAAAAAAAAACGTTTTTTTTCATGATACTGTAAGATACATAAGGTATAGTTAGTAAAAATAGGACGTAAAAAAAAAGGTGAATTTAACTAAAAAGCAACACCAGAAACGTTTTGAGAAGCAGAGCCTCTTCAACTGATGTAAAATGGTTTTCTGTAAGCAAAATTTAGCTGTGGGAATAAAGAAAAAGTCGCACGGGGCCCAATCAATTGAATAAGAAGGATCCCCCTTCGCAATAATGTTTTTGCTGGGCAGATACTGCTTGACAAATAGGACAGTGTAAATGGGTGTAGCAGCTATCCATCCCTACCCAAGTTTGGCATTTTTTTCTAATGTTTTTCATTTTTATTATTACTAAAATGTAGTACTGTTGATTAGAAGTCTGACCACTGATGTGAACGGAACTCCCTCCTCCCCTCATATCACGAATGTTGGCAATGTTTTGGTCTGTAATCGCTGATCTTAGGCACCCAGTCGGTTTATCATATATCCCACACTATAATTGCCCCCTGAAAACCGCTTATGTCATTCAAAGTGCATGTGCACGAGACAAAGTTCCATCTCCTTAAGCCTCGGTTAGCATTTGAAATGTTTTTGAGGCTGATTTCTCAAGGAACTTAATGCTGATTCGACATTTTTCCGACAGAATGCAGCTGCACGCGTTTCCTCAACGACGCAGAGCTCCCAACTGGCGTGATTGATTAAAGCGAAACTGGCAAACACGGATAGAGATTTGCGATTACGTCACCAAAACAGTTGTTGCTAACCCCACTCTTTTTTTGAAGCTACACACTTAGCCTCATTTCTTTCGTGTGCGTTACATCTTGTATATTCTTACAACTTCATTAAATATCCAGCAAAACGGGCGAGTAACGGCTAGTTATAAATATAAAATAAATGTAAAGACCTTAATATCTTTAAAGCTTTAACAAAATAATCTAAAGAAATAATTATTCGAAGGTTATTTATTTTACTACCTAAAAAGAACAATTTTGTAGGAACTAGCACAAAATACTAGTATATCAATCAACAAAAGATGCAAAACTTATAGCAACGTAGTCTCTGACCTGAAACAGATTTATTTTTCCTTCTTTGTCAGGAAGTATATTCCTATTTAAGGAGCTAAAGAAATAAGGAGAATTATATTGCAAACAGTTTCTTTCTTGATTTAAGGTTTTTTTTTCTCTTGGGATAGAAGTATACAAGGATTACTATCCTTACGAAACTGCATTCCAATGCTTCTATGCTATGTTCCTAAGTAATGTGTGTATTGCAGAAGTATCCTAGAAATATATTATAAAATAACAGAAACATCTTAACCCTTTATCTACCACATTATATGATTTACTGCAGTTTTTTCATGCAATATATATTTTTTTTGGATCACTACATTGAAAATGAAGGAATATACATAAACAAAATACTCAACTTTAGGAAATTTAATTCGTTAGAGCTAATTAATTAATTAAATATATTCAACTGCAAAATTAATTATATACACTGTTCACTTAAAAAAATAGTCAAATCGGTTTCTACTGTCTCCATTAAAATAACAAAATAAAAATATCATTAAAAGTTCACATTAACTATTTTTTCGGGACAAAAAGGATAATCTTCGTAATACGCTGAAAACGCAATTTCTGATATAAAATTATTCGCCTTCACCACTAGAATACGAATCATAGAACCCGTGGTGCCATATATCTTGGAAGAGTGGATTTAAAAGAATATTCCTGCTAAGTATCGTCAGAATATTCGTAAAAATGGTTATGCAATGTAGTTTTTAAGTGAGTGGTACTTATATGTACTGTCGGTAATAAAGGGTTAAATCGACTTATATATACGTATAACATCAATTTGGTTTTTAAGTTTTTAATGAAGTATTTTTATATTTAAAGATTCAAAAATTAGACTTTGATCATTAATCACTGCGAAATCTTTTTTTTTTTTGATAAATTGCTTTAAATATTTTGCTTTTATTGAGAAAATTATTGATATGTTACTTTTTACGATCAAGCAAGGTGACAAAATTTAATTCAGTGATAGATGAAGTATAAGCCCGGGCAAAGTCAACTCAGCCTTTCATCCCTTCAATGGGTCGACAAAAGAGAACCAAACTTGCTTGGGCACTAAACACTGGAAGTTTCCCGTCAGACTGACCACATGACTGGAACATCTTCTCTTGCACCTTAGCACCCATGGTCACAGTATGGTCACAGTATATGAACAGTATACCTTGGCTATTGAGCCACTGAGTTTAGTTTGTGAGAACCCCCCTGGGTTCCACCCTGGACACTAAGATTGAATTGAGCCAAAAAATTACCAGACGCTATTTTTAGAATAACAAATTATATTTATTCAATTGATTCAATTAGAAACCTTCTAAATACAAATATTAAACAACATGTCTACGTCAAAGGAATTTACATTTAATATTAATTTAAATCACAAAATATTATATTAATCTACTACAAAGCTCAATATCGAACGGGTTTACCGGAATAAGAGGACCGAGAAATTAACGCAACTTGAATTACTAACATTCATTATAACTTTACACTAACTTTATTATACATTACGGCCCCAAATATTCTCAAAATATATTGCTCCGAAGCAGTTATCGTAAAAAAATGACAATTTTCACAAATTTCAAAGCGATACTTTTATGATGGATTTTTTTTGAAGAAGTAAACAATATATTTGAAACAATTTACCATTATTTAAATAAAAAAGCCTAATTATTATACAGCCAAAATTTGAAGTTTTTATATTTAACAGTTTCTGAGAAACAGGTTCCTAAAATGGCTCAATTTAACGTTGTCGGTATAGCGGGTACCGGCTATTCTTAACTCTTATGATCAGATAAACTAAGTTATAAATATCACCTGGCTATAAAGTCATTCTCTCCAGGTAGATCAATCTTTCCAATTGTATTTCGCTGACTATGAACAGTAAGACTCTAACAACGCAATCCACTTGAATCTTCTTAAATTCGTCACTACTTCTCTTGGCTCAATCGCCTTCTATCTGCTAGCTTACAACTCTCTCCTTAAATACCTTAATTTATTTGCATATCCCGTTTTCTTCTTTCAGAGCTGGTTGGAAATATACGTGAATTTACAATTCCCAAAGATGCCTAGGAATATTAGTGATAAAGTTCCGTATAGATTTGTCACAAGTTTACTGAGGTATAAGTTTTTGTCGAAATCACACCTAAACTTCTTGGCGACAATATCAATCGATGATTGTATAACAAAGATAATATCTAGGAGAAAATTTCTGTTCCACAAAAAGGAGGATTTTGAGGATGACATTACGTCTTCCAATTTTCACGAAATGTGATAGAAATTGTTTCCATTTAAAATGGTATTCACGCTAATAGAGAATGCAGAAATTAATAGTTTATAATAGTCTTATCCCTAAAGTCGCTTCTTCATTATCTTGTCTACCTAAATCTGTGGTAGGGAACGATGCATGTGTGTGTGTGGCCAAGACACTCTATCCATGATAAATCTTATTTATTATTATTCAATTGTAATATTCCACAACAAAGTAATCTATAAAAGGAAGCTATATGAGTGATATACAGAAAGCAAATACCTTCAGTGAATAAGCGCACGTGATCAGATTAGTTTAGCTTTAATCAATCCTATCCTAATAATTCTGGATCCGTTAATTTATTCTAGTAGCCAAAATCTCTCTTTTAGTCAAGATATGTAAATTCTAATTCTTACCATGCAACACTGCATTCAGATGCTCCACTCCTTCTGACCTACGATTATTAAACTCTAACTAATCTGCATCTCAGGGTTTCTTCTTGAGAGGGATAATTGAGAAATAAACGCGAATGCTAGACCAAAGATTCTCCAAGAGGATTAGTTGGTAAAGGTCACGTAAAGACCTGTCACAAGTTTATAATATGTAGACTATAGTTCTATACTCATATCTGGTCAAAAAACAAGAGATTATTAGATTAAAATACAAGACGCCGTTTAAAACGTAATAGCTTATTAGATTCAAAGCCAAAAGAACATTTAAAATTCAAGAGACTATTAGATTCAAAGGCAAGAGATAATTAGACTCAAATACTGGATAACATTCAAAATGGAAGAGCATATGCAAGATACAAGAGACCGTTCAAGATGCAGGAGTATAATCCAGATCAAGAAACTATTCAAGATGCAAGAAATTATTAGACTCAAATTCAGGAGACCAATAAAAATGCAAGAGCCTATTAGATCCAAATGCAAGACACTTTTCAAGATCCTTGAGACTATTAGACTCAAATATAGGAGTCCATTCAAAATGCAAGAGTTTCATAGATTCAAATGAAAGAGACCATTAAAAATGCAGGAGACTATTTTTTTTAAAAAAAAAGTTATATAAATCATTATTTAATCAATTAAATATTAAAAAATAACTATTATTTTAATATTTTTGAGCAGAAAATGTTTTTAATGTGCATTTTTGTTTCTTTTTATCTTTACATTCTTCTAATACTTTAATATTTTTAATCTTAACTGAAAATAACAAAATTTATTTCTCTTTCTCTCAAAGGGTGTTTAATAAATCAAAATCCAAAAGTCTCAAGTTAAGTAGAAGTTTTATTATATGAGTTAAGTAGAAATTATATATTACATTGCCAATATTTTCCCTGTCTACTATAAAAAAAATGTTTAAAAATAGTCCTTCGAACTTTTACTAAAAATTGCTCCAGTAAGAACTGCATGAAAAAACGCGGGAAAAGAACAAAGAAATAAAAGCAAATACCGCAGTTTTCTCGCTAGAGAAATACGGTGATCGCGATATTTCGATGAGAAGAACTGTAATCATCGATCATTTTTGAAGTCACATAAATTTGCATTGCTGGATAATATTTCATAGCTTCTTTGAAAACGTATTGTCGCTTGGACGTTGCATTACACTTTTTGTTTCGTCGCCAGCGTTTATGATAAACCTCCTTAAATCAATATTTTTTTCGCCATTTTTTCATTTTTTATCGGTAGTAGGTCTCCTCTATGCAAACTGAAGTATTCGGAAAGTGTCGAAATCATTTTAAGTATGCTCCTGACTTTTACAGGATTGGCTTGCAGAAAATGTAAGACAAATTATATTGTGTGTGTTATAAATTTAGGATGTCAGATGAGGTACTTTAATTTCTTTCAAACATAAATGTTTTGTAGAATATATGTTGTAAAAAGGGTGAACATAAATGTTTTGCAAGTCTATAAAAATCTCAATATGTTATTAAATTGGCTCTGGAAAAAACAGTAGGTACTTTACTTTGAATTAAAATGAAATACAAGGTTTCTTCGACTAACAATCTATAATTTTATGCAAATTAATTCCAGCAAGCATAAGAATTTTCACATTAGTAACTTAAGGTATACAAATACGTTGAAATGGTAACTTTTGCAAAAAGCCACATTTTCGGTTTTTGAATTTTATAGAATAAATTTAATAGAATAGATCTAGATTGCTTGCAAGCTAAGATATTGCAGAATTAGAGTAAAGCGCGAAAAACCGTAAGTGGACATTTAAGTAATCGGAAGTTGACGTTTAAATGCCCTTAAACTCGTAAATCAAGATTTAAATACCATTATTTTTTTAACAATTTTAACAAACTTTTGATTTAATAGAAAAAATAATTACGCATTTTGAGAATATTTCAAAAGCAAATCTAGCAGTATTTCTTTTTTTGCATTTCATTTTTTGAATTGATAAAAAATATTTAGATTCAAAACAAAAGTTATCTGATTTAATTGATAGAATATCAATGAATTAATAGCTGGTATTGTGTTTTTAAATAATTATGGGAAAAACAAAAGTAAGATCTATCTCCATGAGCATCATTACAAAGCAAATAGGTACCATAATAAAATTTCAGTTTCCGAGAACGAAAAAAATTTGTACCGATTTAAATATTCCAAAACTGTGAGTGAATCTAAAAACTAACTAATTCTTTAAAATATACATATGTTCCTGAAAACAATGAAAAAGTATTGTTTTTAACTTAGGATTTTTATGTAATATGATTTCGTTATTATGTTGTTCTGTGTGTTTTGAAAGAAAAGTTAGTGTTGAGCAAGACTCAATGTTTGGGTAAGCCATGAATAAGACTTTAAATTTCAAGATACTTAGAGATTCTTCATACATTTTGACAGTTTCAAAAATGATAACTCAAAATATTACCTATAAATATCTTTGAAACTTGGTACTTTTTTACTTATAATGCTTTCTAGAGTGCTTAGTAAAATAATGATTTTAACATGAATAGTTTTTAAATTATGGTCTAGTACTTGTGCAACGATGTTCTAAGGCACGGCAAATTTCTTCTATTGGCTGTTCAACTAGTTCTGGAATTTTTAAATACTTTTTAACCAAATTATTTTACTACAAGCTTTGTATACATATAAAATTATTACTTTGAAACAAAGTTTATACAAATTGGATCAATAAATTTTCATCTAGAGCTTTTTGAATGTTACTAAAATTTCTTCAAAATTCCATATAAATTTACCAATTTTCTGAAGTTTAAATAATTTATTTCTGATATCACAAACTTAGCCTATTTACATACAAACTTAAGTTAAAAATGGTATATATATTTTTTCTAAGTGATTTTTTTTCAAAACAAAGTCTTCAAACATATTCGTATATCTTAACATGTGAAATTTCATGCCAATATCACTTGCTTTACCAATTTTAAATCAAATATTAGTTTTCTGCTGCACAGAAAGTAGTTTGGGCAATAATTTAAAAAAATCAGAATAACAAAACATACAAAATGCTCAGTATTGAATCATTTTAATGATCTTTTTAATTTGGAATATTTTAAAAGTACAAAAAGACAGAAAGGCGAATGTTTAAAATACGATATTTTTTGAAATTCTCGTTACATACACACTTCCTCTTATTCGATATTAAAAATAAAAGAACAAACATATACGAATAAAAATGAAAATAATCATGACTATTTCTTTAGGCTTAACGTGATTGTTTTCCCCCTATTTTTAATTTCATGGACCTTTCTTTAAATAAAAATAAGAATAAAGCAATTTCCACAAATAAAAAGATTTTTTTTTTTAAAAAAAGAGATGTAATTACACACACACGTAGTTTTACTGAAAGTTTAAAAAAATTTTGGCTTTGAGTATGCATTTGTTCGTCTTCTTAATACTATGTATCATTTCTTTTAAAACCTCAAATTTAATTTATTTAAAAAAGTTATATTCTTGTGTGCATTCCAATTTTTTGACAAAAATATTTTTTGTGACTTCATGCATTGGGGATTAAGAGTGGTGAGAGTGGTGTATTTTTTTTCCCAAAATGCAACTAATTAGGCATTTTGTATACATTTTTATTGAATTCTTTGTTCCAATTAGGGATACAAATGTATATATTTAGAAAAGATGTCTTATTAGTTGATATTAATTAATATTTTTCAAATCATAAACATGTTTTTTTTTCTTTAATTCTCTGCCCCACGGGAAAGTTTTAACAATCTGTTTCATAATTTTTTTTTTCTATTTTGAAAAAAAAAAATCTGCCTGCGTGTTATTGTATTTTAATAACCTTGTGGAATCAATGTTTTTAGAAAATACATCCCTTTCTACTTATTAGCAATAAATAATATGTATAACCTTCATTTGTCTTGTAAAATTATTTTGAGAATTAATTACTTTTGAAACATGATTTTAATCGAATAAGAATACGATTTGGCACAAAGAATGATGCAAAATATAAATTAAATAATTTTGCGGAAATTAAATGTAATTAACATACACAAATATCTTTAATAATGTGAATATTAATCATTAATAAATGCACTAATTTAAATTAATTGAAGTTTAGAATAAAGATGAATAATGTATTTTCTTTCACGCATCACATATCACGTCTTATTATACTGAATAATACAAAAGATTGAAAAAGCTTGATAAAAAATATTGCAAAATTATCCAGGTCAAAGAAATAAATGATGCAGTAGAAACAGTAAATCCTTTAAAGCAGATCTCTTAAAGTGTTTATAAACTGTAATCAAAATATCCTCTACTAGAATATTCTTTACAATTTAATTTTTCCTCACAACTAAAATTTTGCGAACTTGCAGCTATGATTTTTAACTTAATTTTTTTTCTGTATTTCAAAAGTATTTTTTTAATAATAATTAATCAAATATGTTTTTCATTTCTTCAGCTTTATCTTGATTGAAATTTTGATCCACTTTCCAATTGCTTGAGACAAAGTAATGTATTCGACGATGAAACAAAATATTTTTTTATGTCAAGTATAAAGTTAAAAAAATTATTAGATTGGTTCAGCTGTCACATGTATTTTTTGGAATACAATGCAACTGAAAAATCAAACCTATAAAAATATCAAAGGTTCTTCGATTTATTAAAGTCTGTAAATATAATGAGCATATCCCCACAATCAAAACAACTTGATCAAAATATCTATTAAAAGTAACGTATGCAAAATTTAATATCTACCCTGGTAATTTGTAGGATTTATAATTAAGGTTGTTCTGTATAAATTTAGCGTCAAAGTGCATTATTATTGTATTCGATACATTGTTATTGTATGGTAGGAGACATGATGAAATTTATGATTGAAATATTGAAAGTTTGATAATATTGTCTTTGTGTCAGATTTCAAAAAAATAAATAAAATTCATTTAATATATTCTCTAGAATACAAATCAATTCAGCTTGAACCAATTCCAATTTATTTTACTTCCATATGCAAATTAACTTAAAAAAAGAAAGGGAAAAATATCAACCTTTAAAAAGAAAGTTCAAAGACTGTATTAAAAAAATGGTGTATTCCAAGCGAAAAACAACGAAAAATAGTTCTTATCATTTCTATTGTGAATAAACTAGAAATGTAAAGCACTTACTATATTTTCCTATTTACTATTCATAACCATGAATAAGTAAGAGCTAAACAATAAAAAATATTGAAAGGAATTTCCAAGTTCCTTATACGGATTCACTTCTGTGTATTTGTTTGTGTACTAAGGTGAATTCAAACGCATAAGTATTTATTGATATGTTCGAAAGTTTCCGAACAATTTGTGTGTGTGCCGATATCTCTTTTTCTCTTTTCAAATAAAATGTATACACGTTTGCCTTATCTATTCTACGAATAAAGCTTCCTAGGAAAATAAATATGAGTTTGACTGACATATTTCGAAGGGGATATTTCATTACATACAGAAAATTAACATTTGTGCATATTTTGTTATGCTATCTTTCCTGTTAAAACTAAATGTATTCGAGTGTAATATTATTGGATGCTTAAAAGTGATGTGTAAGTTTTTATGTTTCATATTTTTAAGTTAAATTTGAGTTGAATTAAAAAATAAATATTTTAGGGTTACATTTAGGGTAATGTTAAATCACACACAATAATTGTTAAGGTTTTAGTTTAAAGCGTTACAATTCAATTACGAACTTTGTCGTGATTTTAATAGAAACCGTTGTCTTATTATTAATGCAAACATTTTAATGAAAGCAATATAAAAAAAACTTTTAAAAATTAGTTTCTACTTCGGTTAAGAAAAACAAATATTTTATTCACTTTTTATTAAATAATTACAATTAATATAAATATGTATATACATATGACAGAATCAAAATATTAAATGGCTATTAAATTTTATTAACTATCGTTAAATTATCATACTGTCATACAAAACAATGGTGTATATAAAATTTCAGCTTTAAATGAATTCTTTAAAACATGTGAAGAAAAATCTTTTAAAGTTTTGACCCAAGTCGCTAAAAAGGAAGCCAACATGGTTCTGTATCTGTAATTATTTAAGTAATTAGTTTCAGTCAATTAATTTTAATTAATTATAATTAAATTATCGTCTTGTCACACAAAACAATAGTGTATAGAAAATTTCAGCACAAATGAGAGCTTTAAAATGTGAGAAAGAAAACCTTTTAAAGTTTTGACATAAGTCGCCAAAATGGTCGCTATGTCGCTAAAAATAATGCAACGTGGCTGTTAATAGCAATTTTTTAAATAATTAGTGTTAATCAATTAATTTTTATTAACTATAATTAAGTTAATGTATTGTTATGCGAAATAATCATGTAAATAAAATATCAGCTCAATGGAGCTCTTTAAAATGTATTTTATTAACGGTTGAAAATTTGAACAAGATATAGGGAGATTGTGAACTAATAGTAGGGATTGAAAAAGGAATCCAGGAGAAATAAATATTGTACCGCATTTTGAAATGACGTATTAAAAATATCAACTTATTCATGTTTTGTTGTTGTTGTTGTTGCACGCCCCCATTGGTCAGCAGTGCTAGACCAGGACGATGATATCGTACACTTTCAGAAAGTCCAACATCAGTTCATGTTTTAATTTATTAATTCTATATCTTTCTTTCATTAAATAAATTACTATTTAAATGAAAAAAATGTTTCTAATTAAAAATTTGTACTTTAAAGTTTCACCCAAATAAAAGTGGCTTTGTTGTAACAACCCTGCAATTTGAAGAGAAATATGTCTGCCCATGCTCCTATAGAGCGCGCAGAGGGCGCGGAATGCATGCGATATCGTCAGAACGCAAAAGATACATATGTGATAGCGTGGGAGACGTTAAAAGACATCGTTCATATCAAGGATGCCTCCAAATGATATGATTGCCAATGCTGCCCCATATTGTATCCCATTGCATGAAGCGATAAGGAATATTAAGAACCACTGAAGTGTCATTTTTTACGATCGGGTTATCATCTCGAATGATAATGCTTGTTCTCATGTTGTTTTTGCATGCAAAACAATGTTGCGGGAATTCCGCTGATTGGTTCTCAAACATTACGCTTGCTGCCCCAACATCTCTTCGCCTTCCAGAAAATACTGAATGAATGGCGATTTCTCAACGATAATGAGGTCCAAGATGCTGTTGAAAATTGGTTCCACAACCAACAACGGAGCTTCTTCTCCCAGAGTATCCATTATGTCGTGGATCACAGGAAGACTTGTTTCAACCTACAAGGTGACTTTGTCTGGCCTATATGCTACGTTTGTGTTACTTCTTTCTATGGCCGTGGGTAGCCTGGTGGTTAGAGCATCGGACTCCAGACAGGAAGGCATGTGTTCGATGCCCGATGCCACCAAATACCCACCGAGTACACACGGAGTCGTTAAATCAGTGGGTCCGAAAGTCGTGTGGGATTAATCACGAGTACAGATGACTGGAAAATATTTCCCTCCCCTCCAGTCTCATGGCAAAATTGTGGAGGTGAGATAGGTGGTGTCGCCATCTATCTTCTTTTCGAGTAATTTCACAGAGCTAATTCGTACTATCACCTGTATGGTGCTCAAGGCCTAGGCCAATGACATGCGTACTTCTAGCCCCTTGCTACGATGAATTTCGTGGGCCTCGATCTGACTACGTCAGACCGGTGGCATTAGTCACAACAACAACAACTTTTTCTTTTGTATACTAATTTATATCAATAGTATTAAACATTTATCAAGCCAACCATAGTACCACTTTCATTTGGGCGGCTCTTATAGTACAAAATTGGAATCCACTAGAGGTACAAGACGACACATACCTATTTCTTGATGATTTTAAAGGTGCTAGCCATTCTATACATTTGCAAACTTTCTTGGAGTTCGCCTGTTGCTCTACCATTGAGATTAATTATATCAAAACTTTTTCCGTTGTAAATGGTGGATATGTTAGCCGAGTGGTCACGATCACACGCAAGTTCATGGTCGACTTTTCATGAGTTCGAGCCTTGTGTCTCTAAGGATCTGCAATTAGAGAGGTTGATACAAGTTTAATCTGTAGAGGTTCAAAGATTTTCCGATGGAGTAGAGTTTTGAAGCGATAGGATGTCAGATCTGACGAAATCTACGTCATTTCATCAAGGTTCAAATTTATGAGGTACTTTGCCAATAGCCCTCATGTTAATTTATAATTTGAAATTTATACAAACTCACTTATTCCATTGTAAATGGACTCTACTGTCTATGTAGGACTCCCTCCTGCTACTTAATTGTCGATTAAAAGTTACGCGATTTGTTCTCCAGTGCCACCAGTTTTCACATAGGGGAGCGTGTATGATGTATTGTAGGGAAAATAAAAGTCACAAATATATAAGTTTTTCTCCAAAGTAATTAAATCCTCCTCAAAGGCACAAATATATAAACTTTTCTCCAAAGCAATTAAATCCTCCTCAAACTGCTAAGGTAATTTTATTGCATTCCAAACAGAAAGCAGAAAAACAAAAGTATCGTATTTCAGAAAGACGTACATATACGCCCAGTTGAGTAAGATAGATGTATACGCCGGGGACAGTTAAGGGGTTAAAATAGATCCATCTTCCGACCATGTGTTTTGAAGGAAAAATAAAAGGCACAAATAAGTAAATTTTTTCTGAAGTAAGAAAAATCCTCCTCACACTGCTAAGGTAATTTTTTTGCATTGCAAACCCTTTGGAATATTTTTACAGATAGCAGAGAAAGAAAAGTATCCGTACAATGTCAAAGGCAAATGTTAGAAACGAAAACATACAATTTTAGTTAATATTGGGCACACCTACACCTCTAGGTGGACTGCAATATCTTAAAATCTTTAGAAGTATCACCCACCCACTGCTTTACACAAAACAGAGCTTAACTTGGATGCATTTCTCAATTAGTCAATTGTAATGTTTCTTATAATTACATTCAATTTGTGTAACAGTTATTTTTTAACTTTTATTCCATATTAGTTATTTATAATTTTGTTTAGACAGTAAAATAATAATCGCTGATATAATGATTTGCATAAATATAATAAAGCCATTTTTTTCCTGTTTAATTGAATAATGTAACATTCTTGTACTAACTATATGAATCGCTTCTATCAACGTAAAAAAACCCTAAACCGAAACCCAAAGACCCCAATATCCTTCAAGAACCAACAAAATTATCTGAAGAAATAATTATTTGAAGACAGAGCTCTTATGTGTTTCTATTTATTTTATTTCTATTGAAAGAGGTCCTTTTTTTATGAAGAAGATCAGTTTGTCAAGTTGGGGCAGATGCTGAGGATTATAGAAATGCAATCTTGGATCTAACGGAAAATTATTTCCTTTTCGTCGACATATTGTTTTTGTTTATGCAGCGAAAAAGAAAAGAAACTACAATGTAAGCATTTGCTTTCTTGGCAAGTAATTTAAGGTAGATGATTTTCTTCTTGAGATGAAACTAGAAAGCAGTTGAGATACTTCTTTTGACATCACATGATATGTTTGTTTTTCATCTGTATAAACGACAATATCAATGAAAAATAAATGTACTATTATATTATTTTATACATATATATACATGAGAGATCCTAGTACTTTTCTGAGATGATCTAATGATAGTGCATTGGAAATTCAAATGTGTAGCTTTACTGTTACATTACTCATTAATACAATATTTTAGACGAATAGCAATTTTTACTGAGATATAATATTTTATATGTATTCTTATATTCAATAATTTTCGATTCGATTGTAGTTTTATATTCGATTAGTAGACGTAAAAATGAGAAGTATTAAATAAATATTTATTCTGAATAATATTTTTTAAGAAACTTGAATTTCTTAAAAAAATAACCCTTTATCAACCGCATTATAATTTACTCCAGTTTTTTTTTTATGCAATTTTTTTTGAATCACTAGATTGAAAATTAAAGTATATATACATAAGCAAAATACTAAACTTGAGTAAATTGAATCCGTTAGCAATAATTAACTAATGAAAGATATTTAACTGTAAAATTAATTATATACACTGTTCACTTAAAATAAAGAGTCAAATCGTTTTCTTAAGTCCTCATTAACATACAAACAAATAAGACACTTAAATTTTGACATTAACTATTTTTTCGGAACAAAAATGACAGTCTTCGCAAACCGCTGAAGACACCACTAGCTGAAAACGCAATTTTTGCTATAAAACTATTCTCCTCCCCGCTGAAATACTCATTATAGAACCCATGTTGCCATATATATAAAAAGAGTGGATTTAAAAAAAATATTCTTGCTAAGTACCGTCATATTAGTCGTAAAAATGGTTATTCCATGTAATTTTAAAGTGAGTGGTACTTATATTTACCGTAGGTAGAGATAAAGGGTTAAAGGTAGTAATAATTTTTAAATATAGTCTTAATATTTTCTGTATCGTAATTTTGAAAAACCGCATAAATGTTTTTTTTTATATTTACTGTTCAATTGAATTAGAATATGTTCACATAAAATTGTTTAAGTAATATATTATTACAATAAAAAAAACTATTTAAATGCAATTTTGGGGGGAAAATTGAAGAAAGAATGGCATATTTTCTCAACTTTCGCCTTTTATGAACGTGATTCTTTGATATTTAAAGTTTGCTAAGACATCTCTATTGAACATGAACTAAGATTTTTTAAAAAATTAACTCTGTTTTCAGAGTTGGAATGAATTCAAATTGTAACCAATGTGAACTGTTAAATGTTTTCTATTCTGATGCATTAAATAATATATATATATAAATACCCTTTTAAATTATATATTTCAAACACCACTTCACTTCTGTGCAGGTTATAGAAGCAATTTTCATAAAAAGAGAATATTATGAAGATTCCACCCTTCTCCTTTTTTGCCAAAAGGTTGCATTTAAATATTTTTTTTATTTTAATATTATTCTTAAAACAATTTTATAAGTGTATTCCAATTCAAGTAATTCAATATCAAAAATAATTATTTATTTACCTGTGCTTTTTCAAAACCACTGTTCTACCCGTGATCGGTTACATTGACTTTTTAAGGCTAAAAAACGGTTAAAGCAGATTTTTTCATACCATTTTGTGCTTTCCATTATTATGAAATTGTTTCGAAACTCTTAACTATAAGTCAAAAATGTTTTTTTTCCATTGAAAATACCTTTAAAAGATTTATAAACTTTATAAAAAGACTACAGCAAAAAGCGAAAACTCGAAATCACATATCTTAATTTATTACTTTCCTCCTGCCACCAAAAAACACTCGAACTTTTACTAGAACGGTTCCAAAAAGAACATGCATGAAAAAGTGCGGGAAAAGAAGAAAGGAACAAAATCAACTATCGCGGTTTTCCCGCCATAAAAAAAATGGCGGTGATCGGCAGACTTCGATGAGAACTGTATTCATCGATCACTTTTGAACTCGCATAAATTTACATAGCCAGATCATATTTCATAGTTGCTTTGAACACTGTGTTGTCACTTAGACCTAGGTTTTACTTTTTCTTTCGGCACCTATGCTTGTGATAAACTGCACAAAATGGAATTTTTTGCCATTTTTTTATTGGATGCTAAAGAGCGTTGAGTATTTAAAAGTTCGAAAAGTGTTTAAAGCATTCGAGTGTACTTGAAGTTTTTATATACACAGAACACAAGAATTTTTCAGACATGTCTGCTGTAACGAATCTGGAACGTCACATAAAATATTCAAAGAACAGGATGTTTTTTGGGAAAAAAATATTTGTTTGTTTGTTGTCCGCAATACAAAAAAAAAGATTCGGATGCATTTTTGTTAAAACATCATGAATCTTTAAATATTGAATGATTTTGGGTAAAGCTTGCATTTAAGGTAATTGGCTTTCATCTTGGGAAAACTCTATCTTCAATTAACTTTAATTAATTCCAACGTTTCACAGATTTTTCATAGTTTTTTTAATGCAACATTTTATAAAGCTATTGATTTTCTTTAAAAAAGTACTACAAATTTAAGACATTTTCCCTTTTTTTTTCAAATTTAATTTTTTCTCAGAATGAGTTGTATTTGTACATAAGAATGCAATTTTAAATTTATTAAACATCTTTTTACGCAACATCCGGGATTTTCAGTACTTTAAAATTGTATTTCGTACTGGTATAAATACAGTAATAAATGAAAACAAAACTTTATGCATTAAAAAATATTCTTTATATATACAGTCGGAACTCTATATAACGAAGTCGCTGAATCCCGAAACAAAGATCGTTATATGGAAAATTCGTTATA
Organism: Trichonephila clavipes; assembly: GCA_019973935.1. Lineage (NCBI taxonomy): Eukaryota > Metazoa > Arthropoda > Arachnida > Araneae > Nephilidae > Trichonephila > Trichonephila clavipes. The sequence continues at coordinate 912,614 of BMAU01019922.1, forward strand.
TAGAGGTTCATCTTTCAATATATTTTATAAACTATATAAAACAAATTTTTTAATTCATAAACACACACTGCGTACTTAAAAAAGTAATTATTCACATCTTTTTGTAAAGTAATATATATTTATTTTATATATATTACCCATAAAAAATAAAAAAAGAAAGAAAGAAGAACCGCTAGAAAAGTTCATTGACGCCTTTATCCACTTGATGAATAATTACTTTTTTTTTATGCTCAAGCACTTACGTGGTGACATTTTCGAGCTACAAGAAACGAAGTTACCAGTACGACTGATCAACTCTACAAATGAACGGTGACTAGTTAAAGGACACGAGACAACTCCACTGAGGGTAAAAGGGCATATCAAAGATGTTCCCAGGAAACTGGACAATGTGGGTTAAACGTAAACCTTACACTTCTTGGATGAAAAGCTCAAATTCTATTTTAATCGGTGAGTTGGATCCCTAATAAAACCAGTTCAAGATTTATGACCACTATAAAATGTGTTAAAAGAGAGATCAAATTGAAATGCCAAGAAATACTTTAAAAATAGCGAGACAAAAAATTGAATCACAAGAGAAAAAGTTCGTTACATACAGGAGGTTATTTCACAAAGAAAATAGTGAGATGTTTTTGGTTCCAGAAAAATGTTCACTGTATAGAAAAATTATTCGCTTATAGAGGTTGGTAATATGGAGATTCGACTGTGTATAGTGTAATGTAATAAAAAATAATTCGAACAAAAATGTTGTCAACTTTTACTAGGCAAATGGAAAATACGTTCAAAAACAAAATCTCGTAAAATTTATAATTGCATAGCCTTAGGATAATCTTTTAAAAATATTTTCCCATTTTATCTTATAAAATCTTTTTTTACCGCGAAATTTTAAGTTAGAAATTAATTAAAATATACTCTTTTATGAAATTCTACCTAAGCTAAGATATAGTACCTATGTTTTACAATTACACAGAAAAAATAATGTATCTTACTCACAAAAATAACTATGAAATAATCATAAGAGAATTAGTAATTGAAATTGAAATATATATATATATATATATATATATATATATATATATATATATATATATATATATATATATATAATTATAACTAAATTATAAGTATTAATGATAATATTATTACTAATGTTGTTGCAATGTAAGCATAAGTAATTATAAATACTATCTGATCAGATGAAAAGTCTGTGTATAATTATTAAAATCAAAATATATACTATCTGATCTGATGGAAAATCTGTGTATAATTATTAAAATCAAAATATTTTTTTTTAAAAAAACTATTCATAGTCATTTATTTAGTTCTAATGTAATGTATCACTTTTTCGAATATAATGTATCCCTTGTAAAGAAGAGGAAATCTATTAAATACACTCATTATCATAAAAATTTGCCCACCAAGAAGTAAAAGTGATATTGTAACAAACCTGGCTGGTGGTAAGTGTCAGGCAGATATGTAAATGATTAGAAATGCAGCCGGATTGCACATTGTATAATGCCACCAGAAGAGGTTAAAATTCGTTATCCTTAGATTATAAAATAAGTATTCCTGAACTTGATTCCGTGTGATTAATCTGTTGTAGAGAGACGATTTTTAATTAAAGATGTCATTATACACCGCGATTGGAGACAATAGAAGCAGCTGCCAAAGCTTGAAAAAGGAAGAATTATCTGGATGATGGAAAACGAGTAGTCAGCATGGCGATTAGCTCGCTATCTAGACAGTTACGACTATTAATGTAAGGGGATGTTCGGACCAACAGAGAGGTCTGCTACACGATGACCAAACTCAGGGCACCCTCGACAAAACAATAGTCGAGAAGGTCATCATATCATACGATACGCACGCACAGTGCCAACTGTCTCATTATCCACCACCCATATACAAGCAGTACCTTCACTACGGTTCTCTGCACCAGTCCTTACCATCTCATAGTGCCTGACTGATGGACAATTGCTATCATGGCACCCATAACGTGTAAAGCCATTGACACAAACTCTTCTTCAGCTATGTTTGAAGTGATACGTGGTAGTAAACATTAGACTGTAACCTAATAGAATCAGGTTGTCTTCAGCAATGAATCCAGATTCACTTTGGGCAGCGATGACGATCGTGTACTTGTGTGGAAGTCCCGTTCAGAAGTCTACATCCTGTCTTTATTGTACAGTGGCACACAACTCTCATATCTGGTGTGATGGCATAGAGAGACATCGCACACGTCACGTGTTCACCCATAATATTGAATCATGGCATCGTGACAGTCTAAAGGCACGTTTGTGACATCCTTCAGGCACATGTGTTGGTACTCATAGCAGTGCCCACAGGAGCCATTTTTTAATTGGGAAATTTTCACCCACTCTGAACACGGATTTTTAAGGATTACCTCCCCCACTTTTTCACCCTTCGCTAGCCCATTCGATCCCCAGATTTTCCAACTATCAGGCATATCTTGAATCATTTAGGATGTTAAGTTTGACAGCTTCCGAGTTTGGATCGAATTATAGGTGCATTTGCAGCAATTGTGGATCAAGAAGTCGCAGGAGATCCCAAGAGACTTTTATGCCTCAATTTTCAACCGTATCACTTTATGCTACTGGTGGTCGTCCGACTGAGTTCTAAGACCTCAATTCATTTGTAATTTTTTCTATGATAAACGAGCATTTTGCAATGATTTTGTAATCACTTACATATACGTTGTACTTATGTATGAAAATTTCATTTTATTTTGACTACTCTTTTTGGTGATCTAATTTTTATCGCAATGAATGCATTTTAATGTATTTTAGAAGGATTGGCATAAGCAAACTGCAGAGCGGTGTTTCTCAATCTATGGTGAGCCCCCCTCCCCTTGGGAACGTGACAACTGTACTTGGTGGGCGCGAGCACATTGAAAAGTCGAATGCCGAACATTATTTGAAAAAAAAATTAATTACTGAAAGTAATGAAACAAAGTAAGTTTTGAGATAATAAAAAATAAAATACACCTTTACACTGATATATTACACTTATAAATGTATTTTATAATTAATTTAATAATTCTAAGTTATAAGAACGTTTAATAATTACCAGTAACCCCATGGAATTGTCATTTATAAAATTATATACAAGAAGTAAAAATAAAACACATATCTTGATAATTTGTACGGTTTATAATAAATCATTTAACTGCCACAAACAAAAGTTATGCTACTAGCGCCCCGATGCCAATCGTTTACCACACGTTTTCGCGTGTATATTGGGAGAGGGATAAAGAAACAAATAATTTGAAATAAGTAAATCTTTTGTAAACATTTTGAATGTCCTTTTATTGCATTACAAATCCTTCGGAATAATTTTATGGATAGCAGCGCACAGAAAAGATCGTACTTCGGAAAGACGTATATATACGTTAGAGGAAATTAATTCTTTGGCTGAGTGAGACGTTTATATGCGCCGGTGGCACTTAAGAGGTTAAAGTCGTATTGTATTTTTAACATCAAAGTATAGTATTACTGAATTCAATACTTTGTTATTGTGTGAGGGGGCGTGATAAAAATTACGATTGAATATTGAGTCGTGAATATTGAAACTTTGAGAAGCACTGCTGTAGAGGGAATTCAATTACTGAAAAAATATTGAACTATTATGTCGATTCACTTCTATAATCGCTTCATTTCACATTGTTGCATTTTTCTCATATTTTCTTTTTAATGAATGGATAGCAGATAATTCTGAAATTTCAGAAATTTGCATTTATAAAGTTTGAGAGGACAATAAATAATTATTTTTATATAACTTGGATTATTCTGTTGATAATATTTCCCCAGATAATGGTGACAGTTAGATGGGTAGAGTCTAATTATTATAGATATTTTGAAATTATATTACTAGTTAAACCGGAATTGAGAAAATATATGCAACAAAAATACATATGGTATTTTTTAACTCTATAGCAATACTTTTTCTTTTGTCTGATGTTAGAGGATAAAAACATGAAATAATAAAAGATGAAAAAAATTGGATTTCTAAATGAAAAGAGTCATGACTGATCCATTACACCTTACGCGAATTCCATTTTCTGTGCCTTCTGATATTGGAACTTTCATTTCAAGCAAGAATAAATCAATTTTTACAAAAGAAAGGAGAAATAAGAGAAAAAAATTGAGAAAAGAATAGAAATAACCATCTTCTTTTACGGATAATTTTTCTCTTTTTTTCATTTATATGAATAGATAACGGAGCTTATTCTTCCTTCGAATTTTTTTTTCAAATGCCACATGTCATTTTCTTTAAGAGAGAGAGAGAAGTTCTAAATTTTTTTTCTTAATTGCTATTTTTGTGTTCTCTTGTGCGCGTTTAATTTTCCTTAAAATTCTCTTTTAGTAATTGTATATCGGAGATTAAAAACTTTTGAAATGACACACTGTTTCATTGGATTCCAAAATTAATTAGTTTTTTTAATTTTGTTTTTTTATTATTTGTTCTCTAAAAAAATCAAAATGCATTCGTTAATCGTAGATGTTTTCATGGTCGATAATAATGGTCCATTTAGTTTTTGTAGAATGGCTCTATTAACCTTTTTTTCTGAAACGAATCACTTAAAAATCTACTTTTTCTTATATAATATATACAGTCGAACCTCTATATTGTGAATTTTTCTATATAGCAAATACTTTCCTGGAACCCTGAGCTTTTCACGATTTTCTTCGTAAAATAAGCTCTCTATAACGAAGTACATTTTCTATATAACGAATTTTTTCTTTTGTGATTGAGTTTTTATTATTCCTTTTTTTAAAGTACTTCTGAACAAAAAAAAGTCAAGTTATTCTTTCTTTAAGACATCTTATGGTGGTCATAAATCTTGAACTGGTTTTATTAGATCCTAACTCACCTAGAGCAATAAAGTTCAGGAAGTTTCATGCAAGAGTTGCAACCTTTAATCCCCATTTCCCAGTTCACTAGAAACATCCTCGATAACCTGGTTCACTCTGTAAGGCATTTGCCCGTGGGTAATGCTTTACTTCTAAGTTATCCTCGTGATCTAGGGGAGTGGGAGTGTTGTGAATGGAAATGATTTGTGTGAATGAGTGGCAGCATGGCGCCACGTTTTTGTAACTGTGAACAGGTTGTGTGACGTCATTATGTTCTGTGTATAAAAGGGGTGGAGCCACACGTGCTCACACTCACTTGGTAGTTCTGAATAAACTCAGTTATTTGAATTGACTGACTCGAGTCTGAATTTCTTCCTCCAACACCGAGCATCGGGTAGATGCAGCTCGCAGAATTATTTAATTGAAATTGTTCTTTACATAAGTTTTTGTACCCTCGGCGGGACTGGTTGTTGGTTGGAAGCGAAACTGAAACCGAATTTAAATTATTGAACTTTGAACTTCGAACTTAACTTTTGAATTATAAAATGGAGGTGAATGCTTTGAAAGCGGCAAGAAAAGGCCTGAGAATAGCCTTTCCTCTCAGTCTGAAAAAAAAGATTGAAACCGAATTCACAAAAGAAAACATCGATATGAATCAACTTTCGATTCTGAAAACTCAATTTATCGATAAATTTCAGCGACTCGACACTTGTCAAAATCAAATTTCTGAACAACTCTTGGGTACAGAAGATGCCGTGCAAGAATATTTAGATGATATGGAAGATGCAGAAAACTACCGTGACCGCTACATCGAAATATGTACTCGAGTAGATTTGAAAATACGAGAAACCGTTGTTCCTACCGAAACTGAAAAAAGAAGCTTTAAATTACCGAAAATCGAACTGAAGAAATTCAGCGGTGAAGCTAAAGACTTTTCGGCCTTCTGGAGTCAGTTTCAGAAAATTCACAATGATAAAAACATTGCGGAAGAAGACAAAATGCAATATTTATTGCAATCCATGGAACCGAAATCGAAAGCAGAACGATTAGTATTGAGTTTCCCTGCAACGGCGGAAAATTATCCCAAAGCCATTAAACAATTAAAAGAGAGATTCGGTCGTGAAGATTTGTTAGTACAAATTTACGTACGTGAACTTTTAAATTTAGTAATGAAGAACGCTGTTTCTGGAAGAACGAAAACTGATTTGTCGGCCTTGTACGATGAACTTGAAGGGAAATTACGGTCGTTGGAGAGCCTTGGACGAACACAAGAAAAATATGGAGATTTCCTTACACCATTGGTAGAGTCCTGCTTACCCGAGGAAATCCTGATGGCCTGGGAAAGAAAACGGAATACTGAAACAGACGCTAAAGGATCGCGAACTCTAGAACACTTAATGACTTTCCTTCGCCTGGAAGTACAAGGGGAAGAGATGGTGCAGCTGGCAAAATCCGGTTTTGGAACTCCTATCCGAAAAAAAGATTCCCCAACTGAAAGTGTTAAGCCGACCGAATTAACGACTGCATCAGCTCTGGCGAGTTCCGTAAAGTCCTCAGGTAAGAAAATCAATAAATGTATATTTTGTGAGAAATATCATCCCAGTGAAAATTGCTTTAATGCTAGAAAATGTCTTTAAATGCTAAGAGACAATTGTTATTAAGAAAAGGTGCTTGTTTTATTTGTTTAAATAGATCTGGTCATTTGAGTAAAAATTGTGATATTAAAAATGATATTAATTGTTCTAAATGTAATTATTCTCATTTTGAAATTATGTGTCCAAAATTAAATAAGAAGTATGAACAAAAATTGTGTTCCATAAAAACTGAGAACTCTCTATCAAGTAACTGCAACGGAAACCAAAGTATTTACTTTCAAACTCTCTGCGTTTTCATTCGCATTAAAGATCAGGAAAGGAAAGTTAGAGTTCTGATTGATACCGCTTGTGAAAATAGTTACATTAGTGAAAGTGTGTTACTAGTATTTTGAAGGCCACTCCACTTAGAGAGGAAACTATAATTCATTCTCTATTCGGGGGCAATGAAACTAAACCGAAACATCACAGCGTGTATTCTATTGAGGTCAGTGATTTAAAACGCTCTTATGCATGTTGTTTTGAAGTGCTATCTGAAAAGAAAATATGTGGATTTATTTCTAAGATTGAGGATAAGCGTATTTTAAATGAGTTAAAAAAATAAAGAAATTATTTTATCGGATTTAAATTGTAAAGAAACGGAAATTGGGCTTTTGATTTGGGCTGATAATATAGGAAAATTATTGACTGGGAATTTAATTGAATTTGATTCGGGTTTAACAGCTATTGAAACTAAACTAGGATGGACGGTAATTGGAAAAGTATGTTCGAACGATAAAAACGTTATGTTAACGAAATCGTCTTTGCATGTTCGAAATATTAGCATTAAAGAATTATGGGAACTTGATGTTTTAGGAATAACGGATCCCTTACTTAATGAGAATACGAAAGAAAATTTTGAATTAACCGATTTTAAGAATAAAAATGAAAATTCTTCCCAATGGAAGATATGAAGTTAAACTCCCATGGAAATGTAACTCTGAAAATTTGCCCAGTAACAAAGAACTAACATGGAAAAGACATCTACGGATGATGAATAAATTAAGAAACGGTAAATTTTTCGAGCATTATAAAAGTGTGTTTAGGCAATGGGAAAATTTAAATATCATTGAACGTGTGCCGGAAGTAGAATTGAACAATGAATGCCATTATTTACCGCATAGACCCGTGATTAAATTAGATAGTGCGACTACAAAAATCCGACCCGTATTCGATGCTTCGTCCCATGAAAAAGGGAAACCATCTTTGAACGATTGTTTATATAAAGGCGTAAACCTTATTGAACTGATACCTGACATTTTAGATCGTTTTAGAATTTATCCAGTCGGAATTGTAGCCGATATTGAAAAGGCGTTTTTGATGCTATCTGTTGCACCGAAAGATAGAGATTATCTCAGATTTTTTCCCATGCAATGAAAAACAATTAGTGTACAGGCATTGTCGAGTTGTGTTTGGGGTGTCTTCAAGCCCTTACTTATTGAATGCATCTATTATGCATCTTTTGGAAAACTGTAATTCCGAATGTAAGGAAGTTGCACAAAAGTTAAAATCTTCCTTTATGTTGATAATTGTGTAACTGGTGTTTTCAGTGCTGATGAAATAGAAATATTTATTGAGAAGACTAAATTAATTATGTCGGAAAGATGTTTTAATTTACGTATTTTTGAGAGCAATGTGGCGAGTAAAAGTGTTGATAAACACTCAGGCGAAACTTTTATTTTGGGTATCATCTGGGACTTGATAATGATGTTTTGAAATGTTGCACGAATTTCGACTCATTAACGTGCGAAGTGAAAATAACGAAACGATTAGTTTTGTCTACGGTGCAAAAAGTTTTCGATCCCATTGGAATGTTGGCACCGTCTACATTGCTGCCAAAATTACTATTGCAGGAAATATGGAAAATGAAAAGGGCATGGGATCAGGAACTACCTCAGAATATTGTAAACAAATTTATGAAATGGTTTAATGAAATTCAAATTTTGAAAGGTATAAGTGTACCACGTTGTATGAAAATTGATATTTTTACTGAATTACATGTATTTGTTGATGCAAGCAAGGGGTCATATGCGGGATGCGTCTTTGCTCGATCAATAGTTGATTCTAGAGTTAGCGTAATTCTTGTTAGAGCGAAGTCTAGAGTAGCTCCTCTCAAACTTTTGAGTATACCGCGTCTAGAGCTAATGGCTTGTTGTGTAGGTGTTCGACTTGTAAATTCTATCTTGAAAGCGCTTAATATGCCGGACTTGAAAGTTACTCTTTGGTCCGATTCCACAACAGCACTTTGGTGGATTAAAGAATATGGAAATTGGTCAGTTTTTGTAGCTAATAGGGTAAAGGAAATTAGACAACTAACTCAAATTCAGTCATGGAAGTATGTTCCAGGAAACATGAATATCGCGGATTTACTATCTCGTGGTTGTTCTCCACGACAAATGCTTAGTTCTAGATGGTGGGAGGGGCCTTCCTGGTTGAAACAAAATTCGGAATATTGGCCAGATGGTGAAATCAGTTGCGAGCCTCAAGAAGTTAACGTAGAGAGAAAGAAAACTAAAAATGCGAATGTTGATCTAGCAAACGATGCACCCTCCTTGCTTATATGTAATGTGTCTGATTATGATAAAATGATAAGAGTATTTGCATGGATTTTAAGATTTGTAAATAATTGTCGCAAAGACTATAACAAATGTAAGGAACATGAACTTTCTGTTGCTGAAATTGAAAATTCTGAAAAACAATTGATTCGTTTAACTCAGACATATTATTTACCTGATGTTGAATCTTTAAAATTTGTTACTTTTATTGATAATGATAATATTTTAAGAGTAAAATCTAAAATAACTCAACGAAATGATGAAAGTTCTTTTTTGTATCCTATATTGTTACCTGATAAATGTGAATTTACAAAACTTTTGATTAGATCTATACACAAAGAGAACTGTCATGCAGGAATACAAATAATGCAATCATTAATTAGAGAAAGGTTCTGGATTATCAGAGCTAGAAAAACTATTAAGAGTATTTTGAATGAATGTTTTGTTTGTGCTCGTTTTAAAGTGAAATCATTGTCAAGCGGACCCTCACCCTTACCACCAGACCGCGTGAATGATTGCGCGATATTTGAAGTTGTAGGAATTGACTTAGCTGGACCTCTGTTTTTAAAAACTGGCGAAAAGGTATGGATTACATTGTTTACTTGCGCAGTCTATCGCGCTCTACATCTTGAATTAGTAAACGCTTTATCTTCTGATGCCTTTTTGCTAGCCCTTAGGCGTTTCATTGCCAGGCGCGGGAGGCCCAGGATAATTTACTGTGATAACGGTACTAATTTCCGAGGTGCTTTCAATGACCTTGCGAAATTGGATTGGCATAAAATATCGAGAGAAACATCAACTCAAAAAATAGTTTGGAAATTTATACCACCCACCGCCGCATGGTGGGGAGGCTGGTGGGAAAGGTTGGTTCGCATTATCAAGGAACTATTGAGACGTTCTCTTGAAAATCAATATTGTCCTATGAAGAATTGTCTACAGTGATTTGTGAATGTGAATTTTTAATCAATAGTAGACCTTTAACTTATATATCTGAAAATCCACAGGAATTGATCCATCTTACTCCAGCAATGTTTTTAATAGAGAATCGCTGTTCCGATACTACCGATATTGACGAATTGAATTCAACAGACTTAAGAAAGAGAATGAAATATAGAAATAAACTTTTAAGTGATTTAAGACAACGTTTCAGGAAAGAATATCTAAGTGAGCTAATACAAAAACAGAATGATAATCGGTGCGAGAACCCCGAATTGGGGAAATGGTCTTAATTGGAAACGACAATAAGAAACGTTTGTCTTGGCCTATAGCTAAGATTATAGAATTAATCCCTGGTCGAGATGGGGAAATTCGAACAGTTCGGCTAAAAACTCAACATGGAACAGTAATACGCCCCGTGCAACGTATCTTCCCTTTGGAAGTACAAGCGATTGCTAATAGCGATAAGGAGTTGAAAGAGGAATCGGTTTCTGTTAAAAGTACTAAACCTGAAAAGGTCTTGAATATTAATGATGCAATTATAAAAAAATATACTTCTTCTGAAGATTGGTTAAAGAACCAAAGAGACTGGATCTTTTAAATTATAACTGTTATAGGTTTGAGACTCTCCCCAAGTCTCAAAGGGGGAGTATGTTGTGAATGGAAATGATTTGTGTGAATGAGTGGCAGCATGGCGCCACGTTTTTGTAACTGTGAACAGGTTGTGTGACGTCATTATGTTCTGTGTATAAAAGGGGTGGAGCCACACGTGCTCACACTCACTTGGTAGTTCTGAATAAACTCAGTTATTTGAATTGACTGACTCGAGTCTGAATTTCTTCCTCCAACACCGAGCATCGGGTAGATGCAGCTCGCAGAATTATTTAATTGAAATTGTTCTTTACAGGGGAGTGAATTAATAATCAGACATTGCCATAATCTTATTATCTCTTTATTAAGATCTTAACTTAAACACTATACAACAGTGTTTCTCAAACTGTGGTGCGCCCCTCCCTGGGGGGCGCGAAAACCCTACGAAGGGGGCACGAGCATATCGAAAATAAAAGATTCAAAAATAATTAATTTACTGGAATGAATTGAAACAAAATACTTTCAGACATAATAAAAAATGCACTTTTACTCTAATGTAATTTATAGGCTCGCGCGCGCGTGCGATATTAATTCAACAAAAATAAAAACGTCTCCAATACCTAATTAGCTATCTTTGATCCTATAACCAAATAAAAAACTGTTATTTGATTTGCTGTAATCCCATGATGAAAAATTTTTTTATTACGCTTTCTGTTTAAACCTAACATACAACTCTTTCAGAGAAAAAACAGATCCCAGACGCAGAATCAAAAAAATTTAGGAAAACAAAAAATTCATCACGGTCATTATTTTTGAAATACTGCACATTATAACTGTAATCTGTTTAACCTAAGTTATTGGTACAGTTAGCTATGACCCCTCTCTTATGTGTTTGTTTCTCATTTAGGGATGTTGTAAGTAATGTATTTCTCTGTTACGATTTTTTCCATGCAAAAGAGTTTTATGATATTTGCAAAACCACGGAGAGCACTTTGAAGGATTACTTTGCCAAGACTTAATTTTACGAGTATTCTATACATAAAAAGCATAATGCGAAAATCGTTTTGCACAATTTCATATAATCATAATAAATACACTTTTTACCCGGAAGTGATCGCGCGGGAAGCAACGATTATGAAATTGTTAATTCTGGCAAAACTGTTTATTTGTTACAAAAGAAAAATGGAAAAGTCCTTGAAAGTAGGTAAGTAAACTTTCTCTTAAATAAATTATTCACTGGAATCACGATTTGATCGTGTACAATAAAAATAATTATAAAAAAGGATTGGGGTGACTCAATAACCCCACTTCACCGTATCGATTGCATGCTTTCTCCCGAGTTAAAACATGTTGAAGTCTTTTCGCTTTAAATTTTAAAAATAATACAATTATTCTTCATCGGAAATTTATATTATTGTTCATTATTTAACATCAATTATAAATGCTAATTCTGTGAGGCTTAAAATTACAATTCGCTTGAAACTAATTATAATTTAAGCAACCATTTTAAAAAGATCATTTTAAATTTTTATGAACATTGTCGAGCACTTGGCTTTGCCCTCCTTACAATTCAGCTATTATATCAATAATGTTTTATTTTCTTATAAATTAACTGGGGCAAAGAGCGGGCACTTCAGCCGGTATACTTTTTAATGTATCAGTGCTGCACAGAGTATTTTATAACTCATTAATTAATACTAAATTAAGAACAAGTTTAATAAGTATTAACGACTTCCATGGGATTGTCTTGCAAAGTAAAGTTTGTATAAGGAATGCTTATGATTAGAAATTGACTCTGAATTCTTTTTCTATATTTAGCTGATACCTATGCATATTTTGTCTTCTAAGCAGCCACTGCATTTTGCAATATGTTCAATTTAAAAATTAGAGAAAGGAAAAAGCACATAATATTTATCCTATTATTTTATTTTATTTTATTTATTTTTTGCTTAAAAGTAGTATACAAAATTTTAATACTTATGTTACTAATTTGTATGGATTATAATTAAGATTGCCTATTGTAGCTTTAGCGGTCAAAGTGCATTATTATTGCATTCAGTACATTATTAATGTATAAGGGGGGCGCGATAAAAATTGTGATCGAAAAGTCATAAAACAAAAACTTATAATGCCCGTAAAACTCTAATTTTTTAATATGTTATTTTCCAATGCATGTTCTACATTAAAACACTATTTTTTTATTAAATATAACTGAAAATTATATTTTTAATTCAAAATATATTTTGCATAATATTGATAGCATTTGTTAAGACGTCAGTTTATTCAGCTTTATCTCAACCTAATATTTCACAAAAGTTTTGAAACACGAAGCATTTACGTACAAAATAATAATGATACTAACTTAAGCTAAAAAATAGTCAGGTTTGTTCATAAAATTTAATTTTTTTCAGTTTTAAATTGGGGCAGTTTTGGAAGTTTTAGCTCTTGTCGTACGACTTTAAAATATTAAAATATACTACTACAATATGTTTAGTATAATGTAGTTTGGTACATCAAGGATTTATTCAGTTATATCTGCAGCATTTGAATTCAGAATACTTATATTCGGAAGTCTAATTGCAGAATCAGCTGAGGACTGATTTTTAGATGCATCATTTTCAGTCGTATTCCATCTCTTCGAAATATTGTTTCTTACAGAAACCCAGAAAGCAATTGCCATGACATTTTCTCTACAGGAAAAATTAATGATAAAGCTTTTAAGTTATATAAACTATTTTTAAAGCAAAAATTGGCCATGAAATTAATCTTTATTAATTAATTATGAGAATTCAAAAAACTCAAAACATAAGCAAGCAGAAATGATTTTAGTAATGAAAATTAGAATTAATAACCCATTCAAACTAAAAGCTCAAAAATATTTTTAATTAATTCAACTTAAGTGTGAAAAAATGCTTTAAAATGAAACCGAAACCAAAACCAGAGCTCATAAAACATCAAATATCTTAAAACCTAATTTGCTAACAGATCTGAAATTTCGTGGCAAGCATCTCAATGATGTGGGCCACCAAAACATGCAAAAAAGTTTTTAGATAAAAATGAAATTTTTAGGGTACTGTGTAATCTTAAGTTAAACTTTGTTTATTCACCCACAACTGGAGACTTTGAATTTTACATCCTTGGTTTAGAGGATTTGAATCACGTTAAATCTGTGTATACTCAAAGTCTTCAGTTGGTGTATTGGAGAAGCCCAGAGAGGAGGTTTCTTGTCACGTGTAATCTTCGTCACATGACCGTGGTTTGAAATTACGAGATCTTTTGTCCTCGTGTTTCTTAATAGTGTGACGTAAATTGGAATAAAATAAAATATAAGATTTTATGTAACAAATTTCTTCCTTCCTCAGTGGTTCAACAGCCCAGGGTGGGCCTTAGCCTTTTCAAGAAGCCTTTTCCAGGCCAGCTTTCTTCCTGCTAGTGTTCTTCAAATGGTAGTTCTTAAAACTATTAGATCTTTTTCTAGGCCATCATTCCATCTAAGATTTAGCCTGTCCTTTTTTTGTCAATTGTTTGAGCATTGAAGACTTTTTTAGTGGTGCGCTCTTCGTGCATTCCGAAAACGTGACCTGACGATTTAATCCACTGTATTTTAATAAAGTCAACAGTGTCAGATTCTTTATATGACCGATAGAGCTCGAAATTTGATCTTCTCCACCACGTTCTATTTTCCTGAATTCATCCAAAAATAAATCTTAAAATTATCCTTTCGTAGATACTTATGATGTTCTCATCTGTTTGAGACATAGACCAAGTTTCGCAAGCATAAGTTACTGCTGATCTGAAACGATTTTTATAAAATAAAACCTTTGTGTGTGTGTGTTTTCTTTTGATTAAATTCAATTTCATATTTTTTCGTTTTACATTAAGACATCTATTAACTTAATTCAGTACTGCAAAAGTCCATGATATACCAAGGCTTACTGTGCCCAACTCAGTATAAAATATATATTAGCCACAGTAATTATGTAACAAATTACCATATATATATATATATATATATATATATATATATATATATAATCTGATAGTTCACTGACATATTATCTGTCGTTATTTTATAAAAGCAAAAATTATGTATTATATTCTTAACATTCCGAAGAAGCATATTGATCCAAAGACAGTATTAAAAAAATATGTTTCTTTTTTTTAATGTATAAAAGAAACACTAGTTTATATGTTTTTTTTTTCAAAATGTATTTACATTTTGAAAAAAGCAGATTTATCAAACTATATAAAGAGTGCTTTTTTCCAGGTATAGAAAAGTTTAAGTTAGTATTACTTTCCAAGATGGCAACCGATTCAACAGCTGTCAAGTGATGTATTCTCAGTTTGGTTTGGCAATTCATCATGAATAGACTCACGCCTGAACAACGCTTTCAAATTGTGCAATTTTATTTCCAAAATAATGGATTTTCATAAGCGAATTTTGTTTCGCGATGAAGCGCACTTCTGGTTGAATGGCTACGTCAACAAACAAAACTGCCACATTTGGAATGAAGCTAATCAACAAGTGTATGTCGGAACACCGTTACATCCAGAAAAACTGACTGTTTGGTGCACTTTATGGGCTGGTGGAATCCTTCTTCAAAAACGCTGGCCATAACGTTACAGTCAATGGTGATCGGTATAGAGCCATGATTACTAACTTTTTCATTCCTGAATTGAACAATCATGATGTCCAGGAGCTGTGGTTCCAACAAGACGGCGCAACATGTCACACAGCTCGTGCCACAATCTATTTACTGAAAGACAAGTTTGGTGACCGCCTAATTTCACATTTTGCACCTGTTAATTGGCCTTCAAGATCTTGTGATTTAACACCGCTATACTATTTTCTGTGGGGCTATGTTAAGTCACTGGTGTAAGCGGATAAGCCACAAACGCTTGACCATTTGGAAGACAACATTCGCCCTGTTATTGCCGATATACGGCAACAAATGTTGGAAAAAGTCATCGAAAATTGGACGTCCAGATTGGACTACATCCGAGCCAGCCGTGGCAGTCATATGCCAGAAGCCATATTTAAAATGTAGTGCCACAAGATTATGTTTCGAATGAAAAAAATGCATGCCAATCGATTAATACATCGTTGTTTTATTGCAATTTAAAGTTCTATACCTCTAAAAAAACACCCTTTAATAATATTATGTTGTTGCTTTCCTCGATTAATTTGACAAGCCTAAAAATAAATGTTACAAGTGGTGAATTTAGTCATACTACTGTTACCGAAATTCAAATAAATAGAATTAATAAATTAAAAATTAACATTATTTCAAAATGTTTGATTTAGTATTAGCGTTACAATATTTGTAAGATGTTTTGGAGATGTTGTTGATATAAGTTCCAAACACAAAGCAATACAACTGGTAGTCCCTTAAATCATTTTATTTCACTTGTCTAATAAATCATAAAATCTAGCAATATTCTTCAAACTAAGCCTTTTGTTTCTATTCCAGGTTGAAAATTAAAAGAAACTTCTTTAAATTGATCGTTTGGCAATTCTAATAACTGTTTGATGTATAAAAATATTATTTCAAGCTGACATTTATAGTTTATCCTCAAACTGAATAACCCGTTCCAAAAATATATACAACGTAAATTTATCATAGGCATACGTTGTATTTCACTTTTCAAAATGTATTATTATTATTTATACAATGTTGAAGAATGGGGTATATAAATCAAAATATAAAACCCAAGAATCAAATGTTCAATTTCAATGGAAATAAAACACAATCTATATAGATCAGAGCGCATTACCATATCATAGAATAAAATCAGTTCTCGGGAAGGGAATTGAAAATAAATACAGTAATATTTTGAAAATTATTTCCGAGTATTCAAAGAATATTTATAAAGTCCTTTTATGTTAAGTTTTACAATTAAAATGTATCAATATATGTATATATATGCATGAAATGCTAAAAGCTAACTTATTATTATGCATTAAAACTGTAAGTGTTTTTAGCAAATACACACATATTTTTATTTGCCTTCTATGATAACGAGAGGTCGCGTTGAACACTTACAGCTATCCATTATTCAAAATAACTCAGTATCGAATTAGAATTTTTCTTATATATAACTGATTTATCGTTGCCTATTAAAAATATTTAATTCATAGTCATTTCTTTTTTAGACTTTCTGATGCAAATACGGGTTTAGAACAAAAAAATCAAGAAATAATGCCAAAAGAATTGACTAAAATTAATAGAATGATGGATTGGAAGTATAAAATGCACTATAAGTACGTGTTATAAACATTTCCATTGTGACAAGAAAGAGATGATACATAATATAAATTTCTACTCATTATTCTTAGCAGATAATAAGAAAAAATTAAAAATAATTCTTAGAACTAACTTTGTAGTCCAAAAACAAAACAGTAGTCAAACACATTTCTTGGTATATTTAAAAATAATAACACACTTTCATTCATATATATTGATATATTCATTGACGATTTATGTGGAAAATTGTGAATTATTTCTATAGATGTGTGTGTGACTACAGTATATGTATGCACATACTATTTATTACATTAAAAATCCTCGAGTGTACGTTACAAAAAGTGATTTTAATATTTTTGTTTCTGCACTTAATTTTCTCTATGAAAAGAAATATATGGTGATATTCTTTTTTTATCTGAAATATTACATTAAAAATATTAGTTTCCAGTGAAGTTACTTTGTTGTATTATATTTATTGAAGTAATTTTAAAAAAGTTTGACGAAACTATTAAAAATAAAATAAAACTTTTGAAAACCATAAAATAAAATTCTGAAATCACTAAACCCATCGACTACTCGGTTTGACTGGTATTTTTTACACATTCAAATCTTACAAAACAAAGATAAACATTTGTTAAAAACATTTATTTAGTAGTTAATGTTTTCAAAATGTATTTAGCTCCCTTTTTTAATAATTATTGCTCTGAGAGTACATATGACTTCAAAAAAAATGTTTTGTGTTTTTTGGAGTATTCGTGTCTTATGTATTGTTTCAGCTTTTATTCATAAGCACCATAAATTGTTTGCCGTCGACTGTTGAGTAACTGGATCTATCATTACATACTTTTCGGAAAAAGCATAATCTAACAATAAAGTTTGACGCGATTTTTTTTAAAATTGTGATATATATATTGTAGATTGAAGGGGAAGCGCTGATTTGCGCACTGATTAGCAGTCAGCAAATTCTGTAATTATGATCCTGTTTTTGTTCAAAAGATGTCCCATGACTGTATATTTAACTGTTCCAACCAAGGATGCTACTGTAGGTATTGGAAAATCATGCAGAAACCTCTGAAAGTGCCGAATTTTGAATGTATACAGTGCAAAATGTTTTATATAAAAACTTATATTCCATGCTGTTAGACATCTCTGTTCAGGAACATGCATGCCATTGCTTCTCTCTTCCTAAACTACTGCAACAAAATCTTTCACTGAAGTTGAATGCATAGCTTTTCTTCCTGTACCAAATTTCCTTTTAAATGAAACTGCATCTTCGAATTCAGAAAACCTAGCTTGCATACTTCTTGCATATATCTAATGAGAGCTTTTAACCGTACCCATTATTGTTCCAGAATTTCTTCAAAAAAATTGATGTAAAGTCACTCTTCTTGTAAAACATGTTCACACATAATCAATTTATCATTGTAAATAGCTGTCGTTCTGCAAAAGATAGTTTGCTAAGTAGATATCAATAGTAAACAAATTTCTGAACAGTTATAATGTCTTAAATGCAATGTTATTGGGTTCCCAGCGGAAATGAGTCAGTTACACCAAAAATTGTTGTGTCTAAGTGTTTCGTTACACAGAATTTGCTTATCTGCTCATAAAAAAAATAATTAGATTTTTGAACTTTGTACACAGCAGACACCCTGAAAGGATGACTCAAAGAAAAGGTCCAAAACCATATGAAATTGCTAATTTTGAGAAGGAATCAGAGAGTAGTTAGCCAAAGAACCTGAAGAAAGTACAGATGAAATTAATAATAGTGCAGCTAATTTTGATTTATATAATATGTCACTTGGGATGGCACAGAAGGAATTCCGCATAACAAAAATGTTTCTGGAAGATTTGTGACTCAGTTTCATTTAAAAGCAGTGGACCAACACGCTTCGTGAAACACAACGTAAATATCAGGTTTTTATGATATAAAATGTAATAAAATATGATTATTACATGAGATAATATTAAAAAGTCTTAAAATTAAACCCTACCGAACAATAGCCTTGCAATTACTTAGTTATTACAATTATTTTATGTATTTTATATCGTGGTGTCGAAACTACACCGGTGGACGTTTAAGGTATCCGATTACATTCGGAACCGTGATTTTCAAAAGCGCATAAATAGATAATTTTAATGATATTTAGTGTAACTTAGATTTGAATATATGCATAAAATTGTTTTAAGGACATTTTTACCAAAAAATATTATTTAAATACAATATTTTGGCAAAAAAGTCATTTGGAATAATCTTTTTTCCAAATGTTCTCCTTTTGGGAAAAATGCTTCTATTCGAATAATATGTTGCCTGTATATACCTCAGATCGCTTTACAGATGCTCATCGAGAATTTTTGAAATATGTAACTTAGAAGTGGGTTTATTTATATTTTACGACAACAAAAGGGAGCAATTTTAAGAAAAAAACGCCCATAATTATTTCAATTGGTCGTAACTCTGAAAATAATGTGAATTTTTCAAAACTTCTAGTTGAGCCTCCATAGAGAGGTCTGAGCTATACACAGGCAAAATATTATTATAATAGAAGCTCTTTTCACAAAAGGAGAACATTTAGATAAAATATTATTCAAAGTTAATTTTTTGTCAAAATATTATATTTAAATAAATTTTTTTTGTCAAAATGTCCTTAAAACAACCTATTCATGTATTCTAATCTGAATGACGCTAAATATCATGAAAATTATCCATTTATGTGCTTTTTTAAATTCACGGTTCCGAACGTAGTCAGATACCTTTAAAGGTAATCGAAATTCTGAACAATCTAGTGTTAAAGAGATGTTTTAAAAAAAGAACATCTTTTTATATATTAGACCTAGGCATTTGAAATTTTGTAATCATGTTTTTGTTGTTGCTCAAAATAGATTGGCTCCTAATAGGCTTTCATGAAAATTGACTCCTGAGGAAAAGGGAGGGGCTTTGAAAACAATATATGTAATAAAATTCCCTTTTTTTAAAATAAATATACTTAAAGCTTCAAATTTGCAAAGCATCTTTCTTCTATTGGTACATATCCTCTAAAAATGATGTTTGACAAATGGATTCCCGAGAGAGGAGCTGTGGGGGTGTAAGTAATAAATATATTTCTGTTTCAGGAATTCAAGTTTTGTGGCCTTTTTAAATCATGGGGCGAGAACGATTAGAGTATTTTTCAGTACAATCGAAAGATTATTGCTAGGACACAGATGGCAATAGCCTGAAAAGTATGTAGTCTTACAATGTCATAAACCTTCCAGCAAAGCAAGCTGGTAATAGCTAGTGCATTATAAAATGCTTTGATTACAATTACATGGATTTTAAAGATAAAAATAAATATGCATTGCAAGTTACAATATTACGAAATAAATTATATTGAAACCTGTAATCCATATTTAAACATTAAAACTATTATAATAAACAGCTTTGTATTAAAACGCTAGCACATTTATAACAGAACCATTTATATTATATAATGTTACGTAGATCCGAGTTCTAGGATTTTATGCAAAAACAATCACAAGGAAAATGAACTGTTCTTTAAGAACAATGCAAATTTATTATCAAAAATCCAATCCTTTAAATACAGGGTTCAGCGGCAATATTCACAGCGTAAATATCCGAAGGTTTTCACACCTTCAACAGCAATCAAACACAATAATCAGTGTTTAAAAATACACGTAAGTGAAGATTATTCACAAGCACAGCCAAACTAATCGCTAGTCAAAACAATACTCACTACTCGCTGATCTAATCAAGACTGATCGCCGTACCGGCGAGCATCTTTATTTATAGGCGCGACAGAAACTTCCAGAAATATAACCGCTCGTCATTGAACGTGACATTAGTGGAGAGATCCACTACTTTCTAGAAGATTCCAGAGGGTTCCGAACTCGCCAACTTGGTCGCCAAAAATGATGCCAACTAGGATCTACCTCCAAAATTTTGCCAAGTTCTCATTGAATAGCCTTTATAACGTAGGGGGTAACATTGCTTGTGAATAGTACAATTTCAACATGAAATAAATATAACATAGGATAATATAAATGCATTTAACACCCAAATACAAATTATTTATGCTATTTACACAAATTTCGTAACAATATAATAAAAATATAACATTATGTGTTATTGATTGTACCAACACAATTCATTGCATAAAATGTTTATTCTCATTATATTTTTATCAGCATTAATCTAACTCATCGTCATAATTAATCTTTAAAGCATTAGAGAGATTACACCACATATGTTAGGAAGACAATGCATTGTTCCATAATTGATCAAAGATGTGTGCCGTATTTTAAATTACATCAAGCAACTAATATTTTTTTTATTCTTAATAATTGTGTTATATAAGAAACATATATCATATATAAATCTTGTTATATTTTTTTCAAATGACAAAATAGAAAAAAACATCCCCTAAATACTCATCAGTAATTTAAATCTATATCAAAATATAATCCCTTTTAAAAAAGAATATTTCGCATCGAATAAAAAAACTGCTTCAGTAATAAATCATATTAAGACAATTTATCGTTATTTTCTCAACCGAAGTTTCTCAACAGCAAAATTATCGAAATCCCTAGAACAAATGTTGATTTATTCCGATCAATAAATTTCCTAAAAGGCTTTAAAATCACAAGGAAAAGAGATAAATACTAATTTGTATCCTAAAGAAGCTTAAATACTGTGTAATCAGTGTAATATGAGCTACTAATACACGAGACCTTTTAGAATAAAGACTTCGTTTCTTTTGAATTCAACTTTTCATTAGTAAAAAGAGAACAAAATAAAAGCTCTAGACAGAGAAAGAAGGTATTCCAGTGACGGCTTTCCTTTTGAAATCCTTTTTTCATTAAAATCCCTAAAAAGGGAATAATTTTGAGGGGTTATAATCTTCTCCGAAATGAATAGGAGAAGTCTTCTTTAGGATGTTCTTGAAAGAAACTTCCGAATTTTCCCTTTAATTTTTTTGTTTCCTCTTTTGCTGTGTTAAGCACCATCAAAAGGAACCGACCCCGCAGGGTAAATTTGCATTTTTTTTTGAACTTTTACAATTTTTTATTAATTGAGATTTCTGTTGAGGGCGGGGGAATTATCCATTGTTCTTTTAAATCGAGTTTTCCACGAAAGGGAATCTCGTAGAAGAGATTGGAAAGGAGAAAGTTCTAATCTTTTCATGTGTGAGAGAAGGAATTTTTTGCTGATTTTGTACCTCTTCTAGAATTTTTTTTCTCTGGTTAGTTGGCATGTAAGGTAATCTAAGAAAAATACTTTCAAAAACACACTTCGTTAAATTACAGATGCTAAATATATTTCAATTATAAAATGTTAAACGTACAGAAATATTTTGAATATGAAAAAGGCAGAAATAAAAAAACTAATTTTTTAAAAGTAATACTAAATATACTGCACTATTACTGATTGTACTGCAGTACGGAAGTATGGGAAGGTTAATAAAATATTAGATATAATAAAATACTGAAAGTAAACATGATGGAATGATAAATATACTAAAATATTAAATGTTCGTAAAGTAAAATCAAACACTAAACTGTATATTCAATGGACGAGCTGTAAGATACCAAATATACAAAAAAAACTATACTTAAGATATTTAAGTAGTAAATATACTATGTAATTTAAATTACAATGAATATCAAATGTGTTAAATAATTTAAAATGTTAAATATATTAAAAATAAAAAAAATATTTTAAATTACTAAGAAATATTAAATATGTTGTATTATTCAAGTACTAGATAAAATAAAACTCGAAATTATGGATATGCTAAATTTGCTGAAGATTATATTGGCCGAAATACTAAAAACAATGAATACTTCCATAAAATATTGAAAGTATTATACATTTGTTTGGTAAAATACAAAATAAATATTTTTTTTTAAAAAAAATGTCTGATTATTTCTGTTTATAAAAATAATAGATTTGCTTAAAACATATTAGAACTACTATCTCCTTATTAATTCATTGATGCTGCTCTTTTAAATCCATTTTAATTTATTGTACTCTTTAAATATTACAAAAATGTAAAATTATGCTTCAATAACAATGTGATCTCTATTGTTAAAGTAATAGTATTGATTCATACAATATATTGTGCGTGTGTGTTGTAATGCAAATACAATTCTAAAGTCTATTTTAAAACTGCATTTTATTTAAATCCAATAAGGCTATACCTGAAGAATAATTCTAATTATTGTTACAGTATATGTACAGTATATCCTTCTAAGAACTGAGAATTATTTTTATCTTTAAATATTACATTCTTCTGGTTATTAATACTTTATTGACCCCAAAGACACTGGGATGAAATAAAAAAGTCCCGATCTACTCCCCTGGAACGTAGACGGTACCCGCACGATCATGCCGTTTGGGTGTTTTCTGTGAAATTTTACATTATTTGACTTTAAGTTGATTTTAGAAACACACTTAATTCAACTAAAATTGTTACAAAAAAGGAAATTATTGATGTAAAATCAATTATTTTGTTGACTCATTATTTATTTCCAGTGGAAATAATTAAAACATGTTTTTGCTTTTGATAATCATAAATATACATTGCATTTTTCACAACATGTTATCGAACTCCTTTCGTAGTTTTCAAATCTGCACTTATGAGGCCTTGAAATGTCATCAACACATCAAAAATGGTTATACACGTGAAGCCTTTTACTCTGGAATGACCAGGATAAAAGTCATGGCATGTATAGCAGGTGGATTATAACGCTTCGATCTTTTTGCGAGTGGAACTACAACACTGTTATCTTCATCATCGGTTAAAATAATGTTTTAGTAGGTGGAGAGGTTGATAAGGCTTCGACTATCTCTAAATTAAATTTTAAGCGAACCATTTTCATTTTAGAGGAATTTTATTTCATATTGCATCTTGTTTGCACAGAAACCAAGATTTTGCAACTACTAAAACAATAAAATGAATGGGCTCAAGAGACTTTAATGGTAAAGAATGATCCAAAATTGTCCTTCCATTTCAAATATTTCCCCGTTTTTCTTCATTGCTCTCATCTGAACTTGATTCTTCTTGCAGTATAGGTGTTTCATGTGTTTTGTTCACAGCATTGTCATCGTCTAAGAGATCACTGAGTTCTGATTTAAGTTCAATCTGATTTATTCATCCATTACAAAATTTCTTCTTGTGTGAGAATTATTCTCCTTTGAACAGCGTTTCTCAAACTGTTAGGAGCGTGCCCCCTGGAGGAGTGAGGACTCTGCAAGGGGGAGGGCAAGCATATGGAAAAGTCAAAAACAAAAGATTATTTAAAAATATAATTAATTTACTGAAATTAAACACACAAAGTACATTCTGGAGTACAAAAAATGAAATACACATGTACACTAATACACTCTGTCGCAAAAAAATATATGCACCCAGAAGAAATTGAGCTACATTCACGAAATTTGGTATGCATGTAGTGTATATGAAAATAAACAAATGATTAAAAATTCAGAACAAAATATCATTTTATTAAGCGGTTACAGCTTGCAAAAGGTTAAAAATCAGTAAGTAGTAAAGCCACCTCTGGCAGCTATACAAGCCGAAATTTGGCGTGGCATCGATTCAATTAGATCACTTATGACCCCTGTGGAAATCCTGCCATAGTCTTTGCATCTGCGCAGTTAATTCTCCTGTATCTCGGGACGGCTGCAGTTGCCTTCCCAGCGCGTCCAGACATGATCTATTGGCGAAAGATCTGGTGACCTGGCAGGCCATGGTAGGACGTCATATCCTTGAAGACATTGTTGGAAGAGTCGCGCAGTATGTGGACGAGCATTATCCTGTTGATAAATGGCACCTGGGCGACTTGATAGCATGGGTAGCACAATCGGCGTTAAAATATCGTCCACGTATCTGCGAGCTGTCAAAGTGCCTTGAAGGACCACTAAAGATGATCGTGTGTCCCAAGAAATTGCTCCCCACACTGTCACACCTTGTGAAATTGCTGTATGCCGCTCGACAATAAATGCCGGATCGGACCGCTGGCCGGTGCGCCTCCAGACACGTGCGGTGGTCATCAGCACTGAGACTGAATCGGGATTCATCACTGAAGAGGACACGCCTCCAGTCTGTCACACTCCAAGTTGCCCGAGGTCGGCAAAAATCCAGTCGACACTGCCTATGATGTGGGGTCAGTGGTAAGCGTCTTAGCGGACGTCGGCTCCTCAAGCCAACTTCGGTCAGTCGTCTCCTTATGGTTTCTCTTGATGGCACTGGATGTCTGGAAGGAGGTAAGTGGCGTTGAATCGATGCTAGCGACGTTGTTGGTGCCGAAGTGGCCACTCTTCTGATTGCACGATCCTCGCGATCATTTGTGTTCCTGGGACGTCCTGACCCTCCGCGACGGTACACTCTACCTTCTGTGATCCACTGTTGCCAACACCGAGCAACTACCATATCGCTCCGACCGAGGGGGGCCGATACGTCTATTCGACCAACCTGCTTCTCTGAGGCCTATTATACGGCCCCTATCAAAGTCCGTCAGCTGCTCGTACTGCCGCCGGTTACGTCTTAGAGGCATCCTAAGTCTCAATATCGTCTATCAAAGTCATCAGATTCGTTTGGATAGCCGTACGGCGCTCGTACTCATGCTTTTAAACTCTCCCAGTTGCGCAACTAATATGCGCATAGCACACTTAGCCTTGTCTCATTGGCTTCGAAATTTTAATCATTTGCATATTTCTTACCAGACTACATTCTTGCCGAGTTTCGTGATTGTAGCTTGATTTCTTCTGGGTGCATATATTTTTTGCGACAGAGTGTATATTAAACTTATAAATGTATGAGTGCTATACAAATTATTTTATAATTAATTTAACCTATACTAAGTTAAGGACAAGTTTATAATAATTACCCGTGACGTCATGGGATTGCCAGACAGAAAATTATATACAAAAATTAACACTAATCTTTATAATGTGTACGGTTTGTAATTAATCCCTTGACTATGAATTAAAAGTTACACGATTTGCTTCTCATCGCCTACCATTTTCTAAGAAGGCGCACGCATGTGATATATTGGGAAGGGGGAGGAATAAAGAAGCAAGAATATGTTCTGAAATAAGTAAATTCTTGGCAAACATTGTCAAGGTCCTTTTATTGCATTCCAAAGTCTTTGGAATAATTTTATGGATAGCAGTGCACAGAAAAGATCGCACTTCGGAAAGACATATATTTCCGCCCAAGGCAATTAATGATTTGCCTTAGTGAGATTTTTGTATACTCTGGCGGCATTTAGAGATTAAAGTCGTATTGCAGGTATAAAATCAAAGTATAGTATTATTGAATTCAATACATTGTTATTGTATGAGGGGGGGGGCGATGAAAATCATGATTGAATATTGGGTCGCGAATATTGAAAGTTTGAGAAGTACTGCCTTTGAGACACCTGAAAAAGCTTTTGGTTAAGTGTTCGTGCAGTAATCCATTCAAAACAATAAAATGTATGAGACAATTTTATTATTTTAAAAAAATAAAATATTTAAACCACACCGTACAAACTCCTAAAGAAAAAAACATATTTTTGGAGGGTGGGGGGGGAGATATATGTATGCAGATAGCTGTGTAAAGGATGAATATACTATACCCCTCATTAAATGTGTGAAAGAGAAAATTAATTGCAAAAAAAAGCACCAGAAAAGGTAGAAAGAGACTCGTCGATGGTAACCCCAAGGAAATATGGTTTTAATTGTTTAACAATGTATTTAATTTCTATTTAGACTTCCATCAATATTATCGAAACAGAAAAGAAAACTCATATGCCAAGAACTTACCTTTATCGTTGCAGTGACTCGTGTAGCACCCAACCCGGACGACTTGCGGATAACGAAATCCCGAATCCTACAAGTAACATTAATAGAGCATAATTAATAAGTTTACTATTTTACAAATATTTAAACATTAAGACAAAAATGCGTATTAGAAATATATCGATAATTACCTTTTTATGACACATAAAAAAAGTCGTGTTTTCGTTGTATTTGAAAACAAAGCTACATTTGCCAGCTGAAAAGAAAACATGGACTACAACTACCGTCTATTGATGAATAGTGATATTTTACACTTTCTTCGAACTCGCTCAATCGTTCGATTCGGGCTTTTCTTACGACTATTCCAGAAGCAAAAACGTGGAAGAATATTTAACCTGTACGATGGCACGGGTCGGGTCTTAATGGGATATATAGCTATAACTCGCTATATATATACACACAATAATGCTACGCTATAATTCGTGCTTTACCTTTGCAATCATGAATTCAAACTACTTCATGTGAATAGAGTCAAATTGTATTTTAGGCGTTTTCTTATAAAACACTTAATTGTGTGAGACAGACTTACTGTGAAAGAGAAAAAAACTTTTTTAAAATGTCACTGGAAAGTTAGTTGTTGTTGTTGTTCTCGTATCCATGAATAAATGCAGTAGATATCACTAAATTCCGTTGAAAGTCTTGATCACTGCCTCTGCTATTCTGGGAGCATCAGGGCTGTACAGGAGTTCCCGCAAAGAGTCCCTCAGAGGGACCATTCCCATTTTTAGTAACTTTGTTGCGACGGTTGGGCATTCCAAGATGCGATTGGGCGTCAGTTGAAGATCTGGGCAGTGTTTGCATTGAACATATGATCTTGTCTTGTCTGGGTGAATCTTCATGCCCTTAAGGTGTTCAGTTCTCAATCTGGCAATTGTGGATGTTATAATTCGAGGACAGTCAAATTCCGTAACTAAAGGTTTTTTGAAAGTGTGATTCATAATTCTATGTTTGGCTACTGCGTTAGCATCATCAAGTGTGATGGTGGTGCACTTATGTTCGATGTCTCTAGCTTCTTTGGCGAGGCTATCTGCACATTCATTACCCTCAATGTTGACATGTTCGGGTATCCATTGCAGGATACAGGATTTTCTTTTGTTGTGCAGCTGTTCTAGAAGGGTAATAATATCACAGGAGATGCTAGTCTCTCCGTTTTTATGGCTTCTATAGCTGATTTAGAGAATCTGAGAAGATTACTAATCCTTCTGTAGAATCAATAACATGAGGATTTTGTTGATATAATATAAGGGCCTCTCTCTATATATAATTGCCACGAGTTCACTTGTAAAGTTTGAGGCGATTATGTCTGTGTTAATTTTGTGTTTGTAGTTATTACCATCTGGGAGGAGTAAGATGATTCCGGCACCTCCATTGCTGAGGGATCTGTCTGAGGAACCATCGGTGTAGGCGATTGCAAAGTTATCTTGAGAGAGTATTGCTATTGTTTCCAGTCCTTTTTGTCTGAGAGTTACAGGGTCTTCTTTTTTGGAACATGGCTGCAACAATTCCAATTCGAAACAGGTATTCTTTGGTGGGTTTTTTGGAATGAGGGGCTCCTGAAGGAACTCCAAGGAGGAATGATCCAAATTGAGTTCTTTTCTGATTTGACTATCAAGTAGAAGAGTCGAAGATCTTTTGAGTTAGTGTTACATTGTAGTTATTTTTTTTTACAATAGTATTTAATTATTTTAAAATAGGCTCTAGGAGGACCAAAATTATTCTTATTCAGATAAATAAATCATATTTTAGCAATTATCAAGTGAATTATGTGGAAATATCTGAAAAATTTAAGGAAAAACTACGGTTTTTTTTAGGTATTATTTCTGGTACAACGATCGAAAAAAGCGTTTAATCAAACTTGTAGCTTTCTCTATAAATATAACTAACTTGTATTTAAATTTTTAAGTCAAATATTTTGGAGTTACTATGTGGACGTAATAAAAACATTGTGCTAAAATTAGTTCCCAAAAACATTTCGGTTATTACATTGGTCTCTTCAGTAGCTTAAATGCTTCTGTGCTGCCAGTAAACCATTAATTTTACTAGAAAGTCTTACCGAAACAAATTATAAACAATAACGAAATAATGTAAGAGCCCAAAAGAAGTTTTTTTCGGTATAAAATAGGAATGAAAACATCAAACAAGACTTCGAAAACATAGACAAAAATATACACATTTGGACTTTAATGGAAGGTTGTCGAAGCAAGATTGTTCTCCAAAAGATTTTTTTTTTTAATATGGGATTCATTTTATTAGATTGTTATAAGATCCGAAATGGAAATGTGTGGGATTCATTTTGTATAGACATATATTAGATTATTTTGTATGCGCTATTTTTTGTTGTACTTAAATGCAGTTGTTATTTTTCATATACATATATTTTTATTTTGATTGTTAGTGTGTAATGCATGTAAATATGAATATGAGCTTAAATAATTGCTTCGTATACTGTAGCTGTGCACATTTAAAAAAATACATAAATACACGCATGTTTAAAATATTTACTTTTTACTCGAATATTAAATATTTTTATACACCCAATCACGTGCTACATACAAAAGTTACTCTAATGACCCAAAGTTGTTGTTAATTTAGTGAATTATGAATTACTGCACTAAACAAGTAACATGAAAATAATTAAGTCAATTAGATCAACAAAGAAAATTTTATTTTAGCTACTTTTTATTAAATAGTTATAATTACTATAAATATTACTATCGTATGTTCATCTAAAACAATCGTGTATATAAAATTTCAGTTCAACTGAATGTTTTAAAACGTGAGAAAAAAACCTTTTCATGTTTTGACGCAAGTCGCCAAAAGGGTCGCTAAGTCGCCAAAAATGATGTCAACATGGCTGTATTTATAATTCTTTAATTGCTTAGTTTAAATCAATTAATTTTTATGAATTATAATTAGATTACTGTATTGTCATCCAAAATAATCATGTATATAAAATTTCAGCTCGATTGCGCTCTTTAAAATGTATTTTATTAACGACTTAAAATTCCACCAAGATAAATGAATAAATATATAGAGAGTGTGAGCTAATAGTAATATTTGAAAAACAGTCTACGATCGGACTTAGTTGGCAATTCGTTGAAAAATTAATCGGAAACTAATTTTAACTTCATGATAGGGAACATTTCAAGTTATTTTTCGCTACTTAGCAATCGAACTTCCCTCGAATGTTTCCAAGGTTTCCTGTTTTTCTTTATGATCCTCATCCCGTGATGCCCAACTAGTTAATTTGGTGTCGATTTAATAACATTTCGCTGAACACTTTCTGCATTATTTTTTTTCAGTTATGTTATTACTGTAGAACGTCGTTTATCCGATCATTTATTATCCGGAGCGTCAAATATCCGAACCAGTTTTTCTTTTGTCAACTACATGTACTGTACATGAATACATTTCCGAATAGTGCAATACTCAACAGTTGTTTCGCGTGAGGCCAAAAGGGACGGAAAAACCCAAGATCAGGGATATTTGGGGAATTTCAGTTGTGTGATTTGGTAAACATCTGTGCGGAATATTAGGTCAGTTTGATTCCAAGTGAGAGGGTGTATACATGCTCTTTTGTTGAGTTGTAAACTGACGAACGACCACAGGGAGGAGATTACTAACTTTGTTCAATCAATCCCAGGATTTCAAGAATGTGATGAGCATGCTGAAACCTAAATGGCAAATGATGCAGAAGACTGTGCATTTCAAATGCTAAATGATGACGAGATTGTGAATTCCGTGCAAGAAGAATCCGACCCTTTCGACGATGAAACTGATGAAGACGAGAACAACAACAACAACGAAAGCAGCAATGGTTCATCAAATGCTGGCGCGTTTTCTCTTTTAGAGACAGTTACGGAGTGGTACGAACAACCATCAGTGTGCAGTCCTACTCAACTACTGCTTCTCAAGAGAACCAGAGACCTTGTAGCGAAAAAACGAAGGTGTACAATGGTACAGCGAAAATTAAGTGATTATTTTTCACAATAAATGTAAAATTGCGACATTTTGCACCTATTTTGCTTTTTCTTCAAGCACGTTTCCCGTATATGTGATGTTTTTCAATATTTGTATAGTGTCCAGTTTCATATACTGAATGGATAGCATTCGGTTTTCGGTTATCCGAACAATCGCGTATCCGAACGGTGTCCAGTCTCAGTTGATTCGGATAAACGACGTTCTACTGTAGTAAGACTATATCATACATAATTTACTTTTTTTGTATCTCCACTGATAATTACAACAATTTATGAACAACTCGAACGTAAACTGCTGTACGTTAACAAACTTTTATCTCAATCTTAGGCATATAAGTTAAAACTTGAAAACTTCTAAGTACGTTATGAATGAATGCTTACTTTTATAATTTCATATTTTTATGTAACCAATTTTAGAAATGTCTACATCAGATGAAGTTGACATTTCTTATTTCATGTGTTTAAATTTTTTTTAATTAAAAATATCATTCACAATTCTAAGAGCTGTCAAATGTTGCCCTAATAACGAATACTCATTATGGTTTCATATACATCCAGTAGTTATAAAGTTTAAATATTAGTAAGTTGTTTTTCTTCAAAAGATAGGTACTACATTACGTATTAAAATTAAGTTCAATTTTTTTTATAAATATTAAGGTAATTTTTAATTTATTTCTTGTATTAAAAATTATATTTCTTGATGGTGAAAAATGTTTGTTTAATATCTGCAAAAGGTAACATAATTCTTTGTACAAAATACAAATTTTATATAATCTATAATTTTTTTATTTCAATTATAATAGGAGTTTTCCATATAGCACGCTGACCATTATACTGTTAAGGCGGCTTAAAGTGAAAAAAAAATAGATTTGTTTATGTTGTTAATAATATTTATCTTTTGCAATTTTAAAAAGATTTTGTAACATTCTGGAGTTAGGTGGATATAAAATACATAGTGAATATGAAAAAGGAAAATAAATATTTGTTTTTATCAAAGCTGTAACTTCTATTTTGAAATATATATCTACGCAGTTGAACATCGTTACTGTTGCTACGGATATTTATTTAATTTCTTAGATATATACTACATTTCATAACTTGAGTTATTAAAATTGTTGTTTTAAGTGGGCAAAAAGTTCTTCAATTCTAAAAATTTAAACTATTTGATTTTTCATCTTTCTAATTTCTCTTCTTCTAAACTCTTCTTTTCTTCTTTCTAAGTTATATTCATCTATAAGTTCATCTTTTTTTTCATTTTAAGTTTTACTCCACTAAATCCTTCTTCTCTTCTTTCTAAGTTATCTTTCTCTAAGTTCTTTTTTTCTTTCTTCCTCTCAGTTCTTCTTTTCTTCTTTCTAAGTTATTTTCCTCCTAATTCTTCTTTTCTTTCTTCTAAGTTATTATCCTCCTAATTCTTCTTTTCTTCCTTCTAAGTTATTTTCCTCCTAATTCTTCTTTTCTTCCTTCTAAGTTATTTTCCTCCTAATTCTTCTGTTCTTCTTTCTAAGTTATATTCCTCTTTTTAAGTTTTATTCACTTAAATTCTTCTTTTTTCTTTCCAAGTCCTATTTTCTTCTAAATTTTTGTTAAATATTGACTTTTGAAAACAAAATATATGTAATGAACGAATTCACTATTCCACATCTACTATATACACACTATATACTATATACAACACAGATCTGAACAATGCATAAAACAGAAATCACAATACAAATTTCATTTGCATAATAAAACTTGGAAATTATTCATAGTTCTTCGCACTCAATTTTACAAAATCCTCACCACAACTACATTCCTAAACTTCCTAAACTGAGCTCCTTATTTGAATGCATTCGTGAGCAATTTCCGAGCAAATTTATTCTCCTTTAAATTGCTCTTGAAACCATGACTAGAAGCTCTCCGATGGGTTTAAATGACTCGTTTTCATGAGTAAAGTTGCAACGACCAAGCCCTAATTTATGTTTACCGAGCGATTTATTCTGTTTTCGTATTATCCCCATCTAAAGCTTGTTTACACAACATTCTCATTGGTTACGACAAGCAGTTTGTATCCCCTTACGCTAACAATCAATGGAGAACAAATCGCACCATTCGCATTATTAAAGTCAAGTGCAGCATGAAATTTATAAAAGCTTATGAAAATCTCACCGTTATCGCTGAATTATATTACTAAAATCATTTAAATAGAAACACGAACAAAAATTGAAAAATTATATCTGCAGTGTATTTTATTTTGGGATTTTGAAGGTGAGCAATGGTGACTTTAATTTAACAGAATTAATTTAAGTCCCATATCAGCTAACTAAACACACAGGTGTCTCAAATTAACATTATAAGCATAAAGTTCCTACTACTTCAAGAAACATACTATTATTGAAGTTATACTTTTTATTGTGCGTTTTGGAAAAACAATGAGGATAAATTTTTACATTGTGCACGCACACCGTCACGGTTGTGACGCAAAACCGTCACGGATGCGCGAGCATACCATCACGACACCGATGAGCCAGCACACCGTTGTCTAATAATTTAACACTAGCTGCATGGCCCAGCGTTGCACGGGCTTACTCTACTTTTATAAATTTTCCTTTTCTTCACAAAATCAGCACTTCTAACAATCTTTTTGAAAATGACTGCATGACTAACGTGCATCGCTGCCCTACATGGCAGGTCTTTAGTGGTACTGGGCTCGAACTCATGAAACGCCTGCCATGATCCGACACCTTGACCACTGGGTTACCGCAGCCCTGTCTCGCTATCAAAGTTCTCGAGTATGTGAACAGTGGGACTTAAATATTCAATCGCTCACTCTGCAACTTTTTAGGCCCCTGAAAAGAAAATGTACCTTTATAAAAATAGTTGTATTTTGAAAAAAGTAGAAGCTTTTATGATTCCAAAATTCCAAAACTGTATTAAATATTGAATTAAAATTGTGAGCATTTTTTGAAATATTCGATACACGGGAAAAAGTTTCATACCATTATTTTTATAAATGAATAAGTTATAAAAACTTTGAATTTGATAAGTAGTTATTAAATATTTAAAATTTGAGTATTTTTTAAAAATTCATAAAAAAAAAGTTTTCGGCAATTTATTTTTTAAATCAGTAACTTTAAAAGATCAAAGTATGAGTTTTTTAAAAATCATTTTCAAATAAACGCATCAATGTTTTGTAAAAAAAGAAAAAAAACTGTATCGTGAGACGAAATATATTATCTTTCCACTCAAACAATCTTGATGGCGAAGTTTTTAAATGCGCGAATAAAATTTAGAGTATATTTTAAGAAAATCATAAAAATTAAGCGATGATGTTGTTTCAAACCCGGGTCCAAGAGTTAATAATGAAGCGCTTTAAATGATCATGAGGCGAAATCGTCGGGAAAAAGAAGTGAAAAGACGTTCAAAATAAAAGGAAGAGTTGTTCCTATTGTAAAAATGCTTTATTTGTTAAAGTTTTAATTTTTATTCGGGGTTCATTTTTAAGTTAATACCTGCAAACTTCATATATTGATTTCAAACAAATTAAATTTTAGCCAAAAAAATGTAACAAAAATGATTCTTAAATATTTCTCGCAAAAAAGGAAAAAAAAAAGAAGTACAGTTTTTTTTTTAAAAAAAAACCGTATTTTTATGTAATTTTTTTCAATCCTTGTACAGGTTACGGATAATATCGTTCTACACAAGGAAAAAATTCTTGTGAGATTATTTTTATAACTAAAAAGTTATTAAGTATTCAAATAAAATTTTGAGTATTTTTTGAAAAATCGTAAAAAAAAAGTTTTTGATATTCAATTTCGACAAATCTGGGGATTTTCAATATTTAAAGGTGTAAAATTTTCTAGAGTAAACTTTCTTCAAACGTAACGGGCTGAGTGGAGAAGAGTTTTCTGGCGCCAAACAGGTTTTCGCCGTCAAACCCTGGGCTATTTTAAAATTGCGTTTTTTGTTAAAGTTTTAATTTTTTTGTCGGGCTTCATTTTTAGGCTAATGCCTTCAAACCTCATATATCGATTTGAAACGACAGTAATTTTTAAACAAAAAATGTAACAAAAATAATGCTTAAATATTTTTCGCAAAAAGAGAAAAAAAAAATGAAAAACATAATTGTTTTTAAAAACCCATAATTTTTAAACAATTTTTTCTATTTTTGTACAGATTGCGAACAATATTGTTCTACAAACGGAAAAAAGGTTTTAGGAGGTTATTGGCATAATAAAGAAGTTATTATGTACTTAAACAAAATTTTGAGTATTTTTTTGTAAAATCGTAAGAAAAAGTTTTTGACATTTAATTTTTTAAATGACTGATTCTAAAAAAAAACATCAACTTTTTTAGTGTAAAATTTCATTTCATTAACGTAAGAGAAAATGTAAGTGGAACGATTTAAAAATCATTTTCATAAAAACGTAAAGATTTTGACTCATTATAGAAAATATTGTAAACAATAAAAAATATAATTATTTTGGAAAATAAATTATATGGTATTGTGGTGAAGTAAATGATCTTTCCGATTCTGTAATTATTTTTTGACTGAGTCTCATAAAAAAGTTAGATCTTGTTTAAAAAAACATCTGGAAAAAAAAAGTTCGGAGAATTTGAACTTTGCCTCCTGGCGGGAAAAAATGGCACTAATTAAGCGTTTTAAGGTTTTTAATTAATATCTTTTTAACTAATTGTAATATCGGAATATAAATGATCAAAACGGATTTTCCGGATTAGTTCCGACTTTTGGGTACTTTTGGGCGAATTTCTGCGTCGTGTGGTTTGTGAAAAGATAGACGTACATACGTTTGTTTAGGTACGAATTTTAATAGTGTAGATGTCACTTTTTTGGTGCTAGGGGCCTGATATTTGGGGGATCGTTATAACTATTGTAATACCATATATGTTGGGACGCATCCCTCCACGGTGCATTCCCCCTCTACAGCTTTTTGGCCAGTAACTCGGCACCCGAGCCTCACAGTCCAATTCGGACCTGATTCATTTTATCCCTCTCTAACTGCTCTTCCAGTTATTGTAATTTCATGCTTATAGGGCTATTTCTTCCATAGTTTTTAATTGTTTTAATCTTTTGAAATTTATTTAAAGTCACAATATATCTTGGCTCCTGTTCGAGTCTTGGACTTGAGATTTGAAGCAACTGTTCCACTCATCGAGACCCATCCAGCCATTTACTTCATGCGCATTGGGTAGTCATGGGGAGGGCTTAAACAGTAAAATTATAATGCTCACATGTTAATTCTACGGGGACTGGAAGTAATTTCACCCCCCCCTAAGGAATTGAGCTTGGGACTTGATTTTTAGAGGTCCCTCAAATTTTCGTATTAGCGCTAGCTTTACGTGGAATTGGCCCCTTACGTTTCTCCCCTCCCCCTACAGGGCTTTCCCAGTAATAACTCGAATCCTATGCTACATTGGTCAACCGCACCGGCTGGGTTTGATTGTTCTTTCTATGAGCATCCTAGATATACTTTTTCGGGACCATAGCCCAATTTCTTTACCTATATTTAACATTTTAAAATTATTTTTGAAATTTATTTATTTTTTTTTAAATTTCGCATAGCTCCGATGATTTTTGAGCTTCGATAATAAAACTCGGACCATATGTTCTCCTCGTTGAGCTCTTTCATCTGTTATAATTCGTATGTAGATAGTGGGCCTAAGGGGCGTTTTCACTAAAATTAGAAACCTCATGTTATTCCTAAGGGGTTCGATCTTTTGATGACGTCATAATATTACTGAGATAGAAGGATGAGACTTTGAGATCACCTACTACTTTGTGTATCGCTGGGATGTACGTGTCCATTTACGTCACAGTTGTCCCCCCGGGGGTAGCTAGTTTCATTTGCAACTACAGACTCCGGACCGGTTTGAATGGATTCCTCTTGTGTTTCCTCACAACCAGGCGAAGTTTTGAGTTGCTGGGTACCCTGCTTCTATTTAATTTTATTCATTTAAATGGTTTACTTATTTTAAAATGACCATAACTCAGGAGCTCTTCAGGCGGAAATCTTAATTTTCTCATGAACGATTTTTCCCACCTAGACATTCAATATGAGGTCTCGGGCGTCACATTCAGTTCACCTTATCTCCAGATACAGTCTGCCGACCCCCTCTCCATGTTGTTGGTCTTATTGTCCCTCTGCTGGGGTGTTTAAATTTATTTAAATCGTGATTATCTCGAGTTTGGCTGATCCGATTGACTTAAGGTTAGTATCGTTCAACTCTTCCCTTGACCGCCTTTCGTCCTTGGCCCAGTTTGCCCTGATCAAGATTTTTAGAAAGATTTTAATCTTGTTACGCCTAAGAAGTATAACTTCTTACGTGCGTACATAAGTACACACACACTTCTTTTATTTATTTATTTTATATAATTTATATTTTGTATAAAGTGATCAAAAGCAATCTTTATATCCTAATCTTGGTGAGTTTTGACTGATAAAAAGAATTTTTTTATGAATATAGAATGTCCATGTGAATATAATATATACAATTCACACTCTAAAATAATTTTTTAAGTAAAAAGATGATTTATCTAAAGATGCATTCAAAAATGCTCAAATCAGGATCATTCGAAGAGCAATGAGCTAGTTATTGTTAGATTTAATTATTCAAAAATACATCCATAGCTAGAAAATTAAGGCCCAGTTGTAG
Organism: Trichonephila clavipes; assembly: GCA_019973935.1. Classification (NCBI taxonomy): domain Eukaryota; kingdom Metazoa; phylum Arthropoda; class Arachnida; order Araneae; family Nephilidae; genus Trichonephila; species Trichonephila clavipes. Next base: position 949,918 of record BMAU01019922.1, read on the forward strand.
CATGGCAATAAATTTAAAATTATTTTACTAAAACTGAAGTAGGGGGCAGGCACCCCTCTCGATCTGACGGTGCACCAATTCTCATTTTACATGTATTATGTAGTTCTATTTATTTGCTCTTTTTTTTCCTTACTAAAACTGCATCGTCCAACGCCTTACTGACAAAGTTCTCGGATTTGGGTAAACTTGCAGCCCTTGCGACATCCTGGAATGTTGAATATTTAAGGGGTCTCAGGAGTGTGTTACATTTCTCTAGGGGTCTGAAAATATAAACGATTTTCAAACGAGTATAATTCTTTTAAATTTACATAAAATGATTCGAATCTTTTATCTATTATTTAAAATAGAATGGGGCTTCAGAAAAGTATAAAATGTTTAAAATATAATAATAATTTTAAAAGTCATAAGCATATAAAAATTCTATAATAAATATTAAGTATTTTTTGCTTTGTGCACGCTATTTTCTAAAATATTAGCCCCTGATGTATAAAAATTTATAGAATTATACAATGCATCATACTCTTTAAACCCTACCTAATTTTAGTATTATATATCTTTTCTATTTCAAAATATGTGTAAAATATTGCAATTTTTTAAATATTTTTTAAAAATGTATTTTTTTATTTTTTAAAATATGTAAGTTATTATTCTATTTATATAAAAGTAGCTACACAGTATTAAGAATACATTTGCCTTTATAAATCAACTTATAGCTAGTAATTAAACCTACTCTTTTTGAAAATAGCATAAGCGACGTAAAACTTAACAAATATTTCTTATAGAAAAGTTTCTTATTTTCATATGCTTATAATTTTTAAAATTATGATTATATTTTAAACATTTTATACTTTTCTGAAGCCCCATTTCTTTATAAGTAATGTGTAATAGATTCGAATTATTTAACTTACATTTAAAGAAATTATACATGTTTGAAAAATGTTTATATTTTCAGACCTCTAGAGAAATTTAACACCCCTGTGACCTTAATTCCATTGATTGTTATTAAGTCTCGTATGAGATAACGTCATTGTTCTCCCACAACAATTCCAGTCCGGGGAAATCGTTGCGTTATTTTTCTGCGGGAACTTTTATAAATTACTATTGCAACAGTATTGGCGATATTATATGAAATGGTTGCCAATTTATTGCGTATGCCACTAGAGAAATCGGAATTGTCGAATTGGCGAGTTACCTTGAACGTTGGTATTGTTGAGATAGTACGTAAAAAATTTGTTACAGCATCATGAAAAACGTCTATTATAGAAAGATAATTATAAACTAAAAATGAGAAGTTAATAACTATGATTATATCAGTATTTTTAAGTATATTTTTTGTAACTCTATACAATCTAACATTAAAGGTTAAAACATTTTAAAAATTGGAATATAAATGTGTATTTTATTAATATCGATAATACTTTTTTCTCATTCCTTAAATATAAATCTGTCTTGACAATTATTCTTAATATTTGCACATAAAATTTAAAATTGAATTCTTAAAGTGATTTCAAGCTGATCTTTTTTTTACAGTTTCCTCAACGTAATATTTTCTCCCCTTTTATGTAAACATTACTGTAATCTCTAAATGCCTTTGCATGTATAGAATATTACAATAAACACAAAAGTTTACTTTCTATAGTAAATAAATGCATCACAACCTACAATATACGTATCTCAAACGTTTATTTAATTTAGATAACACTTAAAATATTTCCTAAGATACATAGAGCTTACGGATGTTAAATCTATAAAGGGTTTTATTTCTTTTAAAAGCTATATTTACTTACGATTTTAGTAACTTGAATTATTTATATTTTGTTTGCATTTGTTGTTTTTTAATTTTTTGTTTGCACCAAACATGGCCTGTTGATAAGCGTTGATATTACACGGAACATAGTAGAAAAGAACATTTTTTTTTTTTCCAAATTCTAATATTTGTTATTTTTTGCTTCTTAATCTCGAAATCGTTACATTTTAATGAAATTTGCTTTTAGATGTTTTTTAAAAAAAGGCTTACAAAAATGGTGTTCAATGTAGTATTAAGTGAATATTTCTTTTTCTGCATATTTAATTTCTTTCTAATATATCTACTATTAAATAATTAATTTACGATAGTTCATTTAACTTAATTTATCTTACTTAAGAAGAAAAATTATGTATGGAATTATAATTATAAGAGATAGCAGGTAAAAAAATATTATTTCAGTTGAAATGAGATTATATTTGGTATTTATGTTAGATTAAAATACAAAAAAGTACCTTGGGGCTGTTGTTGAAACTGATTTTTGTCACCTTGATATACAGTTAAGAAATCTCAGGGGTGTTAAATTTTTCTAAATGGCTGAAAATATAAACAATTTTCAAACAGGTATAATTCTTTAAATTTAAATTAAATAATTTGAATCTTTTGCACATTATTTATAAAAGAATCGGGATTCAGGAAATTGTAAAATGTTTAAAATATAATCATAATTTTAAAAATTATAAGCATACAAAAATAAGAAACCTTTCTCTAATAAATAATTTTTACGTTGCGCATGCTATTTTGTAAAATAGTAGCTTCAATTACTAGCTGTAGTTGATTTATAAAATAACTGTACCCTTATTACGCTGTAGTATTTTTATGTTATTATAATAATAAATTATATTTTTTAAAAAATAAAAAAGTACACTTTCAATTTTTAAAAAAAAGTTTCAATACTTTTATTAAATATTTAGAAATACAAAATATATATTATTCTGAAATGATATAGGGTTTAAAGAGAATGATACATTTTATAATTCTATAAATTTTTATACATCAGAGGGGGCTACTATTTTAGAAAATTGCGCGCGCAACGCAAAACTTATACTTAATATTTATTACAGAATCATTTCTTATTTTCATATGCTTATAATTCTTAAAATTATGATTATATTTCAAACATTTTGTATTTTTTTGAAGACATAATCCTTTGTAAATAATATGTAAAATATTCTAATTATTTAATTTAAATTTAAAAGAATTATACATGTTTAAAAATTATTTAAATTTACTCTCCTCGAGACAAAATTAACACCCCTGAGACCTCTTAAGTTTCTTGAGGTATTATTATGTCAATTAATTAATATTATATAAGATTGGTGATTTTTAAAGAATTCTATTAAAAGGCCTTATAAGTGATTCTGAAGTAACCCTTTCTTTCACAAGTCGCAACAGGAATAAAAGGGTTTGAAGAATCACCCGAATAAAGATTCATTTTCGTCTCATTGGTCTAGAGCAGCGTTTCTCAAACTGTGGGGCGCGCCCCCTAGAGGGGCGTGATAACTCTACAAGGGGGGAGCGAGCAAATTGAAAAGTTGAAAACTAAAGATTATTCAGAACATTATTAATTTGCTGAAAGTAAGCAAACAAAATACTTTCTGACATAATAAAATATAAAATACACATTTACACTGATATAATACACTTATAAAAGTATGTGTACAGTACAATGTATTTTATTAATAATTTAACATTTCTAAGTTAAGAACAAGTTTGAAAATTACGAGTGACCCCATGGGCTGGTATTAACACTTATCTTGATGATTTGCACGGTTTATAATTAATTCCTTAACTGCTGATTAAAAGTTATGCGGTTTGGTCCCCAATACCACGGTTTTCCACGTAGACGCGCGTATTTTGATGATTTTTTTTTGGGGGGAGAAAAGGAATAAATAAGCAAAATTTTCTGAAATAAGAAAATCCTTTGCAAAGACTGTCAAGGTCCTTTTATTGTATTCCAAAGTCTTAGGAATAATTTTATGGATAGCAGTGCACAGAAAAGATCGTACTTTGAAAAGACGTATATATACGTCCGGTGCAGTTAAAGCTTTGGCTTAGAAAGACGTTTATATATGCCGGTGGTACTTAAGTGGTTAAAGTCGTACACACACTGTAGCTTCAGTGTAAAAGTTTAGCATTTTTGAATTCAATACAATGTCATTGCATGAAGGGGCGCAATGAAAATGATGATTGAATATTGGGTCGCGAGTATTTAAAGTTTGAGAAGCACTGGTCTAGAGCGTACAGAGAGTGTATTTCGGTCCGAAAGGTGGCTTACTCAAATTGTTCAAATCAAACTGCTCCAAAGCAGCAACTAAGGTCATCAGGAGTGATCAGCCATCAATGCCGCTTCCGTTGAGTAGTGATATAAGAATTGAACACTAAACGGCAGTACTGCTTAACACTTCTGTGTTGATTATGCTCTCCATAGAGAGTCTAAGACAGCGTTTCTCAAACTGTGGGGCGCTACCCTTTAGGGGAGTGTGATAAACCTACGAGGAGTAAGCGAGTATATTGAAAAGTCGAAAACAAAAGATTATTTAAACAAAAATTTGTACTTTACCGAAAGTAAACAAGCAAAATACATTTTAACCAAATAAAAAATAAAATACACATTCGCACTCATATAATACATTCATAAATGTATCAGAACCACGCAATGTATTTTATAATTAATTTAACAATGCTAAGTTAAGAACAAGCTAATAATTAACAGCGATCCCATAGGCATGTCATATATAGAAATTTTACAAAAATCAACACGTATCTTGATCATTTGTACGGTTTATAAATTATCCCGAAACTGTCGATTAAAAGTTACGGGGTTCACTCCCCAATGTCACCGTTTTCCACGTAGGTACATGTATGTGATGCATTGAGGGGATGAAATGAAATAAAATAATAAAACCTTCTCTGAAATAAGTAAATCCTTCAAAACACAGTCAAAGTCCTTTTATTACATTCCAAAGGCTTTCCGAATAATTTTATCTATAGCAGTGCCCAGAGAAGATCGTAGTTCAAAAAGACGTATATATACGTCCAGATCATTTAACGCTTTGGCAGAGTTTGAGGTTTATATACGCCGGTGGCACTTAAGAGGCTAAAGTCGTAATGTAGCTTCAGCGTTAAGGTATAGTATTATTAAATTCAATACACAGTTACTATGCGGAGGGGGGTGCGATGAAAATGATGATTGAATATTGGGTCGTAAACATTGAAAGTTTGAGAAGCAATGGTCTATGATATTCGCAATAAATCACGACAGTGATGCCGACGACAACGACGCATGCGTCAACCAGACTATCCATCTCAACAAGAGACTGACCACAACATAAACTGGAAAATAATCCAACAACATTCAAACCTACTGTGGTTGTACATGAATTAGAAGAATGGCTGGAAAAACTACATTCTATAAGTATGCTTAGAAAATACATCAACATCAAAAACCTCTTTCTTCTCTGGAATGGGGATATGCTACAACTCCACCTCTCGCAAGTCGTAACCAATAAAAGCACTGAATTACTTGCCCAAATAGGGACTCCTTTTCGTCTCAGTTTTTTAACGCGCGCTTTTCGGACCCAAAGCAGGCTAGTTTAAATTTGTCTACCCCTAATCATGCCAAGATATCCGTCATTTTCCACCTCTTGTCACCCTCCAAATGCTAATTGACGAAATCTCTCTGAACTTAAATTTTTAGAATCCAAACGAAGTCGGAGTTAAAAATATGTTTAAGATACATTGCATTATGATATAATTAATATAAAATTGTTATTTTGTTAGAGGTTGTAAAAGATAAAGCACCCCGAAAGTTTAAACACTACAGCCACTTTGTTGATATTTGTAAAGGTGATAATGAATTTGCCAATAATATGGACCCCTTTTGTAGCAAAATAATTTATCCATGTATTACAAAATTGAATTTCCGATATCAGGAAATGTTGGTTGCATATTAATTACATCCGGGTCTCTTTCTGAAATTTGTAAATTTGCCAAAAATTTATGCAGAGCTCATATGGAGATATTCCAATACTTCAGACACTAACAAGATTTTGTTTGATTTTTTTTAAAAAAATATATTTTTTCTTTTCAGAGTTTGATGACATATGTTTCATAATTTTTTCGATAATTTTTAATTCTTATTAGAATACATTCTATTACAGTTTTAACATATTTTAAAATCTTGAATTGTTAAAATAATTGCTTCAACTTATGTTCATACACATATGAATATGTTTATTATTTTTACTGTTTCCTTTTGTTAGACATAGATGCATCACAAACGCAACGATATTTAAAAATGAAGTTACAATATCTTCTTTCTTTAATAAAGTGTAAAACTCACACAAAATATTATTTTTAATTATGTTTTTGTAGTTTAACATGTGCTATTAGAGATCATAAGAGAAAAAAAAATTATAAAATACGATTTCTTTCATACGACTTAAAAAACTTCAAATAAGAACAAAATGCTTAATATAAGATTAGGAAAGTATACATACCCTGTTAATTATATGTAATTGATATTTTCAGTTTATTTAAATAAAAAAAATAAATAAAAGTATGAATATGTATTTCGATAAAGAAATAAATATACAATTTGCATTTTCTTTTAAACAGAGTTTTGAAGATCAAATAAATTCCCTAACATCAATTAAAAGATTCTCACAACTCAATTACCGTAAAATCCGGCGCATAACACGCTCTTTGAACAGAAACACACACACACACACACACACACAAGTAATATAACAAATTTTTTAAGCCAATTCCTATTTAGATCAACAAAGAAAAATTTTATTTTAGCTACTTTTGATTAAATTGTTACAATTATTCTAAATATGTATACACATATGGCAGAATCACAACATTAATTGGTAATTAATTTTTATTAATTATCATTAAAGTATTGTATTGTTATCCGAAACAATCGTGTATATAAAATTTCAGTTCAATTAAATGCTTTAAAACGTGAGAAAAAACCTTTTCAAGTTTTGACACAAGTCGCTAAGTCGCCAAAAATGTAGCCAACGTTGTGGCTGTATTTGTAATTCTTTAAATAATTAGTTTTAATCAATTAATTTTTAACAATTATAATTAAATTACTGTATTGTCATCCTAAATAATCATGTATATAAAATTTCGGCTCAATCGAGCGTTTTGAAATGTATTTTTATTAACGATTGAAAATTGCACAAAGGTAAATAAATAAATATGTTGTTCTTTGTGAAATTACTTCCACTCAGGTATCTCTGGACAGCACATTTATTTATATACAAATACAAAAATAATGATCACGGATACTGCACACAGCAACCGGTCAGCCAGTGAACCCCGTAGAAGGAATGCATGGGAGTGAAGTGGGAAAAACACGCATGGGCGGGTCACACATTTATCCTTCCGCCAAAAAAAATAGTTTATTCGCTTCATACCAACTAAATAAATATATCGCGTGAGCTAATACACTACTGGACAGTTGTTAAGGACGGATCACAAATTGCTATGTAGCATAACATTAAGCGAGACATGAGGCCTAGTAGGATAAAATATAGTTGCCACACTGTTCAGACATTAGAATAAAGAATATTTATTGTACCGGAAAGTACAAAAGCTGTAAAACATCTGAAAGAAAAAAAAATTTCATTTGATCTGCGTACGGAGAAATGGAACAATGCATCTAAAAGTCAGCAGGCACCTTAAAGAAAGGTATCAGTACGGGATATGTCCACCGTGGAGTGTGATGCAACATTCCACAAGTCGTACCATACTTTGCACAACATTATCCAGCAGTTGTTGAGGCAATTTCTCCCATTCTTCTGTGAGTGCACGGATGAGGGTGTTCTTGTTTGTCGGAGGATAGTTTCAAACAGCAACTTGCCTCCCCAAAGCATCCCACACATTTTCAATGAGGTTTAGATCTAGAGAACGCGCTGACCATACGAGACGTTGAATACCCTCGCTGTCTAGACAATCCTGAACAGCGAGTGTTCGATGACATGTTGCGTTGTCGTCCATAAAAACAAATTTATCACCGAAAGCATCACGGAAAAGACGAACATGAGGAAGTAGAACTTCATCAATGTATCGTTGACCCGTCATAGTCCCATTCGCAACCACATGTAGGCGCGTTCGGCCATTGATCATGATGCCGGCCCACACCATGATACTGCATGTCGGATATCGGTCCTTTTCCTGGATATTTTCTGGACGATAAGCAGTACCACTCTCGCGCCAGATCAGTTGGCGTCTACAATCCGATGACAGACTGAACCTACTCTCATCTGAAAATAGTACGCATGCCCAGTCTCGTTCAGTCCAATTGTGATGCTCACGACACCATTGAAAACGGGCAGTACGGTGCTGTCTTGTCAATGGGACACACACAACAGGTCTGCGTGCGTATAGTCCTCCCCTCAAACGTCTGGCAACAGTTTTTCGGGAGATCTGCTTTCCTGAGGCAGCAAGAAACTGATTTGCCACCTGCTGAGCTGTGGTGAGCCTGTTCCTTTTGGCTGATAGGACGATATATCTGCCTTCTGCAGGCGTCATACTTCTAACACGACCTCCCCCGTGCCGTCTACTACACCTTCCAGTAGTTTTAAATGACTTCCACAACCGTGAAACAACGCTGTGAGCGATGTCGAACTTCCTGGCAACATCTGTTATTTTTTGCCCTTCTTCGATCTTTCCAATAATTCGGCCACGCATAAAATCATCTATGTAATGTCGGGAAGACATGCCAAAAATTTTAATTTCGTCTATTAAATATTTCCTGTAAATCTTTGACTTGAAACAACAACTGTCCACACGCGTCAAAACCTTTAAAGCTCTTATGAACGCTATCACGTGATGAACAGACGTGGAAAAGAAATTTGCATACTCATACTTGTTCTTACTAATATCCCGTACTTATTCTAATTTTCCACATTTTGCTTCCTTTCATTTTGTGGTTGCCATGACTGATAGTGTTATCCGTCCTTAGCAATTGTCCAGCAGTGTACTAGGAATTGAAAAAATAAGATCGAAATTTACGGATGCGCTTTATACGCCAGGTATGAAAATGAGAGCTTTAAATATGAAAAGAAGATAAGCATAGAAAAAAAATAAACTTCTATATATATCAAAACACTGTTTATTTAAAAGAAATGATACTACTTATGGACTTAAAAAGTTGAAGTTCGTGATATATATCAATTTTTTTTAAAAAAAATGACTTCATAACATATGAGCATTGCACATGTATATTTCAGGTTTCTTCGTACACAAAAAGGTGCACGTTATACGGGGTATATAGCTTAGAATTTAAAAAATGCAGCTTGAAAGTACAGGTGTGCGTCTCCGCCATATTTTACGGTATGTATTTAAAACTAGAATATATTATATATTACGGAGCTAGAAGAAAGCGATCATAAGAAAATAGCACTTATAAATTTCCACGTGCAAATTTTAAAAAAGAAAAAAGTAACAGGTTCTCAACATAATTTCATACCAAACTTTTTAAACATGTACAATGTCAGCATTTACATTTTTCGATTATACTATACGGCATGGGTTCTGAATCCTGTGCCTGCGAGCGCCGATGTGCCCCCGACGCTATTTGTCCAACAGCGACTGACTGCTATATACAGAGTGTTTTTTTTCCCAAGTATAGAAGTTTCAGTTGGCATTACTTTCCAACATAGCGACCGATTTAACAGCTGTCCAGTGATTTATTCTCAGTTTGGTTTTGCAATTCATCATGAATAGACTCACGCCTGAACAACGCTTTCAAATGGTGCAATTTTATTTCGAAAATAATGGTCGATTTTCATAAGCGAATTTTGTTTAGCGATGAAGCGCACTTCTGGTTGAATGGCTACTTCAACAAACAAAACTGCAGCATTTGGAGTGAAGCTAATCCACAAGTGTATGTCGAAACACCGTTACATCCAGAAAAACTGACTGTTTGGTGCGCTTTATGAGCTGGTGGAATCCTTCTTCGAAAACGATGAAGGCCACAACGTTACAGTCAATGGTGATCGGTATAGAGCCATGATTAGTAACTTTTTCATTCCTGAATTGAACAATCATGATGTCCATTAGCTGTGGTTCCAACAAGACGGCGCAACGTGTCACACAGCTCGTGCCACAATCGATTTATTGAAAGACACGTTTGGTGACCGCCTAATTTCACGTTTTGGACCTGTGAATTCGCCTCCAAGATCTTGTGATTTAACACCGCTAGACTATTTTCTGTGGGGCTATGTAAAGTCATTGGTCTATGCGGATACGCCACAAACGCTTGACCATTTGGAAGACAACATTCGTCATGCTATTGGCGATATACGGCCACAAATGTTGGAAAAAGTCATCGAAAATTGAACGTCCAGATTGGACTACATCCGAGCCAGCCGTGGCAGTCCTTTTCCAGAAATCATATTTAAAATGTAATGCCACAAGATTATCTTTCGAATAAAAAAAATTCATGTCAATAGAATAATACATCGTTGTTTTATTGCAATTTAAAGTTCTATACCTCTAAAAAAACACCCTTTATGAGATCAGTTAAATCAATAATCAGATGTAGACTTAACGATAGCAATCTTGAAGACTCTTTAAAATTGGGAATATAATCTTGTATTCATGTCTTTGAAAAACTAGTGGGGATAATAGGCAAAGATAAAAGTCTTATTAAATGTAACTAAATCGAATTTTTTGTTACATTTTTGGTGTAGGATTTTGTTTATGATTCCTATGATTGCAATAAAATAAAGAAACATTTAGAATCGTCATAATTCTTTTATGACTGCACCCGCCAGTAATTTTCTTTTTTGGTAAATTTGCCTAGAAAGGGGTATACGGTTTGTTTACGGTTTCATTTACGCCGTACTGTGAAGCATCACGAGGAGTATTAGTGGGTCTCGTAATTTTGAACCAAAATCAAGTGACGAAAACGATACGCGAGCTAAACCCCCTTCTCCAAAATTTTACACCCTGCCAACAGAAATACATTGAGATACGACAAATTAAATCTGCAACAGCCTATCTATCTGGTGGGTCTTCATTGGCAAATGCAATCGAAACTTCGACACGATTAATGCCGCCCACGAGTTCCAACCATAACCCCTCAACTACAATAGCTACTCAATTATTGTAAAGAACATTCATTCAGTGCTGTACTTCTTAGAATGATTCTGTTATTTGACATCGATTACAAAATACGGTACTTGCGTATTACACCGTCGATCGATTACACAAAATCAAAAAATGACGCCAAATGGTGTGATAAGTAGGCCAATAGCTTTAGTCATACCATCGCATGCAATACCACCGCACACAATATCAATACCGATGATAGCGTTTGGCGATTTTTTTTTAATTGGCAAATTCTTTTGCTTTGGCGAAGTTAGTCGAATACGTGAGTCCCCCAAACACATTTTATATAAAGGTGATTTTTCATACTTGAAACTTCTGCTTAAAAATTAAAACTCAATCTTGTTAACAGGGTCTATTTGAATTCTAAAAGTTATCTTTCACTATTAATTACTTACAAATGATGTGACGGGCTCATTGCGTTTTCTACTAAAAACTCCTCTTGTTTCTTTGTGGACGAAAAAGGCAAATTCTTTCCAACCAAATACAGAAGCGAAGCGTGAGTATGCAAAGGAAGAATCTTTTAAATAGCAGAAGTTTAACTTAAGCATATGATTATTAAGGAAGTGATTATGCTAGTCTGAGTTTAAGCGCGTAAACTGAAGTCAGAGAAGTAAGCCGTTATTCTAGTGTGAAGCTATCCGTGACAGAATTAATAAGTCAAGGTGGATACTATTCCACGCGAGATCAAGAAAATATATTTAGGATCCGAGAGGACTGTTATTAACCAACAGATTAAGGTAGGATAATTCTGTTATCTATTAGGAGCTGTGTATAAGTTGAGATTAGGATTAGGCGAGAATATAGTGATTAAAGTCGCGCTTATTTGGTAATGCGTATTGTGTGTTTTCTCACCTAAGATCCGCTGGTTTAAAATATAAATATTATCATTGTTAGTGTTTAAGTTAAAATCTTAATTAAGATATATTAAGATCATGGCAACACCTGGTTCTGTACTCCCTCACACACCCCTAGGTCACGAAGACAACTTAGAAGTAAGTATCACCCACAGGCGAATACCTTACAATGCAGTTGTGCTTTATTGACAATTGATAATTGACCCTTAAATTATATGTTTACTTCTCTTTGAAAGCTCATATGAACATGCTGTGCATTCTTTCTCCTAAACTCGTTCCGGAAATCAACAGTTTTAGCATCTTTTCCATTTCCAGTTTCTTCCAATACGTTACCTCTTTACGATTCATTGGAGTGTGAAATAAATTAATATTGTGACTTAAAGAAAATCACGAAAGCAAAAATAATCCTTTGAAGAAGTATCAGCCACCAGCGACTAGGACTGAAGACAGATAATATATATACCATTGAAATTTTCCTAGGAATATACCTGCTACTACGTTTCATGGTTAAATCCTTTAGATTTCTTATTATTCGTGAAGAAGAATTACTGTGTAGAGGAAGTTGGAAACGACTCCCTCAAAAAAAAAGTATAGTGGCTAGATATTCTTTGTGTTAAAAATATTTCTGAAATAATTACCTTGTTTTTCTGCCATTTCTATCAAGTAAGTGAAAAACATAGTTGAAATTCGAAACAGTTTCAAATCCAATAAATTGTACAATGACCAAAATTGTGGACATTTTTAAATTTTTTTATATTTTTTAAGTTTGTACGCTAATAGAAAATGTTACGTTGCACAAAATGCAAAGTCATTGATATTTTAAAAGAGAATTTAATGCTAAATTCAATTAAAAAACAAAAACAAAATTCAAATATTTCCAATGCAAAAATAGTTATGTGGCAAAAACGAACGATATACATTAGATACTGAAGATAGAAGTGCTTAGTACTTAGTGGGGTGACTTTTATTTTTTATTGCAGCTTCACATCGTTATTTCATTGAGTTGAAAATAGTTTTAAGCTCTTCGTTCGTTATTACATGATGCTAGGAAACAATTACATACTCAACTAATTCCTTTTTATTTTATGGGTCCCTCACTAGGAAAACAGTTTTCAAAAAAGGTGCCTCAAGTTTCCTCTCTCTCAGTAGTCTGTGGAGCATCATGTTGGATACATGTGGGCAAGTCACATGTGGGATAGTTAATAACGACGAATCTAGTGCTGTGATTATGGCTCTGGCAATCTGTCTTCTCGCTCTGCTGTGGCTTTCGATCGAATACAGCCGTTCTGAAGCTGATATTAATCGTTGTTGGCACACTCTTGCCAGCATTGTCTAGTCGTCACATCGCTTTGACCTAGATGTCGAGGTGACTATTCAATCCATCGAACTAGCTTCTGTTAATCAAATCCAGCGGCCTCTCTTTCAAACTCTTAACGACTGCTCGTAATGTGCAGAAATTCTTCGACAATGCATTGTTTCAGTCGACAATCGATATCACAGTCTAAATCAGTGCTTCTGAAAATTTAATATTGGCGACCCAATATTGAATCATAATTTCATCGCGTCCCCCCTTCATACAATAACAATGTATTGAATTCACTGATACTATACTTTGACGCTAAAGTTACAATACGACTTTAAGCTCTTAAGTACCACCGGCATATATAAAAGTCTTTCTAATCCAAAGCTTTAATTGCACCGGACGTATATATACGTGTTTTCGAAGTACGATCTTTTCTGTGCACTGCCATCCATAAAATTATTTCGAAGGCTTTGGAATGCAATAAAAGGACCTTGACAATGTTTCCTAAGGATTTACTTATTTTAAAGGATTTGCATATTTATTCCTTTTCTCCCCTCCCACCAATAAATTACATATGCACGCCTACGTGGAAAATGTGGTAATAGGGAGCTAATTGTGTAACTTTCATCGGCAGTAAAGAGATTAATTATAAACCGTACAAATTATCAAGATAAGTGTTAATTTTTGTTCATAATTTTATGTTTGACAAGCCCATGGGGTCATTGGTAATTATTAATGTTGTTCTTAACTTAATTGAATTAAGTACATTGTGCAGTAATGATACATTTATAAGTGTATTATATCTGAGTAAATGCATATTTTGTTTTGTGTGTGTGTGTCAGATTATATTTCGTTTGTCTTACTTTCAGTAAATTAATAATTTTTTTAAATAATCTTTTGTTTTCAACTTTTCAATATGCTTGCACCCTCCTTGTAGAGTTATCATGCCCAATGCATTTAAATATTGACCATCTGTGGTTGAGGAACGTTCCTTATATACACCTGATAAATGTGTAGTCCCGATAAACTGGAGCTCCCACTATATTCGTTCACACATTGGGAACCAAATTTTAACAATTTCCATGTATGGTCCAAATGCATTTCTTTACGAAATTTCATTACAATTGGGTAACTTCATCGTGATGTGTCAATTTTTTTCAGTTTACTAGGTGTCGTCGAATGTCATATACAAACTTGCAGGACAGGTTGAAACTACCTGAGGATTCATGATAGGACAGGAAAGCATGGGTGGAAATGTAACCCTAACGAGATAAAAATACACAAAGACCATCAGACCACAATGCAGAATGTAGTGTAAAACGCTTTATTACAAAAACAATAAAACAATAATAAATTAAAATTATGGCATTGAAATATTCCTGAAGGTGTTTCAAATTGCTGCCATTGATATGTTTGCACGCATGACACCGACGCGGCATGGCTTCGCGGACATGTTCGAGAATAACGGGTGCTTCACGGATCGTAGCAGCAGAGATAGATATTCATGCCACCATATCCATTTCAGAAATGACAGACGTATTGTAAATTGTGGCTCTGAAAGATCTATATTCCGCCTGGTTTTGATGTACCCGGGTGAACGTTTGATGATTTGGTTGTCACCTCCTTAGATATATTTCCCCAAAAAGCAACACGTCCATTTCCGAATGGCTAGGACGTAGCTGAAGTAGATATCCGCCAACTCGGAATTCATATAACGATTCTTGTTTATCTCATGCTGTCCGTGTTTGAAATGAGGAAACCACATGTTCCAACCTTGCGAGCTCACGTATAGCGACACCTATTGCTTTCCGCGCATGATTTCCTATGCAATTATAGCTCCTCACGATGTTCTCTAACCCCCTTCCAAATTTGTACACGGCATTCGAGAACACCCTGTATATGTTCCTTACTGCCTATTTTATTTTGACTTCTAATTAGGTTGTGCATTGCTATACCATATAAGTATTCATCTCATTTTGTCATCATTTGTCACTTTTTTTAAAAAAAAATTGGCTTATGTACCGAATATAATTTTGGTTCTATCCCTATTTGATGACGGTTAAAAGATTTAAAAAAAAAATTAATCAAAACAAACAAAAATATTTTTTTTTCTGTAGTATAATATTTATGGAAAAATAATTTGTGCAGAATTAATTATTTTGTCATAACAAAGAGAAAATATGAAGAGCTATATTATTAAAATTGATTCGTGTGACAAAAAAGGACGGAAAAATCGTTTCTGAATAAAAAAGTCCTAATTAAAATCGACCAGAACGACATTTGTAATAAACAAATGCATTTGTATTCCCTACCAGAACAAAGATTGGGAAAAATGCAGCATGCAAAGATCCTAATTAAGTTGAATGTCTAATGAAATTGTGCTCCACTTTGAAAGGTTTTAATCTCCCACATGCCCCGACATTAAAGGAAAATTTCAAGAAAATTCAAAACTGCAAGAAAACTCAAAAATAGCTATTAAGAGACGTAGGTTGGAACTTCAAAGGAAGTGACATGTAGCATCGAAAAAAAAAACTTCGATAAAAAGTGAAACGCGCATAGCCATACATATAAAAAATCTAAGAAAAATACTTCGTAAAATGAAGATGATTATTTTTATTTTTTACTTTTTCTCTTTGTGAAAATTGATTTACTTTTTCTTGAATAAAGACACCGATATCAGAAAAATGAATGGAGGAAAAAACGGATCCACGTTAGGCTTAGCGAATCAGTCATGACGCTTTTCATTAGAGTTCTATGTTTTTTCATATTCTTCTGTTTCAACTTTTTATTCCTGCTATCAGAAAAAGAAATGTAGCCATTTTGTTCATAAAAAATAATCTTTAGTTAATCTTTTACTGCATTCTTTTCCTTTTCCTGTTTTTATTCCAACACAATTCTAAAATAAAAATACATTAGCTGAGGATTTTTCTTTTATATTTCCCATATGGCCACAAGAGTATTTAAATTTTGATATTAGTAAAACTTTTACTATTTTTAATAGAACATTGAACTTCTTTGTTACTTTGAATTAAAAAATACCAGACTTTGATTTGAAACATCAGAATTACATACATTTCTCTCAAAAATCATAGAAAAAATAAACAAATACTTCGTTTAATTGAAGGAAAAGAAAAACGGTAAAGAATGTCCAAAAATTTGCAGTTTTCTGGAAGTGCCATTGCTATTTCTTTTTTTTCAAAGTTAAATTATAAAACTGTATATTTCTGAAAATTTATTTAAATTTACATGTTTCTCTAAAAAGAATTGAATGAAAAACTGTACAAAATTATTTTCATGTTTAGTAGCGATTTTAAGAAGAAAAAACAGTTTAATAATTAATTTAATTGATTATTAAAATCAGATTTGTTTTGTGTGCAAAATTTATTCTTACAAATTTATATATATACACACATTTATATACATAAAGTACAATAAAATAAAATGATACAAAAAAGTTATAATTCCTCGAAAGCTAAGGATGAATGAAATTGGATTCTAAAAAACATATCAAAAATCCCACCAAAATATATGTAAAAAAAAGGTGGAAAAGTATACCCTACTAAGATTGGATAAAAACAGAAATTACAAGAATCTGAGTTAGTAAGCCATTAAAATTAAAAATACCGAAAGAGTCATTGGACCAAAATGGAGAACCATTACAATTTCTAAACATGTCACTGATTTAGGACAATGAAATAGGGTTAAGCAATGTTTTATGGATCCCTCTTCCCCGTTCAGCAGAAATATTGGACAAAATAGAAAAACGGTACTCTATTGAAAAATAGGACTATATCTATTTACAAGTGGGAGGAACACAAAACAATACAATAAAATGAATATATAAAAATTGAGAATAGAAAGTTTTTTTCATATAGAGAGATGGATATATATATATATGTATATATATATACATATGTATGTATATATATATATGTATATATACATATGTATATATATATACATATATATATATATATATATATATATATATATATATATATATATATATATATATATATTAAGTGAATGTTTCATAAATAATTAGCAAGGAAAACCAATATATAGAAACTTAGATGCATTAATGCAAACCAATATGTTTAGTTAGACGATTAATCGAAATTAGAACTCGTACGGCAAATGACGTGTTCAATGTTGATGCATAGTAGTAAATATATATATACAGAAAGTGAGAGAGATGAAGTGGAAGGTGTAGAGAGAGAGAAAAGAATAAATTAATGAATTAAATGAATGTTTCATTCAAATTAACGATATGTTGAAGGACATGGTAATTTAATGTCTATTATCGATGTATTTCATAATTTTATCTTACAGTCAATTGACGTAGACAAAAATTGAAGTTTTCTTTTCTCTTCATTCGTGTATCACACACATAAGTTTTTTACTTATTGCAGTGCTTTTCAAACTTACAATACTTGCGACCCAATATGCAATCATAATTTTCCGAAGGCTTTAGAATGCATTAAAAGGACATCGGCATTTTTAGCGAAGGATTTACTTAGTTCAGAGTATTTTCTTATTTATCCCCCCCCCCTCTTTCAACAATTTAAATCGGCAGTTCAGGAATAATTAATAAACCGTACAAATAATCATGATAAGTGTTACTTTTTGCATACAATTTTATATATGACAAGCCCGTGGAGTTGCTGGCAATTATTAAACCTGTTCTTAGCTTACTATTGTTAAAATATCCAACTACGTTCGGAACCGTGATTGTAAAAAAGTGCAAAAATGGATAATTTTCATGATATTTAGTGTCACTTAGATTAGAATACATGTATAAAATTGTTTTAAGGACATTGTGACAAAAAAAGTTGTTTAAATATACAATATTTTGTCAAAAAATTAACTTAGAGTAATCATTTTTCAAGATGCTCTCCCTTTATAAAAAATGCTTCTAAAATAAAAAATATTTTGCTATTATAAAATAAAGGCTTTTCCAGAGGGTCTTAACTAGGATTTTGGAAAAAAAATCACATTTTTTTCAGAGTTACATCCAATTAATATAATTATCCGCGTTTTTTCTTAAAATGTATCCCCTCTGCTGTCGTAAAACATGGATAAACCCATTTCTAAGTTATATATTTCAAAAATTCTAATTAAACCTCTGTACATACAGCATGTCCCTTTCGCAGGCCCCGGCTCGAGTCGATAGATTTTCTGAATGCGAAAATCGTAGTCACGCATATCATATAATTATGCAGCATGTAAAAGATCCCTTGATGGCCAATTTGGTGCTGGTACTCTAATAAACATAATGAAATCACGACAATATTTAGTATCCGACGAGGAGCTTGAATTAAAATTAACTCACGCGTCCAAATTTGGTAGCGAGGACCTCCACTAGATGTTGCCGCAATAAAATGGTTTTCACATTTCGGGACTTGCCGTGTCTTCAAAGGTTAAATTGCTAACATGCAAGTCTTTAGAAGAAAAAAAAAATATTTCGAATAATAAATAAAATAGCATGTATCGAGTAAATTTGCTATATAACAATTCATTAACATATTATTTCCATGTGATGTACGAGTTTCTTGCCTTTCAATATGTTCATCTTTACCGAACAATCTGTTATAAGTGTAGACACAGCAAAAACACTGATTTTTTTGCAATTTATCATTATGTGGGTTTGTTAGGGCGATATATTGTTCAAAGTGGCCTAAGAAATATGACTCGCCTATGCAAATTTATTTGACTGCAGAAATGATTGATGAATATAGTTATTCTCATCGAAGACCACCAATCATTGTACTTTTTTTCTGGTATAGAGAATCTAGGTATTTATTTATAGTTCCCATTTTTTGTTGACTTATTTTATTTCATCCATTTTCTGGAGACTGCCAGTGAAATTTCGAAAACTTTCTGTTAAATGACCAAAGTTATAAATTTACGCTTTGTTCGGTGATCCGTTTCACTTGTTTTTGATAGTATTTCCAATGGCAAAGGATTTTCAACTTTCAATTAAAGCTCTGAAAATTTGGATTATCTCGGGGGATAGAAAACTTGAAAGGAAAACAAATAAATTTTCCTCAGATAATATTTCCAACAATAGAACAGGGAATTCCTTTTTGCATGTTCGATTTGCCATTCCAGTATATCGTCTATTTGTTCAAATTATAACAAGAAACGTAGAGTAATAGCTATGGTGAAAGCATGTTGATACAAAATTGTGTAGGATTATATTTGTTATATATTGGTGAAATTATAAAATAGAATATATTGTGCTAGTCTTAATACGTAACAACAAACATAGAAAAGAAAAAGTATGGAAAAGGTTTTATGGAAAACATATCGAAATTTTTCTTGAGAGTGTACAGTTCGTTTTTTTTTAACAATTTGTATAAATACAAGTGAAATGAAATCCATACATATATATACACACATGTATTTATATGTAAATATGTGAAGTTTGCAAGTAATCATGTCATGTTTTTGTGCTGTTATATATATTGTCTTCTTAAAAATACTACTTAATTTGGACTTATAATTTCCCTGGCTTCAGTAAGTAGATTTATTTTTCTCTTATACTTTTTATTTGACAATGGGTATTGGTAACTTAGTTTTAGTATGTTTAGTATTGTTCTTCTAATTCTAGGGTGGTCCAAATCGCTGCACGTGTACCCCAATGTGGCACAATGGATTTGTAACAGTGGCTAGCGAAGACTTATAGAAAAATTGAAATACAATAAAAAACTACTTATCGGAAACAAAAGTTACTAAGAGAACACTTTTCTTTGTGAAATGAAAGTCAAAAAGTGATTGCATTTCAGAAAAGTTCAATATTTTTGTCGGAATTTTATGTAATATTTTACTCATATTGTATTAAAATATACTATTTTATGAAATACTATACTCATATTTTATAGAACTACTAGCAGTCCCAACAGACGTTGTCCTGTACACACGTTTTAAGGTGTCTCAGGGATGTTAAATTTCCCTAGAGGTCTGAAAATACAAACGATTTTCAAACAAGTATAATTCTTTTAAATTAAAATTAAATGATTCAAATCTTTTACACACTATTTATAAAAGAATAGGGCTTGAGAAAAGTATAAAATGCTTAAAATAAAATCATAATTTTAAAGATTATAAGCATATGAAAATTCTATAATAAATATTAAGAATTTTTTGCGTTGCACACGCTATTTTCTAAAATAGTAGCCTCTGATGTATAAAACTTTATAAAATAATAAAATGCATCATACTATTTAAACCCTACATAATTTTAGTATTATGTATCTTGTGTAATTCAAAATATTTGTAAAATATTCCGATTTTTTAAAATATTTTTTAAAAATGTATATTTTATTTATTAAAATATGTAAGTGATTATTCTATTTATATAAAAGCAGCTGCAGTGTAATAAGAATACATTTATCTTTATTAATCAACTTATAGCTAGTAATATTAAAGCTACTATTTTAGAAAATAGCATGCTTGACGTAAAACTTAATAAATATTTCTTATAGAAAAGTTGCTTACTTTCATATGCTTATAATTTTTTAAATTATGATTATATTTTAAACATTTTATACTTTTCTGAAGCCCCATTCCTTTAAAAATAATGTGTAAAAGATTCGAATTATTTAATTTAAATTTAAATGAATTATACCTGTTTGAAAATTGTTTATATTTTCAGACCTCTAGAAAAATTTAACACCCCTGAGACCGCATCGAAAAATTGCAAACTTTTTTGAATAAGATGTAATGATCTGGACAGCTTTGATGAATTTTTTTATGAAGAAAGTTATTATAATACCTGGCATCATCACATGTGCAGTTACCCCAATTCGACCTATCGATTGCGTGTAAGCATGTATTAACTATGAACTAAATTGAATATAGAATCTATTCTAAGTAGAAACTTGAACTTGTTTTGATTAAAGGGTAAAAAAGATAAAACTCGAGCTATTTTCATAACAGGTATATTTTTTCAATGCTGAAAAAATAAATATATCATAATGCTATAGAATGTACAATGTTTTTGGTTAATCCTTGAGGTGTATAAGCAAACAAATGAGATGGTTTGGCGAACCTCGGACATGCAACATATAATTGGCCATGCGAAAAGCAAGGGTTTTCTAAATCTAAACAATAAATTGCCATTGTTTGACTTTGAAACTTATTAATGGTCATAGTGTAGGGCTGGATATGTGCAATGGACAACCCCTCCCCCTGTACTTAGGGTGGAGCAGTCCACACTGACGTCACACCCCGTCAGGAATGTCCGACTAAAGGACACACGGGAAAATACGCAGACGGACGTTAGGGACGCTAAGCTTTAGACGTAGGAGAAAGACGTTCTCCTTTGCTGTTTAGTAAAATTTAGATATTTCATCTTGTTAAATAAAGCATTTATGCTCCTTAGGTAGTAGTCATTTTCCCATATTTTGGGGGCTCGACCTTTCTCTTGCATATTAAGGAAAATCTCCTCTAGACGAGAGAAAATTTTTAACATGCGTTAATATTTTTCTTCAATAGACGCTACATTGCAAAAAGCGTAAAAACGACTTGTTGCTGTTGGACTTTCTTTTTCTTGGATTCCTATAGTGCCTCAACTGGTTCTGGATTTATTGTACGGACTGCTACCCAACCCCAGGTAGGCAAAATTAAATTAAACGTATTTTGTTTGTTTGTTTATTTTGGCTTTAAAATTACTGTATTTAGTAGTTTTAACTCAGAGTGTGATAGGGAAATTTTGATTATAACCTTGCACCGTCTATAAATTTTCACAGTGATTAATTTTGTATATTAAGAATTCCTGTAAAAATATTAAATTAGGCGATATTCCAATAACTGCTAATTCGTTGAAATGTGGTACAACTCGTGCTGTAAAACCATTAAATTCTATATTAGGATGCACCGAATTTGACCGTTCTTCGCGAAATAAAATAAGAAATTTTTCTACATTCCCTAAAGAATTTAGAGTTGAAGAACACAAAGAAAAAAATTTAACCGAATTCTCATTGCCTGATTTTATCTCAGTCGCTAATTTATTGCATTTAGACGTAGAAACAAATGAGAAAAATTTATGCAATAGTATATTTAAAGCTTTGACGAACTTAGATGAATTCCAACTAACGTTAAATAATTCGGAGACATCCTTTTCTGATAGCGAAAACGTAGTTTCAAAAACCACGTTTCAAAAACGAATCACGTTAGACAGGAATTTTTCATCGGAAGGGACAGACCAGCACTCCCCTTTTCAACATCCGGTCAGCAAAGCACCCCTACTCAGCGTTCAAGGTTATTCTTTCATGCCGGCACATCAAAACGTTTCATCTCTTTGTACACAAAATACTTTTCCTCCCTATTCAAACGATGCTTCCCTTACAGAGATGAATACCCAGTTTTGGACTTTATTGCGGGATATTTCGGCGTCTAGTAGAAAATTTACCAGTGAAGATTTCTATTCTGTAAATAGTTTCTTTCGCGATGTTGAAAGTTTTGATTTATTCCCAGCTATTAGTTCTTCTCAAAAATTAATTTTCGCGAAACGTCTAGTATGTGGAACTGCTAAATCATTTCTTTTTTCACAAAGAAATTTAAATACATACGAGTCATTCAAAAAAGCTTTAATAGAAGAATTTTCGGATTCAGTTACTTCCATAGAAATTCACCGCGAATTAGAAAAAAGAAAAAAGTATAAAACCGAGACTTTAATGCAATATTTTAATTCCATGCGTGAATTAGCAAATAGATGTGATTCAAAAATTGACGAAGCATCAATTATCCAGTACGTCATTAATAGAATTGATGGGCCTCGTTCACACAGATAAAATAATCTTCTATGGTGCAAACTCATTTTTCGAATTTAAGCAGAAATTACGTACCTATGAAACTGTCATTAAAAACATGGGAATACATAACTCTAATTCACCGAATTTTCGTAATTCATATGGAAGCCGAGGACGCGATTTTAAGCAACAAAACTTCCAAAGAAAACCCACAAAATTTAACGTTTCCGATGCAGCTAAAAATCCCCAACGTTGTTTTAATTGTAATGATATAGGTCACCTATCCAAATCTTGTCCTATTCATTCACGTAGCCCCAGATGCCTCTCATGTAATCTTTATGGTCACAAATCATTTGAATGCCGACGAGCTAATTTAAATAACACTTCTACACCACCTTCTGGTGTAAATGCTGTGTATGAATTGCCTTCTCCTATTAATATGTTTAAAGACGTAACAATCATTGGCCGTTAACTTAACGGGTTAGTAGACACAGGCAGCAATTTAACACTATTAAGAAATTCTACTTACATAAATATAGATGCACCGCCACTGAAACAAACCAACACATTATTAACAGGTTTTGGTTTTTCGCGAATTAATGTGATAGGAAATTTTGATTCTGAAATTACTATCGATGATCAAATTTTTCCTTTTACTATTTCTGTTGTACCAAATTCTTGTACAAATTATGACCTTATAATCGGTTGTGACGTAATTAAACAAGCACATCTAAATATATCGCCTACAGGCGTAAAATTTGCACAAATTTTAAGGCCTTCTGATAATGTAAATGAAAATTTTATTATGACGATTTCTGACGGTTCACCCACATTTGATATCGGTCCAAATGTTTCTCAACATAACTGAGCTAAAGTCGAACAACTGCTATCGACATACACGCCTAAAAAAACAAAAACTGTAAACATTGAGCTTGATATCGCTCTCACCGACGACGAACCGATATTTCATAAGCCCCAACGTTTGCCATTTGCTGAACGAGATATAGTGGACGCTCAAGTTGATAAATGGGTTAAAAATGGAATTGTTGAGCCGTGTTCATCCCCTTACGCTAGTCAAGTTGTGGTAGTAAAGAAAAAAGACGGGAAATCAAGAGTTTGCATTGATTATAGACGCTTAAATCGCAAACTTATTAAAGATAACTATCTTCTTCCTTTAATTGACGATATTTTAGATTGTCTTCAAAATGCTAAAATATTTACCACTCTAGATCTAAAAAAATGAATTTTTCCATGTCGCGGTAAATGAAAGGAGCCGTAAATTTACTAGTTTTGTTACTCACAATGGTCAGTATCAATTTAAACGAATGCCTTTTGTACTAAGTACTTGTCCTTCCACCTTTATGCGATACATAAAGGCCATTTTCCGACATCAGATTTCGAAAAGTATTGTTCTCCCATATATGGATGATGTCGTTATTCCCGCTGCTAATGAGTCCAAGCCCTTGAATATCTAAAAATTGTTCTAGAGGTAGCTTATGATTACGGACTTGAAATAAATTTTAAAAATGTCAATTTTTACATAATACAATTGAGTTTCTTGGCCATATTATAGAAAACGGTAGATTGTTTCCTTCCCCTTCAAAAACTAAAGCTGTTATTAATTATCCTGATCTTAAACATATTAAAGACGTTCGCCGATTTCTAGGTCTTACTGGCTATTTTAGAAAGTTTTTACCCTCATATTCGACCATAGCAAAACCTTTGAGTGACCTTCTTCGTAAAGACTCCCTTTTCCAATTTTATGCTGAACAACAGGCAGCATTTCAAAAATTAAAATACTTACTTTCCCAACAACCCGTTTTAAGTATTTTTAACCAAAATTCTCCCTCTGAGATTCACACTGACGCTTCAATCGATGGTTTGGGTACAGTCCTACTCCAAAAATCCATACATGACAACCAGTTTCACCCTGTATTCTACACGTCAAGAAAGACATCAGACCATGAAAGAAAGTACACTAGTTTTGAACTAGAAGTCCTTGCAGTGGTCGAAGCACTTAAAAAGTTTCGCATCTATGTACTAGGAACATCATTCAAAATTATTACAGACTGTGACGCCCTCGTCAAAACAGTAAGTAAAAAAAGAGCTTAACCCCAGGATAGCCAGATGGGCACTTTATCTCCAAGAATTTAACTATACAATAGAACACCGTACAGGCTCAAAGATGGCTCATGTGGATGCTCTCAGTCGACCTCCACATTGTATTCTAATACAAAATAGTGTCCATCTTCAATTTCTCAAAGGACAACAGGTTGATGACCAAATAACAGCGATAAAGACGCTTCTAGAAACAACGCCGCATGATAACTATATCGTAAA
Organism: Trichonephila clavipes; assembly: GCA_019973935.1. Taxonomy (NCBI): domain Eukaryota; kingdom Metazoa; phylum Arthropoda; class Arachnida; order Araneae; family Nephilidae; genus Trichonephila; species Trichonephila clavipes. Next base: position 975,109 of record BMAU01019922.1, read on the forward strand.
AAACAAACTTCTGTACAAAACAGTCAATGGCACCGATTTACTAGTGGTACCTGACGAAATGCAGGCTAACATCATTAAAACTGCACATGAACGTGGCCATTTTGCTGTTCTACGCTCACAAGATTTATTCAAAACTGTGTTACATGCATTCTCACAAACCGGAAACGTGGTAAACACGATGGCACGCTTAACCCGATAGAAAAAAAACGATTTACCACTCCATACATTCCATTTAGATCATTTGGGTCCCCTAGCGACAACTTCTAAGAAATATAAGCATGTTTTTGCAGTGATTAACGCATTCAGTAAATTTACATGACTGTATCCCACTAGATATACGGACGCTGCAGAAGTCATAAATCGATTAGAAAACCAAAGACATGTCTTCGGAAACCCCGCTAGGATTATCACTGATAAAGGATCCGCATTTACTTGCTCCGCATTTGAAGATTATTGTAAAAAGCAAATCATCATTCATATCTCCATTACAACTGGTCTCCCAAGATCTAATGGCCAAATTGAAAAACAAAATTCCACCTTCATTGCAGTGCTGTCAAAACTTTCTGTCGACGATCCTGAGAAATGGTACTCTCACGTACCCCACCTGTAAGAAATCCTGAACTCAACTTTTCAAAGAAGCATCAAGATGACTCCATTTGAGCTCCTTTTCGGCATTAAGATGAAGTCTTGCCAGGACATTGAGATTGTCGAACTTCTTAACGATGAGATTACAGCTCAATTCCAAGAACAACGTGATGTTCTCCGTCAAGATGCCAAAAAGCAAATCTACAAAGTTCACGATGAGAATCGCCGCACGTACAATCTCCGGCGCAGACAAGCTCATAAATATCAACTACATGACCTAGTAGCAATTAAATGCACTCAGTTTGGTCCAGACTTGAAACTTAAGCAAATATATCTCGGACCATACAAAGTTACAAAAGTCAAGCACAATGACACTTATGACGTAGAAAAGTGTGATTTTGTCGAAGGACCATCAAAAACGACTACTTGTGCAGAATTCATGAAACTCTGGCTAAGCCAAACTAACTCTACTTGATTTCTCCATTAAAAACTGTTCACAATTTTTCTTCCTGTGAAAGACTTTTATCAATAAGACTTTTTTATCAAGACTTAAGACTTTTTTATCAATTTATTTATTTTTGATTCCATTTTTATTGAATGACTCGAACATTTTCTTATTTCATTTTAGTACAAATTTAAGTGTTTAGATGTAGGATCATCTTGCTTCAATATGTTCCTGTTCCTTATTCCAGATTCTTATTTTAGCCTTGATCTTATTTGTATCATTAACATAATTTGTTTTACCCCAGTGGTAATGTATGAAATTTTTTTCTATTTATGAAATATTATTTTAAATTTGTTCATTTTTCAGTGTTTTTGTACTTTTTCTTTGATGATATTTTGTGTTGTGTATAATTCTTTCATCTACTGTGTAACTGTGTACATTTTTAATATTTCATTACTATGTATCTGTACATTTTATCATTGTATATAATCAGGCGAGGTCGCCTTCCCGGTCATGATGGCCGATGTAGGGTTGGATATGTGCAATGGACAACCCCTCCCCCTGTACTTAGGGTGGAGCAGTCCACACTGACGTCACACCCCGTCAGAAATGTCCGACTAAAGGACACACGGGAAAATACGCAGACGGACGTTAGGGACGCTAAGCTTTAGACGTAGGAGAAAGAAATTCTCCTTTTCTGTTTAGTATATAATTTAGATATTTCATCTTGTTAAATAAAGCATTTATCCTCCTTAGGTTGTAGTCATTTTCCCATAATAGCAAATGCCAAGTGAATTAGAAATTGCAAATATTTGAATGGGAAGTTGAGTCTGAAAGAATCATTGATATCTGTGGTAGAAGTACAACTTCACCTTGAAGTTTGCCACTCAAAATAGTGGCCTCAAGAATATTGTCCATGATTTTTTTTTATGAACAATCGTGCACCCTTACATAATTTGGCGCATTTTAACTAATTGCGATATCGGACCGAATTCTGAATCAAAACTATTCTCGAATCCACTTGAACGCACGCAAAAAATATCACCCAAATCGGTACAGCCATTTAGGAGTTCAGTCACATCCACTCGCACAAAAGAATTACTTATATAAAGAAATATGCCGTATTTTGTTGTGAAATAAATAATCTTTCCAATTCTGTATTTATTTTTGTCTGATTTTAATATAAAAATGACACAAGGGTAAAACAATTATGCGTTTTAAGGTTTTTAATTAATATCTTTTTAACTAATTGCGATATTAGACCGAATTATGAAGCTAAACCATTCTCGAATCCACTTGAACCCACACAGAAATATCATACAAATCGGTGCAGCCATTTAGGAGTTCAGTCACATACATACGCACAGAAGAATTATACATATATAAGGATTATTTGAAAATATATGAATTAAAAACGCTAAAAAGCATGATTCATCTGTATTTTTTTAACAATGAAGACCCTGTTCGGCCAGTTTGGCTGAAAATTGATTTTCGACACCAACTTACGTAATTTTTTTTTATAACAATAACGTTGTTACAATACAGGTGAATATTGAGTAGAATATTTTTAATGTTTTTAAATGATATCTTTTTAACGAAATGCGATATCGGACCGAATTGTGAATCAAAACAATTTTCGAATCCTTTTGAACCCACACAAAAAATTTCATCAAAATCGGTCCAGCCGCTTAGGAGGAGTTTAGTCACATAACACACGCACAGAAGTTTTTTATGTATAAAGATAAAATTTTATGTAATATCGATATTTATGGAACTATATTATTTTACGTAATATTTAAATATAGGGAAATATACATTTTATGAAACATTTTTTTTATTTTATTGAACTGTGGCACATATCTTATGTAATATTTAATGTTATATAAAATTTGAATGTTTTGTCCGATAAAAAAATTATTTCACTTGATATTTCATTGAAAATATTAATGAAAATATATGTTATTCGTTTTTTCTTAGCTTGTCTAATATTTAAATTTCACTAGTTTCTACTTGAAATAAACATTTTATTCCTCTTTTCATTTCAAAACCCCGTCTCTTTAATTTCGTTTGCTTTAAATATATGCACTTAGTCGATCATATACACATTATCATCAGAAAATTATCCAATCTAAAACCGAATGAATTCTAAAGAAAATAATTTTAAATGTTTAAATATATTAACGCTTGGAACATTATTAACTTTGGTAGACAGTTACAGCATTATTTTAAAACTTGCTAATCTTTTTTCTTCAAAATAAAGATGCAAAAGTTTGCTTGTAAAAGGTATATCACTACATAGGATTGAAAAAATACAATCTTTTTTTCTTTCAAATCTTAAATTTAAATATTTAAAAACCCCGTAATATCGGTAAGAAAGGCTTAATATACTATAGTCATTAATACAACAATGAAGGAGTACATTCTCTGCATGATATTTTTTTTATTGTAATTCAATTAAATGCATTTAAAATAAATTTTGAGTTATTTTGTCTGAGACACAGAACCACATTTTAATAAAATTCTCAGAAAGTTATTTTTTTTAAAAAAAATATTTCTATAAAACACTTCTTGCCATAAAAATTTCCTCACCAAGAAAAGATGTCTGAATGAAACGAAATTTTAACGCAGCATTCATTACAGAAAACGGAAGTTTTAATACTTTGTCTGTTCCCCTGTACCCCGAATGCAGGAGATGAAACAAGCGGGCATTGATGTATACAAATTAGGTGTGATGTCCTGAGACATCTCGTTCCGACCAACTTGGCGTCCCAAATTATACCAGATATGCTGGATTGGAATCAAGTCGGCCAGAGAAGAATGGTAATGTGGCAGAGGCAGACTTGTGACATCCTTGTTGTGTGTGACCTAGGCTTGTCTTGTTGAAAAATGGCTCCAAAAAGCCCTGTCATGGGTGAAAACTCATGGAAATGAAGGATATCATGTACGTATCTCTGGGCTGCCATTGCACCATGAATCAATATAAGAGGTAACTGTGCATCGTAAGCAATGACAACCCATACCGTCACACCAGATTTGAGAGCTGTGTGTTGCTCTACAGCGAAGGCAGGATTGAAGCGTTCACTACGGGGTTTCCACGAACGAACACAATTGTGCGGTAACAGTGTGGAGACAGTCTTGTGATATCCTTCCCTTGTGAGGCCCAGCATTGTCTTATTGAAAAATGGCTCCTGGGAACTGTGTTGCATGAGTCGCAACACAAGTGGTTGCAGGATGTCATGGACATACCGCTGGGCTGTCATGATGACCCGGATCAATACTAGGGGTGACTGCGTGTTGTAGGCAATGGAACCCAATCAAATCACACCAGCTATGGGAGCGGTGTGTCGCTATAAAGCAAAAGCAGGATTGAGGTGCTTCCCACGGGGTTTCCACACACGAACACGATTGACATCACTGCTGAGATTGAATCGGGATTCGTCGCTAAAGACGACCTTGTTCCATTCCACTGCAGTTCGGTTTCCTCGTGTTTGGCACCTTTCCAAACGAAGGTGTTGATGGGTGGGTGTCAAGGGCAGCACACGTAATGGGCGCTACCATCCCAAATGTCCTTCAGACAGGTGTCTTCGTAAGATTCGAGAAGACATAGGGGCCCCCAGTGAAGGTGATACCCGTGACTCGATGGCGGTCGATGAAGAAGTTGGCTGTACGTGTGCACCTCTTACGATGTGGCGATTTTCTCGACAACTGGTCTCTCGAGGGCGTCCTGAGCCTCCTCTTAGTGTAAATGACATCTCTCGGATCCGCTGGTCCCAACACCTCCTCACAACACTTTTAGAGTGGCCTAATTGACGAGCTACTCGCCTAGCTGACTACCCAGCTTCCATCATGCCGATGGAATTGACAGCAAACGTAATGGACATCGCGATACCAGATAACTTTCAACTAGGAGACTAACGAAAGTTCTGGAAGTCTCTGGCGAAGGTCCTGTCTGTGTCTGAACATTAACCCTCTAACTGGATACCTTCCTCCTCAAAAGTTATTCCGAAAACGTTTTACTCTTATATTGCTATTCCCTTCAAAAATGCAGCAGACTTCAATTCTTTCCCCCTTTTAAAACTTGGGAGGTCGAAAGGGGACAACTTTATGACTTGGTTCGGCGTCTTTAATCAGTAAGAACCAGGATAGCAATCGTTTACAGCTAGCTGTTGTTGCCTTGGGCAATCTTGTATGAAAACCGTAGTTCCACTCTGTCGTTTTCCCCATAGATTCAGTCACAGTAAAATTAAATTAAAATGCAGGGTAAAAAAACATGAAATAAATGGCGTGTTAAAAGTTGAAAAATAGTTATATTTTCTTCAAACAAAATTTATTTTTCTGTCATTTTTTAAAAATTAAAAAAAAAATATATTAGTATTGCGATTTGAACTAGAAAAAAGCATCCTGTATTCATTTTTGAATATGAGGGTAAGAAAACGCGCTCACTTTCCTGTTTTTAAAAAAGTTATGAGGTAAAAAGAGTAAAGGCCCTATCTTTTTTTTTTAAACAATAGGACAATTAATGGTGCATATATTTATGAAATAAAACTGTTCTTTCTCTATTCAATTATATTTTTAATTTAAAATAACATAAAAAATGATTTCAATACTTTTAATTTATTTAAATTTAAATCATATAAATGATATTTTTATGTTAACTGAATATTTTTCGGAAAAAATTTAAATTTTCATTCCTAGTGCTCTCCTTTTCGAACTCCTTGTATTAAATAAAAATTCCTTTTCTACATCGGCATTTGTGATGGACATAACACACATTCAGTCAATAATTTTTAATTTTAATGGGGGATATACTTCTTCAAATGCGCATGACAGTACTTCTAACCATTTTCTACTCAAGTTAAATTTCTTATCTTTCTGTTTCTTTTATTACAAGGAAAAATGTCACACATCGATAACTACATTTTCACACAATTCAGTCATTACAAATTCTATTGTGAGAAAAGTTCTCCCTAATTAATCTTGTCTTTCAAAACAGTACACTTAAAACAATGTTGTTCAGTGAAGTTAACCGACACATCCACAATGTATTCATACCAAATTTTAAAAACAAATTTAACACTTGGAAATGTATCCTGTATTAAATTTTTCAGTATGCACAAATATTTCCTGCTGTAGGGAAGATATAGTATGAGATGTTGTGTGCGGTTGTGAACGAATGTTTTCGTACGAGTAGACGGTTTTTGAAAATTTAAATATCACTGGAGCTGATCATATAACTGCAAATGAGCCTTATTTAAATGTGTGCTGGTATCAAAGTAAAACACTTTACAATATTAAACAGCCTATGGGTTTATACTCAATATCAAACTATTCGCAAAATGGCTTACAACTTCTATTCAAATTGTAAAGAAACTGAAATATAAATATATCTTACTGCAGTCAAAAATATTCATAATATGTAAGTATCCTGTTTCTCCACTTATTTCTGTACATTTTAAAAACTGTAGCTGAATGCAATTTTTTATATTTATAAACGAGGCATAACAGCTCTCACAGTCGTAAAAATGTCCTTATCATTTTTAAATATACTACTATAAAACGTATATGGATTGTAAGATCAGTTGTAAAATCCTAAAAGCTTTTAGAGGAGCTAAAAACATGTAATTTTGGATTGATCAAATTTTTAATATAATACACAAATATACATGTTATTAAGCAAATACATTTGAAAAATCAAACTTCCTTCTGAAATAAACGTAATTGAAAGAAAAATGTTTAATTGCAAATGAGTGGAAATACATGTTTATCTAAGGGGTATCCCCAAAGTGAGGTAATCCTCATACACAAACTTAAGACTCAAACTCAGTGGCACAACAATCCATGAGGGCAAGGAACTACTGTGCCCATCATAATACACGTGACCATTGGACGCTGAGGTGCATGGACAGATGTCCCGATTTGGTGGTCTGTCTGAACAGAGACCTTCAGTGATTAAGACCCGAAGCAAGCTTGGTACTCATTTATCGACCCAATGTAGCGGCGATGAAAGGCAGAGTCGACCTTGCGCAGCCCGTTAAGAGAACCCCAGACCTGTGGTGTGGAAGCACGATATACTACCACTCGATCTTATTCGGTGAAAAATAAAATTTAATGTTAGAATCTTATATAAATCCCTAATGAATGAGGGAGTCCAAACTTTTTTTTTCATGCAAACTATTTAGATGGAAATGGTTATTTATGAACATTTCACAAGTTGCATAAATTAAAATTAACCGTTATAGTTTACATAAATTTTTAAGGGTGCAAAAGGTGTATTTCGGCTGCACGAATTAATTTTAAAAGGAATACGGTTACGAAAAAAAAATGTAGTAAAAATCTTTTCTAAAGTAGGGTTGGTTACCTTACATATTGTCAAACACAACAATGCCTTGGAAGCCAATTCCACAATTCGTTGTTATAAAAATGTATGGAAAATTACAAGATTTATTTTTGCATTTGTAATTTATATATATATATATAATTTTTCCTGGGAACTTTAAAAGCTGGAGCGGTATCCATCAAAACCGCGGTTCTCTCTCTGTTTTTCCAGATCGCCCCTGACTAAGCCGGCTCTGCCATAGTAAGTGAAAATGCCAGATTTTGTTTGTCAAGATCATTTTATAGCAAACTGCATTTTTCATGTATTTTAGATGGTCTTTTTATATTTTCTACATCAATATCTTAATGTCTGCATTTAAAATTACATAAAATTCTTGACATTCGCATCAATGACCATGATAATTTTTATTAGTATATGAATGTGTCATCAAACGATTACATGACTAATATTAACATATTATTTTAACCATTTAATTAATATTAAGTATAACACATAACGCAGACAAATTTTCTGAACTTTAAAATAAATGTTTCGAAAACTACTTCAGATATACTCAAAATTTTTCATTACTTCGCTTTAGCTTCTCAGTTTTGCTTCTATGTAAGAATTTATTGTAATTGTATATTTATCAATTTTTTTAGTATATTTTTTGCTCTTAGCATGCGGTTTTCAACTGAATTGTATGAAATCTTCGAAATGTATTAAATGAATGATTGAATATTAACGTCGCACTGTTCAGCTACACGAGGGCTTTTGGCGACGGACCACGTAATTTTGAACCATGGTCAAGTGACGTGGACGACACCTGAGCTGGCACCCCCTCTCCTAACTACCAAACCACACCAACGGGAGGACGTTTCAGCTCTCGACAGATTTAACGTGCATCGCTGCCCTACACGGCGGGTCTTTAGTGGTACTGGGCTCGAACTCGTGACAAAGCAAGCCACGTTCCGATACCTATACCACTCGGCTACCGCGGCCGAAATATATTAAAAGATACCAAAGAAGCTATATAATAAAATTTGAAATTTTTATTATACTCAAACAATTGCTAAAACTTATGGTAAATAATTTTTAACTGCGCGATGCATTTTTTTTCGAAATTTCAAATGGAATTTCTAACATAAAATTTCTAGCTTTATAAGGTCGAGATTTCAAAAAACATCCAGATTTTAATTACTTATTCAGTTAGCCTTTAAAAAGATAAATGTTGAGGTATTTTGTATAAATAGATATTTTTGAACAATATATAATTCGAATGTTTTTCAATAGCTCGAATTTAAAATTGATTTTTATGTTTATTTATATGCATAAATGTCTACTGTAAATGTTTCCATATATTTTTGATTACCATTTATTCAAACATTCAAGCTATAAAAAAAAGTGTGAAAATCTTCATTCATGTTGTCTTTGATTTAAATTGAAGTTCAAGCACTTAAAATTCAAATATAATTCGGTGTATTTTAACAATATATAACCAGGCACACTGGACTTAAACTTCCCTGAACACTTAGGCTTTGAAATCTAAAAAAAAAAAAAAAAAAAAAAAAAACTAATAAATCTTAATTAGTTTTTTTTTTTTTTCGTTATTATTTTTATCAAAGTGTAAGAAAATGTTTCAAATGATTTGATGAAGTTTAAATTTATTCATTTTTAGTGGTTGGAAAATTGAAAAGGTTCCAAATTTTAAAGAGTTTGGTGTTTTATTAATTTTTTCGGTATCTTATAATAAAATAATCATGTTTCAATAACTAAAATCTTTAAATTAAAATAAGAAAAATGAAGAGAAAGAATATACTTAAAAAAGATAATTTGTCTAACTATATAAAATAGCAGATTGCACTGACACGCCCCAACTTGTTACAGTTTCGAATTAATATGAAACCAAAAGGGAATTGTAACATATTTTACTTATGCGTTGGGACTTTACAAAACTTTAAAAAAACGAGGTAAAACAAATTAACACTTCCTGGGGTCTAAAGAAATTTCCCCTCGATTTTTACGATTGCCGAAGGATCAAAACACGGGGTTCCCTGCGAGCCATAAAACTTCTGCTGTGTTGCTTCCTCCGTCCCTCATTATCTTTCAAGTTGTTAAACCTTAAAAGGGGGAAAGGATTTCAGAAAAGTGCGGCTAATCCGCTTTTGAAAACGTTACTTGAAGGCAGAAAAATCCGTGCAGTCCATTTTCGAAGCATCTTTACACTGACGGAATTTTCCGTGCTATCCGGTTAGAGGGTTAATAAATGAGAAGTGAGCTCTACGCGTGTAATCCGTATGATGTGACGGTTTTTTCTATGACTTGTCTGACGAGTGCGTCTTGAGTCTGATCTCCGTGTAAATAATGACTCTTCTGTCCACTGGTCCCACCATCTCCCTACAATAAAGTTAGAATGGCCTACTAGACGAGCTACTCGCCGCGCTGAACACCCAGCATTTATCATCCCAATGATTTTCCTCTCTCGAAATCTGACAGTTGCTCATATTCTGTTCTATGTTGGCGAAATGGCATGTCTACCTCAGCGTTCCCTTTATAGAAGATTAAGTATATTAAAACAAACTCTTCTTACCGGTTTTATACACCAAGAAGAACGAAGTTCAGCCAGCTCTAGTGGCATTTCGCAATGCGCAATCCTGCTGCACTTCCAATCATTTGCATATCTGCCCAACATGTACTTTAATGTCAAGTTTCTTTACGTTCCCACAATTATTCATTGATGCACAAATGTGTATGGCAATGAGTGTGTGTATCAGAATATTTTTATAAATTAAACAAAATTAAAATTAAACAAAAACAAAAAAGTTTAAAATTTTTGAGTTTTTTAAATGATTATTTCACTAACACAAAATTTTGAAGGATTTTTAGAACTATCTGTGCTTTGATCTTGTTCACTATTGCCCTATTTATCATTTCACATAAAATAAATTCATTACTATTTCTTTATACAAATTAAATAATAGTATGCAGTGTCTCTAGTTAAAGCCTGTACGATTTAATGTTCTTTTCCCTTTGCCGTTGGTACAAATGCGCATATAAAGCCGCAAAACAAATTACTAATCCGTAAAGAAGTTTCAGAAGGAAAACGAAAATAACATATTCTTTTCTAAATTCAGAAGAATAAAATAAAGTAGGAATGTTAGAAGATAAATTATATTGATAGAGAGTAAAAAGAATTTCCTGAACAGAGAAAAGATTACAATATTTCTACTATTAGCATCATTAATATTATTCCATTGCTCGAATGTATTCTTTTTTTGTTAGTACAAGATGAGATATTACGAGAGTTGTGTGTGTGAAGTAACTGAAGAATTTTACTCTCAACTATTATTTGCAATGAGAAATTATTCTCGCTCACACAACTTTTACTATGAGTATCGTTTGCATATCTTATCTTTCTAGGAATGTATTTATGCTGACAAGGTGTTCCTTATGATGTTTGTTTCAAATTTTAAGATTTTTAGAAGAAAGTTTTGCTTTTTTTCTATATTTCATCAGAGAATTTGAACATCTGTTTTTCTGAAATATTTGAAAATTTTTATTATAAGTATGTATCTTATAATTTAGATTTTTTTAGACACGTAAATGTTTTTTCTAGTTATGTAAATCTTTTGAAACGTGTTGATTGTGCAGATATATACATATTTTTTAAATACGTGTAATTTTTTTAATTCTAACACACACACCATATCATCTTGATCAGGAGTTAGCAAACAATTTTTATTGGCACTCTACACCTCTATACAAATTTGTCAGTTTTTTTGTTAAGAAGGCTCTGCACCCTTAGAACATTTTTTTTATTTATGGATTTAAAAATTATATTTTAACATTTCATATAATATTTATATTCAAGAAAATTACACGAGCTGAAATGCTTCACATATTTTTCAAATAATTTTTTTTTTATTTTTTAAAGAAAATACAAAACATTTTAAAATTCTACACTTTCTGTAATTGTTAATTTTTTTCTAATATTCTTAAGATTATTCTAAACACCTATAGATATATATTTTAGAATAACTTAATTAGTTTTGGAGAAAAAAATAAAGTGTTGACATGCATGCTAATGTTCAACGAAAATTCAATATCTCCAACAATATAATTAAAAAAAATCCTTCAATTCACAGCAAAAAGGATTCCTAATTTTGTTACATGCTTTATATATAACACACAGGAAAAAATGGAAGTGATTGGTAAATAATTGAGGTTAGGGAAAGAGTAGTATTTTGAATGCACTAATGTATCGAAAAACACAAACTGAGAAAAGCCACTTTAAAGTTCATAATTCTGAAAAAAATTAAAATAAACTTAAATAAACTTAAAACATACCACTTTAAGACCTTCATTATATGCTGTATTTAAAATAATTGCATTTTCGTATTTTTCAACCCATTAATAATCAATATAATAAATTAATTTTATAAATAATCAATTTTAGAAAGTATTAATTCCACAAGAAAATTCAATAAAAGCGTTAAAACATATTTTTTCTGTCATGTCAAAAATTTTAGCTTTTTTCTTCACATAATATTGAAATATTATATTTGTGAAAAGCATATAAGGAACAAGAACTGAAATTATGAAATTATTGATATATAAAATGCCTTAATTCAAAACTTTTACATGCACACATTTCACAAAGAAAAAAAATTGCATTATTGTGATGCCTCAGTAATATCCTGCTGATAATATCCTGCTATATTACGCTTTTTTTATAGTTATTATTTCTCTTTATAAAAAGGATTTTTTAAAAAAAATCAAAACACTTTTTTTTATCTATTACTTTCTAAAATGGAGGTCTGGTAGAGTTGCTTAATTTGCTAATTTATATTTTTTAAATGAAGTTTTATCCAACTTCTGACTTTCCGACACACAAAAGTGACATATCATTCGAAAGATAATAATGCAAGGAATAAGATTAAAAATTTTTTTTAGAAAAACGTTAGTTCGGTCATTTAGGGGTTCAAAGGTCTCTTAAAAAATTTATTTTATACGTATCATATTTCATAAGCTCATTAATTATAATATTGATGCCGATTATTTACTGAGGTAAGTTACAAATTCTATTTAAAAACTACTTGTTTAATGAGCATGTTGAAAAAACTGAATACAAGGTTTCAATGCATTTAATAGCAACAACTGCACTATAAGCTTCTTTTTTTATTTTAATACGAATTATTAATGACAACTATTGATTAGTTGACTCTATTCGTATCTAGTTATAATAGAAAGTTATGGAGACTATATCTTAGTATCTTTTAACTATATTAATATGCTAGAGCAATTGTTTCATTGTTCCATTGAGAGCTTATATTCTAATGCATTTAATTTTTTCAATTATTGACTTTGCATAAAAAAAATGTTAAATGATCTCCAAAATCCTTGTAATTTTAAAGCAAGAAAATAGTATATTCATATTACTAAAAGAAGATATTTTATGTCATTTACTTTTAAAAAGAAAATTATTATACATTGTACTTTATAATGCCTGATTGCTAAATTATTTTAGAAAAAAATGCTTGGTTATCTTTGAAAATATTTTAATTTAGAAGTAACAAAAATAATTATGTATTCATTCCTCATTGCACTTTTAAGAATTGTTTTCGTTTTTCTTTGTCTGTAACAAAATATTTTCTTCTTATTTCTATACAAAATCAACTCACTTTATGGAAAATAATACTTTTATTTTGTAGAGATTTAGTTGTTACTTTCCCTAAGGAATATTAATATAATAACGTTCCATATTATCCTAAAAAGTTTTATTCAGACAGATCATTCTTTGCAATGAATAGAATTCATAACATTCCTCAAAAAGGTTCAATTAACAGCTTACAAAATAATTATCTCGATAATATTTCATACCAATTTATCATATTATAATACATTATGTATGGAAAATATTCGTATATTCTATAATAATACATATTTTATTCTTTTTGAATCAGTCAACACTTTCTGTACTAACTACATAATTAGCTAGTCAAATAATAAAGGTTTGAAGGTACTTATTTCATTAAAATAATTTCAAAACATAGGCGTTTGGGGGGGGATTTAACTAATTCATTAACGACATAATTTAATATCAGCTTTGTTTTGAATTTTTACGTTATTGTATCCTTGAAATACTCTTGAAATATTTAAAATATGCACAGAAGGATATGTGTGTGCTATATTAATTATGATACTATACAGTCGGTTATCTCTATAATGCAACAATAAAAATTACGAGAGACATACCTAAACCGAATAAATTAGAGCAGTGCTTCTCAAATTTTCTATACTTGCGATCCAATTTTCAATTATAATTTTGCTCATTCCCCCTCCATACAAAAACAATGTATTGAATTCTATAGTAAAGTACTGTAACATAAAGCTACAATATGACTTTAATTGTAAACTGTACAAATTATCAAGATAAGTATTAAATTTTGTACATAAATTTATGTCATGCCCATAAAGTCACTGGTAATTATTAATGTAGTTTTAAATTAATTATGAAACACATTGCACAGTATTGATTTAATTACAAGTGTAGTGTGCTATATCAGTGTAAATGTGTATTTTTATATATGTCACGATGTATTTTGTTTTCTTCCTTTCAGTGAATTAATAATTTTTAAATAATCCTTTTTGTTCAACTTTTCGATATTCTGGGCCTACTTGCAGGGTTATCACACCCACCGATGGAATCAGCACCGGTTGTTTCCACTAAGGGTGGTAGTAATCAACTTGTATTGAAGGAAAGAGACTATTGACGCTTTACACTAGAGTATGACAGCATTGATTATCAAATTTTTACCGGTTTAGTTGTTCTCCAGTTATCGACCAAACGTGTTCAATGTCCCACAAATCGAGAAAACAGGTATACCAAGGCAGGATTGCAATCTTGTGGGTGAATATGAAGTTTTTTTAATATTGCAGGTGCTCATCTTTTTTACTAATGAAATTTGATCCCTTCCAAACTAGGAAGAATAAGAGGAGAAAGGGCTGCAACATGCTCCAAAACGTTTGCAATGCAATACTGGCTGATCATTATTCCGAACATGACTGTACTATACTTCGGTAGAATCCACTTCCATGTCAAAACATAGCATCGTGTATCCGACTACGTTCGGAACCGTGATTTTGCAAAAGCATATAAATGGATATTATTTGTAATGTTTAATGTCACTTAGATTAGAAAATGTATATAAAATTGTTTTAAGAATATTATTACCATGAGAAATTATTTAAGTACAATATTTTGACAAAAAATTGAACATAGAATGACCCATTTTCAAAATATTCTCCTTTTGTGAAAAAGGATTCTATTATAATAATATTTTGCCTGTACATAGCTCAGACCTCTGTACAGAGGCTCAACTAAAATTTTTGACATATAAAAATTAGAAGTGGGACTATCCATGATTTAAGACAACAGAGGGGAGAAATTATAAGAAAAAAACGCCGATAATTTTTTAATGGGTTGTAACTCAGAAAATAATGTTAATTTTTCAACACTCCTAGTTGAGCTTCTGTATAGAGGTTTGAGCTATATACAGGCAAAATATTATTATAATAGAAGTATTTTTGACAAAAGGAGAACATTTTGAAAATAGGTTATTCTAAGTTACTTTTTTTGCCGAAATATTGTATTTAAGTAATTATTTTTTGTCAAAATATCATTAAAACAATTTTATACATGTATTCTAATCTAAGTGACACTAAATATCATGAAAAGTATGCATGTTTTTAAAATTACAGTTCCGAATGTAGTCGGATACCTTAAGAGGATGTAATTAATGTAATAGTAAAGCACCATCTCTCCACTGTGTTTTGAGACTCTATTCCGGCAACAATGGTATTTCATGAAAATAAAAGATAATGCCGCAAAATTTGGTGGATCACGTCCATTGTTTAGTACACCGTTCTGAAGAAGACTGTACATTTGAAATATGGATATTGGCATCAATGAACACCTGAAAAACATTCTGCAATGATACAATTAGTAACGAATGCCAGTGTGGATATATATTGCTGTGAAGCATATCGTACTTGTTATGATGTGACTCCAATCGAGAACTCCATCAATTCCAAGTGTCCAATAGGCCTGCGTTTAGTAATTAGGCAAGTCTGAGGTGATGTGAGTTGTTGGTTAACTGGCCTGCCATCTGACCATAGATTATACACTGCTATCCAACGTAAATGCAACACCCTGAACGAAGCATGTAAATAACATGGCATTTACAACATGCATTGGTGGAGGTGAGATATGTGTGTGTGTGCAAATGATTAGAATTTCAGCACAGACACACATCACGCGCGCCAGTGGCGCCATCTCAAAGCGCTATTTAAGGTTTGGAAATTTTGACGATTTCAAATTCGGCAATTGTGTTTTTCTTGTAGTTTTTTCAAAAAACGATCAGTTATGTCTCGTAGAAAACAGCGATCAGCTTTTGATCAAGTATCCGAGTTCGACAGAGGAATGATAATGGCCTACCGAGATTGTAGATTATCTTTCAGGTAAATCGGTAGTCATGTTGGACGAAACCAAGCAACTGTAATGCGTATATGTGACCGTTGGATGCAGGAGGGTACGACGGACCAGCGTGGTCTATCCCATCCACCCCAGTGCACCACATCAAGACAGGACAGGCAAACTGTGCATATGGCCATGACGGATTGCTCAGTCACATCACGAACCATAGCACAGCACATTGAGTCTGTAACGCATCATTCAGTGTCTGCGCGTACCATTCGACGCCATTTACAGCAGAGTTGTCTGTCCGCAAGACGTCCATTGCTTGGCTTACCCTTGACGCAGAACCACAATCACCTCCGCCGCCAATGGTGCGATCTAAAAAGGATGTGGGTGGCAGAATGGAATGAAGTTGTCTTTACGGACACGCCACACATCTGTCTGCAACAGCACGATGGCCGGAATCGAGTCTGGAGACACCGTGGACCGAGGGTGCTGAGCAGATGCGTTATGCACCACCACACTGGTATTGCACCGGGTATTTTGGTATGGGGCGGTATTAGATAGCACTCTCACACTCATCTAGTACGCATTGACAATACTTTAAACAGCCAGCGCTACATCTCCGAGGTGTTGGAGCCAGTTGTCCTTCCTTACATTCACCGCTTGGCAACAACCATATTTCAACAGGATAATGCTCGACCACATGTGGCACGCATTGTCCAAAGGTCAATCATTGTCTTCGTCAATCATCAGATTGAATTGCTTCCCTGGCCGGCTTGCTCTCCGGATCTTTCTCCGATAGAAAACATGTGGCCGATAGTTGCTCAACGATTGATCTAAATTACACCCCCAGCTGCCACACCAGATCAACTTTGGCAACGTGTAGATGCTGCTTGGTCTGCTGTACCTCAAGAACGCATCTAAAGTCTCTGAATCACTGCTGAGGCGTGTGGCAGCGGTGATCTCCAATAATTGCGGCTACTATGGCTACTGATTCTGGCAGGAACACATTTCACAGAAGTCTATAAATTTAATCATTTGATACTTGGTCAAAATGTTACCGAAAAAATAAATTTTGTTGTGCTATCTCTTGTCCTTCTTGGTGTTGCATTTACGGTGGTCAGCAGTGTAGATACACATAACTGTGTCTATGTTTTGTCCGAAACGATGACCGATTTCTTGGAATGATAAACCCCAATATCTCATTTAACTATTCTTTGGTCTGAAAAATATGCTCGAATGATGCTTGTATTCTTTTTCGATATATACTGAAGAAGTTTATGCAAAATAATCACGAGAAAAATTAATTCAAGTACTTCAGAAGAGCATTCTGTTCCCCTTTGCATAGTGCTTTGTGGTGCTGCAGGCACGTATATGATATGCATCTGCTATGAAATCTTTTATGTTGCATGTTGTGCCACGTGGATAGACGTAGAAATGTATTTTAGCTCAAATAATAATAAGGGAATAAAAGTACAAATGTTAAAATATTTCTGTCATTTCCCTTTCATAATGAACAAGTAATATAAATTTTTTTAAGTCAATTCCTACTTAGATCAACAAAGAAAAATCTTATTTTAGCTACTATTTTTTAAATAGTTACAATTAATATAAATATGTATATACGTATGATAGAATCTCTACATTGTGGTAATTAATTTTTATTAGGTATCATTAAAGGATCGTATTATTATCCCAAACAATCGTGTATATAAAATTTCACTTCAACTGAATGCTTTAAAACGTGAGAAAAAAACTTTTCAAGTTTTGACACAAGTCGCCAAAAATGATGCCAACTTGGCTGTATTTGTAATTCTTTAAATAATTAGTTTTAATCAGTTAATTTTATTAATTATAATGAAATTACTGTATTGTTATCCAAAATAATCATATACATAAAATTTCAGCTCAATTGAGCGCTTTAAAATGTATTTTATTAACGATTGAAATGTTCACGAAGATAAAGAAAGAAATATATAGAGAGTGTGAACTAAAAGTAGGAATGGAACTAATTGTTTTATTGAAAAGGGTTAAAAAACCCATATTTTTTAATCAAGAAAATTGTATGAAAATAAGTATAGATTAAAATAAACTTGATGAAAATAAACCAACAATATTGAACTACATTATAAATACTCCACTACTGGACTTTGATTTGTAAAACAGGAAATAAAAAATGCCCATAAAAAATTAAAAATATATACAAGAATTAGTCTTTTTGATGCGTTAAATTTTTAACACTACAATTTGAAAATATCAAGGAAGCAAGAAAAAAATGCAACAACAACTCATCCCCTTCAATTTGACGTAAGCTAAAATATAAATAATTTATTTTTTTAGTAGAAGGAATATTATTACTAAATACTTTATTTACATATTTTGGTACATTTTTTAAGATTCAAATATTACTTTAAAAATGCAATCTTTAACAGAAAAAAATAATTCACATGAATTTTGCCAACCATTGTTCCGTGAAACATTTTGGATGGTAGCAGAAAAATTGGGACATTTTTTATATTTTTAAGAAAATTACTCAAAAATGACGAGTAACAAAGCGTATGAATACTTTTAACTGTTTTGACTGTACACCGCACGGGCTACCGAGAGCTTGCCACAACCGGTTTTCCCGTACGCTGTACGGGCGTTTATGTTTTCTTCTTCCCAGCTTAGATTTTTGCACATATTTTTAATTCTTATACTGAGATTATTAATACTAGTATCTTTAAGAGATACAGTTTGTCCATGGTACTAAAATACTTCTTATACAGGATTTTTCTTTTTGGTGAAGGGGGAAATATAGATTTTTGAAAATATTCGGTGAAGAACAGGAATTTGCAAGGCAATATGTGCAATGTGTTGCTTGAGAAGAAATGAAAATGGAAAGAAAATCCAAGATATCTCGGTTATTTTCTCTGTTCTCATTGGAATGTAGGACTCAGTACTACACCATGCTTCCTGTTGCGTGTGCATATATACAAGATCCTTAAACTTTTGAAAATAAGGTATGAACATGAACTTTTTTGTAAGTATGAGATAAATTATTTTATGATTTGTGAAACATTATTAATAGCCCGCAGAGTGTATAGTGGTTCATTATATAGTGATTCACCATATAGTGGTAAATCATATACAACCGAACCTCCATATTACAAACCTCTATATTGCGAATTTTTCTATATAGCGAACTTTTTCCTGGAACCAAGAACATTTCATGACATTCTTTGTAAAATAACCTTCCAATAGAGAAGTGCATTTACTGTATAACGAACTTTTTATCCTGTGATTCAATTTTTTCCCTCCTTGTATTTAAAGTATTTTTGAATATTTCAAGTTATTCTCCCTTTTAACACATTTTATGGTGGTCATAAATCTTGAACTGGTTTTATCAGGAGCCCAACTCACCGAGAGTAATAGAGTTATGGGTGTTTCATCTCTCACCTTTAACCCCAATTGTCCAGTTCAATGGAAACACCTTCGATATCCCGTTTCATCCTGAGTGGAGTTGTCCCGTGTTCCTTGAACTAGTCTCAGTTCATTTGTAGTGTTGATCAGTTGGACCGGCATCTTCGTTTCTTGTAGCTCGAAAATGTCAAAACGTAAATGCTTGAGCATCAAAGAAAAAAAAATTAATTATTCAGCAAGTTGATAAAGGCGTCAAGAAACTTTTCTTGCGGTTCTTCTTTCTTTCTTTTTTATTTTTTATGGGTAATATATATTAATTTACAAAAAAGTATGAATAATTACTTTTTATGAATACATAGTGTTTATGAATTTTAAATTTGTTTTATGCGGTTTATAAAGAAAATTCAAGGATGAACCTCTATACAACGAATTTTCCATATAACGAACGTTTTTTTCGGAATTTAGCGACTTCGTAATATAGAGGTCCGACTGTACATGTATTAGTGGTCCACCAAATAGTGGTCAAACTTATTTGTGTTCCCCAAGATATGAAATTGCATATTTAGTGCTCTATGAAGCTCTTAAGTTTAGTGACCATTATCTACATTCATGCGAAATTTCAAACGGAGAAAAAATAAATTTCCTTATTATCTTCAAATAATGATGTTAGATTAAAATATATTTGTCATGAAACGCGACCAACAAAAGTTATTAGATATTCATTAAAGAGTGCACATTTTTTTAATATTTGTTTAATTTTAAAGTCAATAATTCTAAATTATTGACTTTATCCACACCAGGCTTCATCGGAGCATTTGATGTCCTATATAAGGCTTGAGAATAACTTTATCTTGGATAATCCAACGATGGTGTATGATTTTCTATTGGTGAATGGTCTTCTGGAGTTGGTATAGCTTTGTTCTGTGCCAAGTGGAATGAGTAACAACAGCAAAAACAAATTATATCAGTTTAAACAGGAATCTTGAAAAAGTGCTATACAATTGCAATGTTGAATTTGTGTAAAAGCAGCTTACAAAAGCAAGACAAATTAAGTATTTATGCATTTAAATATTTTAGAAACTAAACACGGTCTTCTACTATCTCTTGCAAAATTATTTTTCCATTAAATATGAGACAATTCTCCATTTTTTATAAAGCGAAAAAAAATATGATTTTATATCATAAGCGTTTTATGGAAGAAATAGACCTGCTTGCGAAAAACACTTACAAAATTTTCCTACACAAAATTTTTTTCGAAACAAGAACAGACAACTGAATTTACATATTTTAATAAATATAAAGCTGGATTGTACAGGTGGAACGATTGTGAGATAGATGAGGAAAAAATACTCAAAAAAATTCAATTTGCTTTCCTAAGTGACATGGTTTGAAAATAATGCAACAAGCAAAACATGCTATTTCATTTTAATACGAATACAGAAAGAATTCACTCAGTCTTGTGTTGGAATAAAAAAGTTTAAAAAAAGACATTAACGGAGCTAAGAGTAACTCATATGCTTACGGAAGTTTTTATGTATATTTTTTCTGTCCATTTCTCTTCAATTCCGGATTTTTTTAAAAAAATTTTTTGTTTTTAAATCCTTCTTTATCATTTGCTGTTTTATTAGAACCATATCTTATAAACTTCTGTTTCAAAGCATACATATCAAACCTTTTTTCTAATAATAGTTTCTTTAAAATTTATTTATGAAAAATTGAATACTGAATTCAGAATACTTTTAGAAAAATGTACGAAAAATAGTCAAAAGGACTTCAAGAAATGATGTTTTTAATTTTCATTTATAATAGGTTCATTATTACTACTACTAGAGTGAACTCCCTGATACATAATCTTTATAAAAGTATAATTTTTTTAAAAATGCAAATTTGTTTTCGTATTCAATTACCCGGGAAATAACAATTCCATAATTTTTTTATATTGCAAAAATTTTCGGAAGAACATTACGTTTCGTTCCTAGAACTTATATCTATGTTAATCACACAAATAGATTTTTTACTAAGAATATTTGAATACTTTTCTTATTTCTTAATTTTTTTGAAGGAACATTTTGAAATAAGTTTTTAAAATAAAAAGAAACAAAACTATATAGGGTCAAGGATTTGTGCCAATTTCAGTTTTCATGACCTTAGGCACTGAGGTGCATGAACACATGTTCTCGTCAGGTGGTCAATCAAGTGAGAAACCTAAACTGTTTAGTTTCTAATCAAGCTCGGCAATCATTTATCGACTCCCTGTAGAGATGTAAGGCTGAGTCGATGTTGACCAGTTCTGGTTTGAGCCCTGGACCTGTAGCGTTGAAGCGGAAGCGGAATATTATTGATAGTATATACTGTATATTTCCCATGCAATATTTTTCTATTTATATAATGTATAGTACGTATTTTTTACGTTATTTTAGACTCTACACTACGTATGTAAGTGAATGCGTTTAACAAAACAAATTATTAAAGATAGTAGAACTCCAAAAGGGTTTACTTGTTTAAGGGGTTCAATATACAGTGACTACAAAGACAATTCATACTAAATGAATGCATAATAATAATATGATCAAACATTTAATCTAATTATTAAATTATTAGTGAGTAAATAATAATTAAAATGAACCGGTGGTTTGATTTTCACTATATAAAGCAAAATATAATATGCATATATTTAATGTTTTCTGTGCTAAAATAGCTGAAAATATTGTTTCTATAAATATGATGCTTTTATATTCCAATACATCTGAAATACTTACGGAACTTCATACAAAAATTATAAAAAGTTATTTGATAGAAATACTAGCTCAAATCACAGTTTTTTCCGGGATTAAAACATATTTCCAACACATTAACTGCTTATTTAAATTTTACTTTATTCCATTCAATACAATAAGAAAGATAAAGAGACATTTTTTTCATTTTTAATCAAGATTGTTGCTCCAATACTGATACCTGAAATGATATTTAAATTTTACCAAAACCAGAAAATTATTATAGAATCCTGTAAGAATATTTTCAGTACACCTCTGCACTAATTCATTCGTAAGGTAGTATCAAAATAATTTTAAAAAATGTATTATTTATTGTCTAGAAAAAGCAATTACTTTTGAATGCTACAGGACTGCAAATTTTTTAAATTATGTCTTTTCCTATTTTCTTGAGAATTACTAGTATATATATTATGCCCCGCGCATTTCTCGCTAGTGATTTATTTATGAAATTATTTTGTCCACTCTATCCTACCACAAAAATAACTTTTTTGTTCCGTTACTAACACTTTCCTGTTAATTTTATTTCTCTTTTGAATTTTTCGCAGTTTTTTTTATGTTTTATTAAGGTATCCGACTACGTTCGGAACCGTGATTTTTAAAAAAAAAGCTCTTAAATGGATAATTTCCATGATATTTAGTGTCACTCATAGATTAAAATACGTTCATAAAATTGTTTTAAGGACGGACATTTTGAAGAAAAACATTTATTTAAATATAATATTTTGGCAAAAAATAAACTTAGAATAATCTTTTTTTCAAATGTTCTCCTTTTGTGAAAAATGCTTCTATTATAATAATATTTCGCCTGTATATAGCTCAGACCTCTCTACAGAGGCTCAACTAGAATTTTTGAAAAATTCACATTATTTTCAGAGTTACCACCCATTGAAATAATTATTGGCGTTTTTTTCTTAAAATTGCTCCCCTCTGTTGTCGTAAAATCTGGATAAACCCATTTCTAAGCTATATATTTCAAAAATTCTAGTTGATCCTCTGTACAGAGGCCTGAGCTATATACATGCAAAATATTATTGTAATAGAAGCATTTTTCACATAAGGAGAACATTTGGGGAAAAATTATTATTCTAAGTTAATTTTTTTGCCAAAATATTGTATTTAAATAAACGTTTTTTGTCAAAATGACCTTAAAACAATTTTATGTATATATTCTAATCTAAGGGACACTAAATATCATGAAAATTATCCATTTATGCGCTTTTGAAAATCTTGGTTCTGAACGTAGTCGGATACCTTAACAATTAAACAACAGTATTTAAAAAATATATTTTATTTTGCTACATTTTATGACTAAATTTAAATTTTAATGTTGGAAAGACAACTTCCCCAAGGAGCAATTCACCATCATAAGGAAAATTAAATTTAACGGGGTGATTATTTGCCATGTGAATAGAGGAAAAGCATGTTGCAATGCACAAGTGGACATCATATTCTTTATACATGTAGTGAGTCATCGGTTCTTGTCACTTGCTGAGACATTTTCTACATTGTATATAGTTGGAAACCATTTTTGGCATATGATTTCTCACACTGGCTAAGGGCACTAGAGCTACACACTTCCTTGCTTGGAAGCTAGCAGGTCTTCATTTTCTTTTTCTTGAGGAATATCCCGGTATTAGCTGAAGAGCTAATGCTATACGGCAGGTATGGGCAGAATTTTCTAGGGTACCAGGTACTCCTATTTTTTTCAAGGAGCAGCAGTCCACCTGGGGTCAGTGGCACACACACGTGAAGGGGAGGTGTCCATGGGTCCTGACCCTCCCTCATAACCCTTTTTTTTCCTCGACTCAATATAGTCCCATGTATATAATATGTAAATATAACTAAGTATTTGATATGAGTAATTTTTTTTACTTATAAATGTTAATTATTTATTTAGTAATTTTTTTTTCTCTTTTTTTTGTTCCCTAAAATCGCCAAATTAATATATATATATATATATATATATATATATATATATATATATATATATATATGTTTGGCTACGTATTGAGGTATGATACGAAAATGGTGGACCTTCAACCCTCATCTCCCCGCCCCCTGCTTTAAAAATTCTTGTGTGCGTCTCTACCCAATGTCATAGGTGTTGTGAGGTAAGAAAAAGGTTATTATTATAACTTAATAAGAGTACGGAATATTTACTTATATCTACAGAACTAAAAAACTACACTTTTAAAATTGCGTTTAAAGTAAAACGCAAGATACAAATTTAATATTAATAGCCTCAAATATAATAGCATCAAATGATGCATTTATTATGAAACAATGCAAAATATATTAAAAAGTGAAACATTTTTATCTAAAGTTAGTTTTCGATGCTATAGTGAGTAAAAGACTTGGTTTGCGTACTGTAAGTCCAATCTTGAAAATTTTCCGTATATAATTACTAACTGATAACATTTTCAAGAAGTCACCCCAAAATTTCTTGGTGGTTGCGATTGACTTAATGCCTTCCCTGGCTATACGGAATGTTAGCTGATAAAAACTTCTGTTTCTTTTGTTCATTTGCCCTAGTATGGATTTATTTATGATGACAAGGTCAATAAGAAAACAAAAAAAAAGTATGGGAATTAGACTTCACATTGTTGTAATAATAATACCAATATATTATAATGGGGTTTGCCCTTTCCAAAGGTGTGATTTGTAAGAAAATATAGATGGGAAATAATCTCTCTCTTTCTCTCTCATTCTCTTTATTTTTCTACACAAAAAGGTTAATATTTAATAGCTTGGTTGAAACGTTCATATAAATATCCATAATTCTTTTTATGTCTTGATTAAAAATATTTTTTCCGGGAAATTTTAAAATTTTTTTAAAAAACTTTTTAAACTACTTTTAGGTATTCCCACGTATTTTTCTTTTGTTTTGAATGTAAAGGGTGTTTTTTTTAGAGGTATAGAACTTTAAATTGCAATAAAACAACGATGTATTATTCGATTGACATGACTTTTTTTTTATTCGAAAGATAATCTTGTGGCATTACATTTTAAATATGATTTCTGGCATAGGACTGCCACGGCTGGCTCGGATGTAGTCCAATTTTCGATGACTTTTTCCAACATTTGTGGCCGTATATCGGCAATAAGACGGCGAATGTTGTCTTCCAAATGGTCAAGCGTTTGTGGCCTATCCGCATAGACCAATGACTTTACATAGCCCCACAGAAAATAGTCTAGCGTGGTTAAATCACAAGATCTTGGAGGCTATTTCACAGGTCCAAAACGTGAAATTAGGTGGTCACTTAACGTGTCTTTCAATAAATCGATTGTGGCACGAGCTGTGTGACATGTTGCGCCGTCTTGTTGGAACCACAGCTCCTGGACATCATGATTGTTCAATTCAGGAATGAAAAAGTTACTAATCATGGTTCTATACCGATCACCATTGACTGTAACGTTGTGGCCTTCATCGTTTTTGAAGAAGGATTCCACCAGCCCATAAAGCGCACCAAACAGTCAGTTTTTCTGGATGTAACGGTGTTTCGACATACACTTGTGGATTAGCTTCTATCCAAATGCGGCAGTTTTGTTTGTTGACGTAGCCATTCAACCAGAAGTGCGCTTCATCGCTAAACAAAATTCGCTTATGAAAATCGGGAACCACGGCAATCTCGTTTTGGGCCCATTCGACGAATCTACGCCTTGCTTGATCATATTTAAAATGTAATGCCACAAGATTATCTTTCGAATAAAAAAAACTCATGTCAATCGAACAATCAAACTCATGTCATCGTTGTTTTATTGCAATTTAAAGGTGTAAAAAAACACCCTATATTATTGAATCCAATGCATTGTTATTGTATAGGGGTGGACGATTAAAATTATGATTGAATATCGGGTCTCAAATATTGAGAGTTTTAGAAGCACTGTTATAAGCAGTAACTAATAAGCAAGGGAAATGTATCTAATCAAAGCTCTTAGAATCCTCACTTCAAGTCTCCAATTGGCTACATCTTTGCCAATCGCTGCTTATTCAAGAATGCCAAAATAATTATGTCTTTCTGTTAATTATTATCTTTAAATATATATATATAATGTTTCCGTGTTTCGGTAACAAAAGCTGTTGGAAATTTATCCAAACCTATCGTGACATTTTAACAAACTTCAATAATTGCGTTTGATAATAACAGGGAAGCTTTAAAAGGAATCAGGTGTTGAATTATATTAAAACATGTGATATTCAAAACGGGGAATTTATGCGAGGAGCTATGTTTAGAAATTGATTCATTTTACTCCAATGATTAAATTTAATTTTTAAATCATTGTGCAACGCAATACGTAATAATTACCTTTCTGTTTATTAAATATAATTAGGCTAATAATACAGATCAAATTAATCAACTGCGCTGGCACTCAAATGTTTGAAATATCCACACTATATAACTTTCAAAGTCATTTAGAGTGTTCTTAATAATACAGGTTCTAATTTTAGCTGGTAAAATCATTCAATTACAAACAATTGATTTGTAAGTTTCAATAATTGAATCACTTAACTTCTGCGCACCATCAAATAAATAATGCAATCAATGTTTAAGTGGTCTAAATTGGTAGCGAAGAGTCGGGCATTATGACATACCATTTACACTTCTAAAAATAATTTATAAAGTTTTGGATAAAAATTTCCAAATTCACATTCTAGATATACAGTGGTGGCCAAAATTGTGGACAATTTTTAAACTTGATAGGTTTTGTATGTTTGTATGCTTATAAAAAATTTTACTTTGCACAAAATTCTAAGTCATTTTAGAAGGAATTTAATACTGTATTCAATACAAAAGAACAAAATTCAAATATTGGCAACGCGTAAAACATTATGCTGTAATAATTGTCTATAAACATAAAATACTGATGATAGCAGTGAGTTATCATAGCTTAGTAAGGTTGCCTTTATTCTTTATTACAGCTTCAGATCGATGTTTCATTGAGCAGAAAATAGTTTTTACCTCTACCTATGTTGCTACATGTTGCCAGGAAACAATTATATCCTCGATTAGTTCCTTTTTATTTCATGAGTACCTCATTCGGACAAGTTTTCGAAAAGATTGAGGTCAGGACTGTTTCCTGACCATGACTCAATGATCTTAGAAAAACGGTACCAGTCTTTCAATAACTTTATTGTGCGACAAGGAACAGAATCTTGCTGAAAAATAAATGAAGGATTGTTGGTAAATAGATCCCTGATGGAAGGCAGACGTTAGAGTTCTAAAATGGGGTCAATGTATTTTATGACATTCAGTATCCCATCGATGATATGAAGGCGACCGATACCATCTGCTAATATTCATAACTAAGTAATAAAACTATGTGGGCACTTCACAGTTGCCAGGATGCAGTCAGAATGTAGCATTTCTACAATTTTGCGTCTTACATATTTTAGGCTATCCTTGCCAGATATTTTAGTTTATAATTCAGGAATTTGACAATGATTCACCAAAAGAGAATGAGTTATTACTTAAAACAGCGTTTCTCAAACTATGACCCCCCCCCTATGGGGGAGTGATAACACTACGAGGGAGTGAGAGCATATTGAAAAGTCGAAAACGAAAGATTATTTAAAAAAATATTAATTTACTGGAAGTAAAAAAAAAATTAAACACACATTCACACTCGTATAATACATTTATAAAAATATCAATGCTTAACATTGTGTTTTATAATTAATTTAACAATACTAATTTAAATATAAGTTTAATAAGTACCCCATAGGCTTGTCATATATAAAAAAATATATATACAAAAATTTTACATTTATCTTGATAATTTGTGCAGTTTATAATTCATCCCTTAACTGTCGATTAAAAGTTATGCGATTCGTTCCTCTATGCGACCGTTTTCCACGTAGGCAAGCGTAAGGGATGTATTAAGAGGGGAGGGAGAAAATGGATAAATATGCAAATCCTCTGAAATGAGTAAATCCTTCGCAGACACTGTCAAGTTCCTTATATTGCATTTAAAAGTCTACGGAATAAATTTATAGATAGCAGTGCACAGAAAAGATCGTGCTTCGGGAAGACGTATATACACGTATGGGACAATTAACGCTTTGGCAAGGCGAAACGCTTACATACGCTGGTGGCACTTAAAGTCGTATTGTAAAGAGTGTATTTTTCCAGGTATAGAAGTTTAAGTTAACATTACTTTCCAAGATGGCGACCGATTTAACAACTGTCAAGTGATTTATTCCCAGTTTGGTTTGGCAATTCATCATGAATAGACTCACGCCTGAACAACGCTTTCAAATTGTGCAATTTTATTTCGAAAAAAATGGTTCTGTGCGGAATTTTCATAAGCGAATTTTGTTTAGCGATGAAGCGCACTTCTGGTTGAATGGCTACGTCAACAAACAAAGCTGCCGCATTTGGAGTGAAGCTAATCCACAAAGTGTATGTCGAAACACCGTTACATCCAGAAAAACTGACTGTTTGGTGCGCTTTATGGGCGGGTGGAATCCTTCTTCAAAAATGATGAAGGCCACAACGTTACAGTCAATGGTGATCGGTATAGAGCCATGATTACTAACTTTTCATACCTGAATTGAGCAATCATGTTGTCCAGGAGCTGTGGTTCCAACAAGACGGCGCAACATGTCACACAGCTCGTGCCGCAATTGATTTATTGAAAGACACGTTTGGTGACCGCCTAATTTCACGTTTTGGACCTGTGGATCGGCCTCCAAGATCTTGTGATTTAACACCGCTAGACTATTTTCTGTGGGGCTATGTAAAGTCATTGGTTTATGCGGATAAGCCACAAACGCTTGACCATTTGGAAGACAACATTCGCCGTGTTATTGCCGATAGACGGCCACAAATGTTGGAAAAAGTCATCAAAAATTGGACGTCCGGATTGGACTACATCCGATCCAGCCGTGGCAATCCTATGCCAGAAATCATATTAAAAATGTAATGCCACGAGATTATCTTTCGAATAAAAAAATCATGTCAATCGAATAATACATCGTTGTTTTATTGCAATTTAAAGTTCTATACCTCTAAAAAAGCACCCTTTAGTTCAAGCGTCAGTGCACAGTGTTATTGGATTCAATCCATTTTTATTGTATGGAAGGAGGCTCGATGAAAATTCTGATTAAATATTGGGTCACAAACATTGAAAGTTGGACAAGCACTGGCTTATAAGAATTAGAAAACATTTTAGAATATACTTTGCATTTCACATAAATGATTCTATAATAAATTCTAATAGAATCACATCAAAAATGCTTAAGAAACTTTTATCTTTACTTTTTTTGCCTTTATTTATGATTAATTCACTTACACACATACTTAAAAACTCTTTTTAGACAACAAGAAACTCAAAATGTTATTCAGAATCAAAGATTTGAAAGGATTTTGAAAAGGCAATATTTCGCTTCGATATACGGTTCAGAATGTATTACACTGCTGTTTTTTGCAACGATGTATCTTTTCGTGTATTTGGTATCTTTTTTAGAAGGCTATCGGATTTTTACATTGCTTGAAATTTGAAGCAATTGCAAACTATTTTGAGATGGATTTCTGTAACCATAAATGGTTTGATTTTTATTTAAGTAGCAAACAATTGAATTCTGTTTTGTAGAAAGTATATATTGGATCAAAATTCAATAACATTTTTTAAAAAAATCAGTTAAGTTGTTAATATATATGTAATACATTTCTTTCTTAAACAATAATATTTTTACCTGCGTGATTTTTTTTATCATATCACGTAGAGTACCGTCATTGTTGAATCTATTTATTATGTTTTTCTTACCGTTACTTGTAAGTTTTACTCAAGTTTGTGAAAAATTTTATTTAAACTTATTTTGCTTCGCAAAATATCAACAGGGAATAACTGTTCATTTCGAAAGTCAATGTGTAAAACACTTTTTTCTGTTTAAAAATGATTGATATTTATAATATTGTTATAATATTGTTTTATTCATTCTTATAAAAAATATTGTTTTAAATCTCAAAATAGTAATTTAATTTTTATAATTTGAAAAGTTAAAAAACGTTAATTTTTTTCATAAAATATAAAAGATATACATTTGTTATTTACATCAAGAATGACAGAGTTAAACTTTTTGAATTCCGCGTCCAATTAAGAATTCATAAAGCCAAGATATGAAAGCTTGGTAATAAGGATTTTCGAGGGGAAAATTTAATTTTTTTTTCTTTCAATACCATAATTACAGACAAAAAATATTTTTAATGCCTTGTTTTAGAAAAAAGAAACATATAATTTTCTTCTATTACCCCTTTTTTTTCTTAGAGACATCTTAAAACATTTTTTTTTAATTTATAAACTTAGGTTCTTAGAATCACTTTTCATAAATCTTTAAATTCCAATTGAGGAATTATCTTTTTACTCCTGAAACTGCATTATCTTTAGTTATTTCTAGGGGAAAAAAGAAATCTAGAAATTTTTTTTATTAGCGACTGTTAAACAAATGTTAAATACTTACCAAAATTTCTGATTCTAGTAAATAAAGTTCTAGTTTGCTTTGATTTTTACGACAACATTCATTTAAAAAAATGTGCTGAAAACATTTTTAGCATCAATTTACATTAAGTAATAATTTCATTAATTTACTTACATTAAGTAGCAATTATCTTTAATGTAATACTATTGAAGTTAATCATTATTTTCATACAATACAGGTAGTATCTTGATGCTGCAATGTGGCCACGACAACCAAGTGGCTATGTCACAAACTCGTGGCCCCCATGCCATGAGTTCGAACCCCTGTGCCAATGAGAACTGACATCTAGCGGGGTTAAAACCCATGAAATCTGCCTTGGCTCAAAGTCCTACCATTGGCTTGATGTAATAGATTGGAGAGGGGATCTCGGATTCCGTTCCTTCACTTTACTGGGGCTAAAAATTATACAAGGTCCATCACTAAAAGTCGTCCTCCTGCTGCTTTACAGTATGGCATTAATAAACTCGTCTTCACTAACTGCATTTTGGAATGGAGTATTTATATTTCTTGATACAATAAAAATTTATTACTTACATCTCACGCACAATGTGTATACAAAAGTTATATGTGTTTTAACTATGTAATGATTCTCAAATGAATTCAGTGTTGCAAAAGCCCTAGAGGTCAAGACCTAATGCGTCTACCTCAGTTTACGTATTCTTAAGTGCTGGGGTGCATGTGCCGATGTTTCGGTCAAGTGGCCATTCTGACGAAGAAAATCTTAATGTTTAGTTCCCAAGCAAGCTTGGTACTCAATTATCAACCCCCTGATGAGTTGAAAAGCTGCGTAGACCTTGCCCAGCCCAGGATTTAAACCTCGGACCTATGGAGGGGAAGCATAATACACTACCACTCAACATCTAGGTTTCATGTAATATTTCTACAGAATAGAAAAAGAGAAAATCTGGAAAGCATACAGAATTAGCAAAAAATTAGCTCTTTCTACATATCTTTCGAGACCTTGTGACGGGGCTTTATGTAGCTTTCTCACTAATCCTCTTGGAGAATCTTTGACGCCAGAATGGCATTACTTCAATACAACACTCTCAAGAAGAAGTCGCGATATGCAGATTAGTTAATAAATATATATTGGAGCTTTAGCATTCGCGTGTGAGTAAGATAGAATTTGAGTAGAAGTTGGATAGAAGCCAGATAGTAGTCAGATAGGAGAATAGAAGTCGGATAGCAATACAATGGATGAATAATAGTAGAAGTATAGAATACAAGAAAAGATAGAAAGCCGAGGTGCGGATCGCCGTGAGATATTGGTAAGAGATTAATTATAGAAGAGTACTTGTAGATAGGACTTTAGCTTATTAAAGAATCTACAGTAGATAAAAATTCTGAGATTAATTTCTCATAAAGATAGTGATTAGTATTTCAGGCGCTATTTTCTTAGAATTGATAATTACATAGTATCACACCTGATTATATTCCTCTAGTAAGACTTGTGTTGCGTTAATCAATATAGACAATAATAAATTAGATTTATCATGAAAAAATTGCTTGATAAATCATTTATTCCTACAATTCTAGGTCGCGTAGATGAAGAGATGATACCCCCGGGCCATTAATATCACAACCTAAAAATTCGAATTTTCTCTTCTAAAATATCTTAAAAGATTGTACAACCACACTTTAGGTGGAGTTTAGTTTGATAGAACAATATTTATTTCCC
This sequence comes from Trichonephila clavipes, assembly GCA_019973935.1. NCBI lineage: Eukaryota > Metazoa > Arthropoda > Arachnida > Araneae > Nephilidae > Trichonephila > Trichonephila clavipes. The sequence continues at coordinate 1,007,267 of BMAU01019922.1, forward strand.
TCCCCTACTATACGAATCAAAATATATACAAAACACTGAAACGTTTGCAAAGAATGACCGATATCTTTCTTAGTCTAAACTAAGGCATCGGTTTCTGTTGATGCTTCCGTACTTAGCAAAAGAAAACAAAGAGAAAAAAAGTGAAAAAAAAAGTAAGTCAGAGAGAGAGTGAGAGTGGGATAAAAGATAATTCAAAAATATCCTTCAAAAAGATACTCATAAGAAAACATCTATTCATTTGGGAGAAGATTATAAGCCCTCAAATAATTTCTTTTTACGGGGATTTTAATGAAAAATATATCTCAAAAGAAAGCCGTCACCGAAGTTGTTTCTTTTCCTGCTTTCATCTCAATGTTTCTTTTCTCTCAGAATGATGAATTCAAAAATGACGAGGTCCTTATTTTAAAAGGTTTAACATTGTTGCAGCTGTCTGTACCTTGATTACTCAGACTTTAAGCTACTTTGAGACACAAATTAGTATTTATATAATCTTTCTCTATAAGATTAAGGTAATTAAAGAAATGTATTGATTTGTGAATAAACCAACATTAGTTTTCCAGAATTTGATAAGTTGAGATTAAAAATATAAAAATAATAAAAATAGTGACGAATTGTTTTATATAAAATAAATTGTTATATGAAAGCATTTTATTTCCTTCAAATGAAGGCAATGGATTAGTTCAAATTTAGAGGTAAAATTTAAGCGACTGATTTTGATTTTTAAATATTTTGTTTTTGTTTATGAGAATTCAAACTGAGTTAAATGATTTTATGATTGTATTTTTCTCACATTATGCTTTCGAGGGGGAAAATGTTGTCTATTAAATGTATTTAAGTTAAAATACACTGTTTACAGTTATATCCCTTTAAGATCCAAATTATTTTTATCTTCAAATATTAAATTCTTCTGGTTATTAATACTATATGGACCCCATTGACATTAGGAAAAATAATAAAAAAATTCCCGCTTCCCCCTTGAATATAGACGGTACCCGCACGATCGTGCGGGTTGGGCGTTATCTATGAAACAGGTCACCCAGGAAATTTTACGAGTTATACATTTTTAGCTCTAAGCCAGTGTTTCTCAGGGGCACGTTAACCTCACGAGGGGGGCGCGAGCATATCAAAAATAAAAGATATGAAAAATTATTAATTTACTGGAATGAATTAAAGCAAAATACTTTCAGACATAATAAAAATGCACTTTTATTCTAATATAATTTATAGGCGCGCGCGATATTAAGTCATCAAAAATAAAAAGTTCTTCAATACCTAATTACCTATCTTTGATTCTATAACCAAATAAAAAAACTTTTATTTGGTTTGCTGTAACCCCATGATGAGATATTTTTATGACGTTTTTTTTAAACCTAACATACTACTCTTTCAGGGAAAAAACAGATCCTAGACCTAATCTGTAGCACTTCACGGATTATATAATTTTGTAGTTTAACTCTGGGAGTATAATGATATCCTAACCCGTAATCGAATAACTAGATTAAAGAATGTACTTTTTTGGATTGAATTTCCTTGTTATGACCCTTCTTGAAGCCCGATAGCTCGGTTAGCTCCAAAGGGGATTACTTCCACTGTTCCTGTTGGATTCTACATTGACTGCTAATCCCAAGACGTGCGACCACTCAGTCACTGTTCACCATTACTAAACTTGGATTTCACGTTTAATGATCAATGCTTAACCATTAACTCACATACCCAACGGCTGGCCATTAAATAGTAGTTATATTTGCGTAAAATTAAGTCATCTCTATGGAAAACTGTTTTTAAACTAAAATCACAATTAAAGAATAGTTTCCCCAAGAGGATTAGTTAAAGAGACCGAATATTACCCATTACGAAGTAGTTCATATAATTTTTTTTTGTTTTCTTTTTTAAATTCATCAAGTCCAAACACATCCATGTTCAGTGATTCTTACATAATTTGTTACATTAAAAAAGAGATTTTAACGTAAATTTGAAGAATGTTGGGTATCAAGTACAGTCCATTTTATTTTAACTGACCAAAGAAATTTTATAACGAAACATAACTCGTGTAAAAAAATAAATAAATAAACAATATTTTATTTTCATTTTCCACATTTTTACCTTATTTATTTTTAATAAACCATAGCTTTTACTAAAGCAGTAAGTATACGATATTGAGTAACAACGTCGGACTTGTTTCCAATCTAGGCGACAAATCCTTAGAGAAAAATTATTGTACTAGCAGAAAATTGCTTATGTTGCATTTTGTTTTAGTTCTTTTTATCTTCAAACAGACAGACGTATTTCTAAAAAGGAAATAATGTTCTATAAGATGTCAAAGAATGCAGTGATAAGATATTTTCTATAGCGTCTAGCTACACTCAAATCCATTTCTTGTGTTATTCGTCAAAGAAGGTATTTTTCTTGAAATGAAATAAGCAATTTAGTTCTTATTATCTTTAAATAGTCTTTTTATGTATTAAGACATCCTCTCATACGTATTTTGGGTTTCGAGTTTATTTATTTCTTATGCGTTGGGCTAAAATGGGCTCAATTCATGATGATCACATGAAAAAGAGAAACACGTGTTTCTATTGAATTAAAAATATTATGAAACTAATTCTACTTGTTGTTGATCTATTTGTCAGATTTGGACAAAATTTCAAATTTTATAATTTGATAAACATGTTCAAATGTCATAAAAATTAAGTTTATTCAAAAGATTTTAAAATTTTAAAAAATGTATGTTATGTGTGTGTGTATGTAGTTTTAAATAAAAAGCATTTGTCTAACTTTGAGCATAATTGTTGATGATAAAGTTGTATTTTTTAAGAGAAAGTTTGTGAAAATATCAAAAGTTTGCAACAACGATGAGCATGGATTAAATACCTGGAAACAAATGATATCATATACCGTGCGACTATGGCGTCACATGAGACTTGAGCTGATTTTGGAAAACCACGGGATTATCATTATCATATGACTATGACGACAGAGGAATTGAGCTCATTATGTCGATGAGATGATGAAGGCAATCACGTGTTATAAATTGAATTTAAGACTGATAATTTGCTTGAACTTGTCGTAAAACGTAAACGAAACTTAGAATTTGACATTTTAATAAAGCTTTTCAAGTATTAATATTCTTTTTTAAAGTTTTTCGAAATTAAAAGATATATATATTCTTATATTATACCTGTATTTGTGTAAATCAAGTATACTTCGTTTATTTGTGTGCATTATTATTATTGTACTTTTTACAAGAAAGTTTCAGCAAAAAGTCAACTTTGACAACAGCAAAGTGCATTAACGGATTAGTCGTAAACACGTGATGAATTCATAACGTTATGACGTCACATGTATTTATAAACTGATTGATTGGAAACACGTGATTGCAAGCTTTATGGGACTTGTTGTCACATGAATTTAACTCATTATGTTGGCTGATTAAATAAAATTTTAAAAGTTGTTGTAAATTAATATATAACTCTGTTTGAACTTAAACTATAGTTTCAACAGCAAAATAATTGTTTCACATACGTAATTCCACAGTAACATTAACTCACAAATGGCACCCAGAGCTTCGATATGAGTAACAGCATAAAAGTTTTCATCAAATGTAATTTAATGAGGGAAATAGGAATTGATATCATGTAATGATATATCAATAAATATAAAAGCTTTGAAATGGTTATCAAATATGTTATCTGTTGAGGTATTAAAATATATTTTGAGAGATTATTTTTGAGAATATTTTCATAAATTGACCACTTTGTTCATTTAAAATATTCAAAATAATTATTTATTTTTTGTAGGCATCTCTCATATAATCTTCTTAAATATACACTCTGTCACAATATATATATATATATGTTTCATATTTTTATAATATTTTCGGAGAGTGGTAAAACTAGAGTTGTATGACGTGGCGAGTGGATGTTAGTACTGTAGCGAACCAAAGGATAGGGCGTGGCCAGTTGTAATTGATTCCTGTATGTTGATACATTTTCTATGGAAAGATCGATGAGGCAGCATGGCATATCCAATTTATTGAATATCATGAACCACACCTAGGCATATTAATTACGATGAAGATGGACGACACAACACATACAAAGAAATTACAACACACAACACAAAGCAGCTGGCTACATGACTACAGAGAAATGAGCAAAGAGAGAGCATTTCCAGAGGCATCGGTTTTTATACCTGACGTTGAAGACCACGTGACATTTTTGTAATAAGAGCTCTGATTAGATTCAAGGGGCAGGAAAGGGATTTATGATGTAATAATATCAGTCGATTACGATTAAGATCAGGGTGTTAGTTTCGAACCAAGTAATTAAAAGATTATTTGAATATTATTAAAAAGAGTTAATTAAAAGGCTGCTAGGAGGAGTTATTACACACACACACACACACATATATATATATATGCACCTAAATGAAATCGAGTTACTCTCACAAAACTTGGCAGGAATGTAGTCTTAAAAGACATATGCAAATGATTAAAATTACAACGGCGATGAACCAAAGGTAAGCGTGCTATGCGCATATGATATACGCAGGCTGGAGATTTAAAAGCATTATTGCTTGTGCCGTAGGATTATTCAAACAAATATGTCCACTTAGATGGATGGTAATGTAACTATAGCTGTCTTGGAGACGCAACTGGTGGCAGTACAATCAATTGTCAGACTTTGAGAGAGGTCATGTATGGTAAGCCTCAGAGGAGCAGGTTGGTCTAACTAGCATATCGGTCGCCAACTCGGCCACAACGATATAATAGTAGCTCGGTGATGGCAGAAATGGATCGCAGAAGGGATAGTCTACCATAGGGGAGGTTCAGGGCATCCCAGGAACACAAAATCACCGGATGATCACGCCATTATTAGATCGGCCATGTCTTCAGCAACAACGTCGCTAGAATAAGTTTTTGACGCCACTTACCATCTTTCAGACAACCAGTGGTATGAAGGATAGATGACTGCGTGAAGTACATATAAAAAGCTGACGAACATTAAGATGCCTTCCAATAAACCCGCATCATAGGCAGTATTAACTGGATATTTACCGACCTCCTGCAACTGGTGCATAACGACTGGAGGCGTGTGATCTTCAGCGATGAATCCCAATTCAGCTTCAGTATTGATGACCAACGCATACGCGAGTGATGGCTGCCAGACAACCGGTTTGCTCAAGTATTTTTTTGTGAGAGACATACGATATTTACAAAAGATGTGACAGTATGAGAAATGATTTGTTGAGGCACACCCTCACCTCTAGTTGTCCTTAACGGCACACAGTTACGTGGACGAGACTTTAATGCCAGTGGTACTGTCTATGTTGTGAAGTCATACAGGTGTCATTTATCAGCAAAACAATGCTCGTCCACACACTGCGCGATTCTCCCAACAGTGTATTCAAGAGTATAACGTACTTCCATGGCACCAGATCACCAGATATATTGCTAATAGAGCAAGCCCGGGACGTGCTTGCAAAACAACTGCCATCATCCCGAAATACAGGTGATTTAACTGGGTAGTCGCTTAGATTATTGCACGATTTTACACATGAGGTCATATGCTACCAAATTTATCGGTTGCTCGCAGAGTTTCGGCTTGTGTAGCTGCTAGAGGAAGATTTACTATCTACTGATTTTTAACCTTTTTCATACCATATCATCTTGATTAAAAACGATCTGTTATTCTGAAATTGTAAACATTTTCTTATCTTTTCAAATACTACATACATGTTAAGTTTCATAGTAGCAGCTCATTTCGTTCTGAGTGCATATACTTTTTTGTTGACTGTATTTAATATGTCCCCGTGTTTATTATGTTTGATAAACACATATATCAATTAATATTGTTATTAAAGAGTTAACTGACACTCTTTATATTAATAATTAAAGCAATAATAATGCGAGCATGAATTAAATGAAGAAGTTTGATTCGAATTGCTTCATTGTGACCGTAAAACCGAACCTAATACAAATAAATCTCTGATAAATGAACTCAGATACTCGATTCCAAATGAAAATGCAACTAAATTTACTTGTGTATCTATACTTTTGCCTGAAAAGAGCACAGAGCTAAATATGCGAGTCAAAAGTTAATATGTATAATCGAATATTTCACTCAGAAAAACACATTTCGAATGTATTTATTCTTTCTAGGGAAAATGCATTGCCAGAAATAAAAATAACAAAAACTCAATTGTTTGTATATGCCCTAACGTTTTGAGGGGGGAAACAGATGGAATATGCATGTGCGTGCGCGTGTGCGTTATTCAACTGAAAGAAAACAGATATTTCAACGCAAATCGAACAGAAACCGACGAATATATCAATATATACTTATGAGATTGCAATTTTTGAAATATACAAACAAATATTCTGAGGTTTATCTGTATTTGAAATTCGAAGAGTTTCGCAGTTCTAGATTGCATAGTTGTAGCTTATTCAAGACAGAATAATAAATAAATAATCTATATGGAGAATATTCTTTTGCATATTTCCAGTGGAAATGATAACGACTATTGTTTGTTTTTTTTCGCTCGCATTCGCCATTTTTTTTCAGCCTCAAAATCTTGTACTTTATCGTTTCAAGGCTCAGATATTTATTCTAATCCGTAATAATTTGACTCAATCGAAATGATTTGGGTTGAAATTAAGGCATTTTTTTTGTTTGACTTTAAAATATATAAAGATTTATACTGAAAGACATTTTTCTGTATTCCTGTCTTTAACTCTTTATCTAAAGCATTATGATTTACTGCAATTTTTTTCGTGTAATATTTTTTTTAATCACTGTATTGAAAATTAATGTATATGCATAGATAAACTACTCAGATTTGGGAAATTTAATCTGTTAGAACAATTAATTAAATCGATGCTTCTAAAGTACCTTCAGCACACAGAGGTCTAAAATATTCTCACTATACACAAAGACTAGATAACATTTTACATCAGTTTTAACTTATAAGAATGCTATAAATAACGAGAGAACGCTAATATTTTACTGCACAAAATATTTATTTTTAAAAATTGTAAAATTATAAAAATTTATTTACTTTTTTTACTCAAAAAACAGATTTTACACACAAAAATAATTTGATAATATTCAAAAAGATACATTTTTTTTCAATAATACACAAAAATTCATTACACGTTGCGTATTTAGAGTGAAGTTTCGATGGAGTGTTATTTAAAGCACAACATCCTTGGGTAGGAAATGCTGCTTTTTCTGAACATGAACCACACACTGCACTTTGAGTTTTGTTTAGTCTCTTGTTCGTTATCTTAAGAATATAGTGAAAATACCATCAGATAATTTGCTGGGACTTCTTCATCTGAAGAATCATCTGTTAATGGATGACTGCTTTCGGATGGTATGTTATGTTATATGCTCAAAACCATTTTAAGACTGAGACTCTTTTTTTCTAGACATTCTAAGAAAAAGGTAAAAATAATAGCAGCTCGAAAGCTTTCTATTATTGTTAAATCTCAGTTACATATAAAGAAATTAAAATGTTGTTAATTTTTAAATAAAGAATACATATTTTATTTAAAAGTGTGGTAAAAATCTAGTACCACTGAAGACTCGCAGTGTTGAGAAGTTAATGCATGTTAAATCTGTGGCTCAAAGTCCTCCCGTTGATGTGTTGTGGAAGTTAGGTGAGGTTCAGTTGCCGTCCTCGACTGTAGTGCAAAATTATTAGGTCAGTCGTCAATAGCCCTCGTGTTGCTTCCCACGAAATTCATAAAATTCTGCGAAATGCTCTAAAAAGGGAAAATGTTATATTTACCCTTATCTATACAAATAAATAAAATTGAAGTGACTGTTTGTAATTTCACAAATTAACAGCTTTTTACTAAATGCATTTAAGGGGAGTTGGAAATCTCTCTCTGCCTCTATACTGGCAATGTTAAATTGGCGGTTTTCGATGTATCTTTTCTCAAAATCTATTTTATCTGCATGCTTGAAATTTTTCATACTATTAAAGTACACCTCTCTCATTGTACTAAAATGAGCTTTTAGCTAATTTTGAATTTTTTAATAAATTATGAAATATTTTATCAAACATTGCAAAATTTGATCCATTTTTTAATTAAAAAATTTGTAAAAATTAAATTTTTGAGTTTTTTACAAAAAGCTCATTTTAGTATACATTAGACATCCTTATAAATAATTCATAAAAAAATTTACATACCTGTGAAGAGTAGTTTCCCAGAAAAGGTACATCGCACATTAAAATTTACATTTTGAGATAAATTGATTTTAATGTATACAGTGAGACTTCTAATTGGCAAGGAAATAAAAAAATAAAAGGCTCAATTTCAAATAAAAGGTACCTGTTTTGGTTTATATCAGTCGTTACACTTTTAAGCAAAATCAAAGTAATTTGTTAACAATTTTCGCCATTAAAATGGGCGTGGCCCAAATTCAACGATTATTTAAAAATTCGTTTTAAGGGCTTATAAATACCCTAGAGGTTAAAGTATGGTATTTTTAGAAAGGTTAAAATCTGTACAGTTTGCTAAAGTAAAAATCTCAAATTGTCAAAAAAATAAGATTTTAGCTTTCCAACACCCCTTAAAATTATAGAAGGTACTTACATCAAAAAATTAATTTTTAAAAATTTTGTCTGTCTGGTTTTTGTTCCGGCTAATCTCTGAATTAACTAGACTGATTTTGAAAAAATTCCTTCACCAGTTTGAAAGCTACATAATCAGCGAGTAACATAAAGTACATTTTTTATCCCCTTATTCTTACGGAAACAGGAACTACGTGGGTAAAATTGCGGGGCGCTGTTTATATCTATGTATATAAAGCAGAAAAGCTACTTTTTCACCCATTCCTCACGATATCTCACAATTAAACCTAAGACTTGAAACTTGGTAGGCATGTTTCTTTTATGGTGTAGAGATTAGCTAAGAACAGATTTTGTGAAGATTGAGCCCAAGAGGTGTAGAGAGGGTTTAAGAGGCGTTTATTTCCATTTTTACAATATTAGACTACAGTCTTGAAATTAAGTAAGCAGATTTCTTTTATCGAGTAAAGATTCGCTTCAAAATGGTTTATATGTAAATTGACCCCCCCCCCAAGTAGCGTTACGGGGGCTTGAGAGGAGTTAAAGACAATTATTTCCATTTTTAAACTGTTAGACGCACAGTTTTGAAATTAAGTATGCAGATTCCTTTATTGGAGATTCGCTTCAAAACGGTTTTTATGAAAATTGACCCCTAAGTATAGCATTGTGGGGGATTAAGGGCGTTACAGATATTTATTTCCATTTTTACTCTATTAGACGTGCAGTCTTGAAATTAAGTATAAGCCGATTCCTTTCATGAAGTAGAGATCAAATACAAAATAGTCTTCACGAAAATCGATTCCCACGTGCCATTACGGGGGTTTAATAGGCGTTACAGATAATTATATTCATTTTGATACTATTAGACGTACTAAGGTGAAAAAGGAAATCGTCTAACAAATGGGATTTCGGAGCGTATTAATAAATAAAAATCCCGTTTTTGAAATATTAGGTTTAGAATTTAAATTCGGCGAGCATGTTTATTTTTTAGTAGAGATCCATTAAAAACTAGTTTTGTGAAAATCGACCTGGTGGTGGTGATGGGGAGAGGTTATGGTAGCGTGTAAAAGATAATTCTACACTTCAGAGTCTTAGATATTATTATTTAGAAATCCTGTCCATTTTTTAAAATCAAGAAGTTAGAGTTATAATGGTTTTTTTTAGTAAATTCAAACAGTTCATGTTAGGATTTAGATATCAGTAATTCATATATATATATATATATATCCATACAACATTATGAAATACCCAGCGAAGTGTATGGGTAACGGCTAGTTATTCATAAAAGTTTTATACGTTTCCTTGAAACATCACAAAAAAATTACGAAGCTAATGGCCAGATTATTATGATTCGCTCAGATTTTATGAATTCATTTTGTAACGAGTCCTACCCGCGATTTCTACTAAACCCTTTGAGACACCTCTTAATTTTTGTATGATTATAAAATCGCTTTCCGTGGAGGAGCCGTGGTTTATGCAATGTGACCTGCTATTTAAAATCAAGCGAAGAGAGAAAGATGATCGTTGGCTGTAAGACTGATTCTGAAGTTAGTTATAATAACTGAGGTCATGGGAGTTTCAGTTTAGAGAGCCGAGATCTCTAAAGAGAAAGATAGTCAATACTGTGGAATTAATCTTTAAACTTAAGTACTTTATGGATTATCATCAATATTTAGGTTAGTAATTAAGTTAGTCCCTTAGTTTAACCCCCGTCATGAGCGAGAAACTCTCAGGTACATAGTAAAAAGAGTTTCGGTGCTGCCTCCACAAGGTGGGTTGGAACACGCTCCTCTTTCTTTTATCTTGCTTTCATCACTCACCCTATTATTCAGTGCTAAGGACGAGGGCTATTCCTTCAAATTTCGGATGGCAGGAGCCATTGAATCGGAGAGATGCAGCGCGCCCAACAACGTCAGTTTTTATAACTTTGTACTATTTCGTTAATTTTGATTTTTTTTATTCTTGTAAAATAGTGTATTTTTCTGTTTTATACGAAAATAATTCGAAACATTCATTTTGTGTAACTTTTATTTGATATATATAAATATATATTTGCTAGAAGTTGATATGCATATGAGGGATGTTGCGCACCTAGTCAATGACTGTATTTCATACAATGCGCAATATGTGGCTGGAATAATCTCCCAAAATATCTATATGAGAATCAAAATCACTGAGATCCTGGCGCACATATCTAGGAAAACTGGGTCACGAAAGTTTGAAACTGCACTTGCGAAGACGGTCTGAGAGTAACATCCACATGTTTTGTTCATTTTGACTAAGTATTGAAGAAATATCTGATATACATCGTCATATTGTGACGGACCTATACTCGTTTTTCCAACTAATCCTCTTGGTAAATCTTTAGGCTATTGATTCACGTTATTCACAACCAACCCTTCGGAAGAAGAGAATCGTGATATGTCAATTAACTTAGTATAAATAGGCGAGATTTACTAGCATGAAAGAGAGAATATATACTCGAGTCAAGTGAGATTGCTACTACAGGTATAATATTAGAATTATAGTAATTGGGTTCTTAATAGGAGGAAATTTCCAAGTGACGATTGTTCGCTAAGAATGAATTAAGATTATAATAAATCAGATGATAGGTTAGATCCTTTATTAAAGTAAGGATCAAGTTTACTAGTCTCCTAATTGTTAGCGTTTTACTGTCATTGTTCCACTTTTACGTTTAACATTGAGACATTATCTTACTATTATTAGTTGAAATTGTGTATGTTTTTTGTCTTGAAATAGATAGATTAGTTAGATCATGTCGAATATTTCTTTCCTTCCCCCACACACATCTAGGCCCCCGCGAGAGATGCGTGAGCCTCTTAAAATATTCAAGACGAAAAACCAGGAGAAGCATGACCAGGAACTTAGAAAAAAAAGTTATTGTTTCCTCTTGACTGAACATCAAGAAAAGAGCATTAAAATTTTGTAATGCATTATACGAAAACTCCATGCCCCTTGAACATTGCAAGATGACTTGTGAAGACTGCAACGAGGCATCTTAAAATGTAAACAGTGGTGAGACACGGTGATAACTAACCATTATCTTTTTGATGCTTTTTAGTATAAATATCTCAATTCTTGATTCTATTTCAATTTTAAGAGGATTGGGGTAGCTATTTTCCCCGCGCGACCACTTTTGTTCCAAAATATTTTCTAAGAACACGTTATATTTTGTTTCCCTGTGAACGATTTAGGGGTTTTGATTGCTGTGTTGTGCGGCTCATTATGATTTATAAACGTAAATGAAAAGGATATGATAAAAAGCTATCTCTATTGGATAAAATTGAAACAGATCAAGCAACTGAAGAATTTGCTGAAATAATGAATATTAATCATGATAGCGAAAGTAAATTTGAGAAAAAGGATGAACAGATGAAACGTTTGAGTTGAAAGGAAAATTTTAAAATGACACCGGAAAAACTCGATCAAGAAAGATATATAGCCTCAAATGTACCACAAGACACATTGCAACCCCTCAAAAAGTAACAAGCAGGTAAAGTTCTACTTGCTATGTATTGATCATCAAATGACAATAAAACTACAATAACTTGGACAAAATGCGACAGTTTTGTCTGTAGATATCATTCCAGTAATGTTAAAAAAAGTTTCTGTGATTTGTGTAGTTTATTAAAATCCCCATCTTTTGAAATATTTTAGCTCCATTTGATTGGAGTTTTTCTCAAATTATCAAAGAAAAACTAAGGAGTTCTTAAAAGTAGGTAGGTATATTTTCTCTTGGTTAAATTTTTCACTTGAATTACGATTTTTATCGTGTAGAATAAAAATAGTTGTAAAAAAATGATTGGTGTTACTCATTCCTCCCCCTTAACCACTAACGTTAGTATAGAGTGCGCGAATGCTCTCGGGTAAAAATGGGTCTTAATTCTGTGCATCCGAATTCAAAAGTGTCAATTTCATCTTACGCATGCTCTATTTAATTATGATTCTACAAAAATATTATTCGCGCATGATTTCATGTGTTATTTAGTATATTCTATGTAGAATGAGACATTTTTTAAAAAAAATTATTTACAATATAGTCGACTCTCGATAGTTCAAAGTTGGAGGGTCCAATGAAAAAAGTCAAATTATCACAAGAGGGTAAGAAAAACTACCAAAATATACGAAGTGAAACTTTGTTTTCTAACACATTTAATTTTTATACTATTATAAAATATATGATCAGCTAGAATTTTTTTCATATACTTTTTGGCAAAAATGGAGATGGTTATAGCCGTTATCTAGTGAGAATGGCAGAGATTAGGCTGTCTGACAGTAGCAGCAAAACTGTTTCCAAAGTATTAAATTTTTACTTTTAGTAATTGAAGGAAATAACTGAACGAATAATGGAAGCAACAATTATTTATCAAATTAAACAGATATAGTTTGGTACAATTGTAATAAAATGACATTTGTTCATATATATAAAATACATACTATACAGTATAAATATTATACGGAAGTTAAAATCGTGTATTAGAAGGATATATTTATGCAGTAATTCTCGAACATGACTCTTTCACACCCATCAAATCCCTACCATTCTTCATTGGAAATAAAATCGTTGCGCACCAGGTTCCCTCAGACTCTGTCCCCTACACCATTGTTTCTTCAAGGCAGTGTGCAGTCCGGCCCATGCCCTATTAAATTACACAAATGAACCTTAAATCGTCATATGACTCCGATGTAAAATACACAATCCTACACATATGTTTTTCCCAAAAGCGAACCATCATTTCTGAACACATGTGTAGCAAAGCCAGTGTTAAACCAGTAGTTTCTAAACGTTTTTAACCCATATACCCATTTTTTATAGTCAAAACTTTGGAAAGCATGCAAATAAATGCATAGTACAAAAATTAAAAATTTTAAAAAATCATTTTGTCAAAGAATTATTTATTGAAATCATAATTTTTGTTCAAAATAAAATTAAAAAAAATGACTTGAATGAACTTGGTGAGATGTCTGTCTTAATGTTTGTGAATATCAAACGCAAATCCCCACAAGCACTAATTTTTAGGCATTTTATTTTTGCGATGAGATTTTTTTACGCACTAAATCCACATTCTCCCAAATTGGAAGACGGAAAAAATAATCAACAACTTCTGTTCAATAACCTGTAATGCAATATATAAAACTGGCTTCTGTTTTTAGGGCTAGAATTTCTAGTATGCTTGTTCAAATATTGGTTTAAGGGGACTCGGCACCTTTTTTCAATTTTTTTTTATTTAAGGGTTTTAAAATATTTTTTTTGTATATTATTAACAGTTACTACTAAACTAAGAAATTTCACCATGAAAAAGATTCCTAAATTTAAAAAAATTTTAAATTTAAAGTTTTTAAAAATTTTTTACCGATTTTCAAAATTTTTCTTCTTTTACAATTATCATTATTTGACACCAAAATTTTTTTTTGGATTTATTAGACTATGAGTAATAACTTTAGGGATCGATTTTGCAACAAACAAATTAGTTTTGGAAAAAAAAATAAAATGTAAACATTAATGGAAAAAAAGCTAAAAAAACATGACTTCTGCTACATTTTCTTTTATAAAATTTTTTATTCAAAATATTGAAAAATGGATCCCTAATTTAATTAAGCACATTGTAATAAAGATACACACCAAAATTCAAGTTGTTTGATAAATATCTGTAGAAGTTTTGTACTTTTAAAGACCATGATTTCATGAAAAACTCGAACTGAGAAAAATGCATTTTTAAGAATACCAATCAGCAAATATATATCAAAACAATGTCTAAATTTTGTAATAATTTTTCAATATGTTGTATAAATATATACCTTTAAAATAAAACATAATACAGTTCAATTTCAAAATATTAAACAAAAATATAAGCTTTTTTAAAGTGCCTGTCTGTGAGCCCAAAATTACGAAAAATAGGAAATATCATTGTGACTTATTTTTACAAGAAACATCTATGAAATATATTAAAAAATAAATGAAATACATGAAATAAATGTAATAAAAATACATGAAATGTACAATAGAAAATTTAAAAAAGCTTTTATAAAAATAATTTGCTACTTAAATAAATATCTAAAATAAAATAAAGTAAAACAAATTTATGCTAAAATGTATTATTTTTTCAAAACAGGTTTGTTTTAAAATTGGCCTGCGCCATAAGTCATTCCTTCTCTCCTCCTAGCTAATAACTCTTTTTATGTATTGCTTTTTTAATAAGTTTAAGAGCCAGCTTATTACTGGCATTTTGACGACGTTTTCTAAATTTTGTTTTCGACAATCTAAGATAGTAGCAAGTTGTTTCGTTGAACCTCCGGTAGCTACACCTAATGCTTTCTGTGTTTCTACAATGGTGCGTACTGTACCCTTATTGTATTCGCAGACAGCTTCTGTTACTGCCCGCTTAACACGTCTTTTGTTTACGAAAATTTCTTTCGGACACTTTGCCCAAATCATGCTATGCAAACTTTCGTTTGCATTTTGTGTTCCACATCGAATGCATCTTTCTAACAATTCATTAGATGCAAGTCTTTGATAAATCGGTAGAATTTTTGGAAGAAACTTTTCATTTATTGGTGTTCCTACATTTAATTTATGATTGTTAGGTTTTTCCCCATTAGCAATCGCAGATTGTTAGAAACACCATGAGTTTTCTCCTGCAGGACACTTCGAATGTTTAGGTTTAGCATCTGTAGAAATGCTATGCAACAATGTAGCATATATTGCTGTTTTCATAGCATTCACATCCCCTTTGTTTCTCAAAATAGCCATTTGGTAGTAAGTAGTTAATTTTTTAATCGTGGCTTCTTTCAAATTACCATGAGCTTTACCACCTAAAGAAATACCTTGAGCACGACAGTCTTTTACAGTAGATCTCAAAGCTGTTCCTAACCGCTTACTAACATGATTAATACATTCTTCCTTTTTTATCACAATGTCAGGTCCATACACTTTTTCTCGCACAAGTAGTTAAACGTTTTACAATCACCATCGGATAATACTGTAATATAACGAAATCCAAGTGATGTGGATCTTTTCCACACGGTTAATGCAGCTTCCATTTCCATTGATGTAGATGAGCCCAAGTGATTTATATCACATTCGCTTTTATGTCCTTCATACCATATGCTGAATTCAGCACTTGACTGGCCTAGCTTATTTTTTTGCCACAGAGCAATGACGACACACCTTACTCATCACTTCAAAGTCAACAACATATCCTACACCGATAAGTGAGGTGTGACCACGAGTTAGCCACGTTCCATCAAAACTAACACTTAAGTCTATGATTTCAGCTCCATTCTCGTACACATTTTTAATTTCTCGGTGGATTTCCGCAAATATGTTTTCAGATGCCAGAGTATATGCATTATCCAGCCGTCTCGCACACTTCCCATATGTAGTTGATGAAAAAGGATCTATATTCATCACCATACAAAATTTTTCTATAGCTGAATAACCTTTCCCAATATGTGAAAAAGCTTGAGTTATTCTCAAATTCACATCATGGCTGGTCTGAACAGACTTTAGAGATGTGTTTACAACAGTTTTGTTTTCATCACAATTGCTACACAATAGTTTTAAATTGTATGAAAATCCCAACTTGGCTCCAAGCTCCAGTTTCAAAGTTTGTTTTTCACAATATTGGCACTTTGCACTTCGAAGAAGATTGTTAACTTGGTTAAAGTCCACCAATATATAATTTCCAGTAGAAGAGGTATCCTTTTTTTACCACAGTGTTCAATTTTTCCAGGCGTACATTTGAAAAAACTGAATTTTTGTTCACTTCACAATCAACTTTCGCTTTACACCATCGCTTTTCATTCATTTGCAAAGCACGTACTGAACGTTTTCTAAGAGGCATATTAGCGATAATAACAACTAATAAAATGAATTATGATTGAAGTAGCATTAAAAATGCTGTTTTATGTTTCTATGAAGTTAAAAACTAATGAAACTAAAAATCACACAGCAAGCGAAATTGGCAAAGCTAATGTAAATAAACAACTTTGCTGATAGTTACAGTCACAGCTTAACGGATTCCTCTTCTTCTCTGTAGTTTTTAATGTAAAATAATGGATTTATTCTCAAGTAAAAAAATGTAAACATTGAGGTGGGCGTGGCATTTAAACTGCTGACAGAGCTGTCAAAATATTTAAAATGCATTTTACTGCGTTTAAAATAATCAGATCGTTTCGAAACTTCCCTCAATTGTACCAAAGGTATCAAACTACATTTTAAACTAAAAATTGAAAAATCGATATTTTCATCGATTTTCGGTTTTTGAAAGGTGCCAAGTCCCTCATTTGCAGATCTTTCAATAAGATGCTCCTGTAAAGTATGGATTCGTGTTTGAGACCTGAGTTATTTACCACATGCAAAAGAGTTTAACATTTAGTAGGGAATATCCAAGTGACGTATTGTTATTTATTTATATTTCCGTAAAAATAAAAATGATCAAAATCTTTTTGATTTTATATTAAACCTTGCGTGGACTCCCTGATATTGTTCAGTGACCCCTAAATCAATTGCAATTTTCCACAGACCTCCTGTATAATATCGAGGACCTCTGGGGGTCCGAGGGGACCACTTTGTAAACCACTGTGTTAAATGAAATATATGGATTGCTGACAATATTTGTGACCAGAACTGTCCACTTGAAGGAAAGAAATAAAGGTATATTTTAGCCTGAGGGACCGTGAAACACAAAGAAGGGTTAGCAGACAGATAGTCATCTATAGAGCTACGTTACAGGGGAGATATACAGAGTCAACACAGCACAAAAAATGTAAGCTCAATCCTGTTTGCTACAGCACTCTAGGTAGTAAGTGTTCTAATCCTCGAGAGTTTTATAAGATAACTTCGAATTATAGCGAGTTCTAATTTAACAAGCCACATATTTTACTTCGAAATATTGACTGTACCAAAACGTATTGTTTAAGTTCAAAATATATCAAGAGTTTCTCTAAGGACTCAAATATACTTCATATACTTCAAATTAGCGAGAAGTTCGTATTATCGAAGGTTTGAATTAGCGTGAGTCGACTGTATCTGCTATCATTTCCAAGCCAAATTATTTATTCTTTAGGACTTATCAACAAAATTCATCATTTCATACTTTCTTCACTGGAAAAATGCTTTTAGTTCAAGTTAATATCTCCTCTTTCATTTCAAATATTTTCTACATGAAGAGAGAGAAAGAGAATCCTGAGGATTTTCCAAATATCCTGAAAATTCTCCATAGAGAAAATCGTTCTTGAATTCGACAGTTTTAGCATCTTATCCATTTCTAGTTTTTTCCACTACGTTACCTCAGTACGATTCATTGAACTTTGAAATGAATTAGTATTGTGACTTACAGAGAAAATCACGAAGGCGAAAGTTGCCTTTTAGGATAATTCAGCATCCAGAATAAAGGGAAGGAATTTATATAGCGTTGAATCTTCTGATACTTAATCTTCTGATACTGTTACTTTTACTTAAGTCTGACAGATATTTCCCACATCCCCAGAAGAAATTATTGCATTGAAAATATATTTTTACTGTATATATATGCGATAAATGTAGTAAAGAAAAGTAGTATAGTTATTTACTGTTATATATGAAATACGAATGAAAATAACTTAAAATTTCTCCTTTAAGGTATCTGACAACTTACGACAACATTTTTTTAAAAAAAATGAAGGTATGGGGATTTATTTGTAATTTTTAGATTTATTTAGTATATTTTAAGGAAAAAATCCTAAAACTGAAAACAGAAAAAAATTATTATTATTAAAATGGGGAAAAAAACTGGTGACAATGGACAAAAAATTACATAAACGGGGTCCGTTCTGTACTAAAATTTTATGAACAAATTCTCATTTTTTAAAAATTTTGACATGTTACTTTGTTATTCATGTTTGAAATTACCTTCAGGATAAGAGATATTTTAATTTTTACCAAAACTAGAGCACTTTATCTTAGTGATTATATGAAATTGCTTAAAAAAACGGTGATTATATTCACATAAAGGACTGCAAGTTTTGAAATAAAACAGTGATTGATAAATCTGAAGGTCAAAACATTTCTACTGTTATGCAGAACATA
Organism: Trichonephila clavipes; assembly: GCA_019973935.1. Lineage (NCBI taxonomy): Eukaryota > Metazoa > Arthropoda > Arachnida > Araneae > Nephilidae > Trichonephila > Trichonephila clavipes. Next base: position 1,025,934 of record BMAU01019922.1, read on the forward strand.
AACAAAAAATTTCAGCCGATTATTTTCAAAACTTTTTGAGCAATCGCTGTCGCCGTTTGAGCTTATCGAAAAAACACATTTCGAGTATACGCATTTTAAAGTTTGACATCTTGTGTAAAGTTATGGCATCTGCTTTTACTAAAACACTTATAGTTTTGTTCTAGTGAGTTTGAAAATAAAAAAAAAAAAAATCTTGGTATTTTTATTAAGCTAATAAGATGACATATAAAATAAAATCATAAGCAAAATTTGTCAATTTTTGAAAAAAAATCATGATTTTAGGGTAATTGGATACCTTAAAGCAAATGATTCATTAAATCAGGGACAAAATAATTTTAAATCTAGAAGTAACTGTTTATGGATATTGTTATTCTCAATCTTAAAATCCAATAAACATATACACTCGATTCTTTTTTTATACGGTAGATACGTTCCATAGAAAACCGTGCAAAAAATTGTGTAAAAATATAAGCGACATTATTAAATTTGAGGATATATTCCGCCACTTTAAGAAATCGTGTAAGATGAAAAAAATTAAGCATTTTTCCAAAAAACCGTGCAAAAAAAGTAGCAATGAAATCCATACAACATATTTATAAAACAAAAAAAATCATTTTCATTACAAAAAAATTAAAATTGGTGTACAATTAAAATTCAGTCTATAACAGTCTTCAGTTAACATAGAAAAATTCAAAGGGAAACTAGGAATACATTACAAAGTCTGTTATTAACGGATGATTTTTAGATTCCTACTATGGGCTCACACTCGCTATATATTTATTTATTTATCTTGGTGGAATTTTCAATCGTTAATAAAATACATTTTAAGGCGCTCCTTTGAGATGAAATTTCATATACATGATTATGTTGGATGAAAATATAGTAATTTGTTTATAGTTAATAAAAATTAATTGATTGAAACTAATTATTCAAAGAATTACAAGTACAGCCACGTTGGCCTCATTTTTGGCAACTTGTGTCAAAACTTGAAAAGGTTTTTTCTGACATTTTAAAGCGCTCGTTTGAGCTGAAATTTTCTATGCACTACTGTTTTGGGTAAAAATACGATAATTTAATTACAATTAATTGAATAAAACTAATTATTTAAAGAATTACAGATACAACAACGTTGGTTTCATTTTTAGCGACTTGGGTCAAAACTTTAAAAGTTTTTTTTCCTCACGTTTTAAAGCATTCAGTGGAACTGAAATTTTATAAACACGATTGTTTTGGATGACAATGCAGTACTTTAATGATAATTAATACATTTTTTTTCTCAACACAGTCCATACGGTAGACCGAGGTAAACAAGTTCAAGACTAGAACGAACCACCAATTTCTTTGGATTACGTATAAGTCTTCCCGTATTCTTTCAATATTTCCTGGCGAACAACCTGATCACCCTGAACTTTTACTTTTACACTAGAATCAAATTTCCTGGAATTGTAAATACCATTTCTTGTACTTGTAGATGTCGGTGCAATTCTGTGGTACTTTCTCCAAAATTCACGCTGAACCGTGATTACTGACAGCCATTTTGCAAACGATAGTCTGCAAAACGCCTTTTCCAGCCAAGACGCCATTTCAACTTAAGTTCACAATATTAAAAGCATACGCGTTTTTACAATCTTGAGGTATTTGTTTTGACTGAGTTCCCCGCGTGACAACTTTATTTCCAAAATATTTTCTATGAACAGGCTACGTTTTCCCCCTGTGAATAACTTAGTGGTTTAGATTGTTGTGCTGAACGACTTATTATGTTTTATAAATGTAAATAAACAGAATACAAAGAAGGAAATAGGCATATGTTGAAACTGATCAATCAAGAGTAGAACCTGATGAAATAATGGATAGTAATTCTGATATGGAAAGTAAATTTAAGAAAAGTGATGAACATGAAACGTTTGAGTTGAAAGGAATGTTTTCAAATGCTACCTTAATAAAGTCCTTCAAGTAAAGTATGGAGCAACAAGTGTACGCAAAACACACTGCGCCCTGTCAAAAAGACAAATGCAAGAAAAAGTTCTACATGCTATTTGCTGATCATTATATAAAGGATAATAAAACTACAATAACTTAAACAAAAACTGACTGTTTTGCGTTCAAACATTATTCTTTAAATGTTAACAAAAAGTGTCCTATATTAAGACCACACACATTTGAAACATTTTAGTTCAGTTTATTGGATTATCTGTCAAATTATCAAAGAAACATTGAAAATCCTCGAAAGACGAGAAATATACTTTCTCTTAGTTAAATTATTCACTGGAATTACGATTTTCATCGTATATCATAAAATAAATTGTAAAAAAAAGTATTGGGGTGACTCAATCACCCCGCGGGACCATTAACGTTAGCATTGAGTGCGCGCCTGCTTCCAGGTTAAGCCCTACGCAATTTTAATCATTATTTTATGAAGCAAGTGGAGATGCCATCTCCAGATAATAACAAATGAGAAAGGTCTAAAGCCACACTCGACGCATGTGTGCATATGTATCACTAAAATTTTGAATGAATTTATCTGGGCCGCTTTGTTAAATATCCTTTCCACCTATTTAGCGAGAAAAGCCAACAATCACATTAGTTTTGTAACAAACAAGAAGGTTCACCACTTTATGTGTGCCTTAAAGTAACATATCTAGAATATATCTCAACACAAAATCCTAGCTCGCATTCAAGGTGGAAGTGGTAAAACAATACGGATTTCTATGAATAGTACGTTTTGCTTTTATATTACATGATCTGACTTATAACAGCACATTATTTAGCCTTTTCAAGTTTTATTCACTCAAAAAAATTGCTTTTCTTATAATATATTTATTAGTTAAAAGAGTTATATCTTTCAGTTCTTGAATTTTCTTCTCACATTCTTTGAAAAACCTTATTAATGTATTATTAGTAAAAGAGCTTTTCATAAACATTGATTGCTGCTTGTTCAATCTCAGTAGTTTAGAATACTTTATATTTGCTAAGCAATTTTATTAATAATTTTAATGATTGCCAATATATTCTTATAAATAGTTTGTCAAATTACTGCTTTAGTGATTACATTACATCTTCATTTTTATCTGCAATCGATAATAAACTCTTACAATATCTGAAAATGTCCCTGCATTGATACTCATGTTTGGAAATACAGTTTTAAGGGCAAAAGCCATTTCCCAGCATTAACTAGCAGACCTCGAAGAGGTAACCATGAACTATCGTCGTTGACAACATGAACGGCGAAACATGATATCACCAAGGAATCATCAAGTAGCCTTTAGGATTGATCTAAAAATTTCTATAAGACCATATAAAGGCCCTTCGAATCAAAGGTCCAGTCAGTACAAAAGAAAGTTTAGTCTTGTGCGTCTACTGCGAAAAAAGAGATACTTCATTGTTCGGTGTCCCTGCTAGTTTAAAAAACCGTTTCTAATTGTTCAGCATCTGGCTTTGAACGAGTGCGAATTGCGCTGTTGTGAATAATATGTTATTATAAGTGTATATACGTCTATTGGTCTTCATGTAGTTATTTGTTCGTCTTCGTCAATTAAAAAAATCTATTATTATTCAAATAATTGGAATCCTTAACTGCTTTGCAACAATATTATTTTTCCTAATGAAATGGAAGTAGTGTAAGTCTTGTTACTACTTCAGTTGAACTACGTCACTAAATAGCTAAAAATGAAGGAGGTCTAACTTAAGGTATCCGACTAGGTTGAAAAAGTGTTTTTGACAAAAAGGTCGAATTTTGTTTTATGATTGTAAAATCAAGCCCCAGCCTTTAAGATTCCAAAACAGTCTTTATTTTAATTTTACGTAAATTAGAACTCTAATTATAGCAATTTAAATAACTCATAGTAGTTGAAAACGAAACCGGAAGTAATGTAATCTGGACCGGAAGTGAGCTACATATGCAGTGTTTAATTATTATTTCCTAAAATGAAGTTTCAAAAACCAAATTTTAATTATCTGCTTACTAAGCCACAGTTTGCTAATAATTATTTCAAATAATTTTGTTGCAAACGATTGGCAACGGCATTTTAAGACTATCGCTATTTCGTGTTTGTTTACATTCGACGTTAGATTTACCACGCCTATTTTAATTCTTTTTTTTTCTCTATTTTGCTTTATTTTTGGAATTTAAATTATTTTAATTTAATCTTTAATTTATTTTAACTGAAATCATGGGTAAATGTCGCTCATATCATCCCCGTAAAAGAAAGTTTCACGGAAACCAAAATACAAGCACTGAAACTGCTTCATCTAATGAAGAAATTATGACCGCCAGTTCACTGAAGCTGCAGCAATGCAATGAGGTAAGTAATGAGGTAAGTAACATTTCAGAACATTTAACTGGAAACAGATTGATTGATCTGGAAATTTTAATTGGTATTTTTTCCTTATTGTGTTGCCCAACAAAAATGTGTACAGCAGGAAGCCTTTATCTTGTAGAAGATTCAAGGTTTGGATTATCTTCAAATTTTTCTTTGCACTGCAAAAATTGCAGTTTCATATCGGCATTTTGTACTTCTAAAAAGTTAGACAAAATGAATGAACTTAATTCTCGTTTTTTTATGGATTAAGATTGATTGGTAGATGTGTTTCAGCAGGAAGAAAACTTTGCGCTGTTTTGAATCTATCTCCCTTTCTCTCAAAGCTTGCATTCCGCCAACAAGGAAAAAAAAAAAACTCCTCAGTGCTGCTATTTCCATTGGAGAAAAATAATGAATGACGCAGCAAAAGGCATTAGGCAATTTAAAAAATCTATACATGGTATTGTAAATTGTGGTGTTTCGATGGATGGTACCTGGCAGCGTCGTGGTTTTTCTTCGCTAAATGGTTGTGTTAGTGCAATATCTGTTGATACTGGGAAAATTATTGACTTTGAAACTTTATCTCAGTTTTGTAGAAAATGTAATTCAAAGACGAAACAACAAAATGTGAAATTGCAGTGTAATCATCATAAAGGATCTTCCTCCAGCATGGAACCGGTTGGGGCTTATCGTATTTTTGAGAGGTCGGAAGATCATAGAATGTTACGATACACTGACTATTATGGGGATGGGGATTCCAAAGCTTTTGATGCCGTGAAGGACATTTACGGGAAAGATTCTGTTACGAAGCTAGAATGTATAGGGCATATTCAAAAAAGAGTTGGAACAAGGCTTCGAAAATTGAAAAGCAGAAATAAAGGACTCGGGGAAAGGTAAATTAATTGATGGTTTAATTAATAAGTTACAAAATTACTATGGGATTGCTATTCGAAGCAATATTGGGAATTTGGAAAAATGCAGTCTGCTGTTATTGCTGCCTTTTTTTTCATTGTTGCTCATCAAAACATCAGCCAAAACATGGACAGTGCCCTGTCGGAGATGAAAGTTGGTGTAAATTTCAACGGGCTAAAGCTTCAAATATTGTGTACCAGGATAAATCTTTGGGTCTGCCACAAAATATTGTTAACACGATAAAGCCTGTTTATATGGATTTGTGTGACAGAAATCTTTTAAAAAATGTTTACACGGAAAAACTCAGAATCGAACGAAAGTTTTAATGCAATTTTGTGGCAGATATTACCAAAAGAAGTTTTCGTTGAGCATCAAACATTGCGTTTAGGAGCATATATTGCTGTTGTGCAGTTTAATAATGGCTTTCAGGGATTAATATCCATATTAAATGAAATGGGTATTGTTTCGGGGTATTATACTATACGGGGACAAAAAATCTTCGATAATGAGCGTATTGCAGACTCAAAACGTCACTCACTGCCAACAGCAAAAACCTGCAGAAGAAAACTTAGGGCCATTCGAAAAAAAAGAAACATAAAAATTGAGGAAGAAGAAGGAATTACCTATAAAACTGGAGAATTTTAAGTTGTTTTTTTAATATTTACTTTATGTAACTTATAAGTATATTTTTAAATGTGTTTTTTGAAAAATGAAATTTTCACGATAATTTTTGCACGAAAACTGGGATATCTCCAGAACAATTATATAAAATTTAATGAAATTTGCAACACTTATGTTATAAGCCCTTGAGAGTGTAGCAAACCGCAGTTTTTAAGATACTTACACTTGATAACATTTTATAGTCCTTTTTAGCATAGAATAAAGAGTAATTTTGACGAAAAATCATTAACGTGAAGTTCGAATGCTTATTAAATATTTATTTTTGAAAATATTTTTTTTTTTTTTTTTAACCTGCGGTTTGCGACACTTCAGGTGGATCAATAAATGTATCAATGCAATTAAAATTACATTATGTCCAATATATATTTTTTTACGCTTTTTTTTCCTGAAATTGAAATTTTTTAAAAATTTTATTAAAATAATTTTTTTTCAGAAACAGAGGTGATGCATGGTACTTATTTCATAATTATAACTCTTTAGGCCTATTTATGTTCTTTAAAATAATAAAATTCTTCTGATAATCAATTTTGAAAAAATTGGTCTTCGAACCTAGTCGGGTGCCTTAAAACAACAAAGATATAACTTAAGTTGACCACCTTAACATTTTTAATAAATATACATATATATTTATTTATCTTTACCCGTAACAAATAATACTTTTAAATTCAGATGAAAAACATAATTAATCAGAACAGTCAAATGAAGCTACGGACCAGTTTGGAGATTCCAAATCTATATGCACAAGCACTAAAGAAAAATTCGACCAAAAATATAAGCATGAAAAAATCAAAATAACCATTAAGAAAAATAGCCTGAAACTTCAAAGATGACACGTGGCATTGAAAAAAACCAATAAAAATAAAGAGAATATCTATACGTATAAATAAATAAAAAAAACTCTCCATAAAAGAAGCTGGCTTATTTTCGTTATTTTTCTTTACAAAATTGATTTATTCTTGCTGGAATGAAGGTTTCAATATCAAAAAATGGAGGGAAAAGAATCCACGTTAGGCTTAGCAAGTCACTCATGACTGTTTTCATTTAGGATTCTATTTTTTCTCTTTACTTCGCCCTCTTTATCTTTCCAATCAAAAAGGATCACAAAATTTTTAGAACGCCTCAATTTTTTAAATTTGTTTTTTCAGAACTCTTTTTTTTATTTAAAAGTCCAAATTAAAATATCCATTAAAATGAGATATTCAGCTTTTATATACCTCATATTTATGGGAATTCTTCCAAAATTGTATCAATAAAACTTTTTTCATTTTCTCGACAAAGATTAATTTTTCTCCACAGAATATGAATAAAAACGTCCGATATTGACTTAGCATTTCAAAAATTTCGTATATTTCTCAGATAAAAACGAAAGAGAAAAAAATATATATGGATGATGAGGATTAAGCCTTTCAAAATTTCAAATATTGATGTAGCAATTTAAAATATTTTTTTTAAATTTCATCCTTAACACTTATATACTTTCTGATACTTTTTAATTGAATTGTATATGCTTTTTAACAGTGCTTTCTAAAAGTATGAAATTATTTTAGTATATGTGATGACCATGGATTATTTTTCGAAAGTGTATATTTGCTTGAATAAATTAGCTCTGAACAAAAAGAATTAATTCAGCAGTTAAAAATTTCACATAATCATCGTTTATGAAGCCAAACTTTTATCATTTAGTTTTCTAAATAGGAAATTTTTTTTAAATTTTTTTCTCATAGAAGTAAAATCCATTTCATAAATCATTTTCTTTTAATGATAGTACGAATACATTTTTAAATGTTGACATATTCAGATAATTACAGCTTTTTTATATAAAAATGTACCGATTTATTTGAAATAGAGCTCAATTTTAGAGCCAGACAATAATTTCTAATTTGAAATTTATTTTGCAATTTAAGTAACATTGCCAATAATTTCGTTATACAATACGAATGAGTAAAAATGTTGAGTATTAATATATGCTCATCCTAAGTTCGGAAATAAAAGATATATTTATCACTAAGCAAATTATTTACTTCACCTCATTATCATCATATCTGGAAAGGCAGACCCTTGTGAGCCAGTGCCTTTCTTAGTAGATTCCTCCATAATGATCTCTTGTTCACTTTTGTCCTCCAAGTTTTCTCGTTTATAATCCCAAAGTCTGATTCTACTGAATCTGCCCATGTCTGCCTTCTACACTTCCGAATCCCAGTGACTTTGAACTGCAGTACTTTTTTGACACTATTATCATTTGACATTCGAATTATATGGGCTATCCAATACTTTATATTGATTTTTATGTACTTAATGATGTGAGGTTGCTTATAAATTCAATATAATTCAAAAGTGTATCTTCTTATCCATCTGTTGTATTCGTTTACATCTCCAAATATACTTCAAAGTATTTTTCTCTCAAAAGAAGCCATTCGATTTTCTTCCACTTTTATTATTGTCCCATTCTCAGATGCAACTGTCAGAATACGGGTCTAATAAGAGTTTTGTAACTTAAAAACGGTTTTTAAAGAAATTTAGATTTTAAAGTCCTTATTTCTCAGGTATAATCGATTCTGGATTAGAATTAACTTCACCTACTTATTGTAAAATATGTGATGTCCCGCCCACTGATCTTCGATTTCCTCAGAAATGCACCAAGTTGTAAATTTTTAAAAATACTTCTGAGATACTGCATATTTTAATGGTACTGCTTTTGAGTGTTTAAGATAAAAGTCTACGAAAAGTAGTTACTAACACTGTTTGACAATGCGGTTAGCATTGCAGGACATACTTTTTCCATCTACCCATTATTTGCTAAGCTCAAATCGTCTTCTTCTGATTTACTAGACTCTGAATAACTACTAATAACTGACAAATCAGAATTAGTATCCTCAGAATGATGACGGGCTCACTGCAAAAAACGTGAAGATAGTACTATTAGAGTTGCTCCATCTCATAAAAATATTCAGAAAAAATTAATCATTGAATTTTTATATGCGAATGCGTAACGATGAAGGATGACATTTTTCTTCGTTGCATGACATGTGACGTCGACCGTACGGGCATAAAAACACCTTTGTGAAGCGACGCCATTCAAGAAGAGGTTAAGCTAAGGATAATACAGGGGTTAGTACAAAGGAGGGATACAATTTGAAAAAGATCCTATTATCAAAAGTACTGCACATATTATTTTAAGTAATATATGAAAGTAAAGAGAATGTACCAAGTTCTTTTCTGTTACAAATGTTCATTGTGTGACCCTCTTGTTACAAGGCATGCGTCCAATCTGTAATCCAATTCGCTCCATACATTTGGAACATCACTCTATCAATGGTTCTTAATGTTGCTTACTGTTAATGATGTTACTTACTGTTAACTGTCGTATCAATTGCAAATGATACGGCTTTTTCATCGTAAAATTTTCCATGTCGTTTTCTGGGGCATTCCAAGTTCACAGGTGGCAACTCTCGTAGACTTCGAACAATACTCTGCCTCACCCTTTCCAACGTTTTTATCAGATGCTTCACCGGCCATTGGTTTTCTTTTCACACAAGCAATATGTTTTTCTTCAATTGCTCATGACATCGCAGGATGATCATGTTGATTAGTGCCTCTTTTCAGTAACGATTTCTAAATGCACGTTGTGCTGAATTAAGTGAAAAAACCCGTGCTTACTCTTAAAAGCAAAAACTCTTATCTGTCACTGTCATCATGTTTGGATTATAATCACAGCGATCTTGAATGTGGCGTTAATCATTGGTGGAGAAATGAAAACTACTTTTACTTTTTCCCATCAAAATTTTTCTACATGGTGTATATTTCTTTTCAAATTCACGCATCACTTATATGCAGAAGTTTCGAAAACATGACTTTTTAAATTTAAATTCATCATTTGTTCTCATCTTGTAGTTCTTTCTATATTATTAATTGATATCTAATCATCAATTTAAATAACCATTCATCAAGAACGTGCGGTATTCTGAATCGTACTTGTACGTAAAATAATTTAGTTATATTTATGACTTTGCAATATTTCAAAATCCCTCCGATTTCAAATAAAAAATCAAAGATATCCATCAAATCAAATCCATATTTTTAATAAATATTATTTCTTTTGTGATAATATAGATCTTATTTTCTTCAATGATTTTTTTTCCCAGAACGTTTTTTTTTAATAAATTAAAACCAAATGTGAGTGTTTTTTTTTATTCCCTTATATTGCAAATTTAGTTTCACTAGGATATCTTTATACACAATCATCATATGAATTGTATTTGCATTATTAAATTGCCATACCTTGTTCAAACCAGTGCTTCTCAAACTTTCCATATTTTCGACCCAATATTCAATAATAATTTTCAACGCAACCGCCCACCCCCTCAATGCAAATATATCAATGCATTGAATTCAATAATACTATACTTAGTCGCTAAAGCTACAATACGATTTTCACCTCTTAAGTGCTACCGGCTTATATATACGTCTTTCTGAAGCACGATTTTTTCTGTGTATGTTCCATAAAATTATTCCGAAGGCCTTGGGATACAATAAAATGTCATTGACAGAGTTTCCGAAGGTTTTACTTCTATCAGAGGATTTTCTTGTATATTCTTTTTTTCACCCCACCCCCCTCCTACGCGCGCCTAATCGGTGGCAGTTTAGTCAGAAGTGAAGGAATTAATTATAAAGCGTACACATTATCAAGATAAGTGTGTTAATTTTTGTATGTAATTCTATATGTTACAAGACCATGGGGTTACCGGTAATTATTAAACTTGATCTTAACTTAGTATTGTTAAATTAATTACAAAACGCATTGTGCAGTCTTGATATATTTATAAGTGTATTTTATCAGAGCTTAAATGCTAATTTTATTTTTTTTTATTATTTCAGGTTGTATTTTTTTGTTAATCTGTTATATTTTGTATAATTTTTTTTTAAAAAAAAATCTTTTGTTTTTGTTTTAAAAATCTTTTGTTTTTGACTTTTCAATATGTGCACTCCCATTTCATAGAGTTATTACCTCCATTGTGGATTGCGCGCCCCACAATTTGACGAACACGTGCTCCAAACATTTATCATTAAAATACAGAATGCAGAAAAAAAAATATAGAAAATATTTCAGAGAAAAATAAATATTCAGAATGCACTTGACTCATGATGTTCCAGGACTAGATTAATGATATCCATATGTTCTCATTTAGAAGTTTTCAACAAATATTGAAAGAATAAAGTGTCAAATTACTACAAAAAAATTGTTGTTTAAATAACGCCAAATGTACCTTACAAATTTGAGAACTTTCCTTCAAATATCAGAAGCGAGGAACAGCGTGAACACATTTGATTTTTCTTCCCAACGAATGTCAATACATTTTCCTATGTAGTAGCTCAAAAAATAAAGAACATTAGACCCACTTCAAAAGAAGTCGTTCAAATCTATCAATATTTCATTCGATTTTTAAGATTTATAACAATGTGTTTCCTTTTAAAAAATTTTCCAGTGAATCCATTAAAGCCTCAAGTATACTTAAAGCGATTTCGACACTTTTCAAACTGTTAAATACCCAACATTCTGCAATGTCATTTTAGTACTGATAAGGAGTAAAGAAATAAAATGGAAAAAAATTCTTATTGATTTTATGCAGTTTATCATAAACGCAGGCACCGAAACAAAAAGTGAAACTTAACGTCCATGCGAGCACAGACTTAAAAGCAACTATGAAATATGACTCAACTATGCAAATTTATGCGACTTCAGAATTGATCGATGATTACAGACCTTCTCATCGAATACTGCCGATCACCGTATTTTTCTTGGAAGTGAAAATACGACAGTTGCTTTTATTCCTCTTATTTTCCCGCGCTTTTTTTATGTGTTCTTTTTCGAATATTTCTAATGAAATTTCGAGTACTTTTTTGTCGGAGTAGGAAAAGTAATAAATTAATGCTTGTAGTGCTGAGTTTTCGTGTTTTTCAATGAGGCTTTATGGTAACATTTTTAATGGTAATTTTTGTTGAAATGATTTTTAAATTTCAATAAAAGCCCTGTACATTAAGATATAGGAAATGCCGGAACAAAAAAGAGAATTGGTAAAAGAAAAATATTTCAAAATCTAATTTGGCTTAGTATTTTTTTATTTATATAAGACAAATATTTATCCTTTTATAAAAAGCTAAGAAATATAATCATTAAATTATATATTTAATTATATCATAAAACGAACTTTTGTATCAAATGAGCATTAATAATATATGTCTATGATGTCGTTATTTTTTTAATTAATTTATTGTCTGAGGAATATTATTTAATGATTTCATAAATGTACATATTCATTTTTCACTGTTGGCTCTGGTGCTCATGGCAATATTTAGCATTGGACGAGAGCTTGAACTACAAGGGTGCAAATATGGTAGCAAGGGCTGCTACTAGATGGTGCTCCCATAAAATAACTCTCTCGTTTGGGGACTAGCGCTGTCTGCAAAGTTTAAGTTGCTAAAAGTCTACCCCAATGGGGGTGAGGGGGTTTAAATGTGCAGGGTGATTATAATTAATGTCCCACATTCAAAAGGCTTTAAAAGAGGAACCACTGCTCAGAATGACTTCAAATTTGAACTGAATACAAGTGAAGTTGAAACGACATAGCATAAGGAAAAAATCATTGTTACTTTTTATGTAATTTTTGACCAAGGGTAATTAAAAACCAATTTTCCCCACACAATGTCGTATGAACTTACCGTGTTGGATGGACTCACTGTGCCACAAATGTTAAAAGTCTCATTTTTGCCCGTCAATAAACTTAAATAATCAAGCACATTGAAGTGCACAGTTGGTTTAGTGTGAAATCCTTCCCAAAGGCGTCATAACTCGATTCAAAATGCTACTTGTAGTTGAATCCACTTTTAACGCTATCTATTGATAAAATTTAAATCATTTTTTCATGCCATACAGTTTCCCTTCAAGTATATTTATTTTAAATTTGAAGTCATTCTGACGAATGGTTCTTTCTATAACGTTTGGAAAGTGGAAATAAAATTATAATCAACTTGTATCGTAATAAAGATTTTCAAATTTTTCATTGAATTTTCTTTGCGGAAGATTTTACAAAAACATTTAATAGGTTAATCTAATTGTAAGTTCGAAAAAGATTGAAAAAAGAGTAGATCTCGAGAAAAAAAATGTCTGATATTTTAATTTTCTTTTTTCAATCTTCGCTTTTTACATCCGCTGAAAATAAGGAAAACTTATTTTTCCTTTACATTACAATCGACAGCATCATTGAACAGTACAGTATTAAATTGTTTAACTGTTTTAATGTTGTCATTTTTGAGAAATTTTAAACAAGAGAAATAGCTCGTTTTGTTCGATAAAATGAAAACCATTCTTACAACATTGCACATTATAAACTAACATTTTAATTTTAATATGTCCATGTTTTTGAGAATTTATATTCCTTCATTTCCTTCATTTTAGAAAATAATACGATAGATTCAAAGTTTAACTATTTTTAATATAATGTGTGTAATCTTCATATCTAACCTCATGTTTATCTAAAGCTAAATAGATTTAGTTTAAAATAAAAAATTATAAACATTTCGGACATAAAACACCTTTAAATATGAAACAGTATAAATAAAGGATCTTAATAAAATTAAAAATGTGAAATTATAATCAATGAATAATTATAAAGGAAAAAAATATATCCCCATTCGGAATTAGAACATTGAATATATAAATATACTAGTCATTACCCACCCGCTTCACTGGGTATTTCACGAAGTTGCATATATGTACTCTGTTTACATATACCAGTATATTAATTATTGATATCTAGCATTAAGAATTCGATTGCATTGAAAAATATATTTATAGCTGTTACTCTCTCACCCCTTGATATAAAAAGAACATAAATTATAGTATCTAATTCATTTTTATGTCTAAAATCGAAGTAGAAAGATTCTTTTCGCTCACTTAACCTACTAATCAAGTGGATTTCCACCAAAGCAACTTTCAGTGGATCTCTACTCCATAAAATAAACATACGTGCTGAATTTCAAGTCTAAATCTAACAGAGCAAAAACGGAATTTTTATCATCAATACCTCGTTGACAGCATTCTTAGAGGATTTCAATTTAACAAAATAGACATGCAAACCAAATTTTATTATTATAGTCTTAGCAGTTCAAAAACGGGAATTTTGTCTATCAATACGCCCCAATAACTTTCCCCCGCTTCCCCTGGAGTTGATTTCCGTAAAATCCATTCTTAGTGGAACTCTATTTAACTAAAAAAAAAAAAGTGCTCAACAAATTTCAAGTAAGTGAGTTAAATTCAAAAACAGGAATTTTTCTATAACATGCCTTAATCCCTCGCAAACTCACTGCTTTGGGGGTCCGTTTTCGCAAAAATCTTTGTAAAATGAACTTTATTCCATGAACGGAACATACCTTCTACTTTTCAAGCAGGTGGTTCTATTAGTTGAAACGCGGAAATATTTATCTATAATGCTCCTTAATCACCCTCAGTGAACCTTGGGGATCAATTTTCCCCAAAACTATTTTGTAGCGGATCTCTTCACCATGAAAGGAATTAGCTTACAAAATTTTAAGACTGTACGTCTAATAGTTAAAAAAATGGAAATAATTATCTATAACGCCCCTTAAGTCCCCGCAACGCCACTTAGGAAACGATTTTCACAAAACCCATCTTATAGCGGATCTCAACTCAATGAATGGAATCAGCTTACGAAATTTCGAGATTTTACGTGTAATAGTTTAAAAAAGGAGTTAATTGCCTATAACGCTACTTAATTCTCCACAACGCCACTTGGGAGTCGATTTTTACAAAACTCATTCTGTAGGGGATCTGTACTCTATGAAAGGAATCCGCTTACCAAATTTCAAGACTGTACGTCTAATACTTTAAAAATGGAAATAAATATGTATAACGCCCCTTAAGCGCTCTCAACGCCCCTTGGAGGACGATTTTTGTAAAAATCATTATGTAGGGAGTCTCTACTTTATGAAAGAAATCTGCGTACCAAGTTTCACGACTTTACATCTAATAGTTTAGTAAAGGAAATAATTATCTATAACGCCCCTTAAACCCTCGTAACGCCGCTTGGGGTTCGAACTTTGCAAAATCCGTTCTTAGCTGACGTCTACTCCATGAAGGGAGCCTAACTATACCAAATTTCAAGTTTGTAGGTTTAATAGTTCTGGAGATATCGTTATTAGTCATTCAGTGAGTCAGTCAGTGAGTGAGTCGCTTTTCTCCTTTATATATATACTAGCCGTTACCCACCCACTTCACTGGGTATTTCACGATGTTGCATATATGTATACTGTTTACATATATATTAATTATTGATATCTAGCATTAAGAAATCAAATGTATTGAAAAATATATTTATAGCTGTTACACTCTCACCCCTTGATATAAAAAGAACATAAATTATAGTATCTAATTCCTATTTATGTCTAAAATCGAAATAGAAAGATTTTTTTTCATTAATAAACCTAATAATCAAGCGGATTTCCACCAAAGAAACTTTCACTGGATCTCTACTCCATAAAATAAACATGCGTGCTGAATTTCAAGTCTAAATCTAACAGAGCAAAAACAGAATTTTTATCATCAATACCTCGTTGACAGCATTCTTAGCGGATTCCAATTCAACAAAAGAGACATGCAAACCAAATTTTATTATTATAGTCTTAGCAGTTCAAAAACGGGAATTTTGTCTATCAATACGCCCCAATAACTTTCCCCGCTTCCCCCTGGAGTTGATGTCTGTAAAATCCATTCATAGTGGAACTCTATTCAACTAAAGAAAAAAGTGCTCAACAAATTTCAAGTAAGTGAGTTAAACTCAAAAACAGGAATTTTTCTATAACATGCCTTAATCCCTCGCAAACTCACTCCTTTGGGGTCCGTTTTCGCAAAAATCTTTGTAAAAGGAACTTTATTCCATGAACGAACATACCTTCTAATTTTCAAGCAGGTGGTTCTATTAGTTGAAACGCGGCAATATTTATCTATTACGCCTCTTAATCACCCTCAGTGACCCTTGGGGATCAATTTTCCCCAAAATTATTTTGTAGCGGATCTCTACACCATGAAAGGAATTAGCTTTACCAAAGTTTAAGACTGTACGTCTAATAGTTTAAAAATGGAAATAATTATGTATAACGCCCCTTAAGCTCCCGCAACGCCACTTAGGAAACGATTTTCACAAAACCCATTTTATGACAGATCTCTACTCAGTGAATGGAATCTGCTAACTCAATTTAAGATTTTTCGTCTAATAATTTAAAAAAGGAGTTAATTGCCTATAACGTCACTTAATTTTCTACAACGCCACTTGGGAGTCGATTTTCACAAAACTCATTCTGTAGGGGATCTGTACTCTATGAAAGGAATCCGCTTATACCAAATTTCAAGACTGTACGTCTAATAGTTTAAAAATGGAAATAATTATGTATAACGCCCCTCAAGTGCCCTCAACGCCCCTTAAGCGCCCTCAACGCCCCTTGTAATTCAATTTTTTGTAAAAATCATTATGTAGGTAATCTCTACTTTATGAAAGAAATCTGTGTACCAAGTTTCACGACATTACATCTAATAATTTAGTAAAGGAAATAATTATCTATAATACCCTTAAACCCTCGTTACGCCCCTTGGGTTCGAACTTTACAAAATCTGTTCTTAGCTGACGTCTACACCATGAAGGGAACCTACCTACCAAATTTCAAGTTTGTAGGTTTAATAGTTCCGGAGATATCGTGATATTAGTCAGTCAGTGAGTCAGCTTTTGAGTCGCTTTTATATATATATATATATATATATATATATATATATATATATATATATATATATATATATATATATATATATATATATATAACCCTAATTAATGATTGTAATGATGTATTTCAAAAATGATTGAATAAGCGGAATAAATTGCATCAATGTGTCTGTGATAAAGAGTATAAAGGAAATTTAAATTGGATAAAAAAATAACGAAAATGCTCGTTTGGAAATGGAATAATGGAGAAAAAATCTTTATTTTGAAAGATACAGAGTTAATATTTATATAAGTCATGTTGTTCTATTTCATTACACTAAATTGAATTCTTTGTTATTATTTGATATTTGCAATAGAAAATGTATTTTGCATTGATTTGAAAAGGAGCATTTAAATCCTTTTGAAAACCATTGAATTTGAATTATACTGCTATTCATTTAATATTTACTTTGAAATATAAAATGAATTTTATACTTGCTTGTGCAAAATATCCTATAATTTCGTAAAAATAATATTAAACCATTCAATACTATTGTAAATTATATGCATACTAAATGCTATTAAATCATGAAAGTTCAATATTTGACATAAAAATCTAAGCTATTTGGGAGGAGAATTAGAACATTTGGACATTTTTAAAATGTATCGAAGCATTTAATTTCAAATTAAAGATAAAGTGATATTATATTAAAATGAGAGATATTGCTTATTTGTTTAAAACAAAAGTAAATATTCGAAATTAAACATTATAATTTCATAGTTTCATGTTATATAATGTTTTCAATCCTTATGAATTAGTTAATGATATATTAAAATGTGTATTACATTACCATTTTTATAATGAATATTATGTTACTTTTTCTATATTGAACAAAATGATAGTATCAGTGCTATTCTTTTTATTTCAAAGAATATGAATAGTTATGAGTGCATTCGAATTTATTTATTAATTAAATATTAATTAATAAAAAGATCGAAATAAATTTTATTATTGAAAAAGATGAGTTTGAATTACTGATATAAGTAGTCAATTCTATTACATTATTTTATTAATGAATAATGCATTACGATTAAAAAAATTTTATTAATGAAGGGAAAATAATCCACGTTAGGCTTATGAAGTCATTTATCACAAATTTTCAAAAACAAATGAGTTTTAAGTTCATATGATTTAAATTTTTTTTAATAAATTATTTTTTATGAGAAAGGCATTGCAAATTAAAGATACAGAAATGAATTTTCTTGCTTGAATGAAAACCCGAATATAAAAAAATGGAGGGAAAAGATTCCATGTTAGGCTTAGCAAGTCACTCATGACTGTTTTCATTTTTTATTATATTTTTGGTCATATTTTAACTTCTCTTCATTTTTTAGATTAAAAAAATATCTAAAAATGCATCGAGATTAAAGAATATGAAATTGTATGAAAAAAAATCAAATGAATTTATGTTGTACAAATTCCCCCAAATTTTGCTTTGATTTTTAAATCAAAACAATCAACGTTTATTTATGATACATAAAAGAATAAATCACTAAAATGTTAAGACTTAGAAGCACTTAGAAAATAAAAACATGAATAAATAAAGGTATGATGAGAAAATTATGCTGCGAGAAATACACTTATTTATTTTTGTCTGAATTAAATCAGATGTAATATGAATTCAGAAAAATGTAAAACTGTGCTTATGCCTCATTAAAATGCATGTGATTTCAAATGCAACATAAAAAAAAATTAATGACATTTAATGTTGTAAAAGAAGAAGGAAAAAGAGACAGTGATATACTCGGTAATATTATTCCTGTGTAAAATTGAGCACTTTATAATAAATTTTTAAAGAAATACATTACCATACGAAGCGTAAGAAATATAAATCCATACAATCAGCATTATAGGAAGAAACAGACCTAATTTCAAAAACATCTCACGAAATTTTCAAGCAGGTGATTTGCCACCAGATACGAGGAAAAATTCTAAATTTACATAGTTTAATGAATTTAAGGTTGAATTGTGCAAATGGAACAGTTTTGAGACGAATGGGGAGAAAGATGTTTAATGAAAATTCAGTTTGCTTTGCTAAGTGACAAGGTTTGAAAATGATGCAACGTGCAAAATGTGTGAGCAATTTAAATACAAAAGCAGGTGTTTTTCTCTTGCTTGGAAGTAAAAAAAAAGACATTAGCAGAATTCAAAGTAGCTTTGATATACTTTAGATTAGATCTCATTCTTCTTTAGCGTTGGAGTGTTTACGTTATTTTAACTTCTCGTTTATTTTTTTAATCTCGGTCTTAGCATCTGCATTTTACGCAAGACAATATTTTAAAGTTTGCATTAGGAACGTGAAATCTTTTTTTCTTTTATTCTTTTTCCTGTTGTTTTCTATCTTTACAATGTATTTAAAGTAGCTGATTTAAAATATAAGACATTTTCACTTTTTTTTTACCTATTAGATTTTGCATTTTCTCTTTCTAAAAAATGTATCGTTAAAAAACTGAAAATAAATCATTTTGATTCATTGATAGTATTGTTTAGAATGTAACGCATATAAAAAGAAATATATTTTAACAGGTATTTAAAATTCACTCGTAAAATTCAATTTATTCATGAATATTAAAACGTGCAGAATTTTTTAAGAAACCATATTAAAAATATTAAGATCCCTTTCAGTATTAATAAGAAAAACATTCCATTTTTTCTATAACAAGATTTTTTTCGAAACATTTGTTGATTGTTTATTGTTTGTATCCATATTTTTTTTATTCTTTTATTACTCCCATTTTTTTAAAAAATTTTCTTTGTTAAACATTTTGTTTTAAGTTTTTAGACTGTTGTAATTTAATTTAAGTAAATGTTACGTACTCCTTTGCAATTAATTGTTTTTAAACTTGTACAAAAGTCATTTAATTTTTATTAAATTTCATTTAGTTATACTAAATTATATTCTTTTCTAATTCTAACTCTTAAAGCATAACGTTTTGCTTTTATTTAATTTTCCTCCTTTCATATTGGCAACATTCAATATGCAGAAACATATGAGATATGCATATTAATCGCTTCACTTACAATTTTTTTAAAAAAAAATAGTAAAAAAAAATCATCAATTTTTTTAATTTTATTATTAAATACAAGGAAACAAAACAAAACAAAATATGTAGGTTTTACGCTGAGTTTTTAATATTTTACAG
Source organism: Trichonephila clavipes (assembly GCA_019973935.1). Taxonomy (NCBI): domain Eukaryota; kingdom Metazoa; phylum Arthropoda; class Arachnida; order Araneae; family Nephilidae; genus Trichonephila; species Trichonephila clavipes. Next base: position 1,045,795 of record BMAU01019922.1, read on the forward strand.
GTGTAAATGCATTTAGTTTTAATATTAGCATTCTATACCGATTTAGCTCGGTCAAATAAAAAATATTGAAATAAAGGGTTTTTTTTTTAGAGGTATAGAACTTTAAATTGCAATAAAACAACGATGTATTATTCGATTGACAGGAATTTTTTTTATTCGAAAGATAATCTTGTGGCATTACATTTTAAATATGATTTATGGCATATGACTGCCACTTCAGGCTCGGATGTAGTCCTATCTGGACGTCCAATTTTCGATGACTTTTTCCAGCATTTGTGGCCGTATATCGGCAATAACAAGGCGAATGTTGTCTTCCAAATGGTCAAGCGTTTGTGGCTTATCCGCATAGACCAATGACTTTACATAGCCCCACAGAAAATAGTCTAGCGGTGTTAAATCACAAGATCTTGGAGGCCAAATCACAAGTCCAAAACGTGAAATTAGGCGGTCACCAAACGTGTGTTTCAATAAATCGATTGTGTCACGAGCTGTGTGACATGTTGCGCCGTCTTGTTGGAACCACAGCTCCTGGGCATCATGATTGTTCAATTCAAGAATGAAAAAGTTAGTAACCATGGCTCTATACCAATCACCATTGACTGTAACGTTGTTTGGCCTTCATCGCTTTTGAAGAAGGATTCCACCAGCCCATAAAGCGCACAAACAGTCAGTTTTTCTGGATGTAACGGTGTTTCGACATACACTTGTGGATTAGCTTCACTCCAAATGCAGCCGTTTTGTTTGTTGACGTAGCCATTCAACCAGAAGTGCGCTTCATCGCTAAACAAAATTCGCTTATGAAAATCGGGAACAACGGCAATCTCGTTTTGGGCCCATTCGACGAATCAACGCCTTACTTGATCATATTTAAAATGTAATGCCACAAGATTATCTTTCGAATAAAAAAATCCATGCCAATCGAATACTTCATCGTTGTTTTATTGCAATTTAAAGTACGATACCTCTAAAAAAACACCCTTTATTAGTCTTTGTATGATAGTTTTTGAAACAAGGGACAACATAAAGTGATACCTGACATTTTGTACAATGATATCTGGTCTCTTTTCTTACTGGCCTACCTCTGGAACTTTTTTACGAGAGCACAGGGTACACTGTCTCATTGGATTTGATTTTTTTTTCAGTAGCAGGAATAACACCTGGAAAATGCGCTGAGGTGAACGAAGTGGTGAAAGACTAATGCTGGGTTTTCCTGATGTGTTAAAAATCTCTTCACGATGATTTTCTGAAATTGTTTTTTCAGCCAGTTCCATTCTAAATTGTTTAAATGATGGGGAACCTCCTGCGTTTCTGTACAAAATGTAGGCTACATACAAAAGCATCACTTCCACTAGTTTCAATGTGTCCACCTATTTATAATCCCTCTGAAAAATCATCGCTTTCACTATCTCGCACCGTTACCGTTATTTTACTTTTTTTCACACAAAACGCAACTATATTTCTTTGTACATTACTAATTCACAAGCCGACCTGTATTAAACAATAGGGAAAACACGTGACCTGCCCCACCAAAAGATTCGCAAAACCAACAAAAATTTGCAAACTGCCAATCAAAGTTGAATATTTCCCTTCATTTTCTCCAGGGCAAGTAAAACCGTAATAAAACAGATCGTACCGACAAAGTCTGCTTCTCCCGAGTTTTCTCGGGATAATAATTAACTGCATTTTATATACGAACCCGTGATAACTCGAGATAATCAGGCAAGCGGTTAAGATATTTTTTGAATATCATATCTACATTCAAGTACAAAAAATTAGTAGAAACAAATTGAAAATGCATGATTCTAGAATTTATTTCGCAATTCATTTGCAACATGACAAATTATTTTTAATGTTTACCCTTTCTACGGCTATTGTCACATTTTTCTTTTATTTCTTGAACAATTTTATGTCTTCTAATAAAAGTTCCATTCATTTTATGGTTTTTCCCCTCTGAAATATGTTTAGTGCATTTTTTTCAAATTGTTTAATTAGATCTTAATTCGAAATGTTCTCGTTATTCTTTTTTACTCTTTGTTTTTTTTAGCTGTGTAAAAATCAAACAAAGTAATCAATTCTTAGAAAGAAAAGCAATATGAGAAATCATCGGAAGTCACATTAAATTGAAAAATTCTAAAAAATTAACATTATAGGTTTCATTTTTTAATTTGAGCCAATTTCCTGGAAATAGGAGAAATTAAGTTTCTCCATAAAGGAGAATGGATATTCGGCTCATTTCGCCAAAATTGATTTCCTGTTTTTTTTACCAATAGATGATAACCAAAGCGGTTTTTCTGTCTACTTCAGCGCTTCTCAAAGTGTGGGACACACCACCCTAGGGGGCGTGATAAAGCTGGGAAGGGGGTGAGAGCATATTGAAAAGCTGAAAGCAAAAGATTATTTTAAAAAGTCATTAATATATTGGAAGTAAACAAACGCAAAATACATTCTGGAATAATAAAAAAATTAAAATAAAACATTTACACTGATATAATACACTTATAAATGCATCAGTACTTCACAATGTATTTTATAATTAGTTTAACAATATTAAGCTAAGAACAAGTTCTCTATAATTACTAGTGACCTCATGGGCTTGTCAATTTATAAATTATATACACAAATTAATACTTATCTTGATAATGTGTGCGGTTTATAATTAATTCCTTAACAGCCCATTAAATATGCGCGATATGCTGTCTAATGGCAACATTTTGCACGTATACATGGTTATATGGTGTATAGGGAGAGGAGAAAAGGAATGAATAAGAAAATCCTTTGAAATAATCAAATCCTTCGAAAAGACTACCAAGGTAATTTTTTTTATTTCAAAGCCTTCAGAATAATTTTATAGATAGCGGGGAACTGAAAAAATTGTATTTAGAACGACGCATGCATACGTTCGAAACAATTTACACACTGGCTGAGCGCGAGACGTTCATATACGCCGGCGATACAAGGGGACATGGTACGATTTACGCAAACATTTTTAATTTAAGGATTTTTAAAATTTTTCTGGTTGCTTCCTATATGTGTATAATATGCAAAACGGATTTTGCGCTCCAAATTTCATAACCTAGTTTTGTATAGTTTTTTAAGGAAAAAAACTTTGAATTTATGAAGTGATTTTAAAATGCTACTCATCCCCCCTACAAAAATTTACGTACGTGTTTTTCAAACTGTTGGGGGCGTGATAACTCTAGATGGGGGCGCGAATATATCGAAATCTCGAAAACAAACATTATTTAAAAAATTATGAACTTTCTGAAAGGAAGCCAAACAAAATAATAATAATATATTTTGACATAATAAAAAAATACACTTTTACAATGATATTACACGCTTATAAATGTATCAGTACTGCACCATTTATTTCATAATTAATTAAACAGCACTAAGTCAAGAACAAGTTTAATAATTACCAGTGACTCTATGGGCACGCCATAAAATTATATTCAAATTTAATACTTATCTCAATAATTTGTACGGTTTATAATTAAAGTTGAATTGTAGATTTAGATCAAAGTATATTATTATTGAATTCAATACATTATTATTGTATGTAAGAGGGAGCACGATGAAAATATTGATAGAAAATTGGGTCGAGAGTATAGGAAGGTTGAGAAGCACTGACGTACACGCATGAAATCTGATTTGCAAGTACGTCAAACTATGTATAGCAAAAGTTGGTATGGATTTTGCGATAACATGATTGTTATTCGTACGATACCTCTTTTTATGGACTCTTATTGAAAATTCCTTGAAAAATATAAAAATTTTGAGTTCAATTATATTTTAAAAAATAAGTATTCATTTGATTCAAAAATGCTGATGGCATTAGTAAATATAAAATGGCAATAGCAAAAAAAGAAAGAAAAGAAAAAATCAAAGCATTGGCACAAAAGAAAAAAGCCTTAGCACTTTAAATAAAGACAAACAAGTTATTTTATCTTTCTGAGATAAGTGAGTTTAGAGTTTATATTTGCCATAAGGATATGAATAAAAACGATCGAAAATACTATCATAATTCTGCGTTTTTTTAACTTTAGAGCTTTTAAATTTTATGAGGTTATAGAAAAGTATATACAGAATAATTAAGGCTAAAAAAAATTAGATTTAAATTTTTGACCAATTTTGATCAACTGAATCGTAATGTGTGTCTCCTCAAGAGCTTAAATTCGTATTGCAGCTTTAGCAACAAAGTAACGTATTATTGAATTCAATGCATTATTATTGTTTGGAGAGGGACGCGATAAAAATTACGATTAAATATTGGGTGGAAAGTATTGAAAGATTGAGAAGTACTGTCCTACTTTAATCTTTAATTTTGAATACGTCTTTTTAGAAAGCAGGGTATGAAGGCTAAAGGGCGTAGTTAGATAGGTGATAACCTTGTGCTCCTAAGATTGCGAGCTTGACCCCGTCCCATGCCGGTATATTTTCATGATGTGGATAATTAGCAGCATATATGTCGTATGATTATGCGGCATCTTAACTCCTTAAGTGCCACCGGAGTATATATGTGTTTCGCTCAATCGGTGCAATAACTGTCCTTTGTGTGTATTGTTATGACTTTGTGTTAAGATTACTTAAAATTGTGTAAATAATTTATATCTGTAGATGTAATACGTTTATGTATTTATTTAATATTAAAATTGTAATATTTGCAAACAGTGCTGTTCCTTACATTATAAAGGCGATTCAATGGTGAAATCGTGGCAAAAAAAAGCAAAGTTGGCCTCATTTTTGGTGAGTTTGCGATTATATGGACACTTTTGGAAATTACAGGAGAAATTTGCCAATATCAAGATGTATGAAGCAAGCGTATTTTTCGAATAAAATCCACAAGGTCTATAAATAGAGAGTCATTCGCCGAAACAGTTTGTCTAGTTTTGACTGTGAAGAGTTGACCACCGATTAGTGATTACTTCGGCTTTTGAACAGATTAAGCGAGTGCTTGCAAATAATCTTTAAACATATTTGAATCTTAGACACTGATAGTTGTGTCTGAGTGCCGTAGAAGGTGTGAAGGCCTTCTGAGATTTATTAAGGATTTTCGAGTTTTTTATCTTGTTTTTCAAGGATTGTTTTCCGACAACTGTCTTCCCCTTTGCGACTGATTTGCATAAAATCCTCGTACCCCGATCAACGTATCAATATAGAAGCATTTTCAAAATACGATATCTTCTTCACGTTGCTATCAGTGAAACTATTCCGAAGGCTTTGGAATGCAATAAAATGAGCTGGGCGCGAATATTTTATTTAAGAGAAAAATTTGCCTTTTTTCTTTTCTCTTTTCCCACCAATACATCACATGCACGTACCTATATGAAAAAAGGTGGCACTGCAGAGCGAATTGCGTAACTTTTATTTGGCAGTTAAGGAGTTAATGCAAGGGTGGGCAGACTTTTACACGGTATGGTTTACTTCTAATTTTTTCTAACTCTTGCGCGCCACCCAGGAAGATAGGTGGGATGAGCTAAAAAAGCTGAACAATACTTATAATATAACAATAATAAATTCAGAATATGTACATGTACTTATTTACATAACTAGTATAAAAAAACTTACCCTTTTAAAACCCCATTTTCGACAAAACCCAAGATATAAACATAATAATTATATCCAAAAATTTAATGATATTAATTATGATGCCTTTTTATAAAACAATTCAAAATACCGTAAAAAATAAATCATTTTCATTCAAAGTTTGTTCTAGTAGTTAATGTGTCAGTAGAAGATTTTGTTTTTGAGTTGATCAACATTAAATTTTCCCTTTTAGTAGGTGTGGAATAAAAACATATTTCTGTGGCTGGCATCGCAGTGATAACATTTCCCATCTGTAGTCGCAGAGAATGTATTAACTGTCATCGTGTTCTTTCAATAATGGTACATGTGTCGTCTACACCAATGGGGTCTTCAACCTTTCACGCACAATTGCAAAATTAATTGCCATTTAGAATAACCAGTGGACCACATCAATAAATTAGTAATGATCCGCGAGCCACGTGACTACCAAAAAATAGTACAGTCAGGAAATTTACATATAAATAAATTCAAAGAAGTTTAATTAAAGTCGAATTTGAATGCTTTGAATCCACCAAACCTGTTAAAGATAAGAATCGATGCACCATTTTCATAAAATTTCTGAGATTTTATGCATAGTCAGATTTTTTATATTGAAAATACGGTGAAATTTTTGAAAGATTCGTCATTTTCAAAAAATTTTCTTCTCAAATGGATATCAACTATATCAGTGAAATGTTTTAAATATCAAGAATAGCAAAATAAATGGAGTTTCTCACCAAAAAAACAGACGAAGCCATTTTTTTAAAAAATACCTCAAATTTTAATGAATGGACTCTGACATGCCTTCAATACGGCATTCACTAGTTACGTGTTGCTAGATCCCTAGTCTTCACATAGTCGCATGCATTGTGAAGAGCCCATACTCCAGTTTAGCTGGTGTCGGTGTTCGAGAAATATGTATCTTTTAGTATGCAAATCTAGATCTTACGTGAAAGCAGTCACCCCAATATGTCTTGGCGGTCCACTGGTCGATCGCGATTGACTTCATGCCCACCCCAGTTGAAAGATTCTTCCAGTGCCTGTTCTGCTTGGGTGCTTTCGGTAAAATTGAAGGAGGAAAATGGGGATCAAAATTATATGGAGGCAATTAGTATCTACTTATATGGTACAGCACAAAAATATGACACCATCTCCCGGGGAATATACTAGGTTTGCAATGGTAGTTATCACAGTGCTTCTCGAAATTTCAACGTTTGCGACCCTATTTTCAGTTATTATTTTCATCGCAACCCCTCCGTACGATAACACTGTACTAAATGCAATAATAATGCTCTTTGGCGCTAAAACTATAATACGACTATAATTATAAACCACACAAATTATCAAGATAAGTGTTAAACTTTGTATATATAATTTAGTATATGACAAGTCCATGGGAGACCCTAATAATTATTAAACTTGTTTTTAATTTTGTATTGATAAATTAACTATCAAAAACATTGTCTAGTACTGATAAGTTTATATCAGTATAAGAGCACATTCCATTTTTTATTATGTCAGAATGTATTTTGTTTTGCTTCCATTCAGTATTTTAAAAACTATTTTTTTAAATCTTTTATTTTCGACTTTTCCGATATGCTCGCTTCCTTTCCCCACTTAGGGTTACCCCGCTCCTTTAGTAGGACGCACCCCGCCATTTGTGAAACACCGAATTACCAATTTGCACCCCCATTCGAAATAAACAAATCATTCAAATTGATAAAATTTATAGTTACATCTATGAATAGAATCAATTAAGAAAAAAAAAATGTGGGAAATTTTAGAATTTCTTAAGCTGGCGATTTAAGAGAAATAGTTCGTTTATAATTGCTATTCGTTGCTGTAAATAAAAAAATATTGATAATCTCCATTTTTAATGTATGTCAAGAGTGAGTGAGTGAGGGAGAATTTTACTAATGACGCACTTTATAGGTCTATGCATATATATGTCGAGGGCTTATAGACCTCAGTCAAGTAACGAGGAATATACCTCTCTCCGGACTTCCACATCACCATAATGAGAGGATATCAAGTCTCGACAGATTCAACGTTAAAGTGAAGCAAGAAATTAGTAAGCAAAAGTTAGATTTTAAGCAAAATTAAATGAAAAATATTAATCAAATACATTTCATTTATTAAATAATAAAAGTATTTATAAATAACTATTGCATCCTTTGATTTAATTAAGGAAGAAAAATTGTAAAATGACATTGCATTTTGAATTAATTTTTGAATTTGAATTGATATGAAAATCCGTTTTTAATATCAATGCTTTAGCTGACATTTTGCACAAAATGGCATCTATTTTTATTGTATTTTTTTCTTTTGGAGTTTCCTCCTTAAGAATCTATTTTCATATAAATATACCCCGATACGGAAATTTATGAAGCCTAAAATGTGTGCAAGCGTTAACAAAAGTGTTTTGCTGTGTTCTGCGCATGCGCCAAATCACTGTCGGAAGGAAACAGTCCGTTCGTCGTTTTTAAATTTACGATCCTTCTCTTCTTACCGAAATCGAACAAAGAAATAATTACATAATAAGAAAGATTATATATATATATATTACAAAGTAACGATATTTTACATTTTTTACGATTTCTTCAAAAATGAGTCAATACTGATGCGTTTTCATGAAAAGAATGTTTGAATCGTTTTCTACGAATTTCTTATCAGTGTAATGAATCGACATTATGTACTACAAAAGTTCATACTACTTTGATCTTAGAATCAGGGACTTAAAATGCAAAATATGCCGAAAACATTTTGTGTATGATTGTTTTCTTTCTTTCTTTTCTTTTGTTCGAATTATTCATAGACACATTTGTTAAATTTTTGTAGGACTTACTTGTTTTTGATGTCATCATGATTATCATATTTTACACATGAAATATGTGTTTTACAAAATCTTTTTCTGTGTGTGTACTTTTGGTAAACCATTCCACCGGCGCAGTCAATTAATTCACCAAAAATGATACAATAAACGCCAAATGGAATATTCCTGTTAGTAACCTTATACCACTACAGTTTCAGAACAAGACGTGGTTTTTTTCTTCTCAGTAACGTCACAATATACAAAAATCGGGTGAAAAACCAATGGGAACTAATAATTATTCATATTTTATGTGTGTGCATGTATTGTGTACTGTCGCCAATAAAATGAACTTGGCGTGATTTGAACCGGTAAAACGGAAAAGTACCATGGTTTTTGTAATTTTTTAAAATTATAAACGGGAAATTAGAACATTTCTTTATTATTGAAAACGAGGATATTTTTTCAAAATATCAATAAAATTTTTATACTTCATATCTGACAATCAATAAAAGACAATTTTCATCATCATTTTCAAAATAGTTTTCTTGTATTTAATTTTTTTTTGTTGCTTTCCATCGAAATTATTTTTATTGGAATTTCTCAGCTAGTACACGAATCAATTTTTGCAAAAAAAGAATCATTACTATTTTCATGTTTCTAGCAAAGTCATTTATGCTTCATAATTTTTGTTGTTAAATATTTCCCTTATAAAAATATAAGCATTTACTGTATTTATTTTTCAGTTAAACTTTACTATTATTCCACATTTTAAAATTTATGATGGTATATAAATTCGCCAGAAATTAATTGTGTAATGCCTTTCAATGATCTTGTTATATTTATTAAGTTTTGATATTCTGAATCTGGCAGTGGAAGGTTTGCTTTTTTCTGGGATTTGTGAGAATTTAAACTTGTCTTTTTTTGGAGAAAGGTGGCTTTTATCCAAATTGAATTTCTAGCATCTTTATTTTATTTTGAATTTTTAACAAAGCAAAAGAGTACTTTTTCACTATTTACTTTTTTCATGTTGAAAAAAAGTAAAATTTTAATCAATATAATGACAAACTGATCAAATGAAATTCTAAAATTAAATTTGTCTTTCTTTCTTTTTTGTTTTTAATCCTGTAATTTTTGACTACAGGAATGTATCTTTTCCTCGATTTAAAACCTTTGCAAGTTTGTCATTTGCACGCGAATATCTTAAAAAAACAATTACTAGAAATTTTATTAATGTTTGTCTTATTTTTTTTCTAATATAATATATTATTTTTGTTAAATTTTTCTGTGTTTTCCTTACAACTAAGTACAAGAACTTATGACAGCTGAAATCAGTTTTAAAGGAAAATATTAATTTTCTTAATTCTTAAGTTATTCGACAACCCTAAAATCATGATTTTTTCAAGATTTTATTTTATAGGCCATATTATTTTATTTTAATTTTCCGATTACTAGAACAAAACCTAAAAGTTTTTTTTTTTTGTAAAAGCAGATACCATAACTTTACATAAGATGTCAAACTTTAAAATATGTAGTGTTCGAAATGTGTGTGTTTTTCGAAAAACTCAAACGGGGACAGCGATTGGTAAAAAATATTTTAAAATAACTTGCTGAAATTTGCTATGTATGTTCGGTATAACAGTAGAAGTGTTTTAAACTTCAGATTTATCAATCACTGTTTTATTACAAAATTTACAGTTCGTTATTTGAATATAGTCCCTGTGTTTTTAAGCAATTTCATATAACAACTGAAATAAAGTGTCCTTGTTTTTGTAGAAATGAAAATATCCTGTAGGCCATTTCTCAAAAAGGAACAGCAAAGTAATACATCAAAATTTAAAACTGGAAAATTTGTTCATTTACAGTTTCTACAGTAAATAAATCCATACTCCTTCCCCCCTCCCCGGGAAAATCTCCATATCTTCATTTTTTTAAAAAAAAAACACCTGTCGCACGTGTTCAGATACCTTAAGTACAATGAAACATCGTATTTTTGTGATACTCAAGAAAAAGTTTGTTTTAATCTAGTGTTATTTTAAATGAAGACATTTTGTTTACGAAAATAAACAAAAAAAATTATAAAAATTAAACTTATTCTGTAAAAAAAAAGGCGAAAAAGAATTTTCAAAAGGCTAAAGATGAAATGGATGATAATCCCAAACCCTGCAATTTATGTAAAAAAATTTTTAATAACTAGTATCTATGATAACATATTGAATTTTGAAAATACACAGGCTGAGATACTTCTCAAAGTTTTATGAGATTTGCCATAAATGTAATAATATAACAATATAAATCATTCAGGAGTTAATAAAACTATAAGCAAGAGCATGCGCATATTCAGATCATGATTTGGTATCATTATAGAGTGAATCAGTAAAATGATTATTATTATGCGTTGTTGTACCTTCCATAGATTTGTACATGAAATCATAGCGCACAAGGTAGTTTAAGTTTCAAAATGTTGCACTTAACATAAATTTGATTCTTCAGGGTTCGCCTATTTTAAGATTATTCAACATACAGGATGCATTTTAAATATTCATATTAGTAATGAAAGCTATTACAAAGCTGCTCCGAAATTACAACTACCGATTTAGAAGACGCGACATGATGCATATTTGTTATGCGTTCATTTACATTACTTAAAACAAGAGATGTTATAGAAAATAGAACAGAACATTATCGAATTTGAATTCAGCGAAATAGTTGAAAATATTTTTTAACCATATTTGTTTATAATTCATTTTCATATTTAATTGGCACCATCTTGACCCAATTTCAAGTGTTACAAATAATTTTGAGGATGCCCGTTAGCTGTGTCATATTTTTAAAATGAGTTTTTCTGGGTGGCGTAGTTGGTTTGTCTCTGGCCTTTTGTACCGAAGGTTGCGGGTTCGACCCCGGTTTAAGTCGATGGAATTTCATGATGCAGAAAATCGACAGAGGACATTTTGACATTTTGTATGATTATACGGCATGTAAGAGATCTCTAGGGGGTGCTCTGGGCAAAATTAAATCCTAGTATAGGTCTGCATCAGAGCTCATGTGCTCTAGGGAGGAAACTTGGCGTCAGAATTATCTGTGGTGATTGGTATCCGCATATATAGCACCGCACTAAATATAGATACCTGCTTTCGGTGAATGTACTAGGTAGATTGATGAACTGTGTTAATAGCTGTTCATAATCTGCCTTTAGAAAAAAAGTTTGAACTTTAGAATGACCTTTTAATAATGATGATGTCATGAAATATTGCAAAATAATAAGCAACTGTAAACGTTTCTTTTGCTGAAACTACACTTCACTTTTAAGTACCAGGTGAGCCAAAAGTTCGTTCAAACTTTAAAAAAATTATAAAAAAAGGAACGAATAAGAACAAATAAGCGCGGTTTGCAAGAAAGACATTACAAGAAAGTTGGATTTTCTTTAATGCAAAATCATTTTAGTTAAAAACATCACCGGTAGAGGGCTTTAACAATCTAAAACACAACGTACATAACAATACAGTCAGCGCCACTGAATTATCCTTGTAATAACAATTGTTTAATATACATTCAAAACATTGTCCAATACAACTAATGCGGCCATGCGATCGTGATATTTTCCCCCATGACAGGGACGTTTTAAAACTGGTTAAGAGTCTGCACCCCTTCACAAATATAGGTCCCACCGATGACCCTTAAAATTAGATAGCATACGTTGTAAAATACTCGTACAAACTGTAACACGAAACAAACAAATGTGCATGACTTACTATCGTATAAATTAGATCGAATGACTGCCGCTCTTTGATTTAATTAGTAATGATGGTAGTTGATCTAGACCAGGGGTGTTTAACACACACGTGGCCCACAAGTACGTAAGTTGTGGCCCGCTGACTCTTTTTAAAAACTTATAAATATCAGGTTTTAAAAGATTTATATTTTGAAATTTATTCGAAGGAATTTTACATATATATACACTCTGTCGCAAAAAAATATATGCACCCAGAAGAAATCAAGCTACAATCACGAAACTCGGCAAGAATGTAGTCTGGTAAGAGATATGCAAATGATTTAAATTTCGAAGCCAATGAGACAAGGCTAAGTGTGCTATGCGCATATTAGTTGCGCAACTGGGAGAGTTTAAAAGCATGAGTACGAGCGCCATACGGCTATCCAAACGAATCTGATGACTTTGATAGACGATATTGAGATAGGATGCCTCTAAGACGTAAAAGTACGAGCAGCTGACGGACTTTGATAGGGGCCGTATAATAGGCCTCAGAGAAGCAGGTTGGTCGAATAGACGTATCGGCCGCCACCTCGGTCGGAGCGATATGGTAGTTGCTCGGTGTTAGCAACAGTGGATCACAGAAGGTAGAGTGTACCGTCGCGGAGGGTCAGGACGTCCCAGGAACACAAATGATCGCGAGGATCGTGCAATCAGAAGAGTGGCCACTTCGGCACCAACAATGTCGCTAGCATCGATTCAACGCCACTTACCTCCTTCCAGACATCCAGTGCCATCAAGAGAAACCATAAGGAGACGACTGACCGAAGTTGGCTTGAGGAGCCGACGTCCGCTAAGACGCTTACCACTGACCCCACATTATAGGCAGTGTCGACTGGATTTTTGCCGACCTCGGGCAACTTGGAGTGTGACAGACTGGAGACGTGTCATCTTCAGTGATGAATCCCGATTCAGTCTCAGTGCTGATGACCACCGCACACGTGTCTGGAGGCGCACCGGCCAGCGATCCGATCCGGCATTTATTGTCGAGCGGCATACAGCAATTTCACAAGGTGTGACAGTGTGGGGAGCAATTTCTTGGGACACACGATCATCTTTAGTGGTCCTTCAAGGCACTTTGTCAGCTCGCAGATACGTGGACGATATTTTAACGCCGATTGTGCTACCCATGCTATCAAGTCGCCCAGGTGCCATTTATCAACAGGATAATGGTCGTCCACATACGGCGCGACTCTCCCAACAATGTCTTCAAGGATATGACGTCCTACCATGGCCTTAGGTCACCAGATCTATCGCCAATAGAGCATGTCTGGAACGCGCTGGGAAGGCAACTGCAGCCGTCCCAAGATACAGGAGAATTAACTGCGCAGATGCAAAGACTATGGCAGGATCTTCCACAGGGGGTTAGTGATCTAATTGAATCGATGCCACGCCGAATTTCGGCTTGTATAGCTGCCAGAGGTGGCTTTACTACTTACTGATTTTTAACCTTTTGCAAGCTGTAACCGCTTAATAAAATGATATTTTGTTCTGAATTTTTAATCATTTGTTTATTTTCATATACACTACATGCATACCAAATTTCGTGAAAGTAGCTCAATTTCTTCTGGGTGTATATATTTTTTGCGACAGAGTGTATATGTGTGTGTGTGTGTAATAACTCCAATCATTTATTTGTAACAGCTCTTGCATTATTTATTGTCCAGTCCTTCACGACAACCATGTAATTATTTTAATTGGTTACCCGCCTCCCGGGGACATTTGAAACTATCTCCATCTACCTCCTAATTCACGTGATGTCTCGCTGCCTATAAATACCGAGATCTGGAAATCACGCGCTCTCTTCTCTTCTGCTCTCGCCTATCTGCAATCATGTAGCCAGCTGGCTGCCACACGTTGTGTCTTTGTTAAATGTAACGCCTTCCTGCTATTTGTTTATGTGGTTTTCAAGATGTGAATAAACTGGAATAATGTTCCAAACTGCCTGTTCAATAGTACTGAATACGTAACATCAATCAGCATAGACAATATATCTAATATACAGTCATTCACTCGTCATCTCGGCCACGCCCTACCTTCGGTTTACCACATTAAATTCTACCACTCGCCACGACAAAATACGGCATAGTATGCCAGGCTATAAATTTCTTTATATATATATACAATGTATTTGCCTGCTACCTGTTCTTGTTTTAAAATAAATCCTCTTGTGATAATAGAAATCTCCTTTAGATTAAAATAGGTTTATATTTTATCAAACAGTTACATTTTATTTTTCTATAATAAATTACTTTTTCATTATATTCCTAATTGCATTATGCGTATCCTTTACTATGGGTGGTACATGATTCTTAGTGTGTGCGACTTTCATTTCTCCTCCTCCTTTTCTGTTTGTAGGGCTCAAAAAGCAAGAGCCAGTCAGATAGGTTTTTTAAAGCTTTAAAAAAATATTTAGGAAGTGTTAAGATAAAGTACAATGTATACTTAATCGTTTGCGAATGACAGCACTATCAAATTTCAACAATGAGTAATGAAAGATCAATTCAAAAGGAACACCATAATTTTCAAGAAAATGGCAACACACACTGTTATATTTTAAACATTATTTGATCATTGCATTATTCTATTATAAAGGGTGTTTTTTAGAGGTATAGAACTTTAAATTGCAATAAAACAACGATGTATTATTCGATTGACATGAATTTTTTTTTTATTCGAAAGATAATCTTGTGGCATTACATTTTAAATATGATCAAGCAAGGCGAAGATTCGTCAAATGGCCCCAAAACGAGATTGCCGTTGTTCCCGATTTCCATAAGCGAATTTTGTTTAGCGATGAAGCGCACTTCTGGTTGAATGGCTACGTCAACAAACAAAACTGCCACATTTGGAGTGAAGCTAATCCACAAGTGCATGTTGAAACACCGTTACATCCAGAAAAACTGACTGTTTGGTGCGCTTTATGGGCTGGTGGAATCCTTCTTCAAAAACGATGAAGGCCACAACGTTACAGTCAATGGTGATCGGTATAGAGCCATGATTACTAACTTTTTCATTCCTGAATTGAACAATCATGATGTCCAGGAGCTGTGGTTCCAACAAGACGGCGCAACATGTCACACAGCTCGTGCCACAATCGATTTATTGAAAGACACGTTTGGTGACCGCTTAATTTCACGTTTTGGACCTGTGAATTGGCCTCCAAGATCTTGTGATTTAACACCGCTAGACTATTTTCTATGGGGCTATGTAAAGTCATTGGTGTATGCGGATAAGCCATCAACGCTTGACCATTTGGAAGACAACATTCGCCGTGTTATTGCCGATATACGGCCACAAATGTTGGAAAAAGTCATCGAAAATTGGACGTCCAGATTGGACTACATCCGAGCCCGCCGTGGCAGTCCTATATGCCAGAAATCATATTTAAAGTGTAATGCCACAAGGTTATCTTTCAAATAAAAAAAAAATCATGTCAATCGAATAATACATCGTTGTTTTATTGCAATTTAAAGTTCTATACCTCTAAAAAAACACCCTTTATATACATTATTATACTATCTATGTCTGTATACATGGAAAATAATGAAAACAATAAAAAAAATTCATTCTGTTTTAAATTTTCACTCAATAAATGTTTTTTTTGTTCAAATCTGATATAAAGGTGCATATGTTTATGTGCAGCCCGCGAGGTTACACTGTTTTTCCGAAGTGGCCCACAAGGTCACTTGGGTTGGATACACTTGATCTAAACCTATACATAGATGTGGCTGTCATAACAAAATAATACATTCTTGCCACTGTTGCCAGTTGATATGTAGTCCACAATTGCAAGGCTTTCGGAGAACACAAGCGGAAATAACATTTCACCATTAAAATTAATCGAATCATGATCTTATATTCCCTACAAAGACCACCACTGAGGCCGAGCCCCTGAGCCCAGTTGTCCCATGTCTTGAGAAATTCATGACCAATGATTCTGTTTTTACCAAAGGTAGGATCGGAACCTTTTGACGGGACTGCCATCGTATGAAGATGTGCATTTCTGTATGAAGCTAATTACAGATGGCATATATCTTTGATTTAATTGCCATCGCGATTAAAAATAATTGTGCTGCTAAAACAATCCGGCTTACTTGTGAACTCTTTCTTGAGAACCGTACTTTTTTTTTTGATTATCCTATGTTTATGAATATTTGAACGGACTTTTAGTTCTCCTAGTGCTTTTAAAACCATGTACTTAACAATGATTACCGCTATAGCTTAAAATAATTTAAGCACATCGTAATGGCATTTAGAATCACTTAATCGAAGATAAAGATTATTTTATTGTTTTGTACTTAACCAATCCAAAAGAGTTTTTAAGTCCTTGAAAAGTACTGTACATTGTTTTAATTTTAATTTCGTTTATTTGCCATACACGCTTCTAAGTCTATCAAAGCTGCTTACCAATGTTATTGTGTTTTGAAAGATATTTATATTCCATTCAAATTTACTTAATGTATTTTTTCTATTATTTTCATGCAGTTGATTAGTTTGACAGCTATTTTATTCAGCAGACAAAATACAGATAATTTGCCGACAATTGTGTGCTTCCCAGAGATCTTGGTAGAACGTTTCTTTGCAATGGAATGTTCGATGCACGAGGCGTGTCTGGAAACTAGCCACCTTTCATTCTACTACAACATCAGCTGTAGTATTGCAGTTTAACGCATGCACACGCGTGTCTCTGGTGGATTGCCAGTCCAAATAACTCCATTACAGTCGGATTGTGTTTATTCTACATGTACACTCATGGATAAAAAAATTAGCGCACCAAGAAGGAGTCATAAAAATGAAACCAAATTTTACACACGTAATGACTACATTGACATGAGTAAATGATTAGAAAATCAAAGAAAAGGGATCATTTATTTCAGAGAAAAAAGCAAAAGAACGGAGGATTTAATACCCTGTTGAAGATCCTCTAGCGCAAATGCACGTTGCAATACGATCGGGCATTGAGGCATACATTTTCTGTATCATGTCTTGAGATATTTCGCTCCATATTTACTGTAACATTGCTTCTAGTTCGTTCAAACTCGTGGGATGCCCAACTCGCCGTCCAAAATGATCCTAGATATGTTCGATTGGGGAAAATTGGGGGATCGTGCAGGCCAAGTAAGGGTAGTAATAGTGCGGAGACAGTGTTGTGATATCCTTCCCGTGTCATGCCTAGCATTGTCTCGTTGAAAAATGGCTCCTGGGAACTGTTGCATGAGTGACAACACATGTGGTTGTCGGATGTCATGGACATACCGCTGGGCTGTCATGATGCCCCGAATCAATACTAGGGGTGACCGCGTATTGTAGGCAATGGAACCCACTGCCATCACACCAGCTGTGGGAGCGGTGTGTTGCTATAAAGTAAAAGCAGGATTGGGGCGTTCACCACGGGGTCTCCACACACGAACACAATTGCCATCACTGCTGAGATTGAATCTGGAGTCGTCGCTAAAGACGATCTGGTTCCATTCCGCTGCAGTCCAGTTTCCTCCTATGCGAAACCTTTCCATACGAAGGCGTTGATGTGTGGGTGTCAAGGGCAGCACACGCAATGGGCACCACGATCCCAAATGTCCTTCAGCCAGGCATTTTCGTATGGTTCGAGAAGTCACAGGGGCCCCTAGTGAAGGTGCTACCTGTGCCGGGATGGCAGCCGATGAAGCAATTGGCTGTACGCGTTCATTTCTTACGATGAGGGGGTCTTCTCGACGACTGGCCTGTCGAAGGTGTCCTGAGTCTTGTCTTCGTGTAAATGACATGTCTGTGTTCCCCTGGTCCCAACACCGCCTCACAACACAATCAGAGCGACCTAATTAATGAGCCACTCACCTAGCTGACCACCCAGCTTCCCTCATGCTGATGATTCTCCCCCTTTCAAACTACGGCAGCTGCTCATTATGTCTTTGAAAACGGCGTAATGGCATATTTACCTTAGCTCTTCCTTTGTAAATGATTCAGCACACTTAAACAAGCTTTGGTTGCATGTCTTATACTCCACGGAGAACGACGTTAAACGCCCTCTACTGGCTATACCTAATTCACAATCACACTGCATTTCTAATATTTAGCATAACTTCTCAACATATACCTTCATGCCAAGTTTCGTTACGATTCCGCAATTATTTCTTGCTGCGCTAATTTTTTTGTTCATGAAGCGTTTAAAATATTTAAGATGATTGCCGATCCCGAAAACCGTGAAGTGCATCTGTAATATTTTGCCAATAATGGGAAACATCTTGCGCACCCGTTCGAATACAGTAATAATGATGGTAAGAGCATTTGGTGACATTTTTTTCAAGTGGCGATGAAAAAAATTCTTTCTTTTCTTTCTTCGATATTAGTCGACGAAAGAGTACGCGAATGTCTTTAAATATTTTAATCAACAAAAGATTTTTATTCCTCATCTGATATAACTATTTTCAAATTGCTTGTTTTACAAACGAAACTGTTAACATAAAATGTTTGCTTGTTAAATTTTAAAAAGTCTAGCAGCATTCTCTCTTTAGGGAATACACATAATAAGAGTTTATATATTTATTATTTTTATATATTATTCACATGGAAGAGCTTTATGCATAAGCATATTGGTTTCCATCATTTTCTGTAAAATATTTGCTTAAAGGGGTGGCATAATATACATTCTTTAGAGTACATTAGATTCATTCAATTTTGAAATTATTTTCATTTCATATCAAATATTTATCAAAGAACGAAGCGAAATTAATATGTTAGAATTCTATCATCTTTCCTATGTTTTTTAATATTAATATATATATATATATATATATATATATATATATATATATATATATATATATATATATATATTATATCAATATTATGATGTAAAAGTCTTGTAAAATAATTCTAACCATCTGTGGGATTCAATGCGGAATATATTTATCTTAGAATATATAATTTAAAACAAAAAAATAGCTACAAGGTTTTATTAAATTTTGTTTATTTATGATGATCTTCTATTTATGATGTAGTATTGGAATTTTTCCAAAGCATATTTATTTCTTGATACAATGGCGTAAAAAATAAAAACATAAGTAAATATGGAAAAACCCATCTTTGATCAAATAAAGATTGATATTAATGTTTTTGTACTTGACACAGTGAATAAAGGTATTCATTTTTTTTATTCTAATACGCATTCCTTTCTGTTTAAAACTGCACCATATATATTTTTTTCACTTATTCATGTTTTGTTAGGAGAATATTCATTTTACTATAGAGTGTATCAATATAATTGTTACATACAATCACGGCTGATGGGGTATATTAAGACGATGGAAAATCACACAGCTATGCATAAATGGAAACACTTTCCTACCGCAGTAAAGATAACACAAAACAAGAAAATTTATTATTCTTAGTACGGCAAAAAAGCAAGGAAGTTTGTAGCCCGTGTGAGCGATAGATAAAGCTTTGTAAACTTAAGCCTCCGAAGACGGTGCACGCATGCATGTGGTTTTTACTGCCGTGCTTGCTATGCAGCTTCATTTCACCTGTCGACAGTGTGATGGTACGATGGAATGTTGCACGAACCCTAAGCTTGCTGATATGCATCTGCCGTATGGATCCCCTGATTGAAATGGATGAGCCGTATAGTGGCAGTACTCCCAGTGTTACCCCAGGAGGCAGTCGCGGCTCCTTTTAACACTTGCACCAAAGATTATCCGACAGTACATCCTTCATCGGGGACACACATGAACGTGAGCAAAGAGTAAATGCCTTACCACACGTACATGTATTTGGAGCAATTTTCTTTGAAAGTTACCATTCTGAGCAATTTCTACCTAGCTACCATGGCAATGGTTCCGTACAACTTTTTCCCAATGAGCTGAAAGATCTTCTCAGAATAATAATAGCTTGAAATTCCAGCCGATGGGGTTCTTCGGCACAATGCATCATAAACAAATTGGCGGTAAAAATGACAGTTTCAGCTTCGTCAAATGCATCAGAAAGGGCGTATAATATTTCAATAGTGATCCATTTCTATTTACGACCGTCAGCAAAAGCACTAGTGAAATAAAAGAAATAATGTCGGATGCTCGTTTTCCGAAACGGAAAAGTCGACGAGTAGTTTTACAGTGTGAACACAGGAGGCGGCTGACGTCAAAGCGTATCGTTTTGTTTGCGGAAACACTTCACTTACACAGCTGCTCAAAAAATTTCCTGAAATGGTTGTTCAAAATATGCGGGTGTGATAAGGCCTTAAGAATGCCAAAAAAATTGGATTCTCTGCTAGGTTTTGTAGAGAAGAATTCCAGTACCAGTACGCGGTTTGTCGTCTCTCATGTCAGGATCTCACATATAACCATCTGGAGAATCCTGAATACTGGCGATATGCACTCCTATTAAATGCAGTTCGTGCAGTTACTGCTCGAAGACGATTTTGTTCCACGTTTTGCTTTTACGCATTTTTATTTTATTTTATTTTATTTTATTTTGTCTTGAACGTTGTAGTGCAGAGCTTTGCCGGCTCGATCGTCAGACCTTATTTGCCTTGCTTACCTCTTATGGGAGAGGGGTACGTTAAATCAATGATTCATGAAGCTACCATTAACAGTTCTAAGGACCATGTTGCAGGCATCGCAGCAGCTGCAGGGGATATCCGGGACACTGCCAGCTTTTTCGCTAACGTTCAATCTTCAGTGTACCGGAGATGTGAAACCTACCTCGTGGAGTGGCATCGTGATTTAAAACACACATTTTTCTGACGTCCATTGTCTCTTATATATTCTTATTTCTTAGTTTTTTGCTCTACAATGGATAATAAACATGTTTTGTTCTCTTATTTGCCTGTGTCCTTAATTGTTACTACCACGCCTAGAAAGCGTTCCCGATCTTGCATTTCCCATCGTCTAGGAGTGTTTTATCTGTCCTGTAAGTTTATAACTACTGTACTGATACATAATGTAGGTAATTGTTAGAATACAGGAATTGACGTCTTTATATTTCAAGTATTGGCAACAGATAACGTAAAATCGTGTCTTTTGCAGAGTTGCCATCGATCAATGACGAAAGAATCATTAAATAATATATATCAATTTATTGCTTAGTTTTAAGTAACAATATTTAACAAACCAATATTATTTATGTTATTCTATTCCTTGATATCCACACTGAATGATATAATTCTATCTATTTTACCAAGTACAGTGATTTGAAATCTTATTTGATATCCTACTGCAGTAGCAATATTGTGAATAAATTTATTATTATATAGTAATGAGAAAGAAATGTACATTTCAAAAAACATTTATACAGATCTTTTTTGTACAGTATATACAAGATCTTAACATAAAATATTCATTGCCATACTCCCTAGATCTGTTACCCATGAAGTAATTGTGGTGAAAGATAGAACACTATTTTTTTAAGGCTATTTATTTTATAATATCCTTATGTCCGCTATATTTAAGTCTAGTTTCAGAGTATTATGAACGATATTTTGCTCCAGAAAAAAAAATGACTTGTTTTACTTTCTTTCTTTAACATACAGGTGTGGTTTTTAAAAGTTAAAATAATGCATTTAACTGGAATAATTTAGTTTACTTAAGTTTATTATTGAAAAATTAACACAATAATTGTTGCATGATCATTTTCAATAATTTGATTTTTAAATGTATTATTTATGTAATAGGTATTCTCAGTTGAATTAACTCTTTTACATGTAAATTAAAACCCTCATACATTTTAAATTGATTAAAAATTTCTTTTCAAATAATGCGTGTGTTGTAAAAGCATACATCTAGCGCATTCCATTTAATAAATCTTTTTTTAATAAATTATAAAAAAGTTTTTATTCTAAACCTGCGAAGTAAAGAATGATTATATATATATATATGCACACAAAAAGAAAAAAAATTAAATTTAAATAAAACTGCATGAAACTTTTATAATAACATATTAACAAGACATTTAATTTCCAAACTATTTATCTAAAAGCACATAAAAAAAATCGAAACAATTAGAAAAAAAACAAAAGAAACAGCGATATAACAACTGTCATTTTAAAATATTTCTAACAACCTCACCATTTTTAAAACATCCGAAGAATCTTAAATATGTCTTCGAAATTCTATTAAGCGTTCACTTGACTGAAAGAGTTTAGAAGAAACCCTTTTTTTCGGCGCCATTTCCCGCCATTTAATTTCTTCAGCAACCGCAGAAGGAAATAATATA
Source organism: Trichonephila clavipes (assembly GCA_019973935.1). Classification (NCBI taxonomy): domain Eukaryota; kingdom Metazoa; phylum Arthropoda; class Arachnida; order Araneae; family Nephilidae; genus Trichonephila; species Trichonephila clavipes. The sequence goes on from BMAU01019922.1 coordinate 1,068,144, forward strand.
ATGAAATAACATAAGAAATAAAAATAATTGCAAAAATCAACTAATACGTTCTAAAACTATTTCTTCTTTCCCTCTCCTCATAATTTTCCAGATCAAATTTCCAAACGCATTAACAGAAAAAAGTCAGCTGAAAAATCCTTTACCGGGAAGAAAATGACGAACGATAGTTTTTATTTTTACTTATTTGGATATTTTGGGAAACTTCTTCTTGTTTTGTCTTTCATTTTTATTCTTTCTTCCTTTTCCATCTCTTTCCGTTATTACTTTTACCGGAAACAAGTGGCTCAACTACAAAAGGTAAAAAAATGATAAAAACGGTTGACGCGCCATCTACGGATAAAGTCGTAATTAAAAGTGGTGTCATTGTGTGTTTATGATTTTTTTTTTTACTTCTCTTTTTTTTTTCTTTTAGCTGTGTCAGCTGGAATAGATATACCGTGATGCAAAATTTCAAAGGGTAAACCAATTGAGTTTAAAGTTTGAAGGGATTTTTACATTTTATTTTATGAGTTAATTTTTGAAAAATCTCATCTGTTATGTTTACGTTAATGAATGGTTTTGGTTGGGAAATACTTCGTTTAAATGTGCCCGTGTGTTTATGTATTACTAGCTTCTATTTTTTTAAGAAAAATAAATTGTTTATTTAAAATAGGTGTTTAATTTTTGCATGATTAGAATAAAATCATAATATCTATTTATCTATTTATTGTTTATAACCGCTTGATTATTTATTTTTTATTCTGTCCGTTATTATAAGAATTTAATTCATGAAACATTCGCCAGCAATGTATTTAACTATCAATAAACTTAATATTTTTTGTGGGAAAATTTTAAGCAGACGTGTCTATAATTTAATATTAAATCATTTTATAAAGCTTATGTGAAAATAAAAAGCCCATTAAGAAGGTCCAGCGCATGAATTTTTAAAAAAAATATATCGATTTACTCACATTTTTATATTTTCTAAAAGTTCAAATATTTCTGTTTAAAATGATATATGATATGAGGAAGTACAATAATTAGAAGTATTTTTATTTATTTTTTAAATGAAGCTACTATTTGACGCTCATCAAATGCTCTGTGTTAGGAGCACCTGTGTTTCTCCTTGCATAAGTTTCTGACGAGTGCGAAACCATATGATATTCAAGTGGAACAATTAAAGTGTATTGGGTTTATTCAAAAGTGTATGAATACACGGAATGGTGTTAATAACACTATATGGCCAGCGATTCCAATATCAACATTTGTGGAATTAAAAACTCTAAAATTAGTCTTAAAAATGGTTATTGCACAGTTCAGTGTAAGTGATGTAGTAAAATTAATGATCTTAAAACATTGTGATATTGAACCAAGTTATAACTGTGTGTCATGATTCAAAAAATTACACATACGTAGGATCCGTGTGGACCAACGGATGCATATTGAGATAGCAAAAAGGCAAAATAGTTAAAAAATAATGAAAAAAAGAAGAGTCTTTTGTATGAGCAGAGAGTGTAATAGAATGTTTAATATGCTTCTGGAGAGTGCTAAAAAAGTAGTTGCTCAAAAAATTACAAATTTTTACTTTAAAGCCTGTTTTCTCAAAATGTAATATTTTTCACACTTTATGTAACTTTCTCTCTCAAAAACTACTTATTATATAATCCTCACATTTTCAGTGAGCATACTTTTGACATGTTTACACATTTTAATGGAGGGAATTAGATATATTTCGTATTTTAGATCTACGATCAAGTAACGAGGACAACACTTGAGATAGTAAACCCATTCAAACTATCACATTACCCAAATTAGGAAGACTTTGAGCCACGGAAAGTTTCATCATCTTATCTATATTGCTAGTCTTTAGAGGAACGAGGGATCGAACTCATGACATACCTGCCATGAGCTCACACACACACACACCACACACACAAGACCATGAGAACTAATCTAGTAAGGCCACCTGATATAGCTCAGACTTGCATTTATCTGCATAAATATTACAATATTTATATGCATTTTCAATAAAATTGTAGATACAAAAAACATTTTTCAAAAACCATCGACTCAGACATTTTATTCTTAAATAATACTGCCAAATTAGTCGTTGCTCATACATTTCAAAGTGCACGTTAAACTACCAGAAACGGATTATTTAATAAATCCATTCCTAACTTGAATCTATTTATCTTGGAAAAACAAATTCCTTTTTGATTATTTATTTGGTAATCTTTCATATATATATAGAAATGGATGCTACTAAATATGACCTCGCTTCACTCTGACACTGTTCAAACGATCCCTATAAAAATTGGCATTTATATGCATTTTCTTATGGTGACGGTTTTTCTGCTATTCTCTTTGTAGCAGCTCCTACTTGGTGGCAATACAGCATATCCACTTCTGCAAAGTTCAATCAATCACCAAGTTGCCAACACGGTCGCAAAAATGATGTCAACTTTTCGCTATGTTTCCATTGAATCGCCATTATAATGTAAGGAACGGCGTTGCTTCTGAATATTACAATTTTAACGTAAAAAAACAGAAAGTGATATTAAGGTATTATACAAACCAGATATTAATTATTTACACAATTTTAAATGTTCATTACACAAAATTTGTATCAATGTGCTACCTTTACTGAGTAGAAATCAGCTTAGGGAGGCGTTTTACAAAATCGATCCCCGAGAGAGTTACGTGGTGTTAAAAATAAAAAAAAAACAATTCTTTTTATTAGCTATTAGATCAACAGACTTAAAATTTAACAAATGTGTTTTTTTCTTGTTCAACTGAGAGATGCAAAAAGGTGTTTTTTTTAAATTTGCAATTCACGTAAAATTAACTCATTCAAAAGTTCTTTATCCCTCAATCTGTATTGTTTAATTTTTCAATTCACCCATGTGGTGAACGGGTATACCAGCTAGTGATATATAACAGCTATAACAGGTATTGCAACAAAAATTTTACAATATTGTTCCTTCAACCAACAAACTTATTAACAGTATCTTGAGCAATAAATCCACAACTAGCAACTAACTACTAAATAATCTGGAATAATTACTCAGAAGTGGAGTGTGGACTTTTTATCTTTATTTTCTGCCAAAGCTATCTACTCCAAGCAGAAAGAATACAGACACTCCATTGGGGACTTATCTCACTGATAATGGCCACCAAGTGCGAAGTACTGTCTTCCCTTAACATTCGAACCCACCGTCCCCCTTTTGACTCGCATGGTTGGGTGATGGATAGTGTTTTAATGGTGCCCTAAGCAATCCGGCTCTGAATAGTCCGGACGATGCCGGACTGTATTCATTAGTCAGCAGTGGACGAAATGGATCTAAAATTGCGTTCACGTTTCGGTGCCTTTGTTTGGTGTCACTCGACTCTGTCACACTTGAACGAAGTGAAATACATTTCCCACTGTACTTCTGCTTTCCTGCACAAATAAAATTGTTTTGAATGCAGATTGAATTTGAAGTGAAGTGAAATACTGCGGTGATTATGTTTCCTAATTTATCATTGTCATACTTTGAAGTCGGGTTTGTCGTTTGATATCGCGCCCTGCCTGCTGGCTGAAGTGAATTAATATCTGTTCGAGAAGTTATTGGCACTGTACTTTCTAATGCGTACCCAAAATATATATATTGTTGTTTTCAGTGATAGTCTTACATCTTAGCTGGCTTTAAAGAATAATGAAAAAGAGATGGGAAACTAACATATTTATTGAGAGAATGACTTGGGAAAATGATATCAAGTATTGATAGGAATTTTACTTCTACAGAAGTAATTAGATTGCAGTTTTGTGAGGAATCCAACTACATTTCGAACAGTGATTTTTTAAGTGTATAAATGAAAATATTTCTTTTTTATATTTAGTGTCTTCTGGATCAGAATATACATATAAAGTTGTTATAAGAATATTATTTAAAAACAGGATTTAAATGCAATTATTTTGGCAAAAGAAGAAAAATGTGACACAAATTCAAATTCTCCTTCTTTCGCTAAGTGCTTGTACAGTGGGAATATTTTTTATGTATGTGACTAGAATTTCTATAAACAGCCTTGACTAGGATTTTTTTTTAAAACTTCCCATCAATTCATTGGTACTAGCATTTAAGTTTTTACTGGTGTTTTTTATAAAAAAAAGTTTTGTATTGTTGATTTATTAAATTAGAGATAAATCAACTTCTAAATTATGCATTTCAAAAATCTTAGTTCAGACTTTGCATAGAAGTCTTAGTAATTATTTATTTTTCAAAAATTGAAGAATGTTTTGAAAGTTTGCAAATCTACCGTCATGTTTTGCCAAAAATGCATTTATATATCTTTTTTCGTAGTAATTATATTATTAAAATATTTTATGTGTATATTCTAATTCGAGTGACACGAAGTCTTAAAAAAAATTCATTTATACGCTTTCGCGAAATAGCGGTGACGAATTTAGTCAGATACCTAAGTAATGAAGTTTGTAATCTTAAAAAATATTCCATTTCGTTTAATATTTTATATTAATCGTTGAAAAGGTATTTTCCAGAATGATTTTTATACAATAATACATTGTCTTACTTTATAAATTGCTACGCATACGCTATCCCGACTTACGCGCGCGCGCGAGAGAGAGAATTCGAACTTACTCAATTTTCAAGTCATTTCGATTCCTCTTTTTTTTTTTTCATAGCTGAAACTTTGGCGGATTGAGTGCCAGAGCCTCATGAAATTGGAGATATGATTGAAAAAGTTGCTGATCTTGCTAGCAAATAAATTTAGAAGTGGACAGTGATGAAGTTCAAGAACTGCTGGATTCCCAATATCAGGAGTTGACAATGAATGAGGTTGTAGAAATGCATGATCATAGAGCAAGACATTGAAGAACCTGAGTCTTTAAATCCAGTTCAATGAGAAGATCGAATGATGGTTAAGAATTTGGCAAAATATTTCTGTTTAATTGATAAAGCGTTACAAAGTTTAGAAAATATAGACTCCAACGAAAGAAGTATTTTATCCGACAAAACAAGGAACAAAAAAAAAAAAATATTAGCATTATTCAAGAGAAAAAAAAGTATTTGAGCCAGAAGACTATTTTGTCAGATTTTATTAAACATTTAACACTTTCGCGGGCACAAAGCTAAAATACACATTTTTGTGATAAAGTAATTGATAAATGTAATGTTCTCATCCCCATCATAAACATTATTTTGTCACAAAAAAAATCTGATTAAGGGTTTCGTTCATGGGTGGTGGCTAGACGTTATAGCCACTGCGCACGTAAGACATTTAACCTACTTTTCAGGATGGATATATTGAATCATATTACAATAAACTTTTTTGTGAAAAAATAGCTTTTATGCTTATTACTATTTGAATAACATTTAAATACAAAGTACAAGTGTAATAAAATAATAAAGAATAATTATACAATATAGAATACTTACTAAAATATGCATTAAATTTGATTATATATCCCCATTTTATATTTTGTTTAATTTTAGTATAAAAAGTTAAAAATAAAGTAATATTTTTGAGGATTTTAATTAGTTTTTTCACAAATTTGATCAGCTATTAACTGTGAAACTTTTTAAAGCAAGTAGGAACATTTTCATGAAGGCACAGTGGTACGCACAAAAAAGCTATAATGGAAGATTTTCAAACTCAAGTATCTAGTACCACATATTGTAACCAAAGTTTGTTTATATCCCCCTCCAACATTCTCACGTGATTCCAAATGCTCTCTTTTGAGTGGAGGAAGAGCAAACATTTCAAGGTCATTTTTCTGTTCTACGTGGGCAGTGAATAGAGCCTCTATCCACATATAAAACCTTTCCAAAAACCTAAATAAAACCTTTTCATAAATTGCACATTTGCTCTCTATTCAATCAGATGAGAGAAAAGTATACTTAAAGACTTCTGTTTTTTTTGAAAGATCAGAAATTTTATTTATAGTAATCAAAATACAACTTGTAGATTTACGCCGAGAAAAAGTGTTTGTAACTACCCATCAGAGGACATGAAATACAGTAAAAAAGGTATCGTGATGCCATCTGTGTTGATTTTTTATGCGTTATAACTAAAATTAAAGCATGTGCATAGTTCATATATCCACACGCCGCTTGGAGAAATTTTTTTGTTATGCGGCTAGACTTATTAGCCACCCGTCGCGAAAGGGTTAAACCAGTGCTTCTCAAAGATACAATAATCACGACCCAATATTCAAACATAATTTTCATCGCGATCCTCTCATATAATAATTATGTATTGAACTCAATAATACAGAGTGTTTTTTTCCAGGTATAGAAGTTTAAGTTGGTATTACTTTCCAAGATGGCGACCGATTTAACAGCTGTCAAGTGACTTATTCTCAGTTTGGTTTGGCAATTCATCATGAATAGACTCACGCCTGAACAACGCTTTCAAATTGTGCAATTTTATTTCGAAAATAATGGTCAATTTTCATAAGCGAATTTTGTTTAGCGATGAAGCGCACTTCTGGTTGAATGGCTACGTCAACAAACAAAGCTGCCGCATTTGGAGTGAAGCTAATCCACAAGTGTATGTCGAAACACCGTTACATCCAGAAAAAATGACTGTTTGGTGCGCTTTATGGGCTGGTGGAATCCTTCTTCAAAAACGATGAAGGCCTCAACGTTACAGTCAATGGTGATCGGTATAGAGCCATATTACTAATTTTTTCATTCGTGAATTGAACAATCATGATGTCCAGGAGCTGTGGTTCCAAAAAGACGGCGCTACATGTCACACAGCTCGTGCCATAATCGATTTATTGAAAAACACGTTTGGTGACCGCCTAATTTCACGTTTTGGGCCTGTGAATTGGCCTCCAAGATCTTGTGATTTAACACCGCTAGACTATTTTCTGTGGGGCTATGTAAAGTCATTGGTCTATGCGGATAAGCCACAAACGCTTGACCATTTGGAAGAAAACATTTGCCGTGACGTCCAGATTGGACTACATCCGAGCCAGCCGTGGCAGTCCTATGCCAGAAATCATATTTAATATGTAATGCCCCAAGATTATCTTTCGAATAAAAAAAAATCATGTCAATCGAATAATACATCGTTGTCTTATTGCAATTTAAAGTTCTATGCCTCTCAAAAAAACACTCTTTACTATACTTTGACCCTAAAACTGTGAAGCGAATTTAACTTCTTAAGTACCACCGGCGTATGTAAACGTCTGGTTAAGCCAAAGTGTTTATTTCCTTGGACGTATATATACGTCTTTCCGAGATACGATCTTTTCTGTGCAGTACTATCCTTAACATTGCTTCGAAGCATTGGAATGCAATAAAAGTACTTTGACAGTATTTGCAAAGGATTGACTTATTTCAGATCATTTGCTCTTTTTTCTTTCTTCCCATACATCACATATGCGTGCCTACGGGGAAAACGGTTGGCTTTGGGAAGCAAATCGCTTAAGTTTTAATCGGCCGTTAAGGGAAAAATTATAAACCGGATAAACTATCAAGATAAGAGTTAATTTTTGTTTTAGTTATACATATGATAAGCCCATGGGGTCACCAGGAATTAATAAACTTTTTCTTAAATTAAGTAAGTTACATTAATTATAAAAAAACATTACGTAGCACTGATACATTTATAAGTATAATATATCAGTGTAAATGTGTATTTTTTTTATTATGTCAGAATGTATTTTGTTGCTCTCAGTAAACAATTGTTTTTTTAATAATCTTTTGTTCTTGACTTTTTAATACGCTCGCGCCACCTCGTAGAGTTCCCACCCTCTCAAGGAGGGCACGTCCCACAGTTTGAGAAAAGGTGAGTTAAGCCATTAAAATCAAAATAATTTCGGTTTGCGACTTTGTATATGTTTTACCTAAGATTTTTTATTAAACATTTTCTTTCGTCTCCAGCCCGAACTAAAAATAATTTATACGTATTTATATGTGAGATTATACACCCGACTTACACGGTTATATCCTACTTATCGCGTACGATCTGGATATTACTGTACACCAGGGTTTATCATTTTTCGATATTTGCGTCCCGATATTCAATCATAATTTTCATCACGCCCCCCTCCATGCAATCACAATGTATTAAATTCAGTCATACTATACTCTGACTCTAAACCTACAATACGACTTTAACCTCTTAAGTGCTACTAGCGTATATAAACGTCTCACTCAGCTTGTGCGTTAATTTCCCCTGACGTATATATACGTATTTCCAAAGTAAGATATTTTCATTGAACTGTTATCCATAAAATTGTTCCAAAGGCTTTGGAATGCAATAAAATGATATTTGCAGTGTTTGCGGAGGACTTTCTTATTTCAGAAAATTTATTTATTTATTCGTTTTCTCTTCCCCCGCCAATACATCTCATACGCGCGCCTACAGGGAAAATAAATGCGTAGGGGTGCGAATCGTGTAACTTTAATTCAGCAGTTAGGGGAACAATTATAAACCGTATAAATTATTAAGACAAGAGTTAATTTTTATAAATAATTTTATATATGGCAAGCCCATATCGTCATTGCTATTTAATAATGTTGTTCTTAATTTAGTATTTTTAAATAAACTATAAAATACATTGTGCAGTACTGATACATTGATAAGTGTATTATATTAATGTAAAAGTGTATTTTATTTTTTTTAATATGGCCGAATGTATTTTGCTTGTTTACTTTCTGTAAATTAATAATTTTTTTAAAAAAAATAATCTTTTGTTTCCGACTTTTCAATATGCACGTGCCCCCCTCGTAGAGGTATCACGGCATCCTAGAGGGGGGACGCCCCACAGCTTGAGTAACGCTTCTGTACTCTAAATCAAATGATAAATTTTAATATTTTAGAAAAGTATTATAGTATTTTTTTCTGTGAAAGAATTAAAAAAAAATATTACCTAATTCTCTTCAGTAAAAGAGATAAAAGTTTTCTTTTGGTACGTTTTATTACAAAATTTCCATATACTGATTATTAGACAAAAATATTCTTATTTTCAACTGATTCAAAGTTTTCAGCATCATTAAGCTTTCTTACATTCATGTTATCAGTATTCTTAACTATAATAAATGGCATTTTAACAATCTTAAATTTTGACTCTAGGTATATTTTGGAACAAAAGATTAAAGTTCCACATTAACACTTTACTTCGTTGCAATATTACTGCGTTATTGTAACTAATAACAGCGTGAATTGGATTGGAAGCATATTACTGAAATGTTATATTATTTATTTATTTTTTGAATATTTCATTTTATTACCTTTGTATAGTACTTAAGCGACCTATACCTGGGCCTTGAATGACTTATACTATGTTTAAACTATACTTTTGTATAGTTTAAATACTTATAATTTCTGTCCTCTGAGACTGTACATTCCGTGTGTTTCAGCGCAATCTAAATTGAACATAGAAGTGCAATTTTAAAAAAAAGTAATACATAATCAGATATGTATTTATATTTAATTTGTTTTAAAAAAAATTCAGAAAACAAACTTCAATAATGTCTTTTATATATTATCATCGACAACTTTAAATATTTTCCTTTTACTGAAAATATTACTTTGAAGTAAGTTTCAAGCGAAAACACTTAGGAAGAAATAACGGTTTACATGAAATAATACAACATTTCTAACATAGTAATATGTATATTTATGCATTTGCTTCTCTATGAATAAGAAAATATTTCCTTTCTGGGAGTGAACATAATACGGAAAATACCAGCCGTACAGTCGGAATTTCTGAGGGGTGTGAAATGAAACAGATGTGGTTTTACATGTTTCGTAGAAAGGAGGCTACCTTGGTTTTGAAATACACCCGGAATAACCCTTGGCACGAGCTAATTTTGTTTATGAAAGCTACTTTCACACTCCACACCTACAATCACCACACAGTAACATCTCATCAATTGCCTTTTGAATTCCATGAAACGTACATCACAGTGTGAGTAAAAATCATTGTGTTTGGTTTTGTGTTTTTTTATATTTTTTTTAAAAAAAATCCTTACAATGGCGAAGAACTCAGGCGGAAAGTAAACAATTATTTTGCTTAAAATGAAGATGGGACTATTAAAGCTGTGGGTCACAAACAGAATTCAAAAATGGAAATCTGCGCGATACATTTTATTTTTTTTTCTTAATAAATTCTCACATCAATCAGTACAAATATCATTACATCTTGATTAATACATTTCTTGATTAAATATATCATTCGTGATTAAATATATCATTCCTGATTAAATATATCATTCGTGATTAAATATATCATTCCTGATTAAATATATCATTCGTGATTAAATATATCATTCCTGATTAAATATATCATTCTTGATTAATTACAGTTTTATTAATTAAGGTATCCGACTACGTTCGGAACCGTGATTTTTCAAAAGCGTATAAATGGATAATATTTATGATATTTAGTGTCACTTATAGATTAGAAAATGTATATGAACTTATTTTAAAAATAGCATTACAATAAAAAATTATTTAAGTACAATATTTTGACAAAAAATGAACATAGAATGACGCATTTTCAAAATATTCTCATTTTGTGAAAAATGCTTCTATTATAATAATATTTTGCCCGTATATAGCTCAAATCTCTGTACAGAGGCTCAACCAGAATTTTTGAAACATAAAACTTAGAAGTGGATTTATCCATGTTTTACGACAACAGAGGGGAGAAATTTTAAGAAAAAACGCCGATAATTATTTCAATTGGTTGTAACCTGAAAATAATGTGAATTTTTCAACCGTCATAGTTGAGCCTCTGTACAGAGGTCTGAGCTATATACAGGCAAAATATTATTATAATAGAAGCATTTTACACAAAAAAGAGAACATTTTGAAAAAAAGATTATGCTAAGTTAATTTTTTGCCGAAATATTGTATTTAGATAAATGTTTTTTGAAAAAATGTCCTTAAAGCAATTTTATACATGTATTCTAATCTAAGTGACACTAAATATCATGAAAATTACCCATTTATGCGCCTCTCTAAAATCACGGTTCCGAACGTAGTCGGATACCTTAAACACATTCAAATAAAAATCAATTCAAACACAGTCCCAAGAGGCTATCTCTTATACTTTCTTACACAGGACCACCCCTGTGGTCACTTCCACCGAAAGAATTCCATTCCCTCCCGTCCAAAACAGTTCCGACCTTTTTTTCGCCTCCCAAAACCAGGAACCTTTCTCCTCCCTCGACTGTACCCTCCAGAGAGTCAAGCAATCTTATCTTTGGGGGTCAAAAACCCTCTTCCAAAATACATTAACCCTAACAAGCCGCCCCACCACATTCCCTACTCTCTCGCCAACAGCAGTCTCAGACACTACAATCTGCAAAGGTTTTGATATTGCTAAATTTTGTATTAAATTTCATTAAGTTCTTTTGAATGTTTTTATTTCATTGGTATTAATTAAATAGATGCATATATGCATATCTATGTAAATAAAATATATAATAAACTTAATTTTTTTAAATATATATTGTTGTAGTATCTCTTTTACACGAAATTATTTTAACACGAGAAAATATTTCGATAACCTCAGTTTTGTATTAAACAATTTTTGATGTATGTTCTAAATCAGATAAAATACTTTATATTTTTGTAAAATTGCCAAGCAAATGATTCCGAGGAAAAATTAAAATAGCATATCTTTATGTAATATATTTGTATAATATTAATTCATTTAAGACTTATTTTTATGATATTAGAAAAACTATGCGAAACTTCTGTATGTCTTGAAATGAATTACACCATAAGTATATTTCTTGAAAATAAGATTTTGTGCCTGGTATCAACAAAGTGTTATTTCTCATACATCTTCAATTTTATTATTTTATTTCTTTAACTTTTATTCTTGCGACATGATATTCCATGTTATGCATTTATAACGATTATTATTTGAATTATTGGAACTTTGTTTTTTATGAACTTCCGAAACAAAAGATAATTTTCACTGGGTTCATTAATTAGTTATTGTTTTCCATTGCTTAAAATATTTTCTTTTTAAATAAAAAGAGTTTCCCATGAATTTCTCTGAAAATTATAGAGTATATATTACCATTTTCTAAATTATGATGTCAGATTAAATACCAAAATTTTAAGCATGATTAGTTTTTTTATCATTTAAATTATTTATTATTATTACCACCAAATTAACAATAAAGTTAATTTCAACTCATAGTTGGATCTAAAAATTTGGAAGAATATTACCGATATTAATTTTTTTAAGCATACATTTCTGTAAAAACACGATATTAAATAGTAACAACTTAATTTTGAAAACTTTCGGTTCTTTGCAAAATAAAATAGTCCAATATAACTGAGCAAAATGTTTTAACAAAATATTTATAAGCAAAATTAATATTTTTGAGAAATTAAAAAAAAACACACACACAAACAAAAGAAATATTAAACACAAAATGAAGATGTTTAGTTGTTCAGGGAAAAACTTACTTGAAATCTATTGTATCAATATACTAACTTAAATGGAATTACTCATTTACGAAAAAAGAAGTCTATGTTGAATCCTAATTAAATATATATGTCGCAACGGTGTTTATGAAAGTATTTATTATTTTCTATTTAATCTAGGATAATATTTAAATTGATTCAATTAAAGGAGCAGAACTGCATATCCCCGAAGCAAAATTAATTTTAAAGCAGAATTTAATTAATTACAATTATTTACTAACGTTGAATAATGCTTTAAAGAAATCATATTTATACGCAGGAAAGGGGAAAAATACGCAAGGTAATAATATTGTTACGAATTTAGTACACTGAATACTTAAAACAGTGCAAATAATTTATGTCTGAATCTGTAACACTTTAGCAATAATTTTGTTGTATTTATTTTATGTTAAAATTGTAATTTTTGCAAGCAACGTTATTTTATACACTGCAATGGTGATTCAATGGAAACGGGGCAAAATCTTAGCGAAAGAGCCAAAAGGGCATTATTTTTGGAGACCATGTTGGTGACAATGTTGAGAACCATTTTTAGCAAGTTCATAATCCTCTGGATCCTTCTTGAAGCTATTAGGGAAATCTACTTATGTCACAATCTTTGATGTACTAGAAAGATCCGTGAGACTTATAATTAGGGAGTCACTTTGTGAAGGTCTCCTTGGACCTCACTTTGAGAACGAGAATAAATAGGAGTCATGAAAGAACCAGAAGCCATTTTTATAAACAACTTTCTTTATTTGATTATCTTATCCAAATAGAATCAAAGACTTATTAACAAATATATCTAACTAGTATTATGAGGTTTTAAAGGTAATATCCTTTAAATTAACTTAATTAATGATCCAATTAATTAACAATTAAATAACGATCACGCAGAGATCCCAGAATTATATTTAATAATGTTCCTATTGAACATTTAACTTTAATCTCACTCTTAAAACTTTAATGAGACATTAATTATAAATCAATAATTACCAACGGAATCTCAATTCTTCTTGAGATTAAATTATCTCCAACAAGAATTCTTCAATTTAACTTCACTATAACTTTCTACTTCAATCTCTATCTCCTACTGCTCTAACTTTACTATTCCGTTTGACTTAAATACTTTATCTAATCTGCATATAACAAGGAATCCTGTCCGCTTTTTGGAGTTGAGTGGAAATAGGTAGGGAATTAAATTTCTCTAAAAAGGACGACTCAGAAGGTTAGTGATAAAGTTCCGTATAGATTTGTCACAACTTGCCGAAACTGAGTTAGTCTTTTTTTGACCATGTAAGAGTAGAATTGATTTGATTGGGAAGAGTTAAACAGCGATCAGTTATTACTTCGGCAATTAAGTAGAGCGAGCAAGAGGTTCTGAATAATCTTCAACATACCTGTATTTCAGACACTGATAATTGTGTCTGAACGCCTTAGAAGGCGTAAAGATCTTCAGAGGTTTATTCTGCAAAAAAGGCTACTGTATTTCGAGGATTGCCATTCATGAGGAAATGTCTTGCTCTTTGAGACTAATTACTATAAGATTCTCGAAACCCGATCTACGTGATAATATTGTTCCCGTATCTGGGTAGTTTTTTAGTTTTGATATTTCATGAGTTTAATTTTAAATATATCTGCTATCAAATATACTGGGTGGTTCTTGTGTATTATGTCTCTTTTAGGACACTCTTCATCAAATGTTTCTTTATTTTCTTTTGAAGATTTAGTACAATTTAATAGTTAGATACATAATATTAATTTCGATATGGAGAGGAATGTATTTAAATTCCCTGCATTTATTTCCCTTTTTTTTACAAAATACTTAATATTCAAATTAACATTGAGCTATTATTGTGTTTTATTTTACATTTAGACACTTAAATCACACACACACACATAGAACAAAAAACTATTTACAAAATACGACAGAAAAATTGATTCGGTTACATTGTAAAACAAGTGTCAGCCTACGAATTTCCTCTGAAATCGTGAGTATCTACACAAACCGACAGCCGTAAATTCAAAAATACACATGACTTCCGAAGACGTCTCTTCTGATTGGATCAAGTAATTGGATGGTGTACGTTTTGCAAATCTTTCCTTAAATACGCTGAGGTTTTATATTCAAAGAGATAAACTTACGATTATACACCGTTATGCGGGTAATTAACAGTTACTTATTTACGTGAAGTCTTGGTCAGAACCATTACAAACTAAAAATGTTAAGGCTGGAACATAAGTGCATTATTTCATATATAAATAGTGATTCGTTACTATATCTACAAACTTGCGGGGTGTGTCGATGGTACAGAAACGACTTGGAATCACAGAGGAATTTAAAGTAGCAAAAGTTACTTGTAGTTGTACCACAGTTGCGAATTATGGTGCAAAGTAGAAAAAACGCAAAGAAACAGCAGCGCATTAAAGTGAAAGAAAACATTTTATTGAATGTTTGTACAACAACAAAATAACGCCCAGAAGTCTTTTGGAAGATCTAAACAGTGGAGCTGAGTGGCACATTCTTTACGTTCTGGAAGATTCCTCCAGGTTGTCTTGCGATAGGTGGTGCTGAACGGAAGGTGAAAATCATGCTAGAAATCATGATTTGCAATCCGTTTTCTGAGGTAGCATTAAGAACTCTTATTCAAACGAAGAACAAGTTAGTATACTGATAGAGTTTGGAACTGCGATTTGTAATGTCAATCTCCTCTTGTTTAGTAAATAAAACCAAGGAGAGAATAAAAAGCGAAAAAAAATACGTAAATTATATGAATAAAAAATTTTGGCAAATGTAATTTGCCATCCTTATATATATATATATATATATATATATATATATATATATATATATATATATATATATATATATATATATATATATATATATATAGGTAAATAAATTAGATATCTTGCCTTAAATATTGCAATAAATATATCTTTCAGGACTCCATTTTTTATTTATTTCACACAGGTGGAAAATATAGTATTTATTACAAAGATATGATTAGTATAATTTTTATCTCTATTGGCTGAAAACATCAGAATACTCAACGAACTTTTTCAGCAAACTGTTAAAATTTGTAAATTTATTTTTTTTATCGAAGAATTTATCTCGTTTAAAAATCAGACAAGGATTGGACTAAATCTACCTTAACCAGAAACAAATAAAATTTAAAAAAAAACTCTAATAATTCAGATTTTTTTTAAAAGTAACCAACACAGAATCAAAATTACAACCTTATTTAAGCAGAAGTAGTATCTCCATACTGTTTTGACATATCTGACACAGTCACGAACAATTTTGTTTTTTAAAAAAAAGGAATACTTCCGCTCACACCACTCAACTCTTCGTCAGTTGTTCAAATAGTATGATTAGTCACCAGGCGCGGCAATTACTGTCAAAGGAAATGACCACTGATATAAAAATAGCAGGAAAAATTGTGACATCTGTTACAAAAACAATTCATATCTCGATCGAAACAGGCGTTTCCAGAACTTTTGATGTATAACGTTTTTATTTCGGTATCAATGGCGATTTGCTGAACTTTAAAAAGGGTTTGTGATGGGTGGAACACCGAATAGATTCTCCAGCTATCGGTCATTTGGAAAAGTCAGTTTTTTTTTAAAAAAAACTAAATAAATGCATATGTACACATATTTAAGAAAATGAAATTTTATAAATTAGAGAAGCTTGATTGATAACTTTATCCGAACTTATCACTTTTTAAAGGGATTTTTAAATTTGCTTAAGTAGCCTCCGACTTCTCAATAAGTGTCATACTTAATTTGTAAATCTTACAATGCCCATTCTTTATCAATAAAAATGGTTTGCTAAATGATTAAGAAATAATAATACTTTTTCTTCTTCTACATTTCTTTTTTACACGAAACCTATTTTTCGTAAAGTCTTTTTCTTTTCAATTGACTAGGCCGAAGAACGGTAAGCAAAAACTAATTAATGTTACAATTAAAATGATAAAGCTTCATTCTACGTAGTACGATCCAAAAATTACGGGAATGTGGCCATTGATGAGTGAGTGAGTGAATGTTGGGTTTTATGGCGCAAGAGCGTGGCCATTGATGACTACGAAAGCAAATACTTAAAAATGAACAACATAAAATGGATTCTTTCAACCCTCCTCTACCTGGCCAGGTTGGTTTAGTCGATGTGATGTGAACGAACCACACGCGCAACTGATATCTTCCGAAGCTAGTTAGCTTTGTTTCGCGATCTAAGAAAGATTGCCTTTCTTGAACAGTTTTGAACATTACATTATGTCAACGCTTAGGTAAAACACCAAAAGAGACTTAGAAAATGCTAAGTAAGGTGTATGGGGAATCTACTATGGCGAGATCCAAGGTTTACGAATGGCATTGGCGTTTTAAAGAGGACCGAAAATCTATGGAATATAATGAACGTGTTGGAGAGCCTTTGACTTCTAGGAACGCGGAAAGTGTTGTATTGGTGTCTGAAAGCGTTCCAAAGGATCATTACCTAAATACTTGTATAAATCGCTGAGGCTACAAATTTTTCGAAGACGTTGAAGTCGTCGTAAATGGCTTCTGTTCTGGCAGAGTGACGACTGATATCATTTGCATAACATCCCACCAGCATATCGATTCCAACTGGTATAAGAGTTTCTCGCCTAAAATCGCACTTACGTGCTTTCGTACCCCCCTTTTTCACCAGGCTTAGACTCGTGTAATCTGTTTCTGATCATATAAAGGAAAAGAGAAACATTTACAGCAGTGCTTCTTAAACTTTAATAATTTGTGACCCAATATTCAATCATAATTTTCATCGTGATCCCCCTCCATGCAATCAAAAGGTTTTGAAATCAATAATACTATACATTGACGCTAAAGCTACAACCATATTTTAACCTTTTAAGAGCCACCGACGTATATAAGTGTCTCCTTCAGCCAAAGCGGTAATTTTCCAGGAGAAGTATATATACGTCTTTCCGAAATGTGATCTTTACTCTGCAGTGGTATCCATAAATTTATTCCGAAGATATGGAATGCAATAAAAGGTCCTTAACAGTGTTGACGAAGGATTTACTTTTTCAGAGGATTTGATTATTTTTATTCCTTTTATTCTCCCCCCATCTCAATGCATCACATACGCGCGTCTGTGAAAAACTGTGGCTTTGGAGAGCGAATCACGTAACTTTTAATCGGCAGTTAAAGTATTAATTATAAACCATACAAATTATCTAGATAAATGTTAATTTTTGGATATAATTCTTTGTATGACAAGCCCATGGGGTCACCTTTAATTATTAAACCTGTTCTTAACTTAGTGTTGCTAAATTAATTATAAAATACATGGTGCAGTACTGATACACTTATAAGAGTATTATATAAGTGTAAATGTGTATTTTATTTTTTTATTATTTTAGAATGTATTTTGTTTATTTATTTTTTATAAATCAATAGACTTTTTAAAGAATATTTTGTGTTTTTGACTTTTCAATGTGCTCTCGCCCCCTTGTAGAGTTGTCGCGCCTCCCAAGGGGGCGTGCCACACAGTTTGAGAAACGCTGATTTACAGGGTTGCCGTTTGGCGTCATCAGATGAGGTGAAAGTAGTATCACAGAAGACCTTACGGGAGTTTGGAAAAATGGCTTCCAGCTATGCTTCCTGAAGTTATACGAGCGGTGGGGGAAGTGTATCTTCACCCAAGAGAACTACTTTGAAGGTGGATGTGCTTCGGTGCGGTGAACTATTCTGGGCAAGGTTTTCGACATTCTGACTACGAACTTTTGGATCATACTACGTATAATCATTTCGGTGAAAAGTAATAAATTTGTTTTATCTCACTTTGAATCCGTGAACTTCTTTATATGTCTATGATTAGCAGCAAAATAGTAATTTAATAATTCGTCAAATTCGACCACCTCTTTTTTCAAAGATGAACGAAGTTGAGCTAAATTTGCTTTTATGTACTAATGTCATTATCCGAAGCAATACAATTCTTCGAAGCTTGGGTAGAATGTAATGATGTCGATTGATTATTGTCACATATCGTACTACAATTGTATATGTTAGTATTATACCAGTGTTTCTCAAACTTTAAATACTGGCGACCCAATTTTCAATCATAATTTTTGTCGCCCCCCGTACAACAATAATGTATTTACTGCAATAAAAATGCACTTTGAGAGAGAGACGCTAAAGTTACAATACGATCTTAATTATAAACCGTACAAATTAATACGATAAGTATATTAAATTTTGTGTATATGTAATTTTTAAGTAATATATATTTTAAGAAAATTACTTAAAATATATATTACTTACTTATTATTATGTTATTTTTCTTCCTCTAATTTTTAAATTGGAACAGTGTCAATTTCTGATATTAAACCTTCCTTTGAAAAATTTTCCTCTACAAGACAAGCCCGTGGAAGTGCCTAATAATTATTAAACTTGTTCTTAATTTAGTAATAAGAAATTATTTATAAAATACCTTCTTCAGTACTGTTACATTAAACGTATACTGGCTGAAACACCGACTCTTCGCACGAGTTCATTTTTTTAAAAAATAAAACATTATTCTTGATATAATAGCTGAACTGTAAAGAGAGTAAAACTGCGTGCACGATATTGTATACAAAAATGTAAAATGATTTTTTTTTAGATAAATGCTATAATTGTAAATAAGTGTTTAAAAGAACTGTAATTTTAAACCTCACAGAATTAGCATTTAGAATTAATATTAAATAATTAAAAAGAATATAAAATTCCGATGAAGAATAATTGAGTTACTTTTTAACATTTAAAGCGAGAAGACTTCAAAATGTTTTAACCCGGGAGCAAGCGCGTACTCGATACTAACGCTAATGGTAGTGCGGGGGACTTAGTCACAACATTCATTTGTTTATAATTATTTTTACTGTACACGATACAAATAGGAATTCTAGTGAATATTTTAATTTACAGAAAGTATACTTACCTTCTTTCAAGGATTATTCAATTATTTGATGATTTGAGAAAAAATCCAATAAAACTGAATTTAAATGATTCAAAAGTACAAAACCATAATAAAGGACGCAAATCAGAGACACTTTTCACTAATATTACAGAAATGTTAAATCAATTAATTCTTTTCCAAATATCGTAAAACTCTATTATTTACAATTTCCCTAAGTGAAAAGCAAACGCATAAAAGATGGGACGGAACTAATATTGAATAACCATACCATAAGTTTGAAGGTTAATCAAATGATTAGCAAACTTACTATGCAGCCTCGCTGAAAAGTGAATCGTCTTCCTTTACTTTTTCTACAACTAATGTACAGTATTACAATAATAATTACAGTGATGAATTGTTTATCATCTTAGAATTTTTCTCAGGGTCTGGGTTTCGTTTTTTCTTTTAACGAGTAATATTTTATATTAAAACGTAATAAAAATATCTCTCATTGAGGAAATACAGCAAATTAAACAAAATGTTTTATTTTCTTCAATTTGGTTTTGGAATCAATGATAGCTATTTGATGACGGAAAAAAGCCAGATAATAAAAATAAATTATGTCAGTGTGGTTGTGTGTATTTTTTTTATTATGGAAGAAAACATTTTGTTTTACTTCTCTTTCCGTTTTTTTTTAAATCTTTAAATTTTCGATATGCTCACGGCCCCCTTGTAGGGTCTACGCGCCCCCAGGGGGCGTGCCCCACACTTTGAGAAACACTGTATTACTCTTCTCCTGAGACCTAATGATAAAAGAAACATATTATGATGTTGTATATTTGAAGTGTTATTTGCAAAGTATTATGAGAGAAATGGCAATATGTCTTGAAATATACAAGAATTGTATACTTCATTTATTTTAAGAAAAAATAAAATGAATGAAAAATAGTCGAAAGAGAGATATAAAAAAGGGTTGCAGGAAATCGTTTTTTTTCTGAGAAACAGTTTTTTTTTAATTTGGTTGTTGTTTCTAAATGATGGAATCTGTAGTTTATGTCTATAGTTTTACTTCTAAAAATTTCATGAACTAAGTAAAGGTATGAAATCGTATTTAGCTGAATCTAAGCTGTAATATTTTTTTAGTGTTAATGTCATTAAAAACAGGTGCTTCTTAGAATAGAAAGCAAAACATTTGTTGGATGGAGGGAATCAAGTTTCCATCTGTTTCAAAAGGAAAAACAAATTGTAATCGTCCATTCAGCCACTTGCATCGATGACATATCTCATTCAGCAGATTACCATGAGTTATTCAGTATTTCCTAAATATCATTTTCTGCTCGTGTTTAGACAATTTTCTTGTATACGCTTTACTTTAATCACCTAAACATTAGAGATATCTCAAACCGCATTAAGATGAAATCAAAATGACGCAAATTTCAAAATGGAGGTAATTTTATATGCAGAAAAAAGCGGAAACAGAGCAACAGTAACTGAGAATTTAACACGGATGATGTAAATATACATCGATGGTGTTAGCAAAACGAAATAACTTTTGCTTTTAAATGTTCAACAGTCTTTTGTAATCCTTTTACATTCTTCAAAAAATAATTCATTTAAAAAAATGTTTTATAACAAATGCATTGGATGGCATGGAAGATGACAACGTACGGAAAAATGGCGACGCCGGCACCAATTCCGAAAACTGTGACGATGGGAGTTACGAATCATTTATGAAACTTGAAACTGATGGCTGGAGTAATTATAGATTCATGTATGGAGCTGTACCGAGCTATCGGAGTTCGAGAAGAACAGGTATAAGGAAATTCTACTTCAGTTAAGTCTTTTTGAATAATCTCATAAGTTAGATTAAGAACTAGGATTTTTAATGATACTCTCAAGGTTAAGCAACAAAGTTGTGTGTGTGTGTGTGTACATCATTCATACAGACTTAAATTTAAAATAAAAGGATCTATTATTAAGACTAGATCTGCTTCCTCTCTAAACCCTCCTATATCGGCGACCTTCAGATCGTGAAAATTTTTAAGTATAAATACAAGTTGTGACACAAATAAAAAACGTGAATAAGTGTGTAGCTTGAAAAAAGAGTAGAGTAGGCAACAACTATTTTGATGACGTCATCCCCATCACTCCTCTATCAATGCGGCCAGTTTTATCTTAATAGAACATGCCAGTTGGGAGTACTGCGTCATTAAGTGAACACGTTCAAATGCATTCTGCCGGAAAAAAAATCGAATCAAAATCAAGTTTCTTGTGAAACTTAAGAAATCAGCCACGAAAACATTTAAATACTAACAGAGGCTTATTTAGATGAAACTTTGTTTTGTGCACATGTGTTTGAATGGCATAAGGTAAGGGTTTTTTAGAAGGAAGGGACAATGTTGAAGATCATGAACGAGCTGGACACACAAGGTAAGGGATTACATTTCAAAAAATTGCCAAAATATGGGATATTAGAAGGTTCCCACTCATGTGAATGGTCAGATAGTTAATGAACACTACTATTTTGAAGTACTATAAATACTTCGTGGAAAAATTAGGAAGAAAGATCCGAATATGGGAGTGATGAATGGCTGATGCATCAAGACAATGCACCCACTCACAAGGCCCTATTTGTTAGGCAGTTTCGGACCAGAAAAAACATTGCTGTGATGGGGCATTCTCTTTATGCATCTAATTTGGTCTTATGCGACATTTTTTTTTATTTCCTACAATTAAAGCTTGATTAAAGGAAACCCATTTACTTCAGTTGAAGAGGTTCAGGCGAAAACGAAGAATCTACTGTAGGGCCTTCCAAAACCCTCGTTCCAGCACTGTTTACGAAATGGTATGACCGAATGTAGAAGTGTGGGAATGCTGAAGGGAACTACTTGGAAGGTGATAATATCGCGGAGAATTGATTCTGTACGAGCAATGATTTATTAGACCAGTCTCGTTTTCTTTTGTGTGTCACACCTTGCATATGCATAAGCAATATGCGTTATTAAGTTGATGTAAGAAAATATTTTAAGGTATTTGTGTTTCGTTTTAGATTAAATTTATCTGAAAAAAATGATTTCATATAACACATCATTTTAATAAAAAAAAGGTTACGAAAGTTATTATTTTTATTAGAATTATCTCTACAACTTCAACAAAATAAAAATACGTTCAAAAACAATCTCGGATGATTATCCCAATAAATCATAACACGATATAATAATAATGAATCTCGACAGTAATATGTATACCAGTTGCAGTTCCACACTAGTGTTATTTACGACATGATAAGATCTAGCCTCCCCCCCAAAGCTGGAGATATTCAAATTAACTCAACTAAAATAACATTACATGATACCCCTTGGCAAAACAGTTTTTTTAAAAAAGGAAATATTTAATTACTATTCTGTAATACGATTAGGTAACGCTTTGATGCATTCATTTTCAGAAAAGAACACCACGTGACTCATTTAAGTTGGTAAATTCTCGTTTATTACTTGGATGCGATTTTTAATTTCCGAATAGAATGTTTCCGTGCGAGGTTTATTAAATTTGAAATTGTGATAGTATCAAATGTTCCCTCCGGCGACGACATTAAACTGCCTTTTTTACCCTATTTTCAAAGTTGTTTTATCAAATTTACGTTTCCCTTGTGATTTTATTCTTATTCAATCTTAAAACAGAAACTCTCTCAATAAACTCTGTAAGAGGGATGTTTGAATATGCGGTCTGAAGTGAAAATCATTAACATTCAGGTTGTATAGAATGATTAGTTGAATAAATAGATGACTCTTTAATTATTAAGTGCATCTTTATAGAATGAAAATAGTGTTAGAAAATATTTGTTTTCAGACGTGGTAATTTTAAGTTACTTAGAAATTTTGTTTGGAGTGTTTGGTTTGTTTGTTAATTGAATTATTAAGAAATTAGGTTCAAAATTCTGAATTTTTCAGTACTTTTGTTACAGGGATATACGTTTATATGCAGGGTGATTATAATTAAAGTACCACTTTCAAAATATTGTATAAAACGAACCATTGATCAAAATGACTTCAAAATTGAACTGACTATACCTGATGGAAAGGTTTAACGATATGGCCATAAAAAGTGTATGTGCTTAAGACCAAACGGTAGAAGTGATAACTTCAAATTTTGTAATGTTATTTCAGGGATTAGATTGGTGAATAAAAATCAAGAGGATATTAGTATTGTCCTGTGAAATTATTTATTTATATGTTTGTACTCATAAAATAATATTTTTGTGCGAAATATAGAATCATATTTGGAAATTAATTGTATTCTAAGAAGAAAACAATAGATTTATGGTAGCTGAAATAGGTTATAAATAGTTTAGATTCAAAATTTTATTTAACTATCTATAAAAAACGCCGTCAAGTGTTGTTCCATACTCCCTCGTGCTTCATTTGGATCATTTCACGTAATTAAATTGAATTTTGATTTAAAAAATAAACTAAAGCTTTTGTCTTTTGAAAAATCAACTTTATAATTTCAACTTAAAATTATAGGTAATTTGTTCAGAAGACCCGATCCGGTTTTGTGAATTTTAGTTGCAATTTAACAATATTCAGTTCTTTCCATGAATTAATTTAAGCAAAGGGGTAGTAAGACAGGTAGTTGATTGGGAAGAGAGTAATCTAGACAAAATTCTTTAAAATAAAAAGATTTAATCAGAAGATTTATTTCACCTAATCTCGGACTTATACTAGCTCTTTTGTCTTTGTATAACAGTTTTGTGCAAATATACCCGATGATGCTGCAAGGAAAGTCTTCTTAACTATATTTTCTTTTCTTATATTTAAATTTTTTTAATGTAACTTTTTCATAATACCTTTATATTTAATTTTGTTATTTTAAATGTTTAATTGTTTTAATTTTAATTTTAGACTCAACGTATATTTAAGTAATGTGATTAATATAACTATTTGATCATTGCCATTCCGATTCACTTACAAAAAATGTTTTTATTCCGAAGATCACTGCAATATTGCTAATGATAATGAATTTGTATTTTTTCTACATTTTATGTTTAATTTTAGTGTAGGGTTTATCTTTCTCTTTAAGCCTATTTTTCAATTCCTACTACACACTGTTAGTTCAAACTCTCTATATATTTAACTTGGTGGAATTTTTAATGGTTAATAAATTACATTTTAAAGTACTCAATTGAGCTGAGATTTTATATACACGATTATTTTGGATGACAATGTACTAATTTAATTATAAATATTTAAAATTAATTAATTAAAACTAACTCTAACTCCTCCTAAACGGCTGGACCGATTTTGATGGAATTTTTTGTGTCTGTTTCAGTGGATTCGAGAATGGTTTAGATTCACAATTCGGTCTGATATCGCAATTAGTTAAAAAGATAATAATTAAAAACATTAAAAACATTCAACTCAATATTCACCTTCATTGTTGTAACTACGTTATTGTTATAAAAATTACGTAGGTTGGCGTCGAAAATCAATTTTCAGCCAAACCGGGTCTTCTTTGTTACAAAAATGTAGACGAATCATGCTTCTTGGCGTTTTTAATAAATATATTTTCAAATAATCTTTATATATATATATATATATATAATTCTTCTGTGATGTGTATGTGACTGATCTCCTCCTAAACAGCTGCTCCGATTTGGATATTTTTAGTGTGAATTCAAGTAGATATTCGAGAATGGTTTAGATTCACAAATCAGTCCGATATCGCAATTAGTTAAAAATGCGCCAAAATTATGTAAGGGCGCGTAATTGTTCATAAAAAAATCATGGGCAATATTCTTGAGGCCACTATTTTGAACAACAAGCTTCTAGGTGAAGTTTTACTTCTACCACAGATCCCAATGATTCTTTCAGACTAACCTACCCATTCAAATGTTTGTAATTTGCAATTAGTTTGGCATAAGTTATGACCATTAATAAGTTACAAGGTCCAACAATGACAAATTATTGTTTAGATTTAGAAAACCCTTGCTTTTCGCACGCCCAATTATAGGTTGCATGTCCGAGGTTTGGCAAACCATTGCATTTGTTATACCACTCATTTATTAACCAAAAACATTGTACATTCAATGACATTACGATAAATGTATTTTTGTGCATTAAAAAATATACCTGCTATAAAAATAGCTCGAGTTTTATCTTTTTTACCCTTTAATCAAAACAAGTTTAAGTTTCTATTCAGAATACCTTCTATCTTTAACTTAGTTCATAGTAAATGCATACTCGCACGCAATCGATAGGTCGAATTGTGGTAACTGTACAGGTGTTGATGTCAGGTATTGTAATAACTTTATTTATATAAAATTTCATCAAGACGGTCTAGATTGTTACAACTTATTCAAAAAAGTTTGTAATTTTCAGATTTAAGATGTGTGTACAGGACAACATCTGTCGGGACCGCTTGTATTTGTATATATGTTTACATATATGAACAGAATTATTTACAGATATTGTGCAAATCTCTAAAATTCAAATATATAAAGTAATCTAAATGACTATATAAAAATCATCCAAATAAACATAAATATAGTAACTTTTGAAAAGGAAAAATGTTGCTCTTTGATATAGATTTTTCCAGCTTTATAAGAGATAGGAAACTTTCATAAAATATATCTATGTACAGTTCAGAGTGTCTGCATCTCTTGAATTACATTTGCTTCGAATCGGAATTTGAGAATATTGTCGCGAAAGAGGCTTTCAAAATGTCTTCGCGAAGAGAAAATTATTATTCTCGGTCAAGTCCTTCTAAGACTGTATAAAATTTTTAAAGTATTTCGATGCAAAGATGTCAGCGGAAAGATAAATAAAAAATATTAAGGTATACATTTCAGAAAAATGCAGTCATGCTCAAATTGTTTTCTAAAATGAAAAATGTCTGTATGATACAGATGGAAGTTATAGAGATATAATAAATGTTATATGAAAAAAAGTGTATTAAAATACATATATAGCGAATTATATGCTTTGAAAATAATATTGCACGCGTAGCGATTGATATACCGAAATACCGGGATACCGAATACCGGTGTTTGGATCCATTTATACAATTTTGTAATACCGGTATTCACAAGTTTAAACACTGTTTTCTCGGTATTTACTAGAATTGTTTCAAATTGTCTCCACTTTATGTTCAGGGTTAGCCAATATAGCAAAATAGTGTTTGTTTTTTTTATCTCCCTAACGGGTGAAATTAATTATACTGTGAATACAAAATTGCATCGTACAATAAAAAAAAGTGATAAAATATGTAAATCATCCAAGGAGGTGGGCCAGAGAGTTATATTACACACGCGTAGGATTCGGAATCTCATATTCATAACTGCGGATACAAGGTTTTCATTGCGAAGAAAGTGGGTGATATTTTGATATTTTTTAAATTAGTGAGTTTGTTATCCACATTGTATTTGCATATAATTTTTAGGATTCAAAATTTTCAGATTTTTTTATACATAAAAATAAATAATAGCCTATAATAATGATAAGAATAATTTTAAAGAACATAAAAAATCGGTTGATAATATTTCGGTTTGGTTTCATTATTTATGTATTGAAAACCACAGACTGAATAGTGATATTTAAACATTTTTTTTGTTATTTTATTTAAATAAGATGTCCTTCCTTTTTTGATTCTTTATATACACTTATAATTCAGAAGTTACTCATTATTTTTTGTGATATTTACGTTCTCGAATAAAACTGGCAAAAAAAAAATCCCCAAAGAAACACCTGTGTTTTCTTTGTTTTTCTAAAATTTCTACTACCGGTATTAAATCCTGTATCCCGGTATTAAGACCTAAGAAATACTGAATACCGGTACTGAACTTTTAGTCCAATATTGTAATCCCTAAGCACGTGTTAAGGAAGTTTATTGTTGTGATATTGAAACAATCCTTTCAGGATTATCCCCTTAATTGGTTTGCCCGTACACAATACGGACTATTGAAAGCTAGCCTTGCCCGGTTTATCCGTTCATGGTACGAGCACTGATATTTTCTTCTTTTTGTCTTACATTCGCATTGATTTTTAATTCTTGTAGTGAGATTATTAGTGCTAATGTTTTTAAGCGATGCAGTTTGTTTATGTTTCTGAAATACTTCTCATCCGGGATTTTCTTTGTGAAGGCAGGGATTTTTCACTAAAGGTAAGAACTTAGATTAGGAGAATACAAAACAAATGGTTAAATCTATTGTACTTCTTTATTTAATTTTCAAATAAATTAATCAATTAATTGAATAATATTAAAGTTTCAAATTTGGAAATTATTACTTATTTTATTTCCACCAACCCTATTTACAATAATCATCTTGGGAGGTATAATAAACCAAAACACTAGTTGAAGAATTAGAACATATCTAAATATAATTAGACAAAATAGATTTTAGCTTTTCAATCGTGCATTTGTCAAAATTAAAATCTAAATCTAAACCCACTGTAACGTAATATTGCGATGTAACCTTAGTGACTTTCAATTTAGTAGTCAAACAGTAATATCACTCACAAACATCCTTCGAACAACTTAATTAATATTTTCATTAATTATTCCTCTAAATATTTTACAGAGGAATCTTAGATAGAAATAATACTTAAAAAAATCATTCGAATTTGGTGAGTTTTTTTTAAACAGGAAAATATGAAGAACATATAAAACTATTTCGTATTGACATTGTAAAAATAAACAAAATCCTCAATATTCTAATTGGAAACTGTGCACAAGCCAACGGGAGCAAGCGAATTAGATTACAGACTCCACAGAAGTCGAATTAGCTTGTTCTCTGTGTGAGTAACATCTTACATTAATTTCGCGATTATTATATTAATGGTTCTCGAAGTATGAGGAGTTAGAGGAAAATTCGTGAGATATCTTCATTATATCGAACAGTGGAATAGACATCGATAATTGGTATGTCTAAATTAGATAAACGAATGTTATTGGCTTGCCAATCAAATTATGTCTCTGCTGCTGATACTAGAAAATATACTGTTAATGTTTGAATTAAATAAAGAGGCTTTATGAGTAACTTAATTTTTAAAAATTCTCGGGTGGTGTCTAGAAATTGAGGGAGTGGATATAGCAAAAATAAGAAATGGAAAAACATTAAATTAAGGCCAACGGTATTTTTCTAAACAACTTGTTGTAGGGCATGGTTGGTATACAATAACAAAATAAAAAAAAAAAACAAGTAGCATAAAAAAAATAAGTCAATTCCTACTTAAATGAACAAAGAAAAATTTTGTTTTAGATGCTTTTTGTTAAATAGTTACAATTAATATAAATATGTATATATATATGACAAAATCACTACATAAGTGGTAATTAATGTTTATTAATTATCATTAAAGTATTGTATTGTCATCCAAAGCAACCGTGTCTATAAAATTTCAGTTCAACTGAATGCTTTAAAACGTGAGGAAAAAAAACCCTCTTCAAGTCGCGAAAATGGTAGTTATGTCGCCAAAAATAATTAGTTTTAATCATTAATTATAATTAAATTACTGCTAGTCATCCAAAATAATCATGTATATAAAATTTCAGTCCAATTTGAGCGCTTTAAAATGTATTTTAGTAACGATTGAAAATTCCATCAAGATAAATAAATAAATAAACAAATAAATATATAGAGAGTGTGAGTTAATAGTAGGAATTAAAAAAAAAACAGGAAATTTGATTTTATAGTATATTATAAAAATCATATCATAACAGTATTTTTTAACACACATTTTTTTCTTAATAGGGTAACTTACTTTCGGAATAAATACGAAGCGTTATTATTTAAACTATATGTCAAGCGGGCATGGGGTTTCCCCCTAGTTATTTCTAAGAAATTTGCTAAATGTTTCCTCTTTTTAGGGGAACTCATTTATATCCCAGTTTAAAATTTAAAAAAAAATATAATAATTGGCTAGATTCCTTGAGATACACAAATTCTTTATACAATTTCCAAAAAATATTTATTCAATGTAGAATATTCTAATGTAAATTTGTTCCCAAGATACGCGTGTTAAATTTTATGTATCTCATATCATAGCAATGACAAAATCATTAAAGTGTACATCATTCTCTGTTTGAGTCTTTCAAGTTTTTTACTATCTCAAATACTTCAATTTTACCGTCTTTTACACGAGATGCTAATAAGTTATTTGAGAATCAATGCAAATAAGTGAATTTAGGTTAAAACTATGTGTAAAGAAATAATAGTAGAAAATGACTACATAATTTTTTATAGTACATTATAAAGCAATTCTATTAAAACACAGAATTGAACATATTTGCACGTTTTAAATCCCTTGTACGTGCGCCTTCACTTTTTATTGAAAATATTATTTTTTATTACCCTTCATTTGATGTATTTAAAATATTTCATATTATAAGTACTGTAAATTTTTTTAGAAAATATCAATGAATTTTGATTTTGAAGCTTTGTGAGAAAATAAAAGTGAAGAATTTTTCAAATATAAGAGGGGTATAAGAAAGGATGTAGTTAAAAATCAATTTAGAATAAAATTATGTGATTGCTTACAAAAAAATTCGATAACAGGTTCTCTTCTATCCCTTATATTACTTCTCTAAGAGAAATATTTCCAAAAAAAAATTACTTGATTTAGATTCAGTTGATCCTTGTTCAAAATTTAATCACTTTTACTCACCAGCTATCAACCATCGACCGTCGACCATTATAGCTTATACAAATCCTTCCTTCCTCAATGGCACGATAGCCCAGGATGCACCTTAGCCTTCTCAAGAAGTTTTTTCCAGGCCAGCATTCTTCCTCCTAGTATTCTCCAGTTCCCAGTTCTCAAAACTGAGATATTTTTCTAGGCCATCAATCCATCTAAGATTTGGTCCACCCTTTCTCCGTGTGCTAATTGGTTGAGCATTGAAGACTTTTTTTAGTGGTGTGGTCTTCGCTTTTTCTGAAAACGTGACCTGCCCGTTTAATTTGTAGTATTTTCTTGAAGTTAACAATGTCAGATTATTTATATTAGTGATACAGCTTTAAGTTTGATCTTCTTCGCCATGTTACATTTTTTTTTCTGAATTACTCCAAAAATTAATTTTAAAATTTTCCTTCTGTAGATACTTATCATGCTCTCATCTGTTCGAGACATGGACCATGTTTCACTTGTATGAGTTTATACTGATCTTAAGAGACTTTTATTCAATAGAACTTTTTTGTTTTTATTTTGATTAAACTTGATTTCGTATATTTCCCTACTTCATTAAGGCATTTATTAGCCATAGTAATTCTCTTTTAGATTCCAGTAGTACAATAATCTATATTGCTAAGTTCCGAACCTAAATAAGCGAAAAAAAAGTTGTCAAGAACTTCAAAACTATACTCTTCAATTTTAAAACGGAAATCTTTAAAACTTGATTTAGTACAAATAATGTACTTGGTCTTATTCTCATTGATTTTTAGTCCCATCTTAAGGTATCCAACTACGTTCGGAACCGTGATTTTCAAAAGCGCATATAAGATAATTTTCATGATACACTCATGTCCATAAATTAAGGGTAATGAAGTTCAGGCAAAGAATGAAACAGAAGCAAAACAGATTTGACTTATTTATAAAATCTATTTATTAAACAAAAAGTAAAGAGCAAAAAAGATGCTATATGTTTGACATAGTTAATAAAAATTGTGATTTTGCTCCCTGGAGCAAATTTCAAAAAAGAACCTATTTACAAAAAACAGTATAACATAGTTAGTATGATGGTTAATACGGAGTATATCTCCCGGACGATGCAATACAGGCCTTACAATGCCTAGGCAAGCTGAGTATCAAATTATCAATATGTTCTAGGGGAATATTACACCACTCATCAAGCAATGCCCTCCGAAGTTCCGGTAGACAGGGTGGGAGGAGGTTGACGGGCTGCAATTCGTCGGTCAAGTATATCCCACACATACTCTATTGGATTCAAGTCCGGTGAGTATGCTGGCCAATCCATACGGGTGATATCCTCCGATTGAAGGCATTCGTCTACAATGTTTGCACGGTGAGGATGGGAGTTGTCATCCATAAACAGAAATTGAGCACCCATGCACCCCGAAACAAACGTACATGTTGTTCCAGAATGACATTCCGATAGATGTGGTCTGTCATCGTTACACTCTGATCATGCAGGTCAGTTCTGGAACCAAGAATAATTCCTCCCCAAACGAGCCCTCGTGCACCATCCTAACGGTGTCGTCCAATGGTGTTCTCTTGATGGTAACGGATACCTGGCGCTCTCCATTTTAATGTCCGGCGAGAATCAGACTGCAAACTAAACCTGGACTCGTCGGAAAACATCACATAAGACCACTGTTATGCTGTCCACAATGCATGCTCTCTACTCCAGGTTCATCGCAGGCAACAGTGAGTTACGGTAAGTGGAACACATCTGAGAGGCCTACGAGCATATAGACCAATGTGTCCTAAGCGTCTTTATACCGTCTGCCTTGAAACATTCGTACCAGTAGCTGAAGAGAGCTGACAATACAGGTCAGATGCTGTTCTCCGTTTGTTTCTTTTGGCAGTATCTGCCAAATACCGGTCCTCAATCAGCGTTGTAATTCGGGGGCGACTTGTGCTGTAACATCTACTCACATTACCATTATCGTGGAATCGTTGCCAAAGCCTGGAGATGACACTCTGGGTGATTCCAAGTTACTCGGACACTTCCAGCTGGGTACGTCCTCATTCCAGTCGTCCAATGATTCTACCACGTAAATAATCATCCAAATGCTTTCTTTGTACCATAGATATGCGGTTATTGCACTGAAAGGTTGTTAAAACGTTTGTGAACAATTTTACTTCTTTGCCACCATTCCTTATGTACCCTTCTCTTACACTCTCGTCATTGTGACGTACTATTTGCGCCATCTGGTGGTTTCCTGTAATTTGCACATTCTTCTTCAAGATGTGTGTGATAATTCTATAGGTGAAATTTTTATTTTACTGTTCAATTTCTGTGTGATTCTGAATTATTCTTAATTTATGGACAAGAGTGTATTTAGTGTCTCTTAGATTAGAATATATGCATAAAATTGTTTTAAGGACATTTTGACAAAATTTTAATTAAATACAATATTTTGGCACACAATTAACTTAGTATAATCTTTTTTCCAAATGTTCTCCTTTTGTGAAAAATGCTTCCGTTAGAGTAATATTTTACCTGTGTATAGTTCAGACCTCTGTTGAGAGGCTCAACTGGAATTTTTGAAATTTATAACTTAGAAGAGGGTTTATTCATATTTTTCGACAACAGAGGGGAACAATTTTAAGAAAAAAACACGAATAATTATTTCAATTGGTGGTAACTCTGAAAATAATGTGAAGTTATCAAAACTTCTAGTTGAGCTTCTGTAGAGATGTCTGAGCTATATACAGGTAAAATATTATTATAATAGAATCATTTTTCACAAAAGGAGAACATTTCGAAAAAAGATTATTCTAAGTTAATTTTTTGCCAAAATATTATATTTAAATAAAATTTTTTTTGTCAAAATGTCCATAAAACAATTTTATGCATGTATTCTAATCTGGGCGGCACTAAATATCATGAAAAGTATTAATTTATGTGCTTTTTTAAAATCACCTTTCCGAACGTAGTTGGATACCTTAAGGACCTTTTTCTCTAAAGGTAAGGAAAGCTGTCTCAGTGTTGTAGATGTTCGAGTAATGATATCAATGTTATCAGCAAAAGTCAACAACTGTACCGATTTATTAAAGATTTTTCCTCTAGTATTGATATTGTGAAATGTCTTACCACTTTTTTTAATGGTAGATTAAATAGAAGACACGTTAGTGCATCTCCCTGTCAAACTCCTTTTTTTATTTCCAGTGGGTCTAAAAGATGATTCTACACCTTGACCACGATATTAGTCTAACTTATTATCAGGCTTATCGGCCTTAATAACGTATCAAGGATTTTAAACTCTCTCAGCTTACACAAATGCTGGCACTTAAATAGAAGAACTCATTTAACTAAGTTCCGTCTTCTTCTTCGAGGAAAGTTTTCAACAGAACTAGCAGTTAAAAAGAACATTTCTATCCAAAATGATTAGTTGAAGTTTCATGGATACACCCGTTACACTGAGCTTGATATTTTGTTGATAGAAGTAAATTCGGAATCAACTTCTGTAATTTGTGCAACAAAGTTTTTTGTTAATATAGGCTGTCAATACTTGTGTGTATTTAACATTTTACAGTATCATATAACTTCCAAAATGATTGCTAACATAACAATTTCTGTTATAAGATAAATTTCTGAACTTAAACAAAGATGTTAGCTCAAGAAAAAATAAAAATAATAAAATGCAAATATTATTCATTATGCCCTTCTTGAAACATTTCATTTCAATGTATTTCAAGTTTTATTTCATTTATCGAATTAAAAAATGTATTTATTTAATTGTTCAATAAACTATTTCTTAAGTTCGATGTTCTTCTGTTTTACGTAATTTAATAAAATATTCTTACTCCCTATATTCAAAGAAAAAAGCTTGATGTTAAATTATCTTGACGAATTTAATTGTTTTAAGAATTAAAACCAAATGAGAGAACTTTACAAGGGAAATATAAATTAATATAACTTTAACAATTAAAAAATAATGCTAAATTAATTCATCGCCATAGGGTCCATCTGATACTAACACGATTCAAGTATACAAGAAAGTAAGAAAAAATTAAATTACAGATATGTAATACCAAGGGAAATCTTTTCAGTTTGGTTAAATATTTGTTATTCTTACCTAAAAATAAACGCACCAGTTCATATTTAATCGTATTAAATAATTTTATAAGTGAGTGTTTCGTTTCTTGAAAACTGTTTTGCCTCGAGGTAGCCAGTTCCTTTATTTTAATTGAATTAATTAAAGATGAACTAGGGTGAAATTTAGATGTAGAAACAATCTCTTAAATAACAGCAATCATTTAAAGTTTTAATTATCTATTAGTTTCATCTCTGTTGAATAATTAATTCCCCTATTTAACTGGATAATACTAATTCTTGAAAAAAAATTTAATATATATATTTTTTCTATTGTTTTTCCAATCATTGGAAATAAATAAATGAATATCAAAAATATATTTTTAAATTTTTTAATCTTTGGTTGAGTTAAGAAAATCATCATTTGATCAAATTAAATTGAAATTAATTAAGGAAATTAAGGAATTCAAATTGTGCTCAAGCATTCCAATTAATGTATATTCGAAAAGTTTGAAGGATACGCATGTTATAAATAAAAAGATCGAAATAATTATCAGCATCAACTTTATTCGAAACATTATTCATGTTCCATCCAAATACTGGCCAAGGTGAATTTACCAAGTAGCCAAGGTAAACTTGCCAAGGTAAACTAGCCAAGTGGCGATGGTAAACTTACCAAGTAGCCAAGGTAAACTTACCAAGTAGCCAAGTTAAACTAACCAAGTGGCAAAGATAAACTAGTCAAGTAGCCTAGATAAACTAACCAAGTGACCAAAATAAACTAATCAAGAGGCCAAGGTAAACTTCCCAAGAAGCCAAGGTAAACTAGCCAAGTGAACAAGGTAAACTAGCCAAATGGCAAAGGTAAATTCAACAAGTAGCCAAGTTAAACTTACCAAGAAGCTAAGGTAAACTTACCAAGTAGCCAAAGTAAACTTACCAAGTAGCCAAGGTAAACTTACCAAGTAGCCAAGGTAAACTAGCCAAGTGGCCAAGGTAAACTTACAAAGTACCCAAGGTAAGCTTATCAAGTAGCCAAGTGGTGAAGGTAAACTTACCAAGTAGCCAAGTGGTGAAAGTAAACTAGCCATGTGGCTAAGGCAAGCTAGTGAGGGACATGTTGTCATGTGGACAGTTTGTCATGAATTCGAACTCCAAATTCCTTCCATGTGTATGGTGTGGTAGTTGAAGAGGGAGGTGGCATCTCAGGTGTCGTCGTCGCGGTACCTTCTTTTCTGGTTGGCTTAGATCATTGATACCAAAAGTGGTCTTCATCGAGACTTTAGGATCTACAATGGTCTGCAAAGGGTCTACGTTAGTAAGGAAAAAATTTGGGGTTGTTGAAGTGTAAATGAGGGTCTACGATATAGTGGCTCTCATTAAACCATTTTAAAAGTAAAACCAAAATGGAAACCAGATTCTAACTACATAATAGATTCATTTAATAAATTTAATTAGGTTAATTTGTAGTTACAAGGTGACAACATAAATCTTATTAAAAAAACCATCCTTTCAGCATTACTCTCCAGTTTTAAGCTAAAGGAGTATAATATCGGACAACACGAATTTTTCAGTTTCTTAATTAGTCACAATCAGTCTACCAGGAATATGAGGTTTAAACTACGTTCAACATTTAAATGCTGTCTAATTAAATTTTGGAACTGTGTTTGAGAGTGATTTGACTATGGTAATACCTTATTAGGCAATGAATTCATATGGTCTCATTGAAAAAAAAATGACAAAAGTCATATTACAAGAGGAACTGATGGGAATGGGCACAAACGAATAGCTTAAGGTACAATAATATTTAGAAATGGATGACACACAGCAAAATTTTGACTTCATAAAGATATACTTGTTATTAGTTCTGAATTATGGAATATCGTGAGAAATTTTTTAACTGCTTTTCCTAGTGCGAAGGAATTTCAACACGCGGTTGTCAACCTCTAAAAAATAAAGAAGTAAATAAATAAACTGTACTCTTTTGACTTAGGAAAAATTTAGGATTAAGCCTGACAAGAATGATGCAAATGTTGAAAATTTGTTTTTGAAGCACCAGATTCATCCCTGTCTATGCTCAATTATTTTATGTATTAATTAAATGTTAGTTAAATTACTTAACATATGTTTGCTTAAACTTTAAGTGCTATCCTTTATTACGGATAGAAATTTAAATCTTTTTAAGTTTGCGAAAATTAAGTATTAGGCAAGGATAAGTCTATCCAAAACCGAAAAGCATGTCAGGAGGTCTATGAGACAAAAAAAGCTAGACAATCTCAGGCTTAGGTGGGTACATCACTGATCTTTGAAGCTCAACGATTTAGCATTCAACCGTTAGAATTTACTAGTTCAACCATTAGAATTTACTAGATATTCAGACAAGACAATAAATATTATGAAATGATGGTAACTCATCTGAAATTAGATGAAACCTCTGAGTTTTACCGAAGAGAAATCTTTCTGTATTTTGGTTACAAGCTGTTGACCTTGTGACGGGCTCATCGCACTTTCTATTAATTTTCCTCTTGGGTTCTTTGGGGCCGAAATAGGCAAATTCTTTCCAACCAAATCCAGAAGCGAAACGTGACTATGCAAATTATGAACCTTTTAAAAAGCAGAAGTTTAGCGTAATCACGGTGGCATTTTGGGAAGTGATTATACTAGTCTGAGTTTAAACGCGTAAGCAGAAACAAGCCAATATTCCAGTGTCAGCTATCCGTTAGGTGGATATCATTCCACGCGAGATAAGGAATTTACAATGAAGATTCGAGTAGATTGCTGCTACCTAGGAGATAGAGGTAGGACTGATCTACTAATTATTAGGAACTGTGTATAAACAGAGGTTAGGTGTAAGCGGTAAAGTAATTATAGTGGTCAGGATCACGCTTATTTGGTAATACTTATAGTGTGTTTTCTCACCTCAGATCCGCTAATTTAAAATATAAATATTATCATTGTTAGTGATTAAGTTAAGATCTTAATAAAGAGATATTAAGATTATGGCAACGCCTGGTTCTGTATTCACTCCCAAACCCCTAGGTCCCGAAGATAACTTAGAAGTAAGGCATCACCAACGGCTAATGCTTTACAACATTGGCAGGGTTGTTTATTTGATCCACCGACCTACCAATCCGCAGCTACACCGTGCATACCTGAGACGACTGAGACGAAAGGAACCCCCTTTTCAGCCAGTCTTTAAAGAATTTTTTCTTGTCTTTTGTTAGTTGTGACTTGCAGAAAGAGACGTCGCTGCATATCCCCTTTCTAGAGAAGAAAGTGGTTTATTTTTCTATCTGACTTTCTGAACGGTACAGAGAGAAGTTTATTTTTTCAGCCAATTTCTGCATTTGTTATACATTTTGAATATATATGAGTATCGTTGGAAAGTTTTTTTATTGATGTTGCCGGTTATTCCTTGTTGAGAGGGCGGGTCTATTTGGCGGGTGATTAGTTGCTGTTTTGAATAACTGGTCGTGATTTACTGAGAATGTCTTATTTAAACTCTCTATGGGATGAATGCACAATCAACCAGTATCGTTAGGAAATGCTGCCATCTAGTGTTCAATTACTGGTTCACCACTTCGGTGACAAGGTGTAGGTGACGGAGAGGAGGAACATCAAGGGTGACCTTGAATGCTGCTTGGGGCCAGTGGCTACCAACGGGTCTGAGGTCCCCGCCTTATACGACTCAGACAAAAGGAATCCCTATTCGGGAGAGTCATCAAATGGCTTTTATTTCTGTCCTTTGTTGTTTGCAACTTGCAGAAGGAGGCACCGCAGCAGTATCTTCTAATAGCGACTACAGTCTAGGAATAAACTACGATAATCCAGGAACTCATTATATGGCTGTATTCTCCACATAACAACTATTATCTAACTCACTGATTGTTTATGTGTTATTTAATAGTGGTATCCACTCTCAAAGTGGAGCTGTTCTAGCTCGAAGCTTCAACTTGTCTGCGTAGAAAAATTCTAGTTGGAAAGGGTAAAACTAATGGGTAGCCCATAGTTGCAGACTTCGTCACGTGGCTCAAAATTACGAAGTCAATCGCCAATATCTCCAGTGTTTCTCCATAATGTGGAGTTACTTAACTCTCACTCACCAAAAACACTACTAAACCTACGCTCTGTGAAAGGAAATCTCTAAGAAAAAATATAATTGCTTTTTTTCACAAATCGAATTTTAATCAGTTACAGGAAGAGTTATCAATTAAACCAGTGCTTCTGAAACTTACAATATTTTCCATACAATTCTTAATCATAGTTTTCAACGCTCCCCCATACAATAACAGTCTTTTAAATACAAGAATATTGTACCTTGACGCTAAAGCTACAATATGACTTTAATTAAAATCAGCACTAATAATCAGGATAAGCATAACATTTTGTATATATAGTAGAGCGTCGTTTATCCTAACGTTTATTATCCGGAGGGTCAAATATCCGGACGAATGTCCCAGTGAGTGCCCAGAATGAATTACCCAGTCAGTGCTTGATTCTCAAGAATGAAGATAAGGTTTGATATTTAGCTTTTCTTATCGATATATCTTCTTTTGTAAACACACTTTTGCTTTTTTTTTCTCGATTTTGGAGAAAAAAGAGAAACTGATGCACACCGAAAATCTTTTAATCACCTTTTTAGCATCTACGAGAACTAAACCTAATGTAAATGACTCCGCAATAAATCTACAAATTGAAAAATCCCATTAAATAAGTACTGACTGTTTAATAATTACTTAGAACTAAATTTTTCTGGTTACTCATTTTTATTTTATACCTAACCTAACTGTTTGAAACTGAAAAAAAAAAGTATCGATAAAACTTAAGTTCGTACTTTTGTCTTATTTATTATATTATTTTTAAATTTTCACGACTTATATATATATTTATTTAGACATACATAAAATATACGTGCTATTCTCATCCATAATATATATATATATATATATATATATATATATATATATATATATATATATATATATATATGTTGTTGTTGTTACCAATGCCACCTGATCGGCAAAGGCCAGATTGAGGCCCACGAAATTCATCAGGGCTAAGGGGTAAAGGACGCCTGTCATTAGCTCTGGCTTTGATTTCCAATGAGATGACAGTACGATTTGGCTCGGTACATCTCAATTTAGAGGGAGAACACTATGTGGGTGATCAGATGCCTCCCACCTCTTTTCACCTTCCACCAACCACACGAGAGGACTTGCGCCTCGACGGCTATTTAGAGTACCCCCATGCCACGAATTTTAATTATATAGTGGCACTCTTTTTAAAAAGACTCACCATGATTGCCCTAATAGAAATTTAAAACATTATTAGTTTTGAAAAATATTAAGAAACGTCATAATGTTTTTAATACGTATAAAAGTATCCAAAAGTTTACATGTTCCTCAATTGAGCATGCGTAGAAAAAAGCACTTTTGTTAATTGAATTCCTCTCTGCATGTACCAGTGCACCAAGAACTTTAGGTAAATGATTTGTTAAGCAACTGGGGTTGTTCTCAATGAGTCTGACATGTTTGACATGCTCGCTGACCATTCTTTTCCAAAATAAACGGAAATCTTTTCAACGATTTCACCTTCTGCCAGTTGTCCAAATCCCTGATTACGTCACGCTCCGTGACAGTTGCAGTCAAAAGAAATGACGCTTGTTAAAAGGAAACCGGAAAAAAAGCGACATGTGTTGAAAAAGTGCATGTCACATCTAAACTCAAACAGGCGTTTCTAGAATTTTTCCACTTTAACGTGTTTATTTTGAGCTCAGCTGTTTCCTTCGCAAGAATTGGTTTAAAGACATTAAAGAATTTTCGTTGCCGACAAATTAGTTAAGTTACACGAAAGAGTCTTGTTTCAAGTAAATGCCCCTAGCATAAGAAAGAAATAATTGCTTCCATATGCATGCTAAAATTTAAAATACATAATAGTCGAAATATCGTTTAACACGAAATAATACAAGGATTACAACAAACCACTATAATTTGTGAGATCTCATAATATTTGCTTACGCTGAGGTACCATTTTTTAAAAAAAGTATGTCTTAAATTTGTAAAATATTTTAGCACACATATAAAACAATACAAAAAATAGAATGGACATATTTTTTTAGTGAAATATCAAGAGAGTTTATTTAATAAAGTTATAAAACTTTATAATTTTGAAAAATTTTGTTTTGCCTTTTTTTTATTCATAAAACTATTTGTTAAAAAAACTATGTAATACTTCCAGTTAAGAAATAGGTTCGCTATATGCACAGGTATCCTGTAAAATAATGTAACAAATATAGAACCATATAGTGCAATAAGTTTTTTAAAAAGTGTACCTAAAAGCAAATAAATTATGCTTTGGAGAAAAAGTAAAAAAACGAAACATATTTGTATACTTTAGTTTATATTTTTGTGTCAATTATGTTTTCATATTTTAAGGTTATTTCATCAACGAACATATAAGTACATTCTTAGATTCAAAAAAAATATGCACTATTTTTAATAATAAAATTGAAAAATTGATTTCTTGAATGTGTATGATGTCCTGGTTCCCTTAAGCAATCTCAGAGCACGGTTTCACAAAATTCCCATTCCATGAGTGAAAGTAAATTCTTTTATACTTTATGATGACATTCTTAGCTAAGTACTAATTAAAGTATAAATTCCTCGTATAGATACAATTCCACACTTGTGAATAATAGCTATATCGTTTTTTAAATTCAAATTCCAAAACCTTGCGCACCACTGTAAAATAAGGGCATCATCATACACTCCATTTGGAATGATGAAGCTCGTTTATCCATAATTGTCCTCGAAAATGCATCGCTCTGACTTCTCATGACATTGAAACCATCCTCCCCTTTTGTCTGCACATGGTTGGTTGATGGATAATATTTTAATGGTCATCTTGGCTATCCGCCTGTCAACTGTCCAGATCATGTTCGACTCTACTCAGTTCATTAACGAAATGGAATTGAAACTTGCTTTGATATTCAGATGTTTTTGAGTTAGTTTCCTTAAGTATGAGATGTTGTGTTTCTTCTCCCCATTTATCGATTTTTGGGTTTCTAGAGTGTTAATTTAACTTGTTACTTGTGTAAATTTAATTAAATAATTAAATATAATACTTTATCTTTATCGCAGACGCAAAATGACTGTAGTATTGTTAGTGGTATTTGATTAAAATAACGACAAATTAAGTATTAGGCTTTATAACAAAAGTGTAAAGAAGAATTTTCAACGAACTGATTGAAACCTTTCCTTGTAATATTGTATTGGACCTTCTGTTACATTTTTTATAATTTTAAAAATCCTCTATAAAAAATAACTGTCCATACGGAAATGATACAAACATTATTTTTAGAATGATAAAGCTTGTTTCAACTTGATTCAAATTTGACAACTGCACATGAGATTGTGGAATTCTGCTATTTATAATATTTAAATTGTTCGTATGTTTATACTCAGATAGTTTAAATAGAGTATTATCATAAGCGCATTCCCCTAATGTAGGAGTTCTTAACTTTATTTCCCGTCTGGCCACATCTGACTAACACTGTGCTTCTCAAACTTTCCTTATATGAGACCAATCATAATTTTCATGTTCCCTCCTTCCTACAATAACAATGTATTGATATCGATAATACTATACTTTTACGCTAAGGCTACAATACTACTTTAACCTCTTAATTTCTACCAGCGTGTATATGCGTCTCTAAAAACCAGTGAGTTAAGTGCTCCAGACGTTAACAAGCGTATATATACGTCTCACTTAACTGGTTGGTTAAATTATCCAGACGTATATATACGTCTTTCCGAATTATGATCTTTTCTGAGCACTGCTATGCATAAAATTATTCCGAAGGCTTTGGAATACAATTTAAGCACATTAACAGTGTTGGGAAGGATTGACTTATACATCAGAGGATTTCCTTTTATTTTTTATTCCTTTTTTCCCCTCCTCCCCAATATATCATATACGCGAGCCTGCGTGGAAAACGGATGCATTGGGAGAGAATCACATAAATTTTAATCGCAATCAGGATATCATTTATAAACCTTACAAATTATCAAGACAAAAGTTATATATATTTTTGTAAACAATTTTATACAGGACAAACCCATAAGATCACTTGTAATTATTAAATTTGTTCTTAACTTTGTATTGTTAAATTAATTGTCAAATTAATTATCAAATGCATTGTGGAGTAATGATATATTTGTAAATGAAGGATATAAGTGTAAATGTTTATTTTATTTGTTATGTTAGAATGTATTTTGTTTTTGCTTATACTGTTAGTAAATTAATAATTTTTTCTTAATAATCTTTTGTTTTCGACCTTTCAATATATTCGTGTCCCTCCCTTTCCCTTGTAGAATGATCAAGACCACCTTTAGAAGGGCGCGCCCCCCAGTTTGAGAAACGCTGTGTTAACAGAAAATTCTAGGCTGGTGCCTTTCAAAAAATTATAACGATTCTTAATATGCCTTTATTTTATTACAATAATAAGCCTCATAAACAATATTCTGCGTTTAAAAGGTAACAAAAGGTTCAAAATAGTTACATTTATTGCGAATAAAGAAGGGCATATTGTCCACTAATTTTTCAGTCATGAGTATAAGATGATATCCCTAATCTTATAGCGTCTTCGAGATTGTTGTTGTTAAATCGAGAGCTGATTGTTAGTTTAATAGAAAACAACGATCCTTATGTTGTTGTTGTTGTTGTCGTGTGTATATTATAGGGATACATACGAAAGACGTGAGAGATATATGAACAGAAACACATAACACAACCACAGAAGAATACAGATTTTTTTTTATTACAAATGATGATCCCAGCGTATAGCAAGAAGAGGAGTGCTGCTTTTCCTTTCGAGACGAGAATCCATTTCAGGCGAAAGACCGACTTCTTTCTCGAAGAAAATACAACCATGTCTTACTCGGGATTCGAACCCGGACCCACTCGGTTACAAGCCGAGGGACATAGCCACCATACTGGCTGGACGACAACGATCCATATAAATATGTGGAACCGAAACAGGATTTTCATTTGTAAGGTTCTTTTTTCAGAAGGGGTATTTTTTTATCTTCGGCTAAATTCCAAATAGTTTCATTAAGTCCGCATGATTTTAATACAATATTTTAGAATGAATATTTGAAATATCATCTACAATTGAAGAAGCTTTTTGCTGAATAATTTTCTTCATGGAATTTTCAACTTCAGAAATATTAATTTGAGAATTGAATGGGTTTACAAATAGTGAAACCACTGGATCAATAATCGAAAATTGCTGGAATCTATTTTTGAATTTGTGAAGATCCCCTTGGATTTCACTTTGATAACGAGAATAATTTTGAGTCAAAGAAGAACCAGTAGCCATTTTTGTAAATAACTTTCTTTATTTGGTTATCTTTCCCAAATAGAATCAAAGACTTTTAATAACAAATAAATCAAAATAGCTTTACGAGGTTAAAAAGGGACTTTCCTTTATATTAACTTAGATATTTAATGATCCAATTAATTAACAATTAGAATATCGATCACGTAGAGATTACCGCAATAAGAGATCCCAGAATTATATTCAATAATGTTCTTACTGAACATTTAAATTTAATCTCACTCCTAATATAAACCTTTAATGAGACTTTAATTATAAATCAATATTTACCACACTGAATCTCAGCTCTTCCTGA
The DNA here is from genome assembly GCA_019973935.1 of Trichonephila clavipes. Taxonomy (NCBI): domain Eukaryota; kingdom Metazoa; phylum Arthropoda; class Arachnida; order Araneae; family Nephilidae; genus Trichonephila; species Trichonephila clavipes. The sequence continues at coordinate 1,111,887 of BMAU01019922.1, forward strand.
GCCTAATTTATCCACCTAGAAATCTTCAAAAATAAATCTCTAACTTCACTATTATAACTTCCTGCTTCAATCTCTCTCTCCTACTGCCTCTCACTTTACTATTTCGTTTGACTTAAATACTTTATCTAATCTGCATAATAAGGAATCCCTGTCCTCTTTTTGGAGTTGATTGGAAATAGGTAGGGAATCAAATTTCCCTAAAAAACACGTCTCAGAAGGTTAGTGATAAAGTTCCGTATAGATTTGTCGCAAATTGTTCTAAAATATTATGAAGGTGACAAAAAAAACCAACTAAAATAAAAAAAAATTTCAACGCTGACTTTTTTTTAATTAATGTAAAGTGATCGACCACGGTTGATATTGATATAGTATATAGGGAATAGTCGTAGGTGCACAAAAATGGCCTCGCAAGCACATTGGTGCTCGCGGGCACGAGGGCAGAACCATTGATTTAATTCCTTTCCCTACGCCCGCAAACTGAAACTAGTAAAGACTGCAGTAAAATTGCTTAGTTAGTGACCAAAGGGAGAATTTGCTCATGTAGTAGTCAAATACGTTAATAAACTCAGAGATCTCAGTTCGTCTCCTTATTTAAAACATAATGTTGAAACAAAAACAAATTGTACGAAATTATGTAAAAACACCTAACTGCTGAAAAATGGAAATTTAGGGTAACACTCGAAGAGGCATGGGTATATTTAAATGACTGTAATAAAATAATATTAATTACTTGCTATTAGGCTCAACTGACGATAATGACAGTAAGAAATGACTTCGTTTGAAGTAAAAGCCCCAAAGGGATTCCTAATAGTTGCAAGGTTTTGTAACAACGGAAAACTAAAATCAAAATAGTCTGAAAAAAAAGCCCTGGTAGTTGCAAGGTTTTGTAACAACGGAAAACTAAAATCAAAATAGTCTGAAAAAAAGTCCTGGTAGTTGCAAGGTTTTGTAACAACGGAAAACTAGAATCAAAATAGTCTGAACAAAAGCCCTGGTAGTTGCAAGGTTTTGTAACAACGGAAAACTAAAATCAAAATAGTCTGAACAAAAGCCCTGGTAGTTGCAAGGTTTTTAACAACGGAAAACTAAAATCAAAATAGTCTGAACAAAAGCCCTCGTAGTTGTAATGTTTTGTAACAACGGAAAACTAAAATCAAAATAGTCTGAAAAAAAAGCCCTGGTAGTTGCAAGGTTTTGTAACAACGGAAAACTGAAATCAAAATAGTCTGAACAAAAGCCCTGGTAGTTGCAAGGTTTTGTAACAACGGAAAACTAAAATCAAAATAGTCTGAACAAAAGCCCTGGTAGTTTCAAGGTTTTGTAACAACGGAAAACTAAAATCAAAATAGTCTGAAAAAAAGCCCTGGTAGTTGCAAGGTTTTGTAACAACGAAAACTAAAATCAAATAGTCTAAAAAACCAAGATTATATATACGTAACTCACAATTTACTTCCGAAAGAATAACTTAGAACAAATTTTTGAAGAAGAAATTCCAGCCGTATATAGAAAGGACATTGATAAATTTGAGCTTCATACAGACGAAGCCTTTAGTCGCCCACTTAGTTAGCAAAGAAAGAATCACAAAAACAGAAATAAAGTGTTTCGCATTTTATGAAGTACTTCTAAAATTACCTGTCACTTCTCTAATGGGCTTTTGTTCTATCGGTATATTAAAACATGCCTTAGGAAAATGGCATTCAAGTACACTGAAAGGGCTTTGGAAAACGGTTCAAAAGGATTCAAAAATATCTCATCGAAATCTAATTCCATTAAAATTAGATGTTTTTAACAGTAAAAAAGGGCATTTTTCCTTGCCTTTACCTTTTAAAGGACTGTAGTAAGTATTTCTATGATTTTTCTGTGCTAATTAGTTTACTAATTAAATATAATCATTAGTTTTCTGTAATAATATAACTATTTGAAAATATATTAATGGGATTCACACATATAATAACTATGTCGAATATTCTGTCTTTAATATCTTAGCGCTTCTTCTACTTTTATTGCTTTGAATCTCGAATAACTAAATTGCGCATACTTTTACTTATTACACTGAACAAATAAAATAAAATAGCCGTAATAAACACCAAACTAAAAGCCTTTACTCAAGTTGAATGACACGAAAATTGTCGTCCTAAAATAAAATCGCTTAGTAGTGAAAAAGAGAACCGTTCTTTCCGTTTACTGGTCAATAAAGTTAATGTTATAGTCAGACTTTATTGTCCATTTACCCAGTATCCTCTGCGTAACGATCGCAGTAATTAAAATGAATACATTTCGTTAATCAACTTCAATTACATTTGGTCATAATATGAATTTCAAGTATATGCTTGCTATTTCTTTCAAAAAATTTTTTAAAAAACTGCAAAAGGAAATGAAATACATTGCCTTTAAGGCTTAGAAAATTTTAAAGTAGTTTAATGTGAAGAAAGAGAAGTAAATTCTGGATGTATTCTTTGTAAAAGCATTAAGTCTGTAAAAAGTTTTGTCTTAAAATGAATTGTTTTTGATTTTTTGAGTATCAAAATTAACTTTCATTTGACAAAAAAGTTTTTGAGGGGTTAATTTCTTTCTTTAAGCGGGGATGAACTTTTAACTCTACCATGCGATACATTTTTTTAGTTCTTATTCAATATTGATGCAACTTGATGTTTCAATCATTGCGATTATCTCATTTAGGCTGAATTATCTTAATTTGAAGAAAGGAAAATGATTTTTGTTATTCAAGGATATTAAAGTTTTTAGACTTATGAGAGGAAAAATGAATTGTCTTTTTTAAATAATCTTATTATTTCCTTCAGGAAACACTGTTTTATGAAATTCCATTACGATATAATTATTAAAATGCATAAAGTTAATAATTTTTTATTCATATATGTAATATTTTTTATAACTTTGTGCTTCTCAAGAAAAGCACGTTCAGAAATACTTAAATAACGAACGAAAATTAAAGCAAGTAAAGTTACTTTTCCAATACAGCTGATCGTATTAACGCAATGACACCGGCTAAAAGAAACCGATAGTTCATTGGTCCTCACCAAGCCCAAACTCAAATCTGATTGGTCCGCACCAAATACAAACTTATGGTGACACCATTTTTTTAATTATTTATTTTTCACTATTGTTTTACGATATTATAACCTCAAATAAAATGATTTTTTAACTGTTATGCATAAGGAAATATTTTTGTATTAATTTTAACCTAGAAAAACATTACAGAATAGTAAAAAAAATGAAATTATATTATTTTAAGCCTTTTTTTTGCTTAGCAATATATAATAATAATAATAATAACCAAACTTTTAGAAAATATGTAACCGGACAAAAGCTTAAAACAAATAATGATATATGTTCTCTATAAAAATATTATCAAATGCTTAATACATAAAACAGATTCAATAAATTGTAACCACTTATCTAAATTCTTTGATACATAATTATTCATTTTGCATGAGAGAATAGATATTTTACTATACTTAAGCCAATAAAAGAGATAAGAAAGAGGTTGGTACTATTGCCTTAATTATTCTTATAACTAAACTGATTATTTACAAAATGCAACTTATTTTTACCTAAAGAAACTATTTTCCGAAACAATCTTTAGTTAGATAAGGATTTTTTCCCTACAATCAATTTAGTGAGTTCTGTTTCCCTTTTTACTTTCCTTCAACAAATTCTCTAGGTAGATGCCATTTGAATAAAGCTTTTTTAGCATAAAAAACCTATTTTATGATCTTCTGCTTTGTTAATTAACTTCTAACTTGTTCGAAGAAAGAAATGATGCTTTTTTGCATATATTCCGGAAATTGCCAACTGCATTTCAATTGTCCAGAGTGCTTTACAAGTTCCGTCATTTTATTTCCTAAAAGATGAAGATAAGCACTTTTATAAATTGTTTATTTGCATTTTTTTAGAGTCTTAGTGGATCCTAAGAGAGTATGCAACGTTATACCTTTAATTTTTTAAAAAGTTTTTTCCTCATCAACCATTTAAAAAGGATTTCAAATAATGCTCGAGGTTAACTGTTGCAAATGAATTTATTTCGGGAATAATGTATTAAACTAAAATACATGATGCTCTTGGCAAATTAACTAAGATCCTTGGATTCCTTATATTAAACTTAAAAATCAAGGAACATATTACTTGCTAGTTACTTTTAAATGTTTAAGGAATGCTTTGCAAAAATACAAAACAAATGTAGTATAAACATAAAAGTAGTGTATAATCGAATACTAAATACAATGCTATGTTTATAACTGATAAAATGGTTCTTACCGTGGTGCTATTGAGCAGATAAATCTAAAGCAAAATTTTCTTGAATGCAATATTAATGTAAATTTACAATTAAGTAATACCATTGAAGAAATTATTAAAATGAGATGCTTACTTAACTAAACAAGCCTTCAGTTAATTATTATGAGAAAAGAGTGCAAAGTCACCTCTGTTTTAATAATTTACTTACTATTTTTTGTAATGTGTAAACATTATCGTTTCTGAACATTTAGCTTTTAGAAATGTAATAGTATCAAAGATTTGTTACATATGAAGGCCATTCTGAATTTTTTCAGATACACCTGGGTTTTTAAAGTTAAGAGTGTTCAAAATAGTACCTCCTTCATCAATGCACTTTTGTAGACTAATATTTTCCACATATAAATGCCTCAAACCATTCATTTGATGGAATTGATAAAAAAATTAGTATATACCCACATCAATCTCTTCTTCTGAATAAAAACGATGTCCACGAATGTTCTTGCTTAGATTAAAAAATATTTAAAAGTCGCACATATACCTAGATCCAGAGGATAAGCTCTCCATCCAGGGTTTTATCAATCTAAGTTGTTTTTGCTTAAGAAATACAACTCTTAATCTGGCTGTATAGGAAGATGCACTGTCATGCTGAAGCATTAGTCCCCTAACATTACATTCTTGGAGAATTTCTGTAAGACATTTAGTGGTACACCAGTTTGCTGTTACTGTTTTTTGTCTTTCCAACTTGATGGTTTTGACCAATTCACTACTTCTGAAGAAAACAGGATACATCAGTGTTCCTCAAACTGAGGGATGCGCTCCCCTAGCGGGGGCTAAACCACCCTACGAGGGGGTACGAGCATATCAAAAAGTTGAAAATAAAACATTATTTTAAAATATTGTTACGAATTTTGTGTAAATAGCGAAAATAATTTGTATTTGAGTGTTTCTCTTGCATTTATATTACTCTATGTTATATTTATTTCATGTTAAAATTGTACTATTCACAAGCAGTGCAGCCCCTTACGTTATAATGGCGATTCAATGAGAACTTGGCGAAATCTTGGAGGTAGAACCAAGTTGGCATCATTTTTGGCGACCAAGTTGGCGACTTTGGCGACCATTTTGGCGTCATTGGCGACCATTTTGCCGAGTTCGGAGCCCTCTGGAATCTTCCAGAAAGTAGTAGATCTCTACACTAGTGTCACGTTCAATGACACGAGCGGTTATATTTCTAGAAGTTTCTGCCGCGCATATAAAAAGGATGCTCGCCGGTACGGCGAAGAGTCTTGATTAAGCCAGCGAGTAGTGAGGACTGTTTTGATTAGCGATTAGCTCGGCTGTTCTTGTGAATAATCTTTACTTACGTGTATTTTTAAACACTGTTATCGTGTTTGATTGCTGTTGAGGGTGTGAAGACCTTCGGATATTTACCCTGTGAATTTTGCCGATGAATCCTGTATTGAAAGGATTGGATTTTCGATAATAAATTCCCATTGCTCTTAAAGAACTGATTATTTTTCTTTGTGATTGTTTTTGCATAAAATCCTCGAACCCTCGGATCTACGTAACAATATTATTAATTTACTGAAAGGAAGGAAAATCAAATACATTGACATAATAAAAACAAAGTACGCCTTTACACTGATATAATATATTTGTAAATGTATCAGTACTGCACATTTTTTTAAAAATTAATTTATGTGCAAAACTCCTCATGCTCCACATTGCATAACATGAGACTTACAGAAGTAAGTGGTAACACAATTCTATCATTTAAAAAAAATTGGAAAAAAACAACATTTAAGACAAAAACATAAAATAAATGGAAAAAGATGGAAATACACAAATATAAATAAGGGGAGGTAGCAATCAAACTTTAAAAATCTATACAGTAAACCAATTTTCTTAATACATTTAGGCTTTCTGTACAATTGACCAACAAAGACAAAACAGGTGGCCAGGAAATACCTAAACGTGTTTCAACTCCTTTTTAATATCCCCTCTTTTACAGAAATATAATTTGTTATACAACAATACATGTTCCACAGTTTCAGCATCCTGACTACAAGAGCAAATATCACTACCAATTAAATTAAATCTAGATAAATAGCTCTTAAAATTTCCATGTCCTATTAGAATCTGGGATAACTTGAAATCAGTAACAAATTTCTTACATTTAAGCCGTCGATAAAATGTCGGAAAAAAACCTTTTAGTCCGCAAAGCTTTGGGCGAGGCCAAGAATTCGGTGTTCCAGGAGGAAACAGTTATTTGTACTTTGCATATTGTATTTTATAATTATTTAACCGTACCATTATTTTAAAATGTTATTAATTTACTAAAAGGAAGGAAAACAAAATACATTCTGACATAATAAAAAACAAAATATGCGTTTACACTGATATAATATATTTGTAAGTGTATCAGTACTGCAAATTGTATTTGATAATGATTTAACATTACCAAGTTAAGAACAAGTTTAACAACTTCCGGTGACCCCATGGGCTTGTCATATATAAAATTATATGAAGAATTTAATTTTTATCTTGATAATTGTACGGTTTGTAATTAAATTCTTATTGTAGATTTATGTCAAAGTACATTATTATTAAATTGAATGCATTGTTATTGTTTGGAGAAGGGTAGAGGGCACGAAGAAAATTCTGACTGAAAATTGGGTCGCAAGTATTGAATTTGAGAAGCACTGGATTACATTACTTTTTCATTGCTTGTCTTTTCACCATTTTCGACTTGAGATCAATTTCAAAGACCTTTACTTTGCTTTCTTGGCGTGTTGGAATTTCAAAAAATGGTATGTACGTTTTTTATCGTACGTCGCAATTATAGAAATGATGTGGTGGCCAGCACTGTTTAGCAATTTAAGGGTTTCTTTGCTAATTCTGACACCCTCCTATTTTTGGTGCTCGGTTAGATTATGGGGAACCCAATGGCAAACTACATTTTTCATATCTAATTATTCATGAATAATTTTGTATATGGCCACGGATTCAATGTTAAATTCCCACTGTATCATTTGGTAGGTACAGTGATTATCATTCATTCACATTTTTCCTTATCGCAGACACATTATCCGGGATTACTGCCAATCCTGGCCTGCTTGTGTGTGAGAGAATTGCTACCACTACAAAATTCTTAAAATTATCTGAATAGAGTAGCACGACATGGAAAATTATCACCAAATGCCAATTACAGCCGTTGAACGCATTCGTCTTGATTTAATTCCACTTTTTAAAAAATCATAGAAAATCATAGCACGATAATGTTCTCATATCAACTCAATTTCCTCTTCTGTCTAAAAATTATTCTACGCTAAACAACTTGAAGTAAGTCAGTAAAAAAAAAATCGTCTGCTGTGTTAAAATACTTTGTATTTTCAAATTAAACCGTTAATTGTTGTTGTAACTTCTCGTCTGTGTGTATCTCAAAATTTTCAAAGTTACCCTCACATACATCTTGTTGTACAAGCACACGATAAACTGTATTTATTTATATTATGCTGTAAAAATGCGTATTAATAATATAGGAAAATTGTTTTAGAGACTATTACATGCTAAATGTGGCTCTAATTGCAGTCCAATGACTGTGGGATCACAAAATCTGGAGATTTTTTTCTCTATAAGACCTCTTCAAGATCAGCCAAGAGTTACAAGAGACTGTAATACGAGAGACCTATGTAGTGTATGTATCTCTTTTGGGCCCAAGGAGGAAACGCACTATTACAGATCAGCATCAGGTGCAAGAATCTTCACTACTAACATCAAAAACAACAGTTTGTCTCTATACATCATGGCAAGTTGTATGCATCCCCCTAAACCCGTGACAGAAATTTTACTTTGGACAGTGTATGCCCATTTATGTTGAGCAGGGTAACCCGTTTCCTGCTTTAGACAGCAAAGACCTTCTGCATCTTCACAGATGAGTTGAAGTTCACACTGAATATCGATTCAAGACATCTTCTGATCTGCAAGAAAAAGCGCACTAGGTACATGTAATCCAACAATGTTGGAGGACACATTTGCAGAAGTGGTGGAATCACAGTTTGGGAAAGGAAATCACGGTGGTCACACTAACCTGCATGTGTTCAATGAAAACGCCTCTGACTGAGGTAAGATTATCGAAGTGTAATCCTTGATTAATATGACCACCCGTAAGTCGTTCTTATTGGTAGTTAGTTCGTTCTGATGGATGATGTGACGTTTGAGAAAATTAATGATAGCGTGAGAGTTAAGAAATTAAATAATTGATTTATTTACGTCAAAGCTATTAATTACAATGAAGCAGTACTTCTCCAATTTTCTCAATCTTGCCCAATTTTCACTCATAATTTTCATCGCAACCCCCTCCCTCTACATTAACAATGTATTTAATGCAATTATAACCCTCTGTATTTAACCCAATAATAACACTCTGACCCTAAGGCTACAATACAATAATTATAAACCATATAAATAATCCAAGTATTAAATTCGGTTAATTAATTTGTATATAGCAAACCCATGGAAGTAACTAGAAATTACTAAATTTGTTTTTAATTTAGTATTGATAAATTAGTTATCAAATGCACTGTGTCTTTCTGAATCATTTATAACTTTATCATTATAAATGCATACTTATTTCTTAATTTGCAGAATGTATTCTGTTTGCTTCTTTTCAGTACATTAATAATTTTTTTAAATCTTTCATTTTCACTTTTTCGATATGCTTGCAGAGTTATCACTCTTCTTTGAGGGGGGGGCGGCATGCCCCACAGTTTAAGGAACGCCGCAGTACATACATTTACATAGAAGTTATTCATACTATTGATCATTTCATAAGATTAGAATAGGTTATTTGTGAGGGCGGAGACAACACGACAGTTCTCTTTGGTGGTTTCAACGGACTGTCCTTTCCCCTGTCGTGGGGATCGTTTTCGACACCTCGAATTACACTTGGAGTTTCAGCCTGCATGTGTGTCCAGTCATTGGGTTTCTTATGGTCATAGGTTTCTCCGTGGTGTCAGGTGAAAGGACTTTGCAATATTTAGGAGTGCACATGTGCATAGGAACGATACAACACAAAAAAGAAGCCAATTTTGCATCTGTGAAGGGCGAAAACGTCACAATGATAATGCGAGAGCCCAAAGAACTGTGCTTGCCAGGGCCTATTTTGAAGATCACGGCTTAAAATAATTAGAGAGATAGGTACACCTGAATCCGATGGAGCACATTTGGGGTGACCTTGGTAGACACGTTGGTTTTTTAAGTCCTCCTTCAAGGTAGTTACATCAGCAGGAAAATGGTTATTTCATACCTGTTCTTCTCTTCAGTGTCCATTAACTGGTTGCATGAAAAGTCAATGCCACCAAAACTTTGTAGTTAGTGATAAATAGAACCCATTTATCTAATGTTTCACGATATTTTCCTGTTTAATGCTATGATGTGTTGCTTTCTCTAATAATGAAAATTTTTGCTGAAAGTGCTCTGTTTTGGATGTGAAATAAGTCTATGTTAAACTTATGCAAATTTATGTGCATTCATTTTTAAATTAAACATAAAAACAGGTTGTACCTTAACTCTGAGAAGACATAATATATATATATATATATATATATATATATATATATATGAATAAAATTATTAAATATAATCAAAAAAATAATATCAAAAAATTAATTTTCTAAACCCATTCAATTTTTATAAGTTACTACTTCAAATAAATTCCTTTAAGCAGATGTAGCTACACGTAAGTGAAAATATTCGAATAAATGAGGAATCTACATTGACACAAATTATTTTCCGCAAAACCAGTTACTATATATAACCATTTGAATTATTTATTTTTATACGTACGAAATGTAATCAAAGTAATATATATATATATATATATATATATATATATATATATATATATATATATATACATATATATATATATATATATATATATATATTTATATATATATATATTTATATATATATATTTTATATATATATATATATATATATATAAAATATATATATATATATATATATATATATATAATATCGGGAAAACATATTGAACAGTATTGAATGCGTGTATATTATCATTTAATAGATTTAATTATTATTTTATGCCTTAGTGAATTTAAAGCAAACTTCAGGCTAATTAAATTCCCCAAATAATTCCCAAAAAATGTATTTAGTAAAAAAATCAATAAACATAAAACTTAGAAATATAATTTTGAAATGTGTACACCATCTATTTTGTTAAATAAATATTACTCAAGTACAAAGTCCTCTTTTAGAAATTTCAAAATGGTTTATTTTTGAAACGGGAATTATAGAAGAAGACATTAACTACATTTAGCGGCAATATTATCGTATTTAAATTTTGTTTCTTCTTTCCCTGAGGCAATGAAATTAATAGCAGTTAAAATAGCGAATTTAGAAAGTAATTTCCATTCGGGAATTTTCGCTTATATTACAGAATTCAAATAAAGTTAGTATATTTCGAATTTGTGATATAATAAAAATAAAACAATTAGATATATTGTAAAAATATCTGAGTTCTTCAGTTGATTTTTCTAAAGTTGTAAGGAATGGAAACCCCTTATATCTTTTCAAATAAAAGGAAATTCTCTTTATTTAATAATAATATATTTATTCCGTAAAAATGCAATTTTCATTATGAACTAGATTAAATACAGTAAATTCTTTAAAAATTGAATATTCTCATTTAATCTCATTAATGTTCAATTTATTTTCTTATTAGATCAATGAGTTAAAATTTTTGAATTTGTATATAAAAGATCCTTAACAAAATATAAATAATTAATAACTGGATTTTGGCAAGAATTTTAGTTACTTATAAATGATATTAATTTTTTAGGATGTTCATAATACGAGATTTTATGTAAAATAATGTAATCAACATGACGAACACTAAAGAAAATTTTATTTTCTAAATGTCATTTGAGGGAATTGGGAAGTTTGTATCATGAGATATTAGCATCTTCAAGTTGAAGTTATGATGAAAACAAGGAAAGTGTGTGGATTTCCTCAGACAATTTTGCCATGTACAACAATTATGTGCAACTATACAGAAGTGTTGTGGATATGTCTATGCTGATATAATGTGGTACTATTCAAGTTTTCTACCAAGAATGTGTGATGCCAAGAGGAACTTGTAAAAAATGAAAGCAATGTAAAATGGGAGGAGTATTTAAAATGAAGCAGGTGATGGACCCTGCTTCGTAAAAACGATTATAAAACTTTGTAATTTTGAAAATGTCTATTTTCCGACAAAAACTATTTTTTTAGAAAACTATCTACTATACTTCTACTAAAACAAGTAATATGAAAAAAAAATTGAGTCAAATTCCTACTTAGATCAACAAGGAAAATTTTTATTTTAACTACTTTTTATTAAATAGTTAAAATTAATATAAATATGTATATACACATTGCAGAATCACAACACCATATGGTAATTCATTTTTATTAATTATCATTAAAGTATGTTGTCACCCCCAGCATGCATCTGTAATTCTTTAAATAATTAGTTTCCGTCAATTAATTTTAATTAATTACTATTGAATTATCGTATTTTTACCCAAACAATAGTGTATAGAAAATTGCAGCTTAAATGAGCGCCTTAAAATATAAGAAAAAATCATTTTCATGTTTTGACACAAGTCGCCAAAATGGTCGCTAAGTCGCCAACGTGGCTGTATTTGTAATTCTTTGAATAATTAGTTTCAATCAATTGATTTTTATTAATTATAGTTAAATTACTGTATTGTTATCCAAAATAATGATGTATATAAAATTTCAGCTCAATTGAGTGCTTTAAAATGCTTTTTATTAACGATTGAAAATTCCAACAAGATAAATATATAAAGAGTGTAAGCCAGTGTTTCTCAAAGTGTGGGGTGCTCCCTGGGGAGGCGTGATGACTCTACATGGGGGGCGTGAGCATATCAAAATTTAAAGATTTTTTTAAAAAAAAACAAACGGAAAGAGAAGTAAAACAAAATGCTTTCTTCCATAATAAGAAAAATACACACAACAACACTGACATAATTTATGTTTATTATCTGGCTTTTTTCCGTCATCAAATAGCTATCTTTAATCCCAAAACCAAATTAAAGAAAAAAAAACATTTTGTTTTATTTGCTGTATTTCCTCAATGAGAGATTTTTTTTTTATTACGTTTTAACATAAAATATTACTCGTTAAAAGAAAAAACAAAACCCAGACGCTGAGAAAAATTCTAAGAAGATAAACAATTCACCACTGTAATTATTATTGAAATACTGTACATTAGTTGTAGAAAAAGAAAAGGAAGACATGATTCACTTTTCAGCCAGGCTGCATAGTACGTTTGCTAATCATTTGATTGACCTTCAAACTTATGGTATGGTTATTCAATATTAGTTCCGTCCCATCTTTTATGCGTTCGCTTTTCGCTTAGGGAAATTGTAAATAATAGTGTTTTAAGATATTTGGAAAAAGAATTGATTGATTTAACATTTCTGTAATATTAGTGAAAAGTGTCTCTGATTTGCGTCCTTTATTATGGTTTTGTACTTTTGAATCATTTAAATTCAGTTTTATTAGATTTTTTCTCAAATCATCAAAGAATTGAACAATCATTGAAAGAAGGTAAGTATAATTTCTATAATAAATTAAAATATTCACTAGAATTCCGATTTGTATCGTGTACAGTAAAAATAATTAAAAACAAATGATTGGGGTGACTGAGTCCCCCCGCACTACCATTAGCGTTAGTATCGAGTACGCGCCTGCTCCCGGGTTAAAACATTTTGAAGTCTTCTCGCTTTAAATGTTAAAAAGTAACACAATTATTCTTCATCAGAATTTTATATTCTTTTTCATTATTTAATATTATAATTCTAAATGCTAATTATGTGAGGTTTAAAATTACAGTTCTTTTAAACATTTATTTACAATTATAGCATTTATCAAAAAAAATCATTTTACATTTTTGTATACAATGTCGTGCACGCAGTTTTACTCTCTTTACAGTTCAGCTATTATATCAAGAGTATTGTTTTATTTTTTTAAAAAATGAACTCGTGCGAAGAGTCGGTGTTTCAGCCAGTATACGTTTGATGTATCAGCACTGAAGAAGGTATTTATAAATAATTTCTTATTATTAAATTAAGAACAAGTTTAATAATTATAAGGCACCTCCACGGGCTTGTCTTGTAGAGGAAAGTTTTTCAAAGGAAGGTTTAATATCATAAATTGACTCTTAGAGTTATTTTTCTATATTTAGCTGAGTTCTTTATTTTGTCTTTAAAGCATCCACCGCAGAAAATCCGGTTTAACAAAGTTAGGATGTTGAAAATCGTAATAGTATACGAAGTGCTTTTGTTTTCAGTACAGATAATTCCTCATCCACCTCTACCCCAAATTCAAAGAGCGATTTATTACAAAATTGTCTTTTAGTTTTTCACTGGATGTGAAATCTAAGAAGATTTCTTCTTCGGAAGTTGAGAGCCCTTCTGGAGTATCTTGAAATAGATCCCTAATCCACTCGTAACTTGCTACCAAGCTGTCCTCATCCAGAAAATATTTTTTAAAATTTTTTGCCAACATAGCTAAATTATTTTTCATGTTTTAAAAACAACTTTCACATGTGGTTCTACAGATTTGTAAGTTTTAACACATATCGAGCTGGGGCTCTTTAACCCATCATTTACTTGAGTAGTGGTAATTCCAAAATTTAAGTATTCCTGAGAATATCGCCTTGATTTAATTTTCGGAATCATGCTCGTTCGTCTGTGTACTTGTTGATTCTTTATTATGGTCGAATGTTTGCTTACGACTTAAAAATGTATGTATGATATTGTTTTAATCTACTGCCGTAAATACTTAATTACCATGAATTACAATTAACGTGGAAATTTAAAAAAATGTACATTCAAGCTAGATTTGGTAGCTATAGGAGTATCGAGTCGACCAAAACTGAATGGAATTGTACGAGGAAAAGCATTTTTACATGCTTTGCGCAGTCGTCCGATAGGTTGCTCAGACTCACGCAAACGTACCCTATAATGCCAGATGTGATGGATATGATAGAGAGCAACATAGACTAGACTATTTTTCTAATGACATTTGTACTTTGAGAAATGAATGCTGAAGGAAATAAATCTTTAATTAAATATATCATTTTGCGATCTGTTCCAATTTAAAAATTAGAGAAAGAAAAATAACATAATAATAAGTAATATATATTTTAAGTAATTTTCTTAAAATATATATTACTTAAAAGTTACATATACACAAAATTTAATATACTTATCGTATTATATTGTACGGTTTATAATTAAGATCGTATTGTAACTTTAGCGTCTCTCTCTCAAAGTGCATTTTTATTGCAGAAAATACATTATTGTTGTACGGGGGGGCGACAAAAATTATGATTGAAAATTGGGTCGCCAGTATTGAAAGTTTGAGAAACACTTGTGTAAGCTAATAGTAGGAATTGAAAAAAATAGGTTTACTATATGCACAGGTATCCTGTATAGAAGTATAAAAAATTTGGAAACATATTGTACAATATTATTTTTATATAGTGTACCTATAAAAACAAAAAAATTATTCTTTGGGAAAAAGTTAAAAAACTAAACATTTGTAAACGCTTGTTTACATTTTTGTCAATTATTTTTTTTTATATTTTAACGTTTTTTTATCAACGAACATAGTAGTTTTACATATTTTTAGTTTCAGAAAAATATGCGCTATTTTTAATACTAAAATTCAAAAATCGATTGCTTGGGTGTGTAGGATATCCTGGATGTCTTAAAATATGTGAGGTCTGATGAAACATAAAGAGAAAACAGAACAACTAACTGAACATAAAGAGGAAAAACAACTACAGGATTTAAGAGGACTCAGTACAATTTGAACACTTTTTTTTTCATTTATGTGTTTAAAAACTATATATTAGCATTTAGTTTAATGTTTCTCTTCAAGTAAATGATATGATATGAAATTTTTTACATAAAGCTCACACAATTTTAAAAATTTAATTTTTTTTAAAAATAAATTTGGAAAATTTTAAAAGTTTACTCATTTTATAAATATAAATTTATTGACCGGAAATTTTTTTGTAATATTCTTAAGGAAGTTCTAAGAAAATTTAGGGATCGATTTTACAATAACTTAATTAGATTGGAGAAAAAAATTAAATGTGGATATGCATGCTGTGAATTTCAACAAAAAAACCAATATTTCCCACATTAAAATTTTATTAAAAAAATATTCAGCTAACAGCAAAATTAATCCTTAATTTTTTTACATGTTTTATATGTAACACACAGGAAAAAATGGAAATGATTGGTAAATAATTGCAGAAGGAGTAGCATTAGCAGTTTGAATGCACGAATGTGTTCAAAAACATAAACTGAGAAAAACCACTTTAAAGTTTGTAATTCTGAAGAAAACAATTATAATAAGCTTAAATAAACTTCAAATACCCCTTTAAGACATTAGTTATATATTTTTCGTTAAATAAATTCCAGTTTCGCATTGTTTCAATCCCTACAATTTTTTAATGGTCTATTTTCAGAAAGTATGAATTTTTGAGAAAAATATTAATTTTTTTTCTTCTGTCATGACAGATGTTTTAGTTTTTTTCTTCACATAATATTGAAGTACTATATTTGTATTAAAACATATGAAAAATAAGAATTGATATTATGAAATTATTAATATAAAATGCCTTATAACTCAACAATTTTACATATACACTTTTCACAAAAAAAGCAAATTGCAATATTTTAAATGCCTCGGTAATATCCAACTTTACATATTGCACCTTCTTTTTTAATAGTTATTATTTCTCTTTTTAAAATAGATTTTTTTTATCAAAAAGCTTTTTTTTAGTTTTTTTTAAGGAGGCGTGGTTGAATTGCCTAATTTGCTAATTTACATTTTTCAAATGAAGTTTTATCCAACTTCTAATAATGCAAAAGTGATACATCAATCGACAGATAATAATAAAAAGAAAAGAATTAAATAAAAATATAAAAATGATATTTCGGAAATTTTAGGGGTACCGAGTAGTCTTAAAAAATAAACAAGTTTCAATAAGAATTTAAATCCTTTACCCAGTGCCTCTCGAAGTTGCAATACTCGCGACCCAATTTTCAATCTTAATTTTCATCGCCCCCATACAATAATAATGTACTGAATTAAATAATACTATTCTTTGACGCTAAAACTACGATACAACTTTAACCTCTTAAGAACCCGCCGTGTATATAAACATTAGCCAACGCCTTTATTTCTCCAGACGTATATATACGTCTTCCCGAAGTACGATCTTTTCTGTGCACTGCTATCCCTAAAACCTAGGAATGCAATAAAAGGACCATGACAATGGTAGCAAAGGATGTACTTATTCCAGATTATTTTTGCTCCTTTATTCCTCCCCCTCCCCCACTACATCACATACGCGTGCCTGCACGGAAAACGGTTGTAAATATGAAGCGAATCGCAAAACTTTTGATCGGCAGTACAAAAATTATCAAGATATAAATTATAAACCGTACAAAAATTATCAAGATAAGTGTTAATATTTGTTATAAATTATACATATGAGAAGCCCATGGGGTCACAGGTAATTAATAAACTTGTTTTTAACTTTGAATTGTTACATTAATTATAAAATACATTGCGTAGCACTGATATTTTTATAAGTATAAAACATCAGTGTAAATGTGTATTTTATTTTTATGTCAAAATGTATTTTGTTTGTTTACCTTCAGTAAATTAATAATTTTTTTAAATAATCTTTTGCTCTTGACTTTTCAATATGTTCGCACCCCTTGAGGAACTATCACGCCCCCAAGGGGGGGCGCGCCCCACAGTTTGAGAAACACTGCTTTTACCCAATACGTTGAAACGCATGTCGAAAAGAGATGCCCTGTTCAAGTTATTATAATATCTCCTTCCCTGATGACAAAATAAGTATCGTCATAGAGGAAATAGGAAGATATTCCTATACGCCTGAAGAGGTAGTAATCCACTTACTACTACCATTAATAAGTCTACTTCTTAAGTAAGATGTCCTAAGTAATTCTCCGTCGATCATAAAGCTATCATAGACGTAATAAACAGTCAAGGAATAGCTAAAATATGATTTTCAATGCTCTGCGATTCTGGACGAAGATATCTAATTTAATAAAATCAGTGAACTAAAACCCTAATGGCATTATCAGATGAAAGGGACCCCATCGCTTTTAAATTTTAATGGCAAAATGGTGGAATTGTTGATTTTCAAAATGGTCGTGGTTGGTCTTTCGAATATTTTAAGAATTATTCACCTTAAGATTGCATTTTAAGAAACTATAAAAGATCCCTGCTGTGAATGCTAATTAATTTACTTGCAGTAATTTCATATATGCAGGTATGCATATTTATAAATCCGATTCGTATATCATTGGTTAGATTTATGAATTATTCAAGAGCTATATATGAGACTGGTTTATTTCGAATGATATTTACTTCTTTAATAAAAGTCGCTTATTAAAAAGGGGGAAATTGAATGATATTTACATCATTAAATAGAAGTCGTTATTAAAAGTAATGACATTCGAAGATATGTAACGAAATGGTTTCGGTATTTCAAGTTATTTGCTGAGGATAAAGTTAATTGGAGATATGTGGTATGTGTTTTAATGTGTTATTTAAAATGATATATTTGGTTATTAAGATACCTTTGATATTTCATTCCTTTCAAAAGTCAATTTTGTGTTTAATATAAAAGATGTTTATATAATAAATATATATATATAGCTTCATTATATGATCATTTTGCAGAAATCATTGTAATATAGTCAGATTAAATTTTTGTGATACTTATAAGAGTTTAATTCCTTTACAAAATTGCAGAATGTAAAAGAAGTTTGTAAAGTAATTCCGTATGTTCTGTATGTTCTTGCGTTGGCCACATTTTTTACTCAGAATTATAATAAATGACTAAAATAATATTTTACTTTAAAAGTATATCAATTTAGTTAAAACTGCATTCCTATTTTTTGGGGGTGGGTAAGGAATTGAGAAGTTACTATACAGTTAACGAGTTATCACTAAAATACAATCTTAAACACAAAAGGTGAAGCAAGAAGAAGTAGCCATCTTTATTCGGTAGATATCACATTCATTTACTGATGCTAAAATATATAGGATATTAAGAAAAAACAGTTACAAGAATAAAAAAGATCAATAATTCATGTGTAACACCTCTGGACCTCCTCCAAACACTAAAGGATGAACATTGACTGAAATACTAGGTTGACGTATATTTTTCTGTAGAATTATATATATATATATCAATTATCAATATCTATATATAGAAATATTACTTTTTAGCTATATTTATGGTAATAAAGTTTTAATTAGTGATAAAGCTAATATTTATTTAAATATTAATAACTTTAATAAACAATGTATTGAACATGGTTATCCTGCTAACTTTCTTTACAATTATATTTCTAATAGTTTTCAATGATTTACAATTTGTATTAATAACTTATTGACAAGTTGGATTACTGATATTTTTAACTAATTATACAATTATTAAATAGACAGCGCCACATGTTTAATAAAATAATAATATTATTCAAATATTTCTAGGATTCATTTATTTTCCACTAATATTTATATCAATATATATATTTATGATTTTTTAAAAGTACATATATATATATATATATATATATATATATATATATATATATATATATATATATATATATATATATATATATATATATATATATATATATATATATATATATATATATATATAAATAAATTTTATATTATTCTATCATAATTTTAACTTTATGCGGAACTATTATCCTTCTCTTGTATTTGGCGGGAAACATAGCCAGTTGTTACACTCCCGAAGTAAGTCTTACTATCTACATTTTGCATCGAATTTAAATCCATACTGTGAATACTAGTAGGCTATAATTTTATAATTATATTTTATTAGTTTAGTGATTTTATTTATAATATTTAAATTTCTCCTAATGTTATTTTACCTTTCCTCTTAGTACGTAGTATGACAAACTACAGGTGAAGGTTGGCTAGCCCTAAAACTTGTTTAAACCTGCAATCCTGGTCCCTAAGACCAGGAGTTTGTTATTGTACTACTGGGCCTATATTTCTTCCTACTTAGTATAGTTATCTCAGGTTCTATAGCTATTAGTGTATTTATATATTTTGGATTATATATATATATATATATATATATATATATATATATATATATATATATAATCCAGGTCGAATGAGTCCTACACCACTGTAAATATTTCTGCCCTTGTTTAATAATAAGCGTAAGTCAGAAGAATAGTCTCCCTGATCTCTAAATCTCGTATCAATGATCAATGCAGTTTCTTACGATCCAGTTATGAGAATGTTGAAAAAATGCATTGGTGGTTGTGACCGTCAATCGAATGTTCAGTATCTCCTAGCATTATGTAATGTCCTTTTTCTTCATCGACAACTAAATTCCTGAGTCTGTGTTCAGCCCTGGTTTACTTATTCCTGCGAGCATCGTTGAATGATAGTTAAGACTCGAACCCTACATCAATCGATCTATTGATTAACCCTCCCAGCTTCCCTTAATCCCATTGCCCATCTCTTTCAAATATAATGAACACTGCTCAATCCATCAGTAAGACAATAGTACAATCCGTGCGAATCGATGGAACCACATTGGCGTGACAGTAATGGCTTAGTAAAATGGTAACCTCAGCTTTGTACATTATCCGAACATCCCTTTGATTTCAGCTAGAGTTCCAGCTAGTCTGTCACAGTTAATCATTTGTGCGCTCTATCATAGAATGTATTTTTATGCATTTTCTTCCCATTCAGATAATTTATTCTTGAAGATGAGTATTACCTACACAAATTATGATTTTTTTGCTTTGAACTTGAAATGCGGGCTTAACAAAATCTTATTCGAAAATTATTTTGTCATTTTTTCAATGCAAGTGTACACTATTAATATTTAATAGAGATGCCTTCAGGAAAGAAATTGAGCTCTGTTTCGATGACGTCATTGATAATGTGTGGCTCCTTGCATAGAAAAGACACTGTGCTTTATTTTAAACTTGATACTGGTCATAATTCCTTTAAGCATTACCTTTATAGAATGGGAATGTGTGGCAGATACAATTTCTTGCCCCCTTTATGATCATGGCGCACCTATGACTGATGTTCATCTCAATATTTGTCCTACAGTTTTAAATAGTATTTCTTTGAATATATTCTACAGTTCTTTTGGTGACCTTTTATTATCGAGTACATTGTGTTGGGTTGCTCATCGATTTATGGTCGATAGCTCGAAGACGAGCATAGGATTAAAAAAAAATAATAATATTTTATTTAAAAGTCTACATTAATCCAATCATTGTAGTTATTCAGTATATTAAATAATTTTAAGACTAGAACTATATTTCCATTTCATTATTTTTAAAAGAATAATACACGAGATACGTTCTAAAAATTTGGGGACTACGGCAGTGTTTCTCAAACTGTGGGGCGCGCCCCCCTGGGGGGCGCGATAACCTTGCGAGGGGGCGCGAGCATATCGAAAATAAAAGATTTAAAAAATAATTCATTTACTGGAATAAATTAAAACAAAATACTTTCAGACATAATAAAAAATGCACTTTTACTCTGATATAAGTTATAGGCGATATTAAGTCATAAAAAAAAAATCTTCAATACTTAATAAGCTATCTTTGATCCAATGACCAAATAAAAAATATTTTATTCAATTTGCTTTAATCCCATGATGAGAGAGTTTTTATTATATTTTCTTTTTTAAACCTAACATTCTACTCTTTCAGAGAAAAAACAGATCCCAGATCCCCAGAATCGAAAAAATTTAGGAACATAAAAAATTCATCACTGTAATTATTTTTGAAATACTGCACATTATAGCTGTAATTTGTTTGACCTTGTAAGTTATTGGTACAGTTATTTATGACCCCTCTCTTATTTCTCATTTAAGGAAGTTGTAAGTAATGCATTCCTCTGTTGCGCTTTTTTCTATGCAAAAAGTTTTACGATATTTGGAAAACCACGGAGAGCGCACATTTTGATGGATTACTTGGCCAAGACGTAGACCAAGATGAGTATTTTCAAACATATAAAGCATAATAATTGTTTTTAGCAGTAACATAAACATTATCATGATGAATACACTTTTTACCCGGAAGTGGTCGCGCGGGACACACAGATCACGAAATTGTTAATTCTGGCAAAACTGTTTATTTGTTACCAAAGAAAAATGGAAAAGTCCTTGAAAATAGGTAAGTAAACTTTCTCTTAATTAAATTATTCACTGGAATAACGATTTTTATCGTGTACAATAAAATAATTATTAAAAAAAAGGATTGGTGTGACTCAGTAACTTCGCTCGATTGTATCGATTGCGCGCCTGCTACCAGGTTGAAACATGAAGTCTTTTTGCTTTAAAAAAAATATTAAAAATAATACAATAATTCTTCATCGGAATTTTATATTGTTGTTCATTATTTAACATCAATTATAAATGCTAATTCTGTGAGGCTTAAAATTAAAATTCGCTTAAAACTAATTATAATTTGAGCAATCATTTAAAAAAAAACATTTTACATTTTTGTAAACATTGTCGCGCACTTGGCTTTACTTTCCTTACAATACAGCTATTATATCAATAATGTTTTATTTTCTTATAAATGAATTCCTGCAAAGAGCGGGTACTTCGGCCGGTATACTTTTAATGTATCAGTGCTGCACAGAGTATTTTATAACTAATTAATCAATACTAAATTAAGAACAAGTTTAATAAGTATTAATGACTTCCATGGGCTTGTCTTGCAAAGCAAAGTTTTTATAAGGAATGCTTATGATTAGAAATTGACCCTCTGAGTTATTTTTCTATATTTAGCAGATATCTATATTTTGTCTTCTAAGCAGTCACCGTATTTTGCAATACGTTCAATTTAAAAGTTAGAGAAAGGAAAAATAACATAATAATTATCCTATTACTTAATTAATTTATTATTTTGCTTAAAAGTAGTATACAAAATTTAATACGTATGTTAATAATTTGTATGGTTTATAATTAAGTTCTCGTATTGTATCTTTAGCGTCAAAGTGCATTATTATTGCATTTAGTGGATTATTAATGTATAAGGGGGGCGCGATAAAAATTGTGATTGAAAAGGGGGGCGCCAGTATTGAAAGTTTGAGAAGCACTGGACTACGGTTATTGCTGACGACATAAGCTATTGACTAAAAATAAACCACTTGGAATCGATTCTGTCAACCCTCCCCTATCTGCACAAGATGGTTTAATGCATTTCATGTGACTAAGACACACGCGCAGCTGTTATCTTCCGAAGTTAGCTTTGCTTCGTGACGTAAGAAAGGTGGATTTTCTTGAACAGCGCTACAACATTAAATTCTGTTAACACTGATGTTGTAACGTTTTCGTCTCGCATCTGTGATCGGTTTATTTATGGAAATAATCACCACACGTGCAAAGACACCTTTGCAACTTTAGATTATTGCGTAGTACTAGCTTTAATCACCCTTCGACCCTTGACATCACGAGGGGTGCTTTCCCCACTTATGACAGGATGTAACGAGATGCTAAAAAGTGCCGCCACCTGATCCCCTAACAGAGAGAGGGAGAGCCAAGGGAGAGATGCTCTGATCCTTCGAAGGAAGCAGATGCACGAAAAGGGGACTCTCCTCTCACAAACCACTGTTTTGAACTCTAATAATATTTTAATAAGTTTAATAATTTCAATGTATAATCTGTAAATAATAGATGTGACGTAAATAAATTAAATATTTAAATTTTAATATTAAAATATCAAATTCAAATCAATCCGCAACCGTTATTTATCTCAAACTTCACAAGGTTAAACACCAATGGAGACTTTGGAAATGCTAAGTAAGGTGTATGGTGAATCTAGCATGGCGTTATTTGTTTGAAATCCAGTTGAAGTTCAACAAGGAAGTCGTCCTGATTAAGACGATCGAAAAAATTCTGGCAGGATCGGAGCAAAGGGAAAAATAATGATGAAAGTATTTTTTTGATTATCTAGGTCCCGAAGGTCAAACACTTATTACGGATTATTATTTATGTTCGTTACGAAATTTAAGGGAATCCATTCTTCGTGAATGGATTGAGTTCTGGCAGAATGTCGACTGGTATCGTTTGCAACACAACCCAATTGGTAAAAAAGAGTTCCTCGTTAAAGCTTTCACTGACTTGTTTCCACAACTCCCCTATTCACCAGATTTATCCAGTCTGACATTCACCTGCTCCCATCATTGAAAAACATTTACAGGGACGCCGTTTTGTGTCATCATATGAGGTGAAAGCAGCATCGCTGGAGGCATTACGGGAGTGTGAAAAATGGCTTCCAGCGGTGCATCCAGAAGTTA
This sequence comes from Trichonephila clavipes, assembly GCA_019973935.1. NCBI lineage: Eukaryota > Metazoa > Arthropoda > Arachnida > Araneae > Nephilidae > Trichonephila > Trichonephila clavipes. The sequence continues at coordinate 1,135,617 of BMAU01019922.1, forward strand.
TACGAACACTGGAAATAGTGTATCGTGGCCCAAAGGGACTACTTTGAAGGTGGATGTGCTTTGGTGTTGTGAACAATTCAGGGTGTTTCTTACACATTGACTCCGAAAGTTTGGATCATACTAAGCATAAGGCAATAACAAAAAAGTATCTCATCGTTCAGTTAATCATAATTATAAGACTTAATGGCGTTCAAGATTGACGTGTAATAATAAAAAGAAAGCACACATATATTTTTCTTTCTTTTATTTTAAAGCCCTGAAAAGAAAAAAAATACATTAATAAATTGATTTACTACATTTATATATAAATGCAAAAAAAAAAAAAGTTGGTGAGACACACTATATATATATAAAGTAAAAAAATAGCACTATTACTGTTTTTAATATCAAATGACATTACAATATTCAAAGGAAATATATATATATATTCTATTTTATTTATTCCTGCTACCATTTTTTCTAATGAGGAATGATTTTTTCTCAGCACAATGTTTCTCACATACATTAAGCTCAATTTCTTTTGAATTGTATATTATTCTTCTGAAAAATTGAAACCCCAATCACGCATAAAACAACTCATTTACGTATATGAAACGGAAATAACAAAAAAACTCGTAATGAAACCGTATAAATTCCTCCTAAAAAGTATATTTATCACTCTCAAAGGTTTTAAAGCAAAGTATCAGGGGAAAAAATATCTTCATTGCGATACTTTAATTGTCTTATCAGTTTATCTCGTGTGAAAAAATAAGGAAAAGGAATCTTCGAGATTTTTTTTTATTCGAAAAACAAGAGTTCTAAAGCGAAAATGATGCAAAATTGAACTTATTATAATCTATCGTCCTTTCAAATCTAGGTATAACAGTTAGGGGATTTTGTGGGGAAAAGAATATTATACGAGGTGAAAAAATATTACTTCGTTCCTACTTTGGTATTTGACGATAAAAAACTTAATGCAAAGCTGATTCAGCAAATACACTTAAAAAAATGTATCAAACAAAGAAAATGTATCCTAGATGAGAATACAATATATGTCTAAATAAAACCCCAGGAAACATCTAGTAGTGAATAGGTTTGCATTTTAGATGTTTTTTTATACTTTGAGCTAAAAGAAAAGACACTAATATAGAGAATTTGATCCCTCTAGAGTAATTTTTTTTGGTTAAAATAAAATCCTAAACGTACCTAAAAAAACTTGAGGAAAAGCGTTTATCATCAGGAACTGTTTTCGAAAAAAGAAAAGAGTTAAGCTTAGTTTTATTTTTACACCGTGGCAATGCAATGCATCTTTTGTCAATAAAAAAACCAAGCCATTAAAAGGGAGAATATAATAGCATACAATAGAATTTTACTATTATGAAATATTATTAATTCTTTCTTTGTTTTATGCCTCTAGTGATTTTGTTACTCTAAATGATGTGCTTTTAGTTGATTCTATTTAGAATTTGTTAATTCATTTTCTTGATAAAGTGATAATTCTATTCTATATAGGATGTAAATGTAAAAAAGTTAAACTATTTGTATCACAAATATTCATTGATTTATTATACTAAAAAGTAATAAGAATTCAAGCAATTTGTTTATGAAAAGGCTTTCTTAATTTAAAATTTTGTTCGAATTTGAAATCTGACAGCAATTTCATTTCTTAAACCAGAGTTTCTCAAACTGTGTAGCACCCTCCCCTCCCTGTTAGTGGGGTGCGATAGCCCTAAGTGGAAGCCTTAAGCATATAGAAAAGTCGAAAATAGAACATTTTAAACAATTTTTTGAGTTACTGAAAGGAAGCAAAACCAAAAATTTCTGACATAATAAAAAATAACTTACATGTTTACCCGAATTATATACTTATAAATGTATTAGTACTTCACAATCTGTTTGACAGTTATAATTTATCAGTACTAATTTCAATAATTGCTAGTGACTCCCATGGGCTTGTCTTGCACAGTAAAAGTTTTCCAAAGGAAGACGACTGCAGATATGTCTGACAGGTTACCCAGACGATTGTACAGAAGTTCACGGGTGAGTGAGTGAATATTAATGTCGCACTTTGTTCAGCTACACAAGGGTTTTTGGCGATGAATCTCGTAAGGACGACACCTGAGCTGGCACCCTCCTCCTAACTACCACACCACACATACCAGAAGTCCGTGGAAATACCAGATGTGATAGATATAAGATAGAGAACAGCAAAGACTGGACTATTTTTCAATTCCTACCATTAGTTCACTCTCTCTCTCTTTATATATATATATATATATATATATATATATATATATATATATATATATATATATGTAGTCTAATTCTCTACAAACAAGAGATAAACATTCATCAATCAGATTCGAAAAAAACACAGAGACAGTAAAGAGATCATACAATGGAGGACACTAGAGTAAAAATTATAAAATGGATGCTGCAGTATTCTAAACATTGCTGATTTAGGACAGCTAATATATAAAATAATTTATATAAATTGGGGTTTTTGTATAAGTTTTTGTAACTTTCTTTAGCCGGGTTCATTTCACACCAGCGGGCTCTTTTAAGAGGAACACACAATATATGTTGAAACTAAAGCTATTTACTGTGTTTTATTACAAGCTTTAAAGAATTAATGAGATAAAAATTACGCTGAGTCTGACGGAAAAGGGTTGCAGTTGGTGATAATTTGTCCAGGTATGGCACCAACATTTGGGGAGTTATCGACTAAAACCAGCTTACAAAACAATAGCAATATTTTTCCCCTTCAGATTTGGAAAGGGAAATTATGAGGATTTTTCCAGCGTTCATTTAATTTATGGTTCATTCTACAAATTTAAAAAACTAAATCTTAAAAAATCTGTTTTTCCCCCTCATTCCACACTTGTGCGTATTGTATTAATTAAAGAATAATTATAAAGGTTAATGTGTACATACATAGGTAAATTTCTCAGTAAATCCAATATATTGTTTTTGTAAATAAATGTTTAGTTAAAAGAGAGAAAATCAGTATAGTAATATTAAAAATAAAAAAAAAGAATAATAAAGAAGAGTAAAAAAAATTTTTCAAAGGAAAATTGCTAAAAACATTTTAGCCACTCCGAAAAGATTTATCTTACTTTTTTTTTTTTTTTCATTTTAAGCATTGAATAATGTCCTCATCTAGGACAAAAAAACTGATTCTAAATTATATGTACAGATAAAATGTTAACTCTGTTAAATCAAGTGTATAATTCAGTTGTCGTCAATGAAACGATCCTTCTTTAAAAATGTATGATTACATAAAATATTTGAGCTATTCAACGCAATTTATAGAGTTCTAAATAAATAGATTTTTAAGTAAATTAAGGGTTTTCAAATTGAATTTTTAAAGTAATTTAGTTCCAGTTCGTATTTAAAATTTCAAATTAAATGAGGTATAGAATTACAAACGCAAAACTTTAATAATAAATGATGATCTTTAAAATATAACTTATAAAAATTTAAAATTAGTAAGAATGTTCAAGCTTGTTTACAAGTTAGAATGTTTCAAAAACTTGTTTTTTCTACTCTTCTAATTAAGTATGGTTCAACTTTGTTAACCGTTATGTCAAAATAAAATAAACACCAATACTTGCATAGGAATAAATAGTAACCTTGCTTAATTTGTATTTAATTTAATACTCATAGCTTTTGTTCTGAGTTATTTTGAATTATAAATTGAAGGAAATACAAGATGACACAATATTTTGCAAGTACTCTGATGCTGCAGTAAGTAATATATTACAGTGACTTTTTATATTCCTAGATTAAATTTAAAAACAAAATGTCGGGGCAGATATTACTAATAAAAGAAGCAAATGAAAATGTTCGTCATTAATTAAAAGTTAACGTAAGTAAAGCTTCCTTTCACACTTTGTGCTGACTACAGTAGAATAAAGGTCAGGATTTCTCTCTCTCTCTCTCGATTCCCAATAGCGCTACTCAAAAGGCTTATTAAATAGTAATTGTACCTGAGTTTCAGAGTTCTTACATGATTTCCATTAAAATTTTAATAGCTAAGACACTCTCAAACAAAACCTTCATCTAATCTTGCATGGGCATGTCTATGTTTTTTTAAAGAAATCTGTTTTTAATGGCCATAAACAAAACATCTAATTTACGGAACGAACGGGGAAGGGGATGACAGTTATTCAATCAGCAAAATAGTCGTCTATTGCTTCTGGTACCTCAGTTTTATAATATAGTCCTTATTGATGGTATAACGGGCATATTTTTATATTCTATAACCCAATGTTTTAATTCATAATCACTCTAGATCACAAAAGAGCTCACGTGACATGGTGCAGAAAGCCCCTAATACTTTAACATATGAGGAGTTTGTCTGTGATCCCCACATCAGCGTTCCTCAAACAGTGGGGCGTGCCTCCTTGGGGAGCGTGACAACTGTACGAGGGTGCGTGAACATAATGAAAAGTCGAAAACAAAAGATTATTTTAAAATTATTAATTTACTGTGAAAGCAAACAAACAAAATACTTTGAGATAAAAGAAAAAAGTAAAATATACATTTACACTAATAAATTATACTTATAAATGTATCAGTACTACGCAATGTATTTTATAATTAATTTAACGGAACTAAGTTAAGAACAAGTTTTTTAACTACCGGTGACCATTTAGGCGTGTCATATATATAATTAAAAACAAAAATAAACACTTATCTTGATAATTTGTACGGTTTATAATTAATCTCTGAACTGCCGATTAAAAGCTACGCGATTCGCTTCTCAATGGCGACCGTTTTCCAAGTAGGCGCGTGTATGTGATGTATTGGGGGGGAGGGGAGGAATAAAGCAGCAAATAATCTGAAATAAGTAAATCCTTCATAAACACTCTCAAGGCCCATTTATGGCATTCCAAAACCTTCGGAATAATTTTATGGATAGCAGTGCTCAGAAAAGACCGTACTTCGGAAAGACGTATATATACGTCCAGGGAAATAAACCTTTTGGCTTAGTGAGACGTTTTTATACTACGGGGTGCTTAAGAGATTAAAGCCGTATCGTAGTTTAAGCGTGAAAGTTATTGAATTCAATACATTGCTATTGTATGAAAAGAGAGCGATTAAAATTATGATTCAATAGTGGGTCACGAATATTGCAACTTTGTGTAGTATTGCCCCACATTGAAAAGTCGAACTTCAGTCTGAATACTGTTTCTATTGTGTTCATAGTTATAGTGAACCAGGTACTATACCTTTCCTCCAACTTCTAGGAAGTAAATGAGTATGAAGATCGCGATCTGGGCAGGCGTGAAGCAGGAAGGATATACAATTTTTTAGAGCAGAAATGGGCATTAAGTCAAACGTGATCAACCGGTGAACCACCAAGCGGCGAAATCTACATAGCCAGCAACAGCCTTCGGACAGAGGTAAATACTTTTGTCTAGAGGTTTGTTATTTGGCACGGGTCTATAGGTACCGGGCTCTGCAATCTGGAGATATGCGCCACTTCAACGGTAACGTTGTTACAGAAATTAAAAAATAACGACTAAGATTAAGAGCATTTTTCTCTTATTACCTTATTTTGTCTATTTTAACAAATTTAAACAAATTTGAGTATTTTGATTATTTTGGTATAAGATTTATTTTTATTTATAGAGTACATATATGTATACCATGCAATCTGTACACGTTTTGTAGTACTTTTTGAGCTTTATTATAAGAAATACTTACCATTAAACCCGGCGTTTAAAGTGCCCTTTTAATCCACAAAATACGATCGTAATTTTTTAGGTGAACGGTTTAAGCTGAGCGTAAAAAATAACATTATAAAATTAAATAAGTAATATAAAAAAATAACGTCAATTCCTACTTTATTAGAAAAAACTTCCTGGTGCCATATGTTGCAATTAATTGTAACTACAAGGGAAATAACGCAGAATAAATTTAAAATTAAAAAAGAAGTTTTAGTTAATAAATTAATATTTGAAAAAACTCTATTAACATCAAGTGTCATCCACTACAAATTTTAAAAAAAATCATTTGAAATTGATTGGATGAATGGAAATTATTTTATTAACGACTGAAAATGCAAACAAGATAAATAAATATATAAATATATAGAGAGTGTGAGTTAATAGTAGGAATTGAAAAAAGTGTTGTGCTTTGAAAAAAATCAGACTTCTACATAAATAGAAATTTGTTTCTTTGAAAGGAATGACATTCAATATGAACTTAAGAAGGATTGATTCTAGAAGTTTACTATTATTTTCTAAAACTTGGGATAATACCTCGAATAAATAACTTAAAAACATAAGAGCATTGCATAAGTACATTTCATGTTTCTTCGTAGAAAATAGGCACGCGTTATACGGCAAATATACCTAAAAACTAAAAATTGCAGCTTGAAATTATTAGTGCGCGTAATACGCCGGATATTACGGTAAATTTCATTAGCAACTGTACATTTATAATTTCTGATTTCGTATGAAAATAATTAAATATTTTTGCGTATTTAATATCAGTACAAGTGTAGTTAAGAGGTTGATAAAAATTTATCCAAATCCCTTCCATGATCGTAAATCAATATACAGATAATGATATCTCTTTTAGTAAGTGCTGTTACTTATTAATCATTTAAGAGCTATTGAGGAAGATTTAATAAAGACAAACAATCTAACTCCTTATCAAAGTATTTTATTTAGATTATTTTTAATTTAAATACCAATGAGATATCACAAGATAATTAATGTATATAAAATAAAAAATGGTTCTGTTCATGATAAAAATGTTTGTTATTATTTTTCTCATTTTTCAATAATAATTCAATGCGTTTTCAGCATTTTGTTGAGGAAATTAAGTTTATAATTAGTCATACGTTAACAGATATATTGAAGGAAATCCAATTAAAGTTATTATTGTTAATCTTTTTTTTATGATCTTTAAAATCATTAAAAAATCTTTACAATGCTTTGTTGGAAATTCAAAAGATACTATGTTTTTATTTAAGTCAATAAACTTTCTTGTCTCAATTTTTTTGTATCAATAAACCGATATTTTAATTAGCATATAATATTGCATTGGCTGAAATAATAATAACAATCCTAGATTATTATTGCTTTTTGAGAATAATTTCGAAATAAATAAAGAAAAATTATATATAATTATACAAATTTCGTCTTTATATTAGCAAATGTCTTAAATCGCAACCAGCATCATTCTTTTCATGTTTATCTCAGTAATTGGCATGTAAAAAAATAATTAAAATTTTGATCGTATTTAAAAAAATATTTCAAAAAAAAGGTTTTGAGAACTAATTTTCTTTACGGAGAATGTTATTTAATGGTGATGCTTATTGTATTTTATATATTGCTATAATTACATGTTATTGTTTTTTTTCAATTCCTACTATATATATATTAATTCTTTCTCTTCCTATATATATACACTGCTAAAAATAATTAAAGGATATTGCGATTTTAGGTGGGTCTTGTGGCTGGGAAACTGTTTAGCTGATTCATACATGGTCGACAGACGTAGTAGGTAATATGAGAATAAATTACACATGTTTGGCAGAAAAAAAAATGCTTTTTATTGCGCATTTGTGTAAAAAAGGGGGAAAAACACAATTTGTGCATATGAGAAAAAAAGAATAAGAAAAGTTCTTTTCTTCAAAGGAAATCATTTTCAGTAGGGGGTATGGTTTCCCCTGACGGCCAGCAACGTTGAGCACCTTTGAAGCATGGAGTCAATGAGGCTATTAATCACGAATAGGTGTATTCTGTCCCACTCTCCCAGAAGATCTCTTTTCAGTTCTTGGAGTGTTTGTGGTGGTGGTTGGCGGCCAGCAACTCGTCTTCCTAGAGCGTCCCATACGTGCTCTATTGGATTCATGTCTGGAGAACACGCTGACCATTCCATTCGTACGATACCTTCCTCGAAAAGGAAATCCTCCACCTGGTTAGCACGATGTGGCCTGCAGTTATCGTCCATTAAAATGAAGTCATCTCCGATTACTTCAGCCTAAGGGACTACAATAGGTCTGAGGATGTCATCCCAATATCGGCGAGCAGTCAGAGGTCCATCTCGAATAATGTAGAGGTCTGTGCGCCCGTCAATGGAGATGCCACCATACACCAATACTCCTTCACCGTCAAATCTGACACTTTCGTGCATGAACGCAGAGTTATTCCTACTGCCACGGTCCCTCCAGATGAAAATACGCCTATTATCCGGATGAACAGACAAACGGGACTTGTCAGAAAAAAGAACATTGCTCCATTCATTTCTTCTCCAGTTCACATACTGTTCCCAGGCCTCTGATGCCTTGATGTTAGTCTAACACATACAATCGGTCGACGAGCATACATACCTACACCATGGAGCCGGTTTCGGACAGTCTGAGTTGAAACCGTGGTGCCAGTAGCCGAGCGAAGGTGTTGTTGGAGAAGAATAGCGTTCATATTTCGGTGTCTCCGAGTCATTAACACTAAATAACGATCTTCATTGGGCGTTGTTGTCCGCGTACGATGTTCTTCTGGTCTTCGGCCTGCACTTCCAGTCTCCAAAAAACGGTTCCAGATCCTGGAAATCACATTTTGTGACACCCCAATGGCTTGCGCTACTTCGGCTTGAGTTTGGCTCCCTTCTAACCTACCAACAACTCTCCAAGCTTCTGAATCGGTTAAATGACTTCACTGAGACATCGTACTCAACGAAACAAAGTAGTCACTGAATGCCGATCATCCTTGGTTTCATTTCAGTTGAAAGTCAAATTTCTTTCGCTGCCGCTGAAGCGGCGAAGTTTTTGACATCGAACTCAAAATTAGCATACTCCACAGTTTGAAAATCAGAAAAATTTGCATTTGTGATTCTCTTCCATTTTCGGCAAAAAAAAATTTCGCTTATATCTTTATTTTATATAAAACTTACAATATCCTTTAATTGTTTTGAGCAGTATATATGTAGTATTATGTTGGGGAAAAAGAAATCCATTATCTTTGCATGAAATCCAAGACATTATTTAACATGCTTAGGATTGTCAGATTTGGGTCACATATACAACGTTATGTTGTATAATTTTTGACATTTTAAAGGTAGGTATCTTTATAATGCCTCTCTCATAGAAGTCTTGGTTCGTATTGGCTAAAAACTCTAGTAATCGATTTTCACAACCTTGTCTTAATCTCAATTTCTTATCACTCAGGAAGTTTTGCAATGCGTAATAAAGGTAGTAATCGCTTCGTGCCAGGTCCGGGCTGTATGGTGGATGCATTAAAACTTCTCAACCAAGCTACCTGAGTTTCTGGCGAGTCACTATAGACGAATGGGGCCTGGTGTTGTACCGATTGTACACAACACCTTTTCTGTTGACCGATTCTGGCCATTTCTGGTTAATCGCTAGCTTCAAACAGTCCAGTTGTGGACAGTAGGGATCTGAATTTGGTGTTCGGTCATACAAAAGCAACTCATAATAAATTATTCCTTTCCATTCCCACCAAATACACAGTAGAACCTTCCTGACCGCTAGTTGTGGTTTGGACACCATTTGAACTGCTTCACTCGCTTTGACCACGATCATTTTTGCACAATGTTGTCGTATGTGACCCCTTTCTCATCCCCAGTCATCATCCGTTTAAAAATTGTGTCGATTTGATTCCGTTTGGCCAAGGCCTTTTAAGAGGGAAATTTGATCCATTATGTTTTTTGGTGTTAAATGGTGCGGCGCCCAAACATCGAGGCTCTTTTTGAATGCAACTTTGCGCAAATAGTTTAAAACTATTTTTCATAGTCGATCTTTTGCTCCTGGGTTATGCTACGACGACTAAAATGTAGGTCAAATTCGATTAATTTTGTGAATTTATAGACATATTTGACGATGGGCCTGCCTGTGCGAGGTGCATCTTTAACATCAGAAATGCCCGAAAGGAATCAACGAAACCATAATTGCAAGTAATTAGCTGTTACAGTATCGTCACCATAAACACCATCCACAATTTCGGCTACCTGGCTTGCATTTTCGCCTTTATCAAAGAAAAACTGTGAACTGTACCGAATTTTCTCTTTGTTGACTTCCATTTCTTACACCCTGTAACTCACAACTAAATGGACCAAACGAAAAACAATAAAATAATTTTTTAGTGTGATATATAACCTTGACAACGAGCATAAATTTGAAATTGTTTGATCGATACTTCACGAGATATCGACACTACAGCCATCTAACAGAAAAATAATGGATTTCTTTTTCCCGAAACTTATATGTTTACATATATATAGACATATAATCTATAAATATATACAAATAGCTATAAAACCTAAGTTTAACTAGTCAATATATATATATATATATATATATATATATATATATATATATATGTACCAGCTGGTATACCCGTTCTTCGCACGATTGAACTGAAAGTTTAAGCAACACAGATTGAAGGAAAAAGAAGATTTTGATGAGTTAATTTTATGTAAATTGCAAATTAAACAAAAAAAGCTTTTTCAAAATCTCAGCTAAACAAAAAGAAGAAAGAACAAAAAAACACATTTGTTAAATTTTAAGTGTGTAGATCTAATAGCTGATAAAAAGGATTTTTTTAATTTATAATTCCTCGTAACACTCTTGAGGGTCGATTTTTCAAAATACCTCCCTAAGCTGGTCTCTGCTCAGCAAAAGTAACACATTGTTAAAAGTTTTGCGTAATGAACGCTTAAAGTAGTGTAAATAAGTGATATCTGAAAGTGTAATACATTAATATTACTTTCTGTTGTATTTATTTTATGTTAAAATTGTAATATTCGCAAGCAACGCCGTTTCTTAAATTATAATGGCGATTCAATGAAAAACATAGCGAAATGTTAACGATAGAGTCAAGTTGGCAAATGCCTAGCTACTTTCGTAGCTCGAGCTTTTTTAGAGCTTTGTATGACCCGCCGTGTAGGGGAGAAATGCACTTTAATACTTTATCCACCCGCATTATGATTTACTGCAGTTTTTTTCATACAATACTTTTTTTTGGATCACTACATTTACAAATTAAGGGATATACATAAACAAAATACTCCCCTTTGGAAAATTTAATCTGTTAGAGCTAATAAATTAATTAAAGATATTCCACTGCAAAATTAATTATGTACACCGTTCACTTAAAATAAGTAGTCAAATCATTTTCCAAGGTCTTCACTAACATACACAAACATAAGACACTTAAATTTTTATATAAACTATTTTTTCGGGACAAAAATAATAATCTTTGCAATCCGCTGAAAATGCCGTCAGCTGAAAACGCAATATCTGCTACAAAACTATTCGGCTTCCCCGCTAAAATACTCATCATAGAACCCGTGCTGTCATATATCTTGGAAGTGTGGATTTCAAAGAATATTCCTCTAAGTATTGGTAGAATATTCCTTCTAAGTTGGTGTGGTGCGATAGTTAGGAGAAGGGGTTGCCAGCTCAGGTGTCGTCCACGTCACTTGGCCATGGTTCAAAATTACGTGATACGTTGCCAAAAGCCCTCGTGTAGCTGAACAGTGCGATGTTAATATTCACTCACTCACACACTCCAAAAAATACAGTACAGTAGTTATAATTATTTTTATACTTAAAAACGCAATATCTGCCTATTCAATTAAAATTATAGCGTTATAATGAACTACTAACCACAAACAAAATTTGAAATTTTGTCCAACTGATGCAGTGTGAAAGAGAAAGTTTATTTACTTTAAGCACCAGAACTGATAAAAGCATTTATTTTGAAAAAAGATCAATTTCTTACTACCAAATGTCCATAATAAATCATTAAAAAAACCATTAAAATAAAGAGAGATTTATAACAACCTCTCCCTTCTAAATTTAGTTTTATTCTGAAATAAAAAAATAGGCATTATCCTGATCACAGGAATTAATTAGAAGCGAGCCCCTTGCGTAGCCAAAACAAAAGGAATTTTTCACAAACAAAAGATAGATATATGCTGTGGTGAGCTTTTTTGCAGCGCAAGCCAGATTTGCTTGCAGACGCCAGAATTTTTTCCTACTTACTTGACAAATAGCGTTATATTTTGGACACTTTTTACAAATTTTTATAAATTATAGCCTATGCTATAAATTATAGCCTATGTGTTATCCTGATGTATACGCTATATTTCTGTAAAGTTTCATTAAAATCCATTAAGTTGTTTTTGCGTGAAAGACCCACAAACGTCCTCACAAACTTTCACATTTATAATATATATTAGATATATATTTGACCTTATTTTGACCAAGTTATATACCTTGTTCAAATTTTTAATCGTTAATAAAAGACTTTCTGTTCATCTATTCTAACTCAAATACATTTTTTAAACAAGTAGTGGATGACACTTGATGTTAACACAGATTTTATGAAATATTAGTTCATTGAATAAATAGTAAAAAACAAAATTAATAGTTCAACACCCTATATAGAAAGGGAAATTCAAAATTGCAAGGAAAATCTCTTTCTATTTTGCCACTTAACATTGTGATTCTGTCATATGTATATACTTATTTATATAAATTGTACGTATTTGATAAAAAGTAACTTAAATATTTTTTTTTTCTTTTTTAACCTAAGTAGGAATTAACTTTTGTTTATATTTCTTGTTTTCTTTCTGAATTTTCTTGCGTACCTTTTAATGTTTATTCTACAACTCAGTGTATTTCTTAAGAGATGTAAAAATTAATCCCAATATGAAAAACACAAATTTTGCATTAATATTTACGTGCTGAAAGAATGTTACTATACAGAGTGTACCAGTACAACGGTTATAAACTTTCAGGAAAGATACAGTACACCTACACGATGGGAAATCACATAGTAATGCATACTCGGAAACGCTTTCCTTTCGCGGTGAGTGAGTGCATAGTAACTTTCCACTGTAGGCAATTTACACGATCTGGCTCACGGAAACTCCAAAAATGAAATTGTACGAAAAATCAACATCCCAATGTTTATCGTCCTCTTAGGCTCCCTAGCCATGTGGTAATAAGTTTTCGTCAGTACGCGAATGGAAATCATATATACATATAGGTTCATATAGGTACATATATACATATAGGTACATATATGCATATATACATATAGGTACATATATACATATAGGTACAAATATGCATATATACATATATACATATAGGTACATATATACATATAGGTTCATATAGGTGCACATATACAGATATACATATAGGTACATATATGCATATAGGTTCATATAGGTGCACATATACAGATATATATGCATATATGCATATATACATATAGGTACATATATACATATAGGTACATATATATAGGTTCATATAGGTGCACATATACAGATATACATATAGGTACATATATGCATATATACATATATACATATAGGTACATATTTACATATAGGTACATATATACATATAGGTACATATATACATATAGGTTCATATAGGTGCACATATACAGATATACATATATGTTCATCTAGGTACATATATGCATGTAGGTTCATATAGGTACATATATACATATAGGTTCATGTAGGTACATATATACATATATATATATATATATATATATATATATATATATATATATAGGTTCATATAGGTATATATATACATATAGGTTCATATAGGTACATATATACATATATAGGCTCATATAGGTACATATGTACATATAGGTTCATATAGGTACATATATGCATATAGGTTCATATAGGTACATATGTACATATAGGTTCATATAGGTACATATATGCATATAGGTTCATATAGGTACATATGTACATATAGGTTCATATAGGTGCACATATACAGATATACATATAGGTACATATATGCATGTGCATATATACATATATACATATAGGTTATAGGGTATATAATATAGGTACATATTTACATATAGGTACATATATACATATAGGTATATATATACATATAGGTTCATATAGGTGCACATATACAGATATACATATATGCATGTAGGTTCATATAGGTACATATATACATATAGGTTCATGTAGGTACATATGTATATATATATAGGTATATATATGCATATAGGTTATATAGGTATATATATATACATATAGGTTCATATATACATATAGGTTCATATAGGTACATATATACATATATAGGCTCATATAGGTACATATGTACATATAGGTTCATATAGGTACATATATGCATATAGGTTCATATAGGTACATATATACATATAGGTTCATATAGGTGCACATATACAGATATACATATAGGTACATATATGCATATATACATATATACATATAGGTACATATTTACATATAGGTACATATATACATATAGGTACATATATACATATAGGTTCATATAGGTGCACATATACAGATATACATATATGTTCATCTAGGTACATATATGCATGTAGGTTCATATAGGTACATATATACATATAGGTTCATGTAGGTGCATATATACATATATATATATATATATATATATATATATATATAGGTTCATATAGGTATATATATACATATAGGTTCATATAGGTACATATATACATATAGGTTCATATAGGTGCACATATACAGATATACATATATGTTCATCTAGGTACATATATGCATGTAGGTTCATATAGGTACATATATACATATAGGTTCATGTAGGTGCATATATACATATATATATATATATATATATAGGTTCATATAGGTATATATATACATATAGGTTCATATAGGTACATATATACATATAGGCTCATATAGGTACATATATGCATATAGGTTCATATAGGTGGATACCAATTGTCATAATGTAATTTTGACACCCAGTTTCCTCTCCTAAAGTATACACCTAAGCTCTAAAGATGCGAAAAGGTTTTTGAAAATTAATTTGATTGAGAGCAATCACAAGCCCAAAAGGCACTCTAGGGACCTTTTATAGGTGACATATCCGACATGGACGCTGTCGAATTTTTGCATCAGGGCAATCCACCGACTTAGTCTTGGGTCAAATCCGTAAACTTCGACGTGAAGGGTGTACAAGGCTGCTATAATGAAATACTTATGCTAAGATATCAATATAAAATAAGAATTAAAGTTGACACACATGTTTCGAAAACTTTTTTTTTAATCATACATTAGGGGTCATATATGAAGAGTTTGTAGCGGGAAAAAAAAGACTAATCTACAAAATAAGTAAAACAAATGTTAGGTTCCATAGGAAACTCTGGCCGTGGGTAGCCTAGTGGTTAGAGCAACGGACTGCAAACCAGAAGGCCTGGGTTCGATTTCCGATGCCACCAAATACCATCCGTGTACACACGGAGTACTTGCTCGTTAAATTAGTGGATTCGAAAGTCTTCTGGGCTGAATCACGAGTGCAGGGGAATGGAGAAAATTTCCCTTTCCTTCAGTCCTATGTCTAAATTGTGGAAGTTGAGATAGGTGGTGATGCCATCTATCGTCCCTTCGGGGAACTTCGTCGAACTAATTTGTACTGTTACCTGTATGGTGCTCAAGGCCAAGGCCAACGACAGGCGGATTTCTAGACCCTTGCCACGATAAATTTCGTCGGCCTCGTTCTGACTACGTCAGACAGGTGGCATTAGCCCCAACAACACAACAGAAACTCTCTATATTATATTTCTAAAATCAGTAATGATATTCATATTGGTAAATACAGTAATACTCCGAGCTAGTGTAATAGCACTGAGTGATAACCGCGTAATTCCAATGTGCGTAAGACAAGGTATGTGATTTCGCGTATAAATACTTATAAATTTTTTTGTTGGGGTTCCAAGACGAAAAAAAATAATAATTTAGAAAAAAAATCAATAAAATCTTAGATAACAAAATACAGCAATGCAAACCGAAGTTATTTTAAAGTAGAAGGTTTCATAAAATCTAACAAAGTAGTCGACCAACTCATTTTCTTAGCATGCAAATAATATTTTTATTCCTTGTTTTGTTGAAAGAATACGCTTATTTTCGGAGTCTATTGTAAAGCCTTTTCCATTAATTTAAAGCCGTTTATCAAATTTCTAAACGTCATTCGATCTTATGATTGAACTGGGTCTAAGGACTCAGGTTCATCAATGTCATGCATTTCTATACGCTCATCAATTGATAGCTGTTGATTGTGTGAATCTAGCAGATCTTGAACGTTTCCATTATCTACTGTTAAATTTATTTGCATGGGTAGATCGACAACTTCTTCAATCCCATTAACAATTTCACAAATTTCATCAATTTGTTCCCTCAAAAGAAAGATGAATCGACGAGATTTAAAAATAGCGTAACACCGTGTTTGCGTAAATGGGGGTAGCGTGAGTCGAGGTATTACTGTATATTTGTAATTTATATGGGCTGCGTGTGTCTTGAATAAAAAAAAAGGAAAAAGAATGAATAAAGCATTAAGAAACAATATAAAATATTTATAAAGAAAAAATATTAATTCTTTACGTTTTGTTAAGTTAACCTTGCTGCGATGATGAAGTTTGGAGAGACGCTATCCGGCTTAGGTGTCTTCCATCCCTTGACCGCTGCTCAAAATTGCTATGTCCGTCACCAATAGCTCCCGTGATGCTTTAAGCCGAGACTTTAATAAATACCCATTTACCCTTAAATTCTGACGTAAAGATTATTCGACAGGTATTAAATCTGTCCAAAATCAAACTCTTAAACTTTAGCACCTTACGAAAATTTAACCCGAAGGATGACGCGTGGAGCTCGTCACCCCAGGCTCAAGAAAACTTTAATTCTGAGAAAACTTGTGGCGATTTAAACTAATTATCCTCTAGGGTTTCTTTGGGGCCAGAATGACAATTATTTCCAACCAACTCGAGAAGAAAAGCGAGAACATTCAAATTAGGAATCTTATAAATAGTAGAAGTTTAGAATACGCGGGTGGCTATGAGAAGTGGATATACAAGATATGTGTTTTTTATACAAGTGCTTAAGTTAAAGTGAGAGGAAATCCCGAGATCAAGATTTAAGCTATCTGTACCTGTGCGATCAAGTTAAAGATGGATACCATTCAACAAGGATAAAAGTCACGCCAGTTAGAATCAAGCGAATTGCTGTTTACCCAAGATATAGCGGTAAGACTGTTAAATCAAGTTATTAAGAACTGTGTAGTTACTGAAGTTATAAATAGTTGTAGAATTAGATATAGTGGTCGATTACGTGACATTAGTATCGAATACACGTCTTCCCCCGCATTAAATATTTGGATCCAGGCTCTGGTGTCAGTTGAACAGGGATCAGAGTTACGAAATCAGTAACTCAGCGTTTTTCAAACTGTAAACCCCCTAAAGAAGCGTGATAACTGTAGGAGGAGACTTGTGCGAGCATATTGAAATGTAGAAAATGAAAGGTTATTTTAAAAAAAATTATTAATTTACTGAAAGAAAACAAACAAAATATATTCCGGCATAATAAAACATAAAATACACATTTGCACTGTTGTAATACATTTATAAATACATCAGTACTGCGCAATGTATTTTAAAATTAAATTAAAAATAAAAAGTTCGGAATAAGTTTAATAATCGTCAGTGACCCCATGGGCTTGTCATATGCAAAATTATATACAGAAATTAACAATTTTCTTAATAATTTGCATGGTTTATAAATAATCCCTTAACTGTCGATTAAAAGTTACGTGATTCACTCCCAAATGCTTCCGTTTCCCACGTAAGCGTTATGTTTGTGACGTATTGGAAGGGAAAGACAAAAGGAATAAACAGGGAAATCCTTCGCAAACACTGTCCTTTACTGCATTCCAAGGCCTTCGGAATAATTTCATGGATAGCAGTGCACAGGAACGATCGTACTTCGGAAAGACGTATATATACGTCCGGGATATTTAATGTACCACTTAGCGCAGACATACCCGTAAGAGGTTAAAGTCGTATTGCTGCTTTAGCGTCAAAGTTTAGTATTATTGAATTCAATGCATTGTTATTTTTATGGAGGGTAGGCGATAAAAATTAGGTTGGAATATTGGGTCGCAAATATTGAAAGTTGGAGAAACACTGGAGAAACGTCTTCAATTGCCTTAAATCAGTGCTTCTCAAACTTTCACTACTCACGATCCAATATTCAATCATTAATTTCCTCTTGCCCCCCTTCATACAATAACATTGTATTGAATTCAATAATACTACAATTTCACACTAAAGCTACAATATATAATATATATATATATATATATATATACATATATATATACATATATATATATATATACATATATATATATATACATATATATATATATACATATATATATACATATATATATATATATATATATATATATATATACATATACGACTTTAACTTCTTATGTGCCACCGACGTATATAAGCGTCTCGCTCAGCCAAAACATTAATTTTCTTAACGTATATGAACGTCTTTCCGAAATACGATCTTTTCTGGGCACTGCTATCCGTGGTTTGCAAAGGATTTCTTCCTTTTATCCTCCCCCTAAAAAAAAAACAGAATACACGCGTCTACGTGAAGAACCTTGACATTGGGCAGCCAACCACATTACTTTTAATCGGCAGTAAAGGAAGTAATTATAAACCATAGAAATCATCAAGATAAGTGTTAATACAAGCCCATGGGGTCACTGGTAATCATCAAACTTGTTCTTAACTTAGTTATGGAAACTTAATAATAAAATACATTGTACAATACTGATACATTTATAAGTGTATTATATCGGTGTAAATGTGTATTTTATATTTTATTATGTCAGAAAGTATTTTGTTTGCTTCCTTTCAGTAAATTAGTATTTTTTTTGAATAAACTTTCATTTTCAACTTTTCAATATGCTCGCGCCCCCTCGTAGAGTTATCACGCCCCTTAAGGGGGACGCGCCCCACAGTTTCAGAAACACTGCCTTAAATCGTAAAACCATTGATCTTTAATAGGTAATAAATATATTTACTGCTACAATACTCTTATCTAAGCGTTGAATATTTGACAAAGGATAACACAACGGATATCTATTCATACCTCCTCCCCCCCCAATGATTCTACGTATTGATTCTCCTAAGTTTTTAAAACTTCCTTATATATGAGAGTTTAAGTTCTTATATTAATGAACGCACTTAATCCTCCCAACCTGTTATTAGGTTGATTCTATTTCGTGGGCAATTAATACCATTAATGTAATTGATTTATTTGCTTAACTTTTACTTTGGGCTATCGATATATATCTTCATTAAACGCAATGTGAA
The DNA here is from genome assembly GCA_019973935.1 of Trichonephila clavipes. Taxonomy (NCBI): domain Eukaryota; kingdom Metazoa; phylum Arthropoda; class Arachnida; order Araneae; family Nephilidae; genus Trichonephila; species Trichonephila clavipes. Next base: position 1,154,825 of record BMAU01019922.1, read on the forward strand.
ACGGCTGTGAATATAAAGCTTAATTCCTTCGAAATAAGATTAATCAATATTAATTAACCTTTACAAACGATATTAATCAGTATCAAGAACTTTTCTAAAGGACTTCGGTTCTGATAGTAAGAAAAATTAAGATGCCCTGAATTAATAGCAAACTTTGCGCGAACTATTGTGGATGATACATCGATATTTATATTTTGATATATTGGTATTGATATCGAAGAAATTTCGATATAAATATTGACATAACATATGCAGGGGATCACAATATTTCTCCTTCTAAGTGTGGCCTGTCTTTTATTTCTTTAAATAAATATCTGTAGACAATGCTTACATAGGAATATTTCTTTTTGATTTGATAAGAATGAAACTAAAATATTTTCATTAATAATTTTTAAAAAAGAAAATGATGTAAGAATATTTTTATGTACTCTTTGTTTTGTTTGTTATATAAATAAATTTATTCTTCCTTCTCAAAATTATTGTTGTATATTATGCTAGGCATTTATGTTGTTTTAAAAAGAATTGTCTAACGTATTACCGATATTTTTTTAAAGAGAGTCAAGATTGTATTTGTTTAATTAAAATGTATTTATTGTTAATAATTCAAACTGCAAGCGACACAGAAACAATCCAAGTACGTTTAATACATACACTTATATAATTATATACTCTCCTGTATATGTATATATATATACTCCTGTATATATATAGTGGGTACAAAAATCCTAAATACACCCTTTTTTTTATCTTTGAGTTTTATGTAATTTTACTGTATAAAACTATTATAACATTTTAAATGATGTTATTGCAAATATGTTACTAGTGTTTTAATTTCGTAAGTATTTTTTTACAATACAGTAGCCTGTACAAAAAATGTATAGTACTGTAATACCTAGACTCGCTACCCCGATTTACACAAAGAAGGGGGTACACAATTTCGCGATCTCATAAATTTATATTATTTTTTTATTAGAGTATCGCAGGTGGAGTTAGTGACAGAAACTTATAAAATATTAGCAATGTGTTCGAAGAAATTGAAAATATTGCCAGAGGCAAATAAATTTAAAATTGGATAATAATGATGTTCCAGAATAAATTAGTTCTTATAATCATGAGATGATAATGGATGAGCTCATAGAAATGCATCATCAGTACCATTTCATTAAAGAACTTGAGTCATTAGACTTAGTTCAGTCAGACGTTCGAAGCGCGGTTGGAAATTTTATAGATAGCATCAGTTTAGTATTAAAAAAAATGCTTCAAATTTTAGAATACACAGATTCCAACGAACAGCGTATTTTTTCAACAAAACAAGGAATAGAAAATATTATAAGCATGGCACGAGGAAAATTTGAGGAAAAAAATCTGTAAGGTATCCGACTACGTTCGGAACCGTGATTTTAAAAAAGTGCCTAAATGGATAATTTTCATGATATTTAGTGTCACTTAGATTAGAATACATGCATTAAAGTGTTTTAATGACATTTTGACAAAAAAAATATTTAAACACAATATTTTGGCAAAAAATAAACTTAGAATAACTTTTTTATTCAAAATGTTCTCCTTTTGTGAAAACTGCTTCTATTATAACAATATTTTTCCTGTATATAGCTCAGACCCCTCTACAGGGGCTGAATTATGATTTTTGAAAATATCACATTATTTTCAGAGTTATACAAGCCATTGAAATAATTATCGGCGTTTTTTTCTTAAAATTTCTCCCCTCTGTTGTCGTAAAACAGGGATAAACCCACTTCTAAGTTATATATTTCAAAAATTCTACTTTAGCCTCTGAACAGAGGTCTGAGCTATATACAGAAAAAATATTATTATAATAGCATTTTTCATAAAAGGTGAATATTTTCCAAATGGGTCATTCTATGCTCATTTTTTGTCAAAATATATTGTACTTAAATAATTTTTTTATTGTAATACTAATCTTAAAACAATTTTATATAAATTTTCTAATCTAAGTGGCACTAAATATCATAAATATTATCCATTTATACGGTTTGGCAAAATCACGGTTCCGAACGTATTCGGATACCTTACCAGACGGACTACTTTGTTAAACTTTATGAAAGATTCTGCATGAAAATAACTACGGTTTGCGATTTTATATTTTTTCTATATATCTATAATTTTATGAAACATTTTTTTTCCCTAAATTGTTATTTTCTTTCGTGTGTGTGCCGAACTAAAAGTAATTTATATGTATTGTGACGGTCTTATCGTGTTTTCTACTAAAAACTTCTCTAGGGTTCTTTGGGGCCAAGAAAGGCAAATTCTTTCCAAACAAATCCAGAAGCGAAAGCGGAAGTATGCAAATTAGGAACCTTTTAAATAGCAGAAGTTTAATGTAAGTGTATGACCTATTGGGAAGTGATTGCGCTAGTCTGAGTTTAAGCGCGTGAACTGAAGGAAGTGAAGGAAGCCGTCATTGAGTCAGAATCTATCCGTGACAAAGCGATCAAGTCAAGGTGGATACTATTCCACGCGAAATAAACAAACGACTCTTAGGACCCGAGAGGATTGCGGTTAAACAAGAGATTAATGTAGGATAATTATTGTATCTATTAGGAACTGATCTATTAGACTAAGATTAGAAATAGACGGGAAAGTTAAATATAGTGCTTAAGATCGCGCTTATATTTGGTAATACGTATTGTGTGTTTCCTCACCTCAGATCCGCTAAGTTAAATTATCAATATTATCATTGTTAGTGTTTAATATAAGATCTTTATAAAAATATATTAAGATCGTGACAACGCCTGGTTCTTCATTCACTCCCACACCTCTAGGTCCCGAAGATAGCTTAGAAGTAAGGCATCACAAACGGGCGAATACCTTACAGTATTTATATCCGAAATTATACCCCGACTTGCGTCTTTATCACTAAGTCACATCTATCACGTAAGTTCTGTGTTTTATTGTAAGTACAAAATAACACAATATTTAAAAATATAATATACATATTAAATTAACACAAAGCTTTACAAACAAGGTCCATTTAACATGATGTCTGAAAATTACAAGAATGTTACATGTTTGAAGATCAATATCTTATAGGCCAGTTGTTGGTTTTAATTTTGGGTCTACATCTTGTGTAGATGGAAAGAACTTATTTCGCCATCAGGTTTTTTATGACAAGATGGTTGAATGAAAGCATTAAAACTTTAAATAACTTAAGGTGAGTAGGAAACCCCTCCATACCGACAATGTTAAATTGGCTGTTTTCGATTAAACTTTTCTCAAAGTCTGTTATATGTATATGTTTGAAATTTTTCATACAATTAAAGTACACCTTCCTCATTATACTGAAATGAGACTTAAGCTATAATTTTGAACTTTTTCGTAATTTATAAAGTATTTTATCAAACATAGTGAAATTGGACCCATTTTCACATAAAAATTTTGTGAAAAATAAATGTTTAAGTCTTTTTTACAAAATTCTCATTTCAGCACATATTAGCCATCATTATAAATATATCATAAAAAATGTACATACTTGTGAACAGTAATTTCTCATAAAAGGTACAACGAACATCGAAGTTTACATTTTGAGATAAATCGATTTTAATGTGTACAGTGAGATGTTTAATCGGCTAGGGGAAATAAAAAAAAATAAAAGGCTCAATTTATATACAACAAAAGAAATATGTTTTGAACAGACGTTAAACTTTTCAGCAAAAACGAAGTACTTTGCTTACATTTTTCGGCATTTAAATGGGCGTGACCCAGATTCAACGATTATTTTCAAATAGGTTTTAAGGGCTTCTAATTACCCTAGAGGTTAAAGTAAGGTATTTTTAAAAAGGTGAAAATGTATACAATTAGAAAATGTAAAATTCTCAAATTGTCAAAAAAAAGAATATTTTTGCTTTCTAACCTTTCTTAAGTTTGTTTGAAAGTTTTTCTTCAGAATATCGTAAGCTTTCTCTATCCGGTTAAGACTCGAAGACTGTTCTGCCTAGGTATCTGACACTATCGTCTTCGAACCATTTGTTGACTATTTTAACACCGTGATACTGCATTATCATACATTATCATCCTGAAAAACCTATTACTAATCTCCGGAAATATCATCCACTAATAGTAGCAATTCAATTTTGGTATTATTTTGTAGTATTCTCCAGTTTTCTCTGTTCTTATCACGGTGTGAAGTCTTACACCTACACGGGAAGACGCATATCCACATATCAGCAGTTTTATCCCGTGATTTACTGTGGGCTTCAGAGCCTAAGGGTTGAATTCCTTATGAATGTGTAATTTTCCATAGGCATTAATTATGTTGCCTAAACCTCCCACGCACTTTAAATTGCAACACAGAACTCTCTAATTGCAATAAACGCTTTACATCCTGTTTTTAAACCTTTATCACCAATGCTCTCAAATTGGTTAGAACCATGAATTACTTCAGAGGTTGAAAAAATAATCACTAATTACACTGCAATAATTTTGTACTTGTATTCCCATGGATTTTCCAAAATATCCATAACGCTGTTTACTTTACACAGAATCTACAAGCAGATTTGAAATCAGCATGAAAAATCCCGATAGCATCAATATAACGGTAGATATAACTAAGATATTTACAAATTGTAAAATTAGAGGCAAACTGAAAAATTAGGCAAAAAAAGGGAGTGTGTTCAGGACTTTTTGCCCCCCACTCTATATATTTATCACTAACAAAACTGATTGTAAGGCTATATATATAATCCTCTGACATACACTGTCTTGCTATAGATCTACACATATATATATAGTTTAATTCTCTACAAACAGGAGATGAACATCCAACAATCAAAATCGAAAAACACGTGTGCAGTAAGGAAACTCACAATGAAAGACACATGAGCAATCGAAATTTAAGAATTCACAGAATGTCTATTTGTATACATATATATATATATACATATATATATATGGGAGACAACAAGGGGTCCAAGACGTGTTTGTCTTACTTCACATTTATTTTAAAACTTTAACAAAAATTAATTAAAAAGGTAGTTGTTTTTACAGATAAGTTTGACGATGATATTCAGAAGGTAACGCCTGCTCGCGCACCTCTCGCGTTCTCTCTTTCTCTCTAATGTCCAAGAGTTTTTGTTCTGCTTTTACTAGTTCAAAAGTTTTCGTTTCAGTTTCAATTCATTGCGCTTGCGTGCGAAGACTGCTTGGTTTTGGCTGCATGCTACAACGGCCATTCTGACCGTACGCTGTCCGCAGCGGTACTTCCATGGAGACCAGAGGAGAATCTGAAACATACAAAAAAAAAGACGGAACAGACAAGGACTATACGACAAATATACAAAAATTTAACATATCATAGTTTTGTTGAACTAGACAGTTTCTCCATCATGTGAAGGCACCTCTTCGACATCCGGAAGGTTCCACAGGAAAACATTGTGTTTCACAGGCATAAGAACGTCTTTTTTAACAAGTTGATCTTTGGTTGAACGCATCGATATTTTCCTCTGTAGAGTTCTGGACGTCTGTTCAAAACGATTTCTCTTTTTCCTTCGTTTCCACTGCCAAGGCTCAAAGATCCTTCGGAGCAACACAAACCGTTTATAATTACGTTCCATAGGTGAAGGGGTAGGTGAGCGGGAGATGAATTCCACGGAACTCGTTTTCATGGCACATTTGGCTTTCTTACACAATACTATATCAGAACATTTTTCTCTTACAATACTCAATTTTAACTTAGTACTCTTAATTTTATTACATTTATAATCCTTAATTAGAGAACTCGAATCATTTCTAGTATTAAAGTTTTTAACATGTGACAAATCATAACTAGAGTTTTCTATCACATTTGAAACAGAAACATTTGGAAAAGAAACACCATAATCTGCACTCAAAGAGGATTCACTTTCACTTAATAAAACATCGCTCTTTGCATGGCCTAGTTTCTCTATTTCAGAATATACACTGGGATGTATAATAAATTCTTCGGTCAAGGTCGGTGATATCGCCGTTCGCACACTTATACCAGGAGAGTGTTGATCAAGAGAAATATTTATGGGTTTAAATTCTACCATTCGCTTTTCGCCAAAACATGAACTTAATGTTATGATTTCTTCGGAAGGTGTTTGCACTCTAATTAGTGAGGAATTTAAAACAGGGATCTGGCAACCTGAATCGATCAAGGCTGTTACGGGCTGATTTTCCACAAAAATGTTTACATATTGAAGATTTGCGCATTCATCGCTATTTTGTTTTTCGCTCTCGATTTTCAAAGTATTCACGTTTATTCTATTATGGATGTGGTCGTTAGATTCTTTAGGTTTAAAACGCTTCTCACAGTCTCTTGCGCAATGAGATGAATCACCGCATATAAAGCAATTTTTATTTTCTCTTTCAAGATATTGGGGATAGTTCTCTTTAATCTTCGTTTTAAAGTTTTGTGATATATTTTTAAAGGGGTCTTGGGTATATCCATAAGTAATAGGAATTTCTTTATGTGATCCGCTTCTAGATGAAATATAAATATCACACTCTTTAGCTAAATCAATAGGCCTGAACCAATCTTCTGCTTCTCGAATGCCAATATGAGTTGCAGTTTCCTTATTTAAAGTTTCAAATAATTTATCAGAAATTATAAGATCACATAGAGATTCAAATGAATTAACTTTTCTTAACGAACCATAATATTGGAAGTTTGCCGTCAATCTTGCAGCAAATTGGATGTATGTCTCGCCTGATGATTTTACAGCATTTTTAAATGAGTTTAAACACTCGCGAGGGGTTAATTGGAATTCTCTGAGTACTATAGATTTTAGTTTTTCATAGTCATTTAATTCCTCTTCTTTAATATACAGTAAGACGTTATGAGCTCTTTCGCCCAGAAGATTTATTAAAATTTCAGATTTATATCCATCATTTATTTTCTTGGTTAAAAATGCGCGTTCTAATGATTGAAAGAACAGATTAAAATTTTCAGATCTGGTGGGAACAGGAAGAGATAAAGTTTTTATACTTTTATCATATTTTCTATGTTAGTTTCGAACTGTTTATCTTCGACTTTAGCTGCAGGATTTAAATTTAATGGCTTTATTTTTAGCCGTTTGAAGTTCGATTTCTTTTTCTAATTTTGCTAACTGAAGTTTCGCGAGCTCAATTTTCTGTTTTTCTAAAGTTACTTCTCTTTCGTTTCGCGATACTCTCTCATCTATACAGTTTTGAATTAAAGTTTTAACGAAATCTGGATCACTTTCAAATGTACTACTGTTCTCAATTTTAGTTTTTAGTTTAACTATAGTGTCAGTACTCTCCACAGTACGTACCGTCTAGATCCTCAACAACTCTTATGAGATCCTCTTTAAGAGCGTTTTTATACATTTTAGAAAAATATGGGAAGGTCCTACCTTTTTTTTTCTGGCTCCCTTGTTGCTCGCACGTACGATGTATCCAATGAAGAAAAATTTCGATTTCACAGATCTCACCTCTTCGCAGGTAATATAGTTGAAATTGTTCGAATTGACACCTCTCCGCAGGTGTTTGTGAGTGGATCCAACCTCTACACAGGTGGAATATTTGTCGATGGTTCGTTGAAAAATACACCTCTACACAGGTTATTTTGTTATTTGTTCCGACCTCTACACAGGCGGAATGAAGTTGAAAAATTCAACCTCTACACAGGTTGAACGAAGTTTCCGAAAAATGGTGGCGCGTCTCCTCCACGGACGGCTTTTGTTCACGTTCCAAACTTTGATCAAAATCGAAATCTTTTTTTCAATCCCGGCCTCTACACAGGCGGAGTATTCATGCTGAGTTCAAACCTCTACACAGGTTGAATATTTATGCTGAGTTCAAACCTCTACACAGGTTGAACGAAGTTTCCGAAAAATGGCGGAGCGTCTCCTCACGGACGCTTTTGTTCATTATCCAGACTTTGGTTCAAAATCGAAATTTTATCGATCGCGGCCGAGTCCCCATAATTTGTGGGAGACAACAAGGGGTCCAAGACGTGTTTGTCTTACTTCACATTTATTTTAAAACTTTAACAAAAATTAATTAAAAAGGTAGTTGTTTTTACAGATAAGTTTGACGATGATATTCAGAAGGTAACGCCTGCTCGCGCACCTCTCGCGTTCTCTCTTTCTCTCTAATGTCCAAGAGTTTTTGTTCTGCTTTTACTAGTTCAAAAGTTTTCGTTTCAGTTTCAATTCATTGCGCCTGCGCGCGAAGACTGCTTGGTTTTGGCTGCATGCTACATATATAAAACTAGTTTAACCCCACTTATTCGGTCCTAAGTCCGAAATTGCTTTCTGACTCGCTAGGTTCTTCTTTTTTGTAGTTTTTTTTATTTCTCTATAATTTTGTTCTTCATGTTCAGCTTTTATATTTTTATTACGCTATTTCTTGTTATGTTCTTTATCTATTATTTCTTGTTTTTGATATATAATACATATCTTATATATATATATATATATATATATATATATATATATATATATATATATATATATATATATATATATATATATATATATATATATAAAGGGTGTTTTTAGAGGTATAGAACTTTAAATTGCAATAAAACAACGATGTATTATTCGATTGACATGAATTTTTTTTATTCGAAAGATATTCTTGTGACATTACATTTTAAATATGATTTCTGGCATAAGACTACCACGGCTGGCTCGGATGTAGTCCAATCTGGACGTCCAATTTTCGATGACTTTTTCCAACATTTGTGGCCGTATATCGGCAATAACACGGCGAATGTTGTCATTCAAATGGTCAAGCGTTTGTAGCTTATCTGCATAGACAAATGAATTTACATAGCTCCACAGAAAATTGTCTAGTGGTGTTAAATCACAAGATCTTGGAGGCCAAATCACAGGTCCAAAACGTGAAATTAGGCGGTCATCAAACGTGTCTTTCAATAAATCGATTGTGGCACGAGTTGTGTGACATGTTGCGCCGTCTTGTTGGAACCACAGCTCCTGGACATCATGATTGTTCAATTCAGGAATGAAAACGTTAGTAATCATGGTTCTATACCGATCACCATTTACTGTTACGTTGTGGCCATCATCGTTTTTGAAGAAGTACGGACCAATGATTCCACCAGCCCATAAAGCGCACCAAACAGTCAGTTTTTCTGGATGTAACGGTGTTTCGACATACACTTGTGGATTAGCTTCACTCCAAATGCGGCAGTTTTGTTTGTTGACGTAGCCATTAAACCAGAAGTGCGCTTCATCGCTAAACAAATTCGCTTATGAAAATCGGGAACAACGGCAATCTCGTTTTGGGCCCATTCGACGAATCTATGCCTTGCTTGATGATCGTTTTGATGAACTGCCAAACCAAACTGAGAATAAATCGTTTGACAGCTGTTAAATCGGTCGCCATCTTGGAAAGTAATGCCAACTTAAACTTCTATACCTGGAAAAAAACACTATTTATATATATATATATATATATATATATATATATATATATATATATATATGGACATTCTGTGAATTCTATGAGAACACACACACATTTGATCACCAACCTTTCTTACAGATGGACCTGCCATTTTTGAGGTTTTCCAAGCTCTTCGAAATACCATTTTGTTAATTCCATAATCTAATGCCGTACTTGTCAAAATATGACTCTCTTCAAGCTTGCCGATCTCTCTATTACCTGTAATGCAGTGGCATAACGTACACCTCACAGGGATTCGAGAGGACCCAAAGCCTGACTTTGTGGGAGGGGTCTTAATATCCTCTGAATATTCGTCACTGGTGTAAAGGCACCAGGTTTCTTTCAGCCATCATGAGCGTCAGATTTCAGTTTCACTTGCAAGGCATGCTTGTAAATGAGTTCCTCTTCATTTTTTTAAGTTTCATCAGCACTAAATATGGAAATTCCACACGTTTTACGGAGTAGAGATTCACTACAAAAAGATTTTTTTGGAAAATTGACCCCAAGGAATAATGCGAAAGCTTATGGAACGTTATAATTAAATATTTCCGTTTTCTACCTATTAGAGCAACATACTTGAAATTCGGATAACGTATTTCTGTCATAGAGTAGAGATCAACCACAAAATAGATTTAGCGAAGATTAATATAATCAGTGCACTCATTGAAAATAATTTTACATTTTTCTATACATTGTTTTGTATATCGGGTTTTACTCTCCGTACAATTCTGCTATTATATCCAGAATGATATTTTTTATTTTTAAAAAAATTACCCCGTGTGAAGAATTGGTATTTCTGCTAGTTGTTTTATATTTCTTCAGATACATATCATTTTTATACTCTACGAAGAAAACTCAGCTTTAAATCTCTTGAAAAACCATTTTTCACACTCTCTGAAAAAATTCCATTCTACTTATGCAATTTCGATCGCTTTGCCTGAATATATCCTACTGATTCCATTGTTCTTATTTAAAAGATGATATATCGTACACAAGTATCGATACCAAATGTAAATCGATAGTTCGCTGGCGGATGAGAAGCAAATTTCAGCAGAAAACACCGTGTTCCATGGCTGTTCTATAGAACATTCGAAATCTTCAGGGGGTTGACAGTGTAATCGGATCATCAATCATGTTTGGTTCGGTTTAATTCTCATTCTATGTCCTGAACTGCTATTTCATGCGAATAGAAACCGTCTCAAACATTCCGGAAAAAAGTCATCAAAAACGAAAAGCCATTTTTTTTCTCAAACAGATTTCGTATTTGAAAAAGAAATGGTACATGGTGCTTTTTTTATTCTTCTACACGGTTCTTACTTTTGCTTGAGAGATTTACATTAGATGTTCGAACAATCTTTGCGGATGTTGCAGCAAGTGTAAAAGTCTCTGTTCTATATTTTACCTGAGATATGAAAAAAATGTAAAATGTCATTTCTGTCACCTTCTGAGTAGAGTACTTTTCTAAGTATTTTTTTTTAAAATAAAAGTTGTACAATTTTTAGCCTACATACAAATTGGGCTCCGAACTTTTTGAATATTTTACATAAAAAATCTTTTTTTTATTTTTATATTGCATATTAAAACTACATAGGGAGAGGCTGAGTTTTTTTTTCTTTGTAGGGAATCCGAATACGTTCAGAACCGTGATTTTTAAAAAGCGTATAAACAAAAAAGTTTTATTGTTTATTGCTTTTGTGTCATACGAATTAGAATATACATATAAAGTCTTTTAGAATGTTATTACTAAAAAGATTGTTTTAATGCAATTTCTTTTTGGTAAAAAAAATTCACAGAAAAAAGGACAGTTTCAAAACATTCTCCTCTTTAAAGCAATTTTTTTAATATTATTTTTCCTATATACAAATAGCTAACACTTCTTAGCACAGTCTGAGCTTTGAATTTTGAAAAATTCGCATTATTTTTAAAGTTAATATCATTTGAAATAATAAACGGTATTTTTTGTTAAAAATTTCTGGATTCCGATGTATTAAAATATAAATAAAGCCATATTTAAAAATTCCTAGTTTAGGTTCTGAACAGAAATCTTAGCTGTATATAGGCAAAATATTATTATTACAGAAGCATATTTTTTTCATCAAAAGAAGAATGTTTTTAAAGTTTATCGTTCTTTCTTCACTTTTTGCCATAAATTTTACTTATAAATGATTTTTTATTATAATATTCTTAAAACAATTTTATGTGTATGTAGGACGGACACTAAATATCAACATATCATTCTTTTATACGCTTTTTCAAACTCGCGGTCCCGATGTAGTCGGATAATTTAAATTTAAAATGTTATTAGGAAAAAACTATTTAACTTGGTAAAAGTGTGTATTCATGAAAATATTTATAGTCAATTAAGAAAAAATAATTTATAAACTTTCAATAAATTTATATTCATTGCTAAGGTTAAAAATATAGCAAGAACAAAAGTTTACTGTAAATTCAAAATACCTATAATTTCGGACGTTAATTTGTGATTCTACATAACATTATTGTACGAGGGCGATTTAATAAGTAAGAAGACTAAAATTAGAAAAAAAATATAATACCTTTAATCGTCATCATTTATATACATGGTATTTTTCAAAATAACTTCCGAGGCACGTAATGCATGTATCCCTGCGTTTTGTCCACTTCTTAAAATCATGTAAAAGTCCGTTTTGTGAAAGCTTTATCAAAATCGCCTCCGCAGCCTTTACACATGTTTTGTTGCTTGCAAAACTTTTGCCTCTTAATGGTTTTTTAAGTTGAGGAAACAGCCAGAAATCGCATGGAGTTTTATCAGGACTGTATGGAGGGTGGGGGAAAATATCTGCGTTGTGTGTGTGTGTGTGTGTTATATGCTGCGAAACATCCAGTACGCAACGAGCAATATGTGGTTGGGCATTGTCATGATGCAATAGGAAGCCATTTCGGAGCAATAGACGTTTCCTTTTAACGTGATGTATCATTGTTCGCAGGACATTCGCGTAGTACGAGCCGTTTATGGTAGTACCGGGTTCACCAGCGTGTTGTTACTCAATTCCATCATAATAAAAATATATATATATGGTCATAACTTTATAAGCCAATTTCACAATTTTTAATTTCTTGGGAGTAGGTGAAGATGGATGTTTCCGTTCACTGCTTTATTATTTTATGGTTGGATCAGTGATACAACCAAGCTTTGTCTGCTGTAATGAAGCCTTTTAAGATATTGTCGCCTTCTTGTTTTAGTCTTTAATCATATCGTATCATATCAAAGGTCTCCGATGCTGATTTTTGCAGATTTTTGCTTCCATTTTGACAACTGGCTGCGGCTTGTAGGCGCCCGCAAACACGCATCAGTTCAATACACGTGATACTCAAGAACATGAGTCTGTACACCCCACCTATTGGTAGCTTCTGTTAATACAAGCAACAAACTTTTCTTATGCCACAGAAATTTACATTCCAATGAGTGGTTTCGCAGCAGTAAAATTAGTCTTATTACTTATTGAACAGCTTACCTATTTAACACGTGCTTTATTTTCTGAACGTATTTGTATATTTCTATATTTTTACTGAAACTAGGTTTGAAGAATTACGCATTTGAAGTATTAAAATTTAAGTTTAAGAACTTGAAAATATTTTTAGGGTTACCTGGAATATATTTTCTTTGAAAAAAATTCAAAATTATCTTAATAAATTTATTTTTGTTTCTTCTTTTCTTTCCTTATTGGAAGAACTGTGCAAAGAAAAATTATTCACTTCATGAGATTATTATAATGAAATTATCCTAAACACATCACGTTGATATAATAAAGAGTAATGGGCTTATTTTTATAAGTATAAAATATTAAATTTATACTTAAACACGTAATTTTATGAGGTAAGGGAGTAATCTTTTAAATGTTTGAATCAAAATTCTATTCAAAGATTTACCGCAATACACGACAAGCTATCATTTTGAAGTAATAAAACCAATATTCCTACTAGAAGGCTTAGGATCTTTTTATCCTCGTATTTAATAGGACCACGAAAACAGTTCAGATGTTTCAGAAATAAAACTATAACAATGACATTAATTTTTTAACATAAACTTATTTTTTTATTGCTTTGATTTACATTAACATAAGTTTGAACTTAGACAGGTAGTTCTTTGAAGAAGAATACGCATTGTACGAGAGCTTTTCTTAAAATAACCAATTTCGGTGTTATTACCTGAAAATAAATGCATTGAACAAATTAAAATAGAAATACAGCCATTATTATAAGCAGTAAAATATTATGATAGAATCGATCTTAAATTAAGAGATAAAATTCTAATTTTGGGGGGGCATTGTATGAGAAATCTAATTGAATTTTGTACAATCTTTGTTATCATTATACTTTATCATAGATGTCTAAATTAGTTTACCAGTTTTGATAATGAGCTCTATACATGTGACGGCATAGTCAACTGGTAATGATAACCACGTGTTTTTAGCCAATCAGCTCAAAACCTCATATGACGTCATACTCACTTGATAATGATGACCACGTCGTGACCGTCATGAATTGTAACCATTACCTAACATCGTTACAATTTCTTTTCAATTTTAATTTCTACGCTTACTCTTTTTTTTAAAAAAAAATAATATTTGTATATATTATTGTCATATTTGTTTTGTTCAGTGGGACAAGTAGATTACTTTTTTATGCTCTTTAATTATCGTGATATACTCTCATTGCCACACAAGTTTGTGCCTCAAAAATCAAAAGTGAGATTGTTACGGAACTTTTATTGTAAAGGTACGAGCCAAGTAGATCTGTAAATGGTTATAAATGCTTAATGCCACCAGAATGCCACCAAATGCTTAATGCACGCATTGCTTAATACCACCTGAGAGCGCTGAACTACGATCTACTCGGATTATCAGCTCGGTGAGTAGCACGTCACCTGGGCTGTTCTGATATTACTGTCAGGAGGTGTTGGGACTAGATGACAAGAGAGAGGTATGTTACACACCGACTTGGATCAGGCCATTGTCGAGAGGCGTTGTCATGACACGAAATGTACGCATATCGCCAACTGCCTCATTGTCTACCATTCCTATACATGTAGCACCTTCCCTAAGGGTCTTTGTCTCAGTCCATGCCATCACAAAGTGACTGGCTGAAGGACGCTGCGAAAGCAATACCATTGACTCCCAATGACAGTGCGACTCTTGGGGAATCTTTGGGGGCAGCATGGTTAATTCATAGCCAATCCTCTTAAGAAGAAACCGTGATATGGAGATTAGTTAGTAGATATATAGTGATGGTTATGTAATCGCGAAGAACAAGGAGAATGGAAGCTGAGATGCTGAACGCCGTGAGCTGATGGTAAGACATTAAACTCAGAAGCATAAATATAGAACGGATATAAGTGAGTTAAAGGATTTAAGGCAAATAAAAATTCTTAGGATAACTTCTCATAAATATAAGGGGTTATGATTCAAGGTGCTTATTTACACAGAATTTAGGAATACGTTTTATCACTCCTGATTGCTTTCCTATAGTAAGACATGTGTTGATCAATATGTTTGAATAATAATAAATTGGATTTATTATGGCAAATTTGGTTGATCAATCATTTCCTCCCACAATTCTAGGTCGCGTGGATGAAGAGATGTTACCCGCATGCAGGGGGTATCACAACCGTTGCCACCGTTTCGAGTAGCGTCACGATCGAAGGGATTGGACTTCAACCGAATGGAATAATGTTGTCTTCAGCGATGAATACCGATTGAATTTGGGCAGTGGGCATAACCGTGTTCATGTGTAGAGGCCCAGAGGTGAACGTCAAAATTTTGCCTTTGCTGTAAAGTGGCAAACTTTTCCTACAACTTGTGCGAGGTATAAGGAGCATGAGTGACAACACATGTGTTTTTGAATAGGGTGATGCAGACCCACATATGACTTCACAGGACTCCCTATACCACATTTCTATTATTTCCTAACCCGCTTGATCCCCATATTTATCTCCAATTAAGCATAGAAGGGATGTTTTAAAATAAGTTGGACAGACTACGAGTTCGGTCATATTAGAGACGCATTTACATCAACTGTGGAACGAGATGTCATAGAACATCATACGGGACGTATGCCTGAATCCCCGACCGTTTCATATCAAGCGTTTTGTGCTAGAGGTGTCCCAACAAAGTATTAAAAGCTCCCTTCATTTCATAAATGATCATTTTACTTTGATTCTTTTATAAACTCCAACAACATTGTAATGTACATATATAAAATTTCGTTTTGTTCTGACAACTCCTTTTTGGAGCGAAAATTTTAATGTCAGTGAGTGTAGATTTATTACAAATTAAATTGATTACTTTTAAGTGTTTCTTCTTGGTTTTTTTCATTATGGTAGTATAGTAAAATAAAAGGGAAGGTTGTTGTAGTCAGACTTTTTTAGAATGCAGCTTTTATACTGATCTTTGTATAAATAATTCTTTTTAAGAAAGAATTATATATTTACATGTCCTTTCGTTCTTAAATTTTTGTAAACAAGTCCAAAAAAGCATAAATTACGTAAACAAATTGATTTGCTAAAGAACAAAAGAAAACAAAAGCAAACATAGTATTTGTTGAATATAAGTTAATTAATTTCATCAAAAAGCCCTCGGAACTTTCTAAGTGACTCAATTGCACTTTATTTTATGACTACAAAAAGAAAAATACATTCAACTTATTTATTAAATCTGAAAAAATACAACAATATGTAACAGATAAAAGTAAACCTTGTTTGTTTATTCGATGTTTACATTTTATCACTTTGAATTTGATATTTTTTCTTACTGTTTACTCTTAAAGGTAATACAATTATATATTTATAGTATATATTCATTTCACTTCACTTAAGAGAATAAACAAATATTTTTATGTTTTATTTATAACCAAGGAGAAAGTACATGGTATTATTCTAAAATCTATACACAGTAAATATCTCTTTAATTGAGCTTTTAAGCAACAATTCTACCTTTTTGTATTATAAACAATGTATAACTCACTACCATGTATATTTTCACACATTTTCCTTTAAAAACATGGAGTTTTCCTAAATGGTACTTAAATGTTTAATTATTATCGGGTCATTAATGCATACAATAATACCTATTGTTCCGTTATTTCTATATTTTAAACAAACTCTGAGATAAATTCCGCGTTTGTAAATATGCTTTGATAAAAAATTTCAGAATCCACCATTTGCTATCCTTAATTAACCAAAACATTTAACAGCTAATGAGAATTTTCTATCAGGCTGCTAGATACTATTAATGTGTTCTGTGTTCAAAATTTAATAATCTGAAATTACTTTAATAGAAAATGATGCTATAATGTTTAAGTATTTGATGTTACAATTTATTTTTCGAACAATCATGTTCTAAAATGTGAGATTATCTCTCACTTACTACAAAATTTAATAAAGAAATACACCTTTTTCAAAGAACTATTTTTCAACTACCCTTTATCATCGCCATGCTTAAAATAATATTAGAAGAATTAATAAAACATAGAATAAAAACAGTCTTTACAGTCCCACGTTTCTCAAAGAGTGGGTCGTGCCCCCCTAGAGGGCGGTGATAACTCTGCTTGGGGGCGCGAGTATTAAAAAGTCGAAAACAAAAGATTATTTTTTAAAAAAATATTCAATTCACTGAAAATAAACAAACAAAATGCATTCTGACAAAATAAAATCAACACTTGCACTAATATAATACACCTATTAAGGCATCTGTGTACTGCGAAATGTATTTTACAATTAATTTAAAAATACTAATGTAAGAACAAGTTTAATATTTACCCTCATTGACTTATAAAGGGTGTTTTTATAGAGGTATAGAAATTTAAATTCTAATAAAACAACGATGTATTATTCGATTGACATGAATTTTTTTTATTCGAAAGATAATCTTGTGGCATTACATTTTAAATATGATTTCTGGCATATGACTGCCACGGCTGGCTCGGATGTAGTCCAATCTGGACGTCCAATTTTCGATGACTTTTTCCAACATTTGTCGCCGTATATCGGCAATAACACGGCGAATGTTGTCTTCCAAATAGTCAAGCGTTTGTGGCTTATCCGCATACACCAATGACTTTACGTAGCCCCACAGAAAATAGTCTAGCGGTGTTAAATCACAAGATCTTGGAGGCCAATTTACAGGTCCAAAACGTGAAATTAGGCGGTCATCAAACGTGTCTTTCAATAAATCGATTGTGGCACAAGCTGTGTGACATTTTGCGCCGTCTTGTTGGAACCACAGCTCCTGGACATCATGATTGTTCAATTCAGGAGTTAAAAAGTTAATAATCATGGCTCTATACCGATCACCATTGACTGTAACGTTGTGGCCTTGATCGTTTTTGAAGAAGTACGGACCAATGATTCCACCAGCCCATAAAGCGCACCAAACAGTCAGTTTTTCTGGATGTAACGGTGTTTCGACATACACTTGTGGATTAGCTTCACTCCAAATGCGGCAGTTTTGTTTGTCGACGTAGCCATTCAACCAGAAGTGCGCTTCATCGCTAAACAAAATTCGCTTATGAAAATCGGAACAACGGCAATCTCGTTTTGGGCCCATTCGACGAATCTACGCCTTGCTTGATGATCGTTTTGATAAATTGCCAAACCAAACTGAGAATAAATCACTTGACAGCTGTTAAATCGGTCGCCATCTTGGAAAGTAATGCCACCTTAAACTTCTATACCTGGAAAAAACATCTTTAGCATACAAAGTTAAGTGCAAAAATTAACACTTAGCTTGATAATTTGTTCGATTATAATAAATCCCTAAACTACCGATTAAAAGTTACGTGATTCTCTCCCCAATGCCATCTTTGATGTTTTGGGCGGGGAAGAAGAAAAGAAATAAATAAGCAAATCCTCTAAAAGAAGTAAATCCTTTGCAAATACTGTTAAGGCTCTTTTATTGCATTTCAAAGCCTTCGTAATAAATTAATGAGTAGCAGTGCACAAAGACGTATATATACGTTCGAAGTAATTAACGTCTTAGCACAGGTAGACATTTATATACGCCAGGGGCACTTAACAGGTTGAAATCGTATCGTATCTCTAGCGTCAAGTAAGAGTACTATTGAATTATTTACATTGTGTCGTGGTATGGAGGAGGAGGAGAGATGGAGTAACGCGATGAAATGTTTGGTAGGATATTGTGTCGCCAATATTGAGAGCTGGAGAAGCACTGCTTTGCACATTAATCTATCCCCTGCCCAATATGTTGAATTTTTTAGTCGTATTGGTTGTTTTATTCTTAACGTTCAATTTCCAGAGGAATTTTTTTTAACAATGAGTGCATGAGAGTTCTATCAAAGTTGCTTTATAAAGCAACTTGAAGGATAATGGTGACATACCTCGTTATTTTGAGGTTCATTCAAGTGATAAGAACGAAACATGAGCTAGATGTTCCCTCTCATAATTACCACACCACGTGAAAGGGAGGACTTTGCACTCAATATATATAGCTTTAATCTTTCCCCTCTACACGACGGGTCTTCAGTGGAACCAGGAACCTCTGCCACACTGGAAATGAGTTCGTGACAGTAACCACTAGTCTACCACGACTATCTAGCGAAATATGAAGGCATGGGTCAACTGGGCCTGAGCCCAGGACCTCACCCTCGTTGGGGGTCAAGCTTTTTTCTCGGTATTAAAAAGATCTTGATTCGGATAATTTTAATATGGTCAAATATTATTCCCATACATATTTTCCGAAAAACAGGGAATTCCAAACTGCATGTAGATTGGCAAAAGCAGATTGTATTATCATGCGATGACTTTGTCCATGTCTAGCCCTATGTCTAGTATTATGAACAATCATTCAACTTATTTAGTCAAAATACGGTCCTCGGTCATCGGTCAAGCCGGTTTGTGCCTATGTTTTTGAAATTGTGAATCGTGTACATTTTTTTGTATTCAATTATCGTTTGGGCGAGTATTTGATAATGCATGCTATATAGTGTCTATTCTTAAAGATCTCAGGATGGGCCTGCATTTGCGTAGGGAACCAGGGCGTCGAAAAATCTTAATATTGGTCTAGACCAAGGGCCTGAAATAGTCTTAAGACTCCCCTGTTTACTCACATCTATTTGTAACGGGTTACCATTTGTACAAGTATTTGTCGATGTGTTTGGTATATTTTACTTACTTTTAAGGTTCCCGAGAGAGGGGCAAATTTTGCATAAGAGCCCAGGATGTCTTAAGCTGTCCCTGTGGCTAACCTAAAATTAACGAATGTATTTATATTAAAGTAAAACGTTTAATAATATATTTTGAATGTCATTGGAATAAATTGTGGTCTCGGTAGCTTGGTGGTCATGACCACAAGCTTGTAGTAGGCATGCCTTGAGTTCAAGCCCTAGTGTCAACGAGCTCCCGACTTGTAGAACGGCTAAACAACATAAGATCTGTCATGGCTTAAAGTCCTTCCAAGTAGGGAATGGTAGTTTGGAGAAGGGTGTTTTAGCTCTGGTGTGTGGTCATCGTCACTTGACCATGGCTCAAAATGTCCAGGTCCAATGCTAATAATGGTAATATCCCTCTTGTTGCATTATAGTGCCATGGTAAAGAGCACGCATTCATTTGGTTGAATTTATTTTCTTTCTTTTGATTACACATGTCACACAAACGTTAATGACGATATAAGCACAAAAAGAATGTATAACAAAGTAGAATATGTCTGGCACTCTGTGTGGATGTTGCTGCGTCGTTCTATGGACGGGTCTTTTTTAATGTATCTGACTACGTTCGGAACCGTGATTTTAAAAATGCGCATAAATGGATAATTTTAATGGTATTTAGTGTCACTCTCTCAGATTAGAATACATGCATAAAATTGTTTTAAGAACATTTTGACAAAAAAATTTATTTAAATATAATATTTTGGCAAAAATTAACTTAGAATAATCTTTTTTCCAAATTTTCTCCTTTTGTTAAAAATGCTTCTATTACAATAATATTTTGCCTGTATAAAGCTCAGACCTCTGTACAGAGGCTCAACTATGACGTTTGAAAAATTCACATTATTTTCAGAGTTACAACCAATTGAAATATTTATCGGCGTTTTTTTCTTAAGGGGTCACAGGGGTGTTAAATTTCTCTGGAGGTCTGAAAATATAAACAATTTTCAAACACGTATACTTTCTTTAAATTTAAGTTAAATAATTCGAATCTTTTACACATTACTTATAATAGAATGGGGCTTCAGAAAAGTATAAAATGTTTAAAATATAATCATAATTTTAAAAATTATAAGTATATGAAAATAAGAAACTTTTATACAAGAAATATTTGTTAAGTTTTACGTCGCTTATGCTATTTTCAAAAAGAGTAGGTTTAATTACTAGCTATAAGTTGATTTATAAAGACAAATATATTCTCAATACTATGTAGCTACTTTTCTGTAAATAGAATAATAACTTACATATTTTAATCAACAAAAAATATGCATTTTTAAAAAAATATTTAAAACATTGCTATATTTTACATATATTTTGAAATACAAAAGATATATAATACTAAAATTAGGTAGGGTTTGAAGAGTATGATGCATTGTACAAGTCTATAAAGTTTTATGTATCAGTGGCTAATATTTTAGAAAATAGCAAAGCAAAAAATACTTAATATTTATTATAGAATTTTCATATGCTTCTGACTTTTAAAATTATTATTATATTTTAAACATTTTATATTTTTCTGAAGCCCCATTCTATTTTAAATAATACGTAAAAGATTCGAATCATTTAATTTAAATTTAAAAGAATTATACAGGTTTGAAAATCGTTTATATTTCCAGACCTCTAGAGAAATTTAACACGCCTGAGACCTCTTAAATTTCTCCCCTGTGTTGTCGTAAAATATGGATAAACCCACTTCTAAGTTATATATTTCAAAAGTTCTAGTTGAGCCTCTGTACAGAGGTCTGAGCTATATACAGGCGAAATATTATTATAATAGAAGCATTTTTCACCAAAGAAGAATATTTTGAAAATGGGTCATTCTATGTTCATTTTTTGTCAGAATATTGTACTTAAATAATTTTTTATTGTAATACTATTCTTAAAAGAATTTTTTATACATTTTCAAATCTAAGAGACACTACATATCCTAAATATTATCCATTTATACGCTTTTGCAAAATCACGGTTCTGCACGTAGTCGGATACCTTAAGACCCAACAGGCACGATCGTGCGGGTTAGATATTCTTATACGTTTTTGATTCTGTAATAGTCGTATGTAAATAAAATCGATAATCTAATGATCAGCAGATTTGCATAAAGTGTAAAGAATTACTTTTTCTCAACATGCAATGATTTCAAATACAACTAAAACACATCTTCGTTTTATCGGTCGTAAAAAAGTAATTATCAATATATTTCTAATCGCTTGGATACAGAGTTTTGTATTAATGTTTAAATAATTGTAAAATAGAAAAAAGCATTAACTATACTCTATTAATGTTGCTTGTGGGATTTCGTTACCCACACGATCGTGCAGGTTGGACGTTAATTGAGTCGCATCAGCTGTAAAGGTAAGTACTTACCATGCGAATTTTCTTTTCTGTTTCAATACTTTTGTTGGAAGACTACATAATAATGTGAACTATATAGGTATAAAAGTAATACCAAATTTTCTTAGGGGTCACCACGGATGAGACCCTTTTTTTCTTTCTCTCTCTCTCTTTTCTGCAGTTAATTTCTTTTTTTATACATTTGTTGAGGAGTATAGCATTTTTATCCTCTCCACACATATATCTGCATCCATATCTCTCTCCCCCTCCTCTCTCCCAAAATCTGGGTTTTCTGGTGGGAGTTAGTATGATTTCATTTAAATTTATTCTATTTTTAAAATAATGAGATTTTTTAATGCATTTTACTACTTTTATGTAATACAGTGCTAACTTTTAACCAAAAACTTTTTCAGGTATCTAAAAGGAGATTTCTTACAAAAAAAAATTTTTACAATTGATAAATAAATCAGATTGAACTTAGATCAGAACTTAGTCGTCTGTCGTCTGATGAAAATGCTGCGAACCAAAACATATGAATCGCGTATAATGGAAGGAGAATCAAATTCAGATGAGCGCGATGAAGAAAAATGTGGAAATATTTTAAAGGGAAAGACAACTTTGGATCATTCTTTACATTAAAAGTCTCTTGAACACATCCATTTCATTGATTTAGCTGCTGCAAATTCTTCGTTTCTGTGCAAACAAGATGCAATATCAAATAAAATTCCACCAAAAATCAAAATGGATAGCTTAATATTTAAGTTAGTTATAGTTGAAGCACGCTAGCAGCCTGATGCTGATGATAACAGTGTTGTAATTCCACTCGCAAGAAGATCGAAGTGTTATAATCCACCTGCTATACACGTCATTTCTTTTATGATGGCTTTTCTAGGATAAAAGGCTTGACATGTATAGCCATTTTTGATGTGTTGATGACATTTCAAGGACTGGCAAGTGCAGATTTGAAAACTATGAAAGCAGTTCGAAAACGTGTTGTGAAAAATGCAATGGTTATTTATACTTGTCAAAAATAAAACAAAAGATTTTTACAGTAAATAAATAATGAATTAATAAAAGAGGTAAGTATACATTAGTATGTTTCTTATTTGTGTGTGTAACAATTTCAGTTGAATTAAGATTGTTTTTTCAATCAACTTAAAGCTAAAAATGTGTAAATTGTAAAATTCCATATGTGACATGTTTCACAGATAGAGCCCAACCCGCACGATCGTGCGGGTACCGTCTATGTTCCAGGGAGGAGAGGGAATTTTCTTATTATTTTTCCCAGTGTCATTGGGATCCATATATTATTAATAACCAGAAGAATTTAATATTTAAAGATAAAAAATATTCCGAGTTTTAAAAGGGATATTGAGTGATTATTCAACATCTATCTGAATGGTGGAGGCATGGGGACAGCACGGTGACAATCATTGTCCAGCTATTAAGAAGACTTGGTACCCCAAAAGTGACTGACCAATCGTTTTTATTTTTATTTAATATTATTATTTGCATTATTATCTTTCGAATGATATATCACGTGCAAATCGGAAACTTAGAAATTGAATAAAACTTCTTTTGAAAACAAATTAGGCAATTCGACCACGACCCCTTTTAAGAAAAAAAAAAGCTAAAAAAAGCGTTATGATAAGAAATCTATTTTATAAAGAAAAATAATAACTATAAAAAAAGAATGTGTAATATATAAAGTAAAATATTTTCGAGACAATACAATAATGTAATTTTTCTTCTTTGTGAAATGTGTGCATGTAAAATTTTTTAATTAAGGCATTTTATATTAATAATTTCATAACTTCAGTTCTTATTCCTGATACGTTTTCCATACAAATGTAATACTTCAATATTATGTGAAGAAAAAAAAACTAAACTTTCTGTCGTGACAGAAAAAATATTTTTTTAGTATTTTTCTTGAATTTTCTTGTGCAATTAATACCTTCTTAAAATTGATCATTTATAAAAATGTATGGGTTAAAATACGAAAATGCAATTATATATATTATAGAAAAATATATAACTAATATCTTAAAGTGGTATTTTAAGCATATTTAAGCATATTATATATTTTTTTTCAGAATTATAAACTTTAAAGTGGTTTTTCTCAATTTGTGTTTTTCGAAGCATTCAAAATACTACTCCTTCCACAACTATTTACCAATCACTTCCATTTTTCTCCTGTGTATTGCATATAAAGCATGTAACAAAATTAGAGATCCATTTTTCTGTATATAAACTGAATACTATTTTTTTTCAAAAAATTAAAATGTAAATGTTGTTTTTTTGTTGTTGTTGTTGATTTTTAGCATGCATATCAACATTTTATTTGTTTTCTCAACAACGAATTAAGTTATTGTAAAATCGGTATAGTTTTAAATTCCCTAAAGTTGTTTATAACATCTAGAATATTATTAAAAAAATTCAGGTTAAAAAATTAATCATTACAAAAGAAATAGGATTTTAAAATTTTCCAAATTTTCTTTCAAAAGTTTAAATTTTTAAAATTTTGTGAATAATATGGGAAAAATTTCATCTCGTATCATTTTCTTGAATATAAGCATTATATAAAATGCTAAAATATATATATTTTTAAATACATAAAGAAAGAAAGTAGTTCAAAAGGTGCAAAATTTCCTGAAACAGTTTCAGTGTCAATGTTAAGATTTTTTTCAGGGGGTACCATCACACGTGAATGTCTGCTGGAATGCAATTGTAGATGGTTGGACCCATAAGGGAAGCAATGAAGGTTCTTTGCATATGGTGGCTGCCTTAATTTTTCAAAAATTGCTTCCCGGGTAAAACAGATATCATTTCCTCTTGGCAGCATGCCTCCGTTCATGAGTGATGTGAAGGAAACCAATCTAGTGCTGCTTTGCTTGGGGCAAGCAGAAGGCGAGATACAACTCTACTCTTGCTAGGCTTCACAGTGGACACAATCGAACTCAACAGTGTTGCAAGTCTTAAACATTACCTTCCTTGTCCGAATTGTAATGTGACCTAAGCCACTTCTACCTGCATCATGGCTTGTATTGGTTGCCAAAAAGATCCAGCTGCTATAAAGTCCTGCTACAGTTCTCCATTGCTTAAAAAGACACGGGTTGATGGACTTGATCTAGACTTTCCTGTCGATCAAGTGGCACTAGAAACCAAAACAAACAAATACAGCACACATGTCAAACAATTATGCGTTTGTTTTCTTTGCGAAGTTAATGTTGTGGGGATCAATTTACCTCAAAACCGCTATCGCATGAAAAAAATTAAGTTAAAAAATGGTTTTACTCAAAAATACGTCAAGAAAAATAACCACAATATGAAGAAACAGTTCGAAAGCATGGCAAGCTCACAAACGTAGCAAAATTAAAAGAATTCTTAAGGTATCAAACTACGTTCGGAACCGAGATTTTAAAAAAGCGCATAAATGGATAATTTTCATGATATTTAGTGTCACTCAGATTAGAATACATGCATAAATATGTTTTAAGGACATTTTGACAAAAAAAATTATTGAAATATGATATTTTGGCAAAAAATTAACTTAGAATATTTTTCCCAAATGTTCTCCTTTTGTAAAAAATGGTTCTATTATAATAATATTTTGCCTGTATATAGCTTAGACCTTTCTATAGAGGCTCAACTGGAATTTTTGAAAAGTTCACATTATTTTCAGAGTTACCACCCATTGAATTAATTATTCGCGTTTTTATCTTAAGATTGCTCCCCTTTGTTGTCGTAAAGCATGAATAAACCCACTTCTAAGTTATATATTTCAAAATTTCTAGTTGAGTCTCTGAGCAGAGGTCGGAGCTATATACGGACAAAATATTATTCTAATAGAAGCACTTTTCGCAAAAGGAGAACATTTGAAAAAAGAAAGATTATTCTAAGTTAATTTCCTGCCAAAATATTATATTTAAATAATTTTTTTTTTGTCAAAATGTCCTTAAAACAATTTTATGCATATATTCTAATCTAAGTGACACTAAATATCATGAAAATTATCCATTTATGCACTTTTGAAATTCACGGTTCCGAGCGTAGTCGGATAGCTTAAACATTCGATTATTTTTAAATTATGTCTTGAATTCCTAATTACGTTTAAATAAATATTACTGATTTAATTCAATAATGCATCAATTCTTTTGTACAAAAATCAGTTTTATTATTACATGAATATGATGTATATAAGGAAAATTTATCATTGTCTTTTCATTTTTAAAGAAATTTTTCTTTTTTGGCGGAAAGCAACTATTTGGAAAATGGTCAGCTATAATTTATTGGGATACCTAACACAATACGTCCTTAGTGGGTATGAAAACTAAATGAAATAGGGAAAATGTATAAAATAACTCTATTTAGAAACTGTATTATTTATACCCACCAAATTTACTGCAAACACTTATCGGAAATCATTTCTAAATATATACACAATACAACAATAAATTATACTTCCATCGGTTTTAAAAGATCATCAAAAAATATAAAATATTCAATTTGCAGATCACCCTCTTAAAATAAACCCGAAACTTCAGAAAACAAAACCAAAATCAGGTGACAAGCAAAGCCCCTTTTCATTCAGTGAAAAAACTTTTTTCCCTGTGCACTTTTTACCCTATAGGAGAAGGGGTGGGCACTTGTCGGGGGTGTTGAGAAAGGGAGTGGGAGATTTTCGCCACAAGCCTCGCCCACCAGCCTGTCAATCTCAGTCTCCCTTTTGTCTTTTCGGGGCTATTTGGGTTTTTTTGCAGCGAAAGAAATATTTATAAGAGGTTTTGCAGAAAAGCACCGGTGTATTTTGCACCAAAATTTCAATCAATCTATTCTCTATGACATCATGAGTGATTCAGAATATTTTGCTTGTGCGAGAAAGAGTAGTTAAAAAGCCAATGAAATATTTCAATAAAGATCTTGTACAAATAAACTTTTAATGAATCCAGATGTAGAGGGATGCAGTAAAAATTACATTACTAACAAATGCATTGCATATGTCATTGTCTGCTTACAATTTATTTGTTTTGTATTTTCAATATTTTAAGGTATCCGACTACGTTCGGAACCGTAATTTTACAAAAACACATAAATGGGTAATTTCCATGATATTTAGTGTCACTCAGATTAAAATATATGCATAAAATTGTTTTAAGGACATTTTGAGAAAAAAAACCCAGCTATTTAAATATAATATTTTGGCAAAAAATTAACTTAGAATAATCTTTTCCCAATGTCCTCCTTCTGTGAAAAATGATTCTTTTATAATATTTTGCCTGTATATAGCTCAGACCTCTCTACAGAGGCTCAACTAGAATTTTTGAAATATATAACTTAGAAGTGGGTTTATTCATATTTTACGACAACAGAGGGGAGCAATTTTACGAAAAAAACGCCAATAATTATTTCAATGGGTGGTAACTCTGAAAATATTGTGAATTTTTCAAAACTTCTAGT
Source organism: Trichonephila clavipes (assembly GCA_019973935.1). Lineage (NCBI taxonomy): Eukaryota > Metazoa > Arthropoda > Arachnida > Araneae > Nephilidae > Trichonephila > Trichonephila clavipes. The sequence continues at coordinate 1,182,239 of BMAU01019922.1, forward strand.
TGAGCCTCTGTAGAGAGGTCTGAGCTATATACAGACAAAACATTATTATAATAGAACCATTTTTCACAAAAGGAGAACATTTGGAAAAAAGATTATTCTAACTTAATTTTTTGCCAAAATATTATATTTAAATAAATTTTTTTGTTAAAATGTTCTTAAAACAATTTATGCATATATTCTAATCTGAGTGACACTGAATATCATGAAAATTATCCATTTATGCGCTTTTTTAAAATCACGGTTCCGAACGTATTCGGATACCTTAATAAATGTACCGTAATGATTCTAATATTTATTTATCTTAATTTAATCTTTAAAGAAGTAATAGTCTTTTTTATAGACTCCTATTGCTTAGCACTTATGCTGACATCAAAATACCAATTTTACGAGAACTAAATTATTTTGCGATAAATTTTTAAGCTTATGATTTATATATTGCAGTTTTCCCACGTATTTCCAAGAAACAAACATTTTCCATTAATATAAAGAAAAACTGCAACGTCCTAATCATTAATTAATAGACATGCTAAATAACACATTTTTATCTAGTTAACATAATAAAGAAAACATTAAACAGTTGTTCAAAATATAACAGTTTGAGGAATCAGCATTGTTAATTTTATTAAGTTTTTCTGGACAAGAGAATTTTAATTCTTTATCAACGAAAAATTGTATATTACGTATTGAATTCATAAAATAATTTTTCTTGTAACTGAATAATCTTTTTCTAACATAATAAAAATAAGTATTAAAATACAAAACTGAAACGATAGTTAAGAAATATTATTCATAAATGAAGTTTTCACGTTCAAATTTATAAATTGTAGTTGAATTTGACTTTTCTCCCGGAAAATCTTCTCAGGCAAAAAATTCTTTGGAATGCTCCACGGAATTGCTGAAGTTCTCAGACTTAGCCGGCTTTCAGATTTAAGTATCATCAATCATTGTGGAAACTAGAGGAGATGTTAACTCAAGATAACTCTTAGCAAAATTAAGAGCCACTATTTGCCTTCCGCAAAATAAGTGAAGTACACAATATCAAGTATCGAGAATTCTTCCAAATTATGCTAAACTTATAAATACGAAATAGAAATTAATAAGTTTTAACTGGTGATCATTGTCCAACAGTGGCACATACAAGAGGGGGAAGGGTCCCCACGTCCGGTCCTCCCCGATTGATTTTAAGGTATCCGACTACTTGCGACAACTTTTTTTTTTGAAAAAATGGAGATATGGAGATTTTTTTGTTATTTTTAGATTTATTTGGTATATTTTAAGAAAAAAATCTTAAAATTAAAAAAGAATTTTTTTTTTATTAGTATGAAAATTGGGAAAAACTGGTTAAAATTTACAAAAATTACATAAACGGGGCCCGCTCTGTAAAAGATTTTATGAACAAATCCTCAATTTTTCAATTTTGATATATTGCTTTGTTATTCATGTTTGAAGTGATCTTCAGGATAAGAGATATTTTAATTTTTACAAAAAATAGAGCACTTTATCTTAGTTATTATACGAAATTGCTTAAAAAACCAGTAGTTATATTCACATAAGGGACTGTAAATTTTGTAATAATGCAGTGATTTAAAAATCTGAAGATCAAAACAATTCTACTATTATACAGAACATACACAAGAAATTTCAGTAAATTATTTTCAAAACTTTTTCAGCAATCCTTGTCCCCGTTTGAACATTTTCTGAAAAAACACATTTTGAGTAAAACACATTTTAAAGTTTGAAATACTTTTTCTAAATATTAATACTTACATACAGGTTTAAAATTCTCCTGATTTATACGTGACACCTTCCTTTTCTCAGATAATGCACAGTTCCTTTTTTAAGTCCTCTGAGTTTTTTCTCTTGTTTTTGTAGTTGGCAATGAATGTTTCTCCGAGTCGACAATTCTTTCGTCATCAACCTTTGAAAGTCCCTTCAGAATGAAATAACCCATTGGGATGTGTAAATATTCCAACACGGAAAGAATCCCTTTAGATCCATCATTGAAATGTAATACAGCCAAGAATGCACCAAATTGTAATGTCAGAAGTTCAACAAAAGTTTCTTTTGGGATTATGCTCCACAAAACACCATTAAAACTTTCATTGGCATTTTGGGTCTTTCCGTGTAAACATTTTTCAAGAAGTGATTGGTCACTTAAATCCATATAGGTGGTTTTCACTGTGTTCAATATAGCATTTGGTAAGCCAGCTGTTCTATTTTTATACAGTTTTCCTTCTTGCTTGGCCTTTTGGTATTTACACCATGTATCGGATCCAGAAGGGCATTGTCCATGCATGGGTTTTTGTCGGTGGAGCAACAATGAAAATATGCAGCAATGACTGCAGTCTGCATGTTAGACAAATTGCCGACATTACTCTGAATTTCAATTCCAAAATAATTTTGAAGTGTGTCGATGAATTTGTCGGTCAATTTACCTTTTCCGTCTAAGCCTTTTGTAGATTTTTTCAGCTTTCGTAAACGAGAGCCAACTCTCTTCTGCACATGTCCTATGCACTCATATTTAACTACGCTATCATAACCATAAATGTCTCACATTATTGAACACCTTTGAATTCCCATCCCCGTAATAAGACGTATATCGAAGACTGCGGTTTGCTTCAGACCTTTCAAAAATCCTATAAACACCGACAGTTTCCATATTAGACGCTGATCCTTTGTGATTTTTACAAAAATGTGACACTACGCATTTTTTGGAGAATCCCGATGTTTTCTCGGTTTTCGTACACACTCGGCAATATTGACGGAGCACTTCAATGTCTAATATTTTTCCAGAGTCCACAGAAATTGTCGAAACACATCCATTCAATGAAGAGTAGCCACGTTTTTGCCATGTACCATATACACTAACGCCACACTCATTTGAACATTCTGCAATGGATTTTGCTGACTCCAACATAGAATTGTTTGCAGCTTGTGACGCAGCATGCAGCAACTTAATTTCATGTTGTCTGTATGTACATTTTGACGGATAAGGAATATTCAGCATACTGAACAGTTTCTTTCCAGCTGAAAATCCTTTGCCAATAATTCTCATTCCAAAGACAAAAAGGAGGTTTATAATATTTAAATTATTCACACACATTTTTTTGATGTGGAAGTGAATCCTTTTGTGAATGAACAGTTCTTACACTTGAGACATAAATTTGACTGCAAACCAAGTCTTGAGTCTTCAATCAAGTACAGTTCTTGATTGTAACAAACAGGACAAGAAAGAATAGAGAATATTGACATCAGTATTTCGATGTCGAAAATCCTATTACCAGAAAGAGTTTCGGAATCAACATTAAATAAAGTGTCACTTAATCCCCTTCCCAATTTTTCAGAACTAGTACTTCCTTCACTAACTTTTTTTTGAGCAGTGCGGAAATTCCCATGAAACTTTCGCTTCTTCTGACGTCTCTTTCGTTCATGTACCATGGCAGAAACTTAAAGAATACTAAATAAGTAATTTTATAAAATATGAAAATCAAAATGAACTTATTTCAGTAAAAACCAGAATGAAAAAAAAAAGTTAGCAGTAATATCAATCGTTAAGAAGTAAATAAACACATATCCTGAAATTGCCAGATGTGAAAACTTATTTTATAAAGAAAAATAAGTGAGGTTTTTTAATAGCGTTTAAACAAAATATTAAAATATACTTTAGTTCAAAATATATTTTTCAAAAAGTGGAAAGAAACCGAAAAAAACCTTCAGTTTTGGTTTCAGAATCCCACTTCCGGTCGGCAGTTACCAACCGGAAGTGTCATCTGCTTTTACTAAAACAGTTGTAACTTTTGTTCTAGTGAACGGAAAATAAAAAACTTGGTAATTTTATAAAGCTAATAAGTTGGTCTACAAAATAGAGTCATAAAAAAATTTGTCAATTCTTGACCAAATCCCCGATTTTAGGGTAGTCGGATATCTTAATCTCATGTGCATAGTACGTAAATTTTAATTAAGTATTTGTTATTAATAATTAATTTTATTAACTTTTAATGCTCATTCCTTATTCAATAATTATTTTTTACTCCTTTTTTGTTCCCGAAAATCGACGAAATCAAAATAATAGGTTAGGCGGCGTATTTGAGCATAATACGATGATAGGAGAATGGTGGACTTTCGTTCCAGGACACCCCCTTCTTGAAAAATTCGTGTCTGCGTCACTGGTGGCCATTACTTCTTGCAGCAGATTCGAAATTATGTGTTTTAGGGCAAACAAAGGTATTTTGCGTCAATGAGAGATTTGGATAATGTATGTATATCTTCGCATTCGTTTGACCACCCCTCGTCTGCCTTTAAGTCCTCCTGATGGCTACTTTTGTAATAATTTCCACCGACTGAACGTGTTCTGTGATCTGTTCTACGGGGATTTGATGTTCTCATGTTGCTTACTATCACCACTCTCAATTCGCATGTTGCATTGAGCAACACCCTGTATGTCTTTGAATTTAAGAATTAAGAATTTTATTTCCAGAACACATTGGTTGTCTATTTGTTTCAAGTATTTTTATCTTTTGGGCGAAAATTATTATTCAAACTCGTTGTGATTGTCATACAGTTCAAACAGGAATTCTGCCTCTGTTATCAGAGGATGAATCGACTTCTGAAAGTGAAATAAGGTGTCATGAAAGCGAATTCACATGACTACTTTTTGTTTAAAATTATTGAACATGTTTAAAACAAAATCGATTAAACGATATATTTATTAATTTCTTTTTCTAAAGCATATTATTTTTCTGTCTTTTGTTCCGTCATTTACATTTTTAAGTCCCTATAATTTTAATCAAGTATTTATAATTGTATTTCAACCGTAAAAAACTGACCAGATTTTTAAAGTATTCAAGGTGTAACACAAATGGACAGAGACTAAGTGTGTAGCCTGAAAAAAGAGTGGAGTTAGCCCCAACAGTTTTGTGGGGATCTCATCCCACGCAACTCTTCTATCCATGTGATCAGTTTCGCCTTAATGGATCATGCCAATTGGGAGTACTGTGTCATTGACTGAGCAGATTTCTGCCAGTAAAATTCGAATCATCATCAAGTTTCTTGCAAAACTTAAGAAATGAGCCACGGAAACATTTCCAATATTCATTGAGGCTTGTGGAAATGAGACTTTATCCCGTGCTCATGTGTTTGAATGGTATGACAATTTTTCAGGGGAAGGGTCAGTGTGGAAGAAAATGAACCTGTTAGACACGCAAGATCAGCGCTTAGAGACCAAAAAATAGCCAATATTTGTGATATGAGTGGGCTTCTACTAACATCAGTGGTTATCCTGTTAGACTGTTGATCAACATTACTACATTGAAGTACTAAATATATGCTATAAATATATACTATACTAAAAATATATATTATACTAAAAATATATACTACTATACTAAAAATATATACTATAATTGAGGAGTGATGCCTGGCTGTTGCACGAAGACAATGCATTCGCTCACATGGCCCTATCCGTCAAGCAGTTCCTAACCAGCAAAAATATTACTATGATGGGAAATCCTCCTTATTCACCTGATTTGGTACCCATATGGGACTTTTTTATTTCCTACAGTTAAATCTTTCTTAAAAGGAATCCATTTTACTTCAATTAAACTTTTTCAGGTAAAAATGGAAAATATTCTAAAGGGACTACCAAAAACCTCCTTCCAAAACTCCCACCAGCAGAATGCTGAATGGAATTACTTTGAAGGGGTTACTGTCACGGAGAGCTGATTTTGTAAGTATAATGAATTATTGGACCAGTCTCTTTGTGTGTGTGTGTGTGTGTGTCACACCTCGAATATATATTTTTTAATTTAAAATTTTTATTGCGTATAAATATGAACTTTCGTTTCACAGTTTTATTTTGAATGTAAAAATATATTTATTTAAATGTAGTTGATAGAAGTATGTGTTTTCTGTTACTGCATTCACTTTCTCAGCTCTGTACTTACGCATTATACTGTTGTTTAATGTGTGTCAATTAAAAAAATGTCGTCAAATGCAATTATATGCAACAAATTGTCGGGAACTGTTCCCAAGCATGTACAAACACAATAATATTGTTCGACAGCAATTTGCGAAGCCTTTTAACATGACGATGTTTTTGAATAGGCGAAATTTTTTAAATTGTGTATTTACAAGTACCCTTATTTTGTATTAATATTTTTTTATTAAGATACGATATATTTATCTAATAATTCTCTTTAATGTCATCTAAAAAACCTTTTTTAATTTGTAAAGTCTCTAATCCTTCAGGATTTGGAAATAATTAACTAGCTTGTCCACCTAACAGAATTTAATCGTTATTGCATCTCTTAAAAATTAAAATATGAGCGTTGTTAAAGTAAGCTTTTGAAAGAATTTCACCATGTGATGTCTTTCGACCAATTACAAGCTCCGTTTAAAGGAGTCATGTGAATTTTGGAACTTCCGGTTTTGGCTTCGTATAAAAGCTCTCGTTTCAAGGGAAAATTTGCTTGATTCTAGTCCTTCGTTATGAAGCTCACCAATCTTTGTTTCTGTCAATTATCTATAAATTGTGTTGTGTGAATGTATGTTTGTTGTTTTAAATGTCCATCTATATAAAATAAATGTGTATTCAAAAGTACCCAGCATCCTCATGTATGTCACTAGATCATAAACATAATATTTAACAATGAAGAAACAATCTTCTCGGCGAAAAGTATTTCATTTAATCATGTAATCAATTAATTTTATTTATCAAACAATATATTATTCGTATGCTTTGTTGATTTTCAAAGCTGATTGCGGAATGCTGTTCGTGCAAATAAATTATTATATAAAAACATCAGGGATGATTGCAGATTTGATGGACAACTAGACTGTTAAATAAATTAAAAAGTCCTTCTCATAATTTATTTCAACACTTTCAGAAACAAAATAAAAAATAAATAAATAAAACCCTGCTGATCAAATTTGACTTAGCTTTATATGCGCATAAGAATTTCCTAGTATGTTTTTTAATTCACGAAAAATATTCTTGATCATTTTTTTTTTATTATTTATATGGAAACAAATCCCCATTTTTTAATCTTGACTCTTTTCACCCCCATTCATCTGATGATTGGTTGTTTGGATTTATTAACACAAGAGCCAGCCATATTTGATCAAGTTTTACCATAGGCACATTTACTTAGCAGGAAAAAAATGTATCTGCAGGAACAAAAACTGTGGAAAGAAGGACGGAAGGAGGTGGGGATAGAATGACAAAGCGAACTGTCGAAAATAGAGGAATATTTCTAAGACATCACGGGTTATACATCACGCGTGTTTACAAAAGACAGTGCCTTATGACAGAAAGGAAAAAATCGTTCAGAATCTGCGGAGTTGAAAAACCTACAAAAGATGAACCCCAAATGGATTGGACTGGTAGTAGTCGAAGCAAAAGATTTTGGTCACAAGAAACTACATTTATTTATTGGTTCATTTATCTTAAAGATTTAAATAAATTAAATTCATTTCAATAGATTTGCGATCAATAATATAAGTTCTTTGATGCACCACACGACTTGTACTTAAACTCTCTATAAATCCCCACAATTATTTTTTTAAATATTTCTTTTTGAACATATTCCTTCTAAACACACAAAATAAGCTACCTTGTAAATAATTGCCCGAAAGCATCAGTTATCTCGGGAATTTTCAGAATAATATCCCTCGTAAAGTAAGGAATTGTGACTCAAGGATATTCAAATCAAGCTATAAGTTCAAATCCCGATTTTTCCAAAGTCTCATCGCGAGGACTAATAACCAGGGCTGCTGCAGACAAATTGAATGAAATCTGAATATTATTCCGTAGGTTATTGTGGAAGTTAGAAGAATTAAGTAAAAAGAAGTTTGTGTGAGAATAGCAGCACATTTATGGAACTGAAAATATTACATTGAAAGATTGTACTACAACAGGTGCTCGAAATGACAGCCAGAGGTCGTTTGGTTGGCCTAACAGCGACCCGGCATGGAATTCTTTACATTCTGGAAGATTCCGGGCATGTCTGGTATCCTTTTAGGAAGCTACAGATATTCGAGCGTTTCCTTCAACTGAAGGAACTGGCGTCTCATACACCAAACCCATGTTAACCTAGAAGAAGTTTATACACTTTTGAACGCCTTTTGTGGTACAATTTCTCAACAAAATATTTTCTGTCTCGTTAATGTATTGATGTTTCTATCATTTTTCTCTGCTTCTTTTTACTCTAGCTAACAACTATGACTTATTGCGACCCTGTATGTGATTCCGGGTCGTCTCTGTACCCCCTTCACGCCCATCCATTTTATCGATCTAGTAGCAAATCACCCAGTATATCATGCATATTACTCGTATATTTCAAACATTCGTACAAACGTAACTCACAAAAAATAAATTTACGTGACTTATAATCACACAAACTGAAACGGCCAACTGATCATTCTGCTCAAGTCGAGGTACAAACAACGGGGATGTAACAGTCTTGCAACTACACTATCTGGCTAAAAGTATCCGGACACCAAGTGGTATGGACTTGGAGCGTCCTGCGGCACATATTAATAGTATTTTGGTCCCCCTTTTGCATGGATGATAGCCTACACACGTTTGGGAAGACTTTCCACCAATTTTTGATAGGTGACCATAGGAATTGCCTTCCAGGCGTCCATCACAGCAGAAGTGGGAGCTTGCAGTGAGGATGGTCGATTTGGCTGGCTACGTAATATGCGCTGTAATTCGTTCCAAAGGTGTTCTATGGTATTTAGATCGGGGCTCTGAGAAGACCAGTTTAGTTTTTGAACACCCATTTCGTCAAACCACATCTGTGCAAGCCTCGATGAATGAATGAAGCAGTTATCCTGATGGAAGAGAAATGGGCCTTCCCCGAAATATTGCCATAGAGTTGGGAGAGCAGCATTTTCCAAAATGTCTACATGCATCTCAGAGTTCATGTTTCCTATCACAGGAACTAAAGGACCCAGGCCAAACCACGAGAAACACTCCCACACCATTATGCTTCCACCACCAAACTTAACAGTCGGCCCGATGCAGTCACTAAAGAAACGTTCCGCCAAACCCAGACGCGTCCATTCAACTGCCAGACTGTAAAGAGAGATTCATCACTCTAAAGAACATTTTCCCACATGTCCACAGTCCAATGACGGTGAGCTCTACACCATTGCAATCGATGCTTCGCGTTCTGTGGAGTGATGTTTGGCTTATGAGCGGCTGCACGACCATGGAATCCCAAGTTCTTTAACTCTAGACGGACAGTCCCGCTGCTAAGACTAATTCCTGATGAACTTTGGAATACCTGAGAAATTTCCATCAACGAGGACTTGTGATTTTGTTTTACTGCCCTTTTCAGAGTTCTGCGGCTGCGTTCACCAAGTATTTTCGATCTACTTGTTCATTTTTCTGCCATTTCACTGCCTCGTTTCTACTTCACAATTACATCACTCGCAGTGGATTTAGGTTTTTGAGAACTGTCCGCAATCTCACGAACTGATTTCCCACAAAGGTGGCATCTCACTACACTGCCACGATCAAACTTACTAAGTTCCTTTGACTTACTCATTGCTTCACAAACGCATATAGTCTGGCAAACCACTACCAACACTTTTATAGCTTTCAATTACGTATCAATTTATGTCACTCCCCAAAAACACTTTTTTATGGGATGTCCGGATATTTTCGGCCAGTCAGTGTATTACTAGGTGGAATACCGTAAGAAATGTCCAGTTTCTAAGAGGATATGTCCGAGAATAACATTTTATTTATTAAAATTATTAGGTTATGGTCTTAATGAGGACAAATCTAGCACAAACCGAGATCCCCTACTAGCACTAAGGCCCTGATCCTCAGCACAGTTGGCCCGTGCCTTGAAACGTCTCTTCATATATAATGTTAAATAAACAATATTATTACGTTGATCGGGGTTCGGGGATTTTATGAAAAACAGTCACAAAGAAAAAAATAACAGTTCTTTAAGAGAGAGGTGAATTTATTGTCGAAATCCCAATTTTTGAAATACAGGATTCAGCAGCAATATTCACAGAGTAAATTTCAGAACGACTTCCCACCTTCAACAGCACTCAGACACAATTATCAGTGCCTAAAACACACGCATGTAAGAGATTATTCACAAGCATAGCCGACCTAATCGGTAATCACGGTCAGAGCAAATGTACTAATCACTGGTTGAATCAAAGAGTGACTCTCGTTTCGACGATAATCTCTATTTATACGCCCGGCGGAAACTTCGAGAAAAAAAATCCGCTTTCGTCATAGAGTGTGAAATTAGTGGATCTCTTCACAAGTTTCTAGAAGAACCCACAGGGTCTTGAACTCGCCAACATAGTTGCCAATGTCACCATAACAGTTACCAATTAAGCCGCCAACTCGGTCACCAAAAATGATGCCAACATGGTTCTATCACCAAGATTTCGCCAAGTTCTCATTGAATAGCCACTATAACGTAAAGAACGGAAAGCGTTGCTTGTGAATATTATAACTTTAACGTAATTTAAATATAATCTAGAGTAAAATAAAGGCATTGCACATCCACAAATACAAATTATTTACACTATTTTACACAAAAGTCGCAACAATATTGTAATATTAAATTATAAATAGCATATCTGCTAGTGCACACTTTTTCAAAAAATGCGAAACAAATCTAATAAATATTCGGAGCAGCTCAAAATTTTTTATGATAACTCTTTTACATCCAATACTCAAATGATACAGCTTTCAAGGTAATTAATGTTACTTCAGTCATAGAGCATGATTCTACTGCGTGACTAGCTGTGTGTGCAATAAGTAATAATTGCTGAGGGCTTATATTTTCTATTGTGTTGGGGTTGCAATTCGCTGGAGCCATAACTATTTATGTATTGAAGGACCCTTACAGACAAGTGGAAGACTTCAAACGGCATCAAATAAACGGAATGTGGGAAACTTTTTGGTAATCTCAAGCAACAGACCACCAACTGTAATTTATGGATATTGATACGAATAGTTGTGGACAAGAATGCTTGAATCTGAGAATGTATCAATGTAATTAATACTTTGGAAGGTCTAAGCGCTAGAATACTAAACAAGAGCTAATGAATGTACAACAGGTCCATACTTATTCAATGACGTCTTTACCAGCTTTCCAAAATGTGCTACTGAATCTTCCATATCACCCTTGATACTTCGCCCAGTTTAAGATGTTTGTTTTTGGCGGAATTACACTCACACTTACCTTTAAGATATATATATATATATATATATATATATATATATATATATGTTGGTTTATAACTCCACAATTCCAGTAGAACTGATCATTGTGAATGTTTGCAAACTAATATCGCAAATTATGCAACAATGAACTCCGTTTTAGACATTGGGGATATGATAATGATATCGATGTGAAGGTGTGGAGACAGATGATACAATCAACTTTTGTTTTACTGATGCATACTCCTGAAACTTCTGAAGAACTACTTTATAAAGAGTTTTTTTTCCAGGTATAGAAGTTTAAGTTGGCATTACTTTCCAAGATGGCGACAGATTTAACAGCTGTCAAGTGATTTATTCTCAGTTTGGTTTGGCATTTCATCAAAGAGATCATCAAGCAAGGCGTAGATTCGTCGAATGGGCCCAACACGAGATATCCGTTGTTCCAGATTTTCATAAGAGAATTTTGTTTAGCGACGAAGCGCACTTCTGGTTGAATGCTTACGTCAACAAACAAAACTGCCGCATTTGGAGTAAAGCTAATCCACAAGTGTATGTCAAAACACCGTTACATCCAGAAAAACTGACTGTTTGGTGTGCTTTATGGGCTGGTGGAATCCTTCCACAACGTTACAGTAAATGGTGATCGGTATAGAGCCATGATTACTAACTTTTTCAATCCTGAATTGAACAGTCATGATGTCCAGGAGCTGTGGTTCCAACAAGACGGCGCAACATGTCACACAGCTCGTGCCACAATTGATGTATTGAAAGACACGTTTGGTGACCGCCTAATTTCACGTTTTGGACCTGTGAATTGGCCTCCAAGATCTTGTGATTTAACACCGCTAGACTATTTTCTGTGCGGCTATGTAAAGTCATTGGTCTATGCGGATAAGCCACAAACGCTTGACCATTTGGAAGACAACATTCGTCGTGTTATTGCCGTTATACGGCCACAAATGTTGGAAAAAGTCATCGAAAATTGGATGTCCAGATTGGACTACATCCGAGCCAGCCGTTGCAGTCCTATGCCAGAAATCATGTTTAAAATGTAATGCCACAAGATTATCTTTCGAATAAAAAAATTCATGTCAATCGAATAATACATCGTTGTTTTATTGCAATTTAAAGTTCTATACCTCTAAAAAAACACCCTTTAGAATGATTGACTGAGTCATTTAATCCAGCGTTTCTCAAACTGCAGGGGGGCGAGCATATTGAAAAGTGGAAAACAAATTATTATTTAAAAATATGTATTAATTTACATAAAGTAAACCAACAAAACAAGTATGACGTAATAAAAATAAAGTACACATGTACACTGATATAATACACTTATAAATGTATCTGTGATGCACAATGTATTTTATAATTACTTAACAATACTAAGTTAACAAAAACTTTAATAACTATCATTGACCTCATGGGCTTGTAATATAGGAAAACAATACACAGAAACTAACACTTACCATGATAATTTGTATGCTGTCCATTAAAAGTTATGCGATTATCTCCTTAATGCCACCATTTTCCACGAAGGTACGCGTATGTGATGTATTGGGGATTGGGAGAAAATGAAGATATAAGCTAATACTCTGAAATAAGTAAATTCTTCGCAAACACCTGTCAAGGTTCATTTATTGCATATCAAAGTCTTTGGAATAATGTTATGGATATCAGTGTACAGAAAAGATCGTACTTCGAAAAGACGTATATATACGTCCGGAGCAGTTAACGCTTCGGCTGAGAGAGACGTTTATGTTCCCTGGTGGCTCTTAAGAGGTTAGAGACGTACTGCAGCTTTGGAGTGAAAGCATAATATTATTGTATAAATACATTGTTATTGTATGGAGGTAGGCGATGCAAATTATAATTAAATTTTGGGTCACCAATATAGAAACTTTAAGAAGCACTGCTTTAATCTGTAAATCCTTAAATCTGCAAAGATTCAAATTTCTTACATTAGCGTATTGTAAATGTCAAGAGGTAAAGGTACCATCTCATGTGTCGTCCTCGTCACTTAAACGTGTTTAAAAATGACAAAATCTGTCAATAACTGCTCGCATGCAGCTTCAAAATTCTGTGTTAATAAATGTTTAATCAATAAAATCAATTAGTCATGTGTTTTGATGAGTCATGTTATCTTTTGAGACAAATTTATCTTAAGAGATAACACCTCATCGCATCTAGTTACCCTGTGTTCACATTTTAGCTTAAGAACATATTGAAGACATTCAACAGCTTACCAATTTCTTTAATATAAATAGAACTCTATCTGCCAAGTCACATACATATATATCTTTTATTTATTTTTGGATGCAATGTAGTTAATAAGTAGAGTTAATATGCTTACCCCTTAATGTGTTAGAATTAATAAGTTTATAAGTCATGTACACATATAAATGCTTAATTATCCGACAAAATACACACACCAGAGACTAAAAGTAAATCAATTACTGTTTGACTGGTTACATGAATATAATTCCTAAATTGATACGGTTAATTAGATATAAGATTTTTTTTTTAATTCTCGGGAGTAATATTAGGTTTTGACTTACGTAACAGTGTATAATGTATTATAGAATATAGTATTTGAGAAAAAGTTTAGTTATATATACGTATTTTTGTACTTATTTGGAAAAAAAAAAATTGATTACTATTTTTTTAAAAGAAAGTAAAACTCAGAAGAGTTAACTTGCACAAAATAATTTTTTAAAAAGTAATCCTTATCAAGGAGCAAAATAAATATATACGTGAGCCTAAGACTTTACTCAATAATATAATACATGCAAAACAGTGAAAAAAATTGTTTTTATTATTTTCATTAAAAGATGATTAAATTTAGTGTTATTTAATTAAGGGGACTTGGCACCCTTTGAGCAAACTTCTTTATTTACGTATTTAAAAATTATATTTTAACATTTTATACAATGTTTCTATACAAGAAAATGTTGCCAGATGAAAATTTTCATATATTATTCACACAATTTTAAAAATTTAAATTTTTTGAAGAAAATTGGGAAAATTTTAAAATCCTCTATTCCTTTTGTAAAAATTAATTTTTTTACCTGAAATTTTTTTATAATATTCTTATGAATGTTCTTAACAACTTTAGGGATTATTTTAGAATAACTTCATTCGTTTTCGAGAAAAAAAAATAAAATGTTGATAGACAGGCTAAAAATCAACGAAAAAGCCAACATGTCTTACATTTTATTTTTTTTTTAAAAAAAAGTATTCAGTTTATAGCAAAACGAATCCCTAATTTTATTACATGCTTTATTTTTAACACGCAGGAAAAAATTGAAGTGATTGGTAAATAATTGTCGAAGGAGTAGCATTTTGAATGTACTAAGGTTTCGAAAAACACAAACTGAGAAAAACCACTTTAAAGTTTATAATTCTGAAAAAATAATTATTATAAGCTTAATTAAACTTAAAATACCACTTTAAGATATTACTTATACGTTTTTCTTTAAAATAATTGCATTTTCATATGTTTTCAACCCACACATTTTTATAAATGATCAACTTTTAGAGAGTACTAATTGCACAAGAAAACTCAAGAAAAACTTAAAAAAATTTTTTTCTGTCACGACAGAAATTTTAGTTGTTTTTCTTCTTATAATATTAAAGTATTACATTTGTGTGAACATTATATCAGGAATAAGAACTGAAATTATAAAATTATTAATATAAAATGCCTTAATTTAAAAATTTTACATGCACACATTTCACAAGGAAGAAAAATTACATTATTGTATTGCCTCGGAAATATTCTGCTTTTAATACTACACATTTTTTATAGTTATTATTTCTATTTATAAAATAGATTTTTTTTTATCATAACGCATTTTTAGCTTTTTTTTTTCTAAAAAGGGGTGTGGCTGAATTGCCTAATTTGTTTTCAAATGAAGTTTTATTCAACTTCTAACTTTCCGACATGCACAAGTGATATATCAATCGAAAGATAATAATGCAAAGAATAAGATTAAATGAAAATAAAAAAAACGATAGGTTTGTGATTTTTAGGGTACCAAGTCCCCTTAAGACTGGGGAGGGGGGGAGATACCCATGTCCGTCTAACGGCGGACTAACTCCCATTGTATAGATTATACAACTGTTTATACTCATCACGAAAATTGTAAAACTTTAACTTACATGTATTATTATGTACTTATAAAGTATTCGGAGCCAAAACTGAATTTATCTTTAAAATATCTTGGTGCCAGCTGTTGCATCTTATTTTAATTACATCAAAAAATAACTACAACATCACGAAAAACTTTTTTTATACAGAGAAAGATAACATTTTCGAGCCATATGAATGAAAATAATAATTTTAGTTTTGATGAGAATTAGTTTTGTGTACATTTATTCAAAGTTTTATGTTATTAAAGTATCTGACTGAATTTGGAATCATGCTCTGGAAAAAGCGGATAAAGGAGTTTTATTTATGTTTAGTGTCATTTGAACTGGCATATACATAAAATATCGTTTAAATAATATTAATGCTATAAAAAAATTAAATACAATTTGAAGCAAAAATGAAGAAATCATGTCATAATTTTTAAACCCCCATCTCCCTCTTATGGAAAATGTGTTTCTATAATAATATTTTTCCTACATATAACCAATACTCCCCTACAAAGGCTTAATTAGGATTTTTGAAAGGTCTAATTTAAAAGTGGATTTATTCATATTTCAATATATATATCAGAATAGATATATTTAAAAAAAAACACTGGTTTTTTCATTTAATAGTAACTCTGAAGGTAGTAAGAATATTTTAAAACTCATAGTTCAGGATCTGTAAAGAAGACTTGGATATTATTATTATAAACTATAGGCAAACATATAATTATTAAAGAAGCATTTTCCATAAAAAGTCTTAGAAATATGCCACTCTTAAATTTTTGCCAAAAATAAAACGTTTAAATATTTTAAATCTTTAAATAATATTCTTACAACAAATTTATTTGTGCTTTCTATTTCAAATGCCACTAAATATGAAAGAAAAAAATTAATTTATACACGTTAGCAAAATCATTGTTCTGAAAGCAATCAGGTGCCTTATGTATAAGAAGACTTAGGCTATATATATATATATATATATATATATACATATATATATACATATATGTATACATATATACATATATATACATATGTATGCATACATATATATATGTATATATACATATATATACATATATATATATATACATATATATATACATATATACATATATATACATACATATATATATACATATATATGTATACATATATATATATATACATATATATATATATACATATATACATATATATACATATATATACATATATATATATATATATACATATATATATATACATATATATATATATATATATATATACATATATATATACATATATATATATATATATATACATATATATATATATATATCTATATATATATATATACATAAATGGAATACTTTAAACCAGTACTTCTCAAACTTTCAATATTCGCAACCCAATATTAAATCATAAGTTTCAGTGCGTTCCCTCCTCCATTCAATAACAACCATTTATTCAATTCAATAATACTATAGTTTGACACCAAAGCTAAAATACTGGCTGCGGTAGCCGAGTGTTATGGGTATCGGATCGTGGCTTGCCTTGTCACGAGTTCGAGCCCAGTACTACTAAAGGCCAGCCGTGTAGGCCAGCGATGCACGTTAAATCTGTCGTCAGCTGAAACGTCCTCCCGTTGGTGTGGTGAGGTAATTAGAAGATGGAGGGGGGTGCCAGACAGGCGTCGTCCACGTCACTTGACCGTGGTTCAAAATTACGTGGTCCGTCGCCAAAAGCCCTCGAGTAGCTGAACAGTGCGACGTTAATATTCAATCAATCAATCAATCAATCAAAGCTAAAATATGACTTAAACGTCTTAAGTGCCACCGGTGTGTATAAACGTCTCGCTCAGCCGTTGCATTAGTTTTCTGGCCGTATATATACGTCTTTACGAAGTACGATCTTTTCTGTGCACTGCTATCCATAAAATCATTCCGAAGGCTTTGGAATGCAATAAAATGTCTTGGAAATGTTTGCGAAGGATTTATTTATTTTAGAGGATTTGCTGATTTATTCCTTTTCTCCACCCCCCCTCCCTTAAAAAAACATCACATATGAGCATCTACGTGGAAAACGGTGGCATTGAGGTGTTTTTGCAAAGTTGCTAGTTTATGCAAAGTTGGCGACTTAATTTTCATTATAGGCAGTTTATACCTTCATAAAGCATTGTTCATAGGTGTATGTGCTCAGGGGTGTAAATTACTATATTATATATACATATTAATTAGTTTTTATTTTCATGTTGTATACATGATATATGTCATCATAAAGTACGTACCTTTCCTCTGTAAGGGTATTTGTGTTCATTATTATATGTGCAGTACAATAGTAGTTATAGTGCAGAGTACAATATTTTCTGAGCAAACATTGTACTTATTCTTTTTTAATCCCTTTCTCGAGAACACGGCCTTTTGCAATCTCTGCCATTTTTCGGTCCACATAAGGCCGAGGTTTTGGGACTTCACTGTATTAGCTTCTCTAACTAACTTCTTAATATAAGATTTAGATTCTAGATATCTAATCCATCTTTTGGGAAAAGAATTTTTTAAACATTTTAAATCTATATGAGTAATACGTTTATATTACTTAATAATGTATTTATTTTATGTTAAAATTGTAATATTCGTAAGCAACATCGTTCCTTACATTATAATGGCGATTCAATTGAAACTTGGCAAAATCTTTGCGATAGAACCAAGTTGGCCTTATTTTTGTTACCCTGTTGGCGACTTTGGCAATCATTTTGATGTCCTTTTTTGATGTTCACTACTCCAAGAACTCTCTTCTGGAAATTAGTACAGAAATCTACTAATATCACGATCTATGACGCAAGCGGATTTTCTCGAAATATCTATGAGACATAAAAATAGGGAATCTTTCACGGAAACTGAGTTAGTCTGGTTTTGACCATTAAAGAGTAGTATTGATTTGACCGTGAAAAGTTGAACGAGCGAGTGCTTGTGAATAATCTTTTACATACTTGTATTTCCGCCACTGAATTTTGTGTCTGAAAGCCGTAGAAGGTATGAAGGCCTTCTGAGATTTTTTCTGTGAATATAACTGCTGTATTAAAAGAATTGTTTTTCGACAATTAATTCTCTTCGCTCCTGAAGAACTGCCTTGCTCTTTGCGACTAATTTCATAAATTTCTGGAACACCAATGTATGTACCTATATATATTTTAAGTACAAAAGATTACTACAGAATAACGTGCCAATTATGTATTGCAGAGAAAAAACAAATTGATATGTAAGCAATTAATTTATATGTACTTCACTCGATTTTTTATTCACCAGAAAGTGTAAAAAGAAAAATAATTTGAATTTAAAATATACGAGATACTCTTGGTTGCACCAAAAAGCAATTTTTATCTTTTAGATTAGTTCTCTAATTGTTTTTCATAAAACATATATGCCGAAACTTTATGTAAATAAGGCATATAGAAGTGTTGTATGTATTAAATTAGCCATTATTATATTCAAATATTAATAAGTAATGAATATTTCTTGCAAATATGTAATTTTTCTTTTTATACATACTTGATATAAATCATATAAGCCCACACAAGCATTCTAATTAATATATAACTACTGAAAGAGCTTCACGTTCTGAAGCTAAGTTCCAAAATTTAATTATTTCAGAACTTTTAGCTTTTATTTTTTTGCACGGAATGGTGAAAATAATATTTTTGTTATTATTCCGTAAGCTATTCTTGAAGTTATATACTATTAACTGAGCCTTGCTAATTGAAGTTTCCAAAAGATACCTTTATCATTTTTATTATGGCTTTCTTAATTAAGTTATGTTATTTTAATTTAGATTATATTCACTGGTTTCTGATTAATAATAAAAAAAGTGCTATCTAACTAATAAAATAGAGATTTTAAGCAGAAATGTCGTTAGCACAAATTAAAACCGAATATATTAAAAAAATATAAAGTCAAAAAAAGCTTTAAAAAACAATTCTAAAGAAAAACATTTAAAGTCTAACCTCTATATAACGAACCTCTATATTGCGAACTTTTTCCTAGAACCTTTTACATTTCGCGATTTTCTACGTAAAATAACCTCTCTATAGCTAAGTGCATTTTCTATATAACTAGCTTTTCCTTTTGGGATTCAATTTTTGTTCTGCCTATTTTTAAAGTATTTCTGAAAAAATACCATGGGTACCTCCCTTGCAGTTCTCTGCCTAAATTGTGCAGGTGGAGATATGTGGCGTCACCATCTATCGTTTGGAAGTCCAACCAGTCTCAGGCTCTAGCAACTTTCATTCCTTCTCTTTGGGAAGGACACGACAACAACAGCTTTGAGGTTTGAAAGAGAGAGAGGTTATAGACTGCTAACAGGAGCAGTGGTTGATTAAACGTGCAGTGAGGCGTGGATAATTTGTAGCTGATTATTCTAATATTTTAGTAGACGATTTTTCAATTAGGAATAAAACTAGATTAGTGTCTCTACGAATTAGAAGATATTGCCTAGACGTAAGTTATCGGATTAGTGGTCTTTTCGTAACTCGTCTACCTCGCTATTGGTTTCCGTATTTAGTATTTGGATGCATCCCTAAACTTGATTAAGGTATCCGACTACGTTTAAAAATGCACATAAATAGATAATTTTCATGATATTTAGTGTCACTTAGATAAAAATACACTTATAAAATTGTTTTAAGGACATTTTAACAAAAAAAATATTTAAATACAATATTTTGGCAAAAAAGTAACTTAGTAAAGAGTGTTTTTTTTCCAGGTATAGAAGTTTAAGTTGGCATTACTTTCCAAGATGGTGACCGATTTAACAGCTGTCAAGTGATTTATTCTCATTTTGGTTTGGTAATTCATCAAAACGATCATCAAGCAAGGCGTAGATTCGTCGAATGGGCCCAAAACGAGATTGCCGTTGTTCCCGATTTTAATAAGCGAATTTTTTTAGCGATGAAGCGCACTTCTGGTTGAATGGCTACGTCAACAAACAAAACTGCCACATTTGGAGTGAAGCTAATCCACAAGTGTATGTCGAAACACCGTTACATCCAGAAAAACTGACTGTTTGGTGCGCTTTATGGGCTGGTGTAATCATTGGTCCGTACTTCTTCAAAAACGATGAAGGCCACAACGTTACAGTCAATGGTGATCGGTATAGAGGCCCTGATTACTAACGTTTTCATTCCTGAATTGAACAATCATGATGTCCAGGAGCTGTGGTTCCAAAAAGACGGCGCAACATCACACAGCGCGTCACATCGATTTATTGAAAGACACGTTTGGTGACTGCCTAATTTCACGTTTTGGACCTGTGAATTGGCCTCCAAGATCTTGTGATTTAACACCGCTAGACTATTTTCTGTGGGGCTATGTAAAATCATTGCTCTATGCGGATAAGCCACAAACGCTTGACCATTTGGAAGACAACATTCACCGTGTTATTGTCGATATACGGCCACAAATGTTGGAAAAAGTCATCGAAAATTGGACGTCCAGATTGGACTACATCCGAGCCAGCCGTGGCAGTCCTATGCCAGAAATCATATTTAAAATATAATGCCACAAGATTATCTCTCGAATAAAAAAAATTCATGTCAATCGAATTCATGTAATTCGTCATGAAATTCATTCATGTCATCGTTGTTTTATTGCAATTTAAATTTCTATACCTCTAAAAAAACACCCTATATAACCTTTTTTCAAAATGTTCTCCTTTTATAAAAATGCTTCTAAAATAATAATATTTTGCTTATATAAAGTAAAGACTTCTCTCCAGAGAGTCTGAACTATTTTTTTCTGAAAGATTCACATTATTTTCAGAATTACAAACAACTGAAATAATTATCTGCGTTTTTCACTTAAAATTTCTCCCCTCTGTAGTCGTAAAACATGAATATACTCACTTCTAAGTTATAGATTTCAAAAATTTTAATTGAGCTTCTCTACAGAGGTTTGAGTTATATATAGGCAAAATATTATTATCATAGATACATTTTTAACAAAAGGATGTGAATGGGATGTAGATGGGAAAATGGGCCATTCTATGTTGATTTTTTGTCAAGATATTGTACTTAAATTATTTTTTTTTATTTTAATAATATTTTTAAAACAATTTTATGTATATTTTCTAATCTAAGTGACACTAAATATCATAAATATTATCAAGTTTATACGCTTTTGCAAAATCATGGTTCCGAACGTCGTCGGATAGCTTAATAGAACTTGTGTAGTTTTTCATTTCTGTGAATAAATGGTAGTTATTTTGAATCATGGTAAAGTGACGTGGATGACACCTTAGCTGGTATCCCCTCTCCTAACTACTATACCACACCAACGGGAGGACGTTTCAGCTCTAGACAGATTAAGCGTGTATCGCTGCCCTACACGGCGGGTCTTTAGAGGTACTAGGCTCGAACTCATGACAAACTCAGCCTCGATCCGATACCTATACCACTCGGCAACCACGGCCACCTTAAGGGGGCTCGCGCATATTGAAAAGTTCGAAAACAAAAGATTATTAAAAAAATTATTCATTTATCGAAAGCAAACAAACACATACAAAATACATTCTGACAAATAAAAAAAACATTTACACTGATACAATGCACCTATAAAGGTATCAGTACTGCACAATGTATTTTGTAATTATTTTAACTAGAATAAATCAAGAACAAACTTAAGAACTATAACAGTGGCCCCATGAGCTTGTCTTACATAAAATTGCTAACAAAAATTATCACTTATCTTGATATTTTATATGTTTTACAATTAATCCTTTGACTACCGATTAAAAGTTACGCAA
Organism: Trichonephila clavipes; assembly: GCA_019973935.1. Classification (NCBI taxonomy): domain Eukaryota; kingdom Metazoa; phylum Arthropoda; class Arachnida; order Araneae; family Nephilidae; genus Trichonephila; species Trichonephila clavipes. Next base: position 1,204,356 of record BMAU01019922.1, read on the forward strand.
TTCCACGAGCGGGGCGCGAGCACATAGAAAAGTCGAAAACAAAAGTTTATTTAAAAATTAATTAAGTTACTGAAAGTAAACGAGCAAAATACATTTTTACATAATAACAATTGAAATATACACATTTACACTTACACAATACGCTTATAAATGTATTTTATTATTAATTTAACATTATAAAGTTAATTACAATTTACCCATGGGCTTGTTAAATATAACTTGTATACAAAAGTTAACGCATGTTGATAATTTGTACGGTTAATAAATAATCCCTTAACTTCCGATTATAAAAATTGTGCGTTCGCTTCCAAAGGCCTCCTTTTTCGTCATAGATGCATGTATGGAATGTATTTGGAGGGGGGCGACGAATAAATAAACAAATTTTCTGAAGTAAGTAAATCCACCGCAAACCCTTTCAAGGTCCTTTGATTGCATTACAAAGCATAAGGAATAATTTCATGGATAACAGTGCACAGAAAAGATCGTACTTTGGAAAGCTGTATATATACGTTCTAGGCAAATAATTATTTGGCTGAGTGAGACATTTTTATACGCTGGTGGCCCTTGAGAGGTTAAAGCCTTATTGTAACTTTAGCGCCAACGTATAGTACTATAGAATTCAATAGATGTTATTACATGGAGGGGGTTGATGAAAATTATGATTGAATATTGTGTCGCAAGTATTGAAACTCTGAGAAGGCATCGCTACGTTAAAGACATCATCATTTTTCGGCACTTATTCAATAACTGTAACCGCAGAATTATTTTCTGCATCGACATAATGTCTTGCTCGGTATCGGGTTTTCTCGACCTGCAAGAGAGTGGCCGAGTTATCCAGACTACCGAGGGTGATCATCGAGTTTTCGGGACTCTACTGTTTACCACATAAAGTAGAGATAGACATAATGACTGATATTTTAGTAAAAGCCAATTATTTGCGCAGGAACAAAATATTCTGTAACTATATTAAAAAAAAAAAACTTAGAGAATTTCTTTCTGTTTATTATAAAAGTATTAATTTAATTTTTATAGCTTTCTTGAGGAAATTAAAAAAAATAGAATTACAATAGATTATATATATATATAGTACATGTTTAATTTTATTCTTTTCTGAATTTTTTGCAAACATTGTTAATTTGCCACCCATCCCGTATAGTGGTTAGCGTCGCTGACTACGGTACCGTAGGACCTGGATTCGAATCCCGGAGAAGACATGGATGTTTGTAAATGTATAGTGCCTTCGAGGCAGGGGGTACTCTAAATAGCCGTCGAGTCGCCTCTCGTGAGGTTGGTGAAAGGGAAGAGTAGTGGGAGGCCCCTGACCACCCTCTGGGTGTTCTCCCTCAGAATTTGCGTGGAATGGAGCAAAATCGTACTGTCACTTGCTGAATGGATTTTAATGAAACTTTACAATAACATAGCTTATACATCAGAATAACACATAGGCTATAATTTACAAAGACACTGTGTGAAGTGTTCAAAATGTAACGATGATTGTCAAGTAAGTAGGAAAAATCTACAAAAAAGCCCACGACAGCAAATATCTATCTTTTATATGTGAAGCTAAACTTTGCATTTTGTTTTGTCTACGCTAGGCGACAGGAACATCGAAAGTTTGAAACGGCGAAGTGTGTAGCTGATCACAATTTTAACATAAAAGAAATACAACAAAAAGTAATATTAACGTATTCCAGATATAAATTACTGATACTATTTTAAACGTTCATTTTAAACGTATTTGTAATAATGTGTTACTTTTGCTAAGCATAAATCAGCTTAGGAAGGTGTTTTCAAAAAATAACACAAGAGAGTTACAGTTAGTTATCGATAAAAAACCCCCTTTTTATCAGCTATTAGATGCACAGACTTAAACTTTAACATCAGGGTTGTTTTTAAATTCAGCTGAAATATGAAACACACATTTTTTTTGTTTAACTTGCAATTTATGTAAAATTAACTCATTAAAGACTTATTTATCTTTCAATCTGAATTGTTTAACTTTTCAATTCACGCGTGCGAAGAACAGGTATAAAAGTTAGTATATTAATACTTCTTGAGTCCACAGATATGTACGAGGAAAACTATGTACCGTTTTGGAAAAATTAGCGTAAAAATCTTTTTTCCAAAACAGAAGTTATTTTTACATGAAAAAGAGCCTGCCGATAATACTTTTCTACATTGTTACCATCATTGCTCATATATTTTTCATTTCGGGAAACCAACCTATCAATATCCTATTTTTAAAAAAATGTATCACTCGTGAAAAGTTTTGAAATGTGTGGAAACTTTTTACAAAAAAATTTTATTTTGAATCGTCTGTATTCATGATTTTTCTCATTCACTTTTTAAACCAAATCACCATTACTTTGTCAGGAACCACGGAATTGTCGGATCCACACACTTTCTAACCATTTTATAATAAATCTTCACAAGTTAAGGATAAATTTCTACTTGGCTTAAAATTTCTTGAGTTAAAACAAATAATTTAAAAATGAATTTTTTTATGTCAATTCCTACCTAGATAAAAGAAAAAATTTCTTTTAGCTACTTTTTATTAAATAGTTACAATTAATTTAAAAAAAAAATATGTACATACATTTGAAATAATGACAACATTAAGGGGTGATTAATTTTTATTAATTATCATTAAAGTATCGCTTTGTCATCCAAAACAATTGTGTATAGAAAATTTCAGCTCGAATGAGCGCTTTAAAACGTGAGAAAAAACATTTTCAAGTTTTGACATAAGTCGCCAAAAGTGTCCATAAGTGGCCAAAAATTATACCGACGTGGTTGTATTTGTAATTCTTTAAATAATTAGTTTTAATCAATTAATTTTTTATTATAATTAAATCACTGTATTGTCATCCAAAACAATCATGTAAATAAAATTTCAGCTCAACTGAGTGCTTTAAAATGTATTTTATTAACGATTGAAATTTTCACCAAGATAAATAAATAAATAGAGAGTGTGAGTTAATAGTAGGAATTGAAAAACAGACTACAGAACGCACTTAATAGTTGGCGGGATTGGCAATCTTGTTAAACATATAAACTCTCCCTAAAACGTGTAAAAACGACCCAATCTGGCTGTAATAACGTCACTGGGCTCACAAATCAACCAGAGACAGATGTGCACAAGATTTGAACTACTAAACTATAACTACGGTTGCGGTAAAACGAAACAATACTTAGTTTCTGGACACACTTCGTAGTATCTTGTGTAAATTATTTTTATTTTAAACCATACTGCACATACTACACAAAATAATGTAAAAAAAATTAAATACGCTACCTGAGTGTCCTCAGGCAAAACTGTCTGAAATAACTAAAATTACAACAATTTTTTTATTGGTGTGCTTAAAAATTTCTAAGTAATGGTCATAGTTTTGTGACTAGAAAGTTCTCTTCTCAGGAAACCTTTAGGAAACAATTAAAAGAACATTTTCACGAAGATGAAAATGATATGTTTTTTAGCTGATTAAGAATTTAAAAAAAATAACATGTACATTTATATAAAAATTAATGTACAAAAGTGAAGTTGAGAATTTTCAGAAATTGTATATTACTATGTGAAATAAGAAGAGAATCAAATTTTCAATAAAATAGTCAACTTTTAATAAACACACTTTTTCTGAATTTAAATATATTATGTACACATTTTTTAACTTTACATTTTTAAGCAAAACTGTATCGAAATAATGCTTAAACCAGTGAACAAGAATCTGATTAGATACCATAAAATAAAAATACTAATAACAGCTATAAAAGGAAATGTAATATTTACGTTTTGCGTTTCAATCCAATATTCAATGATAAAAGAGCTATTATAATTGAAACAGCAGAATATAGCTTCGAAAAGATTATTGTGAAATATTTGTGAAACCTCAGACAAAGTTTTGTGATATTTTGTATTATACGAGATAAAATATAAATATTTCTTCAAATTGAGTATGAAAATTTAATGCAAATATCTTAAAAAGAAGTAAGATATATGCTGCTTATAATTTAAATGTATTGTGCCGAGACCATAAAATATCAAAATATGTATAAATCCCGGTTTAAATATTCTTTAAAAAAGGATTAACAGCTTGAGTAGTAAATGAAAATAATGTTTAAGTTAATCTTTGGAGTGATTGTCTCTGTAGAAACCAATGTATACAAGAATTAGCACTGAAAGGATTATCAAAAATAATTCTGATTATCTAAAACGTTAATAATTTTTATGCAAAACTCTAAAAATGGTATTTTGTAACATAGTGAGGAATTTTTAGAATATTTTGTGTGTGTAATAGTGATATTTTTTTTAATTTACTCATTGTAAAACATTCAACTAATTTAGAGAAATAATAATTTATTTTTTTTAAGAACGTGATTATTTTTGATAACATTTAAAACACACACACATTTTATAATAATATACGAATCGTTTGCCACCTGTTTCTCTAAGTATTTCATAATGAGGTGTGTGTGTGTATGGCTATATATTACTTTTTTAATATATTGTATTATATATAAGATATTATTTTAATATTACATTTATACATAGTTATATTATATACATTATTATATTAATATTACATTAACATAGTTATATTATATACAGTATTATATTAATATTATATTAACATACTTATATTATATACAGTATTATATTAATATTACATTAACATATATACTTATATTATATACAGTATTATATTAATATTACATTAACATATATATATATATATATATATATATATATATATATAGTTATATTATATACATTATTATATTAATATTACATTTATTTTATATCAAATTTTCAATTTTGTTGAAAAATATTCTTATAGCTTTCACTTGTTGATTTGAAAAAGACAGGATTTGAATTTTTAGAACGGAAGTACATTAATCTTTTATGTCTCTTAACATCCTTCTATTCGGAATCGATTTCTGCAATACCCATTTTTAAAGAATCTCTACTCAACAAAAGAAACATGCTTGATGAATTTCAAGTCTGCAATCTAATATAACTGAGTGTTTTTTATGTCTGTGAGACCTCTTTAACATGCGCACCTCCCTTTAGAGTTTATTGCCACAAAACCAGCTGTTAGTGTACCGCTATTCCAAAGAAGAAGAATGCTTGTAAAACTTCCATTCTGTAAATGTAATATCTTAAAAAAACGGAAATTTGTCAAAAATACCCCAATCTTATTTGGGAGTAAAATTTCGCAAACACATTTCTACTCAACAAAAGGAACATTCTTGCTAGACCGAGTAACGACAGAAATGGTTATAGGGGTAATTATGAGAATGGTCGCCAAGGAAATCAGTGGTTCGACAGCAAGAATAGATTTCAGAGGCATGATCGAAGATTTAACAATAGAGAATACCAATTTAGAAATGGGGGTCAGAATGACGATCTTAGTTGAGAGAACCCCAGAAATAGAGGTTCGAGTGACAATTTTAGTCGAGGTGATAGGAGGCAAAGGGGACGATTAAATTTTTTGAAGGTTAGAGATAATCAAAATGATCAAACACAGTCGGCAAATGAGGTACCGATTAAACTTTCAGCGATTTGCATGTCTCCAGTAAATTCCCATATGTTCCTATTTTGTTAAAATATAGTTTTACGAAAGTGTTATGGGACACAGGCACAGAGAAGTTATTTATATCGGATGAATTATACCGAAAATATTTTTTTTTATAAGCAAGTAAAAAAAATCACGTGCTCAGGTGATCCCGGCACAGGGAGTTAAATGTGAGAATGTAGGAACTGTGGAATTGAATGTTCGAATTAGGGAGTTTGGGAAGCCTTGGATGTTTCACCTGTTGGCAGATTAAGTCTCTCTACCCATGTATTCACGGGGTGTATTTTATAAGTAGATCAAAGATTATTTTAGACTTTGAGTAAAAATCGTTGGCGATTCCCGATTCGCAAATTGATAAAGGGTTTAAAACAATTGAAGAATGTGTGTGTGTGTGTGTGTGAAATGTGGAAATAGATCTTTCTAAGACAGGGTTGGAAGAAAGACAGAAACAGGAGTAGCGGGATTCATTTAATAGTTTTAAAGGATTATTTTTAGATACACCGGGACTCCCACGTGTTTTGTATCATGAAATTGACACGGAAGATAAGCCACAAGTTGTTTCGGCCGTATTTATATGACAGGGTTAAACAAACGATACTCAATTATCCTGTTGGAGAAAATGTTGAAAGAGGGAACCATAATTCCGATTCAATCCCCCGACGCCTCACCAGGTGTGTTATGTACAAAATATAATGAGTTACCGCCGGATAATCCGGAAGCGTATAGATTTGCTGTTGACTATCGGAAACTTAATTCTATTTTCAAAGTATGTCCGTTATTCCTTACCGTTAATAGTTGAATTAAAAACGAACATCCTCCATACGACGATTATGTCGTCTCTTCATCTCATATCGGGGTACTTTCAACTGGTAGTGAACCCCAGTGATCTAGATAAAACCACGTTTATTACGAAAAATGGCACGTACGCATTTCGGCGTATAACATTTGGGTTGTCAAAGGTGGCTCCCAATTTTTAGAAGATCATATAACTTATTTTAAAAGCGGTGATAGGGAAGTTTGTGAGTGTTTATATGGTCGATGTAATAATATCGTCTCCATCGTTCACGCACCATGTTGAACATCTAAGGGAAGTTTTTCGATTATTACAAGATGCAGGGTTAACTTTAAATGAAGAAAAGTGCAAATTTGGTTGTGATGAATTGAAATATTTAGGTTTGATAATTAGTAAGGAGGAATTAAAATGGACGAGACAAAGGTTCGAGCTACAGTAGAGATGAAACCCTCAAGGAATTCTAAAGAGGCATACAAATTTTTAGGTATGTCCCAGTGGTACGCGAAGTTTATTAAGAAATATGGTTATCTATGTGAGCCCCTTTATAATATTAAGCGAAAACTCAAGAAATTTTGTTGGTCAATAGAGGCGCAGAAGGCATTCGACGCGGTTAAGGCTGCAAAAATTAAAGTGCCAATTTTAAAACTGCCAGATTCCAAAAAGCCTTTCGAGTTGCTTACGGATGCCAGTTCAATAGGTGCAGGAGCGGTTCTAAATCAGAAGCAGAGACCAGGGGTGTTTGCCTCTCGCACACTTTGTAGGGCGGATGGAAATTACACTGCAACGGAAAGGGAGTGTTTAGCAGTAGTTTGGGCTATGAATAAATTCAGAACGTGTTTAGGTTCACTGCCAATTACAGTTATCACAGATTTCGCTGCATTGACGCGTTTAACACATGGTAAAAATTTGTCGAGTAGGATTATTAGGTGGGTTCTAAAATAAGCAGAATTTAATACAGAATGGGAACATCATCCTGGAACTCAAAGTGCCTAGCGTTTTATCGAGCAACCCGGTTGAAAGTATAATAGGAGAAAAAGTTAATTGTGCAATAATCAGGTATTTGGTACTTTCGTCGCGTGAACAGTTAATTGAAGAGCAAAAAAAGAACCAGGAATTAGGTCATATCTATAGATATCCGTAAAACCCATAAGATAGCTTGGTTAATGCGACAATATGTGGGAATTGGTCCCGCGATTTTCGTTTAGTGGAGGGCTTGTTGTTTTATGCGAAATGCGCAACTTCGCTAAGTGAAATACGAGTATACATTCCAAAGTGTTTAAGAAATGAAATAATAAGAACATTTCACGATTAGCCCATAGCAAGTCATTTAGGACGCTTTAATACTTATGACAAATCTATACGGAACTTTATCACTAACCTTCTGAGTCGTCTTTTTTAGGGAAATTTAATTCCCTACCTATTTCCAATCAGCTCCAAAAAGAGGACAGGATTCCTTGTTATGCAGATTAGATAAAGTATTTAAGTTAAACGGAATCGTAAAGTTAGAGCAGTAGGAGAGAGAGATTGAAGTAAGAAGTTATAATAGTGAAATTAGAAAGATATTATTGGATAAAATCTCCGAAAAAGCTGAGCTGAACTGCAGTGTGGTAAATATTGATTAAAGTCTCATTAAAGTTTTATATCAGGAGTGAGATTAAAGTTAAATGTTCAATTGGAACATTATTGATTATAATTCTGGGATCTCTTATCGCGGTAATCTCTGCGTGATCGATATTCTAATTGTTAATTAATTAGATCATTAAATATTTAAGAGAAAATCTTTTAAACCTCATAAAACTATTTAGATATATTTGTTAATAAGTCTTTGATACTATTTGGGTAAGATAACCAAATAAAGAAAGTTATTTATAAAAATGGCTACTGGTTCTTATATGACTCCAACTTATTCTCGTTCTCAAAGTGAGGTCCAAGGGGACCTTCACATACTTACCATAAATTAAGGGATGTTTGTTATTTCCCGTATATGAGAAAATTTATTGAACAATGTCTCTACATGCCACATGTGCCAGGTTAATAATTATAAAAACGCGTTACCCGCAGGTCGCTTAGTTCCAATAATCTCAAATTATCCAAATGAGTTAGTTTTGTTAGATTTGTTAGGTCCGTACCCTGCCTCGTGAGTGAGAGGTAACAGATATGTTTTAATAATTACGGATCATTTCAGCAAGTGGACTGAAATCTTACTCCTTCAAAAACCTCGGCTCGAGTAATAGCGGATTCTTTATTTGATAATTGCATATCGCACTTTGGAGCTCCAATAAAATTAATAAGTGATGACGGTCCCCAATTTAAATCCGATAATTGTGAAGATTTGAGTGATAGATTATGCATAAGGCATGTGAAGACTGTTGTAAATACATCTCAAGCAAATAGAATTGAACGCTTGAATCGCGATCTTGTGCAAATGATTGCTAATTATGTGAATAGTTAACACGTTACATGGGACCAGTTCTTACGTGAGTTAGCTTATGCTATTATTTCGGCAGAGAATGAAACGACAGGAAAAAACCCTGAAGAATTGTTTTTTGGTCAAAAGTTGATTACCCACTTCAGGAATTAGTGAAGGTATAGGACAGAACTGAGTTTGCAGTAGGGAATATTGAGAGATTGTTTGATGAAGCTGGCCGAAGCACAAAGGATAAGCATGAAAAGTGGGCGAAATATTATGATAGACGCAGGCACGATGTGCAAATTCAGGTGAATGACTGGGTCTTGTTAAAACACATCATTTAAGTTCAGCAACCAAGTAAGTGGTAGCTAAATTTAACCAAAATTAGAAGATCCTTATAGAGTGTTAGATATAAAACAAAACAATTTAGTGATATGTGGAGATCGGGAAAAAGGTTAACTGTCAATGTCGATCAAGTTAGAATATATCATCATAGGAAAAGTGACGAGATGGAGATAAGAACCGGTAGTTCTGATACCAATAGTTCCGGCAATAAATCGAGTAATTTTAAAAGTGTACAACGATCAAATGAGTCGCAGTATGGTAGGAAGAAGTGGTCAGGTGTAAAGCGTGAGTTATAGGAAAAATGAATAAGTTTTTTTTAAGAAAGATCAGGGTGAGATGTACGCAGGAACGGCTAGTAATTGCAAACCACTTGTCAGACCAACACCTGGCTTTTAGTCAAAACCAAATAGAAAGATTAAATTGGGTAGGAAAGAAACTCTTGCATATAAGCGATCCTTCAAGTCTGGGTCTGAAGGACCAGAGAGGAAGATTAGAAAGGACATAGAGTTAATAAAAAAACATTGTCTTTGAACAATAGTAACGATTTACTACAATTTAGAGAGAAAGTCCGAACAGAGGAAACAGTAATGCCAAGTTCCAGTGGCTACAACTTGTGACCAAGAAGAGGTGTAAAGGTGGACCGACCAACCAATGAGAAAAGGAAACAACAAGGAGGACCAGTTCGAGCCAGAGGAATCCAAGAACATCAGTACAGCCCCTACATCGAACAGCAATCAAAGTCAAGCAGCAGGAATACCAGAAACAGAAGTGGTCAACAACAGAATTACCAGGAGAGGAAAGGAGGAGCGAACAACAACAGCTGCATCTCCCTGGAGGTCCTAGTAGGAGACATCAACTACAAGTCATAAAAATCAGGTTGTGTGTGTGTATCGTTTCATTATACGTTCTGTCGAACAAGTGTTTGGAAGGATTATTGCAAAGAAGGAAGTCATATATGTTCTTTAAAATATTCTTAGTCAAGCAAAAGTTGACACTACAATGAGTGTATTTTTCTAGAAGATGAAAAATGAGCTTTTGACTAAATTTTGTTTTCAAAATTCTGAAGAAAACATTAGTAAATATGCATTTGTTTACTTCTTTGTATGACTTAGCTGAGATGCGGCAATTCCTTTGGTTGTTTATTTTATAGGTTTTTTAAAAAAAGGTTTGTTATTGTATAATGTATATATATATATGTTAGACATTTAAAAAAAAATCGGATCCAAATTTTTATGATCTCCTTGTGTTGTTTTTCCAATCCCGTTCCATGATCTCAATGAAAGTAAGCACACCGATTCGAACCCGATCTTTTTGAGTTTCGTGATTTGAGGTTGGCAGCAACTGCCATGCAAATCGAGCTAGTATTTAAACTCGGCTCGTGTTAGTTTTTGAAAAAGGAAGGAGAAACAGAAATATAAGAAGTGTGTGAGGGAGAGAACGGCTGGTTGGCAATGCAACTGCAGGTTGCATCACCATTTTAGATTAGAAATTCATTTTTACAATATTAGAAGACGGCTCGAATCGGATGTCTCTGGTAATGTTGCTTTTTGAACTTATTGTTTTTTTTATCGCTCCAGTAACGAGCAAAGTGACTTTATGATTGATTATTAAAGGCCAATTTTAAGAAACTGTTTTTCGTCTTCATGCCTCCTCGACACATAAATTTCACTGCTAGCTTTGCAAAATTTAAATTGGTTTACCAATAAGTGTAACAATATATATATATATATATATATATTGTTGTATTGATTCATGTTAGTGTACATCTGGTTTGGGAGACCGCGGTGTAGACAGATTATTAACAATAACACTAACAGCGGTTCGCGATTAGAGGGTAAGTTTATTAAAAAAAACAAGATGGGGTGTATATATGAAAATTAGTTGTAATTTAAGGATGGTAAATAATGTATGGAATTTGTAAAATGTAATGCTATTATGTGAAAATTTGTTATTCCACGTGACTTAAATAGTTTTTATTTCAGGGTGGCTGACACTGAATTGTTGAAAAGGAGCAGCTTTTTTTCTTTTAAGCAAAATTTGTAAATCTGACAAGATGAAAAAGAAATGTTATACAGAAGAAGATTGTAATAGTTTTTAAGTAGAATTAAGTTAGTTAAGAGGTGTGTGGCCCTGGTTTTTCCAGCTAAAACGTATATGGTTTTTCCCTTTGCCCGTTGCTTGAATGGGATACACCATTATCTTTGTAAAAGTGAATCTACCGTGATTAAAGTACAAAACTAATAATGTTGGTCTAGTTATTTGAGTAAAATTATTAGGGCTGTCAAGAGTTGAAATTAGAGAGGAATATAAAAAATTAAAGTTAGGATGAATAGTGCAAATTAAAGTTTAAGTTGAATATTGGAAATTAATGGTTAAAATGGCTATCCAAAGTTAAAATTTAAATGGAATATTGAACGTTAGAAGTTCAGAAAAATAAAATTTATGCACGTAATTTCTTAAGGTCCATTAAGACCCTCGAATAAATCACGTTTTGATTCTTGGAGGGGGTTTTGACGGGCTCACGAGTTGTTTAATCAACATGTCCTTTTGGGTTCTTTGGGGCCAGAATTAATGGCAATTCTTTTCCAACCAATCCAAAAAGTAAAACGTGAAGGAAAGATGCAAATCAGGAAGCTTTTAAATAACAAAAGTTAAGAGTAAGCTGTTTGTCATTTGGGGAATGTTATGTCAGTACGTGTTTCAAGTGTGAAGAGATTATCGAGATGTTAAGTGTCATTCGAGAGAGTTTATCCGTGACATAGAGCCCTTAGCCAAGGTACATACCATTGCACGCCAGTGAACCGTTACTCCAGCTAGGATCAGATAGATTGATACTTTGTTGGACATTTAAGGTAGGCGAGACCGTTTACATATTCGGATCTGTGTTTATATTGAAATTGAGCTTAGGCGAGTTAGTTATTGATAGTGTTCCGTGTTATATTATTTCGGTATTACATATTGTGTGTTTAGCCCCCGTAGATTCTCTCACATATCATATTATTATCTAATCTGTTATTGGTATAAGTTCCGATCTTAAAAAAATATTATTAATATTATCTCAGCTTCTAGTTCTTCATTTATTCACACGCTGAAATCTAGAAGAAGGGCACCCGAGGGGGTTGTCCTTACAAAATCTAAATAAAGAAAATAACTGTGATGAACCCAAGTTTGCATTTCTTTTAAAAAGACCTTCCTTTAGTTCCAAATGTAATCGAATAATATTTACAGCATTTTTTAAATAGAAATCTAATACAAAAATATTTTTCAGGAATAATCTTCAAATCCTACACCACAAAATAAGTTCCAATCCGTATTTGTGTTTTGGCTTATAGTAGTTTATATTATATGATTATGGCATAGTTGCATAGGAACAAAAGGATAGAGTAGTAGAAATATCGAAAGAAGAAAACCCTGAGATTAGAGCACGAAATCTGAGAGACAATGAGACAACTAGATAATCTTATAACTTCAGTGAAACGTGAGCGGAATTAATCTTTGATCCTAAGTAAACATACTAAGTAGCATTCACATCGCAGCTACGGATTTAGATAAAATAATTTTCTGCTGTAAGAAACTACTAACAGTAAGAAAAAAGGTTATCAAAGGAAGCGTAAGGAAACAAAGCTTAATTTAAGGTTAGACAGTCAACACGTTCTTCGGGCTCGTGTTATAGGGAAATCTTTGATACAAATAGTAATTTTTGTGTGTAACGATCTAAAACTTCTTTCAAATGTTTTTATTTTAATGACACCTTATTTTTTGTGGAATTAAGGATTTATTCTCTTTTTTTCGGAGAATTTAAGACTTTATTAACATTAGATTAAACTGAATGTCGTTAAATGTACTTTTTCTACAAACAATTTTATGTTTCAGAGAATACAAGGTGGTTAAATATCATTCAAACAAAAAACAATGGGGAACCGATTAATTGTAAAGCATTATTACACAGGTACATCTAAAATTAGGGTCTACTTATCTGGCTCTACTGTCTCTATATGTTACCTGTTTGCTTTTCTGGGTATTTAATGATTCGTGATATTGTATAAATATATGAATTGTCTTTAAATACATAATATATATCTTACTGTTAAGCTTTTATATGTATTGGAAATATTCTTATGTAGTTCCCTTAATTTAAAAAGAATATCCACGTAACCCTTCTTGGGAGTTAATTTTCACAAAGTTCATTGTTAACGATCTCTACTCAACAAAAGAAACCTGCTTACCAAATTTCAAGACTGAGAGTGCAATAGTTCAAAAAAAGGACAACAAAAGTAGAATGCTAGCCAAATTGCAAGTCTATAGGTCTCATCATTCAAAAGCGGGAATATTTATCCATTATACATTCTAACCCCTCGCAATCCCCCCCCCCGCTTGGGTGTCTATTTTCACAAAACCGGTTCTTAGCAAATCTCAACTTAGCAAAAGAAACATACTCACCAAATTTCATATCTGTAGGCCTAACAATTTGGAAGATAGCCTGATGAGGGAGTGTGCCACTTTCAATATTTTATTTACATTCCCACAACCAGAAGGAGCATAATTACAATTAATATTTTATGCATAATTTGTGACGTGCTTATAGTGATTTAAACTTATTATCCTCTAAGGTTTCTTTGGGGCTAGAATAGCAATTCTTTCCAACCAACTCGAGAAGAGAAACGTGAATTTTCAAATTAGGAATCTTATAAATAGTAGAAGCTTAGCGTACGAGGTGTGGCTATGAGATGTAAATATACGAGTTCGATGTTTATGACTAAAGTCGATTAAGTTAAAGTGAGAGGAAAGCCCGAGTTCAAGATTTAAGCTATCCGTACCTGTGAGATCAAGTTAAGGTATCCGACTACCCTAAAACCATGATTTTTTTCAAAAATTGGCAAAAAGTTTTTTATGATTTTATTTTATAGACCATTTTATTAACTTAAAAACAATACCAGGTACTTCATTTTCCCTCCACTAGAACAAAAACTACAAGCGTTTTAGTAAAAGCAAATGCCATAACTTTACACAAGATGTCAAACTTTAAAATGCGTTTTACGCGAAACGTGTTTTTTTCGAAAAACTCAAACGGGGACCGCGATTGCTCAAAGTTTTGAAAATAATTAGCTGAAATTTTTTGCTTATGTTCTGCATAACAGTAGAACTGTTTTGATCTTCAGATTTATCAATAACTGTTTTATTTCAAAATTTGCAGCTCTTTATGTGAATATAGTCAATGTTTTTTAAGCAATTTCGTATAATGACTTAGATAAAGTGCTCTAGTTTTTTTGTAAAAATTAAAATATTTCTTATCGTGAAGATCACTTCAAACAGGAATAACAAAGTAACACATCAAAATTGAAAAATTGAGAATTTGTTCATAAAATCTTTGTAGAGAGCGGGCCCCGTTTATGTAATTTTTCGTACATTTTTACTAGTTTTTTCCCATTTTAATAATAATTTTATTTTATTTTACCAATTTTAGGATTTTTTCCTTAAAATATACTATATAAATATAAAAATCACAAAAAGATCTCCATATTTCCTTTTTTTCAAAAAAAAGTTGTCGCAAGTAGTCGGATACCTTAAAGGTGGATACCATTCCACAAGGATAAAAGCCACGTCAGTCAGAATCAAGCGGATTGCTGTTTACCCAAGATATAGCGACAAGACTGTTAAATCAAGTTATTAAGGACTGTGTAGCTACTGAAGTTAGAAATAGTCGGTAGAGTTAGATATAGTGGTCAGTTACGCAATTAGTTGGTAATATGAATTGTGTCCTTTCACTCCAGATTCACTTGAATTAAATACTATTATTATTATTGTATATTGTTTAAATTAAGATCTTAATAAAGTGATATTAAGATTAACGATATGGCTGCTTCTTCGTTCCTTCCCACAGATCTAGGACGGGAGGATAATGTAGAAGTGGGGCATCCCCGATCGGGTACCTTACACAATAAATTTTCTTATTTCATACATTAAAGAAATATTTAAAAATGTACTTTATCAATCCGTTTTAAATTGTATTCCTAATCATTTAACACTTACTCTTCAGAATTCTCGGTTCTTAGCGGATTTCTACTCCATGAAAGGTACGAGCCTACTAAATTTCATGTTTGTAGGTCTAGCATATTAAAAACGGGAATATTTATGTCTAACGACTCTTAAGTCCCCCATGCCCCTTCGCTGTAAAAGTTCGACAAACCCATTTTGCAGCAGACCTCTACTCCATGAAAGGAACGTACCTACCAAATTTCAAGTTTGTAGATCTAACAGTTCAAAAACGGGAATATTTATTTCTAATGCCCCAGAAGCTCCCATAACGCATTTTGTAGAGGACCTCGACTTCATTAAAGGAACATAACAAAAATTTTTCAAATTTGTAGGTTTAATTGTTCAAAAACGGGAATAATTATTCATATATATAATGCACCTTAAACCCTCACAAGGTCACTTAGGGGTTACTTTTACCGATTCAGAAACCTTCGCGGGCATACGTCCAACCATTCCCGAAAGTTACATCACAATCGGATGAATGGCTTAGAAGGCATTAGAGACAAACACACACACACATATTCCTTTTTATTTATATATATAATAAAAAAAATTTATAACAAAATGCGTGTTTGAAAGGAAATAGTACTCAGTTTGTATACTTATATCGTTCCCATTTCTACTTTCCGAAAATCTGGTCAGAAATGATACTACAGAACTCACCAGCTAAAGCGACAATTTTTTTTCTAAGGCACGTCAAAAATATTATTCGAAAAGAAATTCTATGCCACCCATCTTTCATCTAGTTTTATAGAAGAAAGGTTCTTCATAAATCTACAACTTGGAACAAGTATCTCCGAATGGCGTGCAAGAATAAACTTCAAAATCCCACAGGGAAATAGAAGTCTACCATTTTTTTCTTCCTAACCAGGGCGTTGCCATCTGAAAAAGATAATAAAGCAGAAAAAAATATTCGCTTGCGTCAGGCCTAAGAAAAGATCTCCAAGAATCACTTTAATTATAGATAGTATTCCTCTTAGCGAAGCTCTGTAAATGTTCTAGAAGCTATTATTACGAGACATCCTTTTCCTTCGAGATAAAAGCACTGGATTGTTCTGCCACCGTACATACTTAAGGAAAATTGCGACGGAAATTTAGAATTGATAATGGAGATATTAGATTTCTTTTTTTTTGTGGAAAATGTTAGGCTGTGAATTTTAAGTATAATTCCTTTGTGAAAAGAAATCTTATTTCATGTTTACTTTTTTTATATATTTATTTGTGTTTTAATAAAAAGTGCAGTTTGGTATTAACTCTTTGTAAGAACAATTTTTCTTCTAGTGATGCTATGTTAAATTATTTTTGAGATTAAACCAGCGTGTTTATCAGACTGATTTTTTTTTATTTTATGTAATAAAAGTATCTTTCAGAAAAGAGAGCATAAATTACGGCACTGAAAAATAAATATGATAATAAATTGAAAATATTTATAGATATGTTTTTTTCATGCGATCATATATAGAAAATAAAAACATCGTAACGTAATTTTTATTACAAAGCTGTTAATATCTCATTACAAATCTACAATTTTGTTACGCTGTATAAACGTCATTGAAGAAGACAAATTACACAAAGATTTGGGAGAAATGTTTATAAAATTATATATTTTCTGGCAAACATTTATTAACAAATAATTTTATAATTAAAATTATTCACATTGATATACACTCAGGAACATTGAAAATAGCGATCCAAGAAGAAAGCATCGGATTGAAATGAAATTTAATACACATAATGACACAGATGAGAGATTCACTTGATCTCAAAAACAAGACAATTAAACGAATACAGGGTGTACAACGGCACAAATACTGGACAACTTCAATAGCGCGTTGGACCACTTCCAGCTGCAATACATGCCGTCACACGGTCCGGCATTGAGTTGATTAGACACCTTATGTTGTGATGAGGCAAATTGGCCCACAAATCTTGAACAGACAACTCTTAATCATGTATAGAGTGACACGATGGCATTTGCCGTTTTAGCTGATCCCACATGTGCTCTACAGGGGACAAATCGGGGGAGCAGGCTGGCCATGAAAGAGTTTGAAAATGACGTAAGTAGTCTTGAGAAACTAGTGCTGTATGCGGACGAGCATTATCTTGCTGGAAAATTGCCCCTGGGAGACCATTTAGGAAAGGTCCTACGTGGGGTCGAAGAATATCCTCAACGTAACGTTGGCCCGTTAAGGTTCCATGCATCAGAATTAAAGTGGACCAGCTATCATAGGCTATGGCCCCCAGAGCATTGCACCAGCTGTGCGGGCAGTGTGACGCAGAACAGTGTAGGAGGAATTGTACCGCTCACCAGTGTGCCTCCAAACCCGTACACGGTTAACATCTGTCCCCAAAACAAACCGGGATTCATCACTAAACACAACATTTTGCCAAACTGTGACATTCCACATTGATCTGGCTTGGCACCACTGTAGACGCAGTTGCCTATGTTCAGGTGTTAAAGGAAGTGCACGAAAAGGGCGCTAGGATATAAGATTTGCTTCTGCAAAGTGTCTGGAAATTGTTTGTGGAACAATTGATACGTCTACGTCTGCTCGTATCGTTGAACGAGTCACTGTGAGGTCCACAAGTGCTTGCCGCACCATCATCTCTCCTCGTGGTCTTCCTGGTCGCACCATACCCGGTTTTCCGTACGTGGGTACCTTCTCGTGTCCACTGCTCCCAACACTTTCTAACGGCACACTCAGAACGATGCACCTGGCCAGCAACACGGCGCGTCGACCAGCCTGCAGTTTTCATACCGATGATCAGGACTCTCGCAAACTCGCTTAACTGTGAGAAATGTCTTCTAGCACGTTTACCTGGCATGTTTCGCTTACCCAAGTCTTCCTACAATCGGCGGGTAATCGTCACGTTTATGAACCTTTGAATTTGCGCTGGCTTATACAGCACCCTCTTTCTGATTGTAGCGCCACCTCGGCATATATGAGCATGAGTATTGGCACAAAACTTCGATCATTTGCATATTACATTACGCTGTACTTATTTGCAAAGTTTTGCGATTGTACTTAGCTTCCTTCTTGGGTCGCTATTTTCAATGTTCCTGAGTGTATATTGTACTTGTCAAAACTATTATAATATTTTCTACAGCAATAAAATCATATTTGTGAATTGAAAAATTATACTTTCTATACAGATTCCATGTAGCACTTTTAGGAGAAACGTTAAATTGTTTGAAATAAGAAATAGATAAAGTACAGAAACTGAGGATAGGGAAAATTATACCATTGAAATTCATATTATAATCTTCCAATGCACGTATTTTAATAATATCTCAAATTATATCTGAAGAGAAATAACGAAGTATACACTTTGTAATGAAAGATTGAAGACAGATTAATTGTGATATTTTGCTGTATTTTGTACTTCATCACCAATAGTAGCATTTTGTAAACAAGAACTGAAAGATTTTTTTTTAAAAAAAGACTATTGTAGGTAAAAAATCATAAAAGCTTTTTTAGAATATTAATCTTTTATAAATTGTTTCTTAAAAGTAATATCTGATATGAAATGCTAATGAGAATCTTCTTTAAAAAATTTTTTTGTATCCAGAAAAGTGTTTCGCATTTGTAAAATTTGCTTTCATAGAAATTGAAAAATG
This sequence comes from Trichonephila clavipes, assembly GCA_019973935.1. Lineage (NCBI taxonomy): Eukaryota > Metazoa > Arthropoda > Arachnida > Araneae > Nephilidae > Trichonephila > Trichonephila clavipes. Next base: position 1,223,132 of record BMAU01019922.1, read on the forward strand.
ATACTCTTTTGAATATCATAGATGCTTTTCTTTGCAAACTGGGTTGTATGAAGTATCTTCAAAACATCATTTAAGTATTATATTTCTTTTTTTTCATTTAATGATTAAATAGCAGAAAATATTTCCCAAATCAACATTTTTTTTCTTAAACAAATCTTTCGATGGAATTGAAACCTTCATCATGCCTGTTTTTAGTGCTTCATCTTGATTCCATATATTATTACAAAGTGAAAATTTTCAAATTGATTTGAAAAGCTTTCTCAGCAGATTAAAATGTAATGTTTACATAAAATGATATCTTGTTGTTATCGATAAAATGTCTCAAGTATTTTTTTTTTGTGTTTAAAATATCGCATCCGATAATGAATGTTTTTGTCATTCGTATTTTTTGCTCAAAAACATCTAATTTTTTTAAAAAATTTCGAGAGGTTTTTTTAAGCTGAGTGAAAATAGTTCATATTCAAAAATGAGACACGTTTACAATTTAATTTTTATCTGTCCATCACCCAAATGTTGGGAGTATACATGATTAATTTGTGGACATGCAGAATGATTTCTTTTAAACTGATACCAATCAGAGCCATCTGGAGCTCAATATAACAAACTAAATGGTACAAACTTTGGTATGTAAACCAATAACACGAAGAGTAAGATTCCATGAATTTTTTTGTAGTTCCAATAATCTCCGATAGTTGATATTTAGGGCGCTTCTCTAGCTTACCAAAGCAAGAATCAGCCTAAAATGTGGGTATCAAAGCAAAAAAGGAATTTATGCTTTCATATGCAGCAAATGTGACAGTAATTCGGGGTATAAAATAAGTAGATAAAAATAATTATGTAGTCAATATAAGACAGACTTGTAAAAATATAAAATAGACAATAAATAAGACGTGTAGACCAGGGGTCAGCAGCCTATGGCACGCTTGCGACATGTGTCACGCGTTACAATTCTCAGTGGCCCTCTTCACCACCCTACGAGTTTGTCAACTTTTGAGGGCATGGAAGTTGGTGAATTTGTAATGGTCCGTACTTGACAAACATGTTCAGAATGATGGACATTTATGGGCATGTTCGGTGGGCTCGAGCACGCCCCTCCTTCTTCTATATGCCTTTCATCATTCACCATAGTATTCAGTATCAAGGGTGAAGGTGATTTCTTTATATTTTTTGAGGAAATGGTCATTGAATCTAGTAGATGCAGATCGCGTCCAACAACGCCAATTTTTATGACTTGTACTACACTGCTGGACAATTGCTAACGACGGATCACAAATTGCTATGTAGCATAACATTAAGCCAAACATGAGGCCTAGTAGGATAAAATATAGTTGCCACACTGTTCAGACATTAGAATAAAGAATATTTATTGTTCTGGAAAGTACAAAAGCTGTGAAACATCTGAAAGAAAAAAAAATGTTCATTTGATCTGCGTACGGAGAAATGGAACAATGCATCTAAAAGTCAGCAGGCACCTTAAAGAAAGGTATCAGTACGGGATATGTCCACTGTGGAGTGTGATGCAACATTCCACACGTCGTACCATACTTTGCACAACATTATCCAGCAGCTGTTGAGGCAATTTATCCCATTCCTCTGTGAGTGCACGGATGAGGCTGTTCTTGTTTGTCGGAGGATAGTTTCGACCAGCAACTTGCCTCCCCAAAGCATCCCACACATTTTCAATAGGGTTTAGATCTGGAGAACGCGCTGGCCATACGAGACGTTGAATACCCTCACTGTCTAGACAATCTTGAACAGCGAGTGTTCGATGACATGTTGCGTTGTCGTCCATAAAAACAAATTTATCACCGACAGCACCACGGAAAAGACGAACATGAGGAAGTACAACTTCATCAATGTATCGTTGGCCCGTCATAGTCCCATTCGCAACCACATGTAGGCGCGTGCGGCCATTGATCATGATGCCGGCCCACACCATGATACTGCATGTCGGATATCGGTCCTTTTCTTGGATATTTTCTGGACGATAAGCAGTACCACTCTCACGCCAGATCAGTTGGCGTCTACAATCCGATGACAGACTGAACCTACTCTCATCTGAAAATAGTACGCATGCCCAGTCTCGTTCAGTCCAATTGTGATGCTCACGACACCATTGCAAACGGGCAGTACACTGCTGTCTTGTCAATGGGACACACACAACAGGTCTGCGTGCGTATAGTCCTCCTCCCCTCAAACGTCTGGCAACATTTTTTCGGGAGATCTGCTTTCCTGAGGCAGCAAGTAACTGATTTGCCACCTGATGAGCTGTGGTGTGCCTGTTCCGTTTTGCTGATAGTACGATATATCTGTTTTCTGCAGGTGTCGTACTTCTAACACGACCTCCCCCGTGCCGTCTACCTCACATTCCAATAGTTTTAAATGACTTCCACAGCCGTGAAACAACGCTGTGAGCGATGTCGAACTCCCTGGCAACATCTGTTATTTTTCGCCCTTCTTCGATCTTTCCAATAATTCGGCCAAGCATAAAATCATCTATGTGATGTCGGGAAGACATGCCAAAAATTTTTTAAGTTCGTCTATTAAATCTTTCTTGTAAAGCTTTGACTTGAAACGACAACTGTCCACACGCGTCAAAACCTTTAAAGCTCTTATGAACGCTATCACGTGATGAACAGACGTTCGAAAAAATTTGCATACTCATACTTCTTCTTACTAATATCCCGCACTTATTCTAATTTTCCACATTTTTTGCTTCCTTTCATTTTGTGGTTGCTATGAATGATAGTGTTATCCGTCCTTAGCAATTGTCCAGCAGTGTATTTCGTTAGGTTTGATTTCTTTTTCGTTATAAAAATAGTGTACGTTTCTGTTTTATGTGAAAATAGTTCGAAAGAAGTAGTTTGTACCTTCCGTGTGTTCGATAGTTTTTTTTTACTGGAAGTTGATGCACATGTGAGAATTCCGCGGGCTAAGACAGTGACAGAATTCTATTCTATCCTCAAAGTAGCTGGAATGAACTCTCAAAATACAGGGTGCGGTAAAAAAAACTTACGGATATCTCTTGCCTCGTGGAATAGTTAATGAATTTCATTTTAATTGGTGTTTTCCTGTTTCTTTATCTAACACTGTAATAATAAAATAATCAAATATATTTCTTAGTTTTTACTTTGATTTATGTGTTTTTGGTTATATCGAGCAAAAGGCCAGCCATTTTAGAGTTGTTTCAGCAAGGAAAACGGCATTTTGTTTGCTGAATGTATCTCGGCAAAATGTTTCTGATGTAATCTGGTATTTCAAAGAGCTTGGCAAAGATGGTCTAGGTCCTGAAAGTGGGGGTGAAAACGCCCTATAAACAGTTCAAGGAATCGTGAGACCATCCAAAAGCGAGTCTAGAGAAATCAAAAGGTTTCCATGAGACACATCGCTAGTGACATGAGAATAAGTGACATATCGGTGAGGCGAATAGCAAAAATGGAGCTTGGACTGAAGCCTTACAAGTTGCGAAAAGATCAGCTTCTCACTGAAAAAAAAACTCTTACGGCTTCGAAGATGCCGAAAGCTTTTCTGACAGGCCACAAGTCAGCGCTGGGAGAGATTCTTCTTCACTGCTGAGAAGCTCTTTACGGTTCAACAAGTTCATATCCTCCAAACGATAAAACGCTCCAAGCACCTCGGAAAAGGTTGAACATTGCCAATACCCAAAGTCGGTCATTGTAGAATTTGTGCAAGTGGCGAAGATGGCGTTAAAATCAATCAAAAAGTGTAACAGAGGGACATTATTGGCTACGTTGTTCTTCCGTGGGACCAAAAGCATTTCGGAAATGCAAATTTGACGCTTCGGCAAGACTGCACCAGTTTGCAGGGCAATAAAGACACAAGAGTGGTGCAAGGCGAAAGAAACTTGTTTCTCTTCCTCCCGTCTTCCCTTTACTGTCTCTTTTAGTTCAGTAAATAATACGCTGTCGTGTTGGATTAGTTTGCTTCTCTGTTGGGGGTAATGTAGTCAACAAAATGTCTTTCTGACAGCGAGAAGGGGGGAGGAATTGCTCGGTAGAAGAACGTCTTCTGTTTGCAGAAAATTCCACCGACAGGTACTCTTCAACTATTCGAAACAAAAAAAAGCACAAAATAGATATAATCTGGGGAGACAGATTCCACAGTGTAAATTTTCACAGTTCCCGAGCTACACTGGGGATGAACCGGTATGATACATTTCGTCTGCCCGAACTCAGTTTGGGAAAAGCCGGGTAGGGGTTAAAAAAGTCACTGTGTACATCAAGCAACAAAATCTAGATCTTTAAAAATCTATGATTAAAACTCTGTATTATGTTCAATGCTATTTTCATGTCATTTATACTCGATGCATTATTTCTAGATACATATCTCATCAATGAATCTTTAATTTATTGTTTTTCTGCTCAATAATCCTTTTGAACATTCTACTCTCATTCATTGCCTGGTGAAAAAATCCTGAACACAGAGTCCTTGAATAGATATAATTTGGGCAGACTGATTCCACAGTGTAAATTTTTACAGTTCCCGAGCTACACTCGGGATGAGCCTGGATGCCAAAGTTCATCCCACTATAACTGCCATGCAGGATAATAGAAATTGGACCAGAGTAAATTATATCATATGTTCATGTTTATTATCACATATTCCTCACAGCCACGTGGCACAATTGATAAAGATTACTGCATTAGAAATCTGTTTTGTGACACATGCAATTATCTGCAAGTGTGATAATTATTAAACGATTAATAAAATCATATTTAAAAAAATTGCATGACGTAAAAATAATTTAAAAATGTAAGATTCAAGAGTATTACCTTAGCTAATGTCTATTTACACTTAAGATTAAGCGTTAGTTCAAAGAAATAACATTGGAAATTTTCCTAGGTAAATAATAATAAAATTTTTAAAGATACATACTCATTTGTAGTACGATTTGTGGTACTTACAATTTATATAAAGTTTTTTAACGTTTTTTTTTCGTTTCAATTTTGCCAAATAAAAAAGAATTTTTAAAAAATGATGATTCAAAAATAGTGCCGAATTCAGTCATCGTTTCTGCTACTGAGCTCGAACAACCACAGGGATGATTTTCACTGTTGGACACTTCTCGCGTCTGTTGGCGGCGTGTTTTGTCAGCCGCGTAACGTACACTGCCGCATCCCCGCATCGTGGGTGGGGGTAGGATTCTATGGGTACCAAAACCAATTTTATGTTATTGTTTTGCAATCCTTTGTGGGATCAATACGTGATTTTACTGGGGCCCCTGATATTCTCCATTACACCACTTATTTTGATAATGACTCTAAAATACAGATAATTTATCTCAATCTTTTTAATCAACGAAGAATAAGTTTATTGCGTTTCCCATATTTCAAATTAATTAACTATTCTGATACTAATTTTCTTATTGCACGTAGCTTAACAATGGGAATAATTTAACTGTACTCTTAAAATTCAATGCCAATGCTAAGCAAACTTTGCAAAATACAAAGAAAGATATTCGACAGTAATATTTACAATAAATAAAAAAAGTTTGGAACATTTTTATGGGTTTTGACAGATCCGATTATAAAATTACTTTTGCTGACAGGAAATAAAAAAAAGAACAAGAAAGAAAAAAAAATAAACCTTTTATAACTATATTTTTTTTGCTTGATTAGATCAGGTACATATCATTGTATATAAAATAAAAATAAAAAATTCTAAAATTAAAAAAAAATAAAAGTAAAACCAAAAAACAAAAGTTTGAAATATGAAAACAAAATTCCGCTTGACACCCTAAATTGCAAAAAAATAAAAAGTAAAAGAAAAATAAATAAAAAAAAGGAACGACAGCGAGTTTTAAACAAGTTAAAGTGTTGCTTGCCCCTTCAATAGCTAAACAAACAAGAGGGAATAAAAAACACACTCGCTTATAAAAAAAATAAATCCCCTTCGGGCTGAAATGAACAAAGAAAAGTAGCTCCAAAACTTTTTTCCATTCAGAATTTAAAAAAAACAGCGCTTATGGAGTATGTGTTTTTTCCCCTTCTGGTAATGAGGCAGCCCTTTTAAAACGCTTTTTTTATAAAACTAATTGGTAGGAATGGACTTCATTTCTTTTTATAATGAGATTTAATTTTATACGGGCTTAGGAGAATGATATGGGGTTAATTTGAAATCATATGAGACTGAAGGAGTAATCTCTCGTTTCCTAATCTTACAAACATTTGTTTGATATTTTTGTTGTGCTTAATGTTTCGTAAATGAAACTAGGCTTAAAATTGTAAACGTTTAAGTACTCATGTAATAGACTTATTTTTTAGAGTAATTTTGTGCATTATACGAGTGAGTGAATATTCTGTTGGGGAAAAAAAGATTAAAAAATGTTAATTATTTTATGCTTTTAAGAAATACATGGAATTTGCTTAAAGTTAAATTTCTGTAATAATGTGTTTTAATTTTATCACTTCATTACTTATTTACAAATATTTAATAATGTATAAAATAAATGACTCTGTAAGAACACTAAAATCTTTTTTCCAATAAAAGGTTTTAAGCTTCGAAAAAGAGATTAAAAAAAGACTGGTTTAGGGGACGGTGGACAATTATAACTAAATTCTTAAATTGTTATCTTAATCAGCTGAAAATGGAATCAATACAGTAACTGATTATTATATTTCATATAATTTAAATATATTCTTTTAAAAAAACTAATATAAACTGCTTTTTTTCAAAAAAAATTAAATTTTTAAAATTGTTTTTAAAAATGTTCTTTGCGCATTAGTTTTTAAGAACAGTACATAATTTTATTTTTATACATATATGAACTACAACAAAATATATCTGTGCATGGATTTTAAATTCAGAATAAAATGTGATGAAACAAAGATAAATTTTCTATATTATCTGAAGTATTTCACCAATTATCAGATATTCAAGGTATTCAATACAACACAAAATATGATCCGCTTAATTTTTTAGAAAACTAATGTACAGATTTGTGAATTATATAATTTTTCATAACTTGTGAATATTTCTCAGATATGTGACACAATTTGAAATCCAAGAAGCATTTTACTTAACAATAAAATGGGAAAATTTACAAACTAAGAAAAGTGCCTTTTAAACATTTATTTGAGTAAAATAATAAAAATTATTCATTATATAATTATGAACTAAAATGACAAAATCCTTTGACAGAATTATTCTATGAATTATAAGGAATGTTATTAGTGCAAAAAATCGAAATCGCAATTTTGACCAAAATTTGACATTTTGAAGGTCTACCGTCCCCTTAATTATGTGCATAAATTCAATGACTTACTTAGGCCTTTCTCAAATTGTGGGAAGCTCCCCCTAGGTAGGCATGATTACTTTACGAGGGGGGTCACGTAAGTCGAAAACAAAAGGTTCTATAAGAAAATTATTAATGTATTGAATGCAAACAAACAAAATACAACGTAATAAAAAATGAAATACACATTTACAATTATGTAAAATATTTATAAATGTATCAGTAATACACACAATATATTTTATAATTATTTTAACAATACTAAGTTAAGAACAAGTTTAGTAATTACCAGTGATCCCATGAGCATGTCATTTATAAAATTACACTGGTGTGCAAAAATTAAGGACGAAGTCGAAACATTAGCATATCAGCTGAACGAAGAGGCAGAGCGGACAGAAAGACCAATCAGGAGATTAAGTAAGGTGATGTACGGTAGCACATGCGCAGATATGCAGGTAGACGTAATGGGGGAGTGTCTGAGTAGTATAAAGCATGCTGTCGGTGTAAGATCAGTACTTCTGGCAAAGAGATTGCACGCCGTATAGCAGTTAAAATCACACCGAGTTGCTGCCTCAGCGAGGAATGGCGAATAATCAATCATTAGACGACATCCGGATGCTTTTACCCGAGGTCGAATCATTGGGAAGTTGGAGGAAGGCCGCAGTGTGACTGCAGAGTTCGGAATTGCTTACAGCATCGTTTCACGACTTTGGAGACAATTTCAAACTACAGGAACAGCTATCCGGGGGTTCAGTAGTGGTCGTCCACGAGGAACCACACCCGCAGATGACCGGTACATTGTCTTACAGGCCAGAAGAAACAGGCGGCAGGAGAAATCGCTAGACACACGACACAGGTGACTGGACGACCGATATCGCGTTTTACCGTGGCCAGAAGACTGCACGGTGGTGGTCTGTTTGCACGACGCCCTGTACGGTGTGTACCTTTAACGCCGGCTCATCGGAGAAGGCGTACTCTGTGGTAACGGGAACACCGGAATTGGAGAGACAATGAATGGGGACGAGTACTCTTTACAGATGAGAGCAGATTCAGTTTGAGTAGCGATTCTCATCGCATACTCATCTGGAGAGAGCGGGGAAGCCGCAATCATCCCTCGAACATCATTGAAAGGGACAGGTATGGAGGTCGCGGTGTTCTCGTTTGGGGAGGCATTATGCTTGGTAGTCGTACAGATCTTCACATCTTCGACGCAGGTTCAGTCAACGGGACCCGTTCTTGTAACGAGATTCTTCTTCCATATGTGCGTCTTTTTAGAGGCGCTATGGGTCTGCAGTTCATTTTCATGGACGACAATGCACCATGTCATCGCACAGTAGCTGCCGAACAGCTCTTAGAGAGTGAGGGTATTGAACGTATGGATTGGCCGGAACGATCTCAGGATCTCAATCCAATCGAGCATGTATGGGATTTTCTAGGCAGACGCTTGGCAGCTCGTACCTTACCACCAAGAACGATTCGGGAGCTTCGATTGGCGCTGCAAGACGAATGGGCAGCAATGCCTCAACAACTCATTGACACCCTCATTCTCAGCATGGGCAGACGCTGTGAAACCTGCCTAGCAGTCAGGGGAGATCATATCCCCTACTAAAGACCGGATGTTTCTTGCTGGACACCCATCACAGGGATGTTTCGGCCTTCAGTCGCATTGCGCTAAATGCTACTTTTTCACTCAAGCTTCTTTTTATCCCTCTGATTTCTCTTTTAGTAAGTGTTGCTTACATTACACATGTCCTTACGTATTGGGGATCTTACGGTATTAAATGTGTTGATTTGGAAAGCTTTTGTACAAAGTTATATTGAAAAAACCGTCTCGTCCTTAATTTTTGCACACCAGTGTATATACAAAAATTAACACTTATCTAGGTAATTTTACGGTTTATAATTAATCCCTTAACTGTCCACTAAAAGTTACGCGATTCGCTTCTCAATGCTTTCGTTTTCCACGCAGGCGAGAAATAATGGGGGGGGATGGGTGAAATGAATAAGTAAGCAAATCCTCAAAAATAAATAAATCCTTCACAATCACTCTGTCAAGCTCATTTTATAGCATTCCAAAACCTTCGGATTAATTTTATGGATAGCAGTGCACAGAAACCTTCGAAGTTTGAAAGACGTATATATACGACCGGGACAATTAATGCTTTGGTGAGTGAGACATTTATATACGATGGTGGCCCTTAAGTGTTTCAGGTGTTATTTTTATTTTTGCGTCAAAAGTATAGTATTATTGAATTCAATTAATTGTTGCTGTATGGAAGGTGGAGAGGCACAATGTAAATCTTGATAGAATACCGTATCGCCAATATTGATAAATTGAGAAGCACTGACTTACTTACTTCGATTAAAGCATTTATATAAACATTATGCTAAGTTATTTTTATCAAACTGTATAAAATCAATGTAGTTTGTGTAATATAATACTGAAGGTATATATATCAGGACTATAAATTTGGAAATCGCTTTTTAAAATTTTTATACTTTAAGAAAGTATTATAAATTTGCATCTAAATTCTATACCCCTTTTTTTAGCATTCAAAATTAGATTTGCCATTCATAAACAGCGATTTCTACTTTGAGCTGCTTAATATTTTCTGTAGAACTCGGATTCTGTAATTTAAGACTGCACAGGACCCTAAAAATTTCATACATACCGAAAATTTTTTGTAGTTTCTTGAAGCTCATATTATTTAAAAGCTTGTCACCAAACTTCAAATGTGTTAACATATTAGTTTTTAAGATATTTGAAGTTTTCTGAGCTACGGTTTTGGTTTCAGTTTCCTTTTAAAGCATTTTTCTACAGTTAAATTGAATTAATTGAAAATATTTTTGAGCTTTTAGTGTGAAATGGTTACTAATTCCAATTTTCATTTCTAAAATCATTTTTCTACTGTTAAATTGAATTAATTAAAAATATTTTTGAGCTTTTAGTGTGAAATGGCTATTATAATTCCAATTTTCATTTCTAAAATCATTTCTGCTTGATTATGATTAGAGATTTTTGAGTTCTCATATTTAATTAATTAAGATTAATTTCATGGGCAATATTTGCTTTAAAAATAATTTATGTAACTTAAAAGCTTCATCATTAATTTTTCCTGTAGAGAAAATGCCATGACCAAAGTGTTTTCAGGTTGCAGTTGAATAGATGGTAAACTACTAAAAATGATGTGTCTAAAAATCAGTCGTACGCTGTTACTGCAATTAGACTTCCGAATACAAGTAATCTGAATTGAAATGTTGCAGATATAACTTAATATTTCTTTTAAGTACCAAAATACACCCTACTAAATATATTTTAGTATTTTAAAGTCGTACGACAAGAGCTAAAATTCACTAAACTGCCCCAATTTAAACAAGAAAAAAATTAAATTTTATGAATAAGCATGGCTATTTTTAGCTTAAATTAGTATCATTATTATTTTGTGCCTAAATGCTTTGTGTTTCAAAATTTTTGTGAAAATATTAGGTTAAGAATAAATAAACTGTCGTCTTAACAAATGCTATCAATATTATGCAAAAATATTTTTTGAATTAAAAATAATATTTGTAATCATATTTAATTAAAATAGTGTTTTTAATGTAGAACATATATTGAAAAGTAACATTGTAAAAAATCAGAACTTTACGGGCATTATAAGTTTTGGTTTTATGACTACAATCTTTAAGGGCAGTCGGAAAGGTAAAATGTGATTTTTTTGACAATTTGAGATTTTTACATTTTCACATAGTACAGATTTTAACCTTTCTAAAAATACCTTACTTTAACCTCTAGGGTAATTAGAAGTCCTAAAAACCTATTTTTAAATAATCGTTGAAACTGGGCCACGCCCATTTGACAAGGAAAAAGTAAACAAAGTTTTTTTGTTTTGGCTTAAAAGTTGAGCGTCTGGTATAAATCAAAACATTTATCTTTTATTGTATAAATTTAGTCTTTTATTATTTTATTTCCTAACCCATTTGAAACGTCACTGTATTTTTAACGGTCAAATCAATGTTTGTTTACACTTTCAAAACTGCGTTGTAATTTTTGAACTCGCAAGTATTCTTTAACATTATTAAGCTTAAACTTACAAAAAAATTGCTATAATATATCGACTTTATCATCCCTAGAGCATCAACTAAAGTATTTAAGAAACGAAGAGGAGTTTTTAATAAAGGAAGATGTATAAAAGTAATGATGGTTGTGGTGAAAGCAATTCTACTGTTCCAAAGAACTCTGCTGATGAAAAGAATTGTGCTGATATTGCAAAGCTTTGTGCTAATGAAACTGAACCATCTGCCAGTGAGAAAAAAATTGTAAACATGGATATTTCATATTCGGGTGAGGCTTTTTCTGGTTTCAGAAATGTTATTGTGGACATTAACCTTTTAGCTTGTGTGTTTTTTGAAGCTGTAAAATGTATAAAGTGTGAAAAAACAGGACTCAGGTTGCACCTCAGTGAAAGTAACTGTGGTGAAGCTGTGAAGTTTCACTTAAAATGTCCTTCTTGTAAATATAACTATACTTTTTTTAACTCCAAGAAATGCGATAGTTCTGAGAATTATGAACTGAGAGAGAATACCCGGCTAGTGTATGCTATGCGATGCATAGGTAAAGGTGCTGAGTCTGCTAGGTTGTTTTGCGGTACCATGAATCTTCCCCCGCCACCCACAAAATTCTCAAAGTACAACCACATTTTACTGCAGGCAACAAGAGAAACATGTGAACACAGTATGGCAGAAGCTGTTCGTGAAGCAGTTGATGAAAATGATGGGAAAAGGGACCTTGCTGTTGCTGTTGATGGTAGCTGGCAGAAGCGTGGTTTTTCTTCGAAGAATGGCTTGTGTTGATACCGGCAAAGTTATAGATGTCGAAGTTTTTTCAAAACATTGTATTTGTTCGAACAAAACCAAGCATCTTCAAAATTGTAAGAGAAATTTTGAAGGCTACAGCGGTAAGATGGAAGTAGCTGGAGCTCTATCCATTTTTCAGCGTTCCCAGTCTCTCTACAATGTTCGGTACACAAAATATTTAGGAGATGGAGACTGCAAGGCTTTTACTTCTATTGTCGAGAACAAAGTATATGGTGACCATTGCTCTGTCGAGAAATTAGAATGCATAGGTCATGTTATGAGAAGAATGGGGACACGTCTTCGACGCTTGAAAACTAAGATGAGAGGTCAAAAACTTTCTGACGGAAAGCCTTTATGTGGAAGAAATAGATTGACAGAGGCAGAAATCGACCGTCTGCAAGCATATTATGGTCTAGCTATCCGCAGAAATTTGTCTAGCGTGAAGGACATGCAACAAGCCATATGGGCAATATTTTTACACAAGCTATCAACCGATGAAAAACCTCAGCATGGATTTTGTCCCTCTGATACAGATACGTGGTGCAAATTTAAAAGGCAGAATTGCTTGGGGGAGACTTATCATCACAAAAATAGTTTACCTGTGGATGTTGTGGAGGCCATGCGACCTGTTTTTAGGGATTTAGCTAATCCAGAATTGCTAAAAAAGTGTTTACATGGAGGTACGCAAAATCCTAACGAAAGTGTAAATAATTTAATATGGTCTCGTGTACCGAAGAAAACATTTGTACAATTAGAAGTTTTGTCACTGGGTACATATGATGCAGTTTCCTCATTTAATATGGGGAATGTATCAAAACTAGAAATTTTGAGAAAAATGTGTATTGAGCCTGGTGATTACACGTTACAGGCGATGGAGTGCCTCGACAAACAGAGGCTGTTACGAGCAAAATACTCTTGTTTATAAAAAACAAAGGAATTTAGGAAGTAAAAAAGACTTAAAATGAAGAAAGAAGATGATGAGCTACTAAAAAATGCCGATGATTTAGAATATGGAGCTGGAATGTTTTAATTAAAAAGTAATTATACGTTAAAATCAATTTTTCTCAAAATGTCAATTGTTGATGTTCGATGTTCCTTTTCTTAGAAACTACTGTTCACAGGTATGTAAATTTTTTATGATATATTTATAATGATGGCTAATATATACTGAAATGAGATTTTTGCAAAAAACCCCCAAATTTTTTTTTTTACAAATTTTTTTATGTGAAAAACGGGTTAACGTAAACTATGTTTGATAAAATATTTTAGAAATTATGAAAAAATTCAAAATTAGCTAAAAGCTCATTTGAGTATAATGAGAAATGTGTATTTTAATTATATGAAAAATTTCAAGCATGTACACATAACATATTTTGAGAAAATGTACCTCGAAAACAGCCAATTTAACATTGTCGGTATAGAGGTTTCCGACTGCCCATACGTTTTTCTCAGACTTTCAATTTTGAAGGTATAAAAGGGCTGCGGTAGCCCAGTGGTTAGGGTATCGGACCATAGCAGGTATGTCACGGGTTCGAGCCCAGTACCACTAAAGACCCGCCGTGTAGGGCAGCGATGCACGTTAATTCGGTCGAGAGCTGAAACGTCCTCCCGTTGGTGTGGTGTGGTAGTTAGGAGAGGGAGGTTCCAGCTCAGGTGTCGTCCACGTCACTTGACCATGGTTCAAAATTACGTGGTCCGTCGCCAAAAGCCCTCGTGTAGCTGAACAGTGCAACGTTAATATTCAATCAATCAATCAATTTGTGAAGGTATAAGTGTTTTCTATTCCCTAAGGCTTTTTTTCTGTTCTAGATAAAGCCTTGAATTTTTTTTATATATACTTCCAAACGTATTTTATATGAAAGTTAGTATGAATTATATATATATATATATATATATATATATAATTAGGCCTGAGATCTCTAGTTATTTTTCTAAAAAATGCTAAAGTTGATATTTTAAAAATTTTCGTGTTTTTTCCAGGTTTTTCTGGAAAAATAATTATTAAAAACCAACATGGAATATATTTTAAAATCCATACTAACTTTTGTTTGCAATAACTTAAGAAACATAAACAACTTTAAATGACTAAAACATTTTAAAAATTGAATACTTTAAAAGAGTTCGAAAAAACTTCAAAAATTCTAAAATAGTAAAATAATGGCTGGTCAAACTGATTTTTTACTTTCAGAATCAGCTTAATAATATAATCTAAATATAAAAAAAAATTATTTTTACTGTAAATGTCTCCAAAATTTCATTTGAAAAAGGGTACTGTGTAGTCAGTGCAATTTATGTCATATAATTTACCTAATTTATAAAATAGAGAATGTATGTTATACAAGTGTATGTTTTAAGTAATTCAAATTTACTTAACCATCTTGGGATAAATTACCAAAAAATGATACTTTTAAAAGTTCTATAACATCTAGATTTTGAGCGTAACAGAATTACTCATTTATATCATTTACGTTCAATTAGATTTTTTTTATACCAGTTGTCCTGGATAGGTTAAACAAATATTCCTTTCAAATTAATGCAATGAACATTTTTGAACAGGTTATTCAGAAAAAAAATACAATTTCGACTATATTGATTTACATTGCATTGCATTGCATTTTATCGCCATGAAATGCCTTAAATACGCATTTCATTCTTATACAGCTCCCTTTGGTTTTCGCGATTCCTTGGAAGCCATTTACCACTGCTGCAAGAATTTGAAAACGATCAGGAATTTGTAAGCCGTTCGAACATGCTATGGGGCAACCATTATTTGGCGCTGGGCGGCGAATTAGAGTCACAAATTCTGGCTCTTAAAATAAGATATCCTAGTTTTTCGCCAAGAATTATACAGCCAACTTCAGATCTGAAACATCTTAGGTCCACGTCAAGATACCTGCAAACTCTGCTCTCTCAGACCAGGAGAAAACGCAAATAAG
Organism: Trichonephila clavipes; assembly: GCA_019973935.1. Classification (NCBI taxonomy): domain Eukaryota; kingdom Metazoa; phylum Arthropoda; class Arachnida; order Araneae; family Nephilidae; genus Trichonephila; species Trichonephila clavipes. The sequence goes on from BMAU01019922.1 coordinate 1,238,177, forward strand.
TGAAATTTTAAGGCATCCGACTACGTTCGGGACCGTGACTTTCAGAAGCGCATAAATGGATAATTTCCATGATATTTAGAGTCACTTAGATTAGAATATATGCATAAAATTGTTTTAAAGACATTTTGACAAAAAAATTATTTAAATACAATATTTTGGAAAAAATTAACTTAGAATAATCTTTTTTCCAAATGTTCTCCTTTTGTAAGAAATGCATCTATTATAATACTATTTTGTCTGTATATAGCTCAGACCTCTCTACAGAGGCTGAACTAGAATTATTTTAAATATATATAACTTAGAAGTGAGTTTATTCATATTTTACGACAACAGAGGGGGAGAAATGTTAAGAAAAAAACGCCGATAATTATTTCAATTGGTGGTAACTCTGAAAATAATGTGAATTTTTCAAAACATCTTGTTGAGCTTCTGTAGAGAGGTGTGAGCTATATACAGGTAAAATATTATTACAATAGAACCATTTTTCACAAAAAGAGTATGTTTGGAAAAAAGATTATTCTAAGTTAATTTTTTGCCAAAATATTATATTTAAATAATTGTTTTTGGCAAAATTAACCTTAAAACAGTTTTTGCATGTATTCTAATCTGAGTGACACTAAATATAATGAAAAATATCCGTTTATGCGCTTTTTAAAATCACGGTTCCAAACGTAGTCGGAAACCTAAAGCATTCTAAATACCGGATACTCTTCGGCAGGGCCTCCATTTTGATTGGTTCATACTAAAATACGCCATTCGTTGCTTCTCCTGCAATTAAACTCTCCTCGCCAAAAATACAGTTTGCAGGAAAGTTCGCTTCTTAGCATGACTTGAAATGATTACAGTACTACCCCGAACTTACATGATAGGTGGGATTATGTGATAACAGTGTAAGTTGGGTTATAATTCCGCATATAAATACACATAAATTATTTTTATTTGAAGCCAAAGACGAAAGATAATAATGATTTAGATGGAAAAAAAAGTGCGTTAAATTTTTAGATAACACGAATATAAAATCGTAAGTCAAAGATATTTTGTGATGTCAACAACAAATAGTCTGCCAACTCAAATATTTGTCTTTGCTCCAGCTGAAGTTCCTCGCCTCATGCTAATAATTTTTATCCTTTTTTTAAAAAAAAAGAATACGCTTTTCGTTGGAGTATGTATTTCCTAAAATTTGAAACCCTTTTTCAATTAAACTGAGTCCTGTCAAATTACTGTGGCCGTGGTAGCCGAGTGGTATAGGTATCGGATCGTGGCTTGCCTTGTCACGAGTTCGAGCCCAGTACCACTAAAGACCCGCCATGTAGGGCAGCGATGCACGTTAATTCGGTCGAGAGCTGAAACGTCCTCCCGTTGGTGTGGTGTGGTAGTTAGAAGAGGGGGTGCCAGCTCAGGTGTCGTGCACGTCACTTGACCATGGTTCAAAATTACGTGGTCCGTCGCCAAAAGGCCTTTTGTAGCTGAACAGTGCGACGTTAATATTAAATCAATCAATCAACCTGTCAAATTACCAATCGTTATTCGTTCTTCTGATTGAACTGAGTCTACCGATTTAAGTTCTTCACAGTTTTGCTCTTGCTCATGTATTTCGATGAGTTCATCTGTTGTCAACTTCTGATTGTGAAAATCCAGCAGTTCCTCAGCGTCATCACTATCCACTTCTGAATTTATTTGCCTGGAAATATTGACAACTTCCCCAATTAAAATACCAATTTCATCAGGCTCTGATAATGATTCCATTTGAGTTTTAATGATGACAGATAAAAAAAGAAAGAATCGACGAGATCTGAAAATCGCATAACTCCGAATTCGTGTAAGTCGGGATAGCGTAAGTCGAGTTATTACTGTGTATCAGTGATCTTCAAATTTTTTCAACTCACGGAACCCCTAGAACTTTAAGATGTATTCGTGGAATCCCTAGAACTAGAAAGTGTTTTTCTGGAACGCCATTTCACACGTATTCTTAAAAGAATATATCTCAAAATAATGTTTAAAGTAGATCAACCTGTTATAGGTACTTTATGAAACGGAAATTAAAAAATATCGCCATTATTTTTAATTCTAATCTGATTTCTCTAATATAAATTACTCATTAATAATATTAGTTCATGATCAAATGTCACTTACCGGTGCACTATATTTTGGTACCGGGATATGTGTTTACTTTTTTTTCACACAAATTGTCGAAGTCTAATTTGATTGAAATTATATGCAGTCGCATTTCACGTTCTGCATTTGATTTGTTTTTGTGCTCCCTCACATTTGAGATATATATTTCACTTAACCACAATGTGCTGAATGGCATTAAAATGTTTATAGCTGTATGAGAATTACTGTGCAATTATAATGAATTTTCAACATTACATTTAGGAGCTGTTCTTGCTTTAATTTAAATTTTAACATCGGATATGTTGACAAATTGTTTCTTCTCCTTCAATATAGGTGTTATTTTCCCCAATTGCAAACTGGGGCATTTTCCATTTGAAAATTCTTTAGTTATGCAAGACACTGTGCGTTAATTAACGAGAAAAAATTATCTCGTGGAACCCAAGATAATAAACAATAGAATATTCACAATCCAGTAGGAAGCATATATATAAAGATAAAACATCTCAATATTAATTTATTACATTAAAACAAAAGTTTAAAAGGTGTTGCAAAATAAGGGTTCTGATCTGTTTTTTTTACTGTGACTCGTGGAACTCCTGGGTATGCCTTGTGGAACACAGTTTGAAAACCACTGATGTATATCATCCCCAGAAGATGTGGCCAGAGCTACCAAATTGGCGACTTTACCACCTTTGGTGACAAATTTGGCGAAAAATTATATCGTCATTGAGAACTTTCTGTGGCCAACCCTTCTGGATATTTCCATGAGGCTATATAAAGATTGGTAGAGTTCAGAATCTACTTGAGTGTTGTCAGCGATAAGACAGATAAACTTCATTTACCTGAATTCCTGCTAGTTGAACAGCTCTAGAGAGCCGTTTCTGAAACATTGTAAAACTTGTGCATAGTGAGTGTTGTTTTTTTATTACTGTAAATAATCTGTTTTAATATTTCTTTCTCTACGTATGATGATTTGATTTTATGTAGTCATTTGTTCATCCATGTCCATTATAAATTTTTTTTAAATTCAATTCATTTGAGCCGTAATCTGCCTTACCTCTTGCAAATTGGCCACAATTTTAAGGGGGCATGATAGAATTTACTCAAAAATTTTAATTTAAGGAGTTTCAATTTTTTTCGGGGTTGCTTCTTATGTGTATATACTATGTAAAACAAATTGGGTGCTCAGATTTTCATAAAAAGCTAGCCATTTAATTTTTTAAATAAAACATTTAAAATTTGTGAAGTTGTGGAGGTATGATATCTATAAGAACCAATACCAACATCATGCGAAGACGATCGTTTTGGCGTGATCGGTAAAGTACTCGCATTCGTTCGGAACGGAAGGTACCCAGAATGAACCACCCTTCCTTCATTGGTGACCCTGGTCATGATATGAACCGTACCCTTCACGCGCCGCAGTCGTAGCGCCATCTATCCACCGCAAAAGCAAACAAACAGTCAAACATTGACGCAAATAAACCGTAACTTCTCAAAGGCATCTCACCAATTAAATTGTCATACAAATGACGCAATTCTCAAGCCGTCTCACACAAATGACGCAATTCTCATGCCATCACGCACGAATGACCCAACCCACCAAGTGACGCAACTTCTTACATGTTCGCCACGAATATGGTATCGTTCGTTCGCATATTCGCCGAAACATTGGCAGGGGAGTATATGGCGGTGTGATATCTATATGAACTAGTGCCAACATCACGCGGAGACGATCGTTTTGGCGTGATCGGTTAAGTACTCGCACTCGTTCGGAACGAAAGGAACCCAGAACGAACCTTCCTTCCTTCAAAATGATCTTAAAACGCTACTCCTTCTACAACAATTTACGTACACGCATGGAATTTGATTTAAAGTACGTCAAACTATGCATAAAACAAAATATGGTATGGGTTTTGCCATAACATGATTGTTATTTGTAGAATACTTCTTTTTATGAATGCTTATTGAAAATTCCTTAAAAAATGTACAATTTCTGAGTTCAATTATTTCTTAAAAAATAAGTATTGCTTTGATTCAAACATACATACCAAATTTTGTTGCATGAACTATTAGCAATAGGTAAAAAAAATTAGGCAAAGTAGAAAAAATTGACTTAGTATTTTAAATGAAGACACCAGCTAGTTATATATTTTATCTTTCTGAGATAAGTAAGTTTAAAATTTTAATTTGTTATAGGGATGTGAATAAAAACGAATGTAAAAGTTATCATAATTCTACGCTTTTTAAGTTCAGAGCTTTCAAATTTTGGGAGGTTATAGGAAAGTATATAAAGAATAGTTTAGGCTAAAAAAATTAGATTTGCTATTTTTGAATGATTTTTGTCAAATGAATCATTCAGTATCCCCTTAACTTTCTCAATAAACTTATATTTTATGTTACCAACAACGATGACATAGATTAATGTGCATTGATTGAACAATTGTAGAAATGTATACAAAAATATAGGTACATAAGCAACTAACACTTGTACTAATCAAACTTCAAAATTGTTCCAGTTCGACAACTCATAAACACCCAAAAATAACTTTAATGGCTAAAAAAGTTAAAGAGAACGTATCTCAAAAAAAAATTTATCTTCAAAATATCAGAATCTATATCTATATATGGCGTTTTAATACATGTTGCCTTAAAATCTTATAGTAGTTGATAGGTACTCGCTTGACAAAGCAATAAAATAAATTGGGTACTATTATTGCTATTAATACTATTTTAAACTAGATCGACTTATCTCATTCATAAGTAACAAATGCTTGTTAAGTCTGAAATTTCTCAAGGTCTCAGTTAATGAAAATAAAATGAAAGCAAAAATGTGCATATAATATATATATATATAAAATGAAGTGTCTGTTTGTAAATTGAAATTAACAGCTTTTTACTAAATGCATCTAAAAGTATATACGGTACTTATATGAAAAAATAAATTTTTAAAATTTTTGTCTGTCTGGCTGTTACGGCTAATCTCTGAAACGACTGGGTCAATTTTGACGGAACTTTCACTGATAGATAGCTAATGTTATAAGGAGTAACATAGGCTACTTTCATTTTGGAAAAAAGAATTAAAATTCCGAGAAAATAAAATTAAGACCAATGAAATAGTGAGCAATATCCGATGCAAATTGGGATTATTGTTATTCAATAGGGATTATTTCATTTCGCGAGCCTTCTGTTTCAACGATTTCTAGCAGTTATATCAAACTTTTTTGTTTGATTAGGTTGCTGCCACACTCGTGAAATTTCCCGTTCATGTCTTTTAATCATAGTTATTTGACAGTCCTCACTCCATTGACAGTGTCAAAGGTCATGCGTCAATTTCACCCCTTCCTCAACATAAAACAACGAAAAAGGTAAAACAAAAAAGAAACACGGATTCATAAAGTAGAAGAATGACTTACATAGCAAAGGCATTCCTTTACTTAGAATACATAATTATTAAGTTTTCGTAAACTCTGCGAATGCATGAACACTTTTTTTGTTAAATTCCACGTGGACGAAGTTGTGGGTAACAGCTATTTAACATAAAATAAATGCATCAGAAATTAATATTAACGTATTATACACCAAAATACAAATTATTTATACTATTTTAAGCGTTTATTACACAAAATTTGTAATAATGTGTTACTTTGGCTGAGCAGGTAGGTGTTTTCATAAATCAACCCACAAGAGAGTTACAGGGCATCATAAATAAAAAAAATCTTTTTTCATCTGTCATATTTACAGACTTACAATTTAGCAAACATGTTCTTTTTGTTCAGCTGAGATATGCAAAAAAGGTGTTTTGTTCATTTTCCTAATGACGTAAAATTAAATCATTAAAAATTCCTTTATCCTTCAGTCTGTATTGTTTACTTTTTCAATTCACCCGTGCGAAGGACGGGAATACCAGCTAGTTTAGCATATATTTTTAACATGATTCCTCTCGTAAGAATTTCTTTACAAATATTTTAAATACTTATGCAATGTTTGTCTAAGCATGCTTAATCTGGGGTATTTTTTACGACCTTTTGTTATAATTGATATGTTTATTACATGTATGCTTACCTTACTTTAAAATTATACAAACCTGAGAGGTAATCTTATATATTAATTATTTAAAACATAACTCACACACAATTTTTCGTTAATTTAGTCCTTATTATTTAACATTTATTTTTTCACCATTTTCTCATAAACCATGTTAATTGTAAATAAACAAAAGAATTCTAAATTTGCATCATTAAAATACCTCATATTTCTTTTTAAAAAAAGTGCGCGTGCTATGCAAATAATTAAAGGATTTAAAAGTTTGTTTATTTTACTGCCAAAACAAATGTAGAATGAGAGTGTAGTTAAATACAGTTAAATTATTCTTTTAACGGTTTTTAACTATTGCAATTAAGAAATAAAATGAATTAACTTATTTAAGTATATACATACATAAGAATAGGAATATAAATATGAATACGGAAAAACATTATTTGAATGTTCAATAAATATTTAATGTTATATACCTATATAATAAAAAATTAAAATACAGAATGTAGTAAATTATTTCTAAGAAATAATTATATAATAAAAATATTTGAACAGAAAATCGCAATTAATATTTACGATTCAAATTTGTTTGAATTTTATTCAAGAAAATAAAAGTATTTAGTGTACATAAGTCCAAATTAATATAGTTAAACATTATTTCATTTGATTTTAGCAAACTTGAATACAATAAAATTATAAATAATATTTCACCAGCCTTATTTACTCTTATGACTTAAAATGATTTAAACACCCTTTTTCATTCAAAGTGAAAAGTTTTATTTTACTTTTCTAGTAATGAAAAATGTAAAAAGAGTATGGGTGTGAATATAATAGAGATTTAAAACAAAATATATTTGTGAAGATGAAGTGAAAAACATCATATCAAAGAAGAGATTTATTTCACCAATATATATTTACTTAAAATATTTTCTTTACATATTAACTGAATATGCAAGTATATTGGATAAACAAAATCCAATTAAAAATGACTTTCTTCAGAACAATATAAAGCATTTACTTTTGCCATCCGCTCAGAAATTCTATGCATTTCCCTGATGTTTCAGTTTTTCCCTAAAAATTGAATTATTTTTTTTTTTTTGCCAGAAACAAAAAAAAAATCGTTCTTTTCGGTATGATATGTAGATCAAAAGAGCAACACAAACAAATAATATGGAAAATATATCGATTTGTATACGCAAGCGACTTTTTTCCTTTTGTTTTTACATTCATTTTTTTTTTATTTATTTATTTTTTCCCGCAAACGGTTGCGGATAGTTCAGTATAAGCATTGATTTATTCCTTCATTGTATTTGTGGATGCCAGGTTCCAAAACGGCAACGGAATCGTTTGGGGAAAAAGAATTCAGTGGTCGCATTTTGACACTTTTCTTCTTATATGAGTCCCTTCTCCCAACCTTTTTCGCAGGAGGCACGTCCATCAAAACGCAAGCGGTGATAAAAACGATTTTTTCATCGGCAAAAGATTTTTCTCCTGCGCTTTTCTTCTTCGCCGAATGGCAACGTCAAGGCAAGCTGGTTAGACGGCTCGAGCTCCTTTCGATATCGTCTGATAAAATATGTTAGCTTTCATATTCTACGTCCATTCATTTTGTGTCTTCAAAACCTGTAAAATATAGAAATTGCTTTAAAGTGTTGTGAAGTGTTTTGAAGATAGAAAATAAATATGAAAATGGAGTGCGAATTTACTGCTATGGGTATTTTCAAAGCCGACCGTTTCAGATTTGTTAAATCGACCGTTTCTCTATTCTATGCAAAATATTCTATATATTTTCCATACCGGTAAATACACTTAATCCGGAAGAAAGCGTGCACTGGATACTGATGTTAGTGGTCACGAGGGGTGACTGAGTCACCCCTTTCCTTTTTTTATAATTATTTTTATTGTGCACGGTAAAAATCATAATTCGAGTGAACAATTAAACTAAGAGACAGTATACTTACCTACTTTTAAGGAAGGTTTCTTTTTTTTTAGATAACTTGCGAAAAAATCAAATTAAAATTAAGAAAAAAAAATGTTTCAAATATGCACGACTTTAATAAAAGACACAAATCACAGACTTTTTTTGCTAACATTAGATAGTGAATGATATTTGCAGGCAAAACTGTAATATTTTGTTCAAGTTATTGTAATTTTATTGTCCTTTATGTTCGGCAAATAGCAAATGAACTTTTTCTTGCTTATGTCTTTTTGACAGAATGAAGCATTTCGTATGCTACAATTATGGCTTTATATTTTTCTAGATGAAGTTCTTCAGGTAGCATTTGAAAATGTTCCTTTCAACTCAAATATTTCATGTTCATCTCTTTTCTGAAATTTACTTTCCATGATCAATATTCATTATTTCATCATATTCCGTCACAACTTCTTCCATTAGAGATTGCAGGCACCAATTTTTTAATACCCTGCTAATTCTCATTTATAAGCCATAATGAGACATCTAACACGGCGAAACCACTAAGTCTTTCATATGAAGGGGGAGGGAGAATGTAGCCAATTTACATGGAAAATATTTAAGAACAAAAGACGTCGCGTGGGAAACTCATTTGCCCCAAGTACCTTAAAGTTGTAAAAAGCTTTTGCCACATCTTCCCAAAAGAGAAAACTATATAACAAATATACATTTGAGTTGCCATGAAGACTATCGTATAGGATGATTCTGACAAGGTTCATGGTAAGAAATAAACAGTTTTCCCAAAATTAAAGATTTCGCAAGGCTGGGGTGGCTCTGTGCCCCACACAACCACTCTTGATTCTATTTTCAATATAATAAGTCAATATTAAACCTATTAATTAATAAAGGAATTTAATTTTTGAGTTTAACTATTACTCCTATTACTGCATTAGAATATTTTTTTTTAATTTAAGATGACTCACACTTCGTTTTGAACCATGATTTTTAACAAGCATATAAATGATTTTATTTTTTTTTACATTTAGTGTCATTTTAATAATAATATGCATACAAATTTGTTTCAAAATTGTTATGACCAGGAAACATTATTTAAATGCAATTTGTGCTGGCAAAAAAAATGCGAAAGAATGACATATTTTTAAAACATTCTGCTTTTATAAAAAATGTGTCTATAATAATACAGTGTGGCCTATATATAGCTCAGACTTTTTTCCAGAGCCCACACTAGAGTTTTTGAGATATGTAATTTAGGAAGGAATTTAATCATATTTCAATACATTAGAGTAGATAAATGTTAACAAAAAACTACGATTAATATTTCAATTGTTTATAACTTTTAAAATAATTTGAATTTTAAAACCTTTATATCTGTCCCTGTATAGAAGATTTAGCTACATGCAGCAAAAAAAAAATTATCGTGGGAGAAATTTAAACATTTGTTTTTTCTCACTTTTTTCCCAAAAAATTTGCATTTAGTTAATTTTTAATGAAATGATATTCATAAAACAAATTCAAATTTATATGTATACTCTAACTCAACTGACACTAAATAACATATAAAAAGAAACTAGTCTTACAGTAGTCGCATATGATGTGTAACATCTGGCATAATATATCGTGGTAAATATACGCAATATTAACTTTTTTCCCGAGAAAAATATGAATGGGGTATGATTGGAAATAATTTTCTATTGAAAAATTATATCTTTAATGAAAATTGTATTTAATTATATAACAAAAGGAGTAAAATGCAATATCTTATCAAAAATAATTATTTTTGTTCAATTTGGGGAAGAACGGAGGCAATAGACTTATGCTAACTAAAATATGACACAAATACTTGTGATTTCAAAGTATTTAAAAACCCTTGAAAAACAGCGTCAATAACAGTACCACTGTTAGCAGTCGAAACCTTTTGATTTGTGCTCATTTCGAGCTTGATTTCATCATTCATAAAAGCTATGAACGGCTCAGCTTTTGGCAAACTAAAGTTAAAGTTAAAATCACCACTCAAAATCAGGGGAAGCAAGTGATTTTTTTTTAAAAGAGCAGAACCACCTTCGTTATATGGTAAAAATACAAAATGCGGGGAATCTTTAATTTTTTTTTAACCATTTGATTCGAAGAAATGTATACGACCACCGAAATCAGTGTTTGTCCATTTTCAAATAAGCATTCTGTCGCACTTATGTCCCCCAATAACATGACTAACGGATTTAGAGTCAAGCGCTCGTGTGCTCGATGGCCTAGAGTTGGACCCCCATGCGAGGGTATCGAAAGGACACAGCCACACAATCTCATTGGTCAAATAAAATAGCGTGAGCTTACGTCACATCCTGTTACACACATCCGTCCCTTTTCTCGAAATCACTCCCACAAAACCCCGCAACCGAGAGGAAAGATGTTACACATAAAAAAGTATTCATTTACACGATGTTTATAATCACTATTTGGAAAGCAATTAGTCCCCTTAACCGGGGACCAGTCGAGCGCGACACAGAGTCCTCCCAGGATCACGAAATCTTTAATTCTGAGGGAAATGTTTATTTGTTACCAATAGCCTAGTCAGTATCCTCCTATATGACAGTTTTATGGGAACAAAAGAATATTTTTCACGCATTTCCTTTTTATGGAATGGGAAACGGTTTTTTTTTTTACAATCTTAAGCTGTTTAGGGTGACTGCTCGACTTTTGTTTTAAATATTTTCTATGTGAGCGACTTGGAGCTTCGACATCCACGCATACACATATTGCATGATTCATTACGGTTTATTAATGTAAATGAACAGAATATAAACAAGTAATATAAAAAAACAATTTAAGTAAATTTCTAATTAAATCAACAAAGAAAAATTTTATATTTCAGTTACTCTTTATTAAATAATTAAAATTAATATAAATATGTATATATGTATGAAAGAATCACAATATTAAGTGGCAAAATAAAAAGCAATTTTCATTTTTCTTTTCTATTTAGGGTACAGGACTATTATTTGTGTTTGTAACTATTTATTCATTAATCCAATTTAATTATTCCAATAAAATAGTATAGTGAAAAGAAATCACATTCTAAGGCCACCCCAGGTGGGATTCGAAACAACGATCTTTGGATTAGAATTTCTATGTGCTATCCATTAGGCTACAAGGACACAGAGAGCACTTTTCCTTTTTATATATTGTGTTGGGCTATTATTTTTGTTTGTTACTATTTATTCATTAATTAAATAGAATTGATGAATTAATACTTGAAATAAACTGTATTAACATCAATTGTCGACCACTTCAAGTTTAAAAAAATGTATTTGAACTTGAGTGGATAAGTAAAAAGCATTTTATTAAGGATTGAAAATTTGAACAAGATATATATATATAGGGTGAGTGGGAACTAATAGTAGGAATTGAAAAACGAAATAGGCATCCGCAATCTATTGTATTAAGTTGAAACTCACCAAGAAAAGGAGGAACCCAATGAAATAATGGATATTAATCATGATAGCAATATTAAATTTGATAAAAGCGATTAGAACATGGAACATCTAAGTTGAAGGGAATGTTGTCAAATGCTACCTAAGAAATTCCATCCATAAATCTGAAAGTGTACCACAAGACACAGTGCCTACTGTCAAAAAGACACAAGCAAGAAAAAGCTCAACATGCAATTTGTCAATCATCAAAGGACAATAAAACAACAATAACTTGAAAAAAATATGATAGTTTTCCCTGCAAATATTACTCTTGTAATATTTGCAAAAATTGTCTGCGATTTGTGTCCTGCATTAAAGTAAAGCCCATTTGAAATATTTTAGTTTAGTTTGATAGGATTTTTCTCAAATTATCAAAAAATAATATTTTTAAATACTTAAGTATACTTTTAGCTAGTTAAATTTTTCACTGTAATTACAGTATATATCGTGCAAAATAAAAAAAAAATTATATAACTCCGTCATCCCTCGTGTCCACTAACGTTAGTATCGAGGGATTCCCTTCTCCTTGGTTAAAATACTTTAATAGTTTTTCTGCATGAACTGAACTTACGCTTGTTATTTAATTCCTTTCTAAAATTTAACGTGATTCTTTTCATTTTTATACTTATTTTCTTGATTTTTTTTTAAAAAAAATAATTTATTTATAATTGGATAAGTAGTAGTAAACAATTTCGAGCATTTAATGTATTCAGATTTATATAGATGCTGTAAATTTATTGACTTGTTATTAATAACCCCAATTAAGGACAAGGTTTTAATTTTTGTACGCATTTTTCGCTCAGTGACAATATATATATATATTTTTTTGTAAAAAATATTTTTGGAAAATTTTTTATACTTTATTTTGTTATGCGCATTAAATATTTTAATTTTTTTTGGCGCTTCAAAAAAACGTTCCATTCACTTTTTCATCAAATGTTCAAATGAAAAGATTTGAAGATGTTTACATTTAATTTATTTTAAAATGAAAGCTTTATGTTTTTGTTTTAAAGAAAACATAATTAGCTAAAGAGTTATTTTTTAGATTTAATATTCTAATAATTAAAACATACTTTTTAATATTTTTAATGATAGAAGAGTTAATAGAATATAATAATTGTATATATAAAATTGATACATGAGAAAAATCAATTTGTCTCAATATCAATCTAATTTTCTTCATTTCTCAATTGATTTTTCACCAATTTTAAGAATGAAAAACACTTTTTTAAGTGTTGCCTTAACAAGAGAGCAAAAATACATTTTGCTAAAAAAATTGCATAATTCTACATAATTTTCTTATTCCCTTAAGAAGTCATTTTTAATGCGCAAAATGTTCCAAAAAAGGCATAGTATTGTGTGTGCATATACGTATATATGCACACACAATTTGATGCATGGTGTTAGTACATAAACCTCTTACTTTTCAATGGGGCAGAGATAATATGCTCTTTTTTGGAGAATCTTATCATTGTCATTTCTTTTCAAGCAACAAATTGCACATTTCCTTGTTAATCCCTGCTTCTTATAGAATATATTCAAGACACTAAATTCTTGCCTTCACCACAAAATAAAATCCTGGATGAGAAGTATTTTAGTACCCTTTACGAACTGCACCTCTGAAAAACACCAGCAATAAAAATCTATCTGCGATAATTATATAAAAATATATGAGTGAATAAAAAGAACAAAATACCAGTACCCGTAAGACGCACGAGCAAACCGGTTGTGTCCAGCTTTCGGTTCCCCCGTACGGAGTGCGGACAAACCAGTAAAATGGTTGAAAATTTTATTTAAACCTTTTACGCATGTGTATTTGATATTTCATGTGTTTTTTCCTCTATAATAATTTGATAAAAACTCACAAAGCCTTCAGAAACGTAAAGACAGTAGATGTAAGAAAAACATCTTGCTGCTTTTTAATCTAAAAAGACCCTAGGAACTCCAATAGATCAACCACAAAACTACAAAAAAAGATTCCAAACAACATTTCTAGCTTGACTTAATCCAGTTTCCTTATTCAAGAACAATACTCATAGCTTTTCGTATAAAATATGAACGCATAAATAATAAGGCTAAGCAAAGATTTCGACCGCAAAAAGATTCTTTCTTCGAATCCGCATTTCTATGTTTTTACTACACTCTTGGTTAAAACAGGACGGCTAAAGTCTACATTGAATGATTCTACTGTGTTTTCCCTCTTTTTTTTTTCATTCTTTTTTTCCAACTTAAGTAAACAAACATTGGTAAGACGAACCTACGTGGAAGAACACTCTGGCCAAAGAAGTTAAAGAAAAAAATGGCGCAGGGAAAAAAAGAATACATAAATACACATACTCTCTTTAGGGGGGAAAAGAATGTTCTTTAAGCCAATGGATTTAAAGTATTTGCACACGGGTGGTGGTGTTAAGAGCCTTTTCAAAGTTTTCCTAGAGATAAAGGACAAGGATAGCAATAATGCAACAAAAAAAAAGAATTTTTTTTCTTCAGTCTCTTTCTGCCAATTTCAAACTGCAACCGTTCTTTACTTGATATCGATTGGGATTCTCAAAAGTTGTCTTCATCGAAAACAGCCCCGTGTGTTTATAAGTTTTTATTCCCTTTCCAATGAATGAAAAAAAAACTCTTATTCATTTAAAGTTTTGTTTGTTTACATTACTATTCATTTTTATACGCGTTTAAACAATAAATAATATGCGAATATAATAAACCAAATACTTTTCTTTGTATTATACATGGATATGGGAATTCAAAAACATTTTTTTGAAATGAAAACAAATAAATTGCTTATAACACTCTAGCTCCCAAATTTCCTTTCCCAAATATTTTTTCCTGAGTTCCTAAAGCCATGCAAGCACAAAAAATCCAATAACTAAGAATATGCATATCATAATAACTGAATTACAGATAATATATAAATAAATTAAAGATAGTAAAATCGAATCCTTTTCTCCGGAAATATTTAATAATTATTAATTTCCACGCTTAACGTAATATGGAATCTTCAAAAAATATTTGCTTTAATGCACTGAATAATTTTTATTCTCAGCTTTTTCTCAAAGACAAATTTCCGATGGGTTTCATATAATAAGTAAAATTAGAATATATGCTATCCTTTACGAATATTTTTGTACTTTCAAACTCTATTTTTCATTCCCGGCTGATTTCTTTTGACTTTATTTTTGATTTTCTATTTTGGAAATTATTAAACCGGATAGAAGATGAACATGAAGAAATGACCAATGTGGAAATCTATTTTGTAAGTAGATTTTATCATTTAAAGAAAATAACAGCTTTCTCGTTTGGCCTTTATTAATGATTTTTTACTCAAGCTATGTTCAGGCACTTATTCAGAGAACGTACAACTAGGAGCAGCTTAGTTACATAAGCGTACTACTGTGACAATTAATTAACAGGAATATTCTTAACCCGTTCAGTACTATAATCACATACATGTGATCACTTCAGGGAACACGGTATTCTGTCTTCCCCGTTTTGCAGCCCATAATCACACCAGTGTGATCTGAATTTCGAAGTTCTGGAATTTGGAATCATTGTGAACTATAACTTTCGGCATATTTTATTACAGTAATGATTCTAAATGAATTTTTAAATGGAGTAAGTCTTAACAGGAAAAATCTCTCGGTCCTGAACGGGTTAAAAAATAGCTTTGTGGAAAACGTTGTATAAATACCTTTTAATACACTTCAACATACTTCCCTTCCCTCTCAATACATGGCTGCATACGAATTTTTCTCAGTTGGAAGCAGTGCTGCGGCTCATTAGGTGGCACCATCTTCACGTCCTCTTCTTTTGCTTTCACCTCTTCTACGGACTAAAAATGAGTTTCCATCCATACATTTTTCAATTTAAGAAACAGGTAAAAGTCGTATGAGGTTAGATATGGGATTGCGGTGGATACTCAAACACAGTAATGTGTTTGTCCGACAAGAAGTATTTTACAGAGACCACAATATGCATCGGGGCGTTGTTTAGGTGCAATAATTCACGTGTTGTTGCTCTACAAATCTGACTTTTTCTTCCTCACTCTTTCTCTAAACTTTCTCTTGACTTCAATGTAGTGCTGCTGTTTTACCGTTTGGCCTTGAGATATCCATTCGATCATGATGATGTTATTAAGGTATCCGACAACGTTCGGAACTATTATTTTGCAAAAGCGTATAAATGGATAATATTTATGATATTTAGTGTCACTTAGATTAGAAAATGTATATAAAATTGTTTTAAGAATAGTATTACAATAAAAAATTATTTAAATACAATATTTTGGCAAAAAATGAACATAGAATGACCCATTTTTAAAATATTCTTCTTTTGTGAAAAATGCTTCTATTATAATAATATTTTGCCTGCATATAGTTCAGACTTCTCTACAGAGGCTCAACTAGAATTTTTGAAATATATAATTTAGAAGAGGGTTTATATCAATGTTTTACGACAACAGAGGGGAGAAATTTTAAGGAAAAATGCCAATAATTATTTCAATTGCTTGTAACTCTGAAAATAATGTGAATTTTTCAAAAATCATAGTTAGTTGAGCCTCTGTACAGAGGTCTGAGCTATATACAGTCAAAATATTGTTGTAATAGAAGCATTTTTCATAAATGGGAGAACATTTTGAAAAATGGTTATTCTGACCTAATTTTTGGCGAAATATTGTACTTTAATATTTTTTTTTGTCAAAATGTCCTTAAAACAATTTTATACATGATTTTAATCTAAGCGACACTAAATATCACGAAAATTATCTATTTATGTGCTTTTTTAAAATCCCTGTTCCGAACGTAGTCGGATACCTTAAATACTTTTATGAGTTTGATGACTTTAATATGGAACAAAAACGATGAGAACGACTGGTTCTCGAAGGCACAGATCAAACAGAGCGTTCAACATGTCCAACAACTTCTCGATCTTCCGAAAATTGTTTGCACTATTCAAAACTTTGACTGTGTGACGTTTAATTAACTCCAAAGACCTCTTTTAATTAATTTCAAGAGGAATCTTAGATTTATCCGCAGCTCAATTTTTACGTTTATCATGATCCTTGCACTTCGACACAACAACTACTTTCTCAAACACGGATAAAAACAAACTGAACTAGATAGAGGAGTGAGGAATAACGTTCCACCGGTAGCGGATAGATAAGGTCAGCTATATTCCATTCCCACTCCTTCATACCAAACGGAACGACTGGGGCATGCGCAATCCGAAAATTTAATTGTCTCACCTTGACACCTTGTATAGTGTAAAAGCAAAGTCATACTACGTATCTTTAATATTTATACCATATAAAGAAGAAGTATTTGTCATTATGAATTTCCTTGGTATATTATTACATTCAATATGGAATATTACAGCATTTATATAAATCTACTGTAGCATTTTATATAGATTCTTCTGGTTTTGATGTTGAATATATTTTGTCGCTGTGCCCTTGAATAAAGGAACCATATACCATTATCTATATATTTATATATATTTTTTAACAAATACCAAGTAAGAAGATAATCTCAGCAGTTCCTCGTTATTTCTGTATAACGAATTACTTGGTGCATAAGGTGTCATAACGAATTAATACTAAAGTTTCTTTATTCATTCTCTTTTTATGGTTTGTTTCGTAACAGAAATATCTTTCAAGCAGTTTTGAAATATTGTTGTTCCACATAATTGTCACGAAAATTATTTCTTTCTGAACCATTTAAAGATTGAATAATATTAAAAAAAATTAAATAAAAGTACTTATTTTTTATTCAAAATGTTTTATACAAGTAAGGGCGTTTTAGAATAATTAGTTTAAATAAACCAACTGTCTCCAATTACAGTATAAACTAAACAACCTGCTAGTGTCCCCGGATACATAAAAAAATTAAGGCCATGGTATTTTTGAGGTGATTTATTTTAAATCTTTCTATCCGAGAAATAGCGCGAACAGAAGAAGTAGAATCCGAAACTTAAACCCCTCATTTTGACGAAAGAGAGAAGAAAAATGCTAAAATTACATCCTTAAAATTGAAGAAAACCAATTATTATCGTGGCTTATTCTTTTTTAAAACGTTTGAAATATCTCCTCTTTTTTTCATTTTAAATTACGTAAAAATTAATTGAAATTAGCATTAATAATACGGGTATTGAGAAAAAAACACTCTTCAGGACGACACTTTCAGCTATGTTGCCTAGCCCTTCTCTATAAATGATTACATGCAAAAGCGGCAAAATAACGTGCTATTCACCTGCTGAAGGGTATAATTGTTCATCGCTAAGAAAGTAAGGAATAAGAGATAAAATTTATATCACCTTTTGTCAGTAAACGTCAGAGTTTTTTCAAGTGGTCATCGTTTATGGGTTTCAATTGAACACTTGGTATTTTGAAAGCAGATAAGAGGAAAAATAAATGCCAGGAAAAATGTTTGAATAAATCTTATCCCTTGTGAAGTTGGTCCATTCGGAAGATGTATTAGCTATTCATACTGTATAGTTTAATTCTTAATATTTAAATTATATAAATATTAATATTGAATACATATATATATATATATATATATATATATATATATATATATTATCATGTAAGTGTTGGAAGAGAGTACAGAAAATATTTGTGAAAGAGAAATAATATTTTTAATTAAATGTACGAATACAACGAATTATACATGCTACATTTTCTTTTCTTTAGAAAAGAGGTGGCCAACCCAAATGACCTTTATGACCACTTCGGGAAAATATTATATTCTCTTGGGATGCATGTAAAAATATATAAATTTGTATTAGATTTGTGTCTGTTACATGCATTTACTGGAGTGAAAATTTAAACCGGAATGAATTAGTATTCTTGTTTTCTTTATTTTCCATGTATACAAACATAAATAATGTAATATTAAGAATGCAATGGTTAAATATGACTAGATCTAGCAATAAGCAGTTGGGTAAAGTTACAGGAATCATGCAAGTTACAGGAATCATGCGGGGGTTCGATGAAAAGCAATTATGCTTACTTTAAAATATATATAAAAAACATAAGCAACGTAATAAAACAGAAACATTCATGGGATATGTTAGTTACGAAGCACTACACTAAAAATAAAATTATTGCCCAAAATAATCGCGTTCTGTAAAATTGTAATTTATCTCGTGGGTCGTAAAATTATTCAAGGCGAGCTGCATGCAATCCCGCGCTGAGGGTTGGCTACTCCTGCTTCAGAATATGCATACAATAAAATTATATTATTTACATTAGTTTTTACTCGTACTATCCGGAAAATGTTTTATTCTCCCTTTTTTAAAATATCAATAATCTTTGTATTCGACTTGTGTTTAATTTCTTTTTTACTTGAAATTCCTTGCATCCAAAATTCTTCATAAATTAATAAGTCATTTGTGATTTGTGTATTAATTTTTTTATACAATACTATCAAGAAGTTCAAAGAACAGAAACACAGTGAAATACGTTCACTGCGAAAATGCTTAAGACGAAATAATACAACAGTCCCGACAAACTACAACGGATTTGCATGCACTTTTTTTCTCTTAACATGAAACAAAAATTGCTCAACACAAAAACTTTTCTCTTCTGAGAGTGAACAAAATGCGAAAACACCAGCCACACTGTAGAGTATTTAAGACGATGGGAAATGAAACAGAGAAGGCGGCCCGGGGGTATCATCCCTTCATCTACGCGATATAGATTTGTAGGAATAAATGATTGATTACTCAAATTCCCCATAATAAATCTAATATATTAATGTCTAAATATATACAGATCAATGCAACACAAGTCTTACTAGAGGGATATTATCAGGAGTGATACTACGTAATTATCAATTCTAAGTATATAGCGCCTAGAATCCTAACCACCATCTTTATGAAAATGTATCCTAAGAATCCTTTTCCGCTTTAAATTCCTTAACACACTAAAATCCGTTCTATAACTACACTTTTATAAATAATATCTTACCACGGCGATCAGACCCAAGCTTTTTATGTCTTCTTCTTGTATTATATTCATCTACTATTATTCTTCCATTCTATTACTATCCGACTTCTATTCCACTACCCGGCTCATATCCAACTACTATCTTACTCTCTCTCGAATGCTAAAGCTCTAGTATATATCTATTTACTAATCTGCATATCTTGATTTCTTCTTGAGAAGGTTGGATTGAAATAATGCCATTCAGGCCTCAAAGATTCCCCAAGAGGATTAGTGAGAAGGCGCGATAGAAAACCGTCACAAAGATTTCACAAGTTTCGCAGAAAGGAGGCTAACTTGGTTTTGAAATACCCTCGGAATAGCCTGAGATTCAAGCCAATTTTGTTTATCAAGCAACTTACACCCTCCACCCGTACGATCACCACACAAAAATAACTCATCTCTCATCTTTTAACTTCTGAATTTGGATCGTAAAATAATAAAATGAGCGATTCTTACGAGAAAAGCGTAAGGTTGTAATGATAATTGATAAATGATCGGCTCATCCTCACGTTTTACTGAAAGATATAAAACTTATTTTTGCCTTCGAAAAAACAAGTGTCTTTCAGCCTGGTGGCAGTGTATCTCAAAATTTCAATATTATCGATCCAATATTCAATCATCATTTTTATCGCGCCCCCTACCATACAATAACATGACTTGAATTCAATAATACTATACTTTGACACTAAAGCTACAGTACGACTTTAACCTCTTATGTGCCACCGACGTATATAAACGTCTCGCTCAGCCGAAGCATTAATTTTCTGGACGTATATATACGTCTTTCCGAAGTACGATCTTTCCTGTACACTGATATCCATAAAATTATTCCGAAGGCTTTAGAATGAAATAAAATGACTTCGACAGTGTTTGCGAAGGATTTACTTTTCTCAGAGGATTTGCTTATTTATTCATATTCTCTTCCCCCTCCTCCCCCCAAAACATCGAAATATGCACGTCTACGTGGAAAATGGTGGCGTTGGAAAGAGTATAACTTTTAATCGACAGTTAAGGGAATAGCTATAAACCGTACAAATTATCAATTGTGTTATAAAGTATTTTGTTTATCTTAAGTCAATTAATAACCTTTAAACAGTATTTAATTTTCGACTTTTCAACAGACTCGTGCCCTCCTCATAGAGTTCTCACGCCCCCAAGGGAGAGCGCCCCACAATTTGAGAAACTCTGGGTCAAGGGATTATAAAAGACATGGAATTTTTCTACTGCAAGCAATTATTTCGAAAATATTTACTCGCAGTCGAAACAAAAAGAGATTTCACGATAACTTTATCAGGTGCTTTATCTCAAACTTTCAATGTTATTCTAATTCAAGTGGCACTAAATATTAAAAAAAATGCTATGCTATATATAAGATTTTACAAAATCACGGTTCCAAACGATTCATGAAATTTGAATATTCACGATCTATAATCATACATTTTGTGTTATACATTTTAGAAATTTCACATTTTCTATATCAACTCCAATGAGACATTGTTTCAGTTCTATGTCGAGAGTTTCTTCTTAAAAAATCGTAATCCTTATATGTATATATATTTATTTGAAATTGGATATGAAACTAACTTAGCAATCATGTTGCAAAAATGAGTAAAGTAATATTTCTCCCAAAAGGTGTTTTTTTCACAAAACTCACAAAAGATAATCGAACAACAAGAAAAAAAAAGTTGCAGCATTGGTTTGGAAAGATGAAGGTGAATTCCTCAGGGTAACGGAAAAAGATCCTAAAAAAATCCAGAAAACTACTTTCAGAACAAAAGCGTAATAATTCAAACGACAAAAAGCGGCGTTTTCTTGCGTTCGAGTACAACAATCTATGCGTTTATTTTATTTATCATTTTCTGCTTTTTTTCCCCCCAGAGAGGTATGGATCTTAAGCTCCAATGGTAAAAGAATGGAAACAGAAGGAAGCCAACAAAAGAAAGAAAAATAATAACCTAGGTAACACTACCGACGATTCATTCGAATCCCTGGAGTAATCCTCGCCAAGCCTGGCGACTTTAATTGCTCCTTTGGCGATGGTGGAAGATTTCCTGGCGCCAGCTTATCGTTGCCAACTATCGGTTAATAAAGAAGATAGGTCTAAAAGAAAAGGAAATAGAATACCGGTCGTGAATGGAATTGCCAAAATCAGAAGTGAAATAAAACAAGAATAGAAGGCGAACAGTTCGATGAAATCCTAGAAGTAAATCGTTTAGAAAGAGACACCATATCTTCCTTATTTCTGGTTACTTTTTGAACAAGAATGTTTGATTTTGGGATGGATTTTCGTATTTTTAGATCTTCTTTGAACAAACTGAATTCATTACATTTTAGATTATAAATCTATAGAAAAAATCTTGAATTCTTTTTATATTTGAATTAAGGGGCGATTTTGAAGTTAATTTGTAAGTTAATTTGATTAATGAAGTCTGCATAATTGTAATATAGCAACAGTAATTTTGAAACTTATTCATAAAGTAGTTACTATATATTTTCTTTGCAGTCAAGAACAATTCATTAGAATCGTGATATTGGAATGAAGGATTTTGAGACTATTCAAGTTTTCTGTACATTTTAAAAGAAAATTATCCTGGTTATATTTAGAAAATACTTTATGACTTTGGGAGAAACAATTTCATAAATCAACTTCTCTGTTTCAAAATAGCTTTTTTAAATACATATGCTTATTCTGTAGGATTTAAGATTTTTTTTAAAAAAAATCCATACTTCAATGACTTAGCTAAGAAAACCTCCTATGATTGTATTTGTTTAGCTAAACTTAAGCAAATTTAATTGAACAATTTGTTTGATTCAATGCACTGCATCAAAAATTGTATTAGATAGTTTTTAAATTCAAGGAAAATGACTATATCAGGATATACAAGTTGTGATAATTAAACTCCCGGATTGCGCATGTCCTAGCCGTCAGGCTTGGTGTAAAGGAGTGGGTATGGAATATATTTGACCTTGTTCCTTCCGGTGCTCGTGGTACGTTATTGTATCCCTCACTCTTATTCATTTTGTTTTACCCTCCTTTTAATAAGACGTTGTTGTGTAGAAATGCCACGATCAAAATAAATTTAAAAATCAAGCAGCGAATGAATTTGAAATTCCCCTAGAAACTTAAAAACAAAACAACGACTGAATATTTAAAATTGTTAAACGAGATGTTTGGAGATAATTGTAGGTCATATAGGCAAACTTTTGAACGGCACAAATGATTTTCGGAGTATCGAAAGGTTTTTGAAGATGATGAACGCTGTGTGAGATATGTAGCTTCAAGAACCGGTTATGCTCATCATTTTTGTTCGATATTAATGACATCTTTAAGATTGAATGCAACCCTCAAGGTCAAAAGATAAAGCAGCAATACTATATTGAGGTCCTGGGAAAGCTTAGAGAAAAAGTGAGGAAGGAAAGGCTAGATCTGCAAAGAAACAGCACGTGGCTTTTTCAACATTACAATACTTTGATATATTTTGTGCTCTCTGTAAAACAGTTCTTTGATATCAATGGACGGCAACTCCAGCATAATGCACAGCCAGCACTAAATCTCCCAGGTCCTGACACAAGCATAGAGCTCAATCCCACAAAGTGACATTCGGCACCTGTATGATATAATGCATGCACGCTAGTAGGTAGAAAAGCCGATTCTGCTGTAAAGGCGGTGCAGGCGGTGCAGGCGGTTGCAGGCGGTTGCAGGCGGTTGTAGGCGGTTGTAGGCGGTTGCAGGCGGTTGCAGGCGGTTGTAGGCGGCTGTAGGCGGTTGTAGGCGGTTGTAGGCGGTCGTAGGCGGTTGCAGGCGGTTGTAGGCGGTTGTAGGCGGCTGGACGGCAGTGCAGAGTTGAGTTGTTTTCGTTCCTACTCGACGAGTTGAGTTGTTTCATTCCTACCGACGAGTTGAGTTGTTTCCCGTTCCTGCGTCGCCGAGTTGAGTTGTTCGTTCCTGCTGCTGAGTTGAGTTGTTTTTTCTCTCCGTTGAGTTGTTTCGTTCATGTTACCGAGTTGAGTTGTTTCTCCTGTTGAGTTGAGTTCGTTCCTACTGACGAGTTGAGTTGTTTTTCTCCTGCATTGGCTTTGGTTTTCGAGCTGAGGGCGAGTTGAATTGTTTTTTTCACAGCTAAGTTGAGTTGTTTTTAAAAATGTGCACAAAAAATGGAAGTAGTATGGGAATGTTAAACGTGCTCATGGCGCCACCTATTGATTAAAATGTACACTATAGAATTTTAAAACAGATGGAAGTAAATAACGCTCAAATTAAAAAAATCCAGATTCAACTCACGGCCTCAGATCAAATGTCTCCATTAGACAATAGTTTTCAGTTACGCTAACCATTATCCTATGCGAAGGCATACAGACCTGAAGAAAACTTATGTTTATAATCTCATGAATTTAATTTTGCAGGCGAAGCAGACGGCGACATGTTTTAAAATCATGTTCTTGATTAAAATGAAATAAAAAAAATATTTAATTTATATTATTATTTTAATAATAATGTGTAAATTTTAATTCAGTATAATGATTACATACACACACAGTAAAGATACAAAGTAAATTGATTATTCAGAAAAATGTGCCGTAGTATACTCGTCATCAACGTGAACCGGCTACGATTTAACTTGTTTTAGCTTGTCTGATCTTTGATTCTGCCAAGACGGCGACTGAATTCTACGTCAGAAATTATCTCAATGCTTAGAGCGGATGAATACATTGCTTTCTCAACCACTCAGCGAACGCCGCTCAAGTGTAATTCGGTTGATATGCGCCAGACACTTATCACATTTTAGTTCACAAATTATTTCGCTTGCTAGTATTGCGTGCTGTATTCAACAAGAAAAAAAAATATGGAAAGATGTCTGAAACACATAGTGAAACGAAAGTTTGAAAGCCAAATCTTCTGTAAATAAGAAGTTTCAGAAGAGAAGTTTCAAAAAAGTAAGTAACAACATTAAATGTAAATTTAATATGTAATTTTAAGTAATGTGTTTTGCCAATACTTCTGATCTTTATTAATTTTGTTATATTATTTTCAGAAGTATGGAAAAATTTATCGAGGATTGCATAAAATTGTGATGTGAGTATTTCCAATTGGAGATGATGTTTTTGTCTTTGCAAGCACCTATTATGATTCCGCATCAGTACACATAAGACGTTTCCCAAGAAATATGGCAAAACATACTACCACCCTTGAGGAATAATATTACCCACGGTGGATCGAATATATCATGCGTAAAAAGAAAGTGCCGGAATCACTGGAGAGGAATTACCAAGTGGACTTTTCCTCCTGAACGACACATTCCCAAATAACTAGTGAGAACTTCATTGTGATTTTACTTTCAAGCGGCATTAAATACAGTTCGGATAAAGAGCCCACTTTAAAGAAATAACCATATCCCGAGAGTGCGGGCTGAAATGATTAAAAAATATGGTGCTATTGAAAATGCCGTGCTATAGACAAATATGTTTCAGTGTGGCGGATCTTTACCTGCATATAAAACCTTCTGTGAAGGCCCCATAGAAAATACATTACCTTCTTCTTGATGTTAGTCTGGGTCAGTATCAAATACTTGACGCAAATTTTGAAAAATCTATTTGTAGCCTCCCTGAACGAAAAGGGAAACAGCCTCAGACTTTCAGGAGTTATGGGGAATCGCAAAGAAACATTTAATTCATATGTTTCATCACTTGAAGCCAATGAGATAGCTGATTTGTTTTTATCATAATCTTTGAAAATGAACACTTTTATTGTTAAAACCTGTACATTATGTAACTCAAGAATTTTTAAAAAATCTCGCTTGGATATTATTTTAAGAGAAGTAAGAGACATGTTATGTCCACCTGATTGTTTTGGAATACCAAAGAGGATTTTGCTCTTCAAAGATTTTTATAAGATTCACACAATATTTTTTGTTTTAGATAAATTTAAATAAAATCTTTTTTTTTTTTTTATATATTGGCCATATGCTGAATTTGGTTATTATTTTTATTGTTTGTTAGTTTAATTTATGTTGAAATCGTTTCACATCTTAAAAAACAAATAAGAGTATTTTTAAAAGAAATTATCAAAGTATGTATGCTGGATATTTTAAATGTATTTCATATGAAAGTGAGAAAAATTTATGCTCATGTTTTTATACACAAACTTTTGCCTTTCCAAAAAGTATATAATAATATAACTATTCATTGTAATAGTCATTCAATCAAGTTCTTTTCTTATCGGTAACAATGCATCAAGATTTAAATAAGCGTTTCTTTACGAAAATCCTGAAGTCCCAAATAGCCTTTCAAAAAAAGCATTACATCGCTCTGTAAAAGGGAAATATAGTAAAAAAGACGTGAAACATTGGTTATCGCAGAAAGATGCTTACACCTTTCATAAACCCAAGTTCGACATAAGCTTCAGAAGTAAATCGTGAGTGTTTGTAAGTGATATTGATCGTCAGTTTCCCCAAGCGGATTTAGTCGATATGCAATCTTTAGGCAATAATCTCAATAAAGGGTATAAGCATTTGTTAATCTCAGATTGATTTATTTTCAAAAATTTGCTTAAGTTCCTCAAAAAAGATAAATTTGGAAAAGTGTAAAGTCTGGGCTAGAAATTATTTTTAAAAAGAAAGTAGAAGCCTAAAGTGTGTTGCAAACAGATGCCGGTAAGGAGTTTTTAAATAAAATAGTTCAAAATTATTTAAAAAAAAATCTTTGAATGTAAATTTTTTTTTACAAATAATGAAAAACAAAAGCTAGCATTGTTGAAAGGTTTAATCGGACATTAAAAACAAAAAATGTGGAAATATTTCACTGAATTTAACACTAAAAAAATTACATCGACGTCATTGATAAATTAAATACACAGTTATAATCACCGCGTATCACCGTTCATCAGAAATGAACCTGTTCTCGTGGGCAGACATAACTGAAAGCAGTGTATTAAAAAAAATTTATACGGTGGTCTAAGAAATGAGAAAACCTAAAGCCCCTAGATTTAATTGGCGATAGATGTACGCATTAATAAACAAAAACTTCACTTTGAAAAGATACGAACAAAACTGGAGAAGAGAACTTTCTTTTATAGTTTTTGAAATCGTGCAAAGAATTCCGATTGTTTATAGAATAAAAGATTTACAAGGTGAAGAGATTAAAGGTACTTATTACGAAGCAGAATTACAAAAGTTGTCGACTTGGTTTCTACCCCCAGAGAATGTTATCAAACAAAGAAAAGAGGAGGAATCTACTTCCTAGAATATTTTGTTAAATTTTTAGCTATCCTGAAAATTTAATGAATTGGGTGACTGATATTCAGTATAAATAGTTAAACTTTTTATTGCCAACTCATTTTCAAAATGTCTTTCTACGTAACATTACCTTCTGATAGTTCTATGCATTTCTTTCCAGAAAAACAAAAAATATCCTTTATTTCAAAACCTGTCACTCTCTCCCCGTTTGTTTAAAGGGTGAATGGGAAGGGATTGTCTGAAATACCTACCCCTCATTCTTGGCTTAACGTAAATGAAACTAACAATTATTTTCTATACAAAGCTGGTGATTGGCAATATTCCCCTTCAACTGTTAAGCGAACAATTGATGTGGGGTTGTTATGAAACAATGTTAGATATTATATCATCAGCTGTACACAACTTGTTTTACCTAAAAAAAATAAATCCTAATCGGTTCACAATAATTTACAATAAAGCAACAACAAAAACGGGTGAAAATTAATGCAGTTCAAGGTAGCAGCCTTCACTTAGAGAATTTAGGCGAATTGTTAGATTCAAACGCAATGCAATTATAATAGGTAACATGAAAAGCGAATTCGTTGCTGATGCATGCCCACTTTTCAGTTTTTTACGTTTACCCGATCTAATTTCACTTCCAAATTGTGGGATACACAGTGCTCCTTTATTGCGAATCGTTCGCACTAAAGGTAAAGACGGGAAACGATTAGTCAATACTATGATAGACCCCGCTTTACCTTTGGTGAGACACTCGTTTCAACTATTCAATCTGAACTGAGACTCAATTCTGGTGATTTTGTTCCCTTTGAAAGAGGTAAAGTGATCATAGTGCTTCATTTTCGAATGAGGCAAATACTATAAATAAAGCAATATTTCTCATACCCCTCATTTGGAGATAAAAGACCAAGATGAGTGTACCATACGTTTGCTGTACTAAAAATTTGAAGACCATTATGCAGGGCCAAATAGGTTCGGGTCTGACTCACTACAAGGGCATTAATTTTCAAAAGGGTTATGGAATCGGAGGAATATTTCGTCGATTGTTTAGAGGCAGCTTCTTTACCCTTTTAGTAAAAGTGGAGGTAAAACTATTGGAAAGAAGTATTAATGACAGGGAGTCGTGTTGCCTCTGATGTATTGTCAGGAGTGAAAATTTTAAAGAAGCTGTAAAAACAAAGAAGCAAAGAAAGTGGAAAAATTAGCTCAGAAAGCTATTGATAGAGTTCAGTCTATGGTAGGAAAAGGACAGTATAAAAGAAAGCGTAAGAAAACAGAAAATTCATTTCATCCAAAGCACGTAAAGTGAGTGTACGTGACATTTCGACTCGTAAAAATGGCATTTATTCCTAAAGATTCTCCCTGAATGCTAAATCTGAATTGAACTTTTCAACTTACCAGGAACTCAAACAGTTATTCAAGATGGGCAGTGGAAACAATTTCATCCCTCTTCTAACGTTTTCGATAATGCACCTGGTAGAATTTCACATTTCCGGAAGTGCAGAAGATTACATATCCAGTCAAACACAATTACATGTAAAAGCGAAAAATAGTAAAAGTGGATCATACGCCTATTACTAAAGAGGAGGCCAGGGGGACTCAGGGAATGCTTCT